>CM032124.1:4777688-6197721 GCA_018894105.1 Jacaranda mimosifolia | reverse complement strand
TATCAGAAATTTTTAATTGCCCTATTATTTGAGTATGTGCTGATTAGGCCTAAGTTTAATAGTGATTTGAATTATATAAAACATAATTTCTTGAAAGTTAATACTTTTAAGAAGTTGAAGACTTTTAAAAAGTCTTACGAGAAAGAAGAAAGAATAGACAAATTGAAAGTGACCTAATTGGTAATTATAAAAAGACTAATATTGAAACCATATATTGTGAAATATGAGTTTTCGATCCATGAAAATTCTAAATTTCCTTCAAAATTTTGTACTCTTTTTACTAATTATTAGTTTGATATTTTTCCAATTATGATATCGTGTCTAAACATAGATGTTTCGTTTAACCATATAAATAAATATTTTTTTTAAATGATAAGTTAAATTGTTTGACGTTAGACTAGTAAATATTAAATATATTATTTCATTTTGTCAACAAACTAATTGAAAATTTAATTTTAATATAGAAATTGAAATTGAGCCGTTTTTAATTAATTTTTTTCATTTTCTTTAAGAAATAGTGTAGTTATTCTTTTTGGTTCATTGATTGTGGGATTTCAATGAATGAGAAAGAGGATCGTTTGCTTCATTTTTACAAGATTGACGGTAATTCCATGCAATCTTCGCATGCATCAAATATTTTTGAGTAATGCATGTTATTGATGCATACACTCACATTTATTATACTAAAATTTGATATTTATCTAAAATATATACTTATAATTTATACAACTGTAAAAATAGTAATCATATAAAATGATCATTTCATAATTTATATAACAAATTAAAGAAATTTTTTCAAAAGTTCATCAAAATATTAAATTTATTTTATGATAGTAGAAGTTTTTAAAGACTTTATGGTTATTTGGATTGTATATTACAAATATAATATGATTTTATTGAATGTGTGGGATGAGTAAAAAGGGTAAATTTGGTACATTTGAGATTTGGTATCATAACTACCTATAATGTATATAAATTTTTAATTTCATCCATAGTATATTATATTTTTATTTTTATTTTATAAAACTTAAAGGGTAAAACTTGTAAAAGTACATTAAGTTACTTTCACTTTAGATATAAAATAGACTTTTTTTTTATGATTGTGTAGATGAGACTATGATCGACACATATCTTTCTTCCGTGATGAATGGACATCATGTTTATTTCATGTCCTCCACAATTTTATTTTATTTTTTAAATTAGAATTACATAACAAGGATAATTATTTCATATCCAAACAAATTGTTTTTAAGAATTAATGTTAAAATGAAAAGGGGATATTGTATTGCTACTAAAATTAAATTAAGAATTTTTCAGTTTAAGATTTCATTATTAACATGGTATCTATAATTTGTCAATCGTTTGCTTATCTAATGTTCCTTCAGTTTTAATTGAAATCCATATTATTTTTATTAAGTTCTGTAATTCTCGAACAATGACATTAAATGATGTGAAATAACTTAGATAAGATTAAGTTCTGTAATTCTCGATCACTCATCCTTATTAATTGTTATTGTCTTACTATAAATAGATATGTAAAATACATTTTGTAGGATGATTTATTTGTTTTCCTTTCATACACTTCCACTAAAAGTCTCATCTTTCTTTATTGAATTAATTTTTAGAAGATTTTGCTGACAATTCTAATAATTTGAGCTTTCAAGATCATTCGACCATTAGGTTGATCATTCGATGATTAAATTCAAATCAAGATAAGACTTTTACACTAACATTAATTGTCAAATTAATATCCCATTGAATCAAATTATAAAACTGAATAAAATATTTAATTTTTTTTTAAATTACATACGACCGTCCCACCAACACCGCTCCGTAGGCTTGATTTGCCACGTTCATTTGTTCTGTTGAATGTATAATATATATAAATATATATATATCCATTTTAGGTAAATATTAAAATAAAATGATGCACTCTAACAGGACGAGACAGTAAGGAAAGGAACAGAAGTGGTAGACAAGACAAGAGCGAATCGGACAGAAACATTACTGTAGAGAATGGACGTATGTGGGAGGGAGGGAGTGATTGGCTGTGGCCCGGCGCAATTTCCAAAGATCAAAATTAAATTTGTGTCGTCCGACGTGTCACTGTCGGCTCTCATTATCTTAGGATCTATCCATCAAAAGCCCTATCCATCAAAAGCCCCCCATCGTCAATGTTTGAGAAATCGGACCGGTGATTGAACCGGTGATCTTATTGATTACTGGTTTGATCGATTCAATTGGTGTGACGTCATAATTATATTTAATATTATATAAATATATTAGAAATATAAAAAATATAAATATATATATGTAAAGAGAAAAAAATAAAAATTACCTAATATCATAAAACTTTTTCCACTCTACTCCATAATAATATTCATACATCAATTTAAATTATCAATACATCAATTTAAAATATCAATTCATAAAATAAAATTTGCTAGAAACTATCGTTATAGAATCCATTACAACTTACAAAAAAATAAACACCAATTCAAACATCATAAAAGTTTCAAACATAAATAAAAAATATTTATTTAATTAATTTTAAATTTTTATAAATAAAAAAAAACTAAAAACCGGTTTTCTTGAAAAATCGGTTCACTAGTTGAACCGATTTTTTACCGGTTTGGACCGATTTTTCAACCAACTGGTTTTATGTATTAAACCGGATCGGAACCTTGGCTGGTTCCTGGTCGAACCGGTTGAACCAGCCGGTCTGGTCCGGTTTTTTAATCATTGACAATCATTGAATTCCCACTGTTTGATGCTATTCGGAATTTCGGATGGCTGCTAAAGTATTATGATCTTTTTAGTGGCCGTTCGATTTTATTTTTAAACACCCTTTTTATTTTTTATTGACAATAAAAATAAAAAACTATCATTTTTTTTATTTTTACAAAAAAAATTATTTTTAAAATATTCTCCAAAATACATTATTGTACTTTCTCTCTATTTTCACTTTTCAACACTATTTATTTTTTTCTACTGATATTTGTACTATTTTTAATACAAAACACTATATTTTTCAAATACAACTCATTTTCAATCCTATATAATCATCATATTTTAAACAAAACCTCTAAATAATATTTTATTTTTAAATTCAAATTTATGACTAATTTTTCACTATTTATTTTCACTAGAAAATAAAAATGCCTGCAGAAAATAAATTCAAACGGCCCTTATATTTTGTTAAAAAATTGTATTTAAAGTAATGATCTATAAGATTTAATTAATTGATTGAAAGTCGACTTTTTTAAAGAAATCATGTCTGATTTGAATATAATGTGAATTTTGAAAATTAAAATATATGGTTTGAGAGCTGGATTATCCTCTTTTTTTTTTTAAATCATTTTGAAAAGTGATCCAAATTAAATAAATTTCCCTCTAAAAAGTGCCAATATATCCTGAGTGGAAAGGAAGCATGTGACCGAAATTAAATAGAAAAATAGGTTGTTTCATTAAAATGCGACAAATAATTATTTATTTATTTATTTTATTTATATACATATATATACACATACATTTGAATTTATTTAAAATTAACATTTCGAACGTCACATGCGTAACCATTGGAATGATGACAAGAACTAACTTAAATGTGCTACATTTAGTTCATCCAATAATTTTATTGTTTTTCATCTACTTGTGTGTTAAAATATGGGTAAAGAAATTAATATTAAGGATAATATTTAAATTTGAGTGAATAAGGACAATTTTTCTTTTCCTTTCTTTCTTTTTTTAGGTGGGGTGTTACAAAAGAGACATGCTAAAAAAGAATTGTATCAATTATATATAAATGTAGAATATTTTTGTTATTTATATATAGATTCATTTTTATTCATAATATTCAACTATACCAAGTTTTTCAATTTTACGTTTCTTCATTGTGTCTTATTATTATGAATAATATGTGATTTGTATTTAAATAATATATGTTAAATGTAAAACCAACATCATCAATATAAATCATGAAATAATGTCTCAAGATTACATAAAAATGAGAAGAAAACTAAATCAATGAGAGAGTACTCATAATACCTGTTGTCTTTGTCCTAAAGTCATAATCTTCTTTATATGCAACCTCAAATAGCGTATCATAATTTTAAAATAGAAATATACTTATTAATTATTATCTTTAGTAATGAATTATGCTACTTCTCGATCGTCTTCAATGAAATTTATATAATAAGAAAAAAAGAATGTACCGCTACATTTCATGAGGGCTCATTGGAAAAGATTGAACGTTAATTAGTACTTAATCCATACAATAAAAATATGATATGTCAACAATAGCATTTAAAAAAAATATACTTATTTTACACATTTACGCTGGGCAAGAAAAATACCTTTTAAATCTTAATAATGTTTTAGCTATTAAGCTAGCAAATATGTCATGACCATTCCCAATGTCAAGCAAACGTAACTTTAACTAATACAGAAAAATTGCATAAAAATTAACTAGTAAATTTTAAAGTTATTGTCTTTGTGTCAATCTGATGCGACATAAAAATGCAATGCGATTCACAATATATTAAATAATAGTTTGATCACATATACCAAAATAATTTTTTATCTTATATAATTCTAATTATTATATAATCTTTTGAAATACAAACAAAAAATATATTCTATAATTTTTCATATGGAAATATACAAATAAAAACACATTTTTATTTTCAATTGTACAAAATGGACTTTAAATACCTACTAAAAGAAAATTCTTGAAAACAATGTTGAGAAATAAAAATGGAGGAAAATAAAACCAAAATGTGTGTGTGAAAGCAAATTCTCATTTTTAATGGGAATAGTACTACTATGAGTTCGATTACCAAATTTTCTGATCCCTTTATACGTCGAAAATTAAATGCATTTTGGTAGAAAATATACTAAATTAACTAAAAAGAGTGAAAATAAAGAAAATAAACTAATTTTTCAAAAACACAAGTCCCACCAAAAATTAATTTTCTAAACACAATCAATCTAACTCAACAGTTAACTCATTAACTCTCTAAAATCCAAATTATTAGTTATTTGCTTAGTCCTTATGTTTTTGGTTTCTTAGAACTTACTATATGAACAAAATTATAAAAATAAAGTATGTCCTTATTATACCATCATTATCATCATCAATGTCACAACTTTGACATTAACTAAATATAAAATTCATACTTCCCAAAAAAGCCCAAAATATTTGCATATGTACTGCCCAACTTCATCTCACCAAATTTGGTTATGATTTTCCCCAATGATACATCAAGAAAATGACTTTAACTAATTTGCATACACTTGGAATATTTCTAATTATTATTATTATTATTATTTATTTTTTTTTTTTGTTGGGGGGGGGGGGGGGGGGAGGGTGGTTTCTCATTTCCTCAGCAAGAAAGATTGTCTACATATTCAGTCCACACCTTTTATTATTATTTTTTTCTTCAAATTTGAAAGTTTTCTTAAAAGACAATTTTTTTCATGGACCCTACACTTTTTGACTGTCTTCCCCTGGTCGAATTTTAATTTTTTTCTTTTTTTTTCTTTTTTACCCCCTTCAAAAAGTATTATTATCAAAAAAAATTTACCTTATTGGCAATGTGAAAAAGTGGATGCTGATGCACATCTTTCTTCCCATTTTCTTGGGGTAGCCATTTTTCAAGGCATAGTTGTTATTAGTTGGTTAATACACAAACATAGATCATTCTGTGGCACCTTTCGAAAAAGATCCGATTATTTCATATGAGGTCTTTAGAAGGTTCGTCGGAGACAACAAAAACTACATTTAAGGGATAAAATCGAGCTGTAGAGCAAGTTGGACCATCATCATGGTAGTAAAAAAACTAAATCATCAATTAATTTGAATTTATGATGTTTTGAATCACTTTTTGAGTTCGGCAATGAATAACATCGGGTTGTTGAAATTTGTTTGAATTTTTATTGAACTTCAAAAAAATTATATTTAAATTTGGTCCTCAAATAGTTTAATATTTTATACATATTTTATGCTTTTAATTACTAATTGGATTGAGTTCGAGTAGAATTTTGAATTTTATCGAAAGAAAAAAAATAATTTTTCAAATTTAATTTGTTATGTTTAACTAACTGAACTTACATTTAGGAGTTCGATTCATTAAATATAACAGACCAAACTATTTGCATAATATATTAGCTAATATGTGTATGAGAAATAAACAAAGTCAAAAACATATAATGTGAACTAATACTTAAGGGTGTTCAGGTGTTCGCAGTTTGGTTTGGATGGATTTTGGGATAAAAATTTAATCGATTCAAACCATATAATGGATTAGTTAGATTTTTATTCTAAATATGATCCAATCCAATCTATTTTAAATCGATTTGGATTGGATCGGTTAATTCAATTTTTTAATTTAAATTTTTAATTGAAATATTTGATAAGTTACTATTGATAATTAAACTAATTTAATCAATTGATTTGTAAATTTTATTTAGCTATCATATCACACTAATCTTGTGGAATTAAGTTAAATTATGTAAAAACATCCAACTATAAAGTTATAAGTCCACAATAATTATTCATATGTATTTTGATTTTGAAAGTGAAAAAATCCTAGGTTTAGTTTATTTTAATTTATTTGTGTATTTTACAATTAAGATATTTTTTTTTACACGATTAGTATATAAATTTCAGTTTGATTTGGATTGGATCGGTTTTTTAAAAAAAATAATTCAATTCAATCCAAAAAAGTTCGATTTGAGTTGGTTTTCTATTTTTTGGATTGGTTCATCAATTTTTTTTTTTTTTGATTGAATTGAATTTGAATACCTCTACAGCAATACTCACTTCTACTTTACAAGTTTTATATCAAAAACAAAATTAGTACTATTGAATTATAATAAGGAAATGACACACAAACAAATGTAGTAATCCACTATAAGAGCTTAAAACTTCATGATTATTGAATTTTGGATTTTAGCAATAAAAATAAAAAATATTAAAAATAAAATACAAAATATAAAATTTTAGAGTCGATAAAATGTTTTCCTCACTGAAATCTAAAATTCCACATAACGAAAACAAAAAGTTCCAATCTTGATTAACTTATGAGCGCTTAAATACAATCCATCGCAACCAAAATGATGCATGTATTATCATTTAAATCACTACACTTATGCTGTTCAAAAAAGACATTATGGTAGAACAAAATATTATAATAAGTTTTACATATACATATTGTCAATTGTCAAACATGTTTAAGAAGACATGAAATTTATAGCTAGCTGTTTATATTTGTACTGTTTTTTTCACTACTATTTCCTTTTTTGATAGGAATATCTTAAAATCTAATCCAATCCCAATGCAAAAGCATCACCTGAATTTGCTTAGAAACCACTTGATTGCTTCACTTTCCCATCTGTCTCTCTCCCTCCCTCTCTCTCTGTCTCTCTCCCTCTCCAATATTTCTTGAATTCTAAGTATGATTTTCTGTTAAACCCCTTTAAATCATCAGAAACTACCTTTGAAACTTTGTCCTAATATGTTGAAGTACTTTGAGCTATAAACCTTGCTGTCACTGTTAAGTTTTTCGTTAGGAGAAATCTTCCTTTAATTTTCTTGTACATAAAAATGGGGCGTAATTCTTGCTGTCTGAAGCAGAAGCTAAGGAAAGGCTTGTGGTCACCAGAAGAAGATGAGAAACTGTATAATTATATTACAAGATTTGGCGTCGGCTGCTGGAGTTCTGTGCCTAAGTTAGCAGGTTCCTTTTTTGTTTTTTTGGACATTTTCCTTAAATCCACATTGGTTTTGGATATGTATGAAAATGAGAAAGAAAAAATGTGGGATTCTTGCAGGTCTACAAAGATGTGGAAAGAGTTGCAGATTGAGATGGATTAATTACTTGAGGCCTGATCTTAAGAGGGGAATGTTTTCACAAGAAGAGGAGGATTTGATCATTAATCTACATAAAGCTCTTGGCAACAGGTTTTTAACCAATTAATATGACTTATAAATCCTTATTGTTCTTTTCTTTTTTTTCTTCAAATGGTTTTTTCCTGAAAAGGGGAAAATGGCAGGTGGGCACAAATTGCAGCGCAGTTGCCAGGAAGAACAGATAACGAGATCAAAAACTTTTGGAACTCATCCCTCAAGAAGAAGCTGATAAAGCAAGGGATCAATCCAAATACTCACAGGCCGATAAACGACACAGAAGTAAAGGATGGTCAGAAAGATAGTGCCGAGATTATACAGCTTAATGGGCTTCCAAATTTAGCCCATCTGGAGCAACAAGCATATCAGACAAACGGGTTACTTTCAAGAGAGAATTTTGGGACCAAACAGGTCTATGATCCTCTGTTCTTGTCTGAGTTTCAGGCAAATGTTGATCCTGATGGATACCAATCAAATTTTCTATCCCATTGTCAGCAAAACCCCATTGATCCCTGCTGTGGATTCAACTCAATGCCAAACTTGACAAACTTTGATCAACAAAACATGATGGATACAGAGTACTCAGATAATTCGGCTTCAAGAATGAGCAAATATCTGATGAATGCAGCAAAAGGAAACGGTGGCACGTTCTCTTGGGAGGCCGAACACAAGTTGGATTCAGTGTTCCAATTCCAGGTCAGTGGGATTCAAATTCAAGAAAGGAAAACAATAAGTCCATGGCAAGAAGGGCATCAGCTGATTCATAATCAGAATTCAGGGGATTATAGTAACTATCCCTTGACTTCAGAACTGAATGGGACAAACCTGGATGTCTTCCAGCAAATATAAACTGTGTGCGTGTATATCTATATAGCTTGGTTTTACTTCTTTTACCAATCTACATATATAGTACAAATACAAACAGATATGATGATAGCTGCTGGGAAATTTGTAGGGGGGCTTCTTTCAGGTGAAAAGCACTATGTTCCTTCTTTACTGATTGTATTGCTTTGAGGATTGGTAAATAATGTTTCACCAGTTATGAAAAAAAATTTGTTGTGGTCCAAATCAGTTCACGAGAGAATCATGATGTTAACATCTTTGGTGGTTCATTGCTTAAGTGTCATCTCATTCAAGTAGAAGTCCCACGAAAAATTACACCTGAATGTTTTTTGTGCTATTTGGACTACATATCCCGGCATTATGGTTGTGTGTTATATACGTGTTCTTGATGTGAGTTATCAAGTAGTTTTTGGGAATGATCGATATTTGTGATTTGGGTTGGGTTGGGTGGGTCAGGCTAATTTCAAACACTCACTGAGGGTTGCAAGCGAATACTCTCTATTGCTTAAATTAGTGGTCGTCAAGACAAGGGCAAAACAATGACTAAAGTAAAAGTTAGTGGAGAGTAAAAGTGAAAGTTATCTGAATTTGCATATGTGGAAATATAGCGGGTGTTGATTATTCATAATATGATGCTAGTCGTCTAGTATGCAATGACTAACATGGTGCAATTCAATGCATCCACGTCCTAAATTGATCAAATATGGAGATTGATTGGGTCGAATTGTAAGTTAGATAATTCAACTCTTAACCCGACTAAAAAGACACAAATTCTATCGAAAAAAGAAAAAATCGATTTTTTCCTAGTCCTCTTATCAATTCTAGACTTGGGAAATTCGATCCACATTCCCCAAACCTCATTGCAATATTGGCATCAAGAAAATGGCGCGAAATTCATAGTCCACCAAGGGAAAAGCACAGTTATTACTGCCTATAATCTCAAGTCTTCGCCATAATTTAGTGTCCTTTTGGCGAAGTTTTCACCAGGGGACAGTGATTTTGTCCTTGGAGTAAACATTATTGCAAAATGCAAGACATAAAGCTAATAGAATCTTCATCAATGTCACTTCTCTAGAACTGAAGGGAAAAGAATAGTCGTTGACATTTTACACTAGCTTTAATTGGCAATCAAACAAGTGAAAAAATATGGGCATCTTTTAGTTAATTTTTATTGCAATTAACATTTTCAAAGAGGCTCACACTTTTCACTATGCTTTACTAATCACAAGGACACTATCTCCTTATTGCTGGAAATAAATTTCAAAATTTTGTCAATTTTTTATTTATTTCTAATATTGTATTTAATGTTATACTTCGTGGATTGATAAGATAAAAAGAAATTTAAAAAAAATTAATTAATTAATTTTAAGTGGATGAATCAACTATCAATAATTGGACTTGGGGTTTTTTTCAGGGATAAATGGATAGCTCGATGATAAGCTTTCATATTTGCATACAAATTAATTATCCTATTTTAAGGGGGGGAAAGAATCTTGACATTTTCTTTCTATAATTTGCTTAATAATGTATTCAATCAAAGTATTTATTACACTTGAAAATACATCATCAATCAATTTTCTTCTTGTCAATCAATGATGTTAATCATGTTTTAATGACCTTATGATGCCAAAAAATGCATCAATATTAATCAAATTATGGACCTCAATGCACCTAATTGATGTCAAACAATAACCACAACATCTGTCCCCATTTTGTTAAGATTAATTAAGCCTTTTTCCCAACAACTTTTTTGCTTAATATCTTCAGTTTCTAACCAATTGATGTCAAACTATAGCATCAAACCTCTGTCCCCATCAATTTCAGACTTTTTTGTGTTAATCCAATTGGCTATCAAAACAGAGGCCATGAGTGCGATTTAAATCCTCTATTTCATTTTCTGTTCTATTTCATGAATACATAATACCTGTATTAAATATTTTCTTATAAAGATAATTGATTGATAATCAAATACATTTGGTATAAATTCAGCAAGTTGGAATAGGAGATGAAATAGAGAATATAATAAATGTTCTAAAGTGCACGGAGTGAAAAAGGGACCAAAAAAAAATTTAAAAATGATACAATACTTCTAGTTTAGTAGGTTTCCAGGCTTGCTCACCTTTGAATAGGTAAAGTCCCCTTGTCCATTTTAGGAAATTCCCTAAGACTTGTCCTCCAGTTTAATTTAGCTTCTATATTTGGGACCTAACAAGTAACCCAACTAAGAAGCCAGCAACCAGAAATAGAAATTGGAATAACAAAAATAAAAAAGAAGAAATAGGCCTTCCAACTAACTTTATGATATGAATCATAGCCCTATATTAGGGCTAATGATTTTTAGAAAGAGAATTAATGAGTATTTTTTTCCCCGGAGAAGAAAGAGTTCAGATCTCATGCGGAAATGATTTCAAAGATTTAAAATTAAAAATAGTGGTACTTGCTAGCTCCAATATGATTGAAAACAGTCAATCAATATAAAATTGATTTGAAATATGATTTAAATTTATTATAGTATCTAACATAGAGATTATCTATTTCGTTAAATAATTTACTAGACATCCGAAAATAAAGGATCTTAAATACTATTTGAAATTCAGAAGTATTGCATGGAATCGTTGAACAGCAAGAAGAAAAAAAATCTAGATTGACTTATAGAAAATGAAAATGGAAGTAGATCAATTTTTAATGAATATACTTTTTATCAGCCAAATATCAAATTTTGCAACACTTAGAAGTATTACAAAAATGAAACGATTCAGTTTTTCTGCATTTTATGCCTATATATATATATATGTGTGAGAGACAAAAAACGTATCGTACATAGTTTCTTCGCAATGACGAATGATTTTGAATTTATTTTAAATCACATAATCACGATAAGTTATACCTATTCATCAGGGAGTCGGGAAAAGATCTTCCCAAAGATGTGAGTTATCTCAATTACATAAAGCTAAAGGTCAATCCATCTCATTTGAGTTATGGACTATTGAAATGGACTTCCATCCACAAAAACAATCTGGTTTTTTTCATTTGAAATGCTTCTCCGCAGTTTTGGAGGCAATAAATGGACTTAAAATGATGATGGGAACCACAGGCGCCTTCTCTAATCTGAAATAGACATAAATCCAACAACAAATAAAGACAGGAAAGTGACTTCCCTTGGCCCAGACATAATTTTCAGTCAGGGCCCAAATCAAGTTGTCTTAAGGAATGCATTTTCAACATGGGGATATGTAAATTGGATATATTTCTCATGGTGAGGTAAAGCTGCACAATAGCCACACTCATCCATTATAAAATGAAAATTTGATCGCTGTGGTCGGCAGTGCGAACGAGTAAAGTTAGCTAGCTCGGTTCAGAATTTGATTGTTGTGGACAGCGGTTCAAATTTTGAACTCCATCTCTATCTCTAACTGGGTTCAAGCAGTATATATCTAACTTCAAATTTTAATTTTAATATTTTTTATTTTATTAATATACATTATGTTATATTATATTAGTACTTGTAAATACATACAAGTATAAATTTACGATCATTTGTAATTTTTATAAATTCATTTATGACTGTTTATATTGTTTGTGATGCATTAATAATTTTATAATCTATAAATTAAGATTATTGAATTTATTCTTATTTTTTTAAATCAAGAATTTTAAGTTTGAGTTTGAAACTTGAACTTAAAATCCCAGTGATTTAAAACTCATGTCAAAATTCAAGTTCAATTTAATTAAATCAAGCTTGAGCTTAAAAACAAACTCGTCGAGTTCAAAAAAAATTCCGAACTTAACTCACCTTAACTCTATCACACCATACAACAAGAAGGATGAAACGCATTGAAACTAAATGAAAAGAGAATCAAGCGTTTAGAGTGGTACAAGACAAGGGGTTGTCTATGGTTCATGACGCTTTGTTTTGACCTGACAATAGAGCAAACAATTTCAGCTATTAAAAATAAATCTTTAAATCTGAGCCATTCATTTAAAGCAACCTACTTTTTTAGAAAAGCACTTACCTTTATAGAGAAAACATTCGCCTAGAGTACAAAAACTTAAATACCTTTGGTTTGTGGTACACAAAAGATAGAATGACTAAAATATTTTTAACTAGTAAATAGATAGTACAATTAATATTATTTTATATATTTAAATACCTCTAATTAATGTCACACAAAATATAATGACTAAATTATTTTTAACAAATAAATAATATGATCTATATTATTTTACTTACTTAGTTTAAAAATTGAATACTAATTGAATTCATCTATAACCTTCATAAGATTCGTCAAACTCTTTTTCTTAGTTCTTTTCTTTTTTATTTTGAATTTTATTTTGTTTTTGTTTTTCTTTCTTTTTTTCTTAAGTTTCTTTATTTCTCTTTCCACAATTTTTTGTTTGTTTTTTTTCAGGAGTATGTTTTCTATCTATTTGTAAATACTCAATTTAATATTTCTACAAAAATAATCAGATGAAATATTTTAAACATTGTACTTACTTAATTTAGTATCCTCTTTCTTCTTTTTCCTTTTAAATATTTCCAGTATTTCAAAAAACAATAAACTCAACATAATGAAACCAAGCAAAAAATAAGAACCAACAGAAGCATGGTTTGCAGGATAATCGTATCCATTTTGCATATCTTTATATATTAAATTATCTCAAAAAAAATTTTAAAAAAATAAAAATATGTACTAATATTTATTAGGGTTTGTTTATTTTTTTAGTATAATTTTGAGTACTATAAATTAACATAATAGATTAAATACACTTGTTGTAATAATAATAATAGATTATGAGATTTTTTATTAAAAAAATATAAATAATATATTATTTGATAAATATATATTTGGAGTGGATATTAAACGGATCAAATACGCATTTATCATATTTGTATCCATTTATAATCGGATATGTACTAATCGAATACGGATAATATCCGATTTAAACGGATGCGGTTAAATTTTGTATAAATGAATACGAATGCGAATGATAAACGAATTTTCAAATATCTATTTACAGCCCTAATCATTCCCCTCCCCATTGGTGGCAATGGTTGACTAGTCGCTGGAGCATGGCTGCCATGAGCCATGAGGTGGGGGTGGGTGGAGGTGTGTGGAGGTATACATACATATATATATGTTATATATATTTATATGTATTTGTTTCTATATATATGTGTGTGTGTGTGTGTGTGTTATATACGTACATATTGTCAATGGGTGTATATATATATAATATGGATATACTCGTAATTTTTTATTTTTATATTAAGTTAAGTATTCTGTTTTATTACTATATTTAGTGTCTTTTTATTAAGAGCTTGTTTACTTGCTTTGATATTGTATGATAAATACACAATTCAACTCAATCTCAATATTTGAATCATTTTTAGAAGCCTTTAATATAATTAGAGTCTAGCATGCATTTAAAGTCAAGCTTAACTTATATATCAAAGCATTAGAGAGTGATATATTTTCCAACCTAAGTTGAAAATAAATTATAATTTGTCAAATGAGATAATCTTGCCAAGCAAACAACCAAAGTTGAATATCAAATTATTTAAAAGATCCAAACAAACATTAGATAAAATAGACAATAACCCACTACTTGTCCTAGTCATACATATCATGCCTAATCTATAAACACCAAGCAAATGAACTCCAAGAATATAAGAGGAAGAGTTTAAAGAATAAAGAGTAGGGTAATTTAATAGATTGATAGTAAAGTATTCTGGCAATAGTGTTACGGGAGTGAAATTAATAAATGCTGATAAATGGCTCAAATTTAAAAATTTATATTTCAATAGTTGAGATCTTTTGTTCAAATGTCAAGCCAAAGTAATCATCATGGACTGTAGACAGCCCCACAAGATAATAGCTCAACCTGGGACACAACAAACTTGCTCAGTTATAAAGAGGGAAGAAGCCGTTTTAACATAACCACAGGAATTTTCATTTTAAGCCGACCAATTATGAAAGAACAAGAACATTTTAGCTAATCTATTAGAGCACAACTACCCTGATAAGGCAAGTAAAAGATTTAGGTCCCAAGTGAAAAATTGAAGTTGATAAGAAAGACTCAGAATAATCACACATCAAACATCAGACGAATTTAATAAAGTTGAGAGAGTAAGGGTCCATTCTTGAGCGCTTATTCCTTCTTCTAACCAGCGTTTAAGCCATAAACTGCACTCACTCAAACTCAACAAAGTCACAACAGCCAAACACATAATAAAGAAACACTCAGTCTCAAACAAACTAGCAGGAGAACTTAAGTATATAAGTTAAGTCCACTATGTACAGGTGGGCCTAGATCCAATATGCTCATCCAAATGGCTAGGCTTCTCACTTATTCATATCCACCCTTTCACAGCTTTGCTATTAGACCAGATGAACTCGACTTAGCCACACCGTTGTCTTTCACATCACTCTCTTTGGCATCCATCTCGCAGGCATTGGGTGGAACATCCACAGCAGGAGAGCAATTGAAGAATCCATGAGGCTGCACACATATGCACCAATTTAATTATCAACTCTCGTAAATAAAAATAATAACTGATTAGCATGATACATTCAGACTGAGTCGGCAGCATTTATAGGAGCCAAACAAATACTGAAAACCATCTAAATGGAGTTTGTGTTTTTCTTCAGGAAGAATACTAATACGAAAAGACTGGTTATAATAATGTCTATCTAGTCAATACGAACAGTCAAAATTACATTTAAGGGAACAATTTGATCTAAAGCATAATACACTAATCCACTACTTCTTTGTATCCGTACGAGTTCAGCAGGAGGCAGAAGGAAGAGACATCACTTCTTTGAGGTGTATAATTATTAGCATAAGCAAAATTACAATACTACAAATGAATTATTGGGTCATCAGGAAAAAGTTTGACCCAGAAATAAGCAGCTTTTGAGCAAGGCATAAACTTATAAGGATTCTTCCTAAAACAAGCATACTATTGTTTAGTGGAAGGTTTTTTCTGTTACACTGCTAGCTTTAGCATATTCTAATTGCATATGACTGATTTCTTGCCAAGGAAGGGCTCTCTGCCTATTAACAGAATTCTTAAAACAAGATTGTCAAAAATTCAACTGTTTCCAGTGGGGAAGCTTCATTGAATAGATGATAGTAAGAATCATAGAATATTATCTAAGGAATTGAATACAAAGACAATACATATGTGCCGTTTTATTCGCATTCAGTTTCTTAAATGATATTCTACAACTCACTCTTATCTACTCATTATTGAAGTCAACTTATATTGGGCATTAACTTATAGAAAGAAAAATCTATAGAATCCTTTTTTACATATATGAGATTAAACTAGAGAATTCAGAATGATAGGATGATAAACTATTATTTGTAAACCATAAAACAAATGTTTCAAAAGTAAATCTTCGGAAGTCAAAGTCTGAGAAACTTCCTAATTTACTTTGATGAACCAAAAATCAGAAAGACAATTATTGAAAACTAAAATATGATTAGTAATGAGTTACCACATGTGCTATAGGAATTTTTATAATAAACAAGAAGTAGGCATTGCAACTGATTTGGGAATATCGTTTTGAAAACACACCTGAAGCATAAAACCAATACGTTCCACAGGCATAACAGGCCAGTCTTCCAAGCGAGGAACATGTGTAATGCCAAAAACATACCTACATGAATGAAAGAAGTGAAACCATGGAAGAATTCCAATATTTCACAGCAATCCTTTCATCAATAATTTAAATATTGAGAATGAAATGGCAGATAATGCTCATTAATCATGAAAGATAATGTCGATAACAAGAGTATATTGAAATAAAAAACTAGGAGTATGAAATAAAATAAGCAAACTTTGTATTTCAGCTACAAATTGAAGATAATTTGGAATACTAAATAGTAAAAAAAAATAATGGTATAAAGAGAAATCCAGTTAAAAATATGATATAGTTGTTTAAAGAGTACAAGAGACAATATAGTGGATACATTCTGAAGCTAGATGACACGACAGCGCAATGGTTGAGGGCAAAAGACAGCTTGATGCATAATAAATATTGGTCAACAGTAAAATGACCATGTGTTTAGAATACTTCCACAGAAAAAAGAAATGCATATTTCCGCAAGCTACATGAAAACTGACCAGAGAACAATATCAGTTTCTTCTAGAGGCCGGTTTTGCATCACCCAAGAAGCCAATCCTTCCCCAACACGTGGATTCTGGTTAGGAAACTCTCCTCCAGGAAAATCCTCCCCACGTGCATATTGCGTAACCCACAGATTATGCTTCAGAAATGCAGCTCTTCTCAGAAATTTAGCTTCGGGACCAGCCAACGGCAAACAATTCGAACCAGGTACCAGTTTGTAGCCTGTCAGTTGTCCACTCCGATTGACGGTTCTTGTGTTCCTTATCTGCAATATTGAACGGAACAAACCAATAAATAATCCAATTTAGAATTTAGACTACAGTATGAACAGTGTCATGGATTATTTAGGAGAGGCAAAAGATTCCACCCTGCAGTCAAGAAGATGGAAAAGAAGAAATGGAAGATTCTTCCTGTCCTCAAGAGAAGAATAAGCAACAGATCATAAAAGAATTTTTAGCCAAACAATGGTTCTTTAGCTTGGGAAAAGGATAGGAATATATCCATAATCCAATGAGATGGGTAAGGGCACTTACAATCCAGTGACGGGCAGATAACGGATCACAATCACGCATGGCTTCTAATTCAGATCTAAGTAAAGTCTCCTCAGCATAGAATGCATTGTTGTGAACATTGTCATTCCCAGGTTCTTCAACTCTGACATTCACTTCAACAACCTAAAAGAATGGAAATAGCAGCAGAAGAATAAAAAATCAATTATTTCATCCTGGCAAGAAACCATCTTAATCCACATTGTTTTCCATGCTACAGATAAAAGAAAGTTTTAGATAGGAATTAAAACTCATAATCACATGCCTGATTGTGCGCTTCTCCAGGCTTACAGTCGACCGCCATATCCATTCGAGCAACAAAAAAGTGTTGATGAACAGGGGCATATAATCCTGGTGCAATTGTTGTACCATATTTTCTAGATTCTCCAGGTTGCAGTGCCCCTAAACTAAGAATTCCAGTAAGTTTAACTTCCGCTTCAATTTTCCCATCCTGCACCAAATAAAGACTATCTCAAATTTCAGATGATAAAACAAAAACTTTGATTGGGTCAGTGGTTTAGTATCTCTTAGCTTCCCAAAAATAACATTCAGGTTAAAGATCAATTTCACTGGTAGGTAATAAGAAAAGGAAATAAGGCAGAGGTAGCCGTCGAGTTGATTACATTTTATTTGTATAGAAAGCTTGTACTTTGAAACAACCTATTCATTGTATTTGATTGATAAAAGTCTATTCACTTTCCTTTCTTATTTCTTTATTTTTTTCTCCTTGTCAAATTAATACTATGTTCTAGTGTAAAAAAAAGCAAACTTGTAAAGTACGTGTATGTCATGTCATAAACTGAAATTCGGTCACAGTTTCCATTTTCAGTCATCTTATATGACAATTTTACACTGTGAAGCTCCCAGGAGTGAATGCATTCAACTTGCCTGATAAAAGTGCCAGTAGAATCCATATTCGTAATTAGCCACAGTGCAAATAAAAGAAACAGTGAGACGCCTTGATCTTCGAACTTCTGCAAGGCCAGTTCTCCAATCTTGATGCTTCCATAGGATTCCATAATCTTCTTCATGCAAGCATACACAGTTCTCAGTTGTGTCAACTCCTCCAGTAAAATTTGTAAAATGAGCATCAAAGTATTTTATATATCCCAAACAATCACATCCCTGGAATGGAAAAGAGCCTTAGATTAGAATTTAATACTGGGAAATCGAAGAGCAATGAACTTAAACTAAAAAGACAATCAACACAGAAAAGGAGCAGAAACCTTCTTAAGAGAATGAGCGTTCCTCCCCAGGCCATCTTCACCAGCATCAAATGCATTTTTTCTGTAATGTGGATCATTAGGATCCCCATAGGGCACAACCATCTCAACAAAACTCAACCTATGGGCAATAGGTCTCCTACCCCGACTGCCATCAACATAGGCAACAGAATGAATGACCAAACCCTCCCTTGGAGTGAAACCAATGCGGAAATTCCACTGTCAACCAGCATTTCAACAATGATTCTGTCTAAATTGTAATTGGTGACGATAAAAATATATAAAATGAAAGGAAAGGAAATACCTTCTGCCACTCAACATAATGTCCGTTGATTCGAAAGCTTGGACCTTCAGGCTGAACAATTTGAAGGGGTTTCACATCACTTCTATCTAACCCTCCCCTTGTTTCACCAGGAGTATAGTTTCTCAGTGGATCAGCTGGAGGTAAAGGAACAAGCTTACGATCTTCAAACTCAATTACTACCATATTTTGCATATCAACAAGCACACGAATTCCTTCAACAGGTCGCGCATAACCATTCTCCAAAGGGCAGTCACTCTCTGTCCTGCAAAATATAAGTGGTTTTGCTAGTCTACGACTAGGAGCATCCGCCTCACTGTGGTAACCAACACACCTGCATTAGGTATTCAACAGCTATAAGCCTGATAAATAGCATATTTGACAAAATTAAGTCCAGACTCCATAGTGCATTTTTGTTTATGTGTTACTGACCAGGGATCAACCATAACCAGATCCATATCATCAATACCCCTCTTCTTCATTGCCTCTATAAATGGAGGGTAATCTTTGACAACAGCTTCACATTCAGCATATTCTGCAGCATCCTACAATTGAGATAAGGAAAAAAATTCAGCAAACGAAATCATGTTGTATCAATTTATCATAGACTACAAAAAATAGAGATGTGAACCTCCATAAAGCCAAACCAAATAGGTCCGTGTATTTTCCCATAGTTTCAAAAGAAAATGAAAAACATGTAAAAAGAACCAAGCAATATAGCAAACTATCAGACTGATTAACCTCTCAAAAGACATACTTAGAGACTGACTAGATGTTTGGAGTATTTAAATGGTAGTTGAACATTTTGCAAACACAAGCCAGTTCTAAAAATAGTTCTTTCAGCATATTTACCGAAGACTCAGTATCATAGCTCTGGATGACCGGGTTGCAGAGAAATGGTATAAATAACAGCATACTAACTTTCCCCGTTCCCTGCAAACCTTCAACTAATACATGAAAAGTTTACGCAATGTGAAAAACATATTTTGAATTCAAATTATGAGCATTACACGTGCCTGCTTTATCATGCTTTTAACCACGGCTCAAAAATGACATCTTCTATGCAAATTTGATAGCCATTCAAGTATTGAGTTCCAAGGATGAAATCCACTCTGGGGGCAGAAAAGAAACAATATAAACTAATGAAAAGGTTAAATGTTGCTGGAGATACCATTGGTGGTTGAACATCAGGGACAACTGTGGAGGAAATGACTTTTCCTCGATGATGTCCACCTCGAGTTGTTGCATGTACTTCTATCAACTCAACAACCCACACGCTAGTCTCATTGGACTTCTTATTATAGACAACTAGTCTGGCTCGCCTTGGTGGGAGCTTACTATGAATTGCTGGTCCTCCTTTGGTTCTAGGCAACAATGATGGTTGAAAAGGGGGAAAGAAATAAGCATCAGCCAGTGCCACAACATGTTTCTCTGGTTCCAACAGAACCACTTCAACAAATCTCATGCTATCTCTGACCTGAAAAAAGAGGAAAAAGTCAGTGATAAGGCCAAAAATACAACGATATTTTTCGAGTAAGTTAGATAACAATCACATATACATCATATCTGAAGTGAAAGAAAAGCAAACATTAAGTCATTGTGAACCTCAGGGGTGGCTCCAGCTGCCCTGACAGTTCCCACAGCCACAGAGATTTCAGCAGCAGATAAAGGATCCAAAGGATGTTTGGTTTGAGCCCTTGGCATGATCTGGATCCCTGAACATGCAAGGCATTAATAAACAACCAAATCTTCTGGGCAAGTTTAATTCACAAGAACAATTTGATAGAGATTTAACATCCATCAATCTATTTTCCAAGCCACTAAATACAATGACGAGTACAGAAAAATGTTGCACATAGAGATAATTTGCTAAGCATACTCCAAGGATGCAAGTACCTAATAGATTGCTAAATATAAGTGAGTGGTTGAAGCAATGTGGCGTAAACAAGTTTTATAGGAAACAAAGAAAAAGAAAACAAAATAACTCCACCAAAATGTAAATCTGAACTTACAGAAAAGTTTCCAAATCAATTAATTTAGTACGACTTAATAAAGGTCAGACACATATTGTTTCATGAATTCCCAAATCAAATCATGTTTTACTGACTTGAAAGCTAATAGATACAAACAATGAAATGAAACCAAAGCATAATGATGAGTTAAAAAAAAAAAAAAAGGTAAGAACATAATAAAATGGCAACACTTTTTAAGTTAATTTATCATAAAGAATGTGACTCTTCCAATGACAATGATTTTACATTGTGCATACATACTTTTGATGTTAATGATACCGCTAACTTCATAGATTAGAAAAACAAGTATCTTCATGATATGATGACACTACAACCCAAAGTGATCCCTCCTAAAACTGCCTAAAAGCATGCTCAGCTCTGTAGTCTGTATATCAAATTCATGTGAAGAGCATTAAATTTATGAGAAATTGAGATATACTTCAATAAACAACCAAAGGAACCAAGAAAATGATAACACACACCATAACCAATTCACTCATGATTAAGTAAAAGTTTAATACTTGTATTAACTGTTACATATAAAATTTAAATGTTTTTTTTTTTTAATTAACAAGATCAACTTTTGGTTCTTTCTATTATCCCTCATTTTCCAAAAAGTTCACGTCATATACTGAAGAAAGATTAGTTTCCAATGCAAAATAGTCAACAACAAATACACTATCTGTTTAATTACTTTCATGCGCATCCGCAGACAAAACTGACAAATTACGAATTCATCCGCCAACCGAGAAAAAAGAAAGTGAAGCAAAAAAGGGGGGAAAAAAGAGGGGAAGAAAAAAAAAAGGGACAAAGACCAAGAAAAGAGAGAAAACATCAATGGGATCAATCGCTTCAACTGAACCACCAAATCATTCAAGATCAAGAATAAACACCCCAGATCTTGATTAATGCACATCACATGCATATATGTCTACATACACACCAAGATACGCAGAATAGGTGTATACCAGAAGCTAAATGTATCTAGACTTCTTACATCAGGAATAAGAAACAGAAAAAGGCAAATTAAACAGTACTATTTGTTCATGATCGCATTCAGCAAGCGAAAATGAGAAAGGAAAAACCTTTAGCGGTAGCGTTGGAAGAAGGCTCCGGTCTAATTAAGGGCGCCACGGCAGCAGCTTTGCTGTTCTGTTTATCTTCAGCAGCGGCAGGAGATACGTTCCAATTGGCGGAAACAGACTCACGGCGGACCACGCCGGCTGAATCGCCGGCGCCAGCGGAAGCGCAACAAGCAGTCGTCTTCGGAGCAGGAAGCGTCGCCTTTTTCGGAGTTGTGGCCATTGTAACTGGTTCGCAAGCTCACCGAATCCACCGTAATGCGTGTCGCAATCTACTGACATACAGCAAACACTCTAACTCCTCACACCACCACCACCACCACCACCACCGCCACCACCACCACAATCTATAGATACAGATTCGTTTGTACAAGTCAGTAAAACTGAATAACAACTCTAGGGATTCGCTCTGATCAACAATGCCTCTGTATCTATCTGTATGTATAGTTTCATATAAATGCAGAGAGAGAGTATGGGGCCTGAGGGAAGGGATTTATAGAGACACGTGAGGGGGCTTTACGAAAGCGAAAATTTAGTAAATCTTTTTTGAGGAAAAGATTTGGATTTCTTTTTCTTTTTCTTTTTTTCTTTTTAAGTTATTTTGATCGGAGGGCTTATTAGATAAGTGCGGCAAGGTTGCGTGATAGGAGCAATTGCTTTTGGGGAGAAAATAGACTTTGCATGATAAGGCCAATATTTTTTGGATATCAATTTGAGATTGTTGATTATAGCATTCTAAATTAGTTTTGGTTAAGTTTAGATGTTTATTTTAATTGGCTTGTCCTGATAATTATGTGTGATTGTATTATGATACATAAATTTTATATATAATTTACAAATTTAATACATTAGATGAACTTATAAAATGATTGATGAATATATCATTATTTGTATTCGGACGAATGAAAATGATTTGGCAGATGATAGATGATATATGTGATGATATTAAATCTTATATCATATAAAAGGAATTAAGTTTCGAGGTATTGTTCTATACATTTCACTTGCTGAATTTTTTTTTTAATTAAAATAAATTTCTCATAATGTATGACGACAATCGGTAGAAGAACGTCTCGCAAAAATAAACTTTTCACGTATAGTGGTGAATTTGGATATCATCAATTGGCGTGATTTTATAAAAACAAATCAACAATATTTACATAACATTTCTCAAGGCTATCAAGGAATGACTTTTTGATGATATCAAATTTCTTTAAGACTTTTCACATGTGTTAGCGAAATAATATTTTATTAAATTGAATTTTTCATATTTGATTGTGTATTTAAACATCATTAATTTTGAAAAATATTTTTAATGTACATTTTGCACTTGAATTGTGGCTCAACTAAAATTAATATGAAAATGATGGGTTATTAAAGACTCATTATCATGCTGGAACCCACCATCATATACCAACAACCCACCAGTACTTCGGGGAAAATAATGATCATGATTTCACCTTTCTTTGATAAATAAAGAAGAATTTTATTTTTCATATTGGATTTTATCAAATCATGATATACATACATATATATATATACAAAGAAAAACAATTTGCAATTTTCTAATTGGATTATCAAAATCTTCATATATAAAAAAATAAAAGAATGATGTTTACTTTCCAGCTAGATTTGCATTAATGGCCAAAAAGTGAATATGCTGTACAGCTAAAATATTTCAATTCAATGCCATCAAATTTGAATTTTAAAAAAAAAATTATTTTTAAATTTAAAATTGGCGCTCGAGATATTTTGGCAGAGAGTGATGTAATATATCATTTTTAAATTCATTAATATTTTACCTTAAGAAAAAAGACTGCAGCAAATGTTGTTAGTGGGATTTAATTAACTAATATTTATCTTTTTATAATATTATATATAAAAAAGGATTTTTATTACAACTGTAATTTCAACTTTTGAATTTATAAAATTTAGATTTTTTTAATTATTTAAAATAAGATTATTGATACTTAATATTAATTGTAATATTATCCAAATATGCCAACTAATCAAATATAATGATCTTTTAATACATTTTTTAAACTCTCAATATGATTATATAAGAAATAGAAAACCAAATTTAATAACCTTTTAATATATTCTTTTAATTCAATTACACATACATAAATCTATCTTATTGTATTTAGAAATGAGATTTTTTTGAGCAAATTTTGTACAATTCTAACCAAATTTTAAGTATTAGGATTTAAAGTTTTTTAAATATTAATAATTTCATTAATTGCTTATTAGTTGTGATTTTTTTTTCTAGGTCTTTAACATGCATGCAACTAAGAATTTGGAAAATAATCAGATTTAATGATCTTTAAATTCATTCATATCCATATAAATCTAGCATATTAGATCATTTAATTACAATTATGCAATTTTAATTAAATTTTGAATTTTTAAAATTTAAAAAAAAATTAAATCACTTAGAATAATTTCATTGATTACTTCATATCCGTTATAAGAATTCTTAAATTTTCAAATCATTAAAATATAAGAACTAATCAAATTTAATATTCATTTCAATATTTTTGTTAAAATCATTCACACACACATTAGGAAATTCAATCACAATCAATATAACTTATGTAAACTTAAGGAATACTTCATAAAATATTGAGTAACTCCATCAAACTAGCTAAACCTTAAGCAAAATAAAGGAAATTTTATATGGACATGATATCATTGATAATATATTTAACTTTATTTTATCTCTATTATTTTTTGCCATAACTTTAATTTTGTAAGAAAATATGTTATTATCAAACTTCTCTTAATTATTTTGCATCCGTTGTTTTCAATATCTCCAACACTATTTAAAAAATCGGATCGGACCGGTTGGACCATCAACCGGCCGATGAACCGGTCCGATTTTTTCAAAAAACCAAAAAAATTGGAAAAAAATTTGTAAAATCGTTCAAACCGGCCAATCGGACCATTGAACCGGATCGATTTTTTTATTTAATTTTTCATGAAATTTTTTTTTGTCTAAATACAAAGTTTGAAGGTTAAGATACACATCAGAAGCTATCTAAAAGTAAAAAAAAAACTTTAGTTTAGAGTTTAGAATTAACTTACATACTATCAACTTTAAACTTTGTACTTGATATATTTCAATTGTTGTGATTATTTATAATATGAATTGTAAAATTTGGATTGTGATATGGGATAACTCAACGTGCCTGGCCCAAAGGCCATAGGCCTAGGGGCGTAGCGGTAGGTCCACCTCATGCATTGGGCCCAATTATGCTACCGACGTCGAGTGACCCCAATCGACCATACAGATTGACACCGTTCGTGATCGATGCCTCGACCGCCCTGTTCGTCCAGCCTATAAGCTTCGCACCATACCTGTGTTAGATCGACCAGGGAGGTCGATTAGGCGTGTAATCGCCTCTGCTGCATTAAATGCCCTGACAGGTAGCACGCCTCCGCATTAATGGCGCATGCCACCCCAGTACCGCCCATGCTGCCACACCAGAGAAAAGGCGCGGGTATAGTGTCATATTCTATCCCCAAAACCTGGGGAGGCAGCTACCCGGAATTGTACAAGGGTGGGAGATGACTTAATGGGCCCCAGGCAAGGACAAAAACCATTACAACAAGTCAAGGGCATCTCAGACAAATCCCCGCTGGTAGAAGGCTATAAATACCCTCACTTCAACCCCTCAAAGGTATGCCATTTTACACACATAAAACCCTCACTTTGCTGCTCGTTTTATATTCCACCTCATACTAACTTGAGCGTTGGAGAGCCTAAGCCGAGGGCATCTAGGCTAGCCTGACATTTGCTCGTGATTGCAGGACTCGACCTAATTACCATTATATATCGACTAGAGAGGTCAAACCCTTTGGAGATTACTACCTAATCTAACTTCACACAGAGTTCATCCTCATCATTTGGCGCCGTCTGTGGGAAACGCGAGTCTGCTATCGAAAATGCTGAACACCAGGCGAGCCCCCTCAGGAAGAGAAGAAAATAGGAGATCCAGATCTCTCTCCCTCCTAGACCTCAGCAAGAAGTTGGTGCCCCGGGGTTGAGCGCCCAGCCAAAACAGGTGGTCATTCTAACCATGCCTCAATTGATGTAGCTCATCAGCTAGCAGATTTCAGCACAGATTTCAGCTCAACTATCCATGGCTCTAAATCGACACACCGCTCAACTGGAGCTAGTGGCCAGTGCAACACCGCAACCCGTAGCCCTGGAGGAGAGACAACCAAAGAGACCAAAATGAGCTAATATCTAACTGAAGTAAAATAATTGCAACAGTCATTCAAGAGTTTCACCCTGAGCCAAGTCCCCCGAGCGGAGAACGAACGGGCAGACGCACTTTCAAAGCTAGCCAACTCGATGAAAGGAACCAGGGAAAGAACAATGACATTCTTGTATATCCAAGCCATCGATTATAACCTCATTGGTTAGGTTGAAGAGACAGCTCCTTCCTGGCAAGACCTAATCAAACTCTACCTGAGTCAGGGGACCGTCCCCAACATCGAGAAAGACGCCCGCAGGCTTAGAGCACAAGTAGCTAAGTTTACACTCGACAACCATGGACAACTCTACAGAAGGTTGATATCAGGACCCCCACTTAAATGCCTAACACCTGAAGAGGCAAACGAAGTGCTACATGAGATTCACACAAGCATCTGCGGCAACCATCCGATGGTCGGTCCTTAGCCCACAAAGTTATCTATTACGGTTATTTTTGGCCCACCTTATTGCAAGACTCAGTCGACTTCGCCAGAAAATGCCCATCGTGCCAGATCCACTCGAACACACCGCACCGACCAGCCGCGTCGATGGTCAACGTCCATATTACATAGCCATTCGACCAGTAGGGAATCGACATAGTCGGATCTCTCCCAAAGACATCAGGTCAGCAAAGTTCATCATTGTAGGGGTCGAGTACTTCACAAAATAGGTTGAAGCTGAAGCAATTCCAAAAATCAACAACGTGGCCATCAAGAGCTTCATTTAGAAAAACATAATATGTCGATTTAGTTTGCCCAAAGTCCTGATCTCAGATAATGGCACTTATTTTCAGAGTAGGAGCACAAGAAAATGGTGTGAGGCCCTGGGAATCAGCCAGCACTTCACATCGATAGGGAACCCGCAGGCTAATGGTCAGACGGAGGTTACGAACAGAATAGTTCTCGACCACCTCAAAGCTCGAATAGCAAGTACAGGGGCAAGTTGGGCAGACGACCTCCTAGGAGTGCTATGGACGTATAGAACCACTCCGCGAACAGCCACAGGCTGCAACCCCTACAGCTTGGTCTATGGTTCCAAAGCAGTAATTCCATCCGAGCTGGTCCAGCACACAGCCTGGGTGATTCACTATAATCCGATCAGAAATGCAATAGAAAGGACCCTAGACCTAATCACCATCGATGAGCTGCGCCACACAGCCTACAACACGATGCAATGATATCAGTCGAAAATGGCGGAACGTTACAACAAAACAGTTCAACCTCGTAGTTTCAAAGTCGGCAATCTGGTCCTCAAGAAGGTAGAGTGTCAAGAAACATGGGACAACTCGACCTAAAGTGGGAAGGACCTTACTCTGTGGTCAAAGTGTCAAAGCACAATGCATACCGGCTAGTAGACATGCAAGGCAACGAACTACCACGACCTTGGAATGCTATAAATCTGAAGAAATTTTATGTGTAAGAAGGCCACGGGCCGCCATTGTATTCCATTACAAAAATGAAAAGTTCCAGAAAAACTTTAACATAAGTTGATTGCGTATACCTATCGACATAACTTGACCACTCATTGTAGACCCCGTAGTCAACCAAGCAGGCTTCAAGCCGCCAAGTCAAGGCTTCGCAGCCGAAACCAACTTGTCGACCCTGTAGTCGACCAAACAGGCTTCAAACCACCAACTCAAAGCTTCAAGCCAAGACCAACTTGTAGACCCTGTAGTCAACCAAGCAGGCTTCAAGTCACCAAGTCAGGGCTTCAAGCCAAGAGCAACTTGTCAACCCCGTAGTTGACCAAGCAGGCTTCAAGCGGCCAAGTTAAGGCTTCGTAGCCGAGACCAACTTGTCGACCCATGATATGGGATAACCCAATATGTCCGGCCCAAAGGCCACAGGCCTAGGGGCGTAGCTGTAGGCCCACCTCATGCACTGGGCCCAATTATGCTACCGACGTCGGGTGATCCCGGTCGACCATACAGATCAACACCGTACGAAGGCTGGGCCGCTGATCGATACCTCGATCGCCCTGCTCGTCCAACCTGTAAGCCTCGAGCCATACCTGTGTTAGGTCAACCAGGGAGGTCGATTAGGCGTGTAATCGCCTCTGCCGCATTAAATGCCCTGACAGGTAGCACGCCTCCGCATTAATGGTGTATGCAGCCCCAGTACCGTCCATGCTACCACACCAGAGAGAAGACACTGGTACAGTGTCCTATTCTATCCCCAAAATCTGGGGAGGCAGCCACTTGGAATAGTACAAGGGTGGGAGATGACTTAATGGCTCCCAGGCAAGGAAAAAAACCATTACAACAAGTTAAGGGCATCTCAGACAAATCCCCACTGGGAGAAGGCTATAAATACCCTCACTTCAACCCCTCAAAGGTATGCCATTTTACACACACAAAGCCCTCACTTTGCTACTCGTTATATATTCGACCTCATACTAACTTGAGCGTTGGAGAGCCTAAGCCGAGTGCATCTCGACTAGCCTGACGTTTGTTTGTGATTGCGGGACTCAGCCCAATTACCATCATATATCGACCAGAGAGGTCGAACCCTTCGGAGATTACTACCTAATCCAACTTCACGCGGATTTCATCCTCATCAGATTGTAATATTAGATAATATCATTTAAGCTCTTTATGTTTTATATTTTGCCATTTTATTAATTTTTAAGTAATATATATAATATAAATATATATATATTTCATAATTATGACATCTGGTTCAATTGCGGTTCAATTACGGTTCGACCAACAGTTGAACCAATAAACCGTAAACTGGTAAGTTTTTCGGTTCAATGAACGATCCGATTTTTCAATCATTGATCTCCAATAATTCGTATTAGATTATCAACGAAATGTATTTTCAAATTAATATTGTTTGTTTGATCATTTCCTTTTTGTTTTATTGCTTCATTTTTGTAATTTTCTTTATAGAGATACATTGAGTTCCTATATTGCGGTGATCGTCAAGCTCGAGCCCAATATATATATTTCCCAAACTCACTCGACTCGATTCAATTGCACCCCTATTTTGATATATTCTATCGAACATTTTAAAAATAGTTTAAAATTAATAATGATACTTTAATTATTCCAAAACGTTACAATTATAGAATATATCAAAACATACGATATGACCTATTTTTATAACATGATCCACGCATAAAAATATCTCATTTTTTTATGGCCATTAAAGAAGAATGGATTGATTGTCGAATCCGATTGAATCTAGTGATTTTCGTCCTTAATTAGTTTTAAATTGCATTATGTTGCTCCGCTAGGCTGTCTCCTACTCACTAAGCTTTTGGCAATAAAAAAGACAGATAAGATTGTTGGGCTTAGCTAAGTATAATTAATACCTTAAACCAAGTCTTTGATTATTTTAAAAACCAGCATAGATTTTGTTCTTACTTACATTAACTATTCCAAGTTGCAAGTACCACAATGAGGATGTTCGTGTACTTGTATTTATTTACCCAAAAGCCAGCAAAAAGATTCCATATGGATGCATGGCCACATATTCTTGATTCCACTACAATAATTGAGAATGCTTTCCCCAACCAAACATGGTGCTCAATAATAATAGTATAAAATTACCCCTCCACCTACTTGCATTGGTAGCAATGACTAATCTTTGTCAAGTTCTTATCAAAAACCAAATCTTGATTTCAACTTTGAGATAATATTTTACAAAGATAAGGATATCAATTTAATTAAATGACATAAAATTAGTACTCCCTTTGCAATGATAAGTAGATAGGTACAAACTTTAGTTATATGTAGACATACTAAATTCATATGTTTCATCATTATATGCTAATATCGATTTTACTTGAACAAAATTTCTTCAATATAGAGTCAGGCTTGTTGATGTGACTCAAATAGTTTCGGAGATATCTAGAATTATAAAGGGCTTGTTCTTCTATGTTTTTGGCAAATTATAGAAAAAAAATTAGAAGAATAGGTTTTTGGGAGAAAAATTAGAGAATGTGCCAAATGTTTCTTTTTGTTTTGGGAAAAAAATGAAAAATAATTTGAGAATGAGTTGTTTGTCTTTTTATATTTTTGGGGGAGACAAACTTTACTGTTGATGTCAAATCAATTGTAATTTTGTTAGATTTGTAAGGTGAAAGTAATTTTTTTTAATATAATATGTGTATGTATATTTATAGTTGGATAATGTATGAGTGTGTGTATATGTAATAACTGATACATAGTTGTAATAAAATGACATGTAATTAATTCAAATGATGATTTATTTTTTTATAAATTTAACATTAACAAATGATGTATCATTTGGAAGAAAATATTTAGTAATAAGTATTAATTATTTGTATATCATAATTATATCATAATTGTTAAGATTGACTTATATAAAAAAAATTAATTATTGTACATTAATTCTAAATTAATTACTATTTATTAATTAAAGTACAATTATTTAACTATTCATTATTTACAAGTTAGGTATAAATAAAACTTAATTATTTATTTAAATAAAATAATATATATATATATATATAAGACTTAATAATGATTCATCAAATTAAAAGAATAAATAATTTCATATTATATGAAATTAATTCATCTTAAGTCATTTATTAAACAAATAAACATAATATTTAATTATACCAAAAATATGAAACATAATTAATATATAAATAACAAGTGATTTAATTACTTTAACTCATTATTTAATAACTAAATTCCTTAGTATAATCGAAATAATTTTTACTTAAATTTAATTAATTTTCTCAATAATTACTTTAATTTTATTAATATTAATTTATTAAACTTAATAGATTATTAAATAAATATCATACTAGAATTAAATTTTTTATTATAATTTTAAATAAAATGCAAAGATTAGTATTTAATGAAAAATATTAATTTATTTATTATAGCAAATTAAAGCATCTTAAATTATTTATTAAATGAATAAATGTAATATTTAATTAATACATTGAATATTAAATACAATTAATATATTATTTAATTAATAAGTAATTTAATTAATTTAATACATTTTTTAGTAAATAAATTATTTATTAAAAAAATTTCAAAAATAAGTTTAATTAAATTTGTGAATATAAGTTTTAGAACTTTTTAACTAGTATAATTTACTGTTTTCATATATATATATGAGTAAGTGAGAGAGTGATAAATGAATGAGTGACGTAAAAGGTAGAGTGAGAAATGAGGGGAGTAGATGTAGTTTTTAGGGTGTAGGGTATTTTGAAATTATTTTGGGAGGGATTATTTGGGTAAAAAAATTTTTGCGTTTTCGGATAATAATTGGAGAATGTGTACGCATTTTGTAATTATTCTAGGAGAATGAAAATATTTTGGGAAAACAAAGGACAGCAAGCCCAAAAGGATTATAGCAGATTTAAATTCATCCCACACAGAATTTTTAACCTTAATTAAGTTAGGTTTGGACGGACGAATTTAGTGTATCCTGCTTCATAAAAATATATACGTCATAAGTATGGATCTACAACTAAATTTTTATTTAGAAAAATTATTATATATTTAACGTTCATATATAATATAAATTGAAAAGAAAATATCAATTATAATAAAAGATGTAAACTGCCTTTATTCAGTTTCCATTTTCTTTAGTTTTGAAAAAAAATTCTTCCCTCTTATTATTAGCATAAAAAATTGCCTTTTGTTCATTATTAATTATCGAGCTCTATTTTGGGCTTCAGGTCTGCGTTCTTTTACAAGGAAGAATAAATAGAACAAGTGCATAATTAGTTCTTACTCCAAGACTCGTTTGCTTTGAATGTGTGATTAAAAGTGATATATAAATAAATAGATACATTTTAAACCCATTATGATAGAATATTTTAATTTTATATTTGGTTGGTAAGATTAATATGTAAATAAATTAAAATATGATATATAAATTTATAATTATATCCTTTATACTTTTTAATAAATTTTTCACAATTTTCTCATTCTTTCCATTCTCAGGAACAAGGTTTAATTGGAAATAAGAGCAAAAGTATACCTTATTTGATTTTTGTAATTCTTATTACACCAAATCAGGCATTCCCCCATTTGATTCATTTTTCAAAAGTAACAGTAAATAATATCGGCCTGGGATTTATCAAGGCCCTTTTATTAACTGAAACAAATATTAAAAGATGTTTGATTATATATGTATCAAACTCAATCAAACTAAGCAAATAAGGCCCTAAATTATAGAGAAATGGTGACACATGATATAGTGATAACCAAAAAATATTACAAAGATTATGTGAGTATATTTGTATTGTAATTCTATATCTACCACTAATTATAAAAAAAGATAAATTTTACATAATTCTTATCTCCATAAAATTGATAAAAATGTTATGATGATCATAAAATTAATTGTCACTTACTGAATATAATTAACGATGACTTTGACATTATTGTTTAACATTTCGTCCCTAATATAACTATATTCTTGTAATGCAAGACTATTATATTTAAATCTCATGGGCCCAAATGAATATTTTTTTTATAATATAATATATTATAACATTAATTAGATGTTTGTCCAGTACTGTTAATTCTTTCAGTCAAAATTTCTTAATCATATATTAATAGACTATAGCTAACACACTTACTCATTACGCCACGACTAAATCATGACTTTGTTCGTAGACAATAATTCTCCATCGAATCAAAATTCACTTTCACCATCCAAAAATGTCAAAATTGAAAACAAACTCAATTTTCTTTGAACATGAGATCAATAGGCCAATAATCTTATCATTAGTTGGGATTTCACTTATAACAACCATAATAAGTCATCATATGAAAAGGGCCACATCCATTTACTTATGAAAGTTGAAAAGACATCATTAGTTGAGGCAACAAAATGTACATTAACCACATTCCATTATCTTTTAACATATTGCATGATTCATTATTATTTTTTCTTGTCATTATATCTCAATGGTTTCTTTTATTTTATTTCTATTATTTTTCCATCCTATGAGGATGAATGGACAAGGGATGTCACTTTATGAATGTGGACTAATAGACATCCACCGTGATATTGATGGTTGCTTTGTAATTCATCTCCCATCCATCCTCCACTTGCCTTAATTAATCAAGAAAAGGTTAAAAAAGGAAAAAAACAATACATAATGAAATAAATAACAGACATTTTTCATAGTTTTATTTAACCCTACCTTTAGGGCAACTTTTTTGGAACCAATTAGAATAAGTCAACCAAAAAGTACTAAACCAATAGTTCACTATTTGGACTCGTGTGATTTTGTACCTTGGATCCTTTTTTCTAGAGTGGGTACATTTGCATTTTTTTTCTTGAATAGAAAATTTACAATAACAAATTTATCCTTTCAATAAGTCAATATTATTATATTATTTATCGTTATTTATCTCTATCATTTCTTTAAATTATACCCTTCATTCCTACAACTCTTATAGAAATATTTGATTAGAAAAATAATTTGTCCCCATAATTTCTATTAAAAAAAACATAATAAAAAACTTCTTAGAAAAACCGTATTATCATCTGTGTTCCTTTTTTTCGTCCTTTTTTCCCCTAAATAACTCATAATTTCGGTCAAAAAGTTATTATCATTTTACTTTTCCCCAACTCAAAAAATGGGCTTTTCTAACATCCTAAATACTTTATTTTACCTATTATTATGTAAGCACTTTGTTAGTGTTGATTTTCAAATGAACATATCACAGCCGTACATTTATGTTTGTTTTAAATTGATTTAATTTTACTTAAATAATTTATTAATTATTTGGTTTAGTCTTAAAATACTATTTTGTCCTTTTGGTCAAATTTGTTTATCTTACATTTAGCTTTTGTTTTATCCTTAATTTCAACAAATCATTTCTATTTTTGAGTAATTTACTAAAAACATATTTAATAATTTAATTAATAAAGAAGTAAAAAATTGAAAAAATAAAATCTAAACCCAAAACAAAACCGAACGCCCCTACGCCTCTCCCCACAAACAAACCAGGCCGCCGCGGTTTGGCCAGCGGTGACAAGACCGGCCGACTGCTGGCTTTGACCAGACTGCTGCCTGCCGTCACCAAGGGAACGGTTGGGGTGTGTGGCTAGGGTGTGTGTGTATATATATTATATTTATATATATTTATGTTTTGAGTAATATATATGTATGTTTATTTATATATATGTATATATGTAAGTGTGTATATATATATTTGATTATATATACATATATTTATATGTATTAATTTTCATATATTTAAAGAAAATGAAATGATGTGTTCAAATTCTATTAGTTTAATTTGTATACTAAATATTTAAATAGAAAAATGTATCTTTATATTTTTGTCTACAAAATATTTAAAGAAAAATAATGTAAATAGAGAAGAAAAAAAAAACTTTAAGGCATTTGTGCTATCCAATATTAAAAAAAATAAATTATTATATTTTCTAAAAACATGAAATTTGACATGTGAGGAAATTTGAGAAAATAAGATATCAAACAAATTTAAATGTTAGGTTTAAACAAATTAAAAGGACAATTATGATATTTAACTTAAAAAAAGGTAAATGTTTTAAATTATTTATGTTTTGTTTATTTAAACAAAATGCCACTTGTCACAAAACAAAATCATACATAATAATAAATAAAAAGTTACGACAGTAGACAATCCCCCAAACATTGTAGAAAGTGATGGTTAATGGTGTTAGACGACATTTTTGTTCTAACGATTATAGCTCTTACAATCGCATATGGTATCTACCTGTATTGGAATTGCTTTTGATTGACTATAATTTTTAAAGATATTTGCCCACACAAAAATTACTTTTATTTTCAAAAGTTATCACTAACATTTTCATAATTAATAAATCAAAATATCATGTGATCAACTGTACATTCATAATTAATTTTCATATAATCAACTTCCTAAAAATGTGGCCAAGCTCACTAGAGATGTAATTGAGCCAAGTTGAGTCGAGTCGAGTCGAGTTTGGACAAAATTTTCGATCTCAAGCTTGGTCTTGACGAACATAAAATTTTAAATTTGAGCCTGGTTCGACAAAAATTTAAGCTTCGCTCTATGCAACTAGATAAGACAAATAAGTTGTAAATAACTGTAAGTTCAAGCTCAAACTCGAGTTCGAGTTCGAATTTGAAATAATATATATATAATATTTAAAAATAAAATAAAAATAGTATTTAATTATATACTGACTCGCGAGCTTCGAGTCTAGATGCAGACTGTTTGAAATCGGCTCAAATTACAGCTCAAGCTTGGCTGGTGAGGCTCGCCAACCGGCTCGACTCGTTTGCACCCTAAAACTCACTTTCATTGTTTTTGTCATGGACTGTCCTGTTAAACTCATCGGAAGGGCCCTTAACTTTCGGCCATGTTGCATATGCCAATAACACATAGTACTTGGCCCAATATAAATAAAATAAAAAGTTTGTACTATATTTAAATTATATGTGGCTATGATCATTCATATTTTCTAACATAAACAGTACAAAATTATTAATATATTGTGAGTGTGTATTAAATAATAGACCTTACTTTCATATTCAAATTAAATGTATTTATGACAATTAAACATATAATTTACATAAATGCACAAAAGAAGTACTATGCTTTGCTTTATTTGAAGATATATGACCTTGAGTTTGTACTATATAATAGACCTTAGCAGTATCTTCAATTACATGCGTCTATAACATGAAAGGCGTGTATTTTACATGATAACACAAGAAAAGTACAAGATATGATCTTGAGTTTGTAGCAAATGATAGATGCTGCTCTTATATTCAAACTATATGTATTTATGATCACGAACACATAACATTTATATAAACAATGTCAAAGAAGTATTATGATACATCGTGCTAGTAATTATGACCCCTGAGTTTGTTAAAATAATAAAACTTACCCTTATATTCAAAGTATGTGCATTTATAACCATGAAATATACAAATTTTGCATAAATAGTGCAAATGCTTTCCCATAAATGTGACTTTAAGTTTGTATTAAATAACAGACCTTATCTTTATATTCATTTTATATGTTTCTATTACCGTCAAATGCATAAATATTATATAAATAGTACAAGAGAAGTAATAGGCCATGCCTTGTCCACATATATGACTTTAAGTTTATATTGAATAATAGACCTCACCCCTATATTCATATTAAATGCACCTATGACCATGAAATAGTGGAGGAGAATCATTATACTATTTCTTTCTATAGATGCGACTTTGAGTTTGTACTAAATAATAGATCATAGCCTTATATCAATGTATATGCATCTATAATAACAACTTGAAACATATGAATTTCACACAAGTAAGAGAACTAGTAGAGTATGCCTCCCATAGAAGTAATTAACATTGAGGTTTTACTAAGTAATACACCTTAACCTAATATCAATTTATATGCATATGTAGTTGTGAAGCATATAAAATTTACATAGGTAAGAGAAGTACTAGAGTATACATTTTCATAGAATAACTTTGAATTTGTTCTAGATAATAGATTTTACCATTTTATTCAATTTATATGCATTTATGATCGCAAAACACATAAATTTTGAATAATAGACCTCACCCCTATATTCATATTAAATGCACCCATGACCATGAAATAGTGGAAGAGAATCATTATACTATTTCTTTCTATGCATGTAACTTTGAGTTTGTACCAAATAATAGAACTTAGCCTTATATCAATGTATATGCATCTAGAATATATACCGAATTGAAACATATGAATTTCACATAAGAAGAGAATTATCAGTGTATGCCTTCCATAGAAGTAACACCGAGGTTGTACTAAATAATAGACCTTGCCTTAATATCAATTTATATACATATGTAGTTGTGAAACATATAAAATTTACACAAGTAAAACAACTACTAGAGTATACCTTCTCATAGAATAACTTTAAATTTATACTAAATAATAGATTTTACCATTATATTCAATTTATATGCACTTATGATTACAAAACATAAATTTTTATATAAATAGCTCAAGAAAAGTACCAGGCTACGCCTTCTTATGGTTATGACTTCTAGAATTTTACTAAACAATAGATCTTATCCTTACATTCAGTTATACACATTTATAACCATGAAACACATAAACTTTACATAAATAGCACAAGAGAAATGCTAGCTATGCCTTCCTCATATTTGTGACTTTGAGTTTATACTAATTAATTGATTTTATCCTTATATTCAAACTATATATATCTAATCGTGAAACATAAATTTTTACATAAATTTATGACCATAAAATACATGAATGTTACATAAATATACACTGCAAATAAGTATTATGCCAATGCATTAATATAGATGTGACTTTGATGCATTAATTACCCTTATATTAATTTTTGGGAAATTGCAATTAATTTTGATCTCATTAGATATGGGATTTGCACTTTCAATTCCAAATTAATCGGGTTCCTAATTATTTTGTAGTTTTAGGACACCATCCAAAACTTTCGCTAAAGTATTGATAAAAATATTAAATAAAGATGATTAATTACCTACTAGCCTGTGAAGTTTAATCTATTTATAAAAAAATTAAATAAAACATGAAATGTCTATTTAAATCACACTAAGAAATTTAAAAAAATAAAAAAAATTAAAAATAAATGCCACAAAACCATACATTCAAAGCATATGCATTTATAACCATGAAATATATAAATTTTGCATAAATAGTGCAAATGCTTTCCCATAAATGTGACTTTGAGTTTGTATTAAATAACAGACCTTATCTTTATATTCATTTTATATGTATCTATTACCATCAAATGCATAAATATTATATAAATAGATGAAGAGAAGTAATAGGACATGCCTTGTCCGTAGATATGACTCTAAGTTTATATTGAATAGTAGAGCTTACCCCTATATTTATATTAAATGCACCTAGTAGTGGAGGAGAATCGTATGCTATTTCTTTCTATAGATGTGACTTTTAGTTATTCTATGTTATCCTATTATTCATCCTAATTTATCTCTATCATTTTTTTAAATTATACTAAATAATTTTTATTTCTCATACAATTTTTTGACAGATAAAATTCATATGTATTTTATTTCACCATTTAGCTGTAAAGATGCAAGGCTTATTTACAATTGCTTTCCCTTTTTATATGACAATTGTAACTTGGACGTAACATTGAGGCTCATACATACATATATATAAATATATATACACCCTTCATCCCTACAACTTTTATAGAAATATATGATTAAGAAAATAATTTCTTTCAATAATTTCTATTACAAAAACATAATAAAAAACTTCTTAGAAAAACCATATTATCGTCTATGTTCTCTTTTCCCCCTAAATAACTCATAATTTCGGTCAAAAAGTTATAATCATTTTACTTTTCCTTAACTCATCAGCCCAAAAAATTGTAGAAATTGATGGTTAATGGTGTTAGACGACATTTTTGTTCTAACGATTATAGATCTTACAATCACATATGGTTATCTACCTGTACTGGAATTGCTTTTGATTGACTATATATATATAATTTTTAAAGATATTTGCCTCCACAAAAATTACTTTTATTTTCAAAAGTTATCACTAACATTTTCATAATTAATAAATCAAAATATCATGTGATCAACTGTAGATTCATAATTAATTTTCATAGAATCAACTTCCTAAAAATGTGGCCAAGCTTAGTCTAGGGGTGCAATCGAGCCAATTTTAGGCAAAATTTTCAAACTCGAGCTCGACAAGCCTAAAATTTTAAGCTTGAGCTCGACTTAACAAAAATTCAAGCTCAACTCGGCTCAAGTCAAATTGACAAATAAGTTGTAAATAACTGCAAGTTCGAGCTCGAACTCGAAATAATATATATATATATATTATTAATAAAATAAAAAAATAATATTTAATTATATACTAGCTCACGAGCTTCAAGTCTAGATACAGACAACTCGAGATTGATTCAACTCGACTCGAGTTCGAGTTGAATTTGACTTGAGAGGCTCACGAACCGGATTGATTTATTTGTATCCCTAAAGTTCACTTTTATTGTTTTTGTCATGGACTGTCATGTTAAACTCATCAGAAGGGCCATTAACTTTTGGCCATGTTGCATATGCCAATAATACATAGTAGTTGGCCCAATATAAATAAAATAAAAAGTTTGTACTATATTTAAATTATATGTGGCTATGATCATTCATACTTTTTAACATAAATAGTACAGGATCATTAATATACTGTGAGTGTGTATGAAATAGTATACCTTACTTTCATATTCAAATTAAATATATTTATGACAATTAAACATATAATTTACATAAATGCACAAAATAAGTACTATGCCTTGCTTTATCTGAAGATATATGACTTTGAATTTGTATTATACAATAGACCTTAACCTTATATTCAATTACATGTGTCTATAATATGAAAGGCCTGTATTTTACATGATAGCGCAAGAAAAGTTCTAGATATGATCTTACTGCTATCCTTATATTCAAACTATATGTATCTATGATCATGAACACATAAAATTTATATAAATAATGTAAGAGAAGTATTATGATATGTTGTGCTAGTAGTTATGACTCTGAGTTTGTTAAAATAATAAAACTTACCCTTATATTCAAAGTATATGCATTTATAACCATGAATTATATAAATTTTGCATAAATAGTGCAAATGCTTTCCCATAAATGTGACTTTGAGTTCGTATTAATAATAGACCTTGCCTTTATATGCATTTTACATGTGTCTATTACCGTCAAATGCATAAATATTATATAAATAGTACAAGAGACATAATAGGATATGCCTTGTCCATAGATATGCCTTTAAGTTTATATTGAATAATAAACTTACCCCTATATTCATATTAAATGCACCTATGGCCATGAAATAGTGGAGGAGAATCGTTATACTATTTCTTTCTATAGATATGACTGTGAGTTTGTACTAAATAATAGACCTTAGCCTTATATCAATGTATATGCATCTATAATAGCGAATTGAAACATATGAATTTCACATGTGTGAGTGAACTATTAGAGTATGCCCCCCATAGATAGAAGTAACATTGAGTTTGTACTAAATAATAGACATTACTCTAATATCAATTTATACGCATTTGTAGTTGTGAAACATATAAAATTTACATAAGAGAAGTAATAGAGTATACCTTCTCATAAAATAACTTTGAGTTTGTACTAAATAATATATTTTACCATCATATTCAATTTATATGCACTTATGATTGCGAGACACATAAATTTTTATATAAATAGCGTGAGAAAAGTACTAGGCTATGCCTTGCTTATAGTTTTGACTTCTGAAATTGTACTAAACAATAGACCGTATCCTTATATTTACTTATACACATTTATAACCATGAAAGACATAAACCTTACATCAATAGCACAAGAGAATTAATGCTAGCTATGCCTTCCTCATAGTTGGGACTTTGAGTTTATATTAAATAATTGACTTTATCCTTATATTCAAACTATATGTATCTATCATTGTGAAACATAAATTTATGACCATAAAATACGTGAATTTTACTTAAATGTACACTGCAATGAAGTATTATGCCAATGCATTAATTATGTGACTTTGATGTATTAATTACCCCTATATTTTTTTTTGGGGAAATTACAATTTTGATCTCATTAGATGTGGGGATTTGTACCTTCAATTCCAAATTAATCGGGTTCCTAATTATTTTGTACTTTTGGGACACCATCCACAACTTTCGTCGAAGTATTGATAAAAATATTAAATAAAAATAGTTAATTACCTGCTAGCCCGTGAAGTTTAATCTATTTATAAAAAAAATCAATAAAATATGAAATGTTTATTTAACTCTCACTAAGAAATTAACAAATAATAAAAAACTAAAAATAAATGTCACAAAACCTCTATAAAAATATATTAACATGTATGTGGATATATATACACACACAATGAATATTACGCATATATAAAGACCTACATATATATATATATTTATACAGCAACCCTACCACCAGCCCCCACGCCCCAACCTCATGCGGATCCGACGGCCGGTCATGGCCAACCCATATGATAGTTTTAGATTTTATTTATATTTATATTTTTCTTATTTTAATTTATAAATAAAATTAATTATATTTAACTATCTTATTTTAGATATATTTATTATCTTAACATTATAAAATATCTAATTTGAAATTATAAAATTATGTTATCAAATATAATAGATTTCTTTTTTATTTTTTTAATTTTAATATTGTTGGGACGTAATTTAAATTTATAAAATTATATTAATTAAAAGATTAATTTAATTATTTTTTTTATTTTTTATTTCTTTAATTATTTTATTTTTAATTGATAAATAAGTTTAATTAAATTAGATTAAATTATTTTAGATATATTTATGATTTTAAATTTTTATATTTAATTCAACTTTTGTTTAAAAACTATTCAATATTTAATTTTTTTTATTAATAATAAAATATATTTAAATTTATTATGTGTAATTTAAACAATATTAAAATTATACTCCACATAGTATGAAAAATATTATAAATAGGTCAAAGGGCATTTTTGTCTCAAAAATAATTGGACCAATTCTCGGAAGATATTTTTGGATTTTCACATAAATTTTTGGATGATGTCACCAAATTTGTTAAAGGGGGCTAACAGTTTTTCAAAAATATTAGATGAAACGAAATATTAGGGGTTCGTTGTAATTTTTTTGGGTTTATTATAAATAAGTCAAACTTTGAGGGATTTTATGTGATTAATCCAAATAAAAAGGGATAAAAAGTGCAATTTTTCCAGATAAAAATATTAAAAATGTGGATTTACGTGAATGTCACGCACTGCTCTCCATTAAAAAATTGACAAAAAGTTTGATGGTGTCTCAAAAGTGTAGAAAAATTAGAAATTTTATTTTATAATTGTCAAACACGATTAATTTGGGACTAAAAGTGAAAATCTCCCTATCTAATGGGATGAAAAGTGTAACTTTTCTGTTAACTTTATTTATATCTATGAATTTGGAACACATAAAATTTTATACAAATTAGTGCAAAGGATTACTAGGCTCTACCTTCATAGCTATAAATTTGAGTTTGTACTAAATAGTAAACTTTATTCTTATATAAATTTATATGCACCTACACTTGTGAAACAAATGAATTTTACATAAGCAAAGCAATAGAAATATCAGACTATGCCTTTCATAGAAGTAACTTTGAGTTTGTACTAAATAATAAATTTTGCCATTATATTCAATTTATATGAATTTATGATTATGAAACACATGAATTTTATATAGATAGCACAAGAGAAGTTGCTTGCTTGTAGTTGTGACTTTGAGGGGGCTGTATTGAATTATAGATCTTATCATTATATTCAATTATATGCATCTATAACCATGAACATATAAATTTTACATAAATAGCACAAGAGACATACTATTCTTTATGTTTCTCTAGTTGTCATGTTGAGTTTATTATACTTAGTAATAGATTTAGTCTTGTATTAAAACTATTCGCATTTATAACCATGAAATATAAATTTTACATAAACAGCGTTGGAAAAGTATTATTTTATGTCTTGTCCATAGATCAAACATGAAATTTATACTAAATAATATTTATTACCCTTATATTCAAATTATATGCATCTATAAACAAAGAATACATCAATTTTACATAAATACTGCCAAAAAAGTACTAGATAATGTCTTCATAGATATGACTTTAAGTTTATATTAAATAATAGACCTAACCCTTATATTTATTATATGTATCTATGATTATGGAACGTATAAATACTGTAAGAGAAGTACTATGCTTTAGTTCCTCAGAGATCTGACTTTGAGTTTGTACTAAATAATAAACCTTACCCTTATATAAATTTATACGAACCTATGATTGTGAAACACGTGAATTCTACATAAATAATACAAAAGCAATAGTAAACTATGCATTTTGGTAAGACGTAACTTTAATCTTGTAGTAAATAACAAATATTTTCATTATAATCATTTATATGTATCGTAATCGTGGAATCAATGAATTTTATATAAATAATGCAAAAACAAAAGTATTATGTTATGTCCTGTTTGGAGTTGTGACTTTGAGATTTTACTAAAGTAATATATTTTGTTTATATATTCAAATTATATACACTTATAACGATGAAACACTTAAGTTTTGCATAAATAGCGCAAGGGAAGTACTATGTTGTGTCTTTGCCTTTACATGTGGCTTTAAATTTTTACTATATAATAGATTTTACCCTTGTGCGATGGGAGAATTGGGAACATTGATATTATGTTTGGATTTAATATGTAAATTAAATATAAACAGAATACTTCGCAAGTATTTTAATTTAATATGTATATTGAATATAAGCAAATTAATTCTCAATTATTCTATAAGTGCAAATGAGGTATCTTCTTTTATTTTTAATTTTAGAATTAAAAAACAAAATATCAAAAAAATAAAATTTACATATGTACTAAAATGAGTTCCAATTCTCTTCTGAAAAGAATAAAGAAAATAATTTCTTGAGTGCCTTCATAATAGATTTTTACTGTTTTTTGTGAACATACTCAACAAGTTACCCTACTTATCTTGTTTCTGAAAAGTAAAATGGAATTTAATTTTCAATACAGTTATTCTTTTTCTTTTACCTTGATAAATTATATGGAGAAAAATGCAACAATAATATATTTGACAATTTTATTGAGCATCTTTGATGAATTAAATTTTTTTGCTTACTAAATAGAGCTTCATGTGCAATTTAAAGAAATAAATAAACTGACATTTGTTAATTTAATGGATCGTTTCATATTATCATAGGGCTACCCATTCTACAAACTTGCACCCAGATAGGAAATATCTAAGCCCATGAATTGGCTGGCATATTAGTGCCGCTGGACAGGTTCAGCCCAGACCCCTGGTGTAGTGGGCTGGTCTGGTTGAGCTACTTAAACCAACCCAGGCCCATGGACTAGTACTGCATATTGTTAACCAAATATAAGTTAATTTTTCGTAGTATCTTCATTAACAAATTTCTAAACAATGGGCTAGCAACAATAAGGGCTAACCTTAGGGACCACATAAAGTATAAACTGACTTTGCTGCGGGCTCATTAGTTGATAAAGCAGAGCAACAGATCTTGAAAGTCCAAAACTCTCATAAGAGAAAATTGATCGTGGTTAGGTTTAGGATTCACTGTATCCCAATTTAAAGCCTTTCTTTCTTCACAGCAAAGAGATGCTGACACAAATATATATATATAGTTGAAAACCCTTTGAGGCTAGCTTGAAGACCTAGGATAGGATTTGCTAAAGCTGATGAGACTAACTAAATAAAAGCACTTCTCTACTTGAATCAGGTGCTACCATAGTCATTTAGCAATAACTTAATTCCATTTGCAAGGTCTAAAAATCTCAAAGAATACACATCTTTTTATCTCAAAGGGACTTGGGTGTGACTTTAAAGTCCCTTCTGCCCAAACAGTAAGCTCATCTCTACAACCCCATTGAAATATTAGGCAAATTCAAATCCTCCACCATAAGAGTAACTGATACGAACTACTACCGCAAACAGTTTGAACTCGTGACCTCATGGGAAGTAATGCCAGACCATTTCACCTTCTAATCCAAGATAATTAGAGAAAAATATTGCACCACCGAAATGGCACAATCCTTATAAGCCCATGGTTGCATTTCAAAGTAGTGCTTTTAACTACAACCAGTGAATACAAAGGCATCAACACTTTTAGGTTATTGTTTGGTTTCGAGGACCTGGGAAATAAAAATTTCAAATGCATAAAGAAACCCTTGCACTTTTTTCCATCAAGTTCTTTTCTGAATTAATTTTTCATTCGTCATGATGGACATTCGTCAATCCAAATGCAACCAAACTCCTGGGACTGGAGCAATAACAATGATAAACCACAACACAACATATAGCCTCACCAACCATAGAAAAGGGGTTCATAAGCCTAAATCAGCACAATCAAATTATGCGAAAATAACAAATCATCTTTATGACTCAGACCTACTTATCATCAGCATTCTTAGACCAAGCACATATAGGAGTGATATCCAATCCAAACCATGAGCACACATGTAAATTACATATGGTCTAACACCGCAGCAATTTATCACCTAAATCAATCATGAAACTAACATATTCAACAAAACAACAAATATTATGATGAGTTAAAACATAAATGTCTGAGGTACAAGAAAAACAGTTACCACACCCACCCCAACCCCAACCCCAACAAATCCATTACATAAGAACATCATTATTGCACATAACATGAAAATGATCCAATGCAATAAATTTTTCTTGTACCTAAACATTTTTGTTCCTAACTCATTGAATATATTGTGCTGGGAATGTCTTAGTATAACACAAGTGAATCTAACATGACCGTGATGATACTAAATGCAAGATAGCACACAAGTAAGATGAACCACAAAATATATCTAGACCTTGATGAGGGTTAGGGTTTTGATGAATTTATATATAGAAGTGAGGGTTTCACATTGAATATTCTTGGTAAATCATATGCCCAAATAAGGTGAGATAGTAATATATTTTGAATAATTTATCAACGGATGTTCAAAATGCCCATTTGGTTTTATTTTCATTTTCAATTTTTATTTTCATTATTTTTAAAATATTGAAAAGTAGTTAGTGGAAATAAGTTGGAATTGCATTTGTATTAATTTGGATAGGTTGTTGAAAAAGTAATGATTATGTTGGTTTTAGTAGGTGAGAGAGAGAGAGAACGAGAGAAGATCTATAGATTATTGGGAGAAAATATATAGGTTATTGGGGAATGTATTTTGAAAATAAAAATAAAAATAATATTGGGTTAAATGTGTAAAAAGTAATATGTTTCATTTTTAGAATAATAAAAATTGTGGTAATAGGCTTTAAAAATGAAACCAAACGAGCCCGAGTTGAATCAAATATTTTATGGTTCGAGCTTATGTAAATTTAACTTAAACAATTGTTTTTAAATTAACTAAATTAGTAATCGAATTGAGTTTTAAAATTTTTTTAATTGATCAATAGTTGAACTCAAAGAATTTCATTATTTTTATTAACTTTTTTACTAAATTTAATCAAGTTTGGCTCGAATTTAAAATTTTATTGAATGAAAAAACATATTGAAATTTAATTATTATAATTAACCAAATTCAAGTTCAAATGAATATTTACCAATGGGTCGCAAGATGAACACTTTGATTTAGGATTGTCAATAGATCAAATGTTAATTCAAATTCAATCCGAATTTTGAAATTGTTATCCAATTAAAATATCTAATGGATCAAATCTGATTATAAATATATGTAATCTAAAATAAATGGAATACTAAATTAAGTAATCTGATTTGTTAAAGATCCAAATCTGAATTTTAATAATTTTTTTATTCAATTAATACTTTTATATATAATATTAATAAATATTTTAAAATAAAATTCATATATTGTATTGACCTATAATATATATATATATATATATATATATTTGTCTATATCATGTATAATGATTCATCTAATTATTTTTTAGTCTTTAGCCTAGAGACTAACAAATAAAAGAGATACTGATAAAATGTCAAATATAATAATGTATAATAATTTATCTATGCAGTAATATAATGTGGAATAGACGTTTAATATTCAAATATTTAACTTTTGGACTAATATACAATAAAAAATTATTAAAAATTTAAATATGATGTAAATTTAATTTATAAATACAATATTTTTATATAATCCAAAATGAAAAAATATATATTAAATCAGGTCAAAAGAAAATTTATCGAATTTTGAATATCCATCATATTCGAATATGATACTGACTAACAAAGATTCTATATGTTATCGAGTTGGATTCAAATATAAATTTTGATAATCAAATTTAAATATAGTTGACTCAATCCAAATCCGATCCGTTGATAGCCCTACTTTGATTATTGGGTAAATGTGTTAGCCCAACTATGTTATGTATGCATGGATAATATTTGTTGAATCAATGTTGTTCCTTAGTCCTTAGAGCTTAAATGTGCAAATCCAAAAACTCGATATCTTACAATTCGAATGGTAATGGATTTCCTCACCGCTCAACTCAACTCACAAATTGAATAGCAAGTCAGTTATCACTAGAGATGGGCCAATTTCACCCGAAGCCTCAATTTAGTGGGCTGGACCTATTTGTTTATCTGCTTTGCTTCGTTAGCCGAATATAATGGATCGGTCAAATTCGAATTAAATCTACGAAATTCAAGTTCAATTCAATATTCGATAGGATTTATATCAATTGGTATTAATATAGTATGTGAGTCTATCAGAATATTCAAAATTCTACAAATAACTCCTCAAAAATACTATTTTTCTCTTACTTCTTTTTTATGTTCAATTGTGTAAAAAATATTGAATATACAAAGTAAGATAGTTTTTTTTACTATATATTAATTCAAAAATTAAGATATTTAAGGCCCTTTTATTCACATTATATTAGTTTATAAATAAAATATTTCATATTCAACCAATTTATTTCAAATTACAAATATTTATAATTAAATATAATTCAAGTTATCAAATGAATACTTATTAAAAATTTATCCAATCCCCTAAATTTGGATAGAATTTTAGATTGGATTCGAATTAATGTCTAATCCATTCACAGTCCTAATTAATGCAAGTTCGTTGTGTAGATTCCATTAACAAATTTTGCAACGTCAAAAATACCAGGACGCCATCCGGTCACAACGCCATGAGCCCATTTGACGCATTTCAGGCCAGTGCCACGTGCCAGGCCCACACATTAACACCTTCAGGTTAATGTTCGAGTTTGGACAATTTAGGAAGCAAATTTCGACTCCACAACCAAAAAAACTGGGACTTATCAGCATCAAATTCTTGTAGTAATTATTCTGAGTTAGATATGAGATACAGATGCAACCACTGTTCAAAAAACCGAATCGAACCGGATCGGACGGATCGGACTGTCAACCAGCCGGTGAACCGGTCCGATTTTCACAAAAAATCGGAAAAATGAAAAAAAACAAAGCAAGCCATATTTTATAAAAACCGTTCAGATCGGCCGGTCGGACTGGTTTTTTCATTTATTTTTTAATAAAATTATTATTTTTTTTAATTTTTTTGGTATAAGTACAAAGTTTGAAGGTTAAAATACACTTCACAAGCTATTTAAAAGTAAAAAAAAACCTTAATTTAGAGTTTAGAATTAACTTACACACTCTCAACTTTAAACTTTAGACTTGATATATTTAAATTATTTATATCATTTATAATATGAATTGTGAAATTTAGATTGTAATGTTGGACAATATCATTTAAATTTTTTATGTTTTGTATTTTGACATTTTATTAATTTATAAGTAATATATAATATAAATATATATATTTTGTACTTATGACGTCACAATTCAATGAACTGTGAACCAATAAATTTTTCGATTTACTGAACGGTCCAAATTTTCAAACACTGGATGCAACAACCCTTGGATCGTGGTGAACATGCATCATGTTCGCAATTATATGCTTGAGGCCCAAAGTTGAAATTTTAGTAACCCTAGATACATGTACATTTGTAATAGTAAAAGTAAAAATAATAATAACTAGAGGTGCAAACAAATCGAATTAATTTGCAAGCGTCACGAACCAAGCTCGAATCAAGCTCAAGCTTCATTTTGAATCGATCTCAAAGGTGCAAACAAGTCAAATTAATTTGCCAGCATCACAAACCAAGCTCGAATCAAGCCAAATCGAGCTCGAGCTTCATTTTAAATCAATCTCAAATCGTTTGTATCTAAACTCAAAACTCTCAATGTAGTATATAATTTAGTTTTTTTTTATTTTATTAATACTTATATCATATTACTATTTTATTATTTCAAGTTTGAGCTCGCAATTATTTACAACCCGTTTAATAATTCGAGCCTTATCAAGTCAAGCTAAACTCAAGCCTAAAATTTAATCTCGTCGAACCCGAGCTCAAAAATTTTCATCAAGCTCGACTTAGCGCAACTCAATTACAGCCCTAATAATAATCACCACCACCAAAAAAAGACTTATCTTTCAAGTACATGTATCAATTTTCAACTTCTTGGGTTGCAATAATAAGAATCACAATTACACATGAGGCCTGAGCTTCAAACCCGGGTAACCCTGGATACCTGTGCGTCCATGTGCATGTGTAGTAATAGGAGTAACAACAACTACTACTACTACACATAAAACTTCGATCTTTCACATGTATGTACCTAAGTTCTCAACTTCTTGGGTTGCAGTAATAAGAATCATATCCACAAGAACAAACACAAAATCATCCACCACACGCTAAAACCATTAAAGGGCGATAAGAAGCCTAAATCAGCAAACAATCTAATGGTGGCATACAAACAGATCAGCACTCTTAAACATAAGAACATGTTATAGTGAGAGCCAAAATCTAAACCACGACCAATCACCACATCATCTAACATTACAGAGAATAATCAAGTAAATCAATCATGGAACTCGCATGTTCCCCACACAATGAAAACATATGAGAAGAAGAGTTAAAGCACATCGAAAATTGCAGAGAATAATCAAGAAAACCAATCATGAATCTCACCCGTTCCCCACATGATGAAAACATATGAGAAGAAGGGTTGACACGCACAAACACGAGGTAATGAAAAGGTCACCATCCTAACACCAACCCACCCCCCCTCTCCTCTTCCCCAAAAGGAATCCGTTACACAAGATTGAACCTAAACATAAAAATGATCTAACCCCTAACCCCCAAGGATTCCATTACACAAGATCATTAGTATTGAATCCAACATCTAAATGATCTAATGCAAGATATCCACGCATCAGCTGACATTGCAGAGATTTATCGTGCAAATCGATCACAAAATTTACACATGCCTAATGGCTAATACAACAAAAACATATTCAATGAGTTAGAACGAATAGAATCATTCCCACAAGATCATTTGAAGTGAATCTAATATGGCCATGATAACACTAATGCAACATAGCACACAAGTAAGACGAACCCTTAGAAATATATCTAGACCTTGACAATCTATTCTGAAAGAATTATACATCACAAGCAATTTCATATCATATATAGCATATAGCTGTGCTAGCAATAACCCATGTCAATTTAATCTAGTCAATATGAACGTCAACAGAATGCAGAACCGAAAAATCACTTCACACAATCAACACAAAGGCGCAAAATTAGTATAACGTAAGATATTAAGAACAATATATCAAGAGTACTTCATGGAAATCCCTCCAGCAAGAATAAGTCTCCATTGCATAGAATCAAAAACAGTAATTGGACAAAAAGAACCTAATTAAGCTGTAAGCACAACAGCGCCACCAGCCTCTTTAATCTTCTTCTCTGCATTTTTCGACACGAGCTTCGCTTTCACCACGACGGGATGGTCAGCCGGCAGCAAACCCTTCCCCAAGACCTTGAAGTACCCAAACTGAGTTACGTCAATCAACGGCGCGTTGCCCTTCGATGCCTTGTCCTTCACTTCCTGCGGCACCAGCGACCAGAGCTTGTCGATGTTGACGGTGGGGCAGTAGAACTTGTTGCGGAGCTTGTGGAAGTAGCGCATACCCACTTTACCGAAGTATCCAGGGTGATACTTGTCGAAGAGGATGCGATGATGATGCATACCACCGGCATTTCCGCGACCACCGGGATGCTTGCGGTGTTTCCCGATACGGCCGTGACCGGCGCTCACGTGGCCACGCTTCTTGCGGTTCTTCTTGAATCTAGTCGTCATTTTACGGTGATTTTGTGAATGAAATTGGGTGAGGAAGAGGCGCCGCCGGGTGTGAGAGGCCTAGGAAGGAATGAGGATTAGGGTTTTCTGAGGAGTTTATATATAGATAGATGTGTGTGCCTGCCTGTGGGTTTTCATTTAAATTTCATTTTCACCCCTAATCTTTCAAGTCAATTACAAATTCATTACTATATTTTTTATTTTTCCAATATAATCCACAACTATTGTCTAACTATGATTGGTCGTCGATGCTTTTAATATTTGATACATAAATTTTAGAAGAAAAAAAACTTAGGATATGTTTGGTTATATTTTTTGTGTGATTTTATTATGTGTTTATTATGCGTTTTGAGATAATGAAATTACTAGAGAATGTAAAGTTATATTGAGAAATGTGATAAATGTTAGTTTATGTTTTGGGAAATTATTAAAAAATGGGTTTGAGGAGTTTCGATATGTTGTTTTTATGTTTTGGGAGGAAATAATTTTTACTGTAGTAGTCAAATCAATATTTTTTTGTTGGTTTTTGGGGTGAAAATGAAATTGAGTGATTTTTTTATTGTTAGAATAATAATAAAATATATATATTATGTATATATATATAATATGTATGTATGTATTGAAAAATGAGGAAGTTTTGGAGATAATGAAAGATAGAAAAATATATTTTTGAAAAACTTCTTTTGTGTTTTAGAAGAAAAATGAAAATATGTTAAATTATATTTCCCCAAAATAAAATTATTTTGGGGAAACATAACACAAAATTCTTAGATTTTCCCAAAATTTTTAGAATTAATTATAATTTAATCCTTCTTGTAATTTTTAAGTACCAATTTGATAGTGGAAAATTCTATTCAAAAATATATTCAACACTAATAAATATAAAGTTAAGATAATAAAAAAATTAAAACCATAGAATTTTATTTCTTTTTGTTGGACAATTATGTTATAATATGCATTTGAGGATATTATGTTATGTCCAGTAATTTGTAAATAAATTATATCAACACCATTGGATCAGTCCATAAAAAATATGCACGAAAGGGACATTGAATACCAAGCATATTGGTTTATATCTTATATATTAGAATGAATACAATGAGAACGTTTATTTGTGATTCCATAACTAAATAGTTTTTATTTAATAACTTGATTTTATCAATCTAGTGCTAAATAATATGTTTCACTGCCATTTGAATCTTATTGCTTTAATATTTATTAATAACTTAATTTTATAAATATTAATTTAAAATATTTTTCACACAAATTTTTAAAAAATTAACAAATAATGTCTACTATTCTCAGGAAAAGAAAAACATCAATTGAAGAACGACATTCAAGAAAATTAAAAATATAGAAAGAGCATTGCGACTCCATTGAAAATGCAAATACAAAACTAAGAACTAGGTCAATTGTGTTCCAAAAAATACATTTTTTCAGTTAAACTATTCAAAAATGAAAAGTAAATTATTTATACCATTTCTCAATGAAAATTTTAAACTTTTTCAATTTTATACCGGTGCCTATCACATTTTCATTTCCTCATGAAAAATAAATGATAAAATAAAAACACATTTAAAAATGATGAAAAAATAGAGATACAACTAATCCGTAAACTCAGCTAAGGGCTCCAAAAAGGGTTCGCAATAAATGCATCAGAGCACCTATATGCACACAACCAAAATTTCCTGCCTGGAAAATACTCTCAAGAATTGAGTGCAGCAGAGTGAAGCCTGGGCACCTAGGCAACTAAGATCATCAACACATTTTACAAGAAAATGAAAAAGGTGAAGCTCAATCAAAAACACTGCTTAAATGTTTTAAACAAATTTGAATCATATATAGGTCCCATTTCCACATCCCCCAAACATTTAGCAAAACAAATAGAGGCTCGTTTTGCCCCAGTATGGGGGCATTAAACACTAGGGAGAAACTAATAAGGCCTTCTGCCACCAAGAGGAATAGTGTTGGATCCAGAAATCAAAGATCGGTTTCCAAAACCTCCTCGTCCTCTCGACCGGAAGTTGCTTCCAGAAGCTGCCAGAAAGATCCCAATTAGAAAGATAGAATAGATCATGTCTTTTTATCCCATTATAACCCACGATTATCATCGCATTTTCAAGAATCAATAAAATACCAAACATCAATGATAATTTAGAATTGAAAATAAAAACTTATCTAAAAAATAATGAAATCGAACAATGCTTACCCCCCATATTAGATCCAATGGATCGGACCAAAGCAGCAAGTTGCGGAGGAACAACTTGTCCTGCTTGTTGCAGTATCTTAATGAGGTCTCTTGCATACTTCACATTTCCGTGCGTGAAAAATGTGAAAGCAGTTCCTCTGGCTCCTGCACGCCCAGTTCGGCCAATCCTGTGGACATAATCCTCGAGACTTGACGGAAAATCATAATTGACGACACACTTTATGTCCTTCACATCTACAAGAAATCCAGAGAGAGAGAGAGTTGCATCAGGTTAAGACATTTAACTAATCATGCTTAATATAGCCACCTTATCCCTGCAGTCCTATGATCCAAAATCGATCATGCTTAAGATATAACACACCTTTTAAATGTGCCTACCTTACTTTGCAGGGATAAGGAGCAGCCATCCATAATGTTCCAAGTAATTCTCCAATCCATGTATAAATCTCGCAGGAGTCAACCGGCTGTTACAACTACCAGCTCCCTAAGTGTGGATGGGCACTTTTAGCTTCAATTATGCTTCTCAGACACATAGGAGCACTCTATGTGGAACAGTCTATTTAAGGAAAAATCCAATGTCCGCATCTGATGCTCATCCTCAGTTTATGCGCATCGAAATGAAACATCACAGAACTTCTAACAAAACTTATGGAATTCATTAACCTATGATATACTCGCCTATCAGAAGCTACAGCATGCGTCATTTGATATCTGACAATAATGTCCACAGATTGGTGAAATGTGCTCCTCGTGTCTCTACAACTCAAGCTGATACAATAAGGCAGTACCTTGAAGAGGAATCGCATGGAATATTCTACAGGATATTGCCACTTTTGTTCTGGCTTTCTGAGCAAAATTAAGAAAAAATCATCTTAACTAGTTCTAGGTCATAACTAGGCCAAGGCACCATTTCAAAGTGGATACTACATGCTCAATATCCTCCAAATCCAGTTTGATTCCTCCAGAGATATTAAAGGCACCACTCTCATAAACACACAGCAGAATTGTAGCAAGCGGCCAATGAGCACAATAGCACAAACTTCCGCACCCAAACCACAATACTCTCAGGAACTTGGAGAACAGCCGGGAGACTTGACTATGTGGTTGCAATACCAAAATGAGAAGCTAAAACCTAAACTGTGAGACTAATCCTACCAAGGCCACGAGCAGCAACATCAGTGGCAATCATTATTGGGCTTCTGCCACTTTTAAACTCCGCCAGGACCCAATCCCTTTCATCCTGGCTTTTATCACCATGTATGGACATAGCTGGCCATCCATCCATTCTCAGCTGTCTTGTGACTTGATCACATCCTTTCTTTGTCTCCACAAAAATTAAAATTTTACTCCCATCCATCACATCCTTTAGCAATCTGATCAATCTACAGCAGAAATATATGGTAAGAAGCAAGAAACATATACGCATAGGATTAGGACCAGACTTCTATAACATATGTCACCTGTTATACTTCTCCAAATCAGTCATAACTTCAACAACTTGCTGTATAGATTGATTTGCCTTCAGACCTGGAGACCCAATGATAACCTGGTATACATTAAAGATTAGGAGAGTTCAATTAAGACACACTGCCTGCACCCTCTTCCTAAGGTCAAAGAATATGACTGACCTTGACCTTGTTCTGAAAATAGCAAAATTGCTAAAGGGTGAAAATAGTAGGACAAACCTTGTAAGGATTGCGAAGGAACTGCCTTGCTAATGTTTCTACCTCCCTTGGCCATGTGGCACTCCAGTACAAGGTTTGCCTGTCTGGACGAATCTGCAACTTGAAAATTCCATTAAAGCCCAGAAGTTTCCAAACAAGTTCTCATAACCAGAATAGGAAAAAAAGAGGGTTCAAGATATGTTTGTGCCCCACTCATGAACTTTTACCATTTAATATAATTACTAGAATTATATTTATCACGATTGCAAAAATTGTACCTCGCAGCTAGCATTTGAAACTTTTCTGTTCAGTTTATAAAGCTCTGAATCAAGGACGAATGTATTCTAAGCCATATTAATTTTGTTACTTAAGAGATTAAAATCCTACGCTTGCAGGCCATCTTTAGGTTGTCATTTTAACTGATGCCAACTATGGACTATAAGCAAAAGTGAGAAGCACATAAACTGATTTTGGGACAGAGAATAATATCATCAAAAAATCAAAGCTGATAAAATTAAGAAAAGGAGCGACTATAAAGCATTACGGACTTGCCAGAATCTGCTACATAAAAATTAGATTTTCCAGAATCGACATCAGAACAGTGATGTTTTGTGGGGTAAAACGTTTAATTATATGAAAAACATGCAAAATAGCAAATGTACTCAATTTAGTTGCAATGAACTGTTAAGGTGAATAGGTGGAAAAGATGAGGTGGACAAATGACTCGATACCTGAGAAACAATTTTCCTGATTTGGGGTTCAAATCCCATATCTAGCATGCGATCAGCCTCATCTAACACAAGGTATGTCACTCGTTTCAGGTTAGTATGTTGAGCTTCCAACATATCAATCAATCTGCCAGGGGTAGCAATGACAATTTCAACTCCTGGCATTAAGATGAGGTAGCAAAATTTCCATTAAGTATCAGCACAAATAAATTTAAGAAATAAACAACACATAGAGGAGATAGACAAAGTTGAATTACCTCTTTTAAGATCACGAATTTGTGGTCCTTTTGGGGCACCACCATATATGCAAGTACTTCTAATGTTTGCATATGATCCAAATTTCACAGCTTCTTCTTGAATCTGAACAGCCAACTCTCTGGTAGGTGCTAGCACTAATACAATGGGACCTTCACCTTGTGCTGGATTTATTTTAAATTTATCAAAAGATTATGCAGATATGTAGAAAAGCTAGGAGATATCATCAAAATAACAATTTCCAGAAGAGCTTACCCAGCCGGGGCTGAGCACTAACATGAACAAAAGCAGGCAGCAAGTATGCCAAAGTCTTTCCGGAACCTGTCTCAGCAATGCCTATTAGATCTCGACCTCTTAAAGCCATCGGCCATCCTTGTGATTGAATAGGAGTCGGCTCAACAAAACCCAATCTAGCAATGACCTCAAGGCAGTAATCTGCAAAACAAACTAATCCATAAGCTAACTAGAGCTACAAGTTAACAACCAAAAGCATAATATAATTGAATCCATGAAGAGATGTGATACAATCCAATGCTAGATGGTTGACCCTTTGTGGGCACAAGAATACACTTGCAACCGAAGCAGGTCATCGTGGCATTTTTACCATTATAACCAAAAGTTTTCAGTTAAAAAGTCAAAGAAATACCAGGAAAATTTGCTTCTTCAAACATCCGAATTGGCTTGGGGACATCGTGGCCTTCAACAGTAATCTCACGCCTTGCACGATACATCATAACCTCTTGCTCAGTCATTGCCCTCACGGATGGGCTCTCCTTATAAAAATCCTTCTTAAATGCAATCAAGCTTCTGAAATCTGGCTTTGGAAGAGCAATATTATCTAAGTCATCACCCCTTGGTCTACCTCCTCTGCCACCACGACCTCCACCCCACCCACTGGCACCACTCCTACCTCCACCACGACCAAGATCAAAACCCCTCCCAGAGACACCGCCACCTCTCCCTCCTTCACGGCCTCTTCCATTACCTCTTCTATCTCCAATGCCACTATTGCTAAATCCTCTACCACCAAACCCTCTTCCTCCACCACCTCCTCGGTCAGTAAAACCACCCCCACGACCAGCCTCATACCCTCTTCCAACACCATGCTCAATCTCATGATATCCAATAAACCCAACACCACCACCTCCAACTCTCCTACCACCCCCTATATGAGACGGCGCCACCTGAGGACCTACATAAGGAGTTGGACCACCCGCACCATAGCTGGGCGCAGCACCACCTGGCATAGGGGTTGGAATCATCATTGGTGGCCGCCCCATTAAATCACTATAGCATAAAAAGAAAAAATCACAAAAACAGAACAAATTGAACCGTAGTATCTCATTTTTTAACACGTACGTAAATACAAAAATATGTTTCCAATTCCCGCAAACACTCAAAAAATAAAAAATAACAAAAGAAACAAAAGGCGGACCTTCAGGACAGGTAAAACTGTAAGATCACTATAATTATTAAAAAAAAAAAAATCAAATTTTTTGCTAACATCACCATACCACTACTGTATATTACTCCATAAGTTTTCAACACACAGACCCCAAAAGATATTCATCCTAAATAAGCAGACATACCTTCGGCGCTGACGATAAGAGCTGGCATCGTGGAGTCTGTGGTCGTAGTTGTTGTACATGATGAGACCGATTTGGGATAAAAATTAGGGTTAGGGTATTCAGATTTGAGAGGGAAAATGGGAAAAGGCGAAAAGCGAATTGAGTCTATTGACTCACAAGGAAGTTAAATAAATATTATAATCCGACTTGCTAAAGACGGTGGAATTTGATTCTTCAAGCGCCTTCCTTGGCGCGTGTGCGTTACTGGTTTTTAGAGATATACTACTCTTTTTCTTTTTTTAATTTTCATTCCAACTTCATATTCCACACTTTATATGTGAGACTTAATTAAAGACTAATTAGCAAAAAATATGCTTGGCATCAATATTTTTTATTTTCTAACACAAAGTTTGGATTTTATCAAAAAAAAAAATTATTTATTTTTATTTTTTTATATTTTTATGTGTGTGGAAATATATATTATTTTAATAATTTTTATATGAAATAATAATATGTTTGAATTAGTACTATAAAATATGTATAAATCAAAAAATAATATTTGATGTAAGAGTGATAATTAAAAAAAATATTTTAGTTTATTATGTGTTATGTTATATTTTTTTATGTGACTTCGACAAATTACATAGAGAAGAGATCATGATTTAATTTTATTATGAGTTTCATTATTTCACAAAAAATAAAAAATACAGAATGACCAAATTATTTGATTAAATTAATATGTTTAATAAAGTTACTGGAGTGTGGGTTGTAATGGTAAAATAGGTGTATAGATTTAAAAATGATGGTCATAAATATAAAAAATAAAAATAAGTAATATTTTTATGTAAAAATAAATAAAACCAATATATTTTTATTTTTAAATATAAAAAAAGGTATTTAAATAACAAGTCCACACAAGAGTATTTACTAGTAATCTTAAAAAATAAAATAAAATGAAATAAAAATGGACTAGGGAGGCTATATGATGCGGCAAAAATATACCCCAAGGATAATTTGACAAAATTATAATATAAATGCAATACACACTAAGATAATGGACCATCACACACAATATTAGCTGATAAAAATCCAAATGCGCCTATGACTTCAATGAGCCTCAAAATCGTCCTCCATAAATAGAGTTATAGGTAACTCAAAAAGATCATCTTTTGCATATTCATAAAAATAAATAAATAAAAATTGAAAGCAAACACATTCAAGAATTAAAAACTCACAAATCACAATTTGAAAACTTTCAACTGTGAAATATAGGGGTGTTCAAAAAAAATTGAAACCGACCGAACTAGTTAGTTCGGTTCGGTTTTTCATTTAAAAAAATTCAGTTTTTGGTTTTTTCAATTTTTTTTTCCGGTTAACCGAAAACCAGAAAAAATAGGTTCGGTTTGGTTCTGTTCGGTTAACCGAACCGAAAAAATTGAATTTTTTATATTTTTTTATATACAAAATTTTATTATTCAATCACTACTAGTTTAAGTTTTATTTCGCATTTTTTATTAAATTTTTTAAGTCTAAGATAAATAAATTTAAATTTTTAAATAATGTAAATGTTAATGTATTTTTAAATTTTTGGGATAAATAAATTTTTTTTTTTGATAAAGTGAAATAATTGAGAAAAAAAGAAGTAAATAATATATCAAAACAGTTATTAAAAACCATATGTTTTATAAATAATATAGATATCAATATATGACATATAAAAACATGAATAGTTATAATACAAAGAGAACAAAGATGATATTTTTTTCTAAACTCAAATGGTAGAATTGCATAATTTTTTTATTATATGAACCAATACACGTTACATATAAAAAAATAGATGATTATGATTTGAACAGCAAAAAATGTTATATTAAAAGAAAATTAATTAATTAATTAAAGTTATATATATTATAAGGTATGTTGATGAGCAAAATTAAAATTTCAACTTAAATTGCAAACTAAGGGATAAGGGATTGAATCCTATTCGGCTATTCTTGTGGTAGTACTAGTACTATATTATATCTGCTGACCAATAAAGATTTTATTCATATTATTATAAAAACAAAGACCATTTTGTATCTAAAATAGAAGTTATTTTTGTTCATTTACATAATTTGTCATTTTAATTATTTCAACAACAAAATTTGACAATATAGTTTGAAGGATAAATTAGAGAATTCGACATAAAAAAGATAGTTTGGATACAAATTTTATCAATATTTCATAATTATCTTTTAGAAATGATGATTTAATAAGGTTATAATTGTATTTTTTACAAAATTTACAAATTCGCAATCTATATTATGATGTCATTGGATCAATTAGCTATTTAACTTTAGTAGATTGAGTTTAAGATTTAATTTGCTATTCGATCTTAGCAGTTAAAGTTTGAATATACAAAAATCGCGTGCATCTGTCTTGACGATTATAAGCTAGCAATTTTAGCATACACAATGTGTATACTAAAATTTTTATAACACAAAATAATTAAAATATTTATTTATCTTCTTAAATTTATAATATTTTAAATGTATTTGTTTAGAATAGATAAATTATAATTTTATCAAAACAAATATTTTTAATATACCAAAAAAAGTAATCTAAATCAATTTTTTCACCTAAAAACAAATATTTTTATTAATATACTTTTATCAAATAATTTTTTTTGCACTAAAAGAATAAGTTACCCAATTCAAATTTTTAATTAAACTAACTTACTTTTGTCAAACAAACATTTATAACACTTTCTTGGAAAAAAAATAAGTTTTTTTTTTTTCAATTCTGTTTCGGTTTTAACCAAAACCGAAAAACCGAAAAAATAAAAAAAAATAATAAAAAAAAAAGGTTCGGTTTTGGTTTTATATTTGAAAAAATCGAATGTACAGCCCTAGTGAAATATCAAGGAAATCCTCGAAAGTTGGTAACATATATGAAAATGAAAATAAGTGATATTTTTATATTTTTCTTGAAATAAATTGAAAAAAAAATTAATTTTAGTGCAATATATGAATAGTTATTAAATCAAAATTAAATGGTGGTTGATTTCTTGTCTTTATCTATCGTCAAAAGAATAGTTCAAGCTCCACCAGATGGAAGACTTTTCCCACATAAGATCAATTATGGTTGGCTGCCGCTGTAGAGAAAAGTTAAAAGAAAAAAGGCTCTTTCTTTTCTTGCACACACAAATAATATTCCATATTGTACATCTTTTTCCCTGCAACTCTGTAGAAAGATCACAGAATATTTGAGATGGCAGTGGCAGCTTATGCAGTTGTAGTTTCTCTGATGCATGTTCTAGGCCAGATCCAGCAATATCCTCCTCGGAGTCGGCTTCATCTGAACAGAAAACAGATTGAAGCTCTCCAGGAAAAGGTTCCTGTTTGGTTTTATTTCCATAGCCCCTTTTCGTTTTCATCCAGAAATAAAAATTAAAAACCATCACTTTCTCTCTATTTTCACTCAAACTATTTCTATTTTCATTTTTAAACTCTTTCTAAACATACTCTATCATCATATTATCATATCAATCAAATTCAAATTTGATTTAATATAAAGTATCAACAATCATTTTAAAATTAATAAAATATATATATTTTCAAAAAATAATTCTTTTTAAATATAAAAAAAAATATAAATCAACCATATTTTCAATTCTATACATATTTCAATTATTATTTTCCAACAAATCATTCAAACACATTTTCATTTTCATTTCAAATTTATAACTAACTTTTCAACTATTAGAAAAGTTTAGAAACTGGAAATGGCTTTGGAAATAAAACGAAACGGGCCCTTAGTTTCTTGCAAGACTTTCTTGAAGCCTGTCCTCAAAGATTTTGTGAAGATGCAGAAGATTTTGTGAGGCAAATTACTGTAGTTGCTGATGAAGCAGAAGATATCATCGACTTTCATGCTGTGGATCAACTTAGACAAAATTTTGCAGATAAAACTGAGATGGGCTTCTCATCCTTCTCTCAAAATGTAGAAAAAGTAATTGAAAAAGTTGACTCCATTAAGAAAGAGTTGATGTTGGTTAAGGAGGGAATGGCAGCTCAAGAACAGCAGCCCAGAGTTTCTGTGCCCGCCAATTCATCAGCACTTTCTTTGAGAGGCAAGAATACTTTGGTGGGATTTGATGAGCACTTGGTTTGGATCATGAATGAGCTCACAAGACATAAATCCGATCTCCAAATCATCCCCATTGTTGGAATGGGAGGTGTTGGTAAGACCACTCTAGCTAGAAATATTTTTGATCATCCATACATAGTGCACCACTTTCATAAGCGTGTTTGGCTTACAATTTCTTAAGAATATAGTGTTCGAGAAATTCTTTTAGGCCTTGTATATGGTCATGGAGTATCTGATGATTTGAAAAACAAAGTAAGCGTTGAGGATTTAACTGACCTAGGAGAACAATTGTACAAAAGTTTATCTGGTAGAAGGTATTTGATTATTAAGGATGATGTGTGGAGTACTAAAATATGTGATGATTTAAAGTTATTCTTTCCAAATAATGGAAATGGAAGTCGAATTATGATGACTACTAGGTTATCAAATCTGGCTATTTCTTTAGGCTCCCACAATCCTTATTTGATGGATTTTCTAGATGAGGATAAAAGTTGGAATTTATTTTGTGAAAAAACATTTACAAAAGACAAATTTCCCCATGAATTGAAGGAAATTGGAAAGAGTACTGCAAAAAGTTGTAAAGGACTTCCTCTAGTAATTGTTGTAATTGGTGGGTTGCTCTCAAATTCCAAAATGACACGCGAGTATTGGAAGCTTGTTGCAGAAAATGTGAAATCGTTTGCAAATTCAGAAAATAATGAACACTGCTTAAAGATATTGTCTTTGATTACAACGACTTGCCTATTCATCTTAAACCATGTTTTCTCTATATGAGATTCTTTCCTGAAGATAATGTGATTTCAGTCTCCAAATTAATCAAATTATGGGTTGCCGAGGGTTTCCTAAAACCAATAAGAGGTAAAAGTTTTGAAGATATTGCATAAGAATACTTATTGACAAAATTTTGATTTTAATTCACAGATGGACGGCTACAGGAAAAATCAAAAAGTGCAGCATTCATGATCTATTAAGGGACTTATGCATTAGAGAATCTCATAAAGAGCATTTTTTCCATGTCCCAAAAGCACAACATGCCTATTTCACAATTTACGAAGAAAAAAAGTGCTTCCTATGTAGCAGCCATCAAAATGCACTCACAAAGATATATCTCCCTCATGCCCTCCTCCTACAACCAACAACACTTGTTAGTTGTATTGTGTGTGACATTTGTAGAATTATGTACCCACAGCTTTATACAATAAGATTGGTGAGGGTAATAGAGATTGGTGGTCTGCCTCCTGAAGAATTTCCATAACCCACTAAATTGCGATACTTTGATCTTTCAACTTCTTGGGCAGACATTGGGTTTGTGTTTAATTTGATACCTCTACTCTGGAATCTACAGACTTTAATTATCGATTCAAAGCATTCAGTATTTCTACCTTGTGAAATTTGGAAAATGCCTCAACTTAGGCATCTTATATTGAGTGCAATTGTTTTTCCTAACAAGAAAGATTCCATTATTTTGGAAAACGTACAGACACTTTCCACCATAGACAATTTTAGGTGTTCAAAGGAGGTTCTTGAAGGAATCCTGAATTTGAAGAAATTGGGAATTAGGTATAACCTTTATGGCGATATCGGAGGCATGGAATGGTCATACTATTCTCTCTACAATCTTTTCCATCTGCACAAACTAGAATCATTGTTCCTTGATTGGGAATGCTTTATTTTGAAGAAGATGGTCTTGCCACATTCCTTGAAGAAGTTGCGTTTGGCGTGGTGCAGAATTCCTCGGGAAGACATGACAATTATCAGTTCATTGCCCAATCTTGAAGTGCTTAAACTCGACTACTCTGCCTTTGAAGGGTCGGAGTGGAATCCAATTGAAGGAGAATTTCTCCAACTGAAGTTATTGTGCATTCAAAATATTGAATTGCCATGTTGGAGAGCAAAAAAAATTCACTTTCCTAATCTCGAGAGCTTTGTATTTGTAGATGTGGTAGGTCTAGATGAGATCCCTTCTAGTATTGGAGAAATAGAGACTTTGCGTTCAATTACATTAGAGAGTTGCAGCGACTCTATCATCGATTCGGCAAAAGAAATATTGGAAGAACAATTGAGCTTCGGAAATGAGGACCTTCAACTTCGTGTTACAACTAAAGAAGGGATACGCTATCAACTTGGTGCTTCTTCCTATCCCTAGTTATTTTGAATTTTAGTGTTTCGTCTTATATTTTATTTTACAAATGAACGCCAAGTGTATGCACAACTAAATATTTAAGTCATGATATTTTTAGTATTTCAGTGTTTGCATTCCTAATGAAAATTCATAGAAGCTGAATTCTTATTCACTTAATTGCATAAATAGCTTCCGAGATTCATTGATTAAAGTGATATCACTCTTTATTTATGAGGAAGAAGTTAGATTTTGAATCCAATTACTATCAATCCCATCCATCAGATTGTATCAATAAAAAGATGCCCCTAGTAATTTTTATAAATAGTAGCCACGTCCAAGAAAGGATCCAATTCTTCCACGTTTGAGCAATAAAATCCCATCTCAACATATTCCTATTGAATTTAAAGGGGAGCAAAAGCTTGAATTTCCAATAAAATTTTCAAAACTTTCATATGTAAAGTGGTACCTCTTACTTTCTCTCTAAAGTTGCAATTTTCAAGAACTATTTGAACTATCCTCCCAAATATTTCCCTCCAAAGCACAAAAAAAGTTAAAAGTAAGAATAAAAATATGTATGCATTTATATATGACTAAACTTTCAATTGAATTTGCCTGAAAAGCACACACATTCAAAGAAGTGCCTTTCAGAACGTCGCCCAACTTGTGGCCTTTGATTTGATGCAGCATTGGATTTGGTATGAGCCATTTCCTCCGACTTTTGTGATTGGCGATCCTTCATCTTTTTCCCATCATATACCACCGTGACCTCACAATATTCCGGTGCGTACTTCTGAACATATTCTCCTTTCCCCAACCCCTTCATTGATAGCCTAGAATGAAAACAATAAACAACGTATAAAATCCTCGTTTATAATGGATGTAAAAAAGGAAAAATATAATTCAAAAAACCAATATCAGCGTGTAGATAATATTTAGTTTGATGCCTAAAAACTTTCCCAGATTAACTTAGGCAAACACAAGACTTGAGCCAACCTTTGATATGATTAGACTGCATATGAAACAAGAATTTACCTTGAGAAAGGTGATTGCTTAGTTCCCAAGACAAGATTAGTGATATTAGCAACAGGAATGAGTTCTAAGATGGCCTTGGCTGATGCATTGCTCTCGACCAGCATCGTGTCCACTGCTACCTGCAGATGAAAATCGAACAATGGTTGTCGCCACTGTCTGTAGCTGTATATATCAGTTCTCCTGAATATATGGGATTAGTTTATTAATACCTTGGATTCATTGCATAGTCGAATGTATTTTTCCAAGAGATGTTTTCTCTTGTTGCTTTCCTCCCTTATATAAACCTGCACCTGATCTTTGCTCAACTGGCTTCTTGATAGCCTCCCCACTGCCACACAAGTTTCATGTTAAAGTTCTTTTTCAGATCTAGCAAAAATGGGCTGCCTGGAAATTCCACTTGTGATAATCAAGAACCATAGAAAAGAGCATAAGTCAAGTTTTCCATGCTTGATCAAATACTATCTATGAAGGGCATGTTGATTATCAAATCCATTGTCAAGCATAAAGGTCTGATTTGGCCGAGATATTATTGATTTGACACGCATTTGGTGGGTGTTTGTCATTAATAGGCGTCTAAGATAACAGTTGATACACAATTTCAAAACCTTTTAACTCATCTGATATGGGACAAGACCAAATGCTCAGTCTCATCAAGGTATTATCCCACTGATAAGTATTTAGTGGAAAATTTTGTCCTAAAGAGTACCCAAAGGGTGAGAGTGGAGCAACTTATAAATTGTGTCAATGCCCTTAACTTCTCTGATATTCATAGCCCCTTGCCAAATGTGTGCTGACAGAATAGTACCTCGATGCAGCTGGCCTTTGTTTGGCAATGAATTTTGACCATCATCACGTTGCAAGTTAGGATTGTGGACTCTGATTTTAATTAGATATTAGTGAAAGTCTTTCTGAAACCATTTTGTGTTTGAACTTCTAGATTATGTCAAATCAGCCCAACTATTTCTAGAACATGATATCCCGCCACTTCTCAGCCATGATATGAAATTATGAACATGCTGAATTAGTCACAGAGTTTTTCTTGAATAACTCCAAACCATCAATAAGACAACAACCTATGTTATCATCAGACAACAACAGAAGATAACTGAAAAAATTCTGGGATATGTACCTGGTGTAGGGATGTAAGAGATGGGAGGAAAAACGTGCACGAGAAACACACGACTCCCGGGGGACACAGCATGATCAAGTGCCCATTTGACAACATGCAAGTCATTTTTACCAACAGCAACATATACATCACTACCTGCACCATCTCTGCTGCCTGCTATGCTCTTGCTTTCCTCCCCAATCTCCACAATTTCCGGGGAAGAAGCTGGCCAATTACGATACTGCCCCTCTTCTAAAGCCATTGAATTCTTCCCCTTCCTTTAAGGTCCTTCCTCTGCCCCCTTCAGACAAGAGATTCAGACATAAGAAGAGAAGAACAAATTTGTGAAGTGGATGTAAAAGGGGCGTTGCTTTCTAAGCCATGAAAGGGAAAGAAAATAATAAAAGAAATGAAAAAAAAAAAAAAAAGGTGGATTCTCTTCTGTCAATATTTACTGGCTATTGGATATGTCACAAACCTATGTTTTTCTTACAGCAGAAAATTTGTGCTTTTCTCTTGTCCATAGCCACTTGCCACCCCCCCCCCCCCCCCCGGCCTAACAATTTAAGTTGACTTGGTCCGCACCAGAAAGATAGCATAAGATTATTTTTTTCTTTATGTCCTTCAAGAAATGAAAATCAGTTGATGGGGAGGTTTTACTGCATCATATATCCTTACATGCTTTCAATGATGCAAATGAAAAAGTTCAACAAGAAGATAATGTAATATTCTTTTGGCCTCTCCTTTTGATATTCACCACTGATGTCCGTTTCTTCGTGAGTCATGCCTAATAAACCTTTTTGGGCAAGGACAACTCATGTGGAAACATGGAAAGACAGTTACTTTTTTTGTGGGTCTTAATTTTCTCTTATCCTTACAGCCCACCAAGAGTTATTCATTTTAACTTGTGCCATTAGGACATAGATGCATAAAATTTTACCTACCTTTGCTTCAAAATGATCTTCAACCACTTGCTGCTCTAAGCTTTTCCACAAGGAGCAAGTTGCATAAAGAAGTGCACTCCAAAAGCACAAAATTTTTGAGGCAGCCTTTAGCAAGATTGAAGTATATGGGGTTATGGACCAAAAGTAGACACACTTTTGGACAACTAGATGACCTCTTGTACACAAAACCTTTTGACTGAATTCAAAGATTAAAACTCATCATCTCAAATCTTGTATGGCAGATTCTTTATTCTAAGAGCGTATTGCATCTGTTATTCCACTGTTGATATATAAGATTTCTCATGATGTTTCATAACTAATTGATTGAGCGACAATCCTTAATCCACCTAAAAAGAAATATTTATTCTTTGATCTATATCCCAGCATAGGAAGTCCAACTGGAGCAAGACTTGAAACGACGATCCACAAAAAAACATCAAAACTAAGATAGGCTAGAATAAAATGATAGCGAAAAGTTTACTAAGATTAGATTGAAGAAGTTGATATTCAGCAGTGACTGGCAAGAAAGAAGTTTTTATCTCTTGTACAAAAGAAATGAGCCACATATAGAAAAGGTGATTGTTTTGTTAATAGGATGCAATCTTCCCACAAAATCTTCAAACAATGTAAATAAGGGGTAGTGGGATGGTGGACCATAAATCCACTACAATATTGTTGGACCAACAGTCTCAATATATATGCTGATTGAAGCTGATATCTAAAGCAGCAATCAGCAAGAAACACGATAACTAAATAAAATAAATAAATAATACTAGAAATAAATAGATATATCATCGCGCATTTGTCATAGTTGGCAACATTATGCCCCCATTGTCCATTATCTCCAGTCTCAGGGAAATCAAGGTCCAAATTAACATAATGTTATTAATGAAACTAAAGAATGATAATGGAGCTTTCATTTTGTGAATGCATCTGTTGACAACAACCACCTCTGCAAAATGGTGGGGATGGTCCATCAAAGTGATCTTCTAGCAGCTACTCTTTTTACCTGAGTACTATATAAAGCCGCCTTCTTGATGATATATGTAGACTTGGGTCACAAGTTGTAAGAAGTCTATTTTAAGAGAGATATTTAGGTTAAATATGACACAGGTTTCCTTTTCAATGCTCAAGCTACTGGTAATCTTGATATTTGCTGGTTGGTTGTCTCTTTGGATTCTGAAGCCAACTGAACTGTGGACAAGGAAATGGAAGGAAGCAGAAGAAAGGGTAACGGATTCAGTGTTTGGCTATAATGGTAATTTATAATATTTTCAAGATTCTGTATTCTTATAAGCTCCAAAAACCTGTTATAAAATTTTTAACAGTTCTTGCATTGGACAGGTCTTGATTTTGTTGTCTACACATTTCCTCTAATAGCTTTGGCTATAATCAGCTTTATCTACTTGGAACTGAAACGACGAGAAACAAGAAACAGGTATAGAATTGAACTTCACAACATAAAAAGTTAGCCCTTTTCGACTACTTAATGACACACAAACTGTAAATTTTTTATGCAGACAAGGAAGAAGTGCTTTCACTTCTTTCTCCAATCCACTTTTTATGAATCAGTACATAGGTATTTTGTCTGGAGCACAGATGCTTGTTTCATCTCTTTTTATCATGTTTCTCATTTGGACATTCTACGCCCGTATTTCTAATGACTTCAAGAAGATGACACCAATCAAATCATTCAAACTGAGTCTGTAAGTATATTTCCCAACTAATGATTACTTAGAAAAGAAGAGGAACTCACATTAACGACAATCATGTGTACCTGATTTCAGATGGCAATACAAGTTGTCCAGAATGGCGACACGTTGTGGCTTGTTAGCAGAAGCCTGCCTAGCTCTGCTGCTTCTGCCTGTACTAAGGGGAATGTCCATATTTCGGTTTTTAGGCATCCAGTTTGAAGCTTCGGTCCGATACCATATTTGGCTCGGCACTGCAATGATATTCTTCGCCTTTTTACATGGGACGGGCACCCTTTTTATCTGGGGAATAAAGCATAGAATCCAAGATGAGGTAACAAAATTATGCCCCCTTTGGAACTACTTAACAGGAACATAAACTGCGGACATAAGTTTAAGTCAATAATGTTAAAAACAGATGTGGAAGTGGCAGAAGAATGGGCGAATATACCTTGCCGGAGAAATGGCTCTTATAACAGGTCTAGTCATTTGGATCACAGCACTTCCACAGATTAGGAGGAAATGGTTTCAGCTCTTCTACTATACACACCACCTTTATATAGTCTTCTTAGTACTATTCTTGTTCCATGGAGGCGACCGCCATTTTTACATGGTTTTTCCCGGAGTTTTTCTCTTTGCCCTGGATAAACTACTCCGGATCATACAGTCCAGGCCGGAAACATGCATTCTTTCTGCTCGAATCTTCCCATGCAAAGCCATAGAACTTACTTTGCCAAAGGATCCAAGTGAGTCCCAAAAACCCTTTTTTTTCCATTTTATATGTCAGTCTTTGAAGTGATTGCAGAAACTTATACCGTGATTGCAGGACTGAGATATACACCAACAAGTGTGATCTTTTTGAAGATCCCAAGCATTTCCAAGTTCCAATGGCATCCATTCAGCATAACTTCTAGCTCCAGCATCGACGAGCAAACCTTCTCTATCATTGTAAAAAGTGAGGGAAAATGGACAAGTTCCCTTTATAACAAAATTCATAATGAAGTCGAACCAGATTCAGAAGCAGATCAACGGGAGTGTATTCCAGTTGCGGTAGAAGGTCCATATGGGCCAGCCTCACTGGATTTTGTAAGGTATCGTCAATATGATCAAACAGAAATCTCTGTAAGAAACACACAGTTATGTATATTCTATTGATATTTTCTGACCTGATGCAGGTATGATAATTTGCTTCTGGTTGCTGGAGGAATTGGGGTGACACCGTTTCTGAGTATCTTACAAGAAATGAGCTGCAACTTAAACAAAGACAGAAATGGATATCCAGATAGAATACAACTTATATACACAGTAAAGAAATCAGAAAATGTTTCCCTTCTGGATCCTATTCTTCCTCAGCTTCTAGATATCCAACAATTTCATATAAAACTCAAAGTATATGTGACTCAAGAAAGTGAAAACGGGACAACACTAAGAGAAGTCCTTAGCAACATCCCTGAGACGCGAATAACAAATTTTAACACTTCATGCACCAGTTATGCGACATATGGACCCGAAAGACTACTCTGGATAGCAGCTATTACAATGATCTCTTCTATCATTTTTCTCGTCTCGCTTGTCTGTTTCAACCATTTCTTTATCACACCGGCCAAGAAACCATCAGCACAGAAGAATTCATCTTCACAAATAGACCTCCTTCTTATCTGTTCTTATGCCATAGCGATCATAGTTAGCGCGTTAATGGCTGTTATGATAAGGTGGAGAAGGATAAAGAAAGAACTTCAGTTATTTTCTGATAAACAAAGCAAAGCTGTGAAACAAAGTTCACTTGAAGCCAGCAGGGATCTTGCAGAACACGAAATACATTTTGGAGGAAGGCCAAATTTTCAAGGTAGCATATTTCTTTTTAGTTCTTTTACTGTAGAGACTAATCTTGTATTACATGGTCTAATATGCTGCTGGTTTAACAGATATATTCTCCAGTTTCACAAGGGAATGTGAGAGATCTGATATAGGTGTGTTGGTCTGTGGGCCTGAAGCATTGAAAGAGTGCGTGGCTTCAGAATGCAGACTAGCTATGGTTTCACAAAGGAATGCTAAGGGAAAGAGACCACATTTCAGTTTTCACTCTCTAAATTTTACACTCTAGTTTAAGTCAACCTTATATCTTGATCCTTTTGATTTGAACTTTGTTTAGCAATGGTGTCAACAGTCTGTGTCTACCAGAATTAACAAAGAAAGTCAAAGAAATGCCAGATGCCCCTCTGGCCCTCTCTGTCACATGTCGCTTTGAACTTTTCATTGTTTATGTAGTTATAATTGCGTTGCACTAGTCTTCATTCTTGCAAATAGAATGTCCATGTCTTCAAACATCCTGCTGGACATCCTTGATTTTGTCAACAAGCCGACATATACTTAGAAATTTTTCGCTTTAACTTCTTGCATCTTATAAGACATTTTTTAGATTTATGAGAAGTTAGATCTTTTTTCAATGATAAGCTGTTAAAATGTTTGGATGTAATAAAAATTTGGAGTTTATAAAATATTATTAATGATAAATTTGTAGCTAATATGATTAAAATTAGATAAGTTCTTTAACCTTTTAAAATAAATTGAAAATCCTTTGCTTTTAAAAGATATGTTACAATATTATAAGACCTTCTCTTTTGGGAGTTTGTAAGCTTATTTCTTCAAAATTTTCATCAAATACCTTAGGACATCTTATAAGATTTTTGAGGGGCTCAAAAGTTGATTTATCCTCCCATACCTAAATATTGAAATTTTAAGATGTACTTTTGGAAACAGTCAAATGTGATTGAAATCTGCTTTTGAGAAAATTTCAGCTCAGGAGCATGTGATTCTCTGGGGATATTAAGGATACCAGAGAATGGACAAGGAAATGCAACATTCTGTACTTACAAAGAAAATCCATAGTTTATAGTACAACAATGGCAAGATCCATCAAAAAATACATATTGTCTGGTTACATTCCAAACCTCATCGAAAACTGTATACACAATCAAAAAAAGAAATGGTGAAAAGAAAGAAATAATTATTCACACCTTCTCTTCTTGTTCATTTTCACCTTCATCTCTATCAAGAATGCTTGCCGTAGGCGTCAATCCTGACAACAAATCCTTTGGCGCCATCGCCAAATGCTCCCCTAATAATACTGCAGTAACGTCTCTCATAGTAGGCCGACGAAGAGGGTCCGGATGGCAACAAGACAACCCCAGTTTCAACATCCCCTCCATCTCCTCATGTTCATACTCGCCTCTAATCCTCTTATCCGCTACCTCAGCCAGCCGTCCCTCCACATATTTCATCCTCACCCAATCAATCAGCACTTCCTCCTCCTCGCTCTCCACAGCCATCTCTATCGGCCTCCGCCCACACGCCACCTCCAACACCACGACCCCAAAGCTATAAACATCACTAGCCGCAGTTGGTGCAGCCAATGTAACTACCTCAGGGGCCAAGTACCCCAAAGTACCCACAACCCGGGTAGTATTTGGAACCTCTCCATGTGTATACAGCTTTGCTAGGCCAAAATCGCCTAATCTCCCACGCATATCACTATCTAGCAAAACGTTGCTCGACTTAATGTCCCTATGAACGACGACCTGATCCCAACCGTGGTGCAGATAATTCAGACCCTCGGCAACATCAGCTAAAACTCTTCTCCGATCTTGCCAACTCATAAGCTTCTTTGGTTTATCGAAAATCCACTTATTAAGACTGCCGTTAGGCATGTAATCATAAACGAGCATCAATTCATTGCGTTTCCGACACCAACCTCTCATTTGGACTAAATTCTTATGCTGCAGCCTCCCCATACTTGAAATCTCAGCCATAAATTCCCTCAGCCCCTGTTTAGAATCATGGTTCACACATTTCACTGCAATCTCCATGTCATTACCTAATGTGCCTTTATATACTTTACCAAATCCACCAGATCCCAGCAATTCTTCACCTGAAAACCCCTTTGTAGCCAAATGAAGCTCCTCATAAGAATATCTATGAGGCCAATACTCCATCTCCCAATCCTCAATCTCATCATTTTCTTCCATTTCCTTTCTCCTCTTCCTCCAAAACCAGTACACTAAAAACAACACAACTACAACGGCCACCACACAACCCACTGCAATCCCAGCGATTGCCCCACTGGACAGCGAAGATGACCCGGAATTTGGCAACTGAAAAACGGGCAGACCCGTGGTGTTGATATCCCTGGCAACCCCAACATCACTGAAACTCCAGGCCAACACTCGCTGAGCCTCAACCCATTGAGTCTTGGAAGCTGAAAATCCGACAAACATCTCCGTCGCAAAATAGTTTGCGATCGCGGGATTCCTGTATGACAACGTAGTTCTTGCCGGACGGGGGATTCCAGCTGGCGCGATCGTCACATTGATTTCATTCTCTGGGCCACTGAACTCAATCCAAGCGTGAATATTCTGCCCATTCCTCATATCAAAAGGCACGAATGTACCTGTAGAATTGTAATATCCTGCTGTTTGTGTAGTCACAGATTCAATATTGTTAAGGTCAATTCCGATATGATTTCCATCCGGGTCATTGAATTCCGGGTTCCGACCAGTATCAAATTCAATAGCCAAAAGCGGAGCCACAGACGGCGGCGTCGCGCTGAAAAGCCCGAAATACTGGCCCGAAAGGGCGTTGGGTGGGGAAGTGGAATTGGAGAGGACAAAGGCAAGGCCGAAGCCCGGACTGGTGGATATTTCGGGCAGTACTGAGAACACAAACTGAGTGGAAAACGACGTCGTGACATTGACGGAATTAGAAGGCCTGAAAGGGATTCTAGAAGGGTAGAAGGCGCGGCCAAGAGAGAACTGGTTGGAGTCGTTTGTGAGGCGGATTACCGGCGGCGCGAGGCGGGCGTCGTCGGTGAGTGTGAGGTTGGCGGCGGCGGCGCCGCCGGCGAAAGAGTTGAAGACGAAATCAAGAGCTGAAGCTGGAACAGCTAGCTGGAGGAGCAGGATCAACAGTACCGTAGTCAACATTGTTATCTTTTACTTCTCAAGAAATTCTGAGCTCCTAAAATCTAGAGAATTGGACAAGATAAACTGAATTTTGATGAATTTTCCATTTTGTTTTCTTTAATGTTGTTAGACTGCCACAATCTTTTTGCCTTTTTCAACAATTTCCATCTTAAGTTAGTGGTAAATGGTAATTAATTAGTTTAATAAAAATTAATGATGAATTTGGTAGGAAAGGGGAAGGAAGTCAACAATGAGATGGACTTAATTAATTTTTCAATAATTTAGGTCACATGGTCTGCTGATTATAAAACCATTGTCCTATCCTCTTCTTTAATCATTAATTTTAAAAAAAAATGAAAATTCTTAGCCACTGATTGATTTGGTTGATTCAAAATTATTTGCTTTTTGAAGTGCTTTGTTTGGTAGGGAAAATGTACAGAATAATCTTAATTTTGAAAATGTATCTTTCAAAATAGAAGTGTATGGAATAATCTAGTAAAGTTTTATCAACTTGGTGATGGAACTTGCTGAGAACTGTCAATTGAGAGCAATCTTAATTCACATGAGTATAATAGTCATTCAGATATAAGAAAAAAAAATTATATTTAAAAAAAAATCAGTATAAATCTTTGAAGAAGTTGGCCAGTGGTAGAAAAATCTTTAATCACAATTTTTAATATTTATACTCTATCTAGTGAAATTTGTGATTGCTTGTAAAATACCAATTTACTTAACAAAACCAAATTTTATCTTGAGATATCTTACGACGAAGTTTTGTTATTGCATCTATCATTGCTTCCAATCTGTATGGATGATATGGCAAAAAGACATCTCCAAAAATATTTGTGATGAGGGTTCAGTTTCGATGATGAATATGAATCCGGTTTGAATCACGATCCGAGGTATGATCTTCTGGATAGGTTTGAGATTTGAATCTTGCAATCACAGCAAACGTTAGGCTAGCCGAGAGGCCCTTGGCTTAGGCCCTCCGACGCTCAAGTCAGTATATATTCGATATCTGGAATCGAGCAGCGGAACGTATGGGCTTTTGAGTGTATGAATGCATACCTGTGAGAGACAAGGTTGAGGGTTTTTATATTCCTCTCCCTGGTAGGAAATGTCAGGGAGCCCTTGGCTCACCTAAGGGACCTCCAGCCTCCTACCGGGGGTAATTGGTCAATTCCCCCGTTTGAATATTGCCAGCTGGATGTCCTTTTATGCTGCAAGACAAGATGACACACTGTTGCGGCGTCTGCTATGTCAGACGGTGAGGGGAGGGCATGCGCCATTATTGCGGAGGCGTGTTGCCAGTCAACGCATTTAATGCGGTGGCAGAGTACTGTACGAGGTTTGACTTACGAATCGACCTTGACGGGTCGACAAAGGTCGATCAGCTTCGAGGGTCATGGAGCGCCTTGTGGATTGATCGAATAGGGTCGACGAGTCACTTAGGTTCTGGGCTGTTGATTGAGTGTTGGGCCTCGCTGATTTGGGCCATTTCGGGCCATCCTATATCATGTCTGAATCACAATCTGATGTATGATCTTCTGGATAGGTTTGGGATTGGAATCCTGCAATCACAGCAAACATTAGGCTAGCCGAGAGGCCCTCGGCTTAGGCCCTCCAACACTCAAGTCAGTATATATTCGACCTCTGGAATCGAGTAACGGAACGTAGGGGCTTTTGAGTGTATGAGTGCATACCTATGAGAGACAAGGTTGAGGGTTTTTATATTCCTCTCCCTGGTAGGAAATGTCAGGGAAGCCCTTGGCTCACCCAAGGGACCTCCAGCCTCCTGCCGGGGGTAATTGATCAATTCCCCCGTTTGAATATTGCCAGCTAGGGCTGTCAATGGATCGGATTTTAATCCGAATCCGATATGAATCCGATCCAAATTTTAGGATTTTTATCCAATTAAAATATTCGATGGATCAGATCTTATTATAAATATTCGAAATCCGAAATAAATAGATTGAATATGGAATTAAGCAATCCGATCCGTTAAAGATCCGAATCCGAACCTTAATATTTTTTATTAAATTAATACTCTTCTATATAATATTAATAAATATTTTAAAATAAAATATATGTATTATATTAACCTAATATCTATATTAACATTTATATTATACTATTAATATTGAGTTTTTAATCTAAAAAATAAGAGGAATATTGAAAAAATGTCAAATATAATAACATATAATAGTTTATCTATACATTAATATAATATGAAAAAGGAGTTTAGTATTCAAATATTTAACTTTTGGACTAATATAATAAAAAATTATTAAAAATTCAAATATGACATATATTTATTTTATAAATACAATATTTTTATAAAATTTAAAAGGAAAAAAAAAAGAAAGAAAAAAAATAAAACGGATCGGATTTTTTAATCGGGTTTCGGATATCCATCGGATTCGGATATGATACCGATTAATAAAGATTCTATAGGATTTCGGGTCGGATTCGGATCTGATTTTTGTTTATCGAATTCGGATTCGGATATGGCAGATCCGATCCAAATCCGACCCGTTGACAGCCCTATTGCCAGCTGGATGTCCTTTTATGCTGATGAACAAGATGGCACACTGTTGCAGCGTCTGCTGTGTCAGACGGTGAGGGGAGGGCATGCGCCATTAATGCGGAGGCGTGTTGCCAGTCAACGCATTTAATGCTGTGGCAGAGTACTGTGCGGGGTTCGACTTGCGAATCGACCTTGACGGGTCTACAAAGGCCATGGAGCGCCTTGTGAATTGATCGAACAGGGTCGACGAGTCACTTGGGTTCTGGGCCGTTGATTGAGTGTTGGGCCTCGCTGATTTGGGGTCATTTCGGGCCATCCTATATCAATTTGAATATAAATTATGTGTTTTGGGAGAATGGGTTTTGGAAATGGGGTTGGAAAATGTGAAATTTATGTTGGACGATATGATGTTTGTTTATTTATGTTTTGAGAATAGTAAGAAAATTATTATAGAAAATTTTGGTATGTTTGTTTATGTTTTGGAAGAGACAAATTCTACTATAATAGTCAAATCAATGCATTTTTATTGAATTTTTTTGGTGAAAATGGAATTGAGTGATTTTTTTATTGTTATAATAATAATAAAATATGTATGACATATATATAATATGTATGTATATATTGAAAATTTGGGAAGTGTTTGGAATAATGAAAGATAGAAGATGGTATTTTGATAAATTTAATTTGGTATTTTAAAGCAAAAATATTTGTATGTTTGGTTACATTTGGGGAAAACAATCTATGTAACAAAAAATAGGCTAGCTTATCTACTCTTCAAACAATAGTAAAAAAAATCAGCAACGAGCATCTCTATTGTAATTGTATAGACTACCAGAACAATAATATATTTAGTTAGCATGTACCAATCATTTAGGCTAAAAAAATAATTATTTAATTATATTATTCGGTTGAGTGAAAAAATCACATAAAAAAGCAAAAGTTGCATGTCAATATTGGCATTTCATTTGATTCTAGCATTTTCAGTTCTTACTAGAGAAATGTGAAACCCATATTTCAGACATTATGGATTCTGCCCAAAACAAATGTGGTGACTTTTCAATGCTGACTGATACTATACATATGTACTTTGCCTTTAGCAAGAAAATTCTTCTGCATGTATTATTTGACTTTTTCGTATTGCTTTTTCTTGTCCAAACCCTTTCAATGGCACTTTGTATTGTCTTTATGATATTTTCTATTTTCAAGTATTCATTAACTATTAGACAAAGTAGCCACATAAATTGAACTTGGACTTTGTCACTTTAGCAAGAACTAATAAGGTTTGAATATTGAAGTACAAGTGGACTTAATCCTAGTCAGAAAATCTCTTTAGTCAAATGTACAACGTTGAACTCATGATATTTATAATGTAATATGCTAAATTTAGATTTTAAGAGGTAAAAATTCAATAAAAAGCTAATAAATTAATTAAATAAAAAAGGGGATCATTAAGTCCACCTAATTAAACTCACTGAAGATGGGCTTCAAAATTTTAGAGGATCCAAAATTATCAATGATTTAATTAGTATAAAAATTAACTTTTATAATCAAAAACACATTTAAATAATTTTTTTTTTCCAATTCGAACCCTAACTATATACACATACGTTCCAAAAATAAAAGTCTATCTCTTTTTATCTACGAAAAAGACCCCAAATTCAATTTTGAGCAATATTATAATGAATTCCCATTTAAGCCGCTTCGGAAGAATCCAATTCCTTTATTTTTTTTCCAAAAGGGCAAAAAGGAAAATGAACTATTATTCATGGTTGGGCCCTTTGGGGGACCCAAAGTAGTTGTTTGTTTTAGATATTTTTTTATTAGAGTTTATACTGGGCTGGGCTGACAGGACTTTTGTAGATGGGCTATAACTTATGTGGAAGCCTAATTACTTACCTGGAGGCCCAAATTTAAGCCTATTGCCTCACAATTCGGACAAATTAAGAACTATTAATGATATTTTTATTACAAAATAACAACTTCTTGAAAGACGTGAAATTCCAGAGCAACACATCAAATCTTATCTCTCTTCGCCTTCTGAGAGACGAACCTTCGCGAGATAAAGCTGACAACGAGCACCATCACGTATCCTTTGGCTACGCTTGGTTACATTTTGGTTAAACAATTGTCATTGTCACATACCCTTTGGCTACGCTTGGCTATATTTTGGCAAAATAATTTTATTTTGTCAAAATATAACCAAATATACAGAAAAAAATAAAAATAATCTCTAAAATGTCGAATTAAAAATTTTAAATTATTATTTTTTTAACTTTAATTATCTCCAAATTTATTTTATTTTTTAATATATACATACATATTATATATATCATACATATTATTATTATTATTCTAATAATTAAAAAAAAATCTCAATTTCATTTTTACCCCCAAAAAATTAATAGAAAAACATTAATTTGATCACTACAGTAAAAATTATCTCCCCCAAAACATAAACAAATATATCAAAATTTTCCAAACTAATTTTCTAACTATTCTCCAAAATATAAACAAATATTCATTACATTCCCCAATATAATTTTACATTCTCCAACCTCATTTCCAAAACTCATTATCTCAAAACACATAATACAAAACACACAATTTATAACCAAACATTATTGTTTCAATTTATAATTTTTGCAAACATTTTAAAATATATTTTTTCTTCAGCGATTCTTTTTACTATCAAATTTTTAATGTGTGAAAAGAATAAGGTATTATTTTTTACTAATCAAATTCATTTAAATTTGCACTTCAAATCTTTACATCTATGAAGATAATACTTCCTAAATTTAATTGGGTTGGCATAACTTTTAAGGATCTATTGCAAATTTTAATGAATCAAATACAATATAGGAAATCATATAAGACGTTTGGATACTATTCAATCAAATGTAAAAAATACTTCGAAATACAATTGGAAGCTTATAACTTTGTAATGTCATGTCCTTTTTATTTCAATCATAATTTGAGTTGAATTTTCTTTTTCTTTTTTGCCATATTTTTAGTGGAAAAAAATTGAATTTTAGTTTGTAAAGCATAGATTTAGATATTGGCCATAATTCAATTAAAAATATATCATAATTCAAATCTTAAGCTTCATACAAAGAGAGACGCCACTGAGTTAATTGGTCATTTTTATTAAAAGTTTACTTACTTTTAAAAAATATAATTAGTATTTCAAAAGTTCATTTTTCATAATAAAATTTATGTATAGTTGACTATCATCGTTCTCATATTTGTATGTGAGGTTTAAGATTCGAATTTTTTAAAATTGTGTATGTGTATAAAAAAACAAAAATAAAAATATGTGAAGGTAGGAATTTGATGGAAATACTACAATTTATTTAATCTTTTGAGTATTATAAAAATTAATTTGTTCCACAACTTGTCAATCAAGCCGGTTTTAGCGGACCAATGCTGAGTAATGGGATTTGTTCAATTCGGTGGTTGTTTCCTCCATCCTTAATTATACAGCACTACTAATAATGTCGCAACTTTAAAAGAATCTTAGTCTAAATAAATGGGAGCAATGTCCAAAAACCTCGGTCATATATAATGTGCGTGTTGCTCGAGGACCCCCAATAATTCCTTCCCTAGTTTCAATTAAAAATGTGTGTATATATATATGTATGTATACATTTATTTGTTTGTTTCTTCCAATTTTAATATATAGCTATTGTAATTAATTTATGTAAAATATTTAATCAAATAATACATTTCAAATTACGAAGAGGTGAAAAAAGTGAATCATGTCACGTGCGTAGTGGAGGAGTTTCAAATTAACTAACGTTTCAGTTGGGATGTGATAACGTTTTCGTCATTTAAATAGTAGTTGTGGCTCAAATCGGATATTTCACAGCGATTAGGCCGAAAGGACCCCCTATGATAATACTTAAGGGAGTTGTTATGCTGGTTGTTCATCTCCTACATTCTTCCTATAAAAAGAAGTGAATAATTGATCTATACCATATAGTACTTTTTGTAGAAACTTTTAAATATTTATATCAATATTTTTTTTCTTTAATAAATTATTTTTTAAGATGGTATAACAAAAATATATTGGAAAATTTGGAAATTTTTTATTTTACCAATTAATTATTTATTATCATTACTTTTTGTGATTAATTAAAATAATCATAATTTCATTGTCTTTTTAATCTATATCGAATAAAGTGGTTCCTAAATCCTAAATGTCAATTACGTTTCTGACACTTTGATTATGTATTTAAATTATTTTTTTGTCCTTGATTACTTCAACTAACTATTTAACAATGTATTCCTATCAAAAATTGAACTACTCTCTTAAATGCCTTTTAAAAATTCATGTTAAAAATATTTTGTAGAAAACATGTACTATACGAAAAATGAAACCAAATAAATCCTAGAAAAGTTGAAAAGTTATAGTTTTGATTTTTAAAATTAAAATGAGATTTCATTTGAATGTTTTGTTTGATAATGATTAAAATAGACATGTAGTTGAAAACTTAGATGATTTTATTTTTATATTTCTACAAATTTATTTTTTGAAATATAAATATATTGTATTAAATTTAAAACGATAATAGATACTTTATGTTAAATCGAATTTGAATTTGATTCATATGAGAATAAGATGATAAAATAGGCTTAAAATAAATTAAAAATAAAAATAAGAAATACTTTTAATAAAAAATATATAAATTATTTCTTTAAATTTTTATACAACGACAAAAATGAAAAGAAATTGAAATAAAAATAAATGGGAATTAAAAAACTTTTGAAAATAAAGGGAATGTTTGGTTATGTTTCCCCAAAATAATTTTGTTATTGGAAAACATAACCAAACATACGCTCATTTTTCCTCCAAAATGATAAGAAATGATTTTCTCAAAATACCCTCTCATGTCCTTCATTATTTTCAATTTTTTTTCATTTTTTAATATATACATACATATTATATATATCTATAATATATATTTTATTATTATTCTAGTAATAAAAAAATCACTAAATTTCACTTTTACCCAAAAAAACTCAACGAAAAAGTATTGACTTTATTGTTATAGTAAAAATGTCTCCACACAAAACATAAGAGGCCGTTTGGTTTTTGTTTTCTAAAGGCATTTTCATTTTCTGATAAAAAAATAGTGAAAAGTTACTGCCCGTTTGGTTTTATTTTCTGGAGCCATTTTCATTTTCTAGTGAAAATGTATAGTAAAAAGTTAGATAGAAAAAGTGTTTTTGAAAATGAGTTGTGTTTGGATATATTGTTTAAAATTGTAGGTTTATATAGTTGTGAAAATGAGATGTATTTGGATGTTGGGTATTTTTTGTATTAAAAGGAAGAGAATGTTGTGAATTTGAATTGATAATGTGATGTGTAATTATTTGAAAAAATAATATTATAATTTGAATTTGAATTTGATTTTGAATTTGTAATATTTTTATGGTGAATATTGTTTGAAAAGTATTGAGAATGTAAAAAGCAGATATAGGTAATAATAGGGGTTGAAAAAGGTATGAAAATGGAGAGATAATGTAAAAAGTAATGTTTTGAGAATGAAAATATATGAGAAAATGGTGTAGAAGTTGATAGTTTTCTATTTTTATTTTGAAAATAAAATGAAAATGGGGTTTGAAAATGAAAACAAACGGGTTGTTAGTTGTAAGTGTGAGTTTGAAAATGAAATATTATTTGGATATTTTGTGTAAAATAAAATAATTATGTAGGGTTGGAAATGTGTTGTATTTAGATATTATTGTATTTTTGTATTTAAAGTCGTACAAATTAGAGTAGGAGAAAAAAAAGTATGAAAAATGAAGAGAGAGTGTAAAGTGTATTTGAAAAAATGTACTGAAAATAAAAATATTTTCGAAAATAAGAGAAAAGTTGATAACTTTTTGTTTTCATTTTCAGGAAAAAATAAAAATGATGTTTGAAAAAAAAAACCACACGTGCACTAAACAAACATACTAAAATTCTTCAAAACAAATTTTTTAACTCTTCCCTAAAACATAACCAAGAATCTATTACATTCTCTAATATAACTTTTACATTTTTCAATATTACTTTCAATATTCATTTTTCCAAAACAAATATTAAAATCACACACACACACACACAACCAAATGTCCAAACATTGCCAAAATAATTCAAATTAAATGCAAATTTTGAATTAAAGGAGTAATGCCAAATGCATGTGGGGTGGGGTGGGGTGGGGTGGGCCCCAAGCTTGAGCGTTAGAGAAACGGACAGAAAGGCGGTTACTTACGTCAAAATATGAACGGGGTTTGGGATGACCACACAACAGACAAAGGGAGTGGTCGTGTGCCCGATGTCTCCGGGGGGCCCCACCGGAACCGAGCAGCGGAACCGGCCAAACCAGAATCCCACGCGGCACTCAAATAGGTGGCGCAATTACACAGACCCTTTAAACAACTACACCTCATTAGTGCCACAAATCTCACCCCTACTGGACCATACCCCCAACGGTTTATTTGTTTATTTATTTGATTTTTTCTTTTTTGTTTTTTTACATGGGAGATAAAAAACATTGTAATAAAATTCTATTTTCCTAATTATTATCATGGTTAAATAATTTATTTCAGTGGTACTTTACAAAATGTAAACCATAACTAACGCACGTAATTTAAAATAACATACTATTTTTGTTTAACAAGTTAATTTTATATTATGGCAATTGTAGGTTGGAGATCTATTTTCAAGGGCACCTCACTTAAATTTTGAAGTTAATTATTACACCCCCTCTTTAGCATGCACCCTCTTTAATTTTATGACATTTGATTATTTTTATATTAAGAAAGTTGATAGATTTTGAAATAATTTATAAATTTCTGTTTATTTTTTATTATTCAATGCATATTTTCGTAAGAACAAAATTCCTATCATATTTCAGACAGACAAAATTTTCAACGTGATAAGAAAAATAAGACTTTGTTTGGTTGATTTTTTTAAATATTAAATATTTTAGGAGCATAAGTTTTAAGAAGTAGTTTGGGGAATGTTGTTGTTGTTGTTATTATTATTATTATTATGTTTTTTTTTTTTTTTGGATGTTAGAGAATATTTAATAAATGGTTTGCTTGAAAATATTTGCGATGAAACAATATGTTTACTTTAAGTGTTACACTAGTCAGATTTTTATTTAAGTAGTTGGGTGAAATTGAATTTTTAATAGTAATTATTTATGCACATGTATACTTGTTATAGGTGGTATATATATATATGTCTATACTATTAATAAAACACTTACTCCTTTTCTAGTATGTTTTTATGTGATGTACCCAAAATATCCCCACTTCTTTTTTGTAATTCTCATAACTACAACTTGTGTAACAACTACTATTACAAGTTACAACCCACACATTTTATACTCGTAATTATCATATTTTCATTTTTTTTGTATCATTATACTGAAAAACTACATAAATATCAAATGTAATTTAAAAAACTAACGTTATACTAAAAATAAATATTGATTTAATTTACCATATACTATACAAGTTTTAGCACATGCATCAAATGTACCAAAATTACTAATATATATATATTTGTGTGAATGCAGGGACGGATCCACGAGGGGCGGTGCCCCCCCCCCACCCCCACCCCCACCCCCACCCCAAACATTTTGGTGGTTTTTCTTTGCCCCATGCTCTCAACTTATATACATATGAATTTTTGTAATAAGTTTTAGTTTGTATATATTTAATTATTTAGTAAAATTTTTTATTAATTCTTTACCTATTTTAATTTTGGAATGTTTAAAATAAATGTTTAGGTCCATATTTTCAATCAAATAATACACAATTAGGCTAGGTCCATTAAGACACTTCTATTTATTTGTTTGAGAATATATTTATTATGATATTGCCAAAGAAAACCTTTACAACTTTATAAGAACTCATAAAACAATTAAAACTCTCCTTTTTAACTTTAATGAGATTGAGGCAAAGAGACAAAATAATCATGGGCAAGCTTAGAAATAAGATAGAAGATGATTTTTTAGCTGATTGTTTAGTTACTTATATTGAGAAAGATATTGCTAAAATTTTTGACATTGATTCGATCATTAATGAATTTTATGATATGAAAGAGCGCCGCGCTCAACTTCAATGATATGTATTTTGAATTCATAGATTATAAAAGTTATATTTGAACTTTTGTGTTTTATAATTTTCGGCCTTTCAAAATTTCAGTTCTCGATCCGTCCATGTGTGAATGTGTTTCCCCAACTGAAAAAAGCCATAAAGAAATACATCCAAATGAAACCTAGAAGTTGGAGTTTTTTCAGTCCAATGGCTAAAGACTTCCACAAGAGCTTCCAAATGTTTGAAGAACACTAATTCTACAAATTGGGGTAAGGTGCTTTCAGTTATGAACTTTCTCTGCTTTATTTTGTGAGTATTGCAAACACCCAAATTGTTTTGCTGAAGTTCACGCCAAATTGAAAAAACACTTGAGGAATAGCTTTTACAAATACCCAATTTGTTTAAATATTTATTTACAATTTCAACTGTGTGGCCTAAAAGTGTAATTTTTTAATAGGTCTGCTTTTACAAATATCTGATCTTTATCATGGTATGGTTTAAATATTAATGGCTGATGAATAATAGTATACTCGGCCTACTAAGTTTATTTTGATTGAAAAAAGGTAGATAACATAAGGGTGCTCCATCAATTTTTACAATTCTGGATATTTTTTTTTCTTTTATCTGCGAATTTCTTGTATTTTCATCTAATCAAATCATTTTTATGTTTTGAATCCATTTCACAATTGATTTACCAAAAAAGAAGTTTTAAATATATTGGATTTTTTCATCTTTTTTTAATTAAGTTGACAATAGGTTTTGAATTTGTAGCACAATTCATATATTCGAAAGAAATTCAGGGGATGTCGAAGGTAGGGCTAGTGACTGGAGTGAAGTCGTAACAAGGTAGCCGTATTGGAAGGTGCGGTTGGATCACCTCATTTTCAGGGAGAGCTAATGCTTGTTGGATATTTTGGTTTGACATTGCTTCACACCCAAAACAAAAAGAAGGGAGCTAAGACCAAGCTCATGAGCTTATTATCCTAGGCTGGAACAAGTTGATAGAATCCCCTTTGTTGCGTCCCCATGTCCCCCCGTGTGGCGACACGGGGGCGAAAAAAGGAAAGAGAGGGATGGGGTTTCTGGAGGCTAGTTTAGTTCGGTAGAACGTGAGTCTCCAAAACCTGATGTCGTAGGTTCAAATCCTACATAGCGTGATTTTTTCTTCGTAATTAGATTTTTAATAAATATAATTTTCAATTAAACTGTATTGAATCACTAATTTGAAGTGATATTTGTCTTTTTTTTTTTTTTGAGAGAGTATTATATATGGCGAATTTTAATTCTTTCAACAAATTAATAATTTTCTATTCTCAAGTCAAATAAAATTGAAGTATAAATTACACACAATGCACATAAAGTGCACAAAGTAGTCCATTCAAGTTCGATTACGAGACTGCCCATATAGTAGAGGAGACTGATGCTATTGAATTACATGCCACTAGACTAAGTGATATTTGTCTTATGATATTTAAGTTAAAAAAAATATTGATCTTAAATTTTTTACTGCAAGAAACCAACACAATTCAATGAAAAAAAAAGAACAAATTTCCCTGACATCTTCTCGCTTACACATTATCCTCCTGACCAAACAGACCCCAACTTTGAGATTTGAAATTGCCAAAAAACGAATATACGAATAATCAAGCAAATAAGAATGGTCGCAATTGCTTCTCCGTGTTGAACTTTATTTTTCGAAAATTTCCAAATTTTAGGGCACGAAGATTCTATAAATACCCCTACTACACCTTGCTTTTGTTTCTTGAAGGTGCCCACAAAGTCTTGAGCATCTTCTCTCTCTTCAAAGGTTTCCTCTCTTCTCTGTCTTCTTTTTCTCTCACTGAACAAATTCTCTTCAGCATGACTCAAAAGGTGAACTCAAGTAACAACTGTATGAAAACCATCAAGTTCCTCTACAGCTACGGCGGAAAAATCATTCCCCGCCCCACCGACGGCAAGCTCCGTTACGTCGGCGGTTGCACCCGTGTCCTCTCCGTCGATCGTTCCATTACATGTTCAGGTCCTTTACTGAGATTCATATTTTATTTTTCTCATTTTACTTTTTGTTGTTTATTGGTTTATTTATTGTTGATTTATTCTTCCCGTGAAACTGAAGTGTTTCTTCCAATTTTTGTACAGAGCTGTTGGTGAAATTTGGGGAATCGTGTGGATCCTCCATGAATTTGAAGTGTAAGCTACCGACCGAAGATTTGGATGTGTTAGTTTCAATCAAATCGGATGAGGATCTTCAGAATGTGATTGAAGAGTACGAAAGAGTTTCTCCGGATGCGAAAATCAGAGCCGTTCTTTTTCCAGTCAAATCGTCGAAGAAAGTATCTCCTCCGTCGTCTCCTATGTCGTGTTTTGATTTCCCATCCGCTCCGAAACCGCAAGTAAGAGCTCCCTCCGCCGCATGCTATTACGCAGCCCCGCAGAGCGCGGTGGCGCACCGCTGTTTATATCCGGCAGTTGGATATCCGATCGCCGCCGGAAAACACCGTTGCTATGAAGCAAGGAGTTCAAGGCATTTTTACAATGTGCCGCTCCGGAATTATTCTCATTAGTAGTAGGGAATATAGAGGGTAAAGAAGTTATTTCGGATTTTGAGGTGCTTCTTTTATTGAGAAAAATACAGAAACTGAAGAAAATATTCTTATACTGTGAATTTACACCTGAAAATATCGGACTTATTAAAACCTAAAAATTGGACTCAAAACTTTCCTGGTTGGATTGTAAATTGACGTCAGGAGTTGTGATTCAATTTATTCAGATTTGTGGTTGAGACTTTTCGTTATCCAAGGCAAAGACAGAACTCCAATTCGCTGTAAACGACATTTCCAGTTTTCCGATTAGGGAAACAAGAAAAGAAAAAGAAGACAGCCATTTTTGGGCATGAACTAGGGTACCGTTAACCGCCGTTGCAGGAATTGTTGCTTCACCGTTTCCATTGGAAGCCGTTAATTGTTGTCCTGTCCGGCGTTATTCTTTGCGTCTTGTCCACGTGACGCCTAATGGTGAGTCGTGGTGTCATCTACGTAAAACGCCGTCGCGGCGTGGTGTCCACGTGACGTGCAATGGGCGCTTGTGTATTTTTCTGTCTGCAGGTACATGCGTGGCAGAAGACAAAACCATGGGAAATAGATCAATTTTTAACCCGTTAATTAATTATTATTCTTGAACTAATTTTGATTATTCTGCACGCTTATTTGTTTGTTTTGTTTTTTATTGTTTTATTTTTTAAATTGCAGGTCAAAAAGAGGAGGGGTTCCCTTGGCTCACTATAAGGTGATTAGCATCAACTTTCTGGATTCGAATAATCGTGGGAGGATTATGTGGTTCTAGGTTGGATGGCCAGACCTAATTAATTTAACCTTATTCAGATTGATAACTCTCACCCTTAAAAGACAACACTAATGATACATTTAATAAAAATCAAATATTCAATCAAGTTTTTCGCAATACAATAAAGCACTAATATTCTAAATCAATTATAAATTTGACAAATTGTTGATAGAACTAATTTTGTGACATAAAGTTACCAAGCATTGGGCTATGATCACATCACACACAAAATTAAGGTAATAATTAGGATTATAAATAAGCGTGTCAGGGAATAAGGCAACTTGGCCAACCAGGAATTTGAAGGACAGGGCACAAGTGGAAGTAGGTATGGGGCCATGATTAGGACATTTCGTGTTTATTACATGTAGCAGGTGTTGATAAGGTGTGGGTTTCTCATAGGAGTTGAACCAAATTATAGAATCCTGGGGGGAATATCCCAGAGGGTGCCTTCGAAGTTCGTGAAGGGTCAATTTTATGGAGCAATTTTGGAATATCTTTACTAGGTGGGGAGTTATATTTTAAGGTATTTAAGGAAATAATTAGAGGGATGAAACTTGTGATGCACTCTTGGAGTTGGAGAGCGTTGATTGTGTGAGACATAGCTCGTGTAATTGGGGTCCACTGGAATAACACAACGAGAAGAAGTCTAATTTATGTAACAACTTATTGGAGAAAACCGACAGAGTGAACATTAAAACCTTTTTCCATGGAAAATGGTTCTCAAAATCATATTGACATTTTATTTTCATTTTTAAGGATTATACAAAAAATATAAATTTATATATTTTCATTGAAAATTATTTTATTTTTATTGTTATTTCTTAACATATGTTTTTATCATCTTATCATTACATTGATCAAATTCCATATTTGATTTAACATAAAATACAACTTTCATTTTGGAATAATTAAAAGGTATACTTTTTTAAAGATAAAAAATATAAACCACATAAGCTTTTAATCTACGCCTTTTTAACCATTATTTTTGGATAAAATATTTAATTACAATCTTACTTTTATTTTTGAAACTACAACTAATTCTTTTAATTTTTGAAATCATTACAAATTGAAAATGAAAACAAAACCAAATGGGCCATTTAAGAGAGCCCAACAGAGCGCGATGTCTGTAGCTGATGAAAAACTGAGATATGAAGAATCCAAAAATCACTTGCAGTGATCTAAAAGATGCAAGTTGATAAGATCAGGTTCATAGCTGGGCCCCCTGTCGGACATTGGAGTTTTGGGAAAAACAAAAATAGTTTGGATCAAAATTATATCAGGTTGCAAATGGATATGTATGACAAAATATTCTACATTTTGAGTTATGTATGATTTGAAATGGTGGAGCAATCTAATTTGCTTATTCAATACCAAGCGAATTACTAAGCAAATTATGCAAATGAAATAAAATTGCTTAAACAAACGAAAACTCCAGAAGTTTTCTGGAATTGAAGGAGACCTCAAATGTAGCATTTCAAAAATGTGGATCAATTGACGCTTGACAAGAATCAAAGCATGCGATATTCCAAGAAAAGAATATCGAGCCAAAGGGCATATTACTTCAGGTCAAGAGTTAAATGCATGAATTACATAAAGGAGGCTGTTAATGGATTGAATTTTAATTCGAATTTGATCTGAATTTGATTCAAATTTTAAAATTTTTATTCGATTAAAATATTCAATGGATTAGATCCGATTATAAATATTCGTAATCCAAAATAAGTGAACGGATATGAAATTAAACAATTTGATCCACTAAAGCTTCTAATATAAACTTTAATATTTTTTATTAAATTAATACTCTTATATATAATATTAATAAAAAATTTAAAAATAAAATTTATATATTATATTGACCTAATATTTATATTAACATCTATATTATACTATTACTATTGAATCTTTAACCTAAAAAATAGGAAGAATATTGATAAAATATCAAATATAATAACATATAATAGTTCATATATGCATTAATATAATGTGAAATAGGAATTTAGTATTCAAATATTTAACTTTTGGATTAATATATAATAAAAAATTATTAAAAATTCAAATATAATATATATTTACTTTATAAATACAATATTTTTTATAAAATTCAAAAGGAAAAAAAAGAAAAAGAAAAAAGAAAAAAATTAAATTAGATCGAATTTTTTAATCAAATTTCAAATATCCATCGAATTCGAATATAATACTAACTAACAAAAATTCTATAAAATTTCGGGCTGAATTCGAATACGAATTTTAATAATTGAATTCGAATATGACAAATTCTATCCACATCTGGCCGCTGACAAGCCTAACATAGAGTTGAAGGAATTTGGGCAGCAAGAATTCCAATAATTTGCACGTTCGAGAAAGATAATAAAAGGATATCTTTTGTTTGGATACGACCTGGAAGAGGAGAGACCAAAGAAAAGAAGACAATCATCTTCTATACATTTCTCCAAGTCTAGAATTCGATTAGCGAATGCCCCCAAGGGAGGATGGGCGTCTGGCAGGGTTTGAGGTTGTGTGGCCCTCTATGTCTAAACAAGTAGCTTTCATCATGGGTATAGAATATAGTAGACGAGCAAAATAACAACCAGACTAGAATTTGTCAAATCTAGAATGGTTATCAAGATTGTGGATAAACTGACGAGAATCCAATGATGCCATATTCCAAGAAAAGAATGTCAATTGAGATTCATATTTCCTCATGGTGAGAGAGTCAAATGCATGAACGACGAAAGCATTAACAGAATACTAGCGATAAGGAATCCAATGATCTAAAAACCCAAAAGAAAATGGAAAAGAGACTACTAAAATCACGGTTAGGAATCGAAAGAAAAGGCATGGCTGCTAGAATCATTTCATACAAGCATCTCAAGTTGCAACACTAAAAACTGAAAAGAACACAAAAAGATAGTCCGGTTCATTGGTCCTGAGAATACACATACTTCTTGACATCTTTCCATGATAAAATTGAATGAATGTAGACAAAGACCTGATATTTCTGAATTACAAATAAAATTAAGGTCTGATAGGAACATTTCTTTCTATTGTAGCATAAAGAACTTCTCCTTGCACTCTCTCATTACATAAAAATGTTTTCGTAGTGCTAAAATGATCTCAGAGAGCAGAATCCAATTTTCCACTTACACTGAATAACACGTAGACTGGATGTTGACGCATATGACAGATGGCGACATGATGCACATCAACCAGTTTCCTGCTCAAATTCATCACCCTCGGACTCTTCTGCATTGTCAGCATCATCATCATCCACATCATTGTCAAAGTCTTCTTTATCGTTATCAACTGTGGTCTTCCCAATAATGATTGAATTGCTATTTGCCTTCCTGATTTCATTGCACTGAAAAAGGGACAAATGTAAGGAAGATAAATCGACCATTAATAGTTTTAGAATAAATCGACCATTAATAGTTTTAGAAGATTTCATTTGTAAATTCTAAGCAGTCAAATTAGGTTGGCCAGCTATTGTGTTTCAGTAATTTCAAAGGAAGAGCTCCCTTGGGTTTCTGTGAGAAAAAAGATAATAAAAAGGCGCATTTGCCAATTTACAAGACTAGTCCTGGCATTTTTTGAACCATAACATGATACACTTGACATAAAAGATTATTGAGTTTCCTCATTTTGCAACAAATAAAATGACAAAAACAAAAGAAGTAGCTAATCAAAAAACATACGAGTCCCTTATATTTACAAGTGTATCGCACAGACCCAAAATCATCATGCAAGTTTAAGCTATTTTCGAGTTTCTTCCACCTAGGGAACCAAGCAGACGTTCTTGTACTTATATGCTTAGTTTCATTTTTCATTTAATGAATGGTTTTCTCATAACCTTGAGAATGAATTTTATTCATTCATTAATTTCTTCCTGTCGACCATGCTGACTAAAACGATGCAAAAAATCCAGAACTGAAAGGGCGAATGGCTGGTGGTGGGACATTGGGAAAGTTGGGCGGATTGGCTGACGTTGAAGCATCATTCATTACTTCGTTCCCGTCGACCACGATGACTAAAACGATGCAAAAAATCCAGACCTGATAAGGTAAAGGGCCGGTGGTGGGAATTTTGGAAAGTCAAGCCAATTGGAGGTCTTCGTTCAAGCAACAGTAGAAGAAGAATGAAATGACTGGCTGCATTATTGAAATGCTGGATGATGTTTTTCAAGTGAAGAGGTCTGGTAGGTAGAGGAAAAGATCGAAATTGGAGATGATGTCATGCACGCTATTTGCTCCACAGTTATAGTTGCAATTCAATATCCCACAACATAAACCACTAAGATTTAACCACAAACTCCCAACAGCAAAGCATTATTTACATTATCGTCTATAATTCGAAACCTCGTCAGTTGCCACCCAGCAAATATCAAATTATAAATCTAAAGTTTACCGAACAATCTAATAATTTCATATCATAACTGGAACAGTCAAGACTTCTCAAACCACCACCCGTGGAGTACTTTAATATCTATCGCTTGATTACAAGTTTACAACTTGGCTGCAATTGCTTCTTTTATTATGTATTTCTCAGTTACCGAACTTTAGGAACATTTCACCACCACTGGCGTCAGAAAATGTGAATTTCAACACTCTCCATACCATGATGAAGCTGCTCAGGTACAGGCACCAATGAGGCTCCTTGTAAATTTATTAAATTGATAGTAATGTTTTTGCCAAGTTTAAGACATTGAGGAAAAACCTGACCTATTCCATGCCACCCATGAGATACCATCTCAATATAGTCCTAATTTGTTATCATACACGATGATATCATCATTTCCCACTTTGAATAATATGTGGGTGGCATGAATTGCAACCCGCCCCCCACCCCGGGCCCAAACACACACACACATAAACAGAGAAAAAATTTATCTCTTTTGTTCAACTTAAACTCAACCACCCAGTAGTTTAAGGACATGAATTAACGCTGTGATTATCCTATTTTGACATAATCCTCTGAAGTTTCTGGCATCGTAAAGCTGGGCATGTAAACGAACCCTTGTACTTATAGGCAAAATCATCAACGCCATTCTACTTAGAGCAAAGCAGATGTGGATCAACTTTCCCGGGCAACAGGTTCATCCACTTACCCATTTTCACCTCTCACCCAGCCTAATTAAACAGTACAGGGCCACACAGAACACACTCTCATCTACAAAAAGAATTCAAACTTTTTCCATTGATAAAATCAAGGACAGAAATATTCATAACCAGGGATTATAAATCAGCTTAAATTTCAAACGATTGAAGAAGAGTTACTGAGAAAGACCTTCTCTTCGTACTCGGACTCTTCCATGGCGAGGAGGAGCTCGTTGTTTTGGGGCTGTGGCCACTGTGCCGGGAGCAGATATGACGTCGGGATGAGGCGCGTCGACCATGGGTACTGGGTCATGAACGCCGGGCACTGCAGCATTTTTTCTTCTTTGGTATGTTGCTCTTTCCTCTTCTCAAAATTTGAAAAGGGTGGACAATTATCATTTATTAAGATTCAAATATTTTTGTAATCGGCCCATCGACCATGATAGATGGTCCCAAAGTTCAACGCAGAGGGATAAAATTCTTTTGGGCCCTCGGACCAAGATTTTAACAAGTATGAGTGGGCCTCATTTGGCCCATTAGTGATGGCAATAATCGATAGGGGTGTTCAAATCCAATCCAATCAAAAAAAAAAACCGACGAACCGATCCAAAAAACCGAAAATCGATCAAAACCGAACTTTTTTGGATTGAATTGAATTTTTTTTCTTAAAACCGATTGGATTGGATCGATTTTTAGATTTAATCTAAAAAACCGATCCAATCCAAACCGAACCGAAATTTATCTATTAATAATATAAAAAATATATATCTTAATTGTAAAATACACAAATAAATTGAAATAAACTAAACTTAAGATTTTTTCACTTTCAAAAATCGAATATATAGGAATAATTATTGTGGACTTATTACTTTATAGTTGTGTGTTGTTACATCATTTAACTTAATTCCACAAGATTAGTGTGATGGTATGATAGCTATATAAAATTTACAAATTGATTGATTAAATTAGTTTACTTATCAATAATAATTTATCAAATATTTTAATTAAATATTTAATTGAAAAATCGATTAACCGATCCAATCCAAACCGATTTAAAATGGATTGGATTGGATCGGATTTACAATAAAAGTTCAACCGATCCAAACCGATCCAATATAAATTATATAGTTTGGATCGGTTGACTTTTGTCCCAAAAACCGATCCAAACCGAACCGCGAACACCCCTAATAATCGATTCAAATATCTCTTTATTTGTTATAACTTGGGACCCGTTTGTTTTTATTTTCAAACATCATTTTCATTTTTTCTTCAAAATAAAAATAGAGAAAATTTTACTATTTACACTATTTTCTCAAATATTTTTAATTTTTAAAATATTCTTTATTATATTCTCTCTCTATTTTTATCCATTTTTCAACCCATATAATTACTTTAATCATTTTTTATTTTTTCAATGCTTATCATATACCATTCAAAAAAAAATTATTATAAATTTAAATTTAAATTCAAATTATAATATTATTTTTTTCAAACAACACACATCACATTATCAATTTAAATTCAAAAACTACGCAACTTTTAATACAAAAACACTCAACATCTAAATACATATCATTTTCACATCTATATAAACCTATAATTTTTTACAATATATCCAAATAAAATTTTATTTTTAAATTCAACTATTCTAACTAACGTTTCACTATACATTTTCATTAAAAAATAAAAATGGCATTTGAAAATGAAACCAAATGGCCTCTTAGATTTTACACCACACACACACTCTCTAGAAAAGAGTCCATTGCACGAGGTGCGGTGCCGTGCCCGTTTTATTTAATGAATAAGTTTATTTTTATTTTTGGTATTTTTTAAAATTTTGAACATGCAAAAATAAATATAGTCTGATAATTTTTTACATAGAATTTGTTTCTCCAAATTATTTCACCAAAAAATTGAAATTTTATCTTAAAAACTTGTAAGATGAAAAAATTAGAGAACAAAAAATACATAAAATTATCATCAAAAGAAAACAAATATGCATTAATATCTCAACATGCTATTGAATTCAACTGAATATTAGTAATCTGTTGGTCGGACAATGACACATAAATAAGTATTTCTAGATCTCAATATATAATTAACAGTTTCTTTAGAGAGAACCTAAGACGTTGAAGACATCTCAAAATGACTCAGTTTGAAAGCTTTAAGTAGTATAATTTCATTATTTCAAAAGATCATGTAATTTTCTCCACTTCATGAGCATAGCTGGTTGTTGTTCCTTATGTTTATTAAGTTAGGATAGCCAATTTCTAGGCATCATTCAATAAAAAATTAGTAAATTTGATCAAGCACACATAAAGTTTCTCCCTAGATCTGTTAATGCTGGGACCTAATTGCTAAAGTTGCATTGCAGAGAAATTAAATTTGACTTAGAAGTTGTTTAGCTAAATTTATTTTAAACATCTTATAAGAGGTTTTTAGAGCTTATAAGATATTAAATTTTATTTTTAAAATAATTTATTGAAATATTTGGATAAAATAAGATCTTAGAACTTATAAAATATTAATAATGAAAAATTTATAATTAAAATGGTTAAAAATGAAGGAGCTTATTAAGATTTTAAAAATAAGTTAGGGTCTACCTAGTTTTTTTTAAAAGAACTTATAAGCCCCTAACATCTTACTTTACGATCTTATAAGCTCTTTTAAAAAAAAACAATTAGCAAACACTTTTTATTAATTTATAAACTTTAAACATCTTATAAGATGTTTTGAGGAACTTATAAGTTTATCCAAATACCATCTTAATGAGTTGAAATTTGAATGGACTTGAGAAGAGCCATGTTTCATCCACTAAGTTACTACACCATAAGAATTCACACAATTTAAGTAAGGCTACCTCCTTATATTTGACGAATAATCTTTTGCCAGAATAGACCAGCTACACCAATTGACCAACAGAAATTTAATAGAAACTAAAATCTTTAAGATGCTAGGCATGAAACTCATTACTTATTAAGAACTATACATGGATTCTAATATAATGAAATTGATTAATAATTTCCTGAGATGACTTGTAGAGAGCACAAAATGACCATCTATGCTTTAATCCAGAGTTCAAATTTAAGTTTTGAGGAGTAAATTTAGAACATCATGGATTTTGCAAATGCAACCAAGTTCATGTCCACCATTTAAGTGCCAATACACAACCAATTTTTCTTGTGAGAAAATTTACAATCTCTATTTGACACATCCAATATAATGGTAGAAACATATTATGGTCCATGTTGTAGTTTAAAATTTTTAATGGAGGACAAAAGCTTTATATCGTGAGCAATTGAGAAAAACCTTATTAAGATTACGAACAACTCCAATTAAATAAACTCAATATTGATAGCAATCTCTATGATCTGCAAGAAATCAAGGATCAAATTGAATATCAATAACTATTATGAAATCAGTTGCACAATTATCTCAAGAAATAGATAAAATGAGAAATTGAACTTTCCAAAATGGGCTAGTTGCGATTGAAGTAAACATATGGAAACCAAAGTATATCAAACAAATCAACTCAGCAAAGTTTGCATTCACCCGGATGAATTCCTAATACCCAACAGCCACTTGAGCCTATTTTGCATCACATGTTGCTTTGTGGAATCTCAAAATAACCTATTATGTTTCAAAAAGAATGCAACCACCCTAGTGATACAAAGGGCAAATTTAGGAAGCAACTATAAGTCTACAATTTAACTACTAAGGTTGCCACTCTAATAGAAATGTCATTAGGTCTCTATATCCCAGCCCGAGATGTGACATGTTGTTAATCTGAAGAAAATAGAAACTTCAGGAATCAAAATTACAATTTATATAGATTTTCAATGTCCAGATTAGATATTGACTACGATATCAATATCTTAAAGTTTCATATTACAAAGGAAGATATAGTAATAGTAGCTTGATGTTTATCTTGCTCATTCTTTTGTGGAATTTGCACCCTAATTCACGACTTACTGTTATCAATGGAGAAAGGGCAAAGCTTCTGCTCTACAATGTAGAAGAAGAGAAACATTCAGTCTCATTGGGCAGCTACATGCCTGGCTATCAATCTCTGTAGGAGACAAGGCACCAAGAGGACTGACAGTTATTTGCAAGAAAAAGTAAGATTACTCGATATTCTGCATTACTCTCACTATGCATAAGATATTGGACATACATATCCTTCTTGAAGGGAGCAGTCGTCATATCACTATCATCCACTTGTGATCCCCTAAATTGAAAAAGGATGCACATGCATGAAAATCGTCATAGTGCAATAATGCTTATGAGAAAACAACATCCAATCTTCCTAACATCAAGAATAAACCTAAAGTTGAAACAAAGGAAAGAAGAGTGATATGTCAAGAGCAATTATTGAAACTTTGCTCACAAACATAAGCGATAAAAAAATTTGGCAAACCATTTCGTATATCTACCATCTCAATATAAAGAAAAAATAATCAAATAGATTTTCATAACTGAAGGAACTAAAAGAACATTGTCTTCAAGGAAAATAGAAAAATTTAAAACCAAACAGTTCTAATTATTTGACCTAAGAGTATTTCAATAACGATGAACCAGTATGTAAATGTTAGCAACTTCTTAAAATATGAAAATGCATTCAAGTAGATTAATCAGTCAAAAAGACAACAAATACGGCCAAAAAACACCACAAATTAGTCTGAAAAATTTAAGCCAACAATTGAAAATCAATAAAATGCCACTATTTATGCATATACTTTAGGGCAATTTAGAAATAAATCTAAGTAGCTAAAAGAAAATGAAATCGTACTTCTCTTCTAAATATAAGATGCTCCTGTTTCGTATTTAAAGCCTTTAATTCAAAAGATGCTAATGAATTTGTCTCCATAGTCATTGTTGATAACATTTTTCCACCTTGAGCATTAGAAGTAACTTGCCTCCAATCCATTTTCACAATACTCGTGCCCTACTTGGTCAGCCGATAACACTGCTTAAGAATCGAGAAAGCATCCAATTACCTTTCTTTAATCAACACAATACTTAAAGCAAAGAACAAAAAAATAAACCAAAATAGGACTTGCAATACACTTGCTAACTTTCTGATATAAATTTGAGAGGAAAAAATGAGGACATGGGAGAAAGGAAATATGCATTGAGAGAATTGACATCATTATTAATTAGAAAACAAAATGATAAAGGGCAAAACTTAAGGAGAGATACAACAAAAAATATTTGTCAAGGATTTAAGTAATGCAAGATTTTTACCTATTTTAGGTGAGGAGAGGAAAAATCAGGCCCAAAGCTAGATCTGATTATGAGCAATTTATTTTAATATTCAAGTCCACAATGAAGATATATCCAAAGGAAATTCAAAATTACCTTATGATTCATGACATTTGTGGGCACATCTATATTCAGAAAATAGTTTCAAGGATAAGTTTTCTTCTTGATTTTAGACAATATGGCACTAATTATGGGCAAGCATGCGTCTATTGCTAGTGGAAAATCATCAACATTACTCTCCCTCCAACCCTAAACATTAGCAAAGTAACACCTTGAATTAATGACCAATCACAAAAAGGCAACACAAGATGCGTACTAAAATTCTAAAAAATCAAATAGAAAGTAGTTATGGTAACTCATGTAATTAACATCAAAGAATTCCATCTAAACAAAACCTTTGCCATTATGAAAATTATGAAGATATGCAAACTAGTCATATGATGGAGAAACTATAGGTATGTTATTGAATAAAGCTTCCCAAGCCCCCACTACAATCCCTGAATAAACACCGCATTTACATGGAGTAAATAGAGGCACAGTATATAACGGTGTCTGCTCAATATAAGACAACTATATTGGTGAGTTGATGGCAATTCATTTTCAATAAATGTAGATTGTACAATATTAACTTTTTTTATAATAGTTAATCTCCTGCTAGATCCAGAATATGTCTTCATATTAAGAGAGCAGCTCCTTGCAAGTCAAAAAACTTGCAACTGCTTGCACATAGTCTAATAGACAAGGTGAAGTACCACAAATATGCACAATGATGAACTTGAATATAAAAAAACACACATTAGAGAGAACTTTTTAAGATCACATTATTGCGCTGTGATACATAAACAAACACACACACACACACCCCACACCCCCCCAGAGAGAGAGAGAGAGAGATAGAGAGTTGTGAAGCAATCTGCCACTCTCTACACAAACAACGCATAAAATCAGAAATGATCTACAAGCTAAATATAGGTAAGGCTACTAACATGTGATAACTGTAGTTGCTACCCATGTTAATGCCACTGGTAAGCTGCAAAACAAGATTGAAAGATAAGCATGCGAAAGAATAATTCTAATTGAAATGATAAATATGCCATGTAGCATACATGAAGGATGACAGACTGAAAATGGTCAGCAGCCAAGAGATAGTAGTTCTTCAAGCCAAAGTGAATAAATTGAAATGCAGGAATAATAAAGAGACAACATAAATTCATAGGCAGCACTGTGGAGCACCCCACAAGGGTGAAGATACACTTTATGCATGCATACAGTCACGAAGCAAGTTAGAGAAGTATTTGAAATTTAAAGGAAAAAGGGTGAATAAAAGTTCAATTACATAATGTGCATCACTATTCCAATTAAAGTAGTATTAAGTACCAAATCAGGTACTGAGGTGAAGAGAGCTTTAGAAATTCCCAAAGATGTACAATGAGTAGGAGTTCCTGCGAACAAAGTATAAGATGAGGGAATAAATTCTCAACAATAGCAATATTCATTGACAAAATGTTAGGAAGTAGCTCCTGAATTAGATAGATGAACTTGTTAGGGCATTTATAGCTCTAATTATCATACACTATCATATTTAATACTGCTTATTTATGTGTTGGAGATAGATATATATCCCCATCAGTAGATGTGACATGTTCACAAATTCCAATTGCAGGCATGATCAACTGACACTCAGTTGTAGAAATTAAGATAGTTTTTATATTTCATCCCCCATGCGAGGAGGGATGAAAGCTCAGTTACCAAACAAACCATGCTTGCATATTGAAGTAGCATAATTAATTAATTTAGCATTGATTTCAAATACTTGGCTAGAATCCAAACCTAGTATGTGAGGCGAACTTTTCATGAAATGACTAATTAACTTCGAAGTACAAATTTTATTTATTCTCTTGGAAAATATTAGGACCTTTAGTATCATTAACGAAGTCCAGTTTCTGAGTAAAACTATGTTGTAGCAAAAACACAATATCAGGGATAATAAAACCTTGATATTGTCAGCTAAAAGGAACTACAAACACAAGGTTGTTTGAAACATAACAAAAACCTTCTTCAGTCAAGCGCCACAAGGCATAGGTGACATATTAGTCTTCTAAGCATGGCATACTTGTCATGTGCCTCATTAACACGAATAAGTTCAGTACACGACTTAAGATGACCATCTTCCTAAAGTGATTTCCAACATTACTCTTCTCCTAATTAGTCTCTCTTAAATAATTATTCAAGAGAAGAAAGAAAATGAGTAAACTAAACTTAAGATCTTGAAACAAATTAATGACTGAAAGAAGTGTTTCATCGTGTTTCAAGCTTAATTTCGAGTTGTATATATAAGTGCAACGACAAGTTTACTCCTTTACATAAAATTGCAGAAGAAAAGCAATTTCTAGTACATAACAATGTTAATAATTTGTTTCATAGTGACATTTCTTGCTAAATATATGCTTCTAATTCGAGAATGATATGCAAGCAACAAATATTAAATAGATTAAGATTATGGACCGTTTCTGTCCCACAGAAGTACTTGGCCAGTATGATCTTTTAGCATCTATTGCTAAACAAAATCATGAAGGACATTGTTTGTTTCTTCATATTTTTTAGGTGTTTTGATTGGACAATCTGGAATGTTACCAGCGTGATGCTAAAAAATATAAGCACAAGCATAGCAGAAATGATAAGTAAACAGAGCATATTGTAACTAACCAAAAACTATAAAAGCAATCGCTCCACTAATTTCCACAAGCATAGCAGAAATAGCATTTCTCCACGTGATACTGTGACTAACAATAGAATTTTCACTGAAGGGTAGCAAAACAAAAGTAAGAAATAACAAGAGCTCTCATATGACAAGTTTTTTTTCCTAGATAAATTGGATTGCAAAATCATCAGCTACAAGACTGAGAACCATAGATGTGGCATTCAATTGATTGCTAGACATGATGACAACATCATAATGCTAACCAAAAAGAAATTTAAGACTCCCAATAATTGAACTTTGTGAACTTATTCACTTAAATGCAAGAACAAAAGTAAAACTTAAGATGTTAAGGCACCTTTCAAAAAAGTAATAAAAGAAAACACTGCATTTCAAAAGAACAAAAACAAGCAAAATTTCAACCATCGTGGTAGAAATCTAAAACCCATGACCATACAAAATTCATTTGTTTTTGAGGCCCAAGGAAAACAGTTGAAAAAAAAATTAAAAAATAGCTATTTTCTTCTGACCTTTCAATGGCGAGAACTTCTTTCAATCTTCTTCTTCGTAAGGCGAGCAGTTAAATTTGGGATTATGAAATAACACTACCCATTATTTCTTTCCTCAATCTGCTTCGACGGCGAGAGCTCGTCTTCTTACCGAGTAGTTAGATTCAGAATTATTAAATAAATTACCTATAATTTCTTTCCTCAAGCTGCTCGAATGGCAATAGCTGCTTCTACCTTCTTCTTCGTAACCAAAAAAATTCTAAAGATAACGATGCACTCATTTTTAGGTTCTGATGACTGCACAAAAATCAGAGGGTGTTTGGGTGAACTTATAATCCTAAATTTTAAAATATTTTATAAGGTGTTTAAAAGTTTATAAATTAATAAATAGTGTTTGATAGTTTTTTTTAAAAAAAAATTTATAAGATTTTAAAATAAGATGTTATGAGCTTATTCTTAATTTATTTTTAAAATTTTAATATATATTTTTTATTTTTAATTATTTTAATTATAAAATTTTCATTATTAAAATTTTATAAATTTTAAAGTCTTATTTTATTCAAATATTTTAATAATTTATTTAAAAAATAAGATTTAACATCTTATAAACTCTAAAAATATTTTAAAAAATATAGAAATTTATAAGATGTTTAAGTTAAATTTAGCCAAACATCCTCTCAAGAAAAGTAGATGGTTGAGAAAAAAAATAAAAATCTTTTGGCCATTTCACAAAATGCTAGAATAATACACAATAAAAGAAGTTCAGCGTACAAATATACCAAGCAATCAACTTCCCAAAATGACGTAGTTTCTTACGCGGAAAGGAAAAAAATAAATAAAATTGGTCACGCACGGCGCACTGTTCACAAGCGTTTAAACGCTTATATAATATAGTAAAATATATAATATCGGACTAACACGACATTATAAGCAACCATTAATTCGGGTGTTCTTTATTTTTTTTTTATTCTTAATTTCCATTTCCCTTAACTTTCTATTTTTCTTGAGCCGAACAAGAGTGCATGTTTTTTAACAAAATAATTATTCTGTTTTTTAATAACAATATGTATAACAATATCCATCAATAACTAAATGGTAAATCATTTCAGAAATTCAATAAATAATTTATAAAATATAGTAGAACATAAAATAAGAAAATAATTTTAACATTGATGTGATTTGAAGAAATTAAAGAATTCAACAATAAAAAAATGAATTTTGGCAACAGAACATAATATATTTTTAACTTGCCATAAGGACGTCAAATTTCTTTTTCATAAATTATTTTGGTTCATGAGCATGAAAATTAAACATTAGAAAAATATATGAGCATTATACATGTATGCATCCTCACAAAAAAAAAAAAAAAAAAAAAACTTTAACATACCAAGAAAATCATAGTATAGAGTTGGAGAAGAAAGAAGACAAATGTTTTTATACTTTTAAGTAATAAATTGTATGTTCAAAATATCTTAGTACATACTTTTAAAAAAATTTAGTTAGATTTTAAAAGTTTCTTAATTATGATTTAACTTCATTAACATAATAAGTTATGAAATAAGAGATAACTCATGGAATAATATAACATAATACTTAAAATTAAATTATAATAAATTCTATATTATAATAATACTTCATACATAAAAAGTTTATAGATATGCACAATTTATATGGAGTAAGACATATTAATCAAATTACAATTTTGATACATACACCTATACATACATAAGTATATGTTCATCCATAATTATATTAAAGAATATAAACATTAGACAATATAATAGTTAAGGATTTACAAAAATTACATATTGATAAAACGAGTTAAAATTATTGTAACAAGTTACATTTATGTTAATACACACACACAGACACACACACACACACATATATATATATATACATTGAGTATTTACTAAAATTACCTATAAAAATGAATTTTTATAGTTTTTATATTAATATTAAAATAAATATTGATAGAATATCAATCAAATATGAAAATATGTTGAGATAGAAAAAATGAAAAAAATTAACTTATACACTCCACTACCACATTAAAAGAAAATATTTAAATTAGGATTCAAAATTTTTGTCTAAATTATAATGGTTCATAAATATAAAAATTAAAAATATTACAACAACAATATAAATACTATGAAATACATGCATTTTCAAGAAAAAGTTTAGTTCACAGAGAGATTGATTTTATAAATCAAACCTAAAGACATGTGGGTCTGAATTAAGAGCAGATTTTTCATACTTATGCTAACTTTATTTTTAAATAAATATGTAGGAGGATTCCAAGAACGAGTTTGCATTAATGGTGCTCCAAATTCACAACAAGAAAGCAGTATTCTTAATCTGATTAAACGTTTGATGTAATGTGAAACCACATAGTCAACAAGGTGCCAGCCACAAATACAACAAATAAAAGTCGATTAACAAGTGGACATATGCTTGTCTTGACATATCCTGCAAGCCAGCCTGTTTAGCATTTAGCAATCAGAAAAAAGAAAGCAAAAATTTCATTAACAATTTGGAGACAGCCATCTGAACTCTTCTCAAATTTCTTCCATTTTTGCTGAGAAAGAGAGATCTGATCAGCCAGATGGCTTATTATGCTGCTGTGATTTCTCTTAAACAGACAACACTGCGCCTTCTAAATTCTTCTCAAATTTCCATTCTTCACCCTTCCTTTGAGATCTTAGATTTTTTATACAAGGATGTTAGCTCCTTACAAAAAGTTCTCCAAAGATTGGAGAAAAGCATCTACGGCAGCAGCAGAAGCAGTGAGAGGGTGACCTCTTTGTATGAAGAAATCAGAGAGGCAATATGCAAAATAGAAGATGCAATTGAATCCCAAGTTTCTAGCCAGTCTCTTTCACAATCTGAAAGCCGTGGAGATGAGAGTTTTTCACTGAAACTCTCCCTAGACTTGGAGGACGTAAAGCAAAAGATTAATTCCTTAACCGAAAAGGCGAAGAAGATGGAGGACGAGTGCACTAAGGAAGACCCTGTTCCATCAAGTACTTATTTTGGTGGAATGAAGTCAAAGATGGTTGGTTTATATGATGAATTTATTAAAATCAAGGATCTCCTGCAAACTCCGGACACACGTCTCAGAACTGTCTCACTAGTCGGGATGGCAGGCATTGGTAAGAGTACACTTGCTAAAGAAGTTTATGAAGATCCATTTGTTTTGGAACATTTTGACTGTCGTGTGTGGGTCACAGTTACTGCAAATTACCAATTAAGAGAAATTCTGCTATGTCTTCTAAGTCAAATGAACTATGGCAATGATAAAATACATATGATGGAAGACGAACGTCTAGCTATATTTTTGCACCAAAGTCTGTATGGCAGTAGATACCTAATTGTGCTGGATGATGTCTGGAATACAAAGCTATGGGATACGCTGAGAAGATTTCTTCCAGACAACGATAATGGAAGTCGTGTCATGCTAACAACTAGACTAGAAGAAGTAGCACTACATAATGACTGTGCTGTACATCCTCATCAAATGCGGTTCCTGGATAAAGAAGAAAGTTGGCATCTTCTTCGTGAAAAGGTGTTTGGTGGACAGTGCCCTCCTCAATTTGAGAAAGCTGGAAAGAAGATTGCCAAGCGCTGTGAAGGTCTTCCCCTGACAATTGTCACGATCGCCTCTCTCTTGCAATCACACAAATCCCGGATGATCCCAGAGTACTGGAAGGAGGCAGCAGAGGAAAAAAATTCACTTTTCACGGATGCATATGACGAAATGTCAGAAACTCTAATTTTGAGCTACAAGTACTTACCTCAACATTTCAAAGCGTGCTTTCTCTATATTGGAGTTTTCCCAACAAAACACAAGATCCCTGCTTCAAAGCTCATTAGGTTGTGGATTGCTGAAGGATTTCTTGAACCAAATCCATCCAAACGTTTAGACGATATTGCCATGGAGTGTTTGGAGGATCTTGTTTCCAGAAGTGTTGTTCTGGTTCGCCAGCAGAGCTCCACTTCTGGAACTAAAACTTGCAGCCTCCATTCTACCTTCCGGTATCTGTGTGTCAGACAAGCATGGAAGGAAAAGCTTTTCCACATCATAAATAGTTATGCCGATAGTTCTACACATGTGATGGAAGGACAGCGACGGTTGTGCATCCATAACAACAGTTTATTTGGCATGAAAGATGTGTATGATTCAGTGGGATCAGTGTCAATGGCGCACTCTATCCTGTGTACTGGTCCACACCATCAATATCCTGTACCAATTTGTTCCAGTTTGAGGTTGCTGAGGGTACTGGATGTTCTTACAATCCGTTTATACAAGTTTCCTATTGAAGTGCTAGAGCTAGTTCTGTTAAGGTACTTAGCCTTCACTTATAATGGAAAGCTTCCTCCTTCCATATCCAAACTTTGGAATCTTCATTACTTGATTGTCCGTCGACATCTGAACATCAAATCCTTTGAAGATAATTCATCGTCATATCTGCCCGTGGAGATCTGGGATTTGAAAGAACTGAAGCATCTTCAGTTCATGGGAGGCAACCTACCAGATCCTCCTTCTGATGATGCTGATTTCTTACAAAACCTCTTAACGATTTCAGATGTCAGTGCTGACAGTTGCACCAAGGGTGTTCTTGAAAGAATCCTCAATCTGCAAAAATTAGGAATTCAAATTGAATTAGTGCCTGATGCTGCTAAACCATTGTGCTGCTTCGATCATCTTCCCCATCTCCATAAGCTAGAATCGCTCAAATGTGTCATTGTGAATCCTAATCCCAAGTCTCAGGTTGTTGCTTCTATTGCAACTTTTCTCCCATCTTGTCTTAAAAAATTGAGTTTGAGTGGGTTTGGATATCCATGGGAATACATGAGAACAATTGCTCAGCTGCCGAATCTTCAAGTGCTCAAGTTGCGATGCTATGCCTTTCAAGGGCCGAAATGGGTAACAAACGATGAGGAATTCAAGCAGCTTCGATATCTGCTGATTGAGGATACTGATCTCGATTACTGGGAAACCTATTCCGATGACTTCTTCGAATTGCTTCAGCACTTAATCATTAGGCATTGCTACAAATTAAAGAAGATCTCATGTCTGCTTGAACTTATGGACCGTACAATGATCAAGCTAGTTGATTGCCCTTCAGTTGTGGATTATGTAGAGGAGATACAAGAATATGGATGGAATCAAATTGACGTCCATTCTTCATGGGAAGAAGGGGAACTCATCAAGTCATGACAGTTATCTGGTACACTTAAAGCAATTCATCAGCACTAGATTTTCAATAAGTGAGTTTTTCTTAATTTTTTCTATATATTGGGAACATATACTGTTCTAACGTATTTATGATCAGATTATATTATGCGTATGCTGAGTTGATTACTTGCATTGATTTATGGTATTTTAATTCGTTGAGCACCAAGAGTTCGTTTCACCAATGGCTTATATATATATATATGTGTGTGTGTGTGTGTGTGTGCATCCATTTAATTGAAGTCCCTGCACTCTACTTGTATATAGTTGATTTTAATTGATCATTAAATTGATCACATATTTCTTCAAAATTAAGATTGGTAGTTTAAACTAAGCTGAGCAATCTCCAAACATAGTCGGACTTGATTTCTGCCATGTTCAGTTCATGGTTTTCATGAATTAATTTAGTGGTCTAGAAGTTGTTCTAGCAAAAGGAGGAACTTTCAAGAATGAAAATCGGATCTTGCGGCTGAAAATAGAAAATTTTGTCATGTATGACAGTGTGAGCTTATGTACTATGCCTGGAGGTCTCTGGCTGCCTAGTTTGAATGTTGTTGATCTGAAGAAAATAAAAACTTCAGGAACCAAAATTACAGTTTATATAGATTTTCAATGTCCATATTAGATATTGACTACGATATCAGTATCTTAAAATTTCAGATTGCAATGGAAGACACAATAATAGTAGCTTGATGTTTGTCCTACTCATTTTTTTGTGAAATTTGCGCCATAATTCACGACTCACCAGTATCAATGGAGAAGTAGCAGAGCTTCTACTCTACAATGTAGAAGAAGAGAAACATTCAGTCTCACTGGGCAGCTACTGTTTAAAGTACGTTGGGCTATCAATCTCTATAGGAGACAAGGCACCAAGAGGACTAATAGTTATCTACAAGAAAAAGAGAGATTGCTCACTATTCTGCATTGCTCTCACTATCCATAAGATACTGGACATACATATCCTTCTTGAAGGGAGCAATAGTCATATCACCATCTTCCACTTGTCATCCCCTAATTTAAAAAAAGATGCACAGAAAAATAATATTAAAGGACGCATAGGAATGAAAATTGTCAAAGTACAACAACGCTTCTGAGAAACAGCATCCAATCTTCCTAACATCAAAAATAAACCCAAAGCTGAAACAAAAGGAAAGAAGAGTAATATGTCAAGAGCAGTTATTGAAACTTTGCTCACAAACATCAGTGATAAAAAAACTTGGCAAAGCATTTGGTATATCAACCATCTGAATATATATATATATATATAAATAGATTTCCATAACTAAAGGAACTAAAAAAACATTACGTTCAAGGAAAATTGATGAAATTTATAACCAAATGGTTCTAATCATTTGACCTAAAAGTATTTCAGTAATGATGCACTAGTATGTAATCACATGTTAGCAACTTCTTAAAATATGAAAATGCATTCAAGTAGATTGATTAGCTAGAAAGACCAACAAATACGACCAAAAAACTAAGTACCACAAATTAGTTTGAAAATTTAAGCCAACAATTGAAAATCAATAAAATGCAACTGTTTATGCATATACTTCAGTGCAATTTAGAAATAAATGCAAGCAGCCAAAAGAAAATGAAATTGTACTTTGCTTCTGAATATAAGATACTCCTATTTCGTATTCAAAGATTCTAATTTAGAAGATGCTGATGAATTTTTCTCCATAGTCATTGTTGATAACATTTTCCCACCTTGAGCATCAGAAGTTCAACCCATTTTCACAATATTTGTGCCTTGCTCGATCAGCCGATAACACTGGTCAAGAATCTAGAAAGCATCCAATTACCTTTCTTTCAATCAACACAATACTTAAAGAAAAGAACAAAAAATAAAACAAAATAGGACTTGCAATGCACTTGTTAACTTTCTGATATAAATTTAAGAGGAAAAAATAAGGAGATGGGAGAAAGGAAATATGTATTGGGAGAATTGACACCATTGTTAATTAGAAAATGAAATGATAACGGCAAAAACTTAAGGAGAGATACAACAAAAATATTTATCAAGGATTCAAGAAATACAAGATTTTGCCTATTTGGGGTGAGGAAAGGAAAAAGCAAGCCCAAAGCTAGATCTGATTATGAGCAATTTATTTTAATATTCAAGTCAACATTGAAGATATATCCAAAAGAAATCCAAAATTACCTTATGATTCGTGACATTTGTGGGCACATCTATATTTGGAAAATAGTTTCAAGGATAAGTTTTCTTCTTGATTTCAAACAATATGGCGTTAGTTATGGGCAAGCATGCCTCTGCTGCCAGTGCAAAATCATCCACATTACTCCTTCCTCGAACCCTGAGGATTAGAAAAGTAACACCTTGAATTAATGACCAATCACAAAAAGGCAATACAAGATGCATACTAAAATTCTGAAAAATCAAACAAAAAATAGTTACTGTAACTTATGTAACATCAAAGAAGTCCATCGAAACAAAACCTTTGCTATTATCAAAATTATGAAGATATGTATACCAGTCATATGATAGAGAAACTGCAGGTATGTCATTGAGGAAAACTTCTCGAGCCCTTGCTACAATCCCCAAATAAACACTGCATTTATATGGGTCAACAAATGCACAGTTATAATGGTGCCCGCTCAATATGGGACAACTATATTGCTGAGTTGATGACAAATCCATTTTCAATAAATCCAAATTGTACAATATTGACATTTTTTATAACAGTTAGTCCTTCTGGATCTAGAATAGGTCATCACGTTAAGAGAGCAGCACCCTGTAAGTCCACAAAACTTGCAACTGCTTGCATATATTCTAACAAACAAGGTGAAATACCGCAAATATGCACATTACTGGACTTGAATACAAAAAAAAAAGAAAAAAAAAAAACACACACACACACACATGCATCATAAAGAACTTTTTAAGATCACATTATTGTGCTATAATACATAAACAAATACACACACACACACACACATACAGAGAGAGAGAGAGAGAGAGAGAGAGAGAGAGAGAGAGAGAGAGAGAGAATTGTGTAGCAATCTGCCACTCTCTACATAAAGAACCTACAACATCAAAAAGGATCTATCGGCTAAATATAGGTAAGGCTACTAACATGTGATAACTGCAGTTGCAACCTATGTTAATGCCATTGATAACCTGTAAAACAAGATTCAAAGATAAGCACTTGAAGGAACAATTCTAATTGAAATGATGAATACCCCACGTAGCATGCATGAAGGATGACAGACTGAAAAAGGTTAGGAGCTAAGAGAGAGTAGTTCTTCAAGCTAAAGTGAATAACTTGAAAGGCAGGAATAATAAAGAGATAACCTAAATATTCATAGGTAGCACTTGTGGAGCACCCCACAAAGGGTGAAGATACACTTTATGCATGCATACAGTCATGAAGCAGGTTGGAGAAATATTTGAAATCTAAGGAAAAAGGGTGAATAAAAGTTCAATTACATAATGTGCATCACTATTCGAAGTAAAGCAGTATAAAGTACCAAATCATGTATTAAGGTGAAGAGAGCTTTAGAAATTCCCAAATATGTATACTGAGTAGGAGTTCCTACGAACAAAGTATAAGATAAGGGAATAAATTCTCAACAGTAACAACATACGCTGACAAAATGTTAGAAAGTAGCTCCTAAATCAAATAGATAAACTTGTTAGGACATTTACAACTCTAGTTATCATGCATTATCATATTCAGTACTGTTTATCTATGTGTTGGAGATAGATATATATCCCCATCACCGGATGTGACATGTTCACAGATTCCAATACAGGCATGATCAACTAACGCTCAGTTGTACAAATTAAGATAGTTTTAATATTTCATCCCCCATGTGAAGAGGGATGAAAGCTCAGTTACCAAACAAACCATGCTTGCGTATTGAAGTAACATAATAAATTAATTTAGCATTGATTTTAAATAGTTGGCTAGAATCCAAACCTAGTATATGAGGTGAACTTCTCATGAAATGACTAATTGACTTCAAAGTACAAATTATATGTTCTCTTGGAAAATATTAGGACCTTTAGTATCGTTAACAAAATTAAGTTTTTGAGTAAAACTATGTTGTATCAAAAACAACATACCAGGAATAACAAAACTTTGATATTCTCAGCAAAAAAGAACTACGAACGCAAGGTTATTTGAAAAATAACAAAAATATTGATCAGTTACCAAACAAACCATGCTTGCGTATTGAAGTAACATAATAAATTAATTTAGCATTGATTTTAAATAGTTGGCTAGAATCCAAACCTAGTATACGAGGTGAACTTCTCATGAAATGACTAATTGACTTCAAAGTACAAATTATATGTTCTCTTGGAAAATATTAGGACCTTTAGTATCGTTAACAAAATTAAGTTTTTGAGTAAAACTATGTTGTATCAAAAACAACATACCAGGAATAACAAAACTTTGATATTCTCAGCAAAAAAGAACTACGAACGCAAGGTTATTTGAAAAATAACAAAAATATTGATCAATTACCAAACAAACCATGCTTGCGTATTGAAGTAACATAATAAATTAATTTAGCATTGATTTTAAATAGTTGGCTAGAATCCAAACCTAGTATACGAGGTGAACTTCTCATGAAATGACTAATTGACTTCAAAGTACAAATTTTATATGTTCTCTTGGAAAATATTAGGACCTTTAGTATCGTTAACAAAATTAAGTTTTTGAGTAAAACTATGTTGTATCAAAAACAACATACCAGGAATAACAAAACTTTGATATTCTCAGCAAAAAAGAACTACAAACGCAAGGTTATTTGAAACATAACAAAAATATTGATCAAGGTGACATCCCTTTTCAGTCAAGCGCCACAAAGCATAGATGACTTATTAGTTTCTCTAAAGGTGACATACTTGTCATGTGCCTCATTAACACGAATAAGCTCAGTACATTACTTAAGATGACCATCTTTCTAAATTGATTTCCAACATTACTCTTCTCCTAATTAGTCTGTCTTAAATAATTATTCAAGAAAAGAAAGAAAATGAGTAAACTAAATTTAAGATCTTGAAACATAATTAATGATTGAAAGAAGTGTTTCATCGTGTTTCAAGCTTAATTTCAAGTTGTATCCATAAGTGCAACAAAAAGTGTACTCCTTCACACAAAATGACGGAAGAAAAGTAGTATCTAGCACAACAAATATTAAATAAATTAAGAAGATAGACATTTTCTGTCCAACAAAAGTACTTGTCCAGTAGGATCTTTTAGCATCCATTGCTAAACATAATCATGAAGTAAATTGTTTGTTCCTTCATATTTTTTGGGTGTTTTGATTGGACAATCTGGTATGTTACCAATGTGATGCTCAAAAATATAAGCACAAGTATAAAATGAGAGGTAAACAGAGCATATTGTAATTGACTAGAAACTACAAAAGTAGTCGCTCCACTGATTTCCACAAGCATAGCAGAATTTGCATTTCTCCACATGATGCTGTGACTAACAACAGACTTTTCATTGGAAGGGTAGCAAAATAAAAGTAACAAGTTATTTTTTCCCCCCAAATAAATTGGATTGCAAAATCATTAGCTACAAGACTAAGAACCATAAATGAAGCATTCAACTGATTGCTAGACATGATGACAAAATCATAATGCTAAGCAAAAAGAAATTTAAGGCTATACACACATTTTCCAGTAATTGAACTTTGTGAACTTATTCACTTAAATGCAAGCATAAAAGAAAAATTTAAGATGTTAAGGCACCTTTAAAAAAAGTAACAAAAGAAAACACTACATTTCAAAAGAACAGAAACAAGCAAAATTTCAACCAACATAGTAGAAATCTAAAACCCATGACCACACAAAATTCGCCTGTTTTTTAGGCCTAAGGAAAACAGTCGGTGGAAAAAAAAAAGGAAAGAAAGAAAGAAAAAGAAAAATAGCTATTTTCTTCTGACCTTTCAATGGCAAGAACTTCTTTCGATCTTCTTCTTCGTAATGTGAGCAGTTAAATTCGGAATTATGAACCCATAATTTCTTTCCTCAATCTGCTTCGAAGGCGAGAGTTGCTTCTATCTTCTTCTTCTTCTTCTTCTTAACCAAAAGAATGCTAAAAACGTAACGATGCACTCTTTTTTAGGTCCTGATGACCGCACAAAAATGAGAGGTTGTTTGGGTGAGCTTATAACCTTAAATTTCAAAATATTTTATAAAATATTTAAGAGTTTATAAGTTAATATATAGTATTTGATAAAAAAAATTTAAAAAAAAATTTATAAGATCCTAAAATAAGATTTTATAAATTTATTCCTAACTTATTTTTAAAATTTTAATAAGTTTCTTTATTTTTAATCATTTTAATTATAAAATTATCATTATTAACATTTTATAAGTTTTAAAATTTTATTTTATCCAAATAATTTTAGTCATTTATTTTAAAAATAAAATCTAACATCTTATAAATTTTAAAAATATTTTAAAAAATATAGAAATTTATAAAATATTTAAAATAAATTTAGCCAAATGTTGTCTCAAGAAAAGCAGATGGTTAAAAAAAAAATTTCTTTTGACCATTTCGCAAAATGCTAGAATAATACACAATAAAAGAAGTTCAACGTACAAATATACCAAGCAATCAGCCTCCCAAAATGACGTCGTTTCTTACGCGAAAGGGGAAAAAATAAATAATATTGGTCCCGCACGGTGCACTGTTCACAAGTGTTTCAACGCTTATATAATATAGTAAAACATATAATATTAGACTAACACGACATTATAAGCAACCATTAATTCGGGTGTTCTTTTTTTTTTTTTTTATTCTTAATCTCCATTTCCCTTAACTTTCTATTTTTCTTGAGCCGAACAAGAGTGCATGTTTTTTAACAAAATAATTATTCTGTTTTTTTAATAACAATATGTATAACAATATCCATTAATAACTAAGTGGTAAATCATTTTAGAAATTCAACAAACTATTCATAAAATATAATAAAGGATAAAATAAGAAAATCACTTTAGCATTGATTTGATTTGAAGAAAATTAAAGAATTCAACAATAAAAAATGAATTTTGACAATAGAACATAATATATTTTAACTTGCCATAAGAACTTCAAATTTCTTTTTCATAAATTATTTTGGTTCAGGAACACGAACATTAAACATTAGAAAAAAATATGAACATTATACATATATGCGTCCTCAAGAAAAAAATGTAAAGTTTAACGTACCAAGAAAATAATAGTATAGAGTTGAAGAAGAAAGAAGACAAATGTTTTTATACTTTTAATTAATAAATTGTATGTTCAAAATATCTTAGTACATACTTTTAAAAATTTTTAGTTAGATTTTAAAATTTTATTAATTATATTTTGACTTCATTAACATATTAAGTTATGAAATAAGAGATAACTCATTGAATAACATAACATAATACTTAAAATTAAATTATAATAAATTCTATATTATAATAATACTTCATACATAAAAAGTATATATATATATATATGCACAATTTATATGAAGTAAGACATATTATATAAATTATAATATTGATAAATACACCTATATATACATAAGTATATGTTCATCGATAATTATATTAAAAAATATAAACATTATACAATATAATAGTTAAAGATTTACAAAAACTATATATTGATAAAGCGAGTTAAAAATTATAGTAAATAATTACATTTATGTTAATATATATATATATATATATACATTGAGTATTTGCTAAAATTACATATAAAAATAAATTATTATAGTTTTTTATATTAATATTAAAATAAATATTGATAGGATATCAATCAAATATGAAAATATGTTGACATAGAAAAAATGAAAAAAATTAACTTATATACGCCACTATCACATTAAAAGAAATATTTAAATCAAGACTCAAAATTTTTGCTTAAATTGTCACGGTTCATAAATATAAAAATAAAAAATATTACAACAACAATATAAGTACTACGAAATATATTCATTTTCAGAAAAAATAAAGTTTAGTTCACAGAGAGATTGATTTTATAGATCATACCTAAAGACATGTGAGTCTGAATCAAGATTAGATTTCTCATACTTATGTTAATGATATTTTTAAAAAATTATTTAGGAGGATTCCAAGAACGAGTTGCATTAATTGTGTTCCAAATTCATAAGAAGAAAGCAGTATTCTTAGTCTGTGTGAAAGCCTTAGCAATTTTCTTAATCTGACAATTAATGTTTGATGTAATGTGAAACCATTAATGTCAAGGCTAAATTATATATAAATAATAAATTGGAGTTTCTTAATTATAAATTTACTCTTGCGTACAGAAACCTGACATGATGATCTTTGTTTATTAAATTTTGAGTACGTATCCAAGAGAGATCTGATCAGCGAACTAGACATGGTGGTATTATTACATATGAATTAACAAGTCGTATTCTGCGAACCAGCCTGTTTAGCATTTAGCAATCAGAAAAAAGAAAGCAAAAATTTCATTAGCAATTTGGAGACAGCCATCTGAACTCTTCTCAAATTTCTTCCATTTTTGCTGAGAAAGAGAGATCTGATCAGCCAGATGGCTTATTATGCTGCTGTGATTTCTCTTAAACAGACAACACTGCGCCTTCTAAATTCTTCTCAAATTTCGATTCTTCACCCTTCCTTTGAGATCTTAGATTTTTTATACAAGGGGGTTATCTCCTTGCAAGAAGTTCTCCAAAGTTTGGAAATAAGCATCAACAGCAGCAGCAGCAGCAGATGCAGTGAGAGGATGACCTCTTTGTATGAAGAAATCAGAGAGGCAATATGCAAAATAGAAGACGCAATTGAATCCCACGATTCTAGCCAGTCTCTTTCACAATCTGAAAGCCGTGGAGATGAGAGTTTTTCACCGAAACTCTCCCTAGACTTGGAGGAAGTAAAGCAAGAGATTAGTTCCTTAATCAAAAAGGCGAAGAAGATGGAGGACGAGTGCAGTAAAGAAGACCCTGTACTTAGCAACTCGTCGGGTGTGAGTATGACTGTCACATCAAGAGTTTATTTCGGTGGAAAGAAGTCAAAAATGCTTGGATTAGATGATGAATCTATTAAAATCGTAGATCTCCTGCAAAGTCCGGACACACCTCGCAGAACTGTCTCACTAATCGGGATGGCAGGCATTGGTAAGAGTACACTTGCTAAAGAAGTTTATGAAAGTTCATTTGTTTTGGAACATTTTGAATGTCGTGCGTGGGTCGCAGTTACTGCAAATTACCAATTAAGAGAAATTCTGTTATGCCTTCTAACTCAAATGAACTACGGCATTGATGAAATACATATGATGAAAGACGAATATCTAGGTGAGCATTTGTGCAAAAGGCTGATGGGCAGGAGATACCTAATTGTGCTGGATGATGTCTGGAATACAAGGTTAATGGATACGCTGAGAAGATGTCTTCCAATCAACAATAATGGAAGTCGTGTCATGCTAACATCTAGGCTAGAAGAAGTAACAAAATTTGATGATTGGGCTGTATCTCCGCATCGAATGCGGTTCCTGAATAAAGAAGAAAGTTGGCATCTTCTTCGTGAAAAGGTGTTTGGTGGACAGTGCCCTCCGCAATTTGAGAAAGCTGGAAAGAAGATTGCCAAGCGTTGCGAAGGTCTTCCTCTTACAATTGTCACGGTCGCCTCTCTCTTGCAATCAAACAAATCCCAGATGACCCCAGAGTACTGGAAGGAGGCAGCAGAGGACAAAAATTCACTTTTCAAAGATGCATATGACGAAATGTCAGAAACTCTGATGTTGAGCTACAAGTACTTACCTCAACATTTCAAAGCGTGCTTTCTCTATATTGGAGTTTTCCCACCAAAATACGAGATCCCTGCTTCAAAGCTCATTAGGTTGTGGATTGCTGAAGGATTTCTTGAACCAAATCCGTCCAAACGTTTAGACGATATTGCCACTGAGTGTTTGGAGGATCTTGTTTCCAGAAGTGTTGTTCTGGTTCGCCAGCAGAGCTCCAGTTTTGGAACTAAAACTTGCAGCCTCCATTCTACCTTCCGGTATCTGTGTGTCAGACAAGCATGGAAGGAAAAGCTTTTCCACATCATAAATAGTTATGCCGATAGTTCTACACATGTGATGGAAGGCCAGCGACGGTTGTGCATCCATAACAACAGTTTATTTGGCATGGAAGATGTGTATGATTCAGTGGGATCAGTGTCAATGGCGCACTCTATCCTATTTACTGGTCCACATCATAAATATCCTGTACCAATGTGTTCCAGTTTGAGGTTGCTGAGGATACTGGATGTTCTTACAATCCGTTTATACAAGTTTCCTATTGAAGTGCTAGAGCTAGTTCTTTTAAGGTACTTAGCCCTCACTTATAATGGAAAGCTTCCTCCTTCCATCTCCAAACTTTGGAATCTTCATTACTTGATTGTCCGTCGACATCTGAACATAAAATCCTTTAAAGATAATTCATCGTCGTATCTGCCCGTGGAGATCTGGGATTTGAAAGAGCTGAAGCATCTTCAGTTCATGGGAGGCAACCTACCAAATCCTCCTTCTGATGATGCTGATCTCTTACAAAACCTCTTAACGATTTCAGATGTCAGTGCTGACAGTTGCACCAAGGGTGTTCTTGAAAGAATCCTCAATCTGCAAAAATTAGGAATTCAAATTGAATTGGTGCCTGATGCTGCTAAACCATTGTGCTGGTTCGATCATCTTCCCCATCTCCATAAACTAGAATCGCTCAAATGTGTCATTGTGAATCCTAATCCCAGGTCTCAGGTTGTTGCTTCTATTGCAACTTTTCTCCCATCTAGTCTTAAAAAATTGAGTTTGAGTGGGTTTGGATATCCTTGGGAATACATGAGAATTATTGCTCAGTTGCCGAATCTTCAAGTGCTCAAGTTGCGATGCTATGCCTTTCAAGGGCCAAAGTGGGTAACAAACAATAGGGAATTCAAGCGGCTTCGATATCTGTTGATTGAGGATACTGATCTCGAGTACTGGGAAGCCGTTGGTGGCTGCTTCACATTGCTTAGGCACCTAATCTTTAGGCACTGCTATAAATTGAAGGAAATTACAGGTATACACTATTTTGAAATGATCGAGCTAGTTGACTGCCCTTCAGTTGTGAAATCTGTAGAGGAGATGCAAGAGATGGGAGTCGAACAAGTTCGTGTCCATTCTTCATGGGAAGAAGGGGAACTCATCGAGTCATGACAGCTATCTGGAGCTCTTTAAGCAATTCATCAGTACTACATTTTCAACTAGTGAGTTTTTCCTAATTTTTTCTATATATTGGGAACATGTACTGTTCTAACATATTTATGGTCAGATTATATTATGTGTATGCTGAATTAGTTACTTACATTGATATATGGTATTTCAATTCGTTGAGCATCATGAGTTCGTTTCAGCAATGGCTTATACATATGTGCATCCATTTAATTGGAGTCCCTGCACTCTATTTATATATATCGTTGATTTTAATTGATCATTAAATTGACAACATATTTCTTGAAAATTATGATTGGTAGTTTAAACTAAGCTGAGTAATCTCCATGGTCCGACTTGATTTCTGTTATGTTCAGTTGATGGTGTTCATGAATTAATTAAGTTAGTGTTTTGCAGGTGGTCTAGAAATTGTTCTAGCAAGAGGAGGAACTTTGAAGAATGAAAATCGGATCTTGCGGCTGAAAATAGAAAATTTTATTATGTGTGACAGTGTGAGCTTATGTACTTAGCCTGGAGGTCTTGTAGTTGCAAAGTCTGTGGTTCGCTTGTCATGTTTTGACTAATATTTGTAATGATATTGTTACTCTTTTATTCCTATGGATTCTAAGTATTAATATTGATGGTAGTGTGTAGATATGTTTTATGTTTGATTTTATTACGTGTTATATGAGAATAAATGTTAAAAGAATTATAGGAGAATGTGAAATGAAAGTTGGAGAATATGATTGATATTTAATAATATTTTTTAAAATAGTTAAAAAATGAATTTTGAAAGTTTTGATATATTAGTTATATTTTAAAAGAGATATTTTATATTATAAATATCAAATCAATGCCTTTGTATTAGTGTTTAGGAGTGAAATTTGAGTTTAATGAATTTTTTAAATGTAATGATAACAATAAAATATATTGTATATATATGTAGTCAATGGATATGATTGTATTGTAAATTTGTAATGATTGATTAAATGATTAAGTGGATTGTATTTTAATATTTTCTGAATTAGTTTGTTTATAGATTTTTTTTATAATTAATAATCATCAACATCTTATTATTATTATTATTATTACTACTACTACTACTACTACTACTACTACTACTACTACTACTACCAATTACATTATTATTGTTGTTGTTGTTGTTGTTGTTAATAATAATATTAATAATAATATTTATTATTATTACTATTATTATTATTATTATTAGATATTTAGATTTTATATTACATTTGAGTGTATTGAATTAAAAAGAAAGTTGTATTTATTTATACAGTATAAGAAGCATGTTTTATGTTGGAGAAGAGAAAACAAAAAATCAACTTGGCCTCACGAATCTGAAGGACAGGGCACAACTGGAAGTAGGCATAGGCCCATGATTAGGACATTTCGGGTGTATGACGTGTAGTAGGCATTTATAAGGTCATTAATTAAAAAAGTGAATCGAATAGGCCGATTCAATATGAAATGATCAAGGTTCCAATTCAATTTGAGATATAAAATTAATTAATTAACAAATTAATTCAACCGATGAATCGATTTTAAAAAAAATTGAATTTTAGTTTTTTTAAATAAAAATTTAAAATTAATTAAACAAATATTTTTTATTTATATTTAAAAATTTTATGTTATATGAATTGGTGTTTAGTGTTTTTGTAAATTATAATAGATTCTATAAAGACAATTTCTAACAAGTCTTATTTTATGAGTTGATATTATAAATTGATGTATGAATATTATTATGGAGTAAAGTTTGGAGAAAGTTTTATGATATTAGGTAATTTTTATTTTTTTTCTTTACATATATTTACATTTTTTATATTTTTAATATATTTATATAATATTAAATATAATTATAATTTCACACCGATTAAATTAGTTGAATCAATAATCAATAAAATCATTAGTTCGATCACGAGTTCAATTTCTCAAATATTGAACAAGGTGTGGGTTTTTAATAGGAGTTGAACCAAATTATAGAATCCTGGGAGTAATATCCCAAAGGGTGCCTTCGAAGTTTGCGAAGGGCCAATTTTATGGGGCAATTTTAGAATACTTTCACAAGGTGGGGAAACTGTATTTTAACTTTTAAGGGACTTAAGGAAATAATTGGGGGAATGAAACTTATGATGCACTCTTGGACAGCGTTGCGGGGCGTTCATCGTGTGAGATAACTCATGTAATTGGGTTCCACTAGTATAACACCAGGAGAAGAAGTCTGGTCTAATTTATGTTAACAACTAACAAGTTTATTGGAGAAACCCGAGAAAGTGAGCATTAATACCTTTTCTCCATGGAAAACGGTTCTCAAAATTATATTTGATATTAATATTTCATTTATTTCCTTTTTTAAGGATTATCTTTATTTTTAACAAAAATTTTCATTCAAAAAATTTTTGTTGTTATTTTTTAATATATGTTTATCATCCTATGATTGATTAAATTCCATATTTGATTTAACATAAAATACAATTTTCATTTGGAATAATTAAATATATGTTTTTATAAGGTTTATTTTTTTAAATATAAAAAATATAAACCACATCAGTTTTTAATCTAAGCCTTTTTAAACCATTATTTGTGGATAAAATATTTAATTACAATCTTATTTTTATTTTTGAAACTACAGCTAATTCGTTGGTACCCATTTGGTTTTGTTTTTAAAGGCTCTTTTCATTTTTTTACTTAAAATGAAAATAAAACCAAATGGGCCATTTAAGAGAGCCCAACATAACAAGATGTCTGTAGCTGATGAACAACTGAGATATAAAGAATCCAAAAATCACTTGCGGTGATCTAAAAGATGCAAGTTGATAAGATCAGGCTTATCGCTGGGCTCCCTGTCGGATATTTGAGTTTGGGAAAAACAAAAATAGTTTAGATCAAAATTATATCAGGCTGCAAATGGATATGTATGACAAAATATTCCACATTTTGAATTATGTATGATTTGAAATGGTGGAGCAATCCAATTTGCTGTGAATTATTAAGCAAATTATGCAAATGAAATAAAATTGCTTAAACAAACAAAAGCGCCAGAAATTTCTAGAATCGGAGACCTGAAATGTAGCATTTCAAAATTGTGGATCAATTGACACTTGACAAGAATCAAAGCATGCCATATTCCAAGAAAAGAATATCGAGCCAACGGGCATATTACTTTCAGGTTAAATAGTCCAATGCATTAGTCGCATAAAGGAATTGAAAGAAACGTGGGCAGCCCGAATTCCGTAGAGGATACGACCTGGACGAGGAGCGATCAAAGAAAGAAAACGATCCATACATTTCTCCTAGTCTAGACCAAGGGAGGATGCACTTCTGGCAGGGTTTAAGGTTGTGTGGCACCCTCTATGTCTAAACAAGTTGCTCTCATCATGTGCATAGAATATAAGTAGACAAGCAAAATAACAAACAAACTAGAATTTGTCAAATCTAGAATGGTTATCAAGATTGTAGATCAATTGACAAGAATCCAAAGATGCCATATTCCATGAAAGAATGTCAAATGAGAAGCATATTTCCTCATGGTAAGAGTCAAATGCATGAACGGCGAAAGAATTGAGAGAATATAGGCGATGAGGAGTCCAGTGATCCAAACACTCTAAAAAGAAACGGGAAAAGTCTCCTAATATCACGGTTAGGAATCAAGAGAAAAAGTGTGGCTGCTAGAATCATTTCATACAAGCATCTCAAGTTTCGACACCAAAAACCAAAAAGAACACAAAAAGATAGTACGGTTCATTGTTCCTGAGAATACACAAACTTCTTGACATCTTTCCATGATAAAATTAAATGAATGTAGACAGAGATCTGATATTTCAGAATTACACATAAAATTAAGGTCTGAGAGGAACATTTCTTTCTATCGTATCATAACGAACGTCCCCTTGTACTCTGTCATTACACAAACAGGTTTTCATCGGGCTAAAATGATCTCAGAGAGCAGAATCCAATTTTCCACTTGCAATGAATAACACGTAGACTGGATGTTGACACATATGACAGATAGCGAAGTGATGCACATCAACCAGTTTCCTGCTCAAATTCATCACCATCAGACTCTTCTGCATTGTCAGCATCATCATCATCCACATCATTGTCAAAGTCTTCTTTATCATTATCAACTGTGGTCTTCCCGATAAAGATTGAGTTGCTATTTGCCTTTCTGATTTCATTGCACTGAAAAAGGGACAAATATTAAGGAAGATAAATCAACTGATCATTAACAATTTTAGAAGATTTCATTTGTAAATAAAAACACGAGAATATGATTTAGACGTGGTCAAAGCTCCAGTCTAAGCAGTCAAATTAAGTTGGCTAGCTATTGCATTTCAGTAATTTCAAAGGAAGAGCTCCCTTGGGTTTCTGTGAAAAAAAGATAATAAAAAGGCGCATTTGCCAGTTCACAGGACTAATTTTTTGAACCATAACATGATATACTTGACATAAAAGATTATTGAGCTTCCTCATTCTGCAACAAATAAAATGAAAAAAATAAAAGAAGTAGCTAATCAAAAAACATGAGTCCCTTATATTTATAAGTGCATCATACAAACCCGAAATCATCATGCAAGTGTAAGCTATTTTCAAGATTCTTCCACCTAGGGAACCAAGCAGACATTCTTGTACTTATATGCTTAGTTTCATTTTTTATTTAACGAATGGTTTTCTCATAACCTTGAGAATGAATTTTATTCAGTCATCACTTTCTTCCTGTCGCCATGATGACTAAAATGATGCAAAAAATCCAGACCCAAAAAGATGAATGGCCGGTGGTGGGACTTTGGGAAAGTTGGGTCGAATGGATGTCTTCGTTCAAGCATCATTCATTACTTCCTTCCCGTTGACCACGATGGCTAAAACGATGCAAAAAATCCAAACCTGAGAAGGTGAAGGGCCGATGGTGGAAAGTTAGGCTGATCGGATGTCTTCGTTCAAGCAACAGTAGAAGAGAATGAAATGACTAGCTGCATTATTGAAATGCTGGATGATGTTTTTCAAGTGAAGAGGTAGAGGGAAAGATCGAAATTGGAGATGATGTCATGCACACTAGTTGCTCCACAGTTATAGCTGCAATTCAATATCCCACAACATAAACCACTAAGATTTAACTACAAACTCCCAACAGCAAAGCATTATTTACATTATCATCTATAATATGATACCTCTTCAGTTGCAACCCAACAAATATCAAATTATATATCTAAAGTTTATCAATCAATCAAACAATTTCATATCATAACTGGAACAGTCAAGCCTTCTCTAACCCCCCACCCTTGGAGTACTTTAATATCTATCGCTTGATTACAAGTTTACAACTTGACTGTAATTGCTTCTTGTTTTATGTATTTCTCAGTTAACTCCGAACTTTTGGAACATTTCATCACCACTGGTGTCAGAAAGTGTAAACTTCAACACTCTCCCTACCACGATGAAGCTCTTCAGGTAATGGCACCAATGATGCTCCTTGCAAATTTTCTAAATTTATAGTAATGTTTTTGCCAAGTTTAAGACATTGAGAAAAAACCTGACCTATTCCATGCCACTCATGAGATACCATCTAAATAAAGTCCTAATTTGTTATCATACAAAATGATATCATCATTTCCCACTTTGAACAATATGAGGTGGGTAGCATGAATTCCAACCCACCCACCCATCCACCCCGGGCCCAAACACACACACACACAAACAGAGAAACAATTTATCCTTTTTCTTCAACTTAAACTCAACCATTCAGTAGTTAAGGGCATGAATTAAAGCTGTGATTATCCTATCTACTTTGACATAATCCTCTGAAGTTTCTCGCATCGTAAAGCTGGGTATGTAAACGAACCATGGTACTTATAGGCAAAATCATCAAAGCCAATCTACTTAGAGCAAAGCAGATGTGGATCAACTTCCCCGGGCAACAGGGTCATCCACTTACCCATTTTCACCTCTCGCCCAGCCTAATTAAACAGTACAGAGCCACGCAGAACACACACTCATCTACAAAAAGAATTCAAGCCTTTTCCATTGACAAAATCAAGGACAGAAATATTATATCAGGGATTATAAATCAGCATAATTTCAACAAATTGAAAGAAGAGTTCCTGAGAAAGACCTTCTCTTCGTACTCGGACTCTTCCATGGCGAGGAGGAGCTCGTCGTTTTGGGGCTGGGGCCACTGTGCCGGAAGCAGATACGACGTCGGGATGAGCCGGGTCGACCATGGGTATTGGGTCATGAACGCCGGGTACTGCAGCATTTTCTTCTTTGGGTTTTTTGGGTTTTGCACTTTCCTCCTCTCAAAATTTGAAAATGGTGGATGATTATCCAGATTCAAAGACTTTTGTAATGGGCCCACCGCCCATGATAAATGGGCTCAAAGTTCATTAAATAGGATGAAAAGGTTTTGGACCTTTGGATCAAGAGATTAACAATAATGAGTGGGCCTCATTTGGCCCATTAGTGATGGTGATAATCGATTCAAATATCTCTTTATTTGTTACAACTTAGATTTTACACTAAATATATATATATAACATTATACTAACACAACATTATAAGCAACCACTAATTTGGTGTTCTTTTTTTTTTTTTTTTTTTAAATTCTTAATTTCCATATCCCTTATCTTCCTATTTTTCTTTAGTCGAATAAAAGTGAATGTTTTTAACTTTTTATGGAACGAAGTAGGGCTGTCAATGGGTCGGATTTGGATTGGATCTGCCATATCCGAATCCGAATTCGACTAACAAAATTTATATCCGAATCCGACCCAAAATCCGATAGGATATTTGTTAATCAGTACCATATCTGAATCCGATGAATATCCGAAATTTGGTTAAAAAATCCGATCCGATTTCATTTTTTTTCTTTCTTGTTTTTTGCCTTTTAAATTTTATAAAAATATTGTATTTATAAAGTAAATATATGTCATATTTAAATTTTTAACAACTTTTTATTATATATTAGTCAAAAAGTTAAATATTTGAATATTAAAGTCCTTTTTCACATTACATTAATGTATAGATAAAATATTATATGTTATTATATTTGATATTTTATCAATATCCATCTTATTTTTTAGGTTAAAAAACTCAATATTAATAGTATAATATAGATGTTAATATAGATATTAGGTCAATATAATATATAAATTTTATTTTAAAATATTATTAATATTATATATAAGAGTATTAATTTAATAAAAAATATTAAAGTTCGGATTCGGATCTTTAACGGATCGGATTGCTTAATTTCATATCCTATCCACTTATTTCAGATTTCGAATATTTATAATCGGATATGATCCATCGAATATTTTAATCGGATAAAAATTCTAAAATTCGGATCGAATTCAGATCGAATTCGGACTAAAATCCGATCCATTGACAGCCCTAGAACGAAGTTAGAATAAATGGGCCCATAATAATAATTTAACAGCCCATTTATTCTAACTTCGTTCCATAAAAAGTTAAAAACATTCACTGCCCAATTTGTAAGGTCTAACATAGGGCTGTCAATGGATCGGATTTTAATTCGAATCTGATCTGATCCGAATTTTAGGATTTTTATCTGATTAAAATATTCGATAGATCAGATCCGATTATAAAATATTCGAAATCCGAAATAAGTGGATCGGATATGGAATTAAGCAATCCGATCCGTTAAAGATCCGAATCCGAACCTTAATATTTTTTATTAAATTAATACTCTTATATATAATATTAATAAATATTTTAAAATAAAATCTATATATTATATTAACTTAATATCTATATTAACGTCTATATTACACTATTAATATTGAGTTTTTAACCTAAAAAATAAGAGGGATATTGATAAAATGTCAAATATAATAATATATAATAGTTCATCTATACATTAATATAATGTAAAAAAAGAGTTTAGTATTCAAATATTTAACTTTTGGACTAACATATAATAAAAAATTGTTAAAAACTCAAATATGACATATATTTATTTTATAAATACAATATTTTTATAAAATTTAAAAGGGAAAAAAAAAGAAAGGAAAAAAAAAATAAATCGGATCGGATTTTTTAATCAGGTTTCGGATATCCATCAAATTCGAATATGATACTAATTAACAAAGATTCTATAGGATTTCGGGTCAGATTTGGATCTAATTTTTGTTTATCGGATTCGAATATGACAGATTCGATCCAAATCCGACCCGTTGACAGCCCTAGTCTAACATTGGACTTGACGCAATTAATTAAGTTCCAGCTTGGGCCCATTAAAGTGATAAAGTTCTTGAGTGGAATAGAAGCATCAGATTCAACATTTATATCATTAACAACTAGAAAACAAAATGTGGGGACAAATCCACCTAGATGGAGATTACAAAAAAGCCCACATCAACCAAGAACTTGGGACTCCAAAAAGAGTACAATTAAAAAAATATATATGTGGTATTGAAACTTGCAAACTATTGACAGATTTAGCATCTTCAATTTTCCTTTCCCACAAAATATAACTTTCACCTATCCTCTTTTGAGAAAGACACTGACAGCTTGCCCCAGATAAATGGGCTATTAATTGAAATTTAATTTGCTACCTTATTATACAAGGATTGTAGGATTTAAGTGGATTGAACTACATATATAGAGTTATATGACCTCAATCATCCATTTTTCCATCATTATAGATACTTCTCAATTTAACATTGTGAGGTGTATAATTTTTATTATTTAGATTTTTTTTTGTATATTACTCTTTCTCATGAATACAATACTGATTTGAGCATCGTAAAATTTTCTGACGATCTCGACAACCCTCGCTATTTGTTGTGAATTTCGGATATATTGCCTAATACATGATCTCATATTTGAAAGTATTTTCGCTACATTTATTTTGAAGTGACATGATAAATAATTATTCATATAAAAGTTTAAAATGAGTATCTATCTTGTATGTTGAGTATCTATAACAAACATGCGGGTTACATAGAATTTAATTTAATTTTTCTTTAATTTTTAGTATGAGGATATTTTGTTGAATAATTAATTCGTCGAATAATATGTCATTTATTAATAATGAAATAAAAGAAAAAGTAGTAGAATGTCTAAATTCGGCCTTGGGTTGGGATAAGGTGATTTGAGCCAAAACTTGCATTCATCAGCAATTCAGCATTAATTCATCTAAGTCTCAAAAAGCCATTTCCAAGAGTGGGATAAAGTCTTTGTAGGGTGATGTCCCCTACCCACAATTTCAAACCAACTGGTTAATTTACATAATTATCAAAGCAATCGTTGCAAGTCCACACGCATATCCCATGTCCCATTATTTATTTATTTATTTTCACAAATACATTTATGCATCATCTTTGAATGAAAAATCATACTATTAAAAGAAACTGAAAATTTATACAAAATTATATATTGCATTTAGAAAGCAACACGTGGATTAGCATTTATTTGACGATAGCCCATAAATATTTGTGACCTTTTATGGTAATATCACAACGCTACAAAAATTTGTTATAGTACCACTCAAGAAAAATAAGAAATGATGATCAAAGTTTGAAATTTCATGCATCGAAAATGTCATATCCTATATATATATATATATTATAATTGAATCTGGATGTAATTATAGGAGTCTCTTGCCGCCGTGGAATGTCTGATTTGAGCTATAGCTACTGTTCAAATGTCAAATCCATCGCCACGGCCCCACAAAAACTCTAGTCAACCAAGGTCCCTCTATTATAGAGGTGATTGATTCACGAACTACTACTGCAAGCAAGTTCAAACTAGTGATCTCCTTGTGAGAAGTAATAAATCTTGTCCAACTAGACTACCATATCGGTGATGTCAAGTTTTATAGTTAAGCCTATATAAAAATAACATATATGGCCTCAATCAACCATTTTTCCATCATTATAGATACTTCTCGATTTGACATTGTAAGGTGTATAATTTTTACGATTCAGATATTTTTCTGCATAGTACTCTCTCTCATGAATACAATACTGATTTGAGCATCGTAAAATTTTTTGACGATCTCGACATCCCTCGCTGTTTGTTGTGAATTTCAGATATATTGCTTAATACATGATCTCATATTTGAAAGTATTTTCGCTACATTTATTTTGAAGTGACATGATAAATAATTATTCATATAAAAGTTTAAAATGAGTATCTATCTTGTATGTTGAGTATCTATAACAAGCTTGCGGGTTACATAGAATTTAATTTAATTTTTCTTTAATTTTTAGTATAAGGATATTTTGTTGAAAAATTAATTCGTCGAATAATATGTAATTTATTAATAAAGAAATAAAAGAAAAAGTAATAGGATGTCTAAATTTGGCCTACGGTTGGGATAAGGTGATTTGAGCCAAAACTTGCATTCGTCAGCATTAATTCATCTAAGTCTCAAAAAGCCATTTCCAAGAGTGGGATAAAGTCTTTGTAGGGTGATGTCCCCTACCCACAATTTCAAACCAACTGGTTAATTTACATAATTATCAAAGCAATCGTTGCAAGTCCAGATGCATATCCCATGTCCCATTATTTACTTAGTTATTTTCACAAAAATATTTATGCATCATCTTTGAATGAAAAATCATACTATTAAAAGAAACTGAAAATTTATACAAAGTTATATATTGCATTTAGAAAGCAACACGTGGATTAGCATTTATTTGACGACAACCCATAAATATTTGTATGATCTTTTATGGTAATGTCACAACGCTACAAAAATTTGTTATAGAACCGTTCAAGAAAAATAAGAAATGATGATCAAAGTTTGAAATTTCATGCATGTAAAATGTCATATCCTATATGTTTTTTATAATTGAAAAAGACAAGGGAAATGTGACCAGTGTAGCAACTTTTCTCTAGGCGTAATTATAGGAGTCCCTCGTTGCTGTGGAATGTTTGATTTGAACTATAGCTACTGTTCAAATGGCGAGTCCATCACTACAGCCCCATTGAAGTGCTAGTCATCCAAGATCCCTCCACTGTAGAGATGATTGGTTCATGAACTACTACTACAAGCAGGTTCAAACCCATGACCTCCTTGTGAGAAGTAATAAATCTTGTCCAACTAGGCTACCATACCGATGATGTCAAGTTTTATAGTTAAGCCTATATAAAAATAACATATATGTGGATCATAGCTCAATTCTACATAAATACCGTTAACTTTTTCGAGTTAAAATAATAAATATATTTAGATGTCATAAGCTATGAAGTCAATTTTTTTAATAAAATGTTTGACGTAATGTAAATATTTCAACATGAAACTATAACATGTGAATTTTCATTTTAAATTTTAAAGAGAAAATCTAAAAACATATATATTTGACCCGAAAAAAGAAATATACTCACTCAATCTTTTATGTTGCAACTATATATATATATAGCAAAAATATGACTTATAATGCTCAAATTCACCACAAATTTATTCCGTAGATATATAATTTTGTCTTTATATAAAATAGATTTAAAATAGGAATAACTTGCAACATAACTCATCTCATATGGCTAATTGGTCGAGAAAAATTCTCCTTAATCCTCACACGTATACGTGTGAAGTTTGAGTTTCGAACTTAGTAGTGTAATCGAATCGAGTTGAATTTGGAAGAAATTTTCAAACTTGAACTATATATATATATAAGGTTATATATTGGCTTGAGTTCGACAGTTTAATATCTTGAGTTTGAGCTCGAGTTTGATGAAAATTCAAGTTTGGTACTGCTTGATTCAATGAAGTTTGAATTGTTAATTGAACCTTAAATAATTGTATGCTCAAATTTGAAATTAAACAATATTAATATAATATATATATTTATTAATAAAATAAAAATAATATTCAACTATATCTTCGCGAGCGTTGAACCTACATATAAATAAATTTGGATCGACTCAAAATAATTTAATTTATGAAGTTCGTAAGCCAACTAAACTCATTTACGTTTCTATTCAAATCCTTAAGGCACATATCCATTTTAAAAATAAAAAATAAGAAAAGAAAAAGTTCATCCACATGGATAAAATTAGCATCATCGCCCATAATCCATTTGATACATATCCAAATTTGGTCCTCACCGTTTTACGTCAAAACGAACCAACAGTCCTATCTATCTCCACTCCAAATTTCAATCAAGAAGTATTGAAAACAATTACACAAACCCAAAACCCTGAAAAAGAACATTGTTGCTTAAGCTCATAATCCACACCAAACCGCCCTCTTCCAACAATACGGCCAATTTATTTTTCCTTTGTTCCTCGTGTCACTTTTAACATACGCCCACGTTTCTTCATGGCGTCACCCTCAATCCTCCTCATTTCCACTTTCCATAAGACTGCCGCCTCATGAAGAATGCAGCCCACAATCTTCTCTCCTTTCACGCATTGAAGAATATTCGCTAAGTTTTGTGCAAGAAATAAGAAGAGAAAATGAGGCTGTATGTGTATTTGTTAGAGGGCAGAGACTGGGCAGTGAAGGACTCTTATGTGAAGCTACAAGTTGGAAAGAACAAGTCAAAGACTAGAGTATTGAAAAATACAGAAAAACCACTTTGGAATGAGGAGTTTGTATTCAGGGTACATGATTTGGAGGACGAACTTGTGGTGTCTGTGTACAAATACGATCATCATGAACCCGGTTTCTTCAGTGCTCATGCTGGGGAATTGGTGGGTCGGGTCAAGATTCCTGTGTGGAGTGTTGCAGCAGAGGAGAATCAGAACTTGCATCCAACCTGGTTTTCTGTTGAGGGGCCTAAGAATGTGAAATCAATGGACAAGTGTTGTGGTTAGTTTTCTTGTTGTGTTGATTGTTTTGTTCTTTGGGTTGTGATTTTATTGTAGATGAAAGTAATTATGAGGAAATTTTGCAAAGTATATCAAATACTTAGATATTATCAACCAAGGATGATTAATGTACCTTATTTGATAAATGAAATGAATATGGAGCTATAGATTTTGGATATTGAGATTTTAAAGTTTTTGGTTCACATTGATTTCATTATTCATGGCTTGAAAATGTTCTGTGCTCTTTGGTTCATTATTCATGGATGCTTTGATGAAAATGTTTTTTAGTTATTGCAAAATATGTTTGTTCATTGCAAATCCAGGCGCCACTACGTGTTTCATTTTGCTATGAGTTGTTTTATTTAGACAGTCATTGAATGGATAAAAATTTATCCAAGTTTGTGGACAGAAGAAAAAATTGCTTTAATGATATGGGCACTTTGAGATGGAAGTGTGTAGTATTTATTGCAATATCTATTTATAGACAAGCATTGAAGTAAATTTAGGACCTCATATGATATATTTCCTCATTGATATGATAAAAGAGAAGTGTATAATAGCTTGTAAACTTTCAATATATATATATATATATATATATTGCTTTTGCATCACTAGGCAAGGAAGTTTAAATTGCAATTGTGTTATGTTGTAAGATTAATCTATCTTCTTGGTGCAATTGGGATGGCGTATTCATTGATGAAGGAGAATGCTTTATTCAATGGCAGTTTCCTTGCAGTAGCTCAGCTGTCATTCTTTTTCATGCTATCATGGTTGATGTAGATGCCTTAAGGCTGCAGCTAAATACAAAACTGTGGTCTAAAATAGGCATCAGTCTTATGCTTTGGGCCCTTCAGTCACCTCATGAGCTGAAAATAGCTTCTGTTTCGAATGGGTTTCAAAGGCAATAGAGTGTGCAACAACTGTAAATTACCATTTGTCCGAGTTACAATTAGGCTTCTTCATAAAAGTTTCTTAAAGTTTTCAACAGCGAGCCTGCTAGTTATAAAATCACATTGGATGAGTTAATAAAGAAGTAAAAAATTGGTTCATTTTTCATTTAAAAGTTTTCAGAAAAAGGAATCTTTATAAACGTCTCATTACTGAATATTGAAGCACTTCTCCATACCTGTAATGGGGCTTTTATCTTAAATTATACTTGTTTACAACTAAGTTCTGCAAGTTAAGTTCTTCTTGCACTGAAGATTTGTCCTTTTGGTTTTTTCAATGACCTCACTGAATTTGAAAAGATAATTTTAGTTTTGGTTGGTTGATATGAGCCCTTTTTTCCTGTAACTGTAGGTAAACTTCTTCTTGCCCTGTCGCTGCATGGAAGAGATCAGGACACTCCAAGTGATCATCTTTTCTCTATACAATCAAGTTCTGAAAGCAATAATTCCTTACAGTGGGAAAGTAAATTTTGTTCATCTCGTGATGCTCATGTATCTGCTGCTCCATCCAGAAAGACACAGGAAGGGAAGCCATTGATGAAGGCACTTGCTGATCGTTTGGAGAAATTCTTACATAAGAAGGAGGAAACTTCGCGGAGTGACAATTCATCTGAATTGTCTACGCCGTCAGATTATGAAGATGTTGTGGAGGAAGCTCCTAGCAGCTCTAGCTTCCAAGAATCGATTGAACTTTTGCAATCAAGAAATGAAAACAGAGCAATCCCAGAGAATTTACATGGCGGAATACTTCTTGATCAGACTTATGTAGTGTCCCCAAAGGATCTTAATATGGTTCTCTTTGATCCCAATTCCGAGTTCCAAAAAATTTTGGCAGAAATGCAGGGCACAACGGATATTCAAGAGGAACCTTGGAAATGGAAATCAGAAGGCCTATCATGTTTGAGAAGAGTCGTGACATATACTAAAGCGGCAACGAAACTAGTTAAGGCTGTTAAAGCCACAGAAGAGCAAACCTACATCAAGGCTGATGGTAATGAATTTGTCGTTCATGTTAATGTGAGCACTCCAGATGTTCCATATGGAAACACTTTCAAGGTTGAATTACTTTATAAGATAACGCCAGGGGTAGTGTTAACTTCAGGAGAAGAATCCGCTCATCTTGTTATATCTTGGGCTGTTAACTTCAGTCAGCATACCATGATGAAAGGGATGATTGAAGGTGGAGTTAGGCAAGGTTTAAAGGAGAATTTTGAGCAGTTCTCCAGCTTACTATCTCAAAAGTTCACAGTAGTAAGAGCTGCAGATAGTTCAGACAAAGATCATAGGTTGGCAATTCTAGGGGCTGAACACCAGTCTGATTCAGAATTGGCAGTTCGGTACTTTTGGAATTTCACAGTGGTCTCAACTATTTTTATATTTTTATACGTCCTTGTTCACATTTTTCTCTGTGAACCAAGCAAGCCTGAAGGATTAGAATTCGATGGACTCGATTTACCGGATAGTTTTGGAGAACTTATCAGCTCTGGGTTGTTGGTAATTCAGTTGGAGCGAGTTTACAACATGATTTCACATTTTGTGGAAGCTAGGCTACGAAGAGGTAACCAATTAGTCAGATACACTCTGAGGTTGTTGAGATTTAGTTTGGGTTTTTAATAGTCTTCATTGTGCCCTCCTCAATTCGTTATATTTCATTATTAACAGGAAGTGATCACGGAGTGAAAGCACAAGGTGATGGATGGGTTCTTACAGTAGCTTTGATTGAGGGAACAAGCTTAGCTTCGATGAATCCAACAGTGACCCCAGATCCTTATGTTGTGTTCACTTGTAATGGCAAGACCAGAACGAGCTCAGTCAAGCTCCAAACTCTTGATCCTCAATGGAATGGTACATCCTTTTTTGTTCTTGGGTTAATTTTTTATTATGCTTTTTGCTGCTTAATATCTGGTAGAATAGTCATCTCCACAATTTATACAGAGATACTCGAGTTTGATGCCATAGAAGAACCCCCTTCTGTGTTGGATGTGGAAGTTTTTGATTTTGAAGGCCCATTTGACCAAGCTTCTTCCCTTGGGCATGCTGAGATCAATTTTTTGAAGCACACAGCTGCAGAACTTGCTGATCTCTGGGTTCCTCTGGATGGAAAACACGCTCAATCTTCTCAGTCGAAACTGCACTTGAGAATTTTCTTGGACAATAATAATGGAGTTGAAACAATAAGAGATTATCTAGCAAATTTGGAGAAGGAGGTCGGGAAAAAGGTACAGTCATGCCTTTTATTAAATTTACCTGTTCTCATTAGCAATGTTTAAGGATCCACATTTATTGTGCTGCAGTTGAACCTGAGATCACCTCACAGGAACTCAACTTTTCAAAAAAATTTTGGATTGCCTCCTGAAGAATTTCTCATCAGCGATTTCTCATGCTCCCTAAAGAGAAAGATGCCGTTACAGGTAGAAGAACAGTACATTATTATATGGTTAATAAACGAGGAATGCAAAGAAAGAAACTTTTTTTGGCTCAGCCACTCAATTGGATTTAATGAAAGCGTTCTAGTGCCCATGAGCGACTACTAAATGCATTTTTTTCAAATAGAAGGCAACATAACTATGATGACATTTTAATTTATATATGCTAATGAGTTCTTGTATAAGAAGTCAATCAGAGAAGTTGCTGTTCAAATGCAAGCATAGTGCAAATGTTGAAAGGAGTTGTACTTGCATTTCCTTTGTCTTATTGAACATTTCCTAACCAGTACAATTCCAAAGTCCTATTCATTTCAGAGGACAATGGAAATGGATTTCATTGTCTATAAAATTTTGTTCAGTTTCGGTATATTTGGTTCTGTGTGCTTTATCTTATTATCTGCAATAGAGTTTGTGTCATTGTGGTATGATAAAACATCTAATGTTCTGCAGGGCCGGCTTTTCCTTTCTGCCAGAATCATTGGATTTTATGCAAACTTGTTTGGACATAAAACTAGATTTTTCTTTCTCTGGGAGGATATTGAAGATATTCAGGTGCTTTCACCATCCCTCGCTACAGTTGGAAGCCCCTCACTTGTAATAATTTTGCACAAGGGTCGAGGCCTTGATTGCAGGCATGGAGCCAAGATTTTAGATGATGAAGGAAGATTGCACTTTTACTTCCATTCTTTTGTTTCTTTCAATGTTGCTAGCAGGTAAATATTTCTTATTCGAAGTTATTTTGAGAGGTTTTATGCAAACATATAGTTTCAATTACTATAATAGTGTGTGTACCTCAAATGTTTTGTTAATTGTAATAGCAGGACAATTATGGCCTTGTGGAGAACAAGAACACTGGAACCAGATCAGAAAGCTCGAATTGTGGAGGAGCAGCTGGATGATGAAGGGAAGCCTTTTCTGCTTGAAGACACTGGATCCTACTTGGTTGTTGAGGATGTGAAGATGACCAAGGTTTATACTGTGGAACTGCCTATGAATGTAAGTATACAACTAGTTACTTCGTAACTCTAGTACCATTTGGAAATCCTCGTACAAACCTTAATAGGCGAACTTATAAATGTTAGCTCACTGTTTTTCACAAACTCAAATACTAGATAAACAGTTTGAGAAAGAGACAAAACTATTCAAATTTCCCGGTTTCAGCTTTCTTCCTTATGTCACCATGAGCCTGAACTGCACAATTTTGCCCCCCCTGCCCATGGAAGCTAGTTTTGATACTTTCTGGGTTAATTCCTCAGCTCAAATCACTATTCACTGATGAATGTAAGTATATAACTAGTTGCTTCATATCTGAGCTACCATTTGGAAATCCTTATACAAACTTTTGTAGATGAACTTATAGATGTTGGCCTCATCATTTTTCACAAACTCAAATCCTAGAGAAACAGTTGAGCGAAAGGAGACAAAACTATCCAAATAACCAGTTTCAGCATTCTTCCAAAGGTCACCTTGAGCCTTCTTAACCATTAGCTTGAAATCAGTTTTGATGTTTTCCGGGCTAATTCCACAGCTCATATCACTAATGAAGATGTTTGATGGAGGAGAGTTGGAACACAGAGTGATGAGTAAGTCCGGTTGTCTTAACTATGTAACAACTACATGGGAACATGTGACCTCAGACGTAAAAGAAAGACGTGTATGCTACAAGTTCAGCCGTCGCATCTCAATCTTTGGAGGCGAAGTCATCTGCACACAGCAAAAATCTCCCTTACCAAACGACAGTGGATTTGTGGTAAATGAGATCATGATCCTCCACGATGTCCCATTCAGTGATCACTTCCGAGTAAGTTTCAATTTCCTCCATTACAACAGAAGGAATCTCCAGGCGCAAGAAATAATTATATCTCATTCTTGCTCTGCAGGTCCAGTTCAGATACCATATTGAGAAATCCTCGTTCGCCCATAATTCTTGCAAGTGTGATGTTTATATTGGGGTCATGTGGCTGAGAAGCACCAAGTTTGAGCCCAGAATAACGAAGAACATCATTGGGAAGTTTACTCATCGGTTGGAGGAAATATTACGGTTGGTAGAAAGAGAGATTTTGTTAACAAGTCAATAATGAATACTATTACTTTCAGATTTTTAGCAATTTGTACTCGTCAAGCTGATGAAGTACATGCCTGTTGGCGAGGTCGAATCCTTTTTTCACTTTCCAATTTGCCTCCAGTTCTTGGCTGGAAATTGGGCATCCCATTTATGTTCTTGGGGAGTTGCTCTCTTTGTGTCTCTCAATTTTGTTTTTCTACGTTCAGTGATAAATTAGCTTGAATAGATCCTCTTAACAAAACCGTATGTAGTTTTATTCGTTTTTCAGTTTTAATAAAAAACATGGCAGGTTGGCTTTCCATTTCCAGACTATAAGTAAAATTAGTTTTGAACTTGATTATGTGACAAGTATGACAATGAATTTATGCTAAATTTAAATCTTAAATGGTTTTTGTAACGCCCCGATCGGGAGGCGCCTGCTTCCGGCCAAGGTGCTAGTCACACAATGCCGCATGTCATCTTTGTAATAGAAAATACACTTCTCAAAATTTTCAAAATAAATCAATCCCGCAACCATCTCCATCGGATACTTATTTTTGAGCTGAAATATTTCGAATCACACTTGGTACTTCTATCACTCTCATTGGCTCATGTGTGGCTGGGGCTAGTCTATCTTCATCATTTGTTCTTATCTGGGGGTAAGAACAGAGAACAATAATAACGTAAGTCCAAATGACTTAGTGAGATAATTTACCAATAATCACAAGGTAGCAACTTCATCACTATTATATAAGAGACAAATAGACGTACATTTATTCCCAAGAGCTGTGAGAGAATAGTTTAATCAAAATTTAGAGTAATACATCTCACCACCGTCCCACACCAGTGATGAGACTTCACAAATTCACTAACTCTCACAGAGGAATTTGAAGTCACGATTACGACCACAAGGGGTCGACATATCACTTGAGCAATCACTGAGTTTGTATCAAATATTCAAGTTTCAAATGTAAGATAAAATTAATAATCACTTTCACACTTTTGCTGTTGGTGGTTCTCCTACCATATCACTCCACTTTTGAAAATACGAAAATTCTTATTCCTCCAAAGTATCGAGTGATCGGCTCGGACACTTAATCACTCACTGGGCATGGCTAGCTACATGCCTGATCCCGCTCATAGACAGCTATCTCCAGCTAGCCTACTGAGTAGGGATTATGTGTGCATCGTGCACGGGAATCAGCCGAAAAGTCTATCACCGTCGGTCCGTTCCGCCCGGTCGCCTTTCGTAACCGATCCCAGGACCCACCCCCAAGGGTATTAACACTTTCACTGTTATCACTTAACATGACCAACAGCATTTCACTGAACACATCAAGTCGCCATGTTAACATGAAATCACTAATTCAGCCCCAGGCTGATTTCAAGATAGACATGGCGACAATAACATATATTTCAAAATCACTTTTTAGCTTTCTCAACACAATCGCCAATTTTAGATAAAGCGATATTAATTAATATCAATAAAAGCGCTAAGTAAAAAAGAGCAATGTGGAGTACTATTTTCGTAAACAGTTTATTTTCTCAAAACTCATTTACACACTCAGACTCAAGTGGATGGAGTACTATTTTCATAAACAGTTAACTTTATTAGAACTTGGGTGGAAGTGAATTGTGGGGTGCAGAATCAATCATGTAAAATTAGGGGTGGGCATCGGGTTCGGGTACCCCCATACCCGACCCGTCTCGATCGGGTATTTCCCGTTCGGGTCGGGTATTTTTAATCCCCCAACCCGATCGGGTATTTATGGGGGTACCCGAAATTTTGGGGGTCGGGTATCGGGTATTGGGGTGGGGTACCCGATACCCGATCAGGTACCCCCATTCTATTAATAAAAAAAAATTAATTATATTATTAGAATTATATATTTAATTGAAGTGCCAATATATGATGTATATCATATATTATACATTAATGTTTATATTTAAGTTTTAAAATTATATTGAGTACCCCCATTTTATTTTTAAGAAATTAATTATAGTATTAAGTAGTATATATTTAATTGAAGTGTTATCATATGATGTATATCATATATTAGATATTAATGTTTATATTTAAGTTTTAAAATTATATATTAGGTGGGAGTTAGAACTTGTGAATAATAAATTGTAGTGTTATCAATTGATTCACAACAAAAATAAATAATGAATTAACAAAATTTTAATTTTAATTTATTAAAAATATAAAAAAAATTAATGGGGGTTTTGGGGGTACCCGACCCTAAGGGGGTACCCCCATAAAATGGGGGTCGGGACTCGGGTATCAAAAAATGATACCCGAGCCCTTGCGGGTACCCCCAAGGGGGGGTACCCGACCCCCGCCCACCCCTATGTAAAATGGGTGAGGGGCTCAGGTACGAATAGTCCAAGAATTACAGATAAGGGTAAGAGAAGTTTAATCAACTACTGAAAGAGTTCACGAGCAGGAAGTCAATGTTACATAGGTAAATAATAATAGTTAGTAGAAGGGAGGCCAAACAGAACTGATATACATGTATCAACGTAAATGTACAAGATAAGAAATCATATCCATCAAAATTGAAAGTTTAGGTAGCCATAATTTGAGAATTTCGAGCATAAGGGATATCAAACAAATTGACCAAGTAAACATGAAGGCCAAAGAATAGCATAGAACAAGCACGTATCGATCATCGAATCTTAACACAAATAGAACCAAGCGGCGAGATATAATAACCAGCACATATGTTCTTCCCCCAGCAAGAAAGCCAATGTAAACTCACCTAAAAAATGTAGGGGAATTCTTAATCGTATAGTCACTTAGGTTATGGCTTCTTAGTTAAATCGAAAGCACTGTCACAAAATAACTCAGATTATCATTTCATCAATCTTCTGAGTCTTCACTATAAGCATAATGAACGTCATTATCAAACTTAAGGGTATTCGGACATAGTCCTGATAATTCTTAGATATTTTAACAGTCTATGATCTCGTTTCCCAACTGATTTAAGTTCGGAATGCATAACTTAAACCCAATACTGACTGTGATTTCTCAATCATAATTCTCAATTGCATATGACACTTAACTGTGTAAGGTAATCATTTATCATAGTCCTTAACTCGACGAGCCAATAAATCGGTTGTTAATATCCTTTTTAAAGTTTGCACAACAATCTAATAATTCCTCCAAACCGATTAAACTCATTACTGTATTAATTACAAAATCAACACATAACCTTAAACCAAATCATAGCTTAACAATCTTAACTCTGATTATATTCAACTTCGTCCGAAAATCTAAATACATTCAACAATTCAATAGATTCAAATTTTGATTATTGAAATTTACCCAAATTGGTCGAATCAGAACCCAGTCTCACGTCGGAACTAGTCCAGACGAGTCCGGAATCACATTCTGCATAAGCTGTCTGAACAGTGTCACCACGCGCCACCGCCGATGATGGACACCGCCACCACCAGAAGGTGCGCCTCGATGCCAGGAGCACAACCCCCCAATCAATTCCTGATTCCGACCGCCAAAGGCCGATCAATTAGCCCAAAACAGCTGCCAAACCCTAACCCACCACCGACGCGCCACCCTCTTAATTCCCTCACCACCACTCGCCGTTTCACCAAATTAGCGCCACCATCAGCTTACCTATAGCTCAAAGATCAAAACCCACCTAAACATCACCATTTTCCGCCACCGGAAACCGCGGAATCATCACTACCGCCGAGCTCCACCATCGAGCTCGATTTTTCGGCAGTTATTTCGATTGTTTTGGATGAAATTTAGTATATTTTTGCTCCTTGAGCTGAGAGGAGCATGAATATGATCTTTATTTCTGGTTTCACGATGGTTTTCCTGCGATTCGACGGTGGGGGTGAGTTTGGGCCATTTTTGAGAATTTGAAGAAAATTCGTCCTTCTTTGATATATATAAAAATATTTTCAACTTCTTCAATTTTGACCCCCCAAACTTCTAACCAACTTCATTTCCACCCCAAAAGTTTCAACCCGCTTTCAATTTGATCCCTAGCCTTCAATTTAGTCCTCCAACTTTTATTTCTTGCACTTTGACCCCCAGAATTCCTGTTTTTGAACAATTAGGTCCAAAAAAAATTATTTTGAGGTCCTCAAACTTTTATTTCTCTCACATTAACCCCCAAAACTTTTAAAACTTTTGCAATCAAGTCCTTTTTATTTCTTTTTTCTAACCTTAAAATCCGATTATTCGATATCTTGATTTCTAAACCCTTATTTTTCAAAATATCGAATTTTAGGGATGTTACAGTTTTAAAACAATAATGTAATATGAACAAATGCGCAACAGTTATAAATATTTTTCAAATTAAATATGTACATATAAATATAAATATAAATAATTAGATTTTTAATAATAATATTACTTTTCGTATTTAGAAGGTTAATTTGGTATTTTTATTTTGAGGAACACTTGCAGGGGTCGACGAAAGAGGAAAAATGAAAGGCCATTTCTAGTCCCTTGAGCCAAGGGATGCTCGTAGGGGAGTGCCACGATGAAATAAGATAAATGTAAATAATTAAAACATTTTATGAGTAATATAATTTTTAATTTTTAAAAAGTTAATTTGATATATTCGTTTTCAAGAATAGAATACCCCTTTTTTTTTTTTAAAAAAAAAAATTATAAGCGGATCTAGCGAGTTTAGTGGGATTGATCCTTGAAATTCTGAGTTTAATTTGGAGCAGAACAAATATCGGATTCATAAAAATTTGAAAGATGAGGGTTCAAATTTTGACAAAGTTAATTATTTTATTTTATATGTGAAAAATGGATTTGTTGTATATTTATCAATTTATAATTTCAATAAACATAATCAAAATATATATTATAAAGAGTACACAAGCCAATAATAAGTTTGTATATAGTCCGACAGTTAATCATTGATTAATTCGCTTATTAACTGTCTCCACTTCGCACACATACGAGTAGAGAAGAGAAGAAAATCATCAGTTTTTCACAGGCAAGAGACAAAAGCAGCAAAAATGGATCCAAACCCCAAGAAGTTCCCGATCCTTTCCTACGTCATGGAAAAACTGCCCACCATCAAACGCACATTATCTGCCGCCGCAGCTGCTGCTGCCGCTGCCGCGGCCGATTTCGACGTTGAGAACCCACCGGAGCCGGCGCCAAAACCTAAGGAACCTCACTTCGAGCTCACCGAGAGAATGCCGCATCTCAAAAACGCCAGACTGATTTCTTCCATGCGCCGCGCCGTGAGCGACGTCGCGCAGACTCGATCCGTACTTCAAACCCTCGGAACCCGACCGGATCACGAGACTGTCGACAGGGCTCGCTTCAGGCTGTCTGAACTCAAGGACCATCCGTCGATGGATTCGGAAGAAATGAATAAGGAATATAAGATGTATAAGGCGGTGATATCACTGGATGAGATGCACGGGGCGTATGAGAAGATGTTGAGTGAGGCGGAGAGGAGATTGGAGAGGATTTATGAGGCGGCAGTGGCGGGGGAGGAGCTGATTGAGGAGGAAGGGGGAAATGAGGGGAGGAATTTGGAGGAAGAGCAAATTGATGAGGAAGTGGTGAGGATTTTGAAAGAGGCGGAATCGGGGAAGGGGATTGAGAGGGTGAATTTGTCGGAGAGAAGGTTGAGAATTTTTCCTGAGGCGTTTGGGAGGTTGAAGTCCTTGCTTGTGCTGAATTTGTCTAATAATCAGCTTGAGGTTAGGCGTACTAACTGGGATTTTATAGATCTTGAGATTATGTACTTGAATTCTTTGTTCTCATTTGTTACTATGAATGTGTTTGAATTGGCATTCGGTGCATTTATATGTAATTGTTTAGGGTTGCATCTTTGATTGTTTGAATGGGCTAAGGGATGGTACATTGAGTTGGTGGCTTGAATATAATCTTCTTAGTGATTGAGATTTTGATAATGGAGGTAGCATGAGATTGAGGCGAAATGGGGAAAGACAATTAAGACTAACATCAATTCAACTGAGTATTTCTTTGAATTAAACTGTAGATAACATAAATGAAGCATTACTATTAGACACTTGAATATTCTAGCAAGTTTGGAAATAATCATTACTTAGATTGGAAAGATTATGGACACTTGTGCTCTCGATTTTGTTTGCAGTGTTGAGTGAAGATATGGACTATTAATGTCGTAGTTCGCTAAACCCTGAAGACAACCATATTACATTGACATTATTTGAAATTGTTATGGAGTTTGTGAACTTAAGACTCTTGTGTGTCTGCTTAGCATAATATTTGCTTGGGTAGTCTTTGATAGCATGCTATTGGTACTTTGCCAGTGGAGGAGAATTAATCTATGCATGGAATTCTTTTTCTCATTTGGTCAGGAAGAATTTAAAGTCAAAGAAAATACATTAGAACAAGGGAAGGAACGAGTGAGGAACTAGCTTTTGCTCCTTGGAATGGATTTAGATTGAGTGAATGTGCTTGGCATTTTTAAGTTATTGTGCTTGTGAAATACTGTGTTTTTTTTTGCAATGAATTTCTGTCTGAAAAAGGCTAGATGAATTCGCATCATGACTTTTCTCCAGCGAAGGAAATGATTTTGCAAGTTTATATCACAGCATAGGCTGCTGAAATTCAGATATTAACACTTGCCTTCTTTTTTGAGCAAAACAGGCAATTCCTGATTCAATTGCTGGATTAGAAAATCTTGAGGAGCTCAATCTTTCGGGAAATCTTTTAGAGTCATTGCCTGATTCAATCGGCCTCTTGTATAAGTTGAAAATATTAGATGTTTCTGGAAACAAGCTTACTGCCTTGCCTGACAGTATTTCTCATTGCAGGTAAAACTCACATGCTTACAGATATGATAACTTAGTTCCCATGTTATGCTACTGAGTTTCTGTCCTGTTTCCAGGTTGTTGGAGGAGTTGGATGCAAGTTTCAACAAACTCACTTACCTACCAACAACAATAGGGCTACTATTGAATCTTAGAAGGCTCTCGATCCACCTGAACAAGATCCGTTCTCTTCCAACATCTATTGGTGAGATGCAGTCTTTGCGCTTTTTGGATGTGCATTTCAATGAGCTCGGTGGTCTTCCACATTCAATAGGAAGATTGACAAATCTCGAGATCCTTAATCTTAGCAGCAACTTCAGTGACCTGACAGAACTTCCAAACACAATTTCTGACCTTACCAACCTGAAAGAGCTTGATCTGAGCAACAACCAGATTCATGCATTGCCTGACACCTTTGGTCAGCTAGTGAATTTGACTAAGCTTAATGTGGACCAAAACCCTCTTGCAATACCTCCAAAGGAGGTTGTTAGTCAAGGAATTGAAGCTGTCAAGGCTTATATGGTCAAAAGATGGGCTGACATCCTGATGGAGGAAGAGCGTAAGCGCATGCAGGAAGTGCAGGAGCAAACCCAAGCTGGTTTATTAACTCGAAGCACCTCCTGGTTGAAAAATGTTACTGGCACTGTTTCAGAATACATTGGAGGCATGGCAAAATCGAATGACCCTTACCTGAATCAGCAGCTATAACTTCATTTTTCCAGCAATCGTCATTTGTCCTTTAATTGCATGAACTTATGATGAGGTATGAAACAAATATGAGCTGCTGCTGCTCTCATTGTTCAAGGTGAAACATTGAAACTTGACATGATTCTAGATTAAAAATATTTTTCAATGATCCAATATTAATTCTTAATTTGTTAGAAAGAAAAATATAAACCTTAATGACTATGTACTGATGTTTTTATCTCTTCCTGTTGCAGATGGCCTGCCAATGTCCACAATCATCCAAGTAAAGCTTCTTGAAGAAAACTAAAGATAGCATGAGCCTTTGCCAGCCTCTTTCTTTTTATGAGTTTCCTTGATCTCTCAACCAGTATTTTTTCCAAGACATTGACAATGTACTTGTTTTGGTGGCCTTGTGATTAGGTACTGTTCTGTTTAGTACTGATGCTTTTCTCCATCATCACTAAACTTTGATGTTTTGGTCATACTTTTGTTTTGAGCCCTTCTGGGTTTTAATATCCAACTAATGCAGAAACTCCAATAATCCTATCACTGCTGTTTTTTGATATGTAAGTTGATATATTCCTTCTGTTAAAGTTACAGATCTCTCATTTCTATAGCATCAGCACTGCATTTGTATTTTTTCTTTTTTCATATATGTAATTAGGAATGACAATAGGTAAATTTGGACAGTTTTGTAGTTAACTGGGAGCGACCCGTCCAGAAAATTAGACACAATGAGTTTGAAACATATTTTTTTTTTAAAAAAAAATAATTAATATCACTCTACTTTCCAAGGGCTCGTTTGGTTTGGAGGATATGGCTTGATAGATAATTTTATCAAGTCATATCAAGTGTTTGGTTGTAATGATAAAAGTTCAAGATTGATACATGAATTGGTATACAATCTCACATTCAACTGATTGTCTATCACTCCACTTGAGGTGTGATTGTGTAATCCAACTTAGTGGGAGGAGGTAGAATTTGTGATATGACAATTATATCCATGTAAATTTAATTTTTAGTTTTCTTATAATGGATATCTTAGTAAATTTATTATTTAATCTTTATATCCAAATTGTGTAATCCTAGTCAACGAACACAATATTATATTATTCTCAACAGTGTAATTTCACCATATCATTATAATTTTATCAATCATGTCTATAAAACCAAACGTGTCCTTGAATGTATAAAATAATATTACTAGTAATTAATTAATTAATTATTATTTATTTACAAATATTTTAGTCTATGAAAATTAAAACATTTCAAATAATATCAATATACATATCACGTAAATAATTACACAATCAATAAAAGATATGAAATTGTAACAGATTAAATCCAAATAAAAAAAAAAATTAAAATTCAACTCAAAATTCGAAATAAGTTCACATAGCACCCGATCTCATTGCAAGCCCTACTTCTAACCAAAGAGATGATACCTGAAAAATATTACAAACTGTTTCAAGGAATTGTATTATTAAAAAAAGGGAGGGTTGGGGGGGGGGGGGTTGGAAGTTCCCATTATTAATATTCAGTACCTAGACAATTATCATCCATTATTATTCACATAAGGTCCACATCAAATTATTAAGGTTGGTGTCCCTAATTGCCAACCTTGCCATGTGCACCCCATGCCATTCAAATTCCTTCCTATAACTCCCACACCTCAAAAACAACTCACAATACTATCCTTTTCTTTCTTCTCTTCTTCTTCCTCCAAACCTTCCAATCACCAATACATGAACCAAATCACAAAGAAAACATCCAAAACCACAACATGCCTCTTCTTCTTCTTTATCTCCTTCTACATTCTCTTCTCATCATTTGACAAAACAAACTATTCTTGGAGCTCATTCTTGCCACTTCTCGGATTGTGTTTTTTTGCCATTTTAATCATTTTTGCAGTTCGAACCACCATCGTGACATGGATAACGGTGGTGGTGCTCCTGGCGTTTGTCGGAAAGCGCCGCCATGTTTTGGCCAAGGAGGGAGATAAAATTACATCAGATGTTGCAATGTACTTGGCCAAGGTTGTGGTCAAGGACAAGGGTCTTGTGGCTTTTGTTTGTGCCACTCTTGTTAGTTTAGCAATAATGGCTTGGTTAAGAATAGCCGATCAAATAAATTCCTTAGTTACTTGGTGAGTTGTTGAAGTAGGTTGTGATTGCATGTAACATGGGATGGAATATTTCTTCTTATTTGGTCTTCCTTTTGGCTTGTCTATTTTATTTTATTTATATCAAATGTGAGTACTAGAGTTAGAAATTGTCATATTTAAGTGTTTTTACTAAAATAACCATCCCAATTTTAAGTTAATAAGTGCAAATGTGTTATTTTACTTTATTGGTTTGGCCACATTTTGGGGAGACATTCACCTACTCCGTCAAAGAGGGATGCGTCTCCCTCGTAATATTGTTAAATCAATTTTACCAAGTAAACTTCTCTAAATAGTCCAATCATTGTCCCTTAAAATTTGGACCTTATAAAATCATTGAATCGGGATATTCAACGAGGCGAGTGACTAATATATTAATTTGCTTATTCTAAATAAGACCTAAAATGATTACTTTATTTTTTCAATTTACATACACATAGATATACCAAAAAAATTTTAAATTTTAAATTTTAAATTTCACCCATACAAGTAAGGGTGATATAGAAGTATTTTACTCAAGATCTAATCTACCAATAACTCTAGAATCGTTGATTCTCAAACTGCAACTATATTTTGTTGTTTGAAAATTATTGATTTCTAATTTCTCTTATCAATAAAAAAATAAAATACTTATTCTACTAGTCAAGGAGTCAATTAACCTATTGGTATTATTCTCACATATATAAATATAAAATTTGGGGTTTGGATCCTTACAATTGACAAATCATTAGTATGAGTGTTTGTGTAACTAATAAACAAAAACTTCGACAAAAATGCCAAGTGGCAATTTGGCTCAAATCTCATTAACACAAGTCTCACGCATAAAGTATGAAAATCGATAGTTAGAACTTAATGAACTTCTAGTATGTGCATGTATAAGTATATTAAAAAAAATCAACATCTGTATAAATAAAACCCAACAGGCCAACTTGGACTACAAATAATTCAAATTAAATCCCCAAATTTATTTATGATACAAGTATGAGGTATCATGTGCATATATATATATATATATATATCATATAGAACTTGAGAGTTTGTCCATTCAAAATATATCCATTTCCATTGTAAATTAAAAATTGTGATTCCATTTCTAATTGTGTGAGTATCTAAATAAAAAAACATACCTAAATTGATAATTGTGATAGTAATTCATTGAGATAAATGCAAAATTCATCTGCAATAAAGAGAACACATGAAATTTATACATAATCAAAAAACTTATAACTGCGTTATGAATTGAGTGACAATTAAAAATAAAATCTAGCTACGTAAAATAATTTTCACCCATCTATTTTATCATATGTTTTATTCTCCAACACATTAGAACTTTATAAATAGTATTGGTTCTATTTGAGTATTATTTCATATTAAGTTAATGATAATCATGTTATGTTATGTTAGTACTAAAAGAGCACAAATATTTCCTCAAAAAGTTTCCCTTGTCACGTAGTTTTCTTTCTAAGTAAGAAAAAGAAAACAAATAATAACCTGATAAAATTCCAAAATGGAAAATAGAGCCACACTTCCAAACAACTCTCCGTCTGCTCTCATTCACGTAGATTTCGACTCTCAAATTTCGTTTGCTCTTAGAGAGAGAGAGAAGTGCAGAGCTTAATGCGGCTCATATCTACGCGTGGGTTGCGTGAAATCGGTTTAAGATTTTGAGTGATTATTTTTCACCGGTGATCTCGCGCATATTTGGAAATTTTTGGTTAATTTTAGGGCTAGGGATCTTTCTTTTTATTTATTTTGATTTGGTATTGTGTATAACCAACAGAGACGAGGGTGTGGAAGGGCATTTTGTTTTTCGGCTTGCCTAGGACGAGGTTTGGAGTTTAGCTATGGAGGCTGCTTCTACTGTGGTGATCAAGGTAGTTTTTCCTTCTTACACTCTGTTTCTGTTCTTCTTTTTGTGCTTTTATTGTTCCTGCATGTTTTGCTATTGTTTGATGGTTATTTTTGTTGTTTGTGTGGATGATTAGTTGAATTTCTTTACGTGTTTGAGGATTTTTTTGGGCTGCTGTCGATTGTGATCATGCATACTTTTTTGAGATTTTTTTTGCAGCTAGGTTTGATGAGTAATTTTCATTTTTTTCCCTCTTCCTTTTTTGGTTTTTATGGTGGGTAGTTGACTATACGTATGGTTTTTGTATTTTTTATTTCCTTCCCAATGTTGGACATTATTTTGGGGTTCACTTCTTGTTTTTATTCTGTAATTTTGCTCAAGTTTGTCTTCTGTATATGTGACGTATGTTGCATGCTGTAACATCTCTAATACGCATGAATGATCTGGCGGATCTTTTTCCTTCCATTGAATTCTCCTGTCAATTTATATTGATATGCTCAAACTTGTTGGCGTAACTAATCTTAAGTAGCATAACCGATCTTAAATGTAAGCTTTGCCTCTATGCTTTCCAACGCCTACTATGGTACTTAAGCTGTGAGTTTTTGTATTTCACTTGTGACATGTTTTCCAAAACATTATGGATGAACCCTTCTTTTATTTTGTTCTGTGTTAACAATTATGAATCAAGGCTTCCATGAAATTGTTTACGCTGGTGTATTTTGTATAGAGTCATTGCAATGCATGAGAGATTGGGCAGGATTATGCATCGTTGTATTCCTGAATAATAACTGAATATTCTCTCTCTCCTTTTTTCCCCCCTCAGAGCTGTGATTGAACAGCAGTTCTTGTTTTAGATTTGATTATTGTGAAAATGCTTGTATTTTCACACTTGCTTACTATCCTCCTATTTTTTAGCTTATATTGTATTTTTTTTAATGATTCTTGCTGGTTGTGAATCTCAGTCTTACTTCGTTTTAGTATCATTGGAATCTTCTTGGACCAATTTCTAAACACCACTTCTACAGGTCAAGTATGGGGATATGATGAGGCGTTTCAATTCCCAAATTGTTGATGAAGAACTGAATCTCAGTATGGATGGACTGAGAGAGAAGATCCTTTCCCTCTTCAGCTTTGCTCCTGACACTGAGCTAATGCTTACTTATATTGATGAAGATAGTGATGTGGTGACTCTTGTTGATGCTGATGATCTTCGTGATGTGGTGAAGCAGGGGCTGAACCCCCTTAGGATTATTGTTAAGCTGAGTTCTGAAAAAAATGCAAGACAGTTTAACTGTTCGAGTGGAAGTTCCACCCCCTTGAAAACACCTCGGGTGCAACAACCATTGCAAAATCTGCATGCTGCAGTCTCCGAAATTCTGAAATCTGTGCCAGAGCCTCTACGTGAAACACTGGTGAAGCTCTGTACTGATTTGACATCTAAAGCCTCATCATCTTCCCCATGTATTATTGAACTTGTTGTTGACTGCTTCTTAAAAGTTGGCTTGTCCTACCTGGGCCAGCTTCCTGAGTCCCAATCTAGAGTGCAGCCTAGCTCAAACAGTGATGGTAATGTGAACAGCCTGGCACAAAAGGAAAACAAAGGATCGGATCTGTCTAAAGTTAATGCTGCTGCCACACTGAAAGTTCAATCAAATGGCAAAGAAGAGCGATCCTCAAAATGCAATGAGTGCTTGACAAAGCTTCAACTTGATGCAGCCAAGGAAAAAGATAAGGTGAGACTTATAAATGCAGCTGGAGGAAGCATGGGGACTTCATCTTCAAAAGAACTTGGTTTAAAAGCTGCATCGTCGGGCTTTGACTCTACACATGGCAATGTTGGTAAGAGAGAAAAGGTCAAGCAAATTGGTGAATGGTGTTCGGATGAAAATTCAGATTTGGTAGCTTCTCATGCACCAACTCTTCTGAATCAAAATTTATTTTTGGAGAAGGAGCTTGGTGAATCATCTTCCCCACCTGTTAACCCACCATCCGTTAGAAATAATGTTCCTACTGAAAAGAAGGCTAATGAGCTTAGTGAGCCGCATCCTGGACCAAAGACTGCAAGTACCGTTGCTTCGGATCCTGTGAAGTGGGACTGTCTTGATGGAAGGATGAAATGCGCACTCCCTGGTGGTCTTGGGTGGTCTCTAGGCTCTACTTTGGTGGCACCAATTTGGGCGCCTGATTCTGATACCTCACATTTGCCAGTCTCACATTCTGACCTTAGTCCCACGTCTGGAATACCTGCTGGAAACGCCTCAGCTGCTCAGTCACATCTGGCTTCCCAGGCAGTTCCGTGTAGGAGCAGCAGTAGTCAGTATGATGGCACTGGTATTTTTATTCACTGGGGTGTTCGTTGCGATGGTTGTGGGGTCCATCCCATAACTGGTCCGAGGTTCTACTCAAAAGTGTAAGAACTAATAGGGTGGACGAATTACTTGTCTGTTGAGATATAGCTCTTAGGGTGAATTTTTTTATGCTAATGCCTTCGATTCCCCTCTCCCTGCAGAAAGGAGGACTATGATCTATGCAGCATCTGCTTTTCAGAAATGGGAAATGGCACTGACTATATCAGAATGGACAGCCCAGCAGTTCATCAAAGTCATATGTCTTTTAAGGGGTTGTCTGAATCTGTATGTATATTTTTCATTCTTTTGATACTTGTAAACTTTCTTTTCACATTTTTTCTTTTCTTATGTTAATAAGGTTTGTTTATGTCTTATTACAATTTCAGAACCAGCCTCCAACCCTACCACATGTCTGCAGCAGGGTTTCTAAGATTAAATCATACTCATTCAAGCTAGATAGTCGCTTCGTTCAGGATGTGAATGTAGTTGATGGTACTATTATGGCACCTTTAACTCCATTTACAAAGATTTGGCGAATGAGGAACAATGGTATGGTTGTATGGCCCCAGAAAACACAACTTGTATGGATTGGTGGCGATTTATTGAGCAATAAATTCTCTGTTGAATTAGAAGTGAGTTACCTTCATCGCCATCTTTTGACATAATTTCTGATTCCCTTTATGTATACTATTTTCAATTTTTGGGGCTACTAGTTTATGCCTTTTTGGGTTTTTTCGATGCCCTATTGTTTAATCTCTAACACATCCTATTGTCTCTGCTACAAAGAAAAGGGGTAATGTTTGTGTATTGTAGTATTTATAGGACAATTAAGCTTTGCAAGCTCTTTATTTTAATTAATATTTTAAAATACTTGTACTTATTATCTGTTTGTCCTTTTCTCGACAAGTTATTATTGTTGTTTTCCCTTGCGATGCCTTCCATTTTGTCAGCATTATTTTGATAATCATTAAAAAGCAATACTTAGATACAATGGGTTTTCATGTCATGCCAGATTCCTGCAGCTGGTTTACCAGTAGACCAGGAGCTTGATATAGCTGTTGATTTCATTTCTCCTGAGCGTCCAGGTCGGTACATCTCTTACTGGAGAATGATTTCACCCTATGGCCAAAAGTTTGGGCAACGTGTATGGGTTCTCATCCAGGTTGGCCACTGTCATGCTGTTCACCCTTAATCTTCTAGCTATGTTGTGCTGCTCCAATTGGGATGCTTAGATTGGTTCCTTTATTCATTGATATAGGTTGATGGTTCTTTGAAAGAGACGCCACATGAAAGTATTAGGGGCTTGAACCTGAACTTTCCCCCTGTAAGCAGTGGCTTAATAAGTCCTGAAATTGTCAATGTGCGTGCAGAGCTGGTTGTGGCTGACAGCAAGCCTGAGGCAGGTAACTCCAGAAAGATGGGAGAATTAGTAGAACCAGTTCCGGACAACTTTCAGGAGATGAAATTCCCAATCAACGACAGCTTGCTGGTCGACACTGGTGCATCAAGCTCTGTTCCTTGTGCTGGTTCATCTGTTCCATATCCTATTGCTCATGTGCCTGATCCTCCACCTCCATCAGCACCTATTGCAAGTGCACAGGATTCTGCATTAGAGCATCCGGGAAAGAAGGCCAACACTGGTGCATCAAGCTCTGGTCCTTTTGCTGGCATCTCTTTTCCAGAGCATATTGTTGGTACGCTTGATCCTACGCCTTCATCTCTACCTATTTCAAGTTCACAGGAATCTGTAATAGAGCTCCCAGGAAAGAAGGAATTGGAAGAGAAACGGCTTAGGGAGCTCGAGGAGATGGGCTTCAAAGAGGTTGATTTAAACAAGGAGATCTTAAGGATGAATGAGTATGATTTGGAGCAGTCCGTGGATGCACTTTGTGGTGTCACTGAGTGGGATCCTCTCCTTGAGGAGCTGCAGGAGATGGTGAGTTTCTCTGCGACATGACATTACACTCTAATACAGAAAGCATTTTGTTTCTCTTCGGCTTCTTGCCCTCCTTTGATTATTCAAATTTATGTTCTTATAAGTGTTGTCTAAATGGATTGCTGATGCAGGGTTTTGGTAAAATACAGGAATGAAAAGAATGATGCTAAGGAATAATAATGGAGGTATCAAGCATGTAGCTATGCATCTTATTGCCGGAGGGTAGATCTAGTATATAAACTTCTGTACATGGTAGAAATAAATGCTAGTACTGGAGAAAATTTTTATAGTACGCTTTTCAATTCTTCGTCTGTGGGGTATTTTGCTTATGTTGATTCTGCTGGTTGAACTTGTTTAGCAGCTGTTTATATAACCGGATTCGGCTTCTAATTCTTTATCTGATTCTTGTTTGTCCTTTGAGGTAACTTTCTTATTGCCAATTTGAAGTCCACAATCCCCTTTCCCGTATTTATTCAGAACATGTAAAAAGTGAAGCCAAAAGAATGACATGAACTTTAGCTATGTTTGGTTGTAAATTGTCAATTTATTTTTCAACTCTCAAAATAATGACAAACAAATCTTACACATTTTTCAATCTCACTCTACAAACACACCTAAAAAGGTTCAAAATATCCTCTCAATTTGTTTCCTATTCATTCGTCAATGTCTAGCCCTCTCATTTTTTATCCCTCCCACCCAATAGATATATACACATACATAAAGTATCAATTTTACCTTACCAACTAAACAAAAAAGTTATTGATGTGACATTTTGTCTCATTCAAAGACACAACTAAACAAATAATTTTTTTTCGAAACATTTTACATCTACCACCCAAAATATAAACAAACAACTATCACATTCCTCATCCACACTTTCCAAAAACCATTTTGCCAAAATATTTTGACAAAATGCTCCAATTTACAACTAAACATAGCCATTGTTACCTTAAACTGAATCATTGTTCATGGATCACCAGAAATCATTACAGGAACACAACCCATCTTTGAAGTGGTGGAAGCGGCTTCTATCCCTAATAACAATCTCTCTGTTGTAAACTTTCGTGATAATTTTTGTTGCATTATGACAGTCTATACATATTCTGAGGTTTTTCGATATCCTGATTGCAGCCCCTGAAGAAGTTCTGATGAGACCAAAGGCAATAGCCAACTTCTCACTATGATGAAAAATTGAAACTTCCTTGTCATCTTCCTCTGCCTCCAGCCTTGCCTGCTCTGTGTCGGGCACATAGCCAGCCAACTTGATCTGCTCAATCATGTTTTCTACTGACTTGTATATCTCTGAAGACTGCGGGTGTCTAATATCTTCAGCCAAAAACTCATGAATAATGCCGTCCAATTCAATATAGCTGCACCCTGGGCTCTTCTTAATCCCAAGCCTCTTCATCTCATTTCTGAGCCTTGTAGCATCTTCTAATCTACCTACTGATGCATATAAATTGGATAAAAGTATGTAATCCCCACTTTGTGCTGGTGCCAACCTAACAGCATGCTTCAATGCTTCTTCCCCAATTTCAACATGCTTATAAACTCTACAAGATGCAAGAAGGGTTCTCCATATCACTGCATTGGGTTTGATGGGCATGTTCTTTATGAACTCATATGCATCCTCAACCAAGCCTGCTCGGCCAAGCATATCAACCACACAACCATAATGCTCAATTCTCGGTTCAATCCCAAAATATCTACTCATGCTAACAAAGTACCTGCAACCTACGTCAACCAATCTTGCATGATTACAAGCACAAAGAACACCTATGAAAGTCACATCATTTGGTTCAACATTTTCTTGAAGCATCAAATTGTAGTATTCAAGAGCTTTTCTTCCTCTTCCGTTACTAGCTAGTCCTTGAATTAATGCTGTCCATGTCCACACATTTTTGGAAGGCATCTCTTTGAACGCTTCAATTGCTCTATCCACACACCCGCATTTTGCATAAAAATCAACAAGGGTAGTCCCAAGATTGATAGTAAGCTTCAATTTCTTCTTCTTTATATAAGAATGGACCCATTCTCCAGTTTGTAGAGCTCCAAGGACAGCACAAGAAGAAAGCACACTAATCATCGTCACCTCATTTGGTTCCACATTCTCATTTTGCATATCATGGAAGAGTGCAAGTGCCTCCTTGCATCGGTTTGAGTTACTATATCCAGAGATCATGGCGGTCCAAGTGACTACATCCCTTTTAGGCATATTATCAAACAAACCCCTTGCAATGTCCACACGGCCACACTTAGCATACATGTCAATAAGAGAAGTAATCAAGCTCTCACTACACATGAGACCATTCTCATCTACGTACTCATAAACCCAATCCCCCATCTCCAAATCCCCAAGCTTCCCACAAGCCGTCAAAACACTAATCAACGTCACTTCATTGAAACCAATATTCGTTTTCAACATTTTTTTAAACAACCCCACAATCTCTTTCCAACAGCCACACCTAACATACCCTGAAAACAATGAGTTCCAAGCAATGGCGCTTCTGTCGGACATTCCATCAAACACTTGGCGCGCCAATTCAAGACGATTGCAGCAAGCATACATATAAACCAAAGAATTCTCAACAAATTCTGTACATCCAAACCCGCCTATCAATTTCACAATGTGGGCATGAATTTGCTCACCTTCCCTTAATGCCCTCTGCTTTGAACATGCTTTCAGAACGGCGGGGAATGTGAACTCATCCGGTTGCGAGGAGTGTTCGATCATTTGCCTGAATAAAAGAATGGCTGTCTCAGGGGATTGCTTTTTAGTAAAACCCCTTATCATGATATTGTAAGCTGAGGAATCGGGATTTTCGAGTTTGCTAAAAATGGAGAGAGCATAGTCGATGGCGGGGTCCGGGAGAAGCAGGGCAGCCGACTCTAGGAGGGGCTCCGCCACTGCCGGATGGTGAAGGAGGCGGGTTTTGATCAGGCGGGCATGCACTTGATTCAGTTGTTTGGTGGTCTTGCATTGTTCAAGAATTAAGGTTTTTGGGTTTTCTGGGAAGTGAGCGACGGTAGATTTTGTCGATAGGAATGGGGAGGGAGAAGCTGACAGAGTAAAGACCATCTTCTCGTTGGGATATGCCTCAATGTAAACTGGTATTTGACTGTTTGCTATTTGTGGTTTTGAAAGAAAAAATCTGACATCTGAATCTTGTATTTCAATATACTATGTTTAGATATATATATATATATTACTGTTTCCATTTTGGCAATTTTTATGGCTACTTACAGTGTTTTGAAAATCGGACCGGACTAGCCGGTCCGATCGGTTGGACCGGTGATCGGTGGCCAATCCGGTCTGATTGATGCCTGAAAATCGGTGCGGGTCAAAACCGGTGAAAATCGGTCAAAAAGCGGTTGAACCGGTACCTGTTCAATCGGTTTTTGACTGGTTTACTACTTTTTTTTTTTTTTTGAAAATTTAAAAATTACTTTTTTTAAAAAAAAGAAAAAGTAAAAAGAAAAGATAAATTATAAATTGAAGATGATAATTAAAGATTTTGGACATATAATTTTTTGAAATATGAATTTATTTTCTTGATATTTAATGAAATGGTAGTTATATGTGAATGCTTATGTTTAATTTGTTATTTTATTTTGTTTAATCTCTCTTAGATTATGTTGAATATTTAGCGTAGAAGAATTTATTTATACTTGGAGTTGAAACATGAAACGAATAATTACTTATATTAATGTGAAATATTATTTTTTATTTATTTATAGTTGACTAATTGTGAAATAGTATTATTTTCTAAAATACATACTTAAAAATAAGTAAGTTGAAATTTTTTTCAAATGATATTCTTTCTATATCAATTGAAAATTTTATTTTTTATTAATATTAAAATTTTATATATTTTTATAAAATTAAATATAATTATTACGTCATACCGGTTGGACCACCAGTAACCAGTAAGGTCACCGGTTCTTTGTCCGGTCCGATTCGGTCCAGCGATTGAATCGATTGAATCAGTAACCAGTAAGATCACTGGTTCTTTATCCGGTCCAATTTTAAAAACATTGACTACCTAAGTAGAAGAATCGGATTCCATTCATGGCCAATGCAGTATTTCTTTATATTTTAACCTAATATAGTTGACCTGTGATGTGAGCTTCGGGAGTATTTTCTACTTTTGGGCTGGAAGGAGTAAATCCTGGCTCTTGTTGAGACGAGCTTATGTCCTCAAAAGTACAAAAAAAAATAAAGGGGTTAAAATTTGAGAGTTAAAATTGTAAGAAAATATAAGATTACAATCATATCTATAAATATCAAGTATGAGTATGTATAGGTAGTTCTCATTTGATAAATAAGTAATGACTGAAGTGGCCCAATCCAACTCTTATTGATAAGTAAGTCAATGACTAAATTAGAAACGACATCTATTGTGTCAATGACACCAAAGGGGTATTAAATGAATAAAATTGAGATATGAATGGAATATAATAAAATAGAGTCATTTTGAAGTTTCCTCTAAAATGAGGCATGCAAAGGAGCTATTACGAAAAAGTTACCGAATGTAACCTAATCTAGCATTTTCAAAGTAGTTGATCAAAGAATATAGTTAAGTGGATCATGACTTGACTTGGTCATGATTGACCCCACGAGAAAAGCCTGTGTCTTGGGCTATAGGAATAGAAATTAAGATTAGGTTAAAATTCTCTTCCAACTAATAAGCAAGCACAGTAGAAAACAACATTTTTTTGACAGCAGCTGCCTGAACAAATCAATCCTTGTCCTTCATCACTACCTCCTTTTGATAAAGTTCTTCTTGTAACTTCAATGCCAAACTGTAAATGTTGAATACTTATCCTTTCACAGTGAAGTAACTGCATATGATCCACACATATATTCTCCTTTCCTTCACCATCATATTTGCCACTACATATCCTCCATTCTGAATAATCGATAAAAGCTATTATTTGAAACTGACTAAAGAAGAGCATCTGATTCATGACAGACCAAAGCAATACCACAAATGGAATATCTTTTGAAAAATCAGTGCCTATAAATCTTAAACTTTTTATGACAGTTTCTGCAGAGCAAGAGGCGGCTAACTAAGGCAAAAAACAATGAGAAGAAGCCCGGAGCACCATGACAAGAAAGACAAATACTATTTGGACTCTGATTCCTTCATTGATGAATACTTAGATCGCGTAGGCAGAATGCATAGAATGCCTAGCGTGATCACTGATTGTCCGGACGTCCCACAGGCCCACAAACCTCTCAACAACAACAGCTCGGCTCGTGCAGATCACAGACATGATGATCATCACGTAAAGATTTTTTATGAGAATCAACACCATCACCATCATCAAGCCCCTGAGGTCCACAAGAAAGCTCAATTTGTTGAACAAGAAGAGACTGCTGAGATTGATGGAGATGGAGAACATAAAGTTTATGAAGAAAAAACAATTGATGTGGAAGCCGATGGATTCATCCAGCAGAGGCACAAGAAGTTTGAGGCATCCAAATGGGATACTTTCAAGGTGTATTAAGTTAGAATCCTGTCTGCAGGCAGGCATATTTGCATGCATCTAAGTAGTATTTTATTTTATGGTAAGTTTAGCATATAAATAACGTGCCTGCCTTTTGTGTATTTTGTTTTGTGCATATATATAGGCTTTGAAAATATTTGTATCATGTGTTTTCAGCTATATTTTGTAATGTATTCCCATGCTTCTTTCTACGAAAGGCTTTTTGGAATACTGCTATTATAAGTCAGAAAAAAACTACTCTTATTGCATAAATTTCTCTACCATTCTTGTGTAGGCGCATGTGATGATCTTGACTTAGCAGGATAGTTTACAGCCAACAGATGAAATTCAGAGTTTCTATAGACTCAATTTGGGCAGACAAGAAAAATAGACCCCATCCCATTATCAATCTAATATATATACTTTTTAGTTTTAAGTTTCAACATGCAATTAAACCGAATCGGGTCGGGTAGACTCGAGTCAAGTTGAGTTTGAAGAAAAAGCTCGACAAGCCTGATTTTTTGAGTTCAAGCTTGATAAGATGATGAAAACTTGAATTCGACTTGTCTCGACTCGATTAAGCTTAAACATTCAAGTAAACTTTGGATCACTGCAAGTTCGAGCTCAAGCTCAAACTTTAAACAAAATAATAGTAATATATATATTTTTATAAAATGAAAAATATAAAAATTATATACTAGCTCATGAGCCTCAAAACTATACACTATGGTTTGACATTAGCTTGAAGTAGGGATCGAGTCTATAATAGCTCGATCTGAGTTTGTGAGCCGACTCACGCAACTCATTTGTGCCTAATTTCATATATTTGTTACTCCAATAAAATGTTAACCTCTTGTAGAGTCTAATAAAACTCTGATAAACTAGATAGTCTTCAAGGTGTTTGATTATAAGCTTTGGGATGATTCTACAATCCTCTGATCTTCGTAGGCAATATTATCGACAATCCCAAAACAAAGGTTGAATTTCCTTATGTCCTAAGGACATAAGGGTGTTTGACTAAACTTATTTAAAAGGTCTTATAAGCTCTTACATTTTATAAGATGTTTTTGGAGCTTATAAAATGCTAGATCTTTTTTTAAAAATAAGTTGTTAAAGTGTTTGAATAAAATAAGATTTTGGAGCTTATAAGATGTTAGTAATGATAACTTTATAATTAATATGATTAAAATTAAGGAATTTGTTGATATCTTAAAAATAAGTTAGGTATTCCTTAATTTTTTTAAAAAGAGCTTATAAGTTCTTTTTCAAAAGAAATTTACCAAACACTTTTAGACAACTTATAAGCTCTCAAATATCTTATAAGATATTTTGAAGAGCTTATAAGCTCACCCAAACACCCTTATATGATATTGCACTTGCTCATGCATGCAAGAATCTTCTTGAGTAAAAGCAAAACATACTACTTTCGGAAAATTCATCACTGCAGAATAGTTTCAGCTTCCGAATATCCAAGATGAAAGATGTCCCATTTGAAGCATGAGATTCCTTGACAAATTAATGTGGTCTCATCTGTCATATTGTCATGCCCTACCCACACGGACTAAATATTAGGAATGAATACTATATAAGCTTTGACTAAAAAATTCATGTGCATTCATTGGATATTTCTTTTAGACAAGTTGATTATAACCCAATTTTAGGATGCATTCGGTGGGTTTAGAGATAATTCTCATGTCCAACATGCTCATGAACCGGGGCATGACACATATGATGTTGAAAATAAATTGTCCCAATAATATTAAGCATATTTAAATTCTATTTTGCAGCATATTTCTAGCATAAGGCTCCTAAAATATATGCCTGCATATCTGGCTGTAAGAATCTTACAAGGCACCTCAAACAAAATAAGTAATATTTGACAGGCAAGAAATTAATTTTTTACCTAAGAGTATATGATACTTACAGCATCATCAACTCCCTTTTACCCTTTATTCCAACTAATAAATGGAGAAAAAAAAAAAAAAAAAAAAAAAGAAGAAGAAGAAGAAGAGGAAGAAGAAGAAAAAGGATTTTGCCTTCCCTCAAAACTGATAAAAGAATGCATTGGATTTCAACTAGTCTCCTTCTGATGGAAAATCAGCTTCACTAAATCTTCTTGAGGGCGCCATGTTGAACAAATTTCTCAAGCTATTCTTGCTCTCTTTTCGTCTCGTGAAACCGTCTCCCTTCTCGTTCAAGGCAGAAAATGGATTGTCCAAAAGCAGACCAGTCTCTAACTTCTTGGACACTGAGACAATCTCATAAGAATCCCAGAGGGACTCTCCAAAATCCCAAGTAGTTCCACTTTGGTTGTCTTTTTTAGTTGCCTGCATAGTACTCTGTCTCATTGCTTCTACCTTGAACCGGGTAGGCTTCCCCTTGAAATATTGCCTGTGGGCGTCGAATTCCGAGGTCGTTGCCATTGCCTTGGAACTGCTGGAATGGCCGTGCCATGCCTGTGCCACAGCCCTGAGGATCTCAATATCATGTTCTTCTTCTTCTTGTTCAGTCTTTCGGATTTTCTTCATACTTTTTATTTGTTTTCTGTTGCATTTGGAGGAGTTGTTTATGGGCCATGTTTATTGTCCAGGGGTAAATGTGAGCCTCATGTTAAAGTTTGTGATATGAGGGCACAAGATTTTTGGCAACAATTATCTTATATGTGTTTTTGGTTTGAGTTGTTGTGATTCAAGGCAAGATGAGTGGCTCATGGGATATGGGAGGGGAATGTAGAGATATGGATGGCTTTATTTGTCTCTTCCTATATTATTGGATAGTAAATAGAAATAAATAATACAGCCCTTAGTGACAAAATGTGGAAAAAATAAAAAATTAAGGAGTAGAACTTAGGTTTAACACGGTCAATTTTTAAGACTTTTTGAAGTTTATAAATTTACTTTCGATATATTATGTTGACAATAGATATATATCGTGTGGCTGTTAATTTTTTAAAATTTATAAATTTCAAAACACATTAAGAAAAATTTAAGTGAACATCTTATAGTGCCCAATGCCAATAATTTCAATAGACAAAATCATGTGTTTGGTATTGAATAAACTCATAAATACCAAAACTAAATTTCCTCTATCACCACTTCTCATTTACGTATTCAATTTGGTTAGGAAGCTACACTACACTAATCCAATTCAATGCTTATAATATGGGTGATCTCATAGTATGCAGATCAGACAAAATATATCTTTTTTTTTTCTTCTCTCTCATATTTGGGATTATTTAAATTATTTTTTTTTATTATTGAGGGTGCTTTCTCGTAACAAACTTTGATGATTTTTGTTATTCTCAGTCCAATCTGGATTTTTTTGCTATCAATTGTATGATTTTTTTTCCCCCTCAAATAAAAGTACCATGTTTAACATTGTAAAATATAAATTCACTGATCTTTGGCATGCGATTTAATTATGCAATAAAATTTTTAGTTTTATAATTTATCTTTGATTATCTAAGGACTTGTTTACTATTGGGGTTGTTAATGGAGTGGATTTTAATCCGAATTTGATTCGAATTCGATCCGATTATTTAGGATCTTTAACTGATAAAAAATTCGACAAATATGATCTTATAAAAAAAGTTCATAATCCTAATTAAATGGAGTGAAAATGGATATGGCTTGATTCGATTCATTAATAATCTGAATCCAAATATATTTAGTGTTATACATATGTATACACATGATCTTATAATAATGTCAATGTGGATATTTGGATGAAGGAAGCAATGAACTCCTACACAATATATCAAATCAGGTGCTTTTCATATAAATTATTAGATTTTGAGCTTATTTACATCATAATTACATAATTTGTTTATCTATTTTTATAATAAAAATAATGCGGAAAGAATAATAATAGGAGGCGAATGCAATAATATGGCAAGAATGCAATGCAAATTTCGATTTGATCAAAATGAGTTTATTTTTTATAAAACTTTGAGTTTATAGTTAGTTATTGAATAATCAATTATAACTATGTATTTACAATGCCAAATAAATACTATTATTAACAATAGAACCTAAAATGTAATGATTTGGTGAATGAATGTGATTAAGTTAAATTCTATTATTGCTTTTAAGCTATCAATAGAATTGAAAATTTATTCATTAATCTGTTATGTATTTTTTTTAAGGATGATTGTTTTGAATTTGGACTCTACTAAATTTTTAGAAAAATAATAAATATATGATGATTTTTGAAATATTCAAATTTGAATTTTTTTTTCCGAATATTTGACGGATATCCGACTTTTATTTGAATTCGAATATGGTTATATTAATTACAGATCGATAAATTTTGAATCGAATTTGGATATGGCATAGTACTTTCAAATTTGAATTTGGAGCCAGCATGATTCGATGCGAATCCGACCAATTGACAACCCTATTTACTATATTTGATTAGGCTACATTTACAATTTAGAGGGTGTTTGGCTAAGCTTATTTTAAACATCTTATAAGATATTTTTGGAGCTTATAAGATGTTAGATCTTAATTTTAAAATAAGTTGTTGAAGTGTTTGGATAAAATAAGATTTTGGAGCTTATAAGATATTAATAATAGCAATTTTGTAATTAAAATGGTTAAAAATGAAGGAGCTTGTTAAGATTTTAAAAATAAGTTGGAGTCTCCTTACTTTTTTTTAAAAGAGCTTATAAACTTTTAACATCTTATTTTAGGATTTTACAAGCTCTTTTTTTGAAAAAATTACCAAACACTTTTTATCAACTTATAAGCTTTTAAAAATTTTATAAGATACTTTGAAAAACTTATAAACTCACCCAAACATCCTCTTAATTAGCCCAAGTCCGTTATTATTTTCAATGATATCAACTTACTTAGTGGGTTGGCCCAATACAAAAAGACACTTTGATTGATAACTTTTCAACGTTGAGGGGCTGTTTACTTTGTTGGAGGTGGGGGGATGAAAATCCACATACCCCCACATCCTTTATTTACTTTATTTGATGAAAGCCCGATGAATATCTCATGGCCCGGTAATTTGATCACTATTTATGGGATGTGGAATCCCACCAATTTGGTGGGATGAAAAAATCCCACAAAGCTGGATTTGTGGGATGAGGAGTTAAATTACCCCTCAATCCTCTGTTTGCCGCGAATTGACTTTTATTTTTAGTCACAACTTTAAAATAGTAATAATAATAATAATAATGATAATAATAACAACAACAATATTATAATAATAATAATAATAATAATAATAATAATAATAATAATAATAATAATAATAATAATGGTATATACGTCAAATAGCTCTTATTCATATTTTATCATTCATCTAAGTAAACAAATAATAATATTATCTATCATCATCCTACTTTTTATTCCACAAAGTAAATATACTTCATCCGATATTAAATTATTCTAATCTCATTCTTCATCTCTCATTTTATCATATCATCCCACATCCCATATCTAAAAGTAAACGAGCCTTGAGAGGATGTTATCTAACAACCCTTCTAGCATGCTGTCTCTGACTTAAGAAAAAAAATCAAAATTGTTTCTAAAATATTAAATTAAATTACATTTATGCCTTTCGATATATCTTCTACCTTGTTCCTAATTTCTGAGTAATTATCGGATTTTGTGCAAGTTGAAGATGGATTTGATACTTATTTTTGAAATCCTTCCTCTGGTCATGTTAGGGAGTGCATGTTAAATTATACTACTTAATAAATCAAAGACATTATGATATTAAAATCTGTCATTTATTCAATTGAAGTAAACATAATATTGTTTTGATTAAACATTAATTTGGAAATAATATAATACTAATGAAAAATGATGTCATTAATAATTTAACATGTCTTAGAGCGATGTATGGGCCTGGTTGATTACTTGAGTTTGACTCGGTATTATCTTCTTCCCGCGCTCAGTTTCAAACTAAAAATCCCTATTGCACCTAGGGTTTGGCCATCGAATTTTATATGATCGAAATCACTGGTTCTCAGTGATGTCTGCAACCGAAATGAGTGCGCCAATGGACATTTCCCTGCCTAATCCCATCGATTACAATGTACAGAAGCAAGACGCTGTCGTTTTTGAGCTACCAGCTATGCAATCTGCTCCCCCTCCGCCGCCTCCTCTACCCAACGAAGATAAAGTCCTTGTTTCAGGTATCATGCATAAATGCGTGCCTTTGTGAGCAAAAGATGTTAAATTTTCTTATTTGTTTGTATAATTGGAGATTTTTTTTTTCTTTTTAATAATTCGATTACTTAAGCAATGTGAACTTTGTTTAATTTTGGTCTCAAACTGTTGTCACAGTTGAAGTTTTATTGAAATCATCTAGCACAGCACGGGCTGATGATGTCCGCTCAGCGGTGGAAAGGTAAAATTTTGATAATGCAAATGTACTCTTTGCGTCTCTTGGTGTGTTAAGAGACAAATTTTTATCTTTCCTTCTGGTTTTGACATTCGGTTATTTTGCTGACTAAAGATTATGTAATGCATTTGTGATTCCTATGTAGAATGCTCGAAAAGCGAAGCATGAGCTATGCTGATGGTCCAATCCCAGTTCCATTGGATGATTCATTTCTTGTGAACAACGTAGAACGAATATGTATATGTGATTCAGGTAGTCTATGTTTCTGAGTTTAAAGTTGGTTTAGAAAGAGACCTTAAAATGAAATAAACACTTCTGTTATATTTATCTTGTTCTTTTCATCTGAATAGTGTAAAATTTTTAGTCCTTTTATACAGTTTAGTTCCAATATACTGTATAACTCTTTTGTTGATTGGTAGATGTGTGGCTGGAAAAACATGATATTCTTTTATTCTGGCAAGTCAAACCTGTTGTGCATGTTTTCCAGGTTAGTGTTGCCACTCACTGTGCTTATTCTTTTCTCCTTATATTTATTTGTCCCCTGTATATTTGTTAACAGGTGTTATTAAGCTTGCTAATCTGTAATTTTAAATCTTTATTGTGTTTGATCGATTATTCTTTTGGTGGAGTAAGAAAAGAAATCATGCGGAAGCAAACTAATAAATGAAGAGATGAATTTCCTTTAGTAATGCTTTTAAGAATCTTAATGTTTAGCAATTGATATGATGAAAGTTGATGAATCAATAATATTTGCATCTAATTTTTTGCAATTTCAGCTCAGTGAAGAAGGGCCATGTGAAGAATTAAGCAATGATGGTCAACTTGCCAGCTTCAATGAATGGATTCTTCCTGCAAAGGAATTTGATGGCATGTGGGAAAGGTTCGTTTAACAATATCCAGTTTTAGCATTGATGAGAATAGAAACTTAAAGGCATGGGTTTATTCTTTTCTGCAGCTTAATTTATGATTCTGGTCTCAAACAGAGGTTACTGCGATATGCAGCAAGTGCTTTGCTTTTCACGGAGAAGGGTGTCAATCCTTTCCTTGTGTCATGGAACCGGTGAGTAAGTTTTGCTGAATCCAGAAAAATACGATCTCTTCATAGTTCATCCATTTTAGACTACGTGGGATACAAGGTGCAAGAAAACCATCTCTTTTCTGCCTTGCTGTGGGAATTAGAAGTCCGTACTGTCCATTAAAGGATTCATCTTTTCAACTTGTAGTTTCTTAATTTGTGATTTATCATTGGGCATGATTTGTAGTACAGAATGCTGAGTCACATATTTGAATGTGTTCAGTACTTTGCTTTGTCAAATCAGATCTTTCTGTTCTGGTTCCTACACACTGTTCTATGTACATTGAAATGCATAAATGAAAAGAAGTGGTAATTAAGAAAATTTGCCACTATGATATTTCTCAAGGGCCGACTTAGTTTGCTCTTTTAGCATTTTCTTTCTTTCTTTCCTTTTTTTTTTCTTTTGTTTTTTAAACCGAAAGAGTAAAACCTATTGTATCAGCAACGCTACCAACAGTCGTATTTCTTCCATGGTTTAATCTGAAGGAGAAAATTATCCCACCCAAGATAACATTATTGCTGCCTAGGACTCAGGCATCGGTGGGTGGGAAATGGTAGGAACCAAATAGAATATTACTAAAAGCTTTAGCATGAGTTCGTTCTTTTCTTTTCAAAATTTTCATCTATGCCCTTTTTATAATGCTATGCATCTTTAGTTGTTTACATGGTCTCCATCAATTTTTGATGCACTATATGCCCTTGTACCATTATAATGGCTGGGGATATATGTAATCTTGCCTAAATAAAGTCATAAAAGATAGGATGCACTTTGAGCAACTTTGCCTTAATAAATTTTGGGAATACCCATAGTAAATTTGTAGTTTCTCAAAAACTTATCTTCTTAATCAAAGGGGACTTCTTCAAGCATTGACATTTTTCTAGAATACTGATCACTAGTCATATTATTGACATAAGCTTGCTAATTATTGGTAGGATTAAAGCATCAGTTTTATTAAACATTAAAAATTACTTAACCAATTATAGTGTACCAAGTGTTAACACACATGATCCATTTATGAAATGAGTTTACTCCATTAAATATTGCTCATGTTGGTTCAGTAAGTTTCAAGATTCCAATTACTTGCTAATCCATTTATGAATGAGTTTGCAGCATTGTTCTTCTCCATGGACCTCCAGGCACAGGCAAGACATCTCTATGCAAAGCATTGGCTCAAAAACTTTCGATACGCTTTAGCTCAAGGTTATGACAGTAAATATTGCTGTGGCTCCCCATATTTATTTGATCATAATTTGCTTGACGTTCTTTCCATTTGGCTATTATTGTTCCCAAATCAGATACCCACAATGTCAGTTGATTGAGGTTAATGCGCACTCCTTGTTCAGTAAATGGTTTTCTGAAAGTGGCAAGCTGGTGAGTCCCATCTGCTCTTCATTTATTTTTCAATTAATATTTACTTTCACATGCCGTTTTAGATAGGTATTACTGTAGATATGGAAAACTTGTTGGAATTATGCACTAACATGTGCAATATATTTTATTCGTCAATTTATACTTAAATCTTATAATTGGAATCTTCCAAACTGAATTTCAAGGTTAAATAAAATATATACATGATGGGCAAATCAAATATTGCAGGTATGAGGTTGAAGTGTTCAAGCCAATTCAATTTATGTCTTGGATATTAAGAAAGTGAATGCCTATATTTTGGTTAATCAAATCATATCTTGTATGAAGTAAATAGAAAGCTAATCAAATTACTGAAGCCTAATTGTAAACTTTATCAGATAATCATGGGAGGAGCCGCTATCCTATAAATATATATAGTGATGAGTTCCAAGAAATCAACACAATTTTACATTCTAGCAATCCAAAACTCTTTCAAATTAAGTTAATCAGATTGAAGAGGTTCCGAGGCGAATATCAAAGCGACTTTGATGTTTGATCGCAAGGCATGTAAAATGATATCGTTTAATTTGTGATTATTGTATTTAGCCAAAAAGTTAACAATATTGAAGGCCACATCAACATTGGAGGAGATCACATCATCAATTCCACATTCAAAATTTCAAATTCCAATAATTGTTTTTGAAGAGAAGAATCAAACGAACAATTTATTATTTGTATACATATAATTCAAAATTAGTTTTTACATATACTTTAATTATCCAAGTCAATCATATACGCTGGAAAAGTATCTCTTACTATGTTGTTGAAGGTAACAATTTTGATTGAGTTTTGTGATCGCAAGTTCAATTATATCTGATAACATTTTCGAGGATTACTACTAATTCATCTGTGTTTCTCACTACTAGTTGTATGCTACTGCTGATGCAAATCTTCTAAGTTTTGAGCAACACTCCTTTTGCACTAAACAATTGTGGTTGCAGGTCGCAAAGCTTTTCTCTAAAATCCAAGAAATGGTAGAGGAAGAAAGCAATCTGGTGTTTGTCTTGATTGGTGAGAATTTTGATGACATATACTGTCAATTTGCCTGGTTTAATTTGATTTTATCAATACATAATGCTTTGCTGAACAAATTATGTAGATGAAGTTGAAAGCCTCGCTGCTGCCAGGAAGGCTGCTTTATCTGGGTCTGAGCCTTCAGATTCTATAAGGGTATTTTTCTTGCTTTAAGATAGGAAAAAAGAATGAGTTATTGAGTAACATGCATCTACCCTGAGGAAACTCAAATTTGATCTTCCAGGTTGTCAATGCCCTTCTGACCCAGATGGACAAGTTGAAGTCCTCACCTAATGTAATAATTCTAACTACATCAAATATAACTGCTGCTATTGGTAAGTTATGAATATCTTTTTTTGTTGTAGTTTGACTACTCTTCATATGCTGTTTGGCAAGCTATTGTATGTGACTTACTGGAAAACTCTTCATTATCTGTCATAGTTCTGAAACGAATTGATGTTTTCCTTTTCTGCGGTAGCTAAGGTAATGTTTGGTTATGTTTTATGTTTGCTTATGACGTCTGTTTTTGGGGAATGAATTTTGAGAGTGGGTTGGGAATGTGAAACTTGTGGTGGGGAATGTGATGTATTTTTTTTTATGTTTTGGGGAATTGTTAGAAATTTATTTTGGATAGTATTGGTATGTTTGTTTATGCTTTGGGGAGAAAGATTTTTTATTATAGCAGTCAAATCAATGTTTTTTTGTTGGGTTTTTGGGGTAAAAATGAAATTGAGTAATTTTTTTATTGTAAGAATAATAAAAAGATATATATGATACATATGTATGTATATATTGAAAAATGGGGAAGTTAAAGGATAAGAGAGGGTAATTTGGGAAAATCCATTTTATTGTTTTGGAGAGAAAATAAGTTTATGTTTGGTTTTGTTTTCCCAAAATAATTTTATTTTGGGGAAACATAACTAAATACTCCCTAAGTTTCTGAAACCAAATAGGAACATATTGTTGAATGTTGACTTGCCCACTTTGATTACACTGGGTTACTGTCAAAATCATTTGTACTCATCAAAATACCTTCTAATGCCTTGTATCTAATGGATTTTAGTTGTCACAGTCCATGTGTAAAATAATGACTTGAATGGTTGAGCCGTTGAGCTGATAACATCATTCTCCTCAGACCTGGAGGATTTGCATTCAGTGTTCGAAATTCTGGTTATTGCTGACCATATTGTTTTGAATGGCCACGGTCCATTTAAAGACTTAGGAAAGAAAAGAACACAAGATAAAGTCTACCATGGGATCAGTTGACCAGATGTCCTGGATAAGACACATGACAGCCTGCAAAAATCTGGCGAGATTTATATGTGGCTGCCTGTTGGTCAAGAAAATTCCCAGTAGAATGTAATTTAAGCATGTGTAGCCTATTAGTTTGATCTTAAGAAGTAAGAAATTTATGATGTGATCGTTAATTTTAAATGATAACTCCATATAACGTTAGGATGAATGCACTGGTCTCCATTTTATCGGAAACACTGAAGTATCATGAAGGATTGACATAATGAGATTTGGCAGTTACTGGGGAGCTTACAGTTTAACTGGGGAAGCTGGGGTAAGAGTTGGAGTAAACTGTTGAGACTTAATTTAAGAATTGGTGTAAACTCTTGGGAGATAAATTTCTCCTGTTTTTGATTTGATGGATGGAAGTCTGCTTTTGGCATTTCTTTTGAGTCTTTTCTTTTCCCTAATCAATATATTCACTTGGGTTTCCTTTGGGAGTTGTATAGCATCTCTTTTGCGCTCCTTCCTCCTGTAACTCTTATCAAACAAGCATAATGTGAATTAGTTCTGATATAATCTCTAATATCATTTGGTTGCAGATATAGCATTTGTCGATCGAGCTGATATAAAGGCATATGTGGGTCCTCCAACTCTCCAAGCGCGTTATGAAATTCTAAGATCTTGTTTGCTAGAGCTTTTAAGGACTGGAATACTATCAAATTCTGAGTTTCAGGTAATTGCTGCAATGCCTCTACCAAAAGTGCAATACCCTAAAATATTATGAATAGAGAATGTATTCCTCTGGTAACTGCCAAGCTGCTGAGAGTGGAATTGACGGTTATGCTATGTTTGCGTCGATTAACCTCGAATTCATGTAGGATGGTGATCAACTCATTCTTCCAAGTTTTACTAGTCTGAAAGAGCAACTGAATACAAATGCAGTCCCTGAGGCAGCAGCCCTGTTAAATCTTTGCAAACAATTGCTTGCAGCTGCAGAAGCATGTGAGGTAACTTCGATACTTTTCTTTCAGCTTCTGGAGGTCTGTGAATCTATTCCATTTACAGCATGTATATATGATGGATCTTTTGACTGAAATTAGGTGAGTTTAGATGCTTTTTAAGCTCCCTTTTCAGTATAGCAACTTCCAAGCACAAATCATAGGCCCGACTATTTGCTGAATTCTGCTCTCTTCATCTTCAGGGATTAAGTGGGAGATCACTCAGAAAGCTTCCATTTTTGGCACATGCAGCCCTTGCAAATCCTTTTGGTTGTGAAGCAGGCAAATTCTTGCATAAAATGATCGAAACAGCTAAAAGAGAATGTTCTGAGATACCTGACTGAACTATGATACTCTTTCAACTGTATGATCCCACTTCAGTGCTAAGCCTGCAATTCATCTCTGTGGTATTTCGGTCCCACAAATTAAATTGGAAGGCCATTGAGAACATTTCGATCTGCGAAGGCCAGCCCGATCCAGCCGTCCCAGAGCAAGGCATCTGTGTAGTGTAAGTGTTAGAAATGTAGTATTGTGCGATTGGCTGCACAGTAGAAAGAGAATTAGCTCAAAGCCTCAATGTGATCTCAACTTTGATGTGACTGAAATATGTAAATTGGCTCCATATTCTCCATATTATGATAAAATTGTTTCTTTGTGGTATCTTTGTGGTCTAGACGTTAAAGTACTTGACAGGAAAACGTTCCCTCCAGTTTCCAGTGCTTGACTGGAACTGGAAGACACCAAAAGCCTTTACCCTTTCATCCATTGGATAGATAGAGGGGGAGCGCAGCTTCAGGTTTTCAAGTTTTTGTAAAATATATATGCTTTCCCCACTGAAATGTGCTTTGTTGGATTCCACTAAGAAAAACACAAGACATTTTACTTTGGTTTTAAATGAAAATGTGAAGATAATGATTGTATAAAAATACCTTTTCCACATATTTCAATTCTTTGGTTCATGACATTTAACTAGACATTTAAAAAAGAAAATGTAATGTGGATTCTTTTCATTAAATTTTCCTTTTATTCACTTTCCTCTAGGCTTTGTTTGGTATTGTTTTCTAGGATGTTTTCTAATGTAGGAAACAACACCAGATGTGATGATACATTTCTCAGGGCCTGCTATGGTCATCATATCTTCTGCTGAACATGAACGCTTGAAGAACCTTCTCAGAGAAGTCCTCCAAGAGTTTAGCTTACTATATATTTGGAAGCCCTTATTATCTTGCGGCTGATACTTCTCACAGAACCCACAAAGAATTCCATTAATAAGAGGCCATTTTGATCCTGTGGAACAAGATTGTACTAGGACGCAAGAACATAGACAACAAAGGAGATTGTGATATGGCTGAAATATAAAACCACAAACATATTAATAGGTAGAGAGAGGGGGAGGGGGATTCATGTACAACTGACCAAGCTCATCAGCAAAGAACTTATGCATTACCAGAGTCTCTCAAGAGATGTTAACATAAACCTGAAAAGGGTTTACATAGAGAATATGAGCACCTAATGGACCTAGTGCTGATTCTGCTTACATTTTGAGACTGAAAATAACAAGAATCTGAACTTATCTAGGGCAGAATCATACTGTGGCTAATTGTCACTAATCTCTTGGCTGAATCGAACACTTTGTTTCTTAAATTTCTCTCTTTGTCTTTGTGGTTTACTGCTTAAACTTTCTTATATTTGTGGTAAAGATTAATCCTCCCAGCAGACTCCGGTCCAGTAACCCAATGCTCTGTATTCTAGCAAGAACGTTTTCTGTCTTGAGTGAGACATAGTACATCCAGCCACTATGTAGCAGAACCAAAAAGACAGCTAACCGCTGGATGTTTACGAATATGATGTGGGCACTTAAAGAGCAGATCTTTAGCCTCAGAATGTCTACCTTCATCAAAGAAGGATTTAAAAACATGCTGGTAAGCTGAAACGGTTGGATATTCTTTCACACTCAAGGCCATCAAGAACTCCCAAGCATCCTCCACTGACCCAAATTTAGATATATACTGAACAAAGGGTTCTGGAAAAGGTGGGTAGTTGTGTTTCTTCATCAGGCGAAGAAGTTCCATAGCTTCTTCGAGTTTCCTCTCTCCTAGAAGCTTTTGAATCAGATTCTTATAAGTTGATTGCCAAGGCCTCAGCCGAACCTTTTGCACCAACTCAAGCAGCAATTTATATGCACCTACTGTTCTCGACTGACTCAGGAACCCATTTACTAAAACATCCAAGATGTCAGCATCAGCATCAAAGCTCTTCTCCATCATCTTTGCAAAACATATTAATGCCTTATCGATCTCATTAGCTGCACAATGCCCTTTTATCAAAATTGTCCATGTCTTAATATCAGGAATACAACCTTCTTCTTCCATCATATCTAGGACCTTAGCTGCTTCATCAAATCTCCTTGCTTTACTAAGTCCAAATACCAATTGGCTGTAAGTGATATTATCAGGTTCATATCCTGCATTCCTCATAGTTTCCACAATTTTCTCAGCTTCATCAAACTTTCCCAGACTAGTCAGAGACCTATGGATTCCATCATATATAGCCTTTGAAATGGAATTCCCAGCTGCCTCGAATTTGTTCACAACCTTATACACCAAATCAAGATCTGGAGTATTGTACGTAGCAAGGGTCCGTAAAAGCAAATTGCAATCTTCAACTGAGGGCTTATATGAACTATCCATCATATGCTCATACAGTTTCACAGCATCTCCCAACATTTTACTCTTCTGAAGCTGCCTTGAAACCTTTATATACGTATCAATATCCAACTCAAAGCCTGCACTCATCATCTCCTCCAGCACACTCCAGAACTCACCAATCGATTCTTCCCAACACAGAACCCTCAAAATGCCATTATAAGTAACACTATTGTGCTTGAAAACCAGACTCCTGTCAACCAACTTGAAAAATCTGTAAGCTTTTAAAAGCTGCCCTTTTCCTCTAAGCTCTTTCAACACTCTCAACACAAAATTATCTGAAACCACCATTTTCATCTTCCCCAATTTGCTCTCAACCTGTTCTCCCCATTCAGCACTTTTAATCACCTCAACTACTTCTTTCACACTATCCTCCATAGCATTTTCTTTAATTAACCTCTGATAGAAATGCCTCAAAGCAGTGGCCTCATTTTCCATCTTTAAACTGCGAAACAACGCAAAAAGAGTTTTGTACGTTTCCTCATCAACATAATACCCCTTCTCTTTCATTTCCTTGATTGTCACCCAAAAGTCTTTCAGGAAATCCTTATTCGCATAAATTCGTAACATCAAGCTATAAATAGAAGAACTGGGCTCGAACCCATTTTTCTCAACAGCCCATTTCAAGAACCCCGAAGCCTTTTTTGGGTCTTTGCTCAGTTTCTTCACTACATACATAACAGTTTCATGGGTTAGCGCTAGATTTGAATATTCTAGCTCTTTATCCAATTTTTTAGGCCAATCATTGGATGAAAAGATCTCCAGCAATAATTCTGGTTTTGACGAAAAGAAGAGTCTTTGATTATGACCGTAGAAATTGTTTGAAGCATGGATTTTCGCCAAAAGAAAAGTGGAGAAATTAGACAAATGAGTCACCTGTTTGTAAATAGAGTAAGTTCTTGAGGGCCGAGGCGGGCAGAGCCTGTTAGCGAGTCCGCAATGGGTCAGTATTCTCTTCGCTTTATTCATGGCTGCTCTGTGGATTCTCTGTTAAGTCTTAGAGGTCTTCGAAAGGGTTTAGGGGTTTAGATTTTAGACCAGAATGAGTTTGTGGATGCGGGTTGGCCCGGGTCCGGTCCCGCTACGTACACCCGTGTGTTGTTGGATTTTCATTTTTCTCCAGATTTCTAAGTTTAGTTTTTTGTTATCTTTTGTAGTACAAGAACCCCAGAAAAGTCAACACATTTATTCCAAATTCAACAAACAAAAACTCCTTTCCACACACACAAACGCACACTTAACAAATTTACACCTCAAAAATTCCTTGGGCTTCAGTTTCCTCAACTAATAATGAATTAGGAATTGACCTCTAGTCTTTGTGACAAGGGCTCTCTCTCGTCTTTTTGACAAGTTTAGTTCTTTTTAGTAGTATCCTCACAAAGCTATGGATAATTTTTTGAAGATTTTAATTGAGGACGAGAAGGAAGCAGGACTGGAAATAGATGATATTCTATATCCTACACTCACGAACCTTCATTTAATGATCGTGGGTCTTTTTTTGATAGATCAGGTGATTAATTTTAATGTGATGAAGAACACTCCCACAACTCTTTGGAGGCGTGTCAAAGGGATTTTTATCGAGAAACTCAGTCACATTCTATATCTTTTCCAATTTTTTCATGAGATTGATATGAGGAGAATGTTGGATAATGGACCTTGAGCCTTTGGTAATCACATCCTCTTATGCAAGCACTTACAACCATATGATTAGCCTCAGAAAATCTAGTTTTTCCATGCATTATTTTGGGTTCACGTTTTTGATTTACCATTATATCTGAAGGTATTTGCAAAGAAGTTGGAAATGATATTGAAAACTATATTGAATCGGACCAAAACAACTTTGGTGCTGTATGAAAAACATACATGAGAATCCAAGTAGAAGAGGATGTCCGTCAACTGTTGAAACAAAGAACAAAAATAAAAAAGGCTAGTGGAGATTAGATTTGGATAAATTTCAAGAATGAAAGACTGCCTACATTTTGTTTTGTTTGTGGCAAAATATGTTATAGTTAAAAGTTATGTGAAATTGTCTTTGATAATCCACGTGTAAATATTGACAAGGCGTATGCAGCCTGGTTACGCGCTCCCCAGTAAGAAGGTTCAAGTTCACATAGGAGAAGAATGGCTTGGTAGGATCTGCTGGAGGTGAGAACCGATACGACAGAGATGAGGGATAGTGAACCACAAATGGATAAGGAAAGCCCATCATTGAGGGCGAAAATTTTGGCAATTGCAAAAGAAAAGGAAATCGTGGACAATCTTCAGGGTGAGATTACAGAAAGAGTTAGAATATCTAGAGTGACATTAGGAGAATTGCATAACAACAATACACAATTGGTAAGAAGAAGATCTTCTAGAGGAAAAGTAATAGAGAATGACGGAGTGATTATTAATTACACAAAACGATGCCGGATGGATGAAATTACAGAGGGAGATTTGGAGAACATAGATCCAAGTGTTTTAGGAACGTAGATGGATAATTTCAGAAAGTGGGCTCAAATAATGAATTAGAGGTAGGTTCTAGATTCCAGGCTTGCCTATGACTTCTTTATGCTGGAATTGTCGTGGGCTTGGCAACCCACGTGCAATTTATGTCCTTAAGGACATTATGACTACTAAGAAGCCCCATTTAATTTTCCTTGTCGTAACCTTATCTTTTGGGCCTCACCTTCAGGGCCTAAAATCTCAGCTTGGCTATGAAGGCCGATTTGTAACTTGCTATTTGGTCTAGCCTTATTATGGAAACACCAGAATGATGTTAAGTTGCTGGAATACCCAGGAAACCATATTGACATTAAGGTTCGACTTAATGGTATGCAGACATTAAGGTTTATTGGATTTTACAGGATACTTGATCGGTTTAAACGCAGGGAGTCTTAGGATCTCCTCCAACTCCTTGCTTCGAGGTTGCAACTACCATAGTTGTGCGCTAGTGATTTTAATGATAATCTGATGGAGTTGGAGAAAAGAGGCTTGACGCCTCACCCACATTACCTAATAGAGGAATTCAGAAATGTTATCCTAGATGTGGCTTGGTGGATTTGGGGATGATTAGGTATCCATTTACTTCGAAAAAAAGGAGAGATGGTGATAATTGGGTGGAAGAAAAGCTTGATCGAGCTATTGCAGGCCCCAGTTGAATTAGTTTGTTTAGAAATTATTGAGTTACAAACATTGAATTCACATCTTCCAATCACTATCCTATCCTTATTGAAACAACTAGCCATGATAGTACGGCTCGAAATTGACGGCTCCATTTTGAAAATTTTTGGTTGTAGGAAGAATGATGCTCACAAATTGTAGGGGAGAGTTGGTCACACAATAGGAGTATCACTATTCAAATAAGAATTGAGAATTGTGTTATTGATTTGCAGAAATAGGCATGTCGAATTAACAGAAATTTTAAGGATCAAATGGAATGCCTCAAAAGAAAAATGTCTAGTCCGTATGGTCAAGGGATGCTTCCTTGGTTATTGCATTCTATGATTCAAAATATAGTTTCTGTGAGGTGCTTCAACAACGTGAATTGTTCTAGAAGCGAAGGGCCAAAATTTTTTGGTTGAAGGAAGGGGATTTCAATACAAAATTCTTCCACTCAGTTGCCAATGTGGAAAGAAAGAATTTGTTTACACGGCTAAAGGATGACTAGGGTGTTTGGCAGACCTGAGAATTTGGTTTAGATAAGGTTGTGACGGAATATTTTCAGAATTTATTCTCCTCTGAATGTATTAAGGAGCCAATTCTTCAATATGTTTAATGTATGATCAAAGAGGAATAAAACCATTTCTTTTGATGGAATTCACTCCAGAAGAAATCAAAACAACGTTATTTCAGATGCACAGAGATAAAGCTCCCAAAATTAATGTATGAGTCCAAGTTTTTTCTAAAATTTTTGGCCAGTTGTAGGAAAAGATATTGTGGATGCTTGTCTTTCTTATCTTAAGTCAGCAACATCGCCAGAAGGTTTAAACGATACGATAATTATTCTCATCCCAAAGAAGCATGAGCCTTCTTACACGACTGATCTCAAGCTTATTTCATTATGTAACATGTTTTATAAAATTGTCTCGAAGGTCGTTGCCAATCGACTGAAGAAAGTGCTATTGATATCATCTCTAAAGCCCAGAGTGCTTTTGTTTCAGGGAGATTAATCACAGATAATGTTCTTATTCTATATGAGGTAATGTACTACTTACGAAGAAAGAGGCAAGGAAAGAAAGGCTTTGTGGCTCTTAAGGCAGACATCAGTAAGGCCTATGATCGAATGGAGTGGAGCTACTTGGAGCATATTATGCTGAAAATAAGCTTTTGTAGGGGATGGGTTGACTTGATGTGTATGTGTATCAAATCAATATCAATAACATATAAAGTTGTTTAAGGAAATGACTTGATTAGACCAATTATCTCTCAATGTGGCCTTCGTCAAGGAGATTCATTATCTCCGTATCTCTTCATTATTGGTGCTAAGGGATTATCATTAGCCTTGAGTGATTGTCTTGCTCAAGCTATGATCTATGGGATTAGGGTTGCTCGTGGAGCGTCAGCAATATAGCATATCTTTTTTGCTGATGACAATCTGTCATTTCTTAAAGCAAATTCCTCTGAAGTGTCATGTATTGCTAACATTATTAAAAACTATGAGTGAGTATTTGGATAGACCATTAATGTGGGAAAATCCAAAATCATGTTCAGTTCCAACATGAATCTACTTCAAAAAGCTCTTTGAGGAAACCTAATTGATCAATATTTGGAAGTTTTGTGGGTCAAATTGAGAATATTTTTGATCAACTGGGTGAATATTAGGCACTAAGGAAGTTTAGGGACTGAATTGAAGATGAATGATTTCTGGAGGACCTAAGTGGAAGCTGGAAGAAAGTATTAGGGGTCAATTTAGAATTTCAGAAATGGTTCTATATGTAGTATTTCACCCCTCATTTTTCTTCAATTTCTCCCCACATATCCACCTTTACCCTCTCCGGCGACTGCCCATTTTCAAAAATCAACCCGACCAAAAAGCATTCCGTCTCCAAGATCACATTAATATCACATGCAAGGCCTCTTCTCTGGTAGACCACTGGAATTTTGGAGTTGAAAACTGGTCGACGATGCTGAGTGACGGGCACAGTGGAGCAGCGGCAGAAACTGCATCATGGGTGGAGTTTTGTGTTAGGTTCAGCTCAAGGAATAGATTGGTGCGCTTGATTATGAGTTTCGACCCCTAGTGACAGCGAAATTGAAGAAACAGATGACGGCGGCGAGTGGTGGCGCAACAACTTTGATGTGGGCATTTTGTTAGATGTGCTGAAAGCCGTTGATTAGTGGTGGTGGCGAGCATTTATTTCGGCGGCAGTGGTGACAATGGCGCTGAGGTAGTTTCTTCGCCTTGTCGCAGCAATCGTGCGTGTGGCATTGGTTCGTGATTTTGGAGTCCCGATAAGGACATTTTGGGTAAACAACTGGGATTTGGGTTAAGGTTTTGTACTGTTTATTTCTATCGAATCTTGTGTTATGTCGAGAGAAATGAAGAATTTGATATAGGATTTGGATATATGCCATGCATGTGTATTTATATAATTTAGTGGGCTCGAATTTGTATTATTATATGATAATTTTGGGTTAATACAGTTAATTGGAGTATTAAAATCCTAATTTATGAATTAAGACCTAAGTGATAAAATTGGATTATTAAAGATAATTAGACTGTTATTATTGACTTAGTATAACATTGTGAGGTTAATTATGTAATTAAGGACCTGATTATATCTCTTTACCGGAACTAATATGAATCTCATAAATATTCCCATAATAACGGCGTAATTAGCGTATTCTTTAATGCGAATATTGAAACAAACCCTAAACTATCATATTAATCGAATAATTCTCAATTTTAGATTGTTATCTATATCATTGTATTTATAGGGTCGAATGAGGATTTTGACAGTGAACCTACTATTTTGATTAGGTGCCGAGGAGCTGGGTCTTGCGGACCAATAGGCTGTGATAGTATTTCTGAGGTTTTTAAGGTGAGGGTTTAACCTCTCAGGTATTTGTTTTGTATGCTCTGTGAGGGTCTACAAATTTGACACTTGTTGTATAAACCTATATGTTGGTTGTGATACACCTTTGTGTATGTTGAACTTGCACTTGTTTTGTAACTAAATCTTGATTCTTGGATTCTGTGATATGTTTGAATTCTTGCTATCTGTTAGTCGATCCGCATACCCCTGTGAGGATTTGTTTCATTGATTTTGCTTATGATAAGAACTTAACATATCTGTTCTGGTGCATAGAACTTTTGTTGTTTTATTTGAGACCGATTAGTTTGCACTTGTTTTGTGTATCATATGTTGGCCTTGTCAGCTATTTAAGTTTGTTCTGTATGTTATTGATTGTCCTTATTGATAGATTTGTATCACCTTGTGTTGTTATTTGTTGCCTTGCCGGCACATTTGATTTGTCTAGTACAACATTATATGGCCTTGTTGGCAATCAGTTTTTTGATACATGATATATACGGAGACTTGTTAGGCCGAGTGCCAATCCTAGCTGAATGCTTGGGTATATGGGACAGGCTGGGGGATACTTACTTGGTGTCAGTGATACGCTGGGGGTCCCCTTGGGTATCACGATGTGCTAGGGATACTCCTGGGCATCTGCCATGTACCAAGCTGTCATGCTTGGGTATGTTTAGTTTGGATGGAATAAGGAGAATCTAATATTCATGTTATGCTATGATTTGTTGGATTGCATATGTTGCTTGGGTTGCTTTATTTCGACTATTCGTATTCCATTCATGGACCAATAAGGTATGAGAGGTTCTTATTTGCTGAATTTGATAATGCTTGTATTTCTGACACGTTCATGTTCTGTTTGCATTGTGTTAATAGTCTATAATCTGTTGAATTATTTCTTCTTCAATAGAGCCCTCCTGATCTAATACTGAATTTTATCCCTTACTAAGTCCTTTGGACTTACCTTTCCGTATCGTTCTTGCTTTTCCTAGAAAGGGATAGGTGATGGACATGGACTTCAGGCTTGGATTGGAGAAAATATTTTGTAATAGAATAGGTGTTTATATGTGCTTATGGGTTTACTTGGACATTATGTTATGATTTAGAAAGGTGGTGATAGGTTAAGTTTGAATTAAAGACTCGCAACATGTATATATTATGTTGAATGTTACGGGGCGACTTGTGGCATGTATATAGTAATTTTGTTGAAGTCTGTTAAGTTGAAGCATGTTGCTGTCATCGATGAATTTTGACAAGGTTTATACTTGGGACTCTCGACTTTTATAAGAAGGAAAAAGAAGGAAGTTTTTGCATTCATCAACAAAAAAGTCTGGAAAAGAATCCTAGGTTGGAATAGGAAAATTTTTTCAAGAGAGGGAATGGAGTATGCTAAAATTAGTGGCTTAGGTGGTTCCTAATTATGAAATCAATGTGTATTTGTTACCTCTTGATCTTTTCTCCGAATTGGAAAAAATGATGAACAAGTTTTGGTGGAATTCTGGTAGCACTGAAATAAGAGAAATTAGAAGGCTTAGTTAGAAAATATTGAGTTATCCTAGAGCCTGTGGGGGGCTTGGATTTCAAAAAGTGCATGAATTCAACTTAGCTATGTTAGGACGACAAATCTGGAGATTTCTAATGAAACTAAGCTCCCTTGTTACCACGATTTTTAACGCCCAGTATTTATCTAGTTGCTCTCCGCTGGGAGCTCAAATAAGATCAAATCCAAGCTATGTCTAGCGGAGTCTCATGGCGGAGCAAAAGCTTCTCAAAGAGGGCTGCAGAATGAGAGTTGGCAGTAGTTTAAACATAAAAATCATGGCTAACCCCTGGTTGCCACATGAGTTATATATATGTTACCTCGAATGTGGTTGAGAATCAGAGAAATATGAGGGTGGCAGACATAATAGATCATAGAAGGAAAGAGTGGAACATTAGTCTGGTAGATAAAATATTCAATGAAAGATAAGGAACTTATACTTCAGATTCTGATTAGCTTGGCTTACATGGAAGATTGTTGGTACTAGAGTAAGGATAAATCAGGCTAATATTCAGCTAGAAACGCTTACAAGTACCTAGCTTAAATGAATAATATGCAAAATGACTAGCCATCTTTTTGGACTAAGCTTTGAAAGGCATTAGTTCCCTCAAAAGTCAAGATTATAGCTTGGAGGGCAGCCTAAAATTGTTTGCCAACAAAGATCAAGTTAAAAGGTAAGCATGTTGATGTTGACAGCCTCTGCCTGATTTGTGGGATGGCGAATGAATCAAATATGCGCATCCTTGTTGACTGTCTAGTGGCTAAAGAAGTCTGGACACTTTCAAATATGGGTTTGATTCGAGGTACAAGTAGCTGGGTAAGTGACTGGTTAAACCTAATCTTCTCATCGTGCTTAACTCAGCTATGTGCGTTGGCATTGATGATATACTGGAGCCTATGGAATAACCAAAATGATATTGTTTGGAAGGAGAAAACAAAGCAGGTGAACGATATTCTCCAATTTGCTGTTTCATCCTAACCCAGTGGGGGTAGGCTTGGGACAGATGCAATCTTGCTGTTGATGAAAGAACTATTAAGGATGGACTAAGCCAACGTGTGGATCAAGGTTAATGTTGATGCAACAATCTTTAAGAATAAAGATATGTTCGATGTGGACGGGTTGTTCGCGACTTTGAGTGTTTTGAGGTGTGTTTAGCCGAATGTTTAGGAATTCGTGAAGCATTGAGTTGGATAAAATAATTAGAATTTCAAAAAGTGATCCTAGAATCTGATTCACAAGAAGTAGTTGAATTGATAAATAGCAGTAGAGAGTTTCTTTATTCTCTTGATTTGGTTTTTGATAATTGTAGAAAGCTTAAAGAAGAACTAGTTCATCTTCAAATTTCTTTTGTTAGACGATCTGTGATATTTAGGGGCCCATGCTATAGCTAGGGGCCCGAGTTCTATATTTGGTCATGGGTTTTGGAACTATAATGGCCCCCATCCTTTTATTGTGGAAGCGTTATGTAATGATTTATGATGAATAAAATTTTTATTTAAAAAAAAAGCATAAGTTTATGTTGGATAAAAAAGATAACAAACCAAGAAAATAAATTGCTTAGGAAATAAAAAATTAAATCAAGAATTATATAATTTTAATTTTTTATTTTCTTGTTATATTTTACCATCCCAAATATAATAAAAAAATAGTCAAACAAATATCCAAAAATTAAAAATTTTGAACCAATCAAAATTTGAAAGAGTAAATATCAAGTATAAATTCAATAAAATTTAACGACAAAAGGAATATTTATTTGTTCATTTATATATAATGATACAACATTTATTTTTTCATTCTTATAGTACAAATAATTGTAATTTTTATTTGTATGTTATCACCCATATTTAGAAAAAAATCCAATGACTTGAACCTTTTCTTTTAATTAACACAACCACATGTTAAAATTTCAATTTCATATTTTATATGTATAAATATGAGAACGATGCCATTAAATCAATTAACTACTCCAACCATGACTTGAATTTGAACTATCACTTTCTTACTTTGATCAATTTATATCAAATTATTCAAAACTCAACCGATGAAATTTAGACTTTCACAAGTTCAATTCAAAATAAATAAATGAATAAGTTGGGAGGTGCAGTAGAATTGTCTTCCACGCGAAGTCTGGCCATTGTTCTATTATTTATTGGCTTTGGTCCCACGGAGCACTTTGTAAACGAAGGCGTGCAATTCATCTTTGCTTTTCCCCCCCTTAAATGTGGCTTTCTACAATAGTAGACAATTGAAGAACCCAAAGGTCTCCTAGTGGGAATGTGGGGATTCCATGTTTCAGACGTAGGGTATTATCGTGGTCCACCTGCAAGAAAGATACAAACTAACCGTCCGATCGAAAGAGACTGCTCTCCAGAGGATCAGGGAAACCATGTGAACACCCCCACCCCCACTCCCACCGCCACCGATATATATATATATATATATTATATCACTACGTTTTCTTTTAAAAAAACTAATAGCACTTAGATGATTTCTCAAATAATCACTATTAATAATTATGAAAAGCGAATGTTTGACTTAAATTCAACGTGAAAACTTTGGAATTAGTTAGAAATATAAGTAGGAGTTGGGGAAGAAATTCGATGTGGATATGACCAAATATTTCATTCTAATGGTATTAGGGATGAGTACTGAAATAAGTGGGCAGTTGTTACCTCAACTGCAAATAACTCAAATTTTATTTGATTATTTTAACATGCGACTAAAATTTATTTCTCATAACAATTGTATTTTATTTGGAACTATGATAGATGTGCTATACTTGGATCACTAATAATAATATATGGGATCTCAATTTGTGCATTGATGAATATTTGAGCACACAAGCAAAATGGTATAGTACAGTCATCATGTTATCAATGTCCAAATTAGGGTTTCACATTTAATATGAATGGCATTTCCTCCCTCTCAATATATATTTAATAATGGTACTATATATATTTTCTGTGTCTAGATATACATATAGTATGATGAATGATAATTCTCAACTTGTCATTTGCGTGTTTTAGTCAAAGAATGAGACACACACAAATTGCCTCATGTCTTTTAAGTAAGTCTCTTATCGAATTATTATGAGTACGATATAAACTATTATTGCTATAGGTGTCGCTCTATATATGATGTTTTAAAAATTGTAGCTTTTTGATTTCTAGATGTTCAAACTCCTAGACAATCAATGTCCCATTACGTACCACAAATTTATATAAATTAATTCTTTAAAAAAAATCATAAATTTAATGATATCTCTTGTCGCGTCTTGAAATGTAAACTTCTCATAAGCTACATATTAGTATAAATCACTTGCTCCATAAAAGTCCCTTCAAATTGGGCAAAAAAGCATGATTAATGAACCACATACAAAGATGGTAGGAGTCAAAAAGATTGTTAAAAATGTGAATAAGGTTGAGGGTTGGAAGAGAGACATAACATATGGAGTAGATGACAAATCTCCTTTTCGCAAGAATGCTTTACCAAAAAAAGAAAACATAAAGATCCAAATTTTCAATCACAGCTGAGAAAAAAGACCCTTTTTGGAATTGATTATGGATTTTGCCTTACAAATCCACTTTTTTTGAAAAAAAGAACCCTAACTTTAGGACAACATACATATGAAAAAAATCACCTTAATTTCTTTCCTTGCCCCTTTCACTGTCTTGTGGAAACGTGTCCTTCACTATGTACATTAAAGAGCAAAAACCCTGCATGCGTATTGTGTATATACACACACACACACAAATACACACACTATATGTACATATACAAGTTGAGGGCTTTACACTATATATATGCCCACATGCATATATATACATACATAAACATAAAGATAAACACAAAACACACACACACACACTCACACACAAAAACACATTTTCTTGATCTGTACAATGTGTATGTATGTAGATACTTATTATTCTTCGTCAAATATGAAGAATTCAGCTTTGTTCTTCCATTTTCGTGATCTGGGATGACTTGTTTTCTGATGAAAATGTCATATATTGGATGGTTATATATCCAGCTGCTCCCATGATGATGAGTATGAAAAGGGGAATCAAGCACTCCTGGTCCGATCAAGAGTACTTAGTTTTATTCTTATATTAGATTCTATATTCTATATATATATATATGTTATTAATTTGTGTTGGATTTTTGTTTTTCTGTAGTTGTACTGCAGTATGCATATGGACTAGCAGCTTTGGCGCTGTTAATTAATTATGAGTGTGAGAGAAATTTGAGAGGATTTTGTATTGGAGTATCAATTCATGCAGTATATATATCGCTATTTTTTTTTATGTATAATAATTTTATTTTTTCTTTTTCCAGTTTATCCCTTTGAAACCTTTTCTGATCATAACTTTTTACAGATGCAGATTGCATCCACATCTTTGGAACTGTGGATTTGTAGTGAGTTATTCTAAGATGTGCAAAAATTAATATTTAAGAAGGTGCTAAGAAAATTGATCAATTAATGGCTTAATTATTTAATTATAGGAGTTCTTTGATTTTGATCAAGGGATTGTTGAGTTTTTTCTTGGCATAAATAGAAGGAAACGAATTGATAATGATGTAATCTGAATCATTAGAAAGCAGTTTGATGATTTAAGCCCTGATATTTGGAACAATGGATTCCACCAAGTTGATTTTTAAAAACTATCACATCAAACTATCCTTTTTTTCAAATTTTAACAAAGTAAGCAGGGTTTTTTTTTTCTTGGTCCCAATTAAATAATAACTCAAAATTATTCAAATTAACAAGTATATATAATATATAAGTTCTTTATTATGAATTTTAAATTATTATCTGTCAAATATCTTCAATCTAAATACAACATATTAGATGATCATATGTTAGTAATTCTAAGGGCAACATGACCAAGATTTTCAATAATTCTACTCAAAAGTAGCTAACATTGAACAAAAAAGAGGCTTTATTTATTTATTCATTGATTTTCTTAACTTTAATTAAATTCAAAAAGGGTTTGGTTTATATGATTATTTGGTGCCCACTGAAATCTGGACAGGCCCCACCTATATGATTATCTTGTGCTTAGCTTTCTCTGGATATTTCAAACCATCAATCTCTTTATTGTCCCTTAAGGTTAATCATCTCTTCTTAATTAAATCCCCGTTTGGCATTTCCTTCCAAAGAATGTATAGTTTTATTGGGAGCATCAATGACCCACTTACTTCCAAATGCTTTAACATGCAAGAAAAAATTTACAAAATTCTTGTGCTTTTTAGGTCCACAAACATCGTGCAAGTATTCAGGATTATATATATGAGTTTGATTTAATTAATGAATGAATTAATTTTTAAGTTTGTTTATGCAAGTTTTGAAATAATAGAGTTAAAAGAAAAGAGTTTTCCTTATAAAAAGAGAAATCAAAAGAACTTTTTATTGATGTACTTGTATGTCCCAAGATACATATTAGTCTATTTCAATTTGTAGGACTCTCAAAATCCTAATTCCCTACCTTTACTACAACAAAAAGGCCTATTACTTCACTTCAAAATGTGTAGCAACAACCAAAATCTGTAGCAAAAGGGCTTTTTCTACGGATTTGGTGTTGTACTAAAAATATAGCCGTGACCAAAACTTTGCTATGGAAAATAGCCTGTAGCAAATAAAATAACATATATTTTTTTGGTAAGGATTAGGTGATTTTAGAGAAAGCTACTTATGTTATACTTAATATTCATACCAAATAAACTAAAAATAGTTCAAAGTCCATTGGGTAAGGTTGCTTTAGTGTAGTAAATACTTTCAATATATTTTTCTTAATTTTACAATAATTATTCTTTATTTTTTTGGAATTAAGAAATCTCTATATCATTGTTAAATAAGAACACTAAAAATCCACAATAACCACAATCCTCTAATGAAAATATAGAAATCATACTCATAATAAATTTTTCATTAAAAATCAAATAACATATCATGATCATATATAACATATCCCATCAACACAATACAAAATACATAAGCAAAGGATTACATATATTGTTTTTCAAATTAATAAGTACTTATCATAGTATGGAAGCTAGAGGAAAAATACATCATCAATGATAAAAAAAAACTTAAAGGAAGTACATCTTCATTGATAAAAAAACTAGTTGACCAAGTAGTTGTGAAAAGATGTCCACATATACAATATCTTCTATCTTATCTCTATGACCTGCAACAAGACCAAATCAATCATAAACTAGTATTAAATCATAATTTCTTCTAAACTTATACTAAATTATTGGAATAGAAAAGAGAAGCAAAGTCTCATAGGTACATTAGCTAGTTCCCAGGTAATATATTTGTGAACAACTTCTCTAATAATTTTCAAATCATCATGAGGGATACATAGTTCAGCATTGGGGATCAAAGCTTTTTTTAGTTAGGTCTTTAGTTATGCAGGTTTTTCTCCTTGTTCAACAAGCATCATATCAACAATAATGCTGTGTACCACAAATTTTTGGATATTTCATGACAAAATATGTAAATCTAAACAAAGACTATTGTATTAAAATAAGTATTGAAAGTAAATGCACATTTAAATTGAACAAAGTATATATAATCTAAAAGTATTATTGAACAAAGGAAATTCAGAATGAATTAATAGATGTCCTACTTGATAAAATATCAAATTGTATCTCGTCGCATATAGGAAGATTTCTCTCCTGTAAAATTCCATAACCCAATCCTTCTGATTTCCATATAAAAAACAAAGAGAGTACTTCCATAACACCATCATACATTTTTCGATAAAAGGAAAATGAATATGAGAAGTTTTAGGTATATGTTATAGTTCATGTAAATTCTCAATAATTAATAAAAAAAAAAAGGTATATATTAGGTTAGATAGTAAATTCAGTCAGCATATCACCATATTAGCAATCCCAATATACATATATACATAAGAAAACCAGCATACAATTAGAGCTCGTTTGCTTGTTTTGATATTGCATGATAGATACACGATCTGATGCAATTCCATTGTTTGATTCACTTTTAGAAGCCTTTGATACAATTAGGGCTCAATATGCATTTAAAGTCAAACTTGGCTTGCGGTTCAAGGACCTGGAGTGTGATATGTTTTTCACTTTAAGTTAGAAATAAATTATAGTTTGTAAAATGGGATAATCATGTCAAACAAACAATCAAAGTTGGATATCAAATTATTTAAAATATGCAAACATTAGATAAGATACACAATAACCTACTATTTATCCTAGTTATATGTATCATGCCTAATCCAAACACACCAAGCAAACAAGCTCAGAATAGTCAGTTTCAGCTACAGCACAACCAATACACAAATGATGAAGACACCCTTAATTTCAAATCTAAGGGCTCGACCGAATATATATTGTGTTTGTTAATTAGAATCATAAATATTTACACACACACACACACATATATATTATAAGCCAATTACAAAAGTGTAGTTTATGGTTCTCAAACAATAAAAAGTGAAAAAAAAAAAATTCAAAATTGGAGTTAATGAAATTTAGCCAATCAATGAGGTCTTATTTAAGTGTACAAAGCCGAAGCCGAAACTTTATTGTGTAAGGTCTTAGGTTCATATCCTATCAAATGTGTGGATCCAATACAAATGTGAATGTTTGTATTATCCCATTATTTATCAAATGAATTTATTTATTAATGATTTTATTGAATTATAATTAATTTCTTAAGTATAAATTGGTTCATTGGGCAAATACAGTATATGACTTGCATATTTGGAGGTCTACAAAATTAATGAAACTACCAACAATGTTCCACCTCATAAGTGATGACTCAAATTGTTGTTGGGTCAATACTCAATATGCTGTTATAGGGATAGGAGGGTAGGCTCACGGGGCCAGTTTGCTTTCTCTTTGGGTATCTTTTCTTTATGAAGACTGGCCCATTGCTAAATAGTCCTCATTTCTCAACTAGTCAACATAAAGCCCATCAAGTCAAAGATAATGACAAATTTAAACAAATTAGGGTTACAACATTGTGCTTAAGAATTTTTCAATCAATTTACTATAGATTGATTCACTTATTTTAAAAAAAAATTCTATCCAACCGTTCGTTGCAGCACAAAATATACTTCTAAATAATTACCCTATAAATCCTATATCTATCCTTATGAAGAATATAAATCTTATATCTTTATGAGAAGAGAAAAAGACTTTTCATTTACTCGAATGCTGCTCCAAATTTGAAATTAGATTACGTGTGTATTTTGGTGTATAGTATTTTGAATTTGTTTTCATATTATCAGAGAAAGTTGTATCATATGCTTGTTTAATTATTCAATTTTGGCAGATAAAAATATCAAACAAGTTATAAAGGGTATCAATATTCACCATAAAACTATTTACTAAATCCAATCAAAACACAAAATTTATCTCATTAATTGATTATAACAATATTATGAGAATAACAACACATGTATTCATATACATCAAAAAATAGGCAGAATTATCTTAATACTAAATCAGATTGAGTCGAAAATCTTCTTGAAATGAGAATTGCATTAACCTCACTTCACTTAGAGTCTATTTTGGGACAAAAGCACTTCTTTTCCAGCCACCAACACATGAATCCACACTCTAATGAGTATGATTTCAATCGTACGTAGTAATTAGCTCTTTAACCCTTTTTCTATTTTCTTGTCAAAAGAAGTCCCACCATCATCCTTCATCTTTTGTTTCTTTCCCCTTTTTGTTTTTCCTTTTTTCCTGTGGGTATAATTGGCACACATTATGTGCATTAATATTCAATATTTACATAGTCGCCATCCTTGACAATAATCAATAGGCTGGTCCGACGTGTTTGCTATTGCTGTTGTCCTTGTTAGGTTGTCCAATTCCACAACTTTTCTATTATTACTACTTATTTCCATCAATCTTTTTAGGTATGTTACATACTTTTAGCTTAATATAAGTTGCTTGCTTTTTAATTATTTATTTTTATATGCACTTATTTAATTTTTTTTTCTATGCATCCAGATCATCCCTTTGTTATTTTTATATGTTCATGCAATTTGCCCAATTTTCAGTCTTCTTTTGTACTTTTGTGGTGTAGTGAATATATGTATTCATGTTATGAATATGCAATAGTCTACGTGTTAGATCTAAATTGAATCACGAGTAAACGTTAATTAGTCGTCAATGTCAACATAATTTTTTGTTGAATATGATTAATGGTACTTTGTTAAAGGAATAAAATAAAACTATCAATTAGTGTTCAAGTACGCCCATCTTGTTTCAACGTGTGAGTTGGGCTATTTATAAAACCTTCTAATTTTATTTGCTTAATAATTTTGTGATGTAACTTTTTTCTCGAGATAGATGTTTAATTAGTATGATATGAAAATTCATTTTCAATGCGGTTAGAGAATCTGTTCCTCAATTTATTAATCAAAATAAATAAAAAAAATGTGATATTTATATGTATAAACATTGAAAATTTATGATAGGAAATACTATATTGCATATTTTAACGGGATCTAAATAATTTGTTGGACTTATTTCAAGGATGCATGGCAACACTCGTTGAATAAAATCTATATAAGTACTCGAAAAGATAGAACGTAGAAAAAGGACATATAAATCAAACTCAAAACCAAAATGATGTGCAATTAGCATGTTAAGGTTATGTTCTTTTGGTTTTTTTCAAAAATATTTCATTCTCCCAAAACAATTATAAAATGGATATACATCCTCCAATCATTCTCCCAAAAAATAAAATTTTAATACAAAAAAAATACTTACAATTCATTTACAAAACACCCTATAATCATATTTCAATTATTACCAAAATATATATGAAAAAATCACTTTAACCCTATAAACCCAATAAAAAAGTAACTGATTTGACGTCAACAGTAAAATTTATCTTTCATAAATAATTTATTTTTAATTTATTTTTTATATTTTTTCAAAATAAAAAGAAACACACGACATATTCTCCATTTTTTTTTTTTAAAAAACTCATTCTTCCAAAATATTTTTTATAATTCATCCAAAAACCAAAACAACATGCCCTAAATTTTTGAAGCATGTGGGAAGTATTAGACTCCCATCATGCAGCAAACAGTAGAAAAAAGGAAATAGATCTGTGGTCATTCTTGTTCATAGAGAAGAAGAAAATTAAAGACAGCCAGCCTCTCCAATTAATAATTTTCTGTAGTAATCACCACGTGTCAGATATCCATTTACTAGCTTTTGTGTGTCAGAAAAGCTTTCCAATGTCAGACCAATATATATCAGCCTCTCAGACCCCAACACTACTATTTAGTGCAACCATTCCATATTCTTGCACAAGTACAGCTTTTATCTCAGTTTTTTTCACTAGAATCCTTAACTCAATTTGGGATCTGTATTTTGTTGGGTTCTCTTTTTTTGTGTTGAGTGAAATAATTTTGTTCTTCTTTTATCTTTTAATTACTGGGGAGGAAAAATCAGACAACAATAGTAGTTCTTTTTCAAGAAAAAGTGAGGTGGAGAATGGATTTGGATTTCTGGGCTGCAAGAGTTCACAGGCACATCCCTTCTATCCAATCTGCTAGGCTTAGCAACTCCGGTAAATTGTACTTTATCCAAGTTTGATTTCTTGAATACTGTGAATCCTTCTGAGTGTATGTGTTTTTTCTGGGTTAGTGACTGTTTGTGGTTTAGGAATTTTCAATTGATTTATTAGCAGATGCTATTCTTGATTTAGCCCAGCAAAGTATGTCTTTTTTCCTTCAAATAGTGTTGTTTTTTCCTTTACATTACTGATCTATTTTCTTGCTCGTTATTCATGGCAATGAAGTAAATTACTATGATGAACTTCATTTCTTCTATAATGTGATGTAAATATTTAGTTACCCAAAGTACAAGCCCTCTTTTTATGTATCATGGTAAGGCCTGGGGGGTGGGTTGGGGTTGGGGGGGGGGGGGTTGGTTCTGCTTTTGGAATTTGTTATATTTGAGGAAGGTTATATTTGTGGAACAGAGAAAAGCTTCCCAAGGTGACCCAAGTATTGGAAAAATGTCATCTTATTTATATTTTGTGTTCAAATGGAAAGCAATTATTTGTTCTTGTACCACGGTGATTCTATAATTTTTGGTGTTACTTTAACTTAAAAACTAAAAAATTATTATTTGACTGATGAATAGGTAATCATATAGTGATGGAAGATGAAAGGGGTGATGAAGTGAGAGCTTGGTTTCCTTGCCCTTTCTGTTATGTGGAAATTGAAGTACCATTGTTTTGTGTCCATCTGCAAGAAGAGCACTGCTTTGACTTGAAAAATGCGGTAATGAGTTGCATATTATATGTTTTTCTCAACTTTTCTTGTAGACAAGAATTTAATTTCCTAGTCCTTTGTCTTGACAAGAACTAAAGGTTACTGCTGTAGAACTAGTTTATCATAATTATGCTGAATGTGGAGAGTGATATTTACTTATTCGCTCTGTGAAGTTTCCTCCCAATATATGAGTTGCTACCTCTTGATCACTTGTATTGCCCCAAACATCTAATTGCATTTCCTTTTTGATCATTAACAAGAAAATAAAGTTACATATGCATTTACAATTCCTTACGTTGCCTATACTTTGATTTAACTGGTGCAATTTATCTTTTGCACACTGGGTGTGGGTGGGGGTGGGGTGGGGGTGGGGGTGGGGGTGTGGTGTGGGAGGGTTGCTGCATGGTTCAGAATTGGGAATCTCTTTTGATAATCATCCACACTTGAAAAGTATCATAATGCCTGGAAGTTGGATGGGATGGTCCTTGTGTTAGGATTATATTGCCCCCAATTTTTATGAAATTCAAGATGCTCATTGAATAATAAGAAAATAACTTACACTTATACAATTTCAGAGATTGTAGGGATTGGACTTTGTGTTCTAGATTAACTATAACTATAATAATGGAAGCTCCTTTTGTATTAGGGAATTATTGATAGACTTAGCAAAAAAAAAGGGCAGAAATGGGATTATTTGGGATTCATACATTTATCTGGAAGATACTTATTTTAGTATGAGCTGAACTAATAGGATGAATGCATCAAACGAATTCTGTGTCATAAACCTTGTACTGCGCCTATTGCTTAGCTGGTTCTAGAGAGTCATGTCGGGATGAATTAAGAAATCAAGTAGTTTTTCATACATACGTTGATGATTTGGTGTCTCTCTGGCCTTTTCTCTTCCAGGTTTGTCCCATATGTGCAGCAAACTTAGGGAAAGATGCACTTGGTCATTTCACCGTGCAGCATGCACATTCGATTAAGGTGTGTCTCTTTCCATCATTCCATGTGATGCGAATAATAAATGATGTAAACAATTATTAAGACGTCTATATTCTATTTCTCAGCGGAGGAGGAAGTCTCAAAAGTCCGGCTTCTGGAGTAATGTGTCCTCAAATATTGTCAAGGACTTGAGGGAACTAAGTTCATTTCTTGGTGCTAATTCACTGACTGGTCCAGGCAGCGGGAACGAACCTACTCCTGATCCACTCCTTTCGCCATTTCTCTGCAACGTTCCTTTTACAGTCCCTAAAGACAGCCAGAAAGATATATCCTCGTATGTTGCTGCAACAGGTGACGCAGAAAGGCAAGTTTCTTAAATCCCAACCCGGGGGAATTTCTATATATTGTAGCATGAAGGATAGTTCTGATATAGAAGCATGCATAAGTCTTAGTGTTAAGTACATGATTTTGCATAAGCCATAAGGCTCACAGTTCTACAAATTCCAAGGTTGTGCAAAGATGTCGATAAAATTTTTGTTTGTGCAGATGTAAAATCCTAGATAATCACTTGGATATTCTAGTATAAAGTAAGTTGCATTTGGTGTAATAAATCAGAAGGGTCTTATGAGTTCGATGTTCATTCATGATTTCCAGTTTTCTGCCTCGACGGTGCATTAAGCTGATCTCATTGGTGAAACACACTAAAGGTTGACTTTCTTAAGAATCATTTGAACATGGAAGTAAAGGCTAGTCGATATATGCTATCTGCTTAACTTTTCTGTTTATAAGTAAAAAGCCATCAGTTTTTGGGAAGGAAACTGCATGTAAACTGCAGTAGGTTAAAGGGCACACATTGTCAAAATACTGATGATAATTTGATGGTCATCAAATCAGGTTCAATATAGAGAAGGTGAAATCTTGTAAGGCCATCTCATTTTCTCATAAAGATTTGCATATATGATATGCTTCTAGAGAAGTCCCCAAGTTATATCCTTCTCTTTCTTGCTGCTTATATTAAAATTTCCAAGCATAGGAGATATATTCAAAATGAAGCTCATTTCCTTTTATTAATGTGGTGCAGAGATTGAATTAGGGTGCGATGTACTGTAACCAATAGACACAAAATAATGTGACAGATATGCTGTAAGTGGATACATCTGTTTTCACAGAAGGGATAACAGAGTATTTTGCTTTTGCAGCAGCAAAACATCTCCTCAAGAAGAGTTTGAAGGAGAAGACCATGAGGAAAGGAGGCAACGGGCTGCATTCATCCAGGAGGTTCTTTTGTCAACTATTTTTTAGACCCTTGTGGAGCTCCTTCTCATTGGAAAAGCGAACAGAATAATGTGTTGGTCTTCAGGGGTAGCCACCAGATTTTACTAGTGGTGCATGGTTTCAGAATGTTGGAAGCTTATTACTAAAGATGGCCAAAGAATGTCTGAAGATATCATAATTGGGAATAGAATGTCAAAATGACATCTTATGAGCCAATATAATTGTAATATTTACCTTGAACATGATATTATATAGCACTGCATAAGTCAGTTGCTGCGGTATTCAACGTTGTCATCAGCTTATTCTTCTAATGATATTTCTATTCATAAACTTCATGTGTACCCCCATTCTCCACCCCTTGTCCAAATGGCCCTAAATTCAACAATGGGTTCATTGGAGTGAAACATAACCAATGCTGAGCTATATTATGACAAGTGAAGAAGTCTCAGATAGGCTTATCATTTATCTGAAATCTAAGAGGTAAAATTCAAGAATTAAATCTACAACCTTCCTTATTAGGTTGATCAAGTGTGTAGAAATGACTAGTGGATATCATACTGGAATTAATTCAATGCATTTAGAAGCCATCATTCTTCAGATGCAACAAATAACAAAACCCTCTGAGCTTGAGGCCACAATTGTGCAGGATAATGAAGTAGAAAAATTAATTGCTAATCAAGATTCACAATTTAGATTTCATCAAAATTTAATAGGTGACCAAAAAAAAAAGGGAAAAAAAAAAAAAAACTCAATCCAAAGTTTCAGATACATCCACTGGCTTATCAAAACTCCACAAGCATCAAATTCTCAAGGGAACAGCAATCTAATTCAAATAACATCAAGCAAAGCAAACTGCAGAAGAAATAAAGTGGCTATAAATTGCTTAAAGAACAGCAGAAGCAATTAAAACAAAAGTAGAATTCTCATTGAATTATCACAGCAATGTTCTTGAGCTAAGCTAATGCACTAATGCATAACAAAAGTGATCTAGAAAACCCTCCATTTTATATGACATTTAACAGATCTTGCAGCCAGAGGCACAACCCAACTCCACAAAATCAGGCATACACTCTCAAGTGAAGCTCAACCAAAGCGATTCATGGATGCATCTTTACTCAATAATGGATTGAATGACACCAGCACCTACAGTCTTGCCACCCTCTCTGATAGCAAATCTCATCCCCTGCTCACAAGCAATTGGAGTGATAAGCTCAACCTCCATTTTCACACGATCACCAGGCATCACCATCTTCGACTCCTCATCCTTGTCATTCATAATGGTATTCACCTTCCCCGTCACATCAGTAGTCCTCATGTAAAACTGAGGCCTGTAACCGGCAAAGAATGGAGAGTGCCTTCCACCCTCTTCCTTCTTCAACACATACACAATAGCCATAAACTTATTGTGTGGCGTAATAGTCCCAGGCTTCGCCAACACCATCCCCCTTTGAATATCAACCTTCTGAACACCTCTCAACAACAATCCCACATTGTCCCCAGCCATGGCCTCATCCAAAGTCTTCTGGAACATCTCCACACCCGTAACAGTTGTGTTCCTTGTATCCTTCAACCCCACAAGATCCACTGTGTCACCAACCTTAATAGTACCTCTCTCCACTCTCCCAGTAGCCACTGTTCCTCTACCTGTAATCGAAAAAACATCCTCAATTGCCATCAAGAATGGCAAATCAGTCTGTCTCTGAGGAATAGGAATGTAATTATCCACTTCATCCATCAACTGATAAATTTTATCTACCCACTCATTCTCCCCCCTCTTAATCCCGGGATTCGCCATCAAAGCCTCTAAAGCAAGTAAAGCAGAACCCGAAACAATTGGAATATCATCACCAGGAAACTCATAAGAGGAAAGCAATTCCCTTACCTCCAATTCCACCAACTGAAGCAACTCCTCGTCATCAACCTGATCTTGTTTATTCAAGAAAACCACCATATTCGGAACTCCAACTTGTTTAGCCAACAAAATGTGTTCCTTTGTCTGAGGCATTGGCCCATCAGCTCCAGACACCACCAAAATTGCCCCATCCATTTGGGCAGCCCCAGTAATCATATTCTTAACATAATCCGCGTGCCCAGGGCAGTCAACGTGGGCGTAATGCCGATTCTCAGTCTCGTATTCAACAGTGGCCGTGTTAATAGTGATACCACGGGCTCTCTCTTCAGGTGCAGCGTCAATTTCGTCATATTTTTTGGGGGCTGAGTTTCCGAGGGAGGCTAAGGCCATGGTCAGAGCAGCGGTGAGGGTAGTTTTTCCGTGGTCGACATGGCCTATGGTGCCGATATTGACATGGGGCTTCTTCCGCTCGAACTTGCCACGGGCAGCTCGGACGGCGAAGCGGCGGAGAGGGCGGGAGGTGGTGGTGGGATTGAGGAAGAGGGTAGTGGAGGAGGGAGTGAAGGAAGATGAGAGAATAATTTTAGTGGGTTTTGAAGAAGTGGGGTTTGGGAGAGAAGTGGTGGGGAGATGTGTGAGCTTAGCTACAGCGGCAGCGGTGGCGGCAGCGGTGACGGAGGCCATGGCGGAGAGCGGTGGTTGGGGAGTGTTGAGAGAGAAAGCAGAGGCGAGGAGAGAGAGAGAGCGGCGTAAAATGTGGATGAAGAGAAGGGATTAGAGTAGGGATATAGTGAAGTGTGGAGTGTTACATGTGGGATTTGGGAAGAAGAAAATGAGGACCTCTCATACGGTTCTATCCGTTTCAACCTGCCCTTGGATAATCGTAGCTCCGGGCAGCGACTGAGGGCATATGGGGTTTCTGTGCTACTGGCCTCACTTTATGACACGTGTTTGGTTATGATTCAATTTTTATGGGATTTTACCCTTTTAATCCCAATTTTTCTTTTCAATGGAAAAAAAAGGGGCTTAAGTGTTTATTTTTTGTCTTTGAATTGCAATTTGGCACCTCTAAAGTGTGAGATCCCATTTGTGTGTTATGTTCAAATCTCATTCTCTTGATTTCTTAATATAAAATAAATTAAATATTGTTTAACCATAAGGTAAAAGTATAAGAAATATATAGTAATAGTAAATCCTAAACTCTAAATCAAATATGAAAGTCTAGTAGTAAGGTATCATCCTACTTGGTCACATACTAATGAAAGATTTTTATTTCGAAACAACGCCTTGAAGGAAGAATGAGAAAAAATATGTCCTCAAATCTTGTTATCTTTAATTTCTTGATACAAAATAAGATGAGACTATGAGATACGTACAACTGCATAAACTATACAGTATGATCAGACACATATATTGCATTTTATTAAAATATGCTTGAGGATGAGGCTTAATGGACTTGAACAATTTATCAGTGTTACTAATAGATTTCTAGTAAAGCTGGACCAGAAATTTCTGGGTCAATGAGAGTACATTAGTTTTGAGATAGTGTATGTAGATCCACTTGGCTTTGAAGCAACCACATTAGTTTGCATGATATATATGTATATATATATTCATAAATATTTTCATCTGGTTCAATGAGAGTACACATTTCTTGTGGCTTATAAGGAAACGAAGAGATTTTGAAAGGGGTCCATGGCTTCAAAAGTGAAAGGTTCACTTCCAGAAATCCGAGTCTGCATTTGAGCCACGTTCACAATTTGGGGTCACTCTTTTCTAAAAACTATGGTACATGGGAAATAAAAAGGAGATTTAGCCATCACAATAATTCTTTCCCTTCTAATTGCAACATATGACAAGATCAGTAACAAAGGGGTTATTTATATCTGCCCCATAGGCACCAATAGACATATACAAGGCTGAAAGTAAAAATAGAGACAAAAACATAAAACAGAACCATTCTACAAACATATATTGCAACAGCGACAGAACCACAAAAGTTTTTTCAGATTAGAAGAAGATGAAATGGAATTTATCCTTTCTGTATACAAATAGTTTCATGTCCAAGATCCATCAGGCATCAAAACATAAGTGGTACCATAATGCCATATTAGCCCTCCATGCATTCCGAGGCACAAATATAGCTTACAAAACCAGAATAACAAACATGAATTCTGTACAGGTATAGTTAAAGAATATTGGAAAACCTACTGATTGAAAAATGTGCAAAATAATCTCAGCTTTACCAGAAAACCATGATTGTAAAATCCAAAACGATGTCTCACTTCGACAGCAACTCTTGTATTATTTCAACGATGTGTAGGCTCAAAAGAGCTATCCTGTGCAAGTGCAATGAGCATGTATATACAGCTAAGAATCTGCCAAATCATCTCTTAGAGTCCCTTTGATACTGAAGTCAGGTATCTCCTTCAGCTGGTTGAAGCGGTATCTAGAAACAGTTCCATTTTTACGTCTTTCAACAACTGGCCTTTGTTTCAATCTCTCCTGATGATGTTGAGAATTTTCAACATTTTGGAATATCTTGAAACTTTCAGAACGAGGACAATTCAACGTGCAATTTAAAGGCTGACCATATTATTTTAGCTGGAGCTAGAAAAGTGAGATTGCAAGACTTACATCATTGAGAAGACTGATCCGGAGATTTATTAGTAGAATGGCATCCCTTGTCATCAAATTTATGTTCATGTTTCTTCCGGTTACAAATGCTAAGAACTGTATGACGAATCTCCTGGGGAAGTTCCTTTAGAAGATCCAAAATAGCTAGTTCATGCTTCTTCTTAAGTTCATGTAGTTCCCTCTGCTGCTCCTCCAGTACAAGCTCGAGCTTCTTGACAATACTTTTGATGTCCTCTGAATCAGTTTCACTTGGCATTCTATTCTGTTCCAATGGTAAAGGCCCATTGCCAGAAGTGGGAATACTTCGGTCAATGTCACCATATTGTGAATCATGGGCTACTGAATCAGCTTCCTCTTTTCTACAGTCATCATCATCAGAATCATAATCCACGTGCCCGAGAGGAGAAGCATAATAGGAACTATTTACATCTTTATGGCTAGCAGGGGACTGCGAATTTTCTTCAGACCAGCTGTCTCCAGAGGTTACTGACTCCGTAAGCAACAAGTTAGATTGACCAGGTCTTAGCGGAGAGCTTCCACCACTGGCTTTGGGTGAACTGGACCAATACTTTCGTCCTGATGGCAGTATTTCCAGAATATTAGGGCCAGATTTAGAAGAATCGGCTGTTATGGGGGAAACATCATCCTGAGCTCCAGAATCACCACTTTCTAGAATTGCTTTATCGTTGCACGAGACTTCTCTTGGTGCCCAATCAGGAATAAGGGATTGAATTTCTGAATCAATCATTGCAGCAATAACTGAGACATCATGATCTGTCAAATCCAGCTCTTCAACCATTTCACTAGCAACATCATTTGAAGTATCCACCTCAATATCAAAGGGGAAATGAATGTTCCGAATATGACCTGAGCTAATGAAGGCAATAAGATTGAATGTACCCATGACAGGACATTTTATGTGTTAGAACAAGAACTAGATACAGAAAAGAAACAAGAACCTGATGAATCTGCTATGCGAAGTTTCAAAAATATTGTATTATGGTCTTTTCTTTGGCCCTGCACCATGAAGTCTCGACTTCCCTCAAGCACAGAGTCTTCATGGGATTTTTCAGTGCCAAACTTGTTGCCATCATCATCTGCAAACATAGTGTCATAAAAGGGAAAGGGTGATTCAGCACAACCAAGGAATAAAGAAATACTGCAAAAAGCGCACCTGCATTCGAGGACTGTGTCTGAAGAGATCGAACGATACTCCCAGAATCCTCATCTGATTGGAGAAATGGGTCCATCAGCAGTTCTTTGGCTGATAACCTATCAGAGACTTTTGCAATGCATTTCTCTACAAATGCTCGGACTCCAGGATCCTTTACTTTTTCTAGCGATGCAGGCTTGATTCCCTTTCAACAAGCAGAAAATGGTAAAAAGTTCAGTGGTATGGAAGAGAGACGAGAAAGTTAAGTAAACATCAGTTAGCTCTCCTTGATATACATCTGAAAACTTGGCAATTTAATTTTTAAAAGTAGAAACGATCACCTTTCTGCTTTATTGTAGCTCACCTATAGAGAGAAATAGATTAAGAAAATAAGCTTGACAACTAATCTAAATATTTGCAAGCAAAGGTATCCTCAGACAAACTCAATGGACTCTTTGACTGATCCATCACGAGCGGAAAGAAGTGACTTCAGTATTACAAGAAAGCTAAAATGGGGGGCCTATCATGTGTTCAGACTTGAACCAAAGTTCCACCGACAACCGGCTATTAAAGAAAAATATATTCTTTTAAAAGAGCAGTTCAAAGGTCAAGAATAACTTACTGCTGTAACTTTCTTATATATCTGGGCAGCATTGGTGCATTCAACATATGGATACTCAAGGGTCACTAGCTCCAGCAAGCACATACCAAAGGCATATATATCTACAAGCTCATTATATTCCTCTTCATAAAGCTCTGGTGCCATGAATTCCGGTGTGCCTAGCATCGAATCACATTACAAATTCATTAAATCTCCAGTAAAAACCAAATTCATGCAATGAGGTGTGATAATAAAATGAAAACTTACCTATGACACTGTGAGCAGCACGAGCCTGCTGAAGAATAGCAGCAAGTCCCAGATCGCCAATTTTCACCTCTCCTTGATTCCCATTAACAAAAATGTTATCACACTTCACGTCACGATGAATAACTGGCGGGTCATGACTATGAAGATACAAAAGCCCCTCTAGGATTTGTCTAGACCATTTCTTCAATGCCCTCACATCAACATGCTTATGTTTCTTCCTATACCTATATAGACACATCAACCAACTCCAGCTCACATTTTCAGTTTCTAAATTCATAGCTACAAAAAAAGAAAAGAAAAAGTAAACACAGATCTTTTGAAATTTTAACATACTGTCGCAAATTCCCAGATGTGAATATTTCAGTGATGAAATTGATATGCTCATTCTTGGTATCGACCCACGAGCTGTAAAATTTGATAATATTTTTGTGCTTAAGGGTTTTTAGCAAGTGCACTTCGGAATACAACCGCTCCAAATCTACGGAGTTCCTCAAGAGATCGGCAACTTTAACCTGATTCCAAGCCACCTCAATTCCTTCCCGTTCATCAAATGCTTTATATCTATATCACCAGCAGGGTTTCACGTAAAACACCGGTTATGCTCAATATCTATTTAAAAGCTTAATGACTCTACAAACCAATGAAAATAAAGGTATAGAGAATCAGGAAAGATTACACTTTCTTGAAAGCTCCTTTTCCTAGTACCTCCTTGTACTGCAAAAAGTAACATCAGACAAAAGACACATGAACTGAGTAAAGCAAAAAATTGAGCGATGACGCAGAGTAAAAAAACCAAGCTCATAAAAAATATAGACAATGAGGCTTCTTTACAAAATCCAATATCATTTCTGAAAATTCTCAAATTAAAGTGCAATATAAGCTATTAAACACAAAAATTTATATACAAACACACACAAAAAAAAAAAAAGAAAAATCAAATAAACTGTAGAATTTTACGAACCCGACCATAGCGACCAGTGGGATCAACCTCAACGAACTCGGGTTCGGCGTCGGAATCGTCAGGGTCGGGTTCCGACGTGGAATCTTGCGGCATTCTCGTAGTTAATTAAATTACCACAATATAATTCAGAAACAAATACCCACTTAGATTCAGATCTAACAATCAAAATCCCACGTAGATGAAAGATTAACAAAAATCAGTTTCGCGGCCGTGAAAGGTGAAAAACTACGGCAATATTTATCGTGTCAACGGTGAAATATCGACTGCGGAGGATTTGAATTCGAAACATATAAACTGATTTTTCATTAAGTTGGAATTCAGATTATATAAGCTTTTGGGGTCGGAAGGGGGAAAGCAAACCGAATCAGCTTAATTAACTTATTCTAACTAGCGACTGTTTCTTCTTTCCTTTCTTTTTTCTTTTTTTCTTTTTTATTTCTTATTATTTGGAATTATTGACTCCAAAAGAATGAATATGAGTATTTTTCTTTTGTGAAAAATGGGTTGTTTGAGTTGATGCTTAATAAGATTTTAAAATATTTATAAGTTACTTAGTCTCGTTCTCGATCCAAATAATTAGATATTAGATATTAAATAATTGTTGAATATCTTAAGAGTTTAATAAATTGTATTAATTTCGATGTTTATTAGTCGTGACTGAAAAAATGTAAAATTCAGTGAAATTTGTTTTGATTAATATAGAAATTAAAAAGAAAAAAAATAAGTTAGTGAGAATTAAGTTTAATTTTGTTCCACGTCATTATCTGTATTTTTTTCTTTTTTTCTTTTAAATGATTGAGGGAGAGATTTTGTCCAATGCGAGATCAATATTTGGAGGCATTGGAAAGTCAATGATCTTCTATAAGATCTAAAGGGAAATCTTGATTATTATTATAATCACATTAAAGTGGCACAACTTATGGAGACACAATACATACAATCCAAGTAACACACAAAGAGATACATATAACAACAATAATAAAAAGTTTAGGTATGACTATTCCCACATTTGACTTACTACATTGAACAAAACAAAAACTTGATATATTTTTGATGCAATATCATGTGTGCTACACAATACCCGTACAAGTGCTTTCTTTCACAATTTTATTTAAATAACTAAATATATATATATAATTAAAGAAAAAGAAAATGGCAAGTGTTTTTAACCATTTTTTTTGGGAGGGGGGGGAGGGGGAATTGGTTACTAATGAAATAAGACCCATGAGGGAACATATTCCACAGAGAATTATCCAAAGTCATCATGAATAGGAATCTCTACATAGCGCCACATCAAGAAATGTGTGTTCAACAATAGTAAATTCAAGAATCAATTGGACTTGTGAACCCCAGTAAGTTCCAAGAATTGTTAAAGCCATAACAAGGGGGGGAAAAAGGTGTAAAAGAAGCTGCATTATACAGGAGATAAGTCTGTTTTAAATTGCAGAAGCATCAAACAACAAACTTTTTCCCAATAGATTTCTACTTGTAGAAACTGCTGTAGTTTCTGCTACAAATACCCAGGAATTACAGTCACAAAATTTTTCATTATACGAAGGGGAAAAGGGGGGGAAAGATGACGAACGGATATTATTAAATATTCAACAGCAAATCAACACTTTGATGAGTGACAACTGGATAAGTATAGCAACTTATGCTAGAAGTTGCTCTATAAACTCCATTCTTGAGTATCAATGTCAACAAGACAGCAGATATGTAACAGATTGGGGCAGCTAAGAATTCCACTCATGTCTCCATAATCTTTGGTTGCTCAAGTGTTGACTACCAAGAATAGTGTATGTGAAAATTTTATTAGTTTAAAATGATAATCTTGATCCTTCCGCCAAACAGAGAGCCCACCATTAGCCATAGACATACCTTTTCTATCCACTATCTAAACAAGAAGCTTAATGCTTTTTAAGTGCATTCATTTTATCTCTGAGATAGTAAAGCTTGGCCCTCCTCACTTTCTTCTTGTCCAACACTTTTATCTCCTTTATATTTGGAGAATACCTGTCATAGCCCACTCAATTAGCCATCATTCGTAGTATAATCTAGTGAAAGTAGCAGATAAGTAGTAACAGCCACAAATGCTTGTGTAGTAGCATAAAGAACAAACTCACATAGTGAAACACACTAGTAAGAGATTTGTCAGAGAATTTGGTCTATGCATTTTAGAATATAAAAAACTTCGGCAATTAGGCCTGTTTTTGTGAACATGGCACATGCACCATTCTGTTAAATCAATCAAAAGAATGATGCAGCAACATAAAATCTGTAAATTTAAATCAAGGAAAAGATGAGCAGGCAACACTGAGAAGGAGGAGGGAACATCGAAATGAGATGCCTTGCTTGTTTGAGGATATAATACACATTTTACTCACCAGATATCAAAATTCAAGAGGATGCAACATGATATGGCTTCAATAAATAGGTTAAAATGCATATCATGCCAATAATTATAACCCATCCCCATCCTCCAGAGAACCCCACACCATACAATGAGTTCAGTAAGAAATCCGTTGTGCATTTTCTCTTTCTTCTATGGCCTAGTATCAAGAAGGATAAGCACATCTAGAACAACTAATGACAGATAATTGAAGAAATTACCAAATTAAAGTTTGAATGGAAGGTGATTTTGTTACATAACAAAATGTAGACATACAAAAGGGAACGCTTTCAAAATCTGATAACAATAACACTATTTGAAGTACTCAAGCTGGAAAGAATACTCACAGAGGGAAGAGAGATTCAATGCCAACTCCTGCCACAAGCCTTCTTATTCTGAAAGTAGTATTTAAACCAGCATTACGTCTAGCTATAACAATGCCTTTTATAACTGAAACACGCCTTTTATTCTCTGGTACTTCCTGTGAGAAAAAGATCATGACAGTTCAAACAAGAAACCTTAAAATCAAGTTTAATCAGGTTGGTAATGATATAGCAGCAGAAAAACAAACAAATCAAGAATTATGACTTTCTCAGAAGAAATTCAGTACCACTTTGAGCTGGACAATATAACCAGGCTTTATATCAGGCATCTCTCGGTTTGCTTTCACTTCCTCAACTGCTTCTTTATCAATTATCTACAGTTTACATGAAGCAAATAAGACCCTCACTATGCAATGAAAATGGAAACTGTATCATGAAAGAAAATAAATGAAAAGGGTAAAGTGAAAATCAAATATTTGTGCCTGCATTATGTGCCTTGCTGTTTTATCGAGCCTCTTGAATTTGATGCGTTGAGGCACATCAGAAGAAGCAGAAACATCTTGAGAAGTAGATCCAGTTGTTGTAATAGTCCTAGTTGGCAAAGTGAATACTGAAGAAGCTGACTGATTCAAATCTGAGCTTAGACCACTGTAAGATGGCAATGCTGAAGCTATACCATAACTTTTAGAAGATGCTGGAGAGAGAATTTTAGCTCCAAAGTTTTTGTTCTGAACCACAAGAATTTTATTTTAATCAGAACTAAAATAAAAAGACCCTGGAAAAATTAAAAAGAGAAATGTGGATGCTCATACTGCTATAAGAAACAAATAATACCAGTACAGCAACAAGAAAGAAAAATCAGATGCATTGCCTCAAGTAATATTTAGATTGTTCCCTTCCTCAGTCAAATCATTAAAGATACTTTTCCACCATATGGAGCAAACCATAATAATAGAATTCAAGATTGCCTTTTTTCTTTCTATACTTCCATCACCCTTAAGAGTAGCACGCCTCTTCAAGATTTTTCTGTTATTACATCAATAAACATACGAAATCTACCTGTTAATTCAGATGCATGATTACGCATTCATTCCCAACACTAAACTGTAAGTTTAAAATTTTAAATACATGTTCAACAACATTTTAGTGAGAAACCATGTTTTCAACAAAACAAGAAGAAATAAGCAGCAAACTACAGAGCAACTTACACTGCTTCTTTGGCCAACATAACAACCAAGGAACCATATTTTATGATGTTGACATTCACTCCAAATAAGCAAACTTATGTCCTTTAGCATTGTGTCCAAATGTTAATCTATTCTGCGCTGGAGCAATATGGAAAGGCAAGTTTTGGAAAACAAAAGAGAATGCCACTGTAAGCTCACCAGTAAAGAGTTAATCTATTCATGAAAGTTTGAAAATTGTTAGTAGTGTGCAACTCATTGGTAACAACTTGATTAAATGGAAATAAAGGTCCAAACTCCAGAGGCTTAGAATAAATGAACAATCAAATCCAAAAGGTGAGAAAGGATGTGTTATTTTCAATATTTTTCTAGTCTTTCTAGCTATTTTTCCCTGAAATCCCATTTTCAGAACTTCATGTTCTGCTAGCTTTGTCGATGCTTCTATGAATCTTGTGTTTTTCCCAGAATTATGTGCTAACTCTGTGAAACTTTCAATTCATCAATTACAGAGCTTTTACAACCATCTTCTCTTTATTGGTCACTGTAGATTCCACTGTAAGCTTTCACTACTCTTTACTCTTTTACATCAAATTTGTAGATACCACTGTCAGCTCACCACAAGAAAAGCAGGTACGAAACTAAGATAATGCTCAAAGACATTATTGTGCTTTCAACTATATAAGCCTGGATCATGCTAACAAAAGAGAACCCTACTCAACTAAACTTCACTAACCATGATTTTACCTATATTTCTTTCCTCGTTTAGCTTACACAATGAACTTCTCTTACGTTCATTCAAGCTTTTCAGTACCCAAATCAAAGCTATGCATTCTTCTATATCACTTTTGCAGCATTAAAAACTTTGTGCAAAAAATGCAAATTTGCAAGATCATCAAAAGTCCAACGAAAATTGTACCAAAACCCCCAAAAAGAAAAAATCTATTTATCGCGGTACTGGAACAGTACAATCATTTCCAAACCCATGTCAAGCTTAGACCTTCTATAAGCTAAAAATTTGATCACTCACCAAAAATAAAATTTTATCAAACTAAATAGCCAAAAAGTAGAAAATAAAAATAAAATTAGAACAGTACCAAAAAGAAGCTAGAACCAGAATGCTGCGAGCTGAACCCCGAAGGCTGATTCATAGAGCATTCCAAGAATTTCGATTGAAACGAGGCAATTCGTTCAACATTTTTCAGATTATTGACCGTTTGCTTCGTAACCTGCCGAAGCTTACCGTACAGCGAATGCATTCCTTTTTCTCCTAACCAAAAACCTGGCATTCATAAGGAAATAAGGAGTAAAAAGAGGTTCAATCTATGAAGTTTTTCATAACCTAAATACAGAAGAAGAAGAAGAAGAAGAAGAAGAAGAAGAAGTTGAAAATAAAATGCATGAAAAATCAGTAACCTTTGGATTAACGAGAACGGATTCAAGAGTGAAAGGCAAAAACCCTAGTCAGGAGTCATGGATGCCATTGGAGGTTTTTGATTTCAGAGTGTTGATGGACTTATTAGCCCTTCAGGCTTTCTTTATTTTCAGCAATGCCAGTGGGGGTTTTAACACTTTATTTATTTATTTATTTTTATTTTTAACTCACGCACCCAAGCTCAAATTCCAACTCTACATTTATTTATGGGAGGACGGTACTATTAAATTAATTAATTACTTAACAACGAACTTTTGAATTTAAGAAACAAGGGATAGGATTGTGGTTTATATATCTATATTATTATATATTAAGATGCGCTCGATGCGATGCATCAAAAAAATATATATATATTAAAATAATTTATTTTATAACAATATTTATTTTACTTTATGTGATTAAAAATGAATCATAATTAATTTTTGTATTTAAAGAAATAAAATTTATTACTAATTAAATAAAATAATATGAATATTTCAATTTAAAGATATTATGTTTGTTGTTTGAAGATAATTTGTACTTAAATAAGTTGTGGAATATGAAGAATTGTTAAATAATAAAATTTTAAAAAAATGAATGAAAGAATTAAGAAAATAAAAGTAGAGCAAAATATTTAACTAAATACGCTTTTTAAGTTTTAGATATATATTTATACATATATATTTTGATATGATAAGTAAGCAAATATGTTTTTAAAATATAAAGTTATTTTTTTTATATGAATTCTTAATGATGTGAAAGTTATAGTTATAATTTTCATGACATTTAAGATTTTTAAATGTTAAGTGTTTTTTGTTATAGTAAATATGTAAACCTCTTTATATTTTATCTATGAAAATAATTTATATCAAGTTATTATTTGATAAGTAATTTAGTATGTAGCTTATAATATGCAATTTTTATAAACTAAAATATCTTTTAATATTCTACATAACTCTGATAAGTAAAATTTATTTGTATTTATTTATATCTGTAGTTATTTTATTATTTTGAAAATAATCAAATAACATATATTATGCACATGAATAAAATAATAAGTAGATTTTTAACATTCAATTCAAGGTAAAATATCACTATCTCATGTATAAGTTTCTTTTATAAATATATAGATATGTACAGATAATTAAAGGGATATTTACTTTCAGTTAAACTTTTTCAATTTGACATCATTAATTCATGTAAAAATATTTTTTATGAATTATTGTAAGCAAAAATATTAAAATGAAGTAGGTGATATAATTATAAAATTATTTAACTAAATATATTGAAAAATATAAAAATTGATATTATTTGCTATTTAAGTAGTCATTTATCAAACTTTTAAAAAATTTCAATTATGTCAACTATATATATGTCCCATATAAAAGAACTTATTTCAAATAATTGAAAATGAGTTCTCTACTATATTGCTAAAAATCTAAAATAATTTAAATTAATAATATAAAAATAAAGTTTAGAGCTTATAGTTGTCGCATGAAGTAACTTTTTATATTTGAAATATTCTTCAAATTAAATTATTTGTTATATTCTATATATATAGTTTTTTCTAAAAATATAATACACATCTAAAAAATATTATTATAAAAATAATTAAATTTTAAAATTATGATAAATTGAGCTCTTACATATTAGTTAATTCATAATTATTCATTTCTCAAACATCTAGCTCTTTAATAAAGATTATGAAATATTATTAAACTAGCATGTGCCCGGTGCAATGAACCTATAATAGTTATATGATTGAAATAATTTATTTTACTTCATATGATTAAAACATGAACTGTAATTATTTTTAGCATTTAATGAAAGAAAAGCTATTATTAATTAAATAAAATAATATGAATATTTCAATTGAAAATATTATGTTTGAAGATAATATATATTTAAATAAATTGTAGAATATCAAGAATTGATCACTCTAAGTTTATAAATTACATAAAAAATTATAAAATGATAAAATTCAAAAAAATGAATAAAAAGAATTGAGAGAATAAAATAGGGTGAAAAATATTTTATGAAATACGCCTTTTAATGTGTATATATATATTTATACGTACATATTTTGATATGATAAATAAGCAAATAATTTCTTTTCTAATACAAATTTTTTTTATATGATTTGTTTATAATGTGAAAGTTATAGTTACAATTTTTATGACATTTGAGAATTTTAAATATTAAATATTTTTTGTTAAATAAATATATAATCTCTTTATTCTTTCACTACTAAAAAAACAACTTTTGCAACAGAAAAATCCATCACAAATTTGAATTTGTGATGGATTTGCCACACCACTTTTGCTATGAATTTTTTATCATTTGTGACGGATTTCGCCGTCCTAAATTGCAGATTTTCAATTTATAATGATTTTATAACATAGTTTGCAAAGAATTTTTCCGTCGTAAAATATTTTTAATTTTTTTTTTACTTTTGTTGCATTTTTTCCAATATTAAAAACTTGTAATCGACAAATAGTATATTCAAATAATCAACAATACCATAGTTAACGATATTTATAACCACCAAATGATAAAATAACAATACCCTCCATAAAATCCAAATATAACATCAAATAAATAAAATATTCATAAATTCAACAATATAAAAGTATTCAAATGTAATTATCAAAGTTTAACCATCTTCACACAGTTTGTAACTAAACACTCATACATAAACTAATCAAGCATCATTCTCTTCATCTATGTTTCTTCGTGATTGTTCATTAGGGGATCTAGATGAGGATTGTAATGCCCTGCCCGAGAGGTGCTTGCTTCGGATTGAGGTGCTACTCCAGTCGAATTTTCTCTTCTATTTTTTTTTTCCCAAAACCAATTACACCTTCCAAAAATTCTCAACTTAAGAAATTTCATAACTTAAAACACAAGCTAATCATGCTAAAAATGACAAGCAAAACCCAAGTTCTCACAGCAAGTCACAATTTCACAAGCGCCCATAATTTAACTTACTTATACATATCATTCATAAAGAACTCTAACCTGTCACACTTCACAGTAGAAAAGACCCTACCATAAAACCTATACCCCCTGTTACATTACACCTTCTCACCATTAGGGGTGTTCAGAAAAAACCGAAACCGACCGAACCGACCGAAAACCGAAAGTATCGAACCGAACCGAACTGAAACGAACTAGGTTCGGTTCGGTTTCGGTTCTTTGTTTTTAAAATTTTCGGTTTTCGATTTTCGGTTCCTTTTTAACGAACCAATTTTTTTTATTTTTTTTATTTTTTTTTATTTTTTGCTTCAGTTTAAGTGTAATTATGTACTTTTAAGTTTTTGGGATTATGTTAATTAATAGAAATGGAGCATCGAGGCACTTTGTACTCTTTTTAATATGAATATATCTCATGTTTATCTCATCAAATTATGAATATATCTACTTTATTCTCCTCTAAAAAATATAATTTTCAATTTTGCACTCTTTTTAATATTTTAGAAATTATCTAGCTAAAAAAGTTTTTAATTTGTTTTAATTTAATAATATGAATTAATTAACTTAAATTTTTATTTGTTATTAACTTTACTCATAACTATGGTAAGTATTTCAATAACTAATACTTTTAAGAAGAACTTGGAAGATGTTTAAGTAAAATAATAAATTTCCTAAAATTGGAGATAGGTAAAGGACATTTCAATATGCAAGAGTCAAGACAATATTTTAAAAAATTGAACAAAATATTCTCATAATTTCAAGAAAAAAAGTCCCATTTCGCTTTCTCTTCACAAAAAATATTAAAGTGATTTGATTGGCGGGACTGCACACTAAAAATACAAGCATCAAAAAGTTATTGGACCATGTATGTGACTGACGCCTTTTATGATTTTATCACTCAAAATATTTTATTCTTTTTGAAAGATATTATTAGAATTTTGTATCCCATCGCATAACCATTTAGTCTTTGTAATGCATGTAACTTTTATTATAATATCAATTCAAAATTTATTACATTGTAAAATAATTTTTAATATATACATACTTCATTGGTTCAATAAAAAAATTGTGAAATATTTTCACCAACATCATAGCAAAGCTTATGTAATCTATTGTATCAATTTATAATACTCAAAATTAGGTTAATTACTTAATATAAATATTAATAGACATTTTTGACTAATTTTGACCATTCAAACAATTATGTTTGACCATTCTAATTTTGACCATTCTAATTTCTAATTCTAAATCACTCTTCACTCTTCACTCTCACTCACAACTCACACACACCTCACACACACCGTGGACGCACAGACAGGAGAAAGCAGGGCAGGCAGGCTGGGCAGCAGCGCTCGGTCGCTCGGAGCAGCCAGCAGCAGGCGCGAGGCAGCAACGGTCCAGGGCTCCAGGCGACGTCCAGCGGAGCAGGCAGCACTCAGCAGCAGCAGCCAGCGGTCCAGGGCCTCCAGGCGTGAGGCGTCCGCATCCACAGTCCACAGACTCCAGAACCGGTTTTGGACCGGTTAAAAAACCAAAACCGAACCGATTTTGGACCGAACAGTACCGGTTCGATTTTGCATCCGAAAAAACCGAAAATTTCGGTTAACCGACAGAACCGTTCGGTTCGGTCGGTTAAAACCGATTGTACACCCTTACTCACCATCGTAGATGTCATGATAATAATATTTGCACTATGCCAAAAGGTAACGCAAACTCAGGATGCCTTCTACTCTTCAATCTGGCCAAAGAACAAAAGAATAACACAAAGAGGGTGAGTCCGAATGACTCAGTGAGGCAAGCATGTACATGTATTATAAGAGGAATCCGAATGAAAGGGAGTACAATATACAATTATAAGAAAAATATTCATTTTGAATTAAGATAACTAAAATACAAGTTATGATATCTAGGTGTCGGAGATTTTTGAAGCAGCTTGCGGAGTTTACGAACTAAAACCAGAAACTAGTATTTCTTATATTACACTTTTGTGTGCTGACTCAATGCCGTCCCATACCAACAAAGAGTCATTTCATATTTAATACGTTCCATAGAAGATTTCAAAATCCAATTTTTGATTAGTTTTATAAAACAAGCTAGATAAAAACATTTTATAAAACCAATGGTTCAAGCATGCTTTTCATGTACAACCGTGAAACGGCCTACCCCCTTATATCGCCTAGACTCCGTATAAACTATACGACCGTAAAATGGCCAAACCCTTTATATCGCCTCGACCAGTGGCCAACTCGCCAACCTATTGCAGCATGAATCGGTAAAATCGATCCTCACTGATCAAGTTTTAGGCTACAGTCAACCCCTGACTGCCTCAAAGTCAACGTCGCAAACCAAATCAACCAATAACACTGTCTTTATCACCAATTCAACGGTATAAATCTGGTATAGTAATCTAAGCATTCCGCTGGGATTGGCACTCGACCCAACAATTCTCCTATATCATTTTCAATCAATATTTTGAACGATCAATTGCCAACATGGCAGAATAACTGAACAATTATGCCAACACGGCAAATCCACGATATAATGATAAATCAAGGAAATCAATACGATATTTGACACTCAAAACACCAATTCAACAGGAATGATATAGTAATACTGTGAAAGTTCATGGCGTCAGAACAGTAAATCAGTGCGTTCAGAATTATTTTTAAAGAAAACACAGGCCACTCGGCTGTACAATTTAGTTTTCAGAAAAAAGAAATCAATTTTCACAGAGCTTCACAAAAGCCGATCTGGACAGTCATTTTCAATAAAATGAATCAAATATCAATCAGTTTCAACACAAGAGAACCTCACAGGGTTCGAGAATCAATAACAAATCACGACAAATATCAAATCAGCAGAACCTAATAGGTTCAACAAAAACTATAGATTTAGCTCAAACAAATCAAGAACCAATCGGTAGAACCCTCACAGGGGCAACAACAATCAACAAGTACGATAATCAAAGCAATAATAATAACCTTCACAGGGGTTTATCAAGTAAACGATAGGTTCAAAGGTTTGCCAGATTGACAGATCCTCACAGGGCCTATAAGAAAATACCAGAGAGGTTAGATCCTCACCTCAATAGCCTCAGATTTGCTATCACCATTTATTGGTCTGTAGGACCCACTTATTCACCACCTAGTCCGAAAGAATAGGTCCACTGTCAATATTCTCATCAAGCCCTATTAATTACAAATATAATATCAATAATCTAAAATCGACAACTATTTATCTAGTATGGTAGTTTTAGGCTTCGATCAACACGATGAATTAGGTTCAATATGTACTATCTACACAGAGTACCTTAATAAATCAATTACTATAGAATTAGTCACGATGGTCTATATTGGTTCCAAAATAGCATAATATCTCGTTCTTATTTACAAAGTCATGATCATATCACATCATCATCCTAATTCACACAATATAGTCCAATTCCCTACATCGTTAATCCTAAGCAATTACTACTTAGTCTTACATTACATAATCTTTATTATCATTATTAAATCCAAATTTGGCATTTAGCACAACATGTCCGGGTCCATTATGCTTACATATATACTCCTGCATGTCTCAATTTTTGGTCTCAAATCAAAATTTTGGTCCAATTAACTTGTATTTACATAAAAAAATAAGCCTAAAGATTTACTCAAATTAAATTAGGAATCAAATTATTTGATTAACTGGTATTTTACCCAATTGACTGGGTTCGAAGCCGAGTCATTGCATATCAATAGCCTGCATGTAATTTGATTGTCGTCATGATCAAACTGGATGTCAACCATCGGACCGCCGCCGTCGGATGGTCGCTGGACCGCCACCGCAGAAAAGACCAACACCACCACCAATCAATGCCTTTTAGCTCAACTAAGCAAACCGCTCAACCAATTTTACCAAAAGCTGCCAAATTGAGGTCCAATTTGTCAAAAAATGCCACTGCTCTGCCACCTCCGTCGTGCCGATTTTTCCTTAATCCCACTCGCTTCGATGGTCCGTTCCCAAAATTGATGACACCAGTGTGATCCTTGAGCTGATCCCGACAAAACCTACTACTCACAACCAGGGTTCAATTGCCGGAGACCCATCACCAGCGCCGCGAGCTTGCCTTCGGCTTCAAATTCCCAACCATTCACCAGTGGGTTTTGGGAGAAAATGGTATGGTTGTGTTCCTTGTTTAGAGAGGAGGAGAATGGTGCCAAATTTGATAGGGTTCAAGTCGTCGGAGAAGGTCGCCGGTGAGAGTTGACCATGGTTTGCATGGTGAAAAATGAAGAAGAAATGGTTACCGTGGCTGGAGAGATGGAGAAGAAAGATGAAGAAGAAAGGGAGAAATAAAGAAGAAAAGAAAGGAGGATTTCACTATTTAAAATCCAACATTTTTTTTTTTAGAGATTGACCCCCAATAGTTTATGCTATTTTCAATTAAGTCTTTCCAAAAAATTTCTATCTTCCAATTAAGCCCCCAACTATATTAGTGCCTCACATCTACCCATTTGACCTAAAATAATTCTATTTTGACCCACAAAGTTTCAAGAATCTTAAAAATCAAGTTTCCTCAAATTTCAAATCAACCCCAAACCTTTCAAAATTCTTACAATCAAGTCCTTTTTATTTATTTTTCAATCCCCAAAATTTATCAAACTTAATATTTTCAAAACTTATTTTCTAAAATACCAAATTTTAGGGGTGTTACAAGGATGGTGCAGGAGATACCTTATGCCTGGGGAAATGTGAGTTCGGTGCCATGAATGAGAGATTTATAGATGGATAATATGATGATGTATGGGGATGAACTGATGGTGAAGTGGTATGCATACTCTGCTGCATCAACATCTATCGCACCATCACCTCCATATCCAAGAATTTTTGCTTACATATTTTCTTCTGTTAACATTGCCATTTCTTCTTCCAACTTCTTAATCCTCACTTCTTAATCCTTTCATTTTCATAAAGCCGATCATTTGGAGGTCCTCTAGATGAGTGACTCGAGACAAAGGAAGCCTTATTTTCAAATCCATAGATCCATCCCTTCTTCGATCTGCCTATTGTATCTTTCCACACCTATATAAGTAATATTACTATAAATTAATAAGAAATAGAAAACTCAATTGGAAAATAAGATAAAATATAAATTAATAACTTCGAACTTTCATTTGAAGTTGAGATGACATGGGCAGCGAAGAATTTTCAACATCATCGCTTGAACTTTGACTAGAGAACTCTTCCAGTGGACTGTTGAACGCATTCTATACATGAAGTACATAGAATGATCAACAAACATAAAAATTTAAACTTTCTAATATAAAAATTATAACGTTTAAACTTTCTAAATTAGTTGTTTTTCTATAACATACCACTTATATAAGTATTCTGTGCATATTCATTGACCTATATGCGATCACTTTTTTCATTTAATGCAGAATGTATACGCATAAATGATTCTATAAGTCCAAATGGGTGTCAAAGTTCTTTCTCCTATATTCAAACACATTTATTAGGAATCAATTATAACTAAAATTGAATGTTGATACTTTCATAACAATTATCAGTTTATCTCTATGTGATAGGTGTGGGATACAACCACCTTCATGAAGTGAAAATCCCACACCACCACAGTCTGAAGCCCGATTTGCTTTATTTTGAGCACTTATCTTCTTGAATCCATCCTTGCCCCATTCTTCAAGCAATCCATCCCAAACTTCATCTCCCATCCAAATAGGTTTCTTTTTGGATTGGCACTCTCGGTATAACTTATTTTTTAATATCTCCAAGAATGCTCAAATATTTTGTGAATCTATACTCTCTCATGTTCATACCAAGCAAATATTTTCTTAAGTGCATAAAAGAATTTAAAACACTTAGAGAACTCTTCCATTTTGAAATCTAATTAAGAAAAATATATACGATACTTAAAATAATTCTTACATCAAACTCGCCAAACCACATCGTCCTAACTGCCTCTAGAATATTTTTCCATGATCTCCACGCTTCTTGTATCTTTTAATAATACTGCTTACCTTCTGGGCACATAATAACTTCTCGGAGAACCTATTTCACAAAGATATTTTACAACATATGTTATAAAGATAAAATATAATTTAGTAGTACACATAACATTATAAATTATTGTAATTAAAACGATAAAAAAATATTACTCTTTCCCTCGAGGCTGAATAAAGGTCTTCTAAGTAACGTTTGTACTCTCGACATTTGTATATGCTGGTGTATATGGGATAGATGAGGGAGTAGGTGATGCATGTAATGGAGAACTACTCGGTATAGCATTTGGATGAGTGTGTGGAGGTATATACGACTATGATCCAATTCTAAACAAAACAATCTTATTTTTTCCCTTCCTATTACTTGAAATCTATAACAAACACTAATTATATAAATTATAATAGATAAATGACGTTAAATAAACCACCATCATTAATTACTTGATAACTAATTCAATAAATAGTTTGTAACATATAAATTATAAGCTGAAATATCTCTTATTGTTCCATATAACTCTGATAAGTAAAATTTACTTATTTTTATTTATATATATAGTTCTTTTATTATTTTTGAAATTATCAGTTAACATATATTATGTTCATGAATGAAATGATAAGTAAATTTTTAATGTTCAATTTAAAATAAAATATCAATCTCTAATAAGTTTCTTTTATAATTAAAATACAAAAATTAAGAATAATTAAATTGATACTTACAATCAATTTTTTTTTTATCTCACATCATTAATCCATGTAAAAATATTTTTATAAACTATTATAAGTAAAAATATTAAAATAAATGCACATGATATAATTATAAAATAGTGTAATTAAATATATTAAAAATATAAAAAAATGATATAATTTGCTATTTAAGTGGTTATTTATCAAAATTTTAAAACTTTTCAGCTATGTCAACTATATATATGTCCCGTATAAAAGAATTTATTTTAAATAATTGAAAAAAAGTTCTCTATTGTTATATTGCTAAAAAACTAAAATGATTTAAATGAATAATATAAAAATAAAATTCAAAATTTATAGTTGTTGTAGGAAGTAACTACTTATATTTGAAACAAATTCTTAAATGAAATTATTTTGTCATATTCTATATATAATTTTATCTAAAAATATTTTATATATCTAAAAAATTATTGTAAAAATAATTAGATTTTAAAGACTTTAATAAATTGAAGACTTGTATATCAATTAATTTATAATTATTCATTTGTCAAACTTCTAACTATTTAATAAATAACTGATGAATTGATATTTTACATAAATATTTGTTTATCTCTTTTATAAGCAACAAATAAGTGTAATTTTTTTTATGTAAGTCACATTATTAAAAGATAATTATGATTGTTAAATATTTAAATTTTAGTTTTGAAGTTGTCTAGAAAATAATTATTTAATTAATAAATAAAAATAATTTATATGATTAAATGATTAAATATTATTTATTTATTTATTTATTAATTCTTTGATTAGAAATAATTGAATATTGTATTACTTCAACTAAAAATAATGTAATTGCATCTATATAAATACAGAATATATATATATATATATATTAAATCTGAAAAATTGGTCGTAGTTTTTAAATAACTTAGTTTAGTTATCAACTACTTTTGGGATAAGTTTTAAGCTTTTTTTTGATAAAAATGTATAATTAAATTAAAAAGAAAAAATCCCACTCTTTAAATAAAAAATAAGTTAATATTTATTAGAGCTCATATTTATTAGATAATTTCATTACTTTGTATATCCATTGAGTTCTTTTGATAGTCAATATTGTCAAAGTGAATATAAATTACTAAATATGAAATATATTAATTGTTTAAAAGTATTTATTTAGCAATGAAATATTGATTTTTAGCTGTGCGTACATTTTTATAAATAATTTATTTATTAAAGAGAAATAAAATAATTTTTTTTAAATATTATAAATAAGTAAAGATTCAACCAATTGAAATAAACTTATCAAAGCACATGATATTATATAGAAAGAATAAAAAAAATTATTTCTTATATGTACATAATTAGAAGTGGATAAATCAAGTGCTAATAAATTTAATGACTATTTTTTTATAAAAAAAAATATAGTATTTCTTCATTCATTTGATAAGAAAATTGGAATAAACTTAATAAAATTATAATATTCTTAAATATTTCATAACACACATTATTCAAAGTACATTATTAAAATATGAAGTATATATAATTTTTTTTATCTATATAAATTGAGAGAGTTGCAACTAAAATAATAGTAAAATAAAAATTCAATATCAAATATAAATTCTTATATGAACATACAAAAATATATGAAAATAGTATTGAAAATAAATATATAAAATACAATTGATTAAAATAAAAAAGTATTGTGTAGCACCCCACTCAAGATAATCCCTATGTTGAGATGTCACCTGCTTAGACTTAAACCTTAACCCAAAACAATCAATAGGCCTACCAGAACTTTTCAAAACTTATTGAGACAACAACAAACTTCAACTTAATCAAACTTCCACAAAAATACTATATACATGCCATAGATGATTCCATTACATTCACACATAATATATACATGCTGTCGATATTTAATTCAGATCTAGCATATCACAAAATCTCTAAGTTACACTAAATGTCCAAGGGCACCAATAAGCATTTACAAACATCTTTTCTATTACAAAATGTGTTCGGCGATCCAAACCTAGAGTCCAAGCTCACCACTCAGTCTTGTTTGAGAAAATCAAGATAATACAAGAGGGTAAGTCCAAAGGACTTACTGAGAGATAATCGTAATCATAAGCAGTAGGGATCTGTCAAGCAAAAATAAACTCAACAGATCATAATTTAACATCAGAACAAGAACATATCAGATACAAATAACAGTTTTAGCAAATAGGAATCTCTCTTTCTTTATTGCTCCATGAACAGTTTACAAACTATCAGATACAGTCAAAACAAAACAATCTCGAGTAACATATGCCATTCAACGAAATCAGAATAGGACAGGCATATTAGATTCTCCTTATACCGGTTAGTCTATCAATCAGTCAGTCTTACTCAAGCATGACGGCCTGGTACAAACTTACAGGATATAGTTAAAGTAGAACTGACCCAAATAATAGATACAACCAGCAGATCAGAACAGGACATGTATACCAGATGTTCCTTATTCTAGTTAAACCAAATTTACCCAAGCGTGACAGCTTCGTACAAACTTACCTAAGCATGACGGCTTGTTACATAACTTACCCAAGCATGATGGCTTGGTGCAAGGTAAAATATCGTTAGATAAATAGATAACCAAACAATAATTGATAACTGAACAGTTAGATAACAGAACAGCTATGTATCAAAACTGTCAGGGATCAGAACGATCAGATAACATGACATCAAGATAAATAGAATTAGATAAGCCAACAGGTCACTTAATGCTGTATGGAATAACTGATATGCCGGCAAGGCAACAAATAACAGTACATAACAGTAATGGTTAACATGTCAGTAATAGATAACAGGTAGGAACAAATAATAGGATAGTAATACATAACAAACGGGAGTTCTAGGCACCAGAACAGATATGAAAATATCTCATCAGAGGCACATTTAACGAAACAACCCTCACAGACAGTACACGATAACAAACAAAATCTCAATCAGTTCACATATTTCAATAATCAAGATGCAGTATAGTACATAAATCAGTCTAACCCTCTCGGGGGTGTATCACAACGATAGATAGGTGTAAGAAAGTGCAAGATTAACAGACTTTCACCTTCGTAATCTCAGAAAATACAGTTATAGTTAGTAGCTTACTGGTCCTCGGGACCCAATTCTTCGTTACCTAACCAAAAGAGTAAATTATTGTCAAAATCCACATTCAACCCTAATAATTACTTTTATACTATTAACAGTCCAAAATCACTAATTGATCAATTAATATAGTAGTTGGGGTTTGATCGGTACTATCTATACAAAACGTGCTAATTAAGCCATTATTGTAGAAATAGTCACAGGGTTCGTATCAGTTCTAGTAAAGGGATGTAATCTGGTCCTTAATTACATATTTAACTTCATAACATTATCCAAAATCAATAATAATAGCCCGATCATCTTAGTTAACCCCATTATTTCCACTTAGGTCTCAAATCTATCAATTTAGGGTTTTGTCACTTAATAAACTTAATTAACCAAAGTTACCATATAATATAATTTATCCGGGTCCACTAGGCACATGTATATAACCATGCATGGTGTGTGTATATATACAAATCATATACCAAATCCTCATTTCTTGCCATGATACAAGATTTAAAAGAAGATAAACGGTACAAAAGTTTAAACCCCAAATTCCCAATTATTACCCAAGATTCGATAATTGAAGCTCTGGAATCACAAACTAAGAACACGAACACAATCGTTGCGACAAGCTGAAGAAACTGCCTCAGCTCCACCGCAGGAAAAGACCAACACCACCACCAAAATATGCCTTGCAGTGAGAGCTGTTCAACACCCACATTAATTGCATGTTTCGCCACCGGGAAAGTCCTTAATTGCAGCTCTGAAGCCTTAGCGCCACCTCTCATCGCTGTGAAGGTTTTTTCTCAATTCTGCCTCGTTGCCATGCCAAACTTCAATGCAAGGGTACCATGGTGTTCCTTAAGTTGAGCTCTTCCAAGAATGTTGCCCAAAAACGTATCTCCGCTGTTGTTCTGCCGTCGCCCGTTGCTCACCACCGCTGTCAAATTTTCAACTTCAATATCCCGATGGCCTGCTGACTAGAATGCCGTGCATGTAGTACCAACGTGTTGCTAGGATGAGGAGAAGCTAATGGCTGGTTTAGTTTGTGGGTAAGGGTGGTCACCAATAAAGATCTTCGGTGAGGGTGATGGTGGGTTCTTGGTGAAGAATGAAGAAGAAAAAGAGGGGGGGGGGGGGGTAAAGTGTATATATAATGTATATTTTCCAGCCTCACAATTTGACACCCAGAACTTCTGTCCAATCTCCAATTGAGTCCTCCAAGGTTTTGAACCTCTTCAATTCAACACTTGGACTTAGTGAATGCCTTACAGAAGCCCATTTGACCAATATATATTTTCATTTGATCTGTAACACTTCTAAATATTAATCTTATGTTTTCTCAAATTGCAATTCGGCCACAAAACCTTTAATTTTCATGCAATTAAGTCATTTTTATTAGTTTATCGAGCCCTAAAATCCAACCAACCAATGTCTTGATTTCTAAATCCTTATTTTCTCAAATATCCAATTTTAGTGGTGTTACATACTGCATGCCAATACTTTAAGTACTATAAATATTACAATCCTAAGTTTGTCATAAAAACTTTAATTTTAAATAAATGTTGAGGAAATAATAAAGTAATTGTATTATTAAAATAATTAGATATGCTAGAAAAGTATCTAACTAATTTTGAATAAAAACAAAAAAATAATAATATAAGGACGTGTTTTAAAAAAATATTAAAATTTTTCTTCGAAATGAACTTTAAATTAATTAAAAAAAGAAAAATCATTATATTATGCTAATTGAAGAAAGAAGCCCTACAATTAAAAATATAGAATTGTACTACAAATAGTGTACAAATAAAATGTAAAATGAATAATTGTAGAATAATAAAATTTATATATAAAATAAATAAAATATTTACATATTAATCTTTTGATAAATTGAATGTATAAGTATAATTTGTGATAAGACTACTTAATATGATATTTATAAAATATTTTTTAAATTATAAACTTATTTAGTGAGACAAAAATATGATTGTAGATATTTTTTGAATTATCTTATGAGATAGAAATCTATATTGCAATTTTGAATAAACAAAACATGATATTTTGTTTATATTAGATAAGTTGATCGCATTAAAAGTAAATAAACAATCAATAAAAAATTTCAAATGAATTAAAAAACTCAAAATTCTAAAAATTTGATATTTGGCCAAAGTTGCACAACTAAAATTAAAGTTACACAATTGCATATCCCACATCATTGTGCTATATATAATAGTATAGATATATTTTGAATTTTTAATGAAAGAAATTAGAGATAAGATACAATCATATCAGTTAGAGATAATAATCAACAACTAATAATTTTTTTTAATTGAATTAAAATACTCAAAATTCTGAGAATTTGTCACTTGGCCAAAATTGCATAACTGTGAGCCATTGTGCTAAATATAATAGTATTAGCATATACTTGGTGCGATGCTCCGAAAATAATTTTAATATTGAATATATAATCTTGAAATAATTTTATTTTAATATTGATTTTATTTTTGGTCGCACCAAGCACATGTAAGTTATAATATTAATTAAAATAATTATTCATATTTAAAATAAATTGATATAAAATATAAATAAAAAAAATCATTTTTTGTCAAATAAATTAATAATAAAGTATGCTTCAAATTAGTTCTAAGGATAAAAAAATTCGCTTGCTTGCTATTGCTCATCATTCCTTAGTCACTATATACTCAAGTAAATATCTTTATTAAAATTTGGTTAGAATCACCAAGTTTCATTGATATATACAAACAATTCCCCACTTATTTACATATATTACTATTTAAATAATTTTTTTCTTGATTATTACAATAAAGTGAATAATCATAAAGTAGACGAACATTATCAAATATGATGTTTAATGAATAAAAAATATTATTATAATTGAGTAAATTGTCTATTCCATAAAGCTCATAAATTAAATATGTCAAAAAATAATATATTTGATGTAACACACTGAATTGAGGATATGAAAATCTTTTTAGATTTCAAAATTTATAAATTGAATGAGAATATAAAGATTTTAAAAATAAAAATCATAATTTTAATTTGAAAAAAAGGTTTTAAATAGGAAAGATTTAATTGTTAAGAACTTGAAAGTTTTGGGGGTCAATCTATAAATAATTTGCGTCAATTGGGTCAAAGTGAGGCACTAATAAGTTAGGGACTTAATTGAAGTTGGGAATAGGATTTTGGGGCCAATCTAAAATTCCAATTTTTTTTCTTTTAAATAGCAAAACACCCATCCCAATTCTTCTAATTCCCACATGCAAACCCTCTCTTTACCCCTCTGGTGATCTTCCTCCAGCGTCGGTGAATCTTTAAAACAACTATACCATTTTCTTTGTTTCAGCTCAAGGAACACACTAGTGCTAAGAACCACTAGAAACAACCAACAAAATGCCAAAAAATTGAGGGTCGATGGTAGCTTGCGGTGGTAGTGGCTGGAGGTACTATTCTGGTGACTGTTGGTGGCAATCAAGAGGTGGTTTTTGATGGGCTCAGCTAGAGTAACGCGACGGTAGCTTCAATTTCAAGAACGGACCACCGATGGAGGAGTAATTAAGGAAAAACAAAGTGGTGGTGTTGGGAGCGCAGTGATGGTTTTTCGGCAAATTGACCGGCTATTTGATGTCTAATTCAAAAATTGATTAGTGCATTTTTCTTCCCTCATCGAGGCACATCGGGTAGTGGTAGCCGCACACAGTTTTGGCAGCGGCGCATGATGGCAGTTTGATAGCGGTCAGTTGATGGCAAGATAGAATCTTCGGCAAAATAATCTAAATGCATGCATATTGGTTTCGGATTGTGAATTGACCTTGAACTCGGTCAATTTGGTAAAATCTTGATTAATCGGTTAATTTGATTAAATTGCTATGCTAATTTTTGATGTAAATACAATTTAATTGGACGAAAATTATGATTATTGACTGAAATAATTGTATAAAGATTCAATTGTAAGTGATGTATGGACCTGGATTTGATAACAAAAGACTAATATTTATCAATTGAGATATGGAAGCCGATTTATGAAATGGCAATGAAAAATTTGCTTGTATGGAAAATGTATTAATTTCATTAATAGAGGTTAAATTGCTTAACTATGGACTAAAAATATCAATTTGATCATTAGTTATGAAAGTGAGATATAGGCATGCAATCGAATAAAAGACGTAGTTAATATTAACTAAGCCAACGGCACATTAGGATGTCAAAATTGTGAATTGAGAACAAAAATTGACTATTATAGATAAAGGTACTAAAGTGATGAGTATGGGCTAATTTATTGGTTATAAACCAAGAACATTAAATTGAACAATAATAATGAAACCGAAATATGGGTCCTGAATGGATAAAATATGTAACTAATACTATTTACCTGAATTGGCGAACTTAGGAAGTCAAAATTATAAGTTGAGATAAGGGTTAGTTATTATAAGTTATGCCCGCTGAATTAGAGAAAACAAACTCGAACCTCAATGATAGAAGTGATCGCATATCTAAGTACTTTAGCATGAGGACCGAGATAGAATGATAATTGAGAAGATAAGTGGGCTAGAGTAATTAGAATGTGCGATTAGCCATAATTGTTGTTGGTAAATGTTATATTGTGGCATTGATATTTATATGGCATTTTGAATTAAAATAGGAGATGAGGATCCAGGCATCCTAGACTAGTACGGTTGCTTTTGGCAAAGCATTAGGACTCAAGATGAGGTTATATTTCGTATTCTTGCTCGAACAAAGGGAATATGTTCATTTTGTAAATATCCATTTGGTCATCTACTCTCCGATTTGATTGTAATTTTCATGGCATTCGAGTCTACCTACTGAGTTCTAATGGATTCCTTGTTTCTCTGTATTCTTTGGCCTTGTCGGCCAATAATTTGATTTATCATATTGTTCTTTTGAAAGGTTATCAACGGTCTTGCCGATCGATAGTTTTCATTCTTTGAATTCGTAGTTTGAATTGTTATTGGAATAATTTGTCAACAGATTGGCCTATTTATTTCCCAGGCTCGTTACTTGAAATTCTATTGGACCTCTCTTAATTGTATTGCTCCCATTGACTCATTTGATAATTCTTATGTTGTCATATAATATGGTTCCTTTGGCTTGGGTTATTGATATGTTTATTTACTTGAGATGGTCTTGCTGATCGATTATTTGTTGTTCTTTGAACTCATCATTTCATAATGATATTTAAATGAATGTCAACTGATTGTTTTACCATTTTATTAACTTGTTATCTTGCATTGTTATTGGTCTTGCCAACCAATTATCATGTTATTCGTGAATTCATTATGTTAGTTGTTTGCATCATTTAGCTTTGTTGGCCAAATTTTGAAACTGACTTTATTATTGTTCTAAGATATTGAAATGTGCGTTGATAAATTTTTATGTTATTTAGATTAAGTTGTCTTCGAATTTGTTCATGACCAGTTGTTTTGAAATATGAATTTGCTGTTGGAACTGGTTGCCAATCTGACCTCCTTAGGGACGCCTACAGGAAGTTCAGACCCATAAGGATGCCACGGGAAATTATGGGTCCAAGACTAGGATTGAAAAGACAGCCGGGTAGAACAGGCCAATAGTGAAGTCTCCCAAACTAGTACCCTTTAGTGATCCTGTCTCATAGGTAGTTAGAGGTTGACTATTTGTGAGTGAGGGACCAGCATGCGGCCTGCCATGCCATATGTCCACAGAGTTGAGTGCTTGTGTACCGAGCTGAATGCTTGGGTAACAGAGTAATAAGGGAAATTTGTTATGCTATAATTATGCTTTATGCTAGTTGGTTTGTTCTAGGCTCCGTATTTTGTTTGAGCTAAGTGCTCAGAACATGGAGAGATAAGGGACTTGTTTCCATGTTTATATTTGGGAGTCATAGGGTTGGAGGTCTTTCCCCAGTAGCTCTATATGATATGTGTCTGTCTCATCTTTTGTTCTTTACTTAATTCTAAACTTCTATTATTTGAGTCTATTAGTGACAATTTGTTGTCACTTGAGTTGTACTTGGCCTTATGCAAGCATTTACAAGTATCTTGTTTATTTTAGTCTCTTTCAAAAGTATCTCAAGTACCTTCTTCTTGTTAGATATATTGTCTAAATTATTTACTATTCACCTCACTAAGTCATTAGGACTTATGTCTCCTATATGTTTCTTGGTTTTTTTCCCAGATAGGTGCTAACGGACGATGGAGGTGCATATGTAAATCGGATAGGTCACTTGTTGTATAAACTTGTCGAACTTGTTATGTAAATTATTATAGGCTAAGTTTGATCTCTATTGGGTTTTGTTGACTTGAGAATCTAGTTATGCAGGGCTTTTGCATCTATTATATAGACAACGGTTACTGGGTTACCTGTTATGTGGCTGGATTGCAAATGTTATATATCAGGAGTAATATGCTACTAATAGCTCGTTATGCTAACAAGGTTTTGGCTACTTTATAGAATTATATATATGGTGGAATGTAATAGTAAGTTGGAATGAATAGTATTGGGTTGTTATGCCGCTATTTAAACTGAGAAAAGAAAACTTTGGAGGTGCGTTTTTTTTTTTTTAATTATTATAATAAGATTGAAGTGGCACCTTGGCCTGAAATAGGCACCTCCGGGGCAAGGTGCTAGGGAGATGGTATCAGAACCTAGGTTTCGCCTAGGTTGATATGGGAACGATTTTTGTGGCTAGAATCAATGGATTCTTTAGGGGTTTAACTTGAATTGGGAATCATCTAGAACGTGAACACTTGAGTAAACAAAACTTGAGCTGTGCTAGTATATAATCTTTGGAGTGTGAAACTCTTGGTTAGTGAAGGTTCAGCTTGACTTTGGAATTGTTTGGGATGTGTATACTAGAATTAAAGAATACCTAAGCTATTTCAGGATATAACTCTTGGAATGTGAAATCTTTAGGCATGAAAATATGAAGTTTGAATGTGGAATTGAATAGGATATGAACTTTTGGGATAATGCTCAATGTTAAGGAAGTGAAAGGTTGTGACTAGGGTGGCCAACCAATATATAACCTCTTACTTCTGGTATGTTAAGCATCTGAACGTATAATTATTAGTAAGGATGATATTGTTGGGAATTGTGGAATTATGTGAACTGTGGAGATCGAGTTTGAGGGGCAAATGACTATTTTGGGAAGAATTGTATTCAGTGAGAGAAAAGTTACCTTGGGAATCAACATGATGTAAGCAACATGCTTGGAAGTTGTATATGATGAGTAAAGGATTATTCTAGAAAGATATGTATTTGAGTCAATAAGTGATTATCTTAGGATGAACATCTTTGCCTTGTGCTTACAGATGAGAATTAGATTGTATAGATACACAGGAAAGGATTATTGCAGGAAGGAGTGCATTTGGAAAATGAATGATTATTAAGGATGAGTGATGTTTAACTTATGTGTACGGTTGAAATTTGGACGGTATGTTATATTGACAAAGGATGATACTGCTTAAAATTATGGTATTATGTGAACTATTTTGTAGAGGATGAATTTAATGAACCAAGAGCTATTTCAGAATAGTAGGTGATAAGTTGCCTTGCAAATTACAATGTTGAGCAAGTAGTATTTGAGGAAGTTGAATCTAACAAGTGGAGAACTATCTTAGGAAGAAATTTATACGTAAATGATTGTTTTGGAAAGAATGATGATTAACTACGCACATGATTGAGGTTTGGATGGTGTGGTTATATAGAAAAAGGTTAGTCTAGTGATGGTGAAATTTATTCGCATGACCACAAGACGACAATAGATTGGAAAGAAGAATTACACATCAGATGAAATCTATAAGACATTATTAAAATTTAAGAGAAAAATTGGTGTTTCGATTATGGCAATTGATCAACATGACCGCAGACTTGACTGTGATAGAGGAGATGAACCAGGACTCTAAAGATGAGGATGCTCAATCTGGCATTACTGATAGTAAGAACTAAAGATTAGTGTATATGCTATGTATGTATGTATTTAGTAGCTCAGTCATGAGAGTAGCCTGTGTAAATATTAAATTTCATATATGTTCAACAGACGGTTATCTTAGGCCTAGCCATTTTGTTCCTCCAACTAGGCAAATAGTTAGCATAGCAAATTTTGAATATGTAAATATTAATGTATAGGAATCGCTAAGGCTAACTTAACTATCTAATGAAAGACTTTGTTATGTGACTCGTAGAGTAAAAGTACCTCATATGAATAAAAAATTTTATACTTCAGTTTATTGTATATTTAAGAGCAGAAAATAATTTAATTATATTGGGTATTGTATTGTGATCTTAACTAATTTTGTAAGCCCAGAAGTGCCATAAAATCTGAGTCAGATCTCAGACAGGGATGGCTTTACATGAAGGGTCCCAGGCACAATCCCAGGCCCAATCCAGTTGATGAAGGAGACCATAGCATAAACGAGTGAATACTTAGAGCATTTCAGAAAGATAAGCTCCAAACCTTCAATAGCAAATGCCTAAGGAGGAAGTGTCACAAAATCTTTCAATGAACCCACTAGTCATCGGGCAACCGGTAGAGCCTATGTATGCTATGTTAAAACAACTTATATAGTATTGCCAACAACAGGGACGAGAGAGTCATGCTAGGGCCAACGAAGAGTCTACTGAGGATCAGGCGTTAGAGCGATTCCTCCGTCTCCAGCCTCCAAGGTTCATGGGATAAATCGTTGATCGCAAGATAGAAGCATCGATAGAGGGTCTTGAGAAAATATTCAACACATTGCGTTATCCTGATGAGCATAAGGTCGGGTATGCCTCATTTCTTATGGATGGACCAGCTTACAATTGGTAGAGGATGGAAGACAGAAAGTAGGGATGTCTGGAAGAAACTCCATGGACTTGGACTAACTTTATGGATCTAATCTAGGGAACTATGTTAGTAGGCCAATATAAAGCCATATTTAGTAGGCTGATCCAGTGTGCACCCTACATAGTGGGAGGCAAAGAGCGCCATACTCACAAATTTGTGAAGGGACTCCAACCCATGATTAGACGGGCCCTTATTGCATGTGACCTTTCAAATTACAATAGGGTTGTGAGCAAGGCATTTCAGATAGAGTTAAAACTCAGAGAAATCCAAAAGATAAGAGAGAAAGATAAATGAGGAAAGGCTCTCTATCCCAGAATCCACACTGGTAGAGGAAATGAGTTAGAAAAAAAGCAGCTCAAGACCCGATCTAGAATGCCTAAGAAGAGTTGTGGATTTTGTGGTGGCTCTAACCATGAGAAATTTGAATGCTGGAGAAACTTGGGAAGGTGCATAGCATGCGGTAGAGATTAACACCCTATTAAGGATTGCCCCAGGCCTAAGCCTTCTAAATCCAAGGCGTTTGCGTGTAAAGGGAAACGAAAAATGGAAACTAGCGGGCCATCGAACATTCAAGCTCGTGCTTATGCTTTGATAGGAAAAATGCCCCAAACCTAGATGACGTGGTGAAAGGTACGGCTTTATGTCCATAATATTTCCAGTAAAGCTTATTATAGCTTTAATGCTACCATTTCATATTTACTCCTTTCATACTAAAACTGAACTTACATTGTGGAATATATCACACCAATGGGAATGAGAAGAATCCGCGTATGATCGAGCAATATACACACTAGTGTTGCCCGAAGTTCTTCCAGTTGAAGATGAGAATTTGGGGACTAGATTCTTTTAAAAGGGGAAGGATTGTAACACCCCAAATTAGGGGTATAAAAATTTGGTTAGATTTTGATATTTATAAATTGAATTAGAATATAAAGATTTTAAAAATAAAAATCATAATTTTAATTTAAAAAAAAAATATGAGGTCCAAAACATAAATAGGAAATGACTTAACTGTTAAGAACTTGAAAGTTTTGGGGGTCAATCTAGAAATAATTTGGGTCAACTGGGTCAAAGTGAGGCACTAATAAGTTAGGGACTTAATTGAAGCTGAGAATAAGATTTTAGGGCCAATATGTAATTCCAAATTTTTTTTTCTTTAAATAGTGAAACACCCCTCCCAATTCTTCTAATTCCCACATGCAACCCTTCCTTCACCCTTTTGGTGATCTTCCTCTGACAAAAGTGAATCTTGTAAACAATTATACCATTTTCTTCCTCTCAGCTAAAGGAATGCATTGGTGCGAAGAACCACTAGAAACAATCGATGGAATGCAAGAAAACTGAGGGCTGATGGAAGCTTGCAATAGTAGTGGTGGGAGGCACTATTCTGGCGACTGTTGGCAGCAACCAAGAGGTGTGTTTTGATGGGCTCAGCTAGAGGAACGCGACGGTAGCTTAAATTTCAAGAACGGACCATTGGTGGAGTAATTGAGGAAAAACGACATGGTGGCATTGGTGGCGTGGTGATGGTTTTCCAAAAAATTGACCGGCCATTTGATGTCTAATTCAAAATTGATTAGTGCATTTTTCTCCCCTCATCGAGATCCAACGAGTAGTGGTGGCAGTGCACAATTTCAACAGCGGCACACGGTGGTAGTCCCGCAACATCAAGACAAAATGTTCAGCTCAACAATTTGAGCGCATGTGGGTTCGTTTTCGATTGTGAATTGACCTCGAACTAGGTTAATTTGGTAAAATCTTTATTAATCGGTTAATTTGATTCTTGATTTAATCTAATTAAATTGTTGTGCTAATTTTTGAAGTAAATACAAGTTAATTGGATGAAAATTGTGATTATTAAGTGAAATGATTGTATAAAGATTCAACTGTAAGCGATGTATGCACCTGGATTTGATAACAAAAGACCAATATTTATCAATTGAGATAATTGAAGCATTTGGGAAGCTAATTTATGAAACGGCAATGAAAAATTTACTTGTATGGAAAAATGTATTAATTTCATGAATAGAGGTTAAATTGCTTAATTATGGACTACAAATCTAAATTTGATCATTAGTTAGGAAAGTAGGCCTGAAATAAAATAAAAGACATAATTAATATTAACTAAACCAACGGCACATTAGGATGTCAAAACTGTGAAATGAGAACGAAAATTGATTATTACAGATAAAGGTACTAAAGTGATGAGTATGAGTTAATTTATTGGTTATAGACCAAGAACGTTAAATTTAACATTAATAATGAAACCAAAATTTAGGTCCTGAATGGATAAAATATGTAACTAGTACTATTTGCCTTAATTGGCGAACTTAGGAAGTCAAAATTATACATTGAGATAGGGTTAGTTATTATAGTTAAGCCTACTAAATTGGAGAAAATAGACTTGAACCTCAATGAGAGATCGCATATCTAAGTACTTTAGCATGAAGATTGAGATCAAATGATAATCGAGAATATAAGTGGGCTAGAGTAATTAGAATGTGTGATTAGCCATAATTGTTGTTGGTAAATGCTATATTGTGGCATCGATATTTATATGGCATTTTGAATGAAAATAGGTGATGAGGATCCAGGAATTTCGAACCAGGAAGGGGGCTTTTGGTAAAGCATTAGGACTCGAGGTGAGGTTACATTTCGTATTCTTGCTAGGAAAAAGGGAATATGTTTGGTTTGTAAATATCCGTTTGGTCATCCACTCTGTGATTTGATTGTACTTTTCATGGCATTCGTGTATACTTGCTGAGTTCTATTGTTTTCCTTGTTTCTCTGTATTCTTTGGCCTTGCTGGCTAATTCTTTGATTTGTCATATTGTTCTTTTGAAAGATTATCAACTGTCTTGCCGGTCGATATTTATCAGTCTTTGAATTCATAATTTGAATTGTTATTGGAATGGTCTTGTTGATCAATTGACCTACTTATTTCCTAGGCTCGTTACTTGAAATTCTATTGAACCTTCCTTAATTGTGTTACTCCTATTGACTCATTTCATAATTCTTATTTTGTCATATAATATGGTTCTAATGGCTTGAGTTAATGATATGTTTATTTTTTCTTGAGACGATCTTACCGATTGATTATTCGTTGTTCTTTGAACTTTTCATTTCATAATGATATTTAAATGATTTTGTTAACTAATTGTTTTACCATTTTCTTAACTTATTACCTTGCGCTGTTATTGGTCTTGTTGACTAATTAGACCTTAGGGGATGGCCTTGGGAAGTTCAAATCCTCAGGGATGCCCATGGGAAGTTCAGACCCGTAGGGACGCTACAGGAAGTTAAGACATGTGGGGACGCCACAAAAGTTATGGGCCCATGATTAGGATCAAAAAGACAGTCGGGTAGAACAGACTGACGGTGAAGTCTCCTGAACTAATACCCTCTAGTGATCCTGTCTCATATGTAGTTCGAGGTTAACTATCTGTGAGTGAGGGATTGGCATGCCATGCCGCATATCTACCCAATCGAGTGCTTGGATATCGTGCTGAATGCTTGGGTAATGAAGAGATAACAGACCGAGCCTAGTGCTTGGGTAACAAAGTAATAAAGGAAATTTGTTATGCTATAGTTGTACTCTATGCTAGTTGATTTGTTCTAGGCTCCGTGTTTTGTTTGAGCCGAACACTCAGAATATAGAGGGATAAAGGACTTATTTCCATGTTTATATTTGGGAGTCATAGGGTTGGAGACCTTTCCTCAACAGTTCTATATGATATGTCACTGCCTCGTCTTTTGTTGTTTAGTTAATTCTAAACTTTTATTATTTCAGTCTATTAATAACAGTTTTGTTATCACTTGAGTTGTACTGGCCTCATGCAAGTATTTACGGGTATCTTGCTTATTTTAGTCTCTTTCAAAAGTATCTCATGTACCTTTTTCTTGTTGGATATCTCACTAAGTCATTAAGACCTATGCCACCTATATGTTTCTTGGTTCTTTTCCCAGATAGGTGCTAATGGACGACGGGCGTTTTGCTTGTGTATATGTAAAGCGGATAGGTCACTCATTGTATAAACTTGTCGAACTTGATATTTGTAAATTATTATAGGTTAAGTTTGATCTCTATTGGGTTTTATTGACTTGAGAATCCAGTTATGCTGGGCTTTTGCATTTATTATATTGACCAACGTTTACTGGGTTACCTGTTATATGGCTGGATTGTAAATATTATGTATCAGGAGTAATATGCTGCTAATAGCTCTTTTTGTTGATGAGGTTTTTGCTGCTTTATGGAATGATATATATGGTGGAATGTAATAGTAAGTTGGAATGAATAGTCTTGGGTTGTTATGCCACCACTTAAATTGAGAAAAGAAAATTTTAGAGGTGTGTATTTTGTTTGAATTATTATTAATAAGATTGGAATGGCACCTCGGCCCGAAACAGGCACCTCTTGGGCAAGCCGTTACATTTAAATAATGAAAAAATAACAAACCATGTGATTCTGATGTAAATCAGTCGAAAATATTCAATAATTTTCTTGATTCTCTTAGTATTCCATTTATCCTACACATGAATTACATCAAATCCCAAAGTCAATCAATTTCATATAATTAATAGAACATACAATGAAAACCTCAGCAACAAAATCAATGGAGGAATATACAAAATAACAATATCTTTTTCTTTACTTACATAGAAAAATTCTTATGGAGATACTTAGTAATTTCTCTTCTTCTAAATATGAAATTGAACGATTGAATGAGAGTTGTTTGAGACTTACATGTGTTTTCATTTCTTAATTTGTATTTAGGTATATAGAGTATAAGAATTTTAATACATCTAAATATTTTTTATATTAGCTCATCAGTATATATATAATATCATATAAATGATATCAAATCCTGTAGCAGACAAAGATTATGAAATATTATCAAATACATTCTAAATTTTAGATGAAAGAAAATTAGAGATAAAATACAATTATATCGATTAAAGATAATAATTAACAACTAACAAAATTTTTGAATTGAATTAAAATACTCAAAATTCTAAGAATTTAATATTTGGAAAAAATTGTACAATTAGAATCAAAATTACACAATTAGATAAGCATGAAACTATGTTATATATAAAAGTACTAGCATGTGCCCGGTGTGATGCATTGAAAAGAATTTTAATGTTGAAATAATTTATTTTATAATAATATTTATTTTACTTCACTTGATTAAAAATGAATCATAATTATTTTTAGTATTTAAAGTAACAAAATCTATTACAAATTAAACAAAATAATATGAATATTTTAATTTAAAGATATTATTTTTGAAGATAAATTGTAACACCACTAAATTTGGCATTTTAGAAAATAAGGACTTAATTATATAGAAATTTAAAGTTTTGAGGTCAAATTGCTACTTGAGGAAACTCGATTGATCATCATTTGGAAGTTTTTTGGGTGAAAATAGAAATATTATAGGTCATAGGGGCAAATGTTAAGCCCTAACGTAGTCCAGGGGCGAATTTGAGGTTTTACAAATTTCTGGAGGACTTAATTGGAAGATGGAAAGAAGTCATGGGACCAATTTTTAATTTGTGGAAATTGTCCTTTATATACTAAACCCCCACACTTTTCTCTCATTCTTTCCCACACACCTTCCTTCTCACCTGTTCAGCAACTTCTCTGGTGATGGCCTATTTCATAAAACCAAACTATCCAATAGCTTTCTCATTTCACCAAGAGTACATTAATCCCATATGCAACCCATTCCAGTTGGTGGACCACTGAGGATTTGAAGTTGAAAGCTGGCTAATGGTAGTAAGTGATGGGCACGGTAGAGTAATGGCAAGGACTGGTTTCTGGGCAGTATTTCTGGTAGAACTCAACTAAAGGATCATAATGTTGGCATTGGATTGAAGTTTGGCACGGTGAGTGGTGACGCTGGGACTTCTGGGCCAAAATTGAAGACCTTCATGGCAGCGAAGCTTGCAATTATTTTGAGTTTTAGGTTGCCCTCGCTAAAAGGTGTCAAACGGTGGTGGTGGTGACTAGTTTCGGTGACAGTACACGGTGGCGGCATGATAGTGGCGCTGAAGCAGATTCTTCATCTCGTCGCGTAGGTTTCAGTAGTGGTGTTGGATCGTGATAAATGTACTTCGATAATTAGATTTTGGGTAAGGAATTGGATCAGTGTTATATATTCATACATATACGTTGTATCATTCTAATTTGTATAATCATGTATTGAGATATATATATATATATATTAAGATGAAAAAATTTACTGGAACTAGAAATTAGACTAATTATATGTATTTATATATCCTAGTGGACCCAAATTTGTAATATTATGTAACGAATTGGGTTAATTAAGTCAATGGAAGGATTAAACCCTAATTTTATGGATTTGAGACCTAAGTGGCAATAACTGGGTTATTTGAGATAAATGGATTGTTGTTATTGACTTAGTGTAATATTGTGAGGTTAATTATGTAAATAAGGACCTAATTATTTCTCTTTACTGGAACCGATATGAACCCCGTAAATATTTTGTAATAACGGCGTATTTAGCACGTTCCTAGGGCTAATGCTGAGATGAACCTAAAACCACCGTATTAATCAAGTAACTATCGAATTTAGACTGTTAATAGTATGATTGTAATTATTAAGGATTATTAGGGTTGAATGAGGGTTTTGACAGTGAACTTATTCTTTTGGATTAGGTGATGAAGAGTTGGGTCCCGCAGACTAGTAGACTGTGACAACATCTCTGAGGCTATGGAGGTGAGGGTCTACTAATTTGGTACTTGTCTTGGATAAACCTATTAGTTATTATTTGGATACCCTTGTGAGGGTTAAGCTTGCCTTTATTTTGGGAAATGATTGATTCTTAATTATTGAATTCTGTGATTTATTTGAACTCTTGATCGTTATTTGCTAATTGATTCAAATACCCCTGTAAGGGTTGTTTCTTTGACTTGGATTCTGATGAAATTGAGTACTCTTGTTCTGGTGCCAAAAATATTCATTACTTATCTATTATTATCCAGTCCGAATCCATTCTGTATATCGTTGATTTGCTTTGTTCGCATATTTGAATTGTTCTATATTATTATTTGTTTTGTCTTGTCGGCATACTTGATTACATTATGTACATTATTTATTTGGCCTTGTTGACATATTTGAAATTGTTCTGTAGTTTTATATATCGTCCGTTTGGCCTTGCTGGCATTTGTTTATCTTTTGTTCTATCATATATGGGAATAAATAACGAGATGTTAATCCCAGCTATGTGTTGGAATAAGCCGCAAGCCCAAAACCTTTGGTTAAATAATGGGACATTAATCCCTACTGTGTGCATGAATAAACCATTAGCCCGAAACTCTTGGTTAAATAATAGGACATTAATCCCTACTGTGTGCATGGAATAAGCCAAAGCCCGGAACTCTTGGTTAAATAACAAGATGTTAATCCCTGTTGTGTGCATGGATAAGCCATAAGCCCAAAACTCCTGGAATAAGGAGAATCGGATATGTATATTCTGCTCTGATTTGTTGGATTGCGTATGTTGCTTGGGATTGCTTTATTTTGATTGTATTCCGATTGTTTGTATTCTGCTTATGGCGCAACAAGGATGGTGTAGTTTCTTGGTCTAGATCGGGCTATTGTCCGAGCCGAATATGCCGACTACAATTCCTCCCACACTAATTTGGTTGAGACGACAATTCCTCTTGAATTGATCCGATTGAGATGACCTCGGGCCATTCGAGCCGATGGTAACAACTCTCAAACTAGCACCTACCAGTAACGTTGAATTTGATAATGCCTGTGTTATGATACATTCATGTTCCAATTTCATTTTTTGTTAATTTATGATCTGTTGAGTGATTCTTCCTCAATAGATCCCTACTACTTATTATTAAAATTATCTCTCTCTAAGTTCTTTGGACTTACTCTCCCATATTATCCTTAATTTTCTCAAATAGGAATACGTGATGGACATGGACCTCTGGCTTAGACTGGAGAAATATGTTTTGTAATAGAACAAGTGTTTATATGTGTATATGGGTTCACTTGAATGTTAAGCTTTGACTTAGAAATGTTGTGATATGTTAAGTTTGAATTCAAGATCAGCAGTGTGTATATATTATGTTGAATGTTATGGGACGACTTTTGGTATGTATATAGTACTTTTGTTGTAGTCTACCTAAGTCGAAACCTGTTGCTGTCCTTCGTGAATTTTGAAAAATTTTCATGCGCCTATCATGTTGTTTTGTGGGTTATGATTTAAAACTGAATTAGAGTGGCATCTCAGCTTAGGAATTATCTCGAGAGGGGGTCTATATAAATTGTACTTAAATAAGTTGTGGAATATGAAGAATTGTTAACTCTAAGTTTATAAATTATACAAAAAATTTTAAAATGATAAAATTTAAAAAAATAAATGAAAGAATTAAGAAAATAAAAGTAGAGCAAAATATTTAACTAAATAAGCTTTTTAAATTAGATATATATATATTTATACATACATATTTTGATATGGTAAGCAAGTAAATAATTTTTTTAAAATATAAGTTTTTTTTTTATATGAATTCTTAATTGGAAGTTATAGTTACAATTTTCATAACATTTGAGATTTTTAACTGTTAAGTGTTTTTTGTTATAGTAAATATGTAGACCTTTTTATACTTTATTTATGAAAATAATTTAATCAAACTTTTTATATTATAGTTAAACTTTTTGATCTGACATCATTAATCCATGTAAAAATATTTTTTTATGAATTATTATAAGGAAAAATATTAAAATAAAATAGGCAATATAATTGTAAAATTGTTTGACTAAATATATTTAAAAATATAAAATTGATATTATTTGCTATTAAATAGTCGTTTATCAAGCTTTTGAAAATTTTCAATTATGTCAACTAAATATATCCCATATAAAAGAACTTATTTCAAATAACTGAAAATGAGTTCTCTATTATATTGCTAAAAAACAAAATGATTCAAACTAATAATATAAAAATAATGTTTAGAGTTTGTAGTTGTTACAGGAAGTAACTTTTTATATTTAAAATATTCTTCAAATTAAATTATTTGTTATATTCTATATACAGTTTTATCTAAAAATAATTTACATATCTAAAAAAAACTATTGTAAAAATAATTAAATTTTAAAGATTTAGATAAATTGAGCTCTTATATATAAGTTAATTTATAATTATTTAATTTTCAAACTTCTAGCTCTTTAATAAAGATTATGAAATATTATGAAATATATTTTAATTTTGAATGAAAGAAAGTTAGAGATATGGCACTATCATATCGGTTAGAGATAATGATTAATAATTACTGAAATTTTTTTAATTGAATTAAAATACTCAAAATTCGAAAATTTTGCCATTTGGCCAAAATTGTACAATTAGAACCAAAATTGCATAACTGTGGGTCCCATACTGTTGTGTTATATATAATAGTAATAGCTTAAACCCCGTGCTATGCACGATATATTCACTTAACTAATAAATTAAAAAAATATAAATATGCAACTAATTTTTTGTTATTTCACAGATAAGTTATTACAATTTTTCATATTCTATAAAAAAATATTATCATTTTTAAAAGAAAATATTATTTTAAATAGTTAAGTAGTAATATTTAATAGTATTCATTAAAATAAAAATGCTATAGTACTTTAAATAAAATTATTAATGTGAAGATAACAACATACATAACATATGAGGGAATATATATATTTATATACCAACACCTTATCCACTTCAAATTTTATCTTGTAGAGGATCAACGACTTTGATTTCAAGTCATGATCTAATTCATTTGGGTCAAGTTGTTTCACATAAAAAATACAAATCTAAACTATTTCAAAATATCTTTTAGTGATAAAATTATTTTGGTCCAAAATGCTTAGATTCTTTATTAGTTTGAATATTCTATATTAAATCAAGAAGCAATTCAGAAATATATAAAATATTGTCTAATAAATTCTTGTTGCATAAAAAAAAATTATAAATAGGGATAAAACTATAAAAATTATGTAACACATCAAAATAGGATATTTATAAAGAAACTTGGGTTATTTAATTAATCAAATAAAAAGAATTTGTAATGAATAAATAAAACTAAATTAATTGATGAAAATGAAAAAACAAATTAAAAGGTATTCCTTAAAACCAAGGAAATATGAAAAGTGAAAAATCGGTGCATATATATATGTATATTTATATATATTATACATACATTATTTACACAAAGTAACTTGAAAAAATTGAATTAAATTGATAAAAAAAATGAATAAAAACAACAACAAAATAATGAAAGTGAAAACAACAATAATGATTTTCAAAATTAGAATTAAAAGATACCTTTCAAACATGATATTTATGGTCCAAAATAGAGAAAAGAAAAATACATATGAACTTAGAGAATATTGAATAAAAATATTAACCCAACAAAAAGGAATTATAATAAATTACAAACTAAACCAAATTATTATAATTGACAAAAGAAAGAAAGAAAAAAGGAAAAAGAGCAAACTTACAACTTAAAGAACTACCTTACACATCCTGGTAAAGGTTCGAAACCCCAAATAACAAAAGCGGATGTGAAAATAAAGGGAAAAAAGAAATAAGGTGGTCTGCAAGTAATTGAAAAGAAAAATACTTTCTAATATTCTAAGTTTATCATTATTAAATATAAATAATCTACTTACAATTCTGCTGTAATATCTTTTATTTCAGCAAAACATTTATTTATCGCACGCGCGCGCACACACACACACAAAGAAAGAAAAACAAAGATTTAAATGATAATTGAGCAACAAATACATCTATGCATGATGTTATGTTTCTCATGCGTATATTGAAAATAAATCAATATAAAGATGAAAAAAATATATGAACGCCGATAAAATGTAATAAAAGTTAACTTGAAATTTTGGAATGAGAGAGTTATCTTGAATGAGAAGGAGAAGAAGAAGAAGTGGAAGAGTGGAAGTAGAGATAAATAAGTTATGATTTGTTTAATGGAATGAAATTTATAGAATAACTTTTTTGTAGGAGTCCTTAATTCGATGATCATAAAACACCTTCTGAATTTTAAATTTATTTGTTGAAAGAAAATCATGGATAAGATACGATCATATCGGTTAGGATAATAATCAACAATTAATAAAATTTTTGAATTTAATTCAAAAACTCAAAATTCTAAAAATTTGCCACTTGGCCAAAATTGCAATCAAAATTGCATAATTGTAGGTCCCACACCATTGTGCTATATATAATAGTATAGATAGATAGACTAACATGTATCCTGTGCTATGCATGGATTAAACTAATTATAATAAAAAATATAATTTACATACACTATTTTAGTTTCATGTAAAAGTAAATTTAATTCATGATATATTTTTAAAATACATGGTACAAAATTGAAAATTTTTCTACAATATCACAATGTATAACTATCGAAGACAATGAAAAGTCATGCTCGTCACAACATCGTCACATTTACAGAGACAATATAAAAATACTTATTTTTTCCATAACAAAAAACAACTCAATAAATTTAAGGCAACACAAACAAAATAAAATTAAAAAAATAATGCTTGAAAAATTAAAAAATTAATAATAATATTGAAAACATAAAAACTTAATGGATAACAAAAAATCAACTCACAAAAGATGAAAAATTGTGTTAAATTATTTTAAAAACTAAATATTATATAAAATAATAATTAATTTACATAAGCAGGAAAAAAGTTATCATAGAGTATCAAGAATTGCTAACTTTAGATTTATAAATTATACACGAATTCTTAAAATTGTTAAAATTTTAAAAAATATTAATAAGAAAAAAGGTAATAAACAATTAATTTGATATGATATTTAAGCAAACTATATATATTTTTTTGAAATATAAAAAATCTTTATTAGGATCTTGTTAATAATGTAAAGCCCATAGAAATAATTTTTATAACACTTATGTTAAGGATTTAAAATAATTATTTGTCAATATGTTAAGTTTATTTAATTTTGTTTAGGAATTTTCTTTATCATTTTAAGATTATCAAATAACATATATTACATATCATGTAAATTATTATAAAATAATATTTATTTTTTTAATATTTAACTTAATACATAATACATATCAATATCTCATTAAACACAAAATGAATAAACAATAGTGTCAATTTAATTTTTTTTTAATCTAATACTACTCCTACCAAATATGAATATATAAAATATTCTGTCGTAAAATCTTATTAAATAAAATGTGAAAAAATATTACATAAATATTAAAAAATATGAAAATAAATGTATTCAAAAAATATAAAGACTAACATAATTAGCTATTTTAAGTGTTTTTCATTAAACTTTTAAAACTTTCAACTATACCAATAATATATCGATGTATCCTAAAAGAAATTTGATTCAAATATTTGAGAATGAGTTTTATTATTATTTTAACTGCTTAAAACTTCTTAAGTTAAAAATTTTGATAATATAAAAATAAAAATTAGGAGATTATAGAAGTTGTAGAAAGTAGATCCTCATATTTATAATATATTTTAAATTTAAATTAGAATATTAGTTAATATTCTAGACACATGATTTATCTACAAATATTTTGCATATTTATAAGAGATTATCTTAAAAATAATTAAATTTGAAAACTTTTATAAGTTTAGAATTTACATATCAACTAATGTAAAATTATTCATTTATTAGATTTTAAACTCTTTATTAAGAACATACTGATTTGGTATTCCACAAAATAGGTATATTATTATTCTTATAAGAAATTGGTAAGTTGTAAAGTGTTTTAAGTGAATTATAGTATGTAAAAAGTAATCATAATTGCAAAATTATTTTTTCACTTGTGAAATATATATTTAATATAAATTATTTTACAAATTATATGCATATTCGAAATTCTAAGGTGTTATAATGAGACAATAATTTAATTAAGATATAGATAAAATTCAAGAATGTAAACTTCAACAAAAAATAAAGTGATTATAATTTAAAATATAAAAATATTATTTGTTATGAAAGATTAATTTCATTATTTTGACATAATTTAAATTATTAACTACCTTATTTAGACAAATTTTAAATTGTTCTTGAAATAAAAATATATAGTTAAATTAAAAAATAAGATATTTAACCTTTCTAGACCTTAATATTTTTGTTTAATTAAATCATTTAACTTTAACATACACTTATTAGATACTCTCAATGTGTCTACTGTGCGTATTATTTTTCATTAAGCCAAATCACGAATAATTATTTTAATTGTTAAAATTATCAACATATGAGTTATCAAAATATGGAATATACTCATATCATATAAAAGAGTATTTTATTTAGTATTGGATTTTAAAATTTTAAGTATATATAAGTAAGTCTCTATAAATAATTTATATATACTAATAGAGAAATGAAATATTTTTATAAAAGTATTATAAATATAAGTAGATATTTAGTTAAATTGAAATATGAATACTAAGTATAATTAAGTAAATTCCATATAAAAAACACATACTTATGTAGTTGGAATATTATATATTTTTATTAAATCTAATTAAGTAAAGTCATATAAAAAATATATTTTTTTTCTTCATTCATTTGATAGAAAAATTGAATTAATTTCAACTATTTAGTAAAATGATATACTTCATAAAGCCACACTATTCTAGATACATTATTAAAATATAAGACGGCCACAAATAATTTTCTTTTTTGCCTAGAGAAATCAAAAGAATTGCAGTAAAAAGATAATAAAATTACAAATACAATAGCCAAATACATTAATTTATATGATGAGATAAAATATTATATCTATGATTATGGATATTTTGAACTTTTATGATGAAAGAAAAATCTATCAATATGAATGTTTAAAGTTATCCCCTGATATTAGAATTAATACTGTAATTTTGGATAAATAAAATATGAACTTTTAGTTATAACAGATAAGATAATTGTATTAAAATAAAATTAAAAATAATTTTTTTTTATTTAAGGAAAAAATTCTAAATTTTGAGAATTCATAATTTGACTAAAATTGTGCAGTTATGGGCCTATACGATTGTGTAATATATAATAGTATAGATAGATAGATAGATAGTTCGTAATGGGCAAAAGTTTTTCCTTTTTCATTAACTGTAGTCGAAATTTTCTTGCTCTGCTACTATGATGCACGGATACGGACACAGCGATACGGACATGACACGACACGGACACAGCGACACATTAAATTTTAAAATTTTAGAACATGACACAGCACCGACACGGTTATCATAATATATAATTATATATATGAGTATTTATTAATCATATTAATGTATGTAATATAATATATATATATATATCAAAGCAAAGTAAAAAAACTCAACACTAAACATTAAATAAATATATTTTAAATTCAAATAAATAACGAATCCCCTAAATAGAAATAAGTATTAGACTTCATGTGAATTATGAAAAATTTCAATACAAAAAATATAATATTAGTCATAAAAGAATAAGTGATACTGTAAAAATTATAACTAATAACATTTGAAAAGATTTATACTTATCATTAAAGATTTGCTATCAATTATCAACGGCGATAACTTAAATACAATTTTTGCCACTATTAAACGTGTAAAAATTATTAATGGTGATAGAACAAATTTTTTTTGTTGCTTATATATATACATATATATAATTAGTGCCAAGTTTTCAATTATCACTTACTATTTTTATAATTTTTTTTCGTAGTGTGTCTAATCATCCAAATTTATTAAAATATTATGATCATAGTGAAGTTTTTTATTAACTTCATTTGCCATTTAAAATTTTTTTATATTATTTATTAGCTCTTAAATTTTATAAAGTTTAATAAAAAAAGCATTCCTGTGTCGGACACATCCTTTAGCCGTGTCTAATATTGTGTCGGATTTTTTTTGGACACTTCATTACTGGGTCCAACACGTGACGGGCCGTGTTTGTGTCCAACACGTATCTGACACTGTATGAAGTGATTTTATGATATGTCCGTGCATTATATCTCTACTATTAATTATGAATCTTCTTCTTTACTTTTCTCTCGGGGTTGTTAGGTTTTTGGGAATTTCGGAAAATAATGGAGGGTACTTTCTACTGAGGAATTTTAGTTGAGTTAGCTGTTCGGCTGGAACTGTTAAATTTGATTCAAGAAATTGCATAATCACCTCTGAAAAGGGGAAACTCTAGAGTCGATGCAAAAACAGTGTTGCTTTTCTTGTTTTCCTTTTTGCCCGCCACTAAATTTTAATCTCAAAAACTGATCTTTTATGCGAGCATGGTGGCAAACGGTAGAGGGTTTGATACAACCAAATATGGCCATTTTTCCAGACAGAGATACATCTTGGTTGGCTGTTAGACTTGTTATGGTTTATTAATACCCAAAATTTAGAATTTGGAGAGGATAATACTCAAAGAAAACTCGGCACATTCACTTTGTTTGCTTGCAGCTGACTCGTTGATCTCATTGTGGATTCACCAGCCTTTAGCGGTATTATGTAGCACAAGAGCTTTTGCATACTCAGCTTTATATATAATATATATTTTTAACTTTTCTTGGATTTACATTTTTCTGTTCAATGGGTTACGCGAATGGCATTGTCAGTGCACAGGGAAAGCAGCCTCTTGTTTCTTTTCGGTTGATATCAGATGTCCAGTATGCTAATATTCCGGATGGCAGCTCATTCCTTGGTGTTCCTCGCTATTATCGGCACAGCCTACTTGAATTGCAAAGAGCAATGTGGACTGTGGAGTTGGAATGAGCAGAAGCTGAATTTCGTCATTAACTTTGGAGACATTGTTGATGGGCTTCTGCCCAAAAGCCCAATCTCTAACTGCAATGAAGAAAATTGTCAATGAATTTAGTGCTTTTAATGGCCCTGTATATCACATGATTGGCAATCACTGTCTTTATAATCTCCCTCGTGAAAAATTACTTCCTTTGTTGAATATTCAGAGTGATGATGGTCATGCCTATTATGATTTTTCTTTAGTACCAGAATTCCGATTTGTAGTCCTTGATGGCTATGATATCAGCGCTATAGGCTGGCCCAAGATCATCCCAACGCATTAAAGGCCCTGGATTTTCTCTTGGAGATAAATCCAAATTCAGACAAGAATAGTCCAAATGGACTTGTAGGGCTGGAGAGAAGGTTCCTTGTGTTCAATACTGGAGCAGTATGTAAAGAACAAATGCAATGGTTGGACTGTGTTCTCCGGAACGCGACAAAGTTAAACCAGAAAATGGTGATATGCTGCCATCTACCTTTAGATCCTGGTGCATCATCTTATGAATCGCTGTTGTGGAATTATGATGAAGTGATATTACAAGAAAACAAGGCATCAAAGACGGAATTTTTAAGACATAACAAATTCCGTTTTTAATTTGAATATATTAAAGATGGAATATAGACAAAAATTCAATTCTATCTTAAATTTATAAAACAAGGACAAAAAAATAACCATTGAGACAAAAAATAGACAAATTAGAGACTAAAATTACAAATGGAATATTTCCATCATTAATCCGTCTAAAATTGTTAATTTTTTAATATTTGTTTTACCAACAGAAATAGTCCATTTTAATTATATATTTTTGAGACAGATTAAAGACAAAACTTTTTGTCTCAATTTAATTTCCATATACATTGAAGACATTACATCTATAAATTTTTATTTTTATAATATGTGCTTTTAAAGTTTTGTTCCATTATTTTCTTTCAAGTTTTGTTCCCTTCAAAATTTTGTTCGACAATAATTTTGTTTTTTCTTTAAAATTTTACAATTATAACTTTAATAAATTAATTAATCATCATATATGTAAAATAATATTATAATTTAATTTTTGAGAAAATATTATATCTCTCTCTCTCTCTCTCTCTCACCCGCTCTCCCCCTCTTCGGCAACAAATCCAATCCGGCTACTGTCAAATCCATGTAGCAGTTATCACCATAGAAATACCTTAAAGAAATTCTCCCTTAATTTTTTCGACATATTTGAAGCAATGGAAGGGGCTGGATGGAATTGAAAAATAATGCGTTGGGATTCTTCAACAATCTAGCGCTAATGGAAGCATTCATCGATATACTGGTTTGTGTAGTGCTCATTTGGTCAGCAATGATGATCAGTTTGTTGATCTGGTGGTCTGGCGGCCAAAGTGGACCGGCTTGGTTTTCCTCCAGTTCCGATATAAGCTACGGTATATTTGGACTGTTCCGCCGAGGTTTGGGGCATGGAGATTCTGGCTTGCACTCATGGTGCTCTCGGCCTTTTCACTTTGTCGTGGGCTTTGGTTTCGGTCACATGGCAGGAGCCGCAAGTTGGAGAAGCTGTCCTCTTAGGAGCTGCTGGATGTGGATTCAAGTTCGCGCCAGCGCCGATAGCCGGCGGTCAGGAGTCGGCTTCAGTTGATGATGCTAGCTGTCGTGATATCAAGTATGTTTTTTATTCTTGCGTTTCTCCTTTTTTTTTCTTTTTCTAGTTTAATTAAACAATTCCTGTATACAAATATATGCAAATTATTATGTTTATCTTTGAAGAAGGTGATATGTTTTTCTATATATGTAATTATTTTGATCTATAAGAGAATGAAGTAGGAGTTTACAATATGCTAATGTGGAGTAAAAGGCAAATGATTGCTTATTTGCTGATAGTTTTTATAACGAGATAGAAGGCAATGGTGTAATATCTCTTTTCCTAATTTTGGACAGAGAGAACCCTCAGGAAAAGCTAATTGCTTCTAGGATTTCAGAATGCCTGATTTTCACTTCAGCAAGAAACAAATTAATTGGGTATCATCAACATGACAATAATTTTGTGTTGAGACTTATCATGCAACACAAGAAAGGGAAAACAACATCCTAACTAAAGATCACTCAATCTGTGAAAGTCCCCATATTTCATTTCTTGGTTTCTGAGAAAAGCCAAAAAAAATAAAATAAAATAAAGAATGACTTGTAGGTATCTACTTACTGGCATTTTAATCATTCAGCTTACTCTTCAAAGTGTCTTTCTTATTAGTGTCATCCTCTGAACTTATCTGTATATAGCTCCCAATTTCAGGGGTTTCAAATCCTCTTTAATTTCCCTTTTCTTAGAAATGGGATGCATTCACAATGCCCTATGTTGCCTTAGATTTACCATTTTGCCATTTCTTTTCTTATTCTTGTGATTTTTACCTCGTCTGACTTGGGATTATTCATTGCTGAAGGTAAGTATGATCAGTGACCATAATCAAGTTTCTCACTTCTTATATGCAGATGTTCATCATAAGGTTGCAATCTTTCTTTGTATAATATTTCAAGTAGAAAATTAGCACAAACAGCTGACAATTCCTAGGCAATTACATACAGACATGACCTTTTAAATGTTGTCTGTATTTCTGTGTGTTTTTTCATAGTTTTAAGGTCATTGAAAGTGATTTTTTTTTTTCATTGGGCAGACGGCAAGTAAAGACAAGGCAATCTTGAGAGCACAAATATGCTTGCAGCCGCTGCACTATCGGCGGTGCAGTTCTTGTGAGCACTGTGAAGCCATTCAAGTGCCAACAAACCTACAAATAAGAACCCGACTTGGGAACTCCACCGGAGCCTCTGTTATCACCTACGCTAAAGTTACTATTCAAGGTTGCATGAATTCACTTATACTTATTGCCCAAATTGATATTTCCTTTAAGCTATCATATTTGGTAGGCATTTCCTACTGGCTTTATTACTGATTTGCAAAAACTGCAGTATTCAATCTTGTATAGTTTCTCTCATATTTGAGCTGATAAACTCTTCTTCTAGCCTAATTCAAAAGCATGTCAAAGTTTTAGCTGCAAAATCTCCAGAAGAAAAACTAAAAATATGCTAAACAAAAGAATGAAAAAACTCTCCTATGAAAGAAACCTAGTTCCCTATAAATAGCCTACTACTCCTAATGTAATTGGCAAACTAATAAGAGTCCTACTAGAATAGGAAAACTAAAATTATCCTAATTAAAGAAATAAAAATTAAAATATTCCAGGAATATACAACTGCCAAAACATGTCTGCACTCAAATGATTTCCTTCTTCCATTTCTTGTCTCCTCAGGAATGCGATCTTTGCTCCAAACATGTCAAATGCTTGATTTTTCAACTGCACAAACTTGAATCTTTAATTTGCTTCACAAAATATAAAATGAAAGTTAAAACCCAACAATTAAGATTTTTTATTATTGATCACGAGGGGAAATTAAATGAATAAAAAGACAAAAATGCAACTTAACAAATTCCCCCATACTTTAGACAATGCTTATCCTCAAGCATATAGTAGTTCCAATTTATCAATCTTTCTCAATCCTTTCTTCCTATTTCTTTACTTGTCCCTTAGTAGTTCAAATTATCATATTTTAGAGGGCCGAATTAAGACACAAGTAAGAACATGCACTTCATAGAAAGAGCCTTTCTAAATCACACAAATAACCAATCACCCTGGCAACTTGAAATGTAAAAGGGATCTAACACTTTTTCATTAAGTTTATTTCAAGTCAAGGCATAGAAGGACAACTATGAAAAACATGCAACGATATCACATATTTATGTAAGTATAGTAAGTCGAATGCAAGAAAACATAAAGGATGAAAGGGAAAAGTCGTATTTAATCTCTCTCTCTCTCTCTCTCTGCACTAAATTCAGTACGTGGACCACCATTTTTACGTGAATACAAACATTGATAATGAATGCATCAGGTTACTTAGCCAGCCATAATTTATCTAGAATGTCATCTGACCTTTTTACGCGAATACAAACATTTATGATGAAGGCATCCGATTACTCAGTCAGTCACAAACCTAGATAGTTATTATTCCTACTCATAATCACTTTATTTTAGTGATTAGTGGAGTAATCAAGCCTCTCTCTCTCTCTCTCTCAAGAGTGAGAGAGAGAGGTTAAATGGTCAAACCTAGTCACCTTAATTATCTTAGTATATTCAACTCAATAATTCAACCCAAATATTTTCATCAAGGCAAGTTAAAAAAAAAAGTTAACCCGCTATGCATGACAATTATTAGGGTGATATGCATTAATGTCCTCATACATTTTTCATCCAAATCAACTAACATGATAACAAGTCAAAGTGCAACAAACGCGTAACTCAACTACTCATGCCATTCTTACAATGTGTTCTAATTCAACCCAATTATTTAAGTGTTACCTTAGGGACAAGCACCGAAAAGAGACAAAAGGTCAATGAGAAAAAAGATTAACAAATCAAGAACTAAAGCATACTTTGTAAGCAAATAAGAAGAATAAAGAGTAATTTCATGTATGTTTGAAGCAAAATGAATCCAAATTCTCCTCCTCCATACTTAAACCAAACATTGGTCTCAATGTTTCAAACTAAGAATGCAAATGCACAAAAAGTATGGAAGAGGGACTCCCCTAAGGAGACAAGGCCCACATGGCTTTAAGGACCGGGTAATATTGGGGGTGTGAAACCAGCAGCGACAGTTGATGGCAGCAGTAGTGATGTTGGTGGTGGGAAAGTGGTTGCTTCGGTGGAGCTAGGTGATGGTGGCAGAAGAGACAAGGCGTGGGCACAAGTAGATAAAAATCTCATGGTGCTAGAAGAGGTCTTTGAACAAGGCGTGGGCACGGGTAAATGGAACAGTTTTTCTTATCAAATAATTCCAACATGCCAGAAGAAGTCTTGGAACAAGGCGTGGCCACGACTAGATTGAAGAGCTTTCCTTGTAAAATAATTCCAACATGCTAGAAGAAGTCTTTCAACAAGGTATGGACACGGCTAAATTGAAGAGCTTTCCTTGTCAAATAACTACACCCACAGGCCAATTTAAAACGTCTCCTGCATCAAAGAAAAATAAAGTTGATTAAAGGATTTTCTTTTGAAAATATAAACAACAAATTGAAAGTTTGGGTTGCCTCCCCAAAAGCGCCTCTCTTTAACGTCTTTAGCTAGATGTAGCTATTCCTCATGTCACAAAATTATCATCATTCAAATTTGAGGATTTGTGAGTCAAAGTATCAATATTATCCACAACAGAAACATAAGATTCATCATTAGAATATTTCATGGCATCATAAATATTGAATTTAATCATATTACTGTCAAACTCCATAGTGAGTGTACCATCATGCACATCAATTTTTGTCCTAGAGGTTCTAAGGAATGGTCTTCCCAACAGTATTTGTGATGAATTAGGAGAGTTATCTTCAGACATGTTAAGTACATAAAAATCAGCAGGAAAAATTAATTCATTAACTTGTACTAACACATCCTCTAGGACTCCCTCGGGATGTACAACAGACTTATCTATAAGTTGAAGAACTACTCTTGTATCTTTCAAAGGACCAACATTCAATAAAGAGTAGATGGAAATAAGCATGATATTAATTGAAGCACCAAGATCGCACATAGCCTTTTCAATTCTAACTTTGCCAATCTTGCAAGGGATAGTAAACATACTTGGGTCCTTGCATTTAGGGGGCAATTTTTCTTTGTATCACTGCTGAGACATTTCCCCCCTACTCTTCCATTACCCTTTAATTTTCTTTTATTTGTGCACAATTCCTTGAGAAATTTAGCATACCGAGGTATTTGCTTGATTGCATCAAGTAGTGGGATATTTACCTTGACCTTGCGAAAAGTTTCAAAAATCTCCTTTTCCTCTTCATGCATTTTGGATTTAGCGAACCTTTCAGGAAAAAGGAGGGTGTATAACCAATGAGCTTATCACCTTACTGTTGGTTTCATGTGAATGTTCAACAGAATCTTGAGGTATGACAATCTCTCTCTCCACTTTTTCCACAATAGTATTTTCTCCTCTCTTTTGTTGGGTTCCTTCAGCTCCTTACCATTCCTCAGAGTAATTGTGTTAACGTTCTGCTTGGGATTGACAACTGTCTGAGAGGATAAGCTCCCTTCAGATTCTATCCTACTCACTGAGCTGGCTAATCGACTCATTTGATTCTCTAGATTCTGAATGCTTGCTTGCGTTTCCTGTTGAAATCGTTGAGTGTTAGCTACAAGGGATTTAACAATCTCTTCGAGAGATATACCTGTATTTGAAGAGGATCATTGTTGTGGAGGGGGCGGCTTTTGTTGGAAGTATTGGTAGTTTTGCGATCTCCCTCCATAACTGAAATTCGGATGATCCTCCATCCTGGGTTGTAGGTGTTTGAGTAAGGATCATACTTTCTTTGCGGTGATGCAGGGAACCCTCCTACTGCAGTGGTTTGTTTGTAGGAATTCTCTTGGAGCGTAGAACACATATCAATAGGATGACCAACATTAGTACAAATCCCACAAGCCTTAATTTGTTGTTATTTCCTACAATTAATTGTTGAACAAGAGAAGTTAAAGTAGAAATTTGACGCTCAAGGGATGAATTACTTACCTCATTGACCCTTTTAGGAGGGTCCCAAGAGTATCTAAATTGTTGGGAGTTGGCAGCCATTATAGAAATTAATTCTCTAGCTTCGCTTGGAGTTTTGTTCACTATGGCTCCTTGACTTGCTACATCTATCATCCTCCTTTTCATTGGTAGAAGTCCTTCATAAAAGTATTGAATGAGAAGTCACTCAGTAATACCATGTTGTGGGTAGCTTGCACAAAGTTGTTTAAATCTTTACCAATATTCGTGAAGATTCTCTGCGTCTCTCTGTATTATCCCGCTGATCTCTTTCCTAATGCTGGTGGCGCGTGAAGTAGGGAAAAACTTATCAAGAAATAATCTTGCCATTTCAGTCCATGTAGTGATAGAACCAGGGGGTATGTAAAACAACCAATCCTTAGCTTTATCTGCTAAGGAAAATGGAAAAGCTCGCAACTTCACTTGCTCCTCCAATGCTCGGGGTTTCATAGTTGAGCTCACCATATAAAGTGCCTTTAAATGCTTATGGGGATCTTCGTTCTCCAAACCATGGAAAATGGGTAATAGATAGATCAACCCATATTTTAACTCAAAAGGTGCTTCCAACTTCGGATATTCAATGCAAAGTGTTTGTTGAGCCAAATTCGATTCATCTAACTCCCTTAAAGTTCTTTCACGAGCCATTGAAGTTCACATGTACTAGAAAATAAAGGTATTAGAAGAAACAAAATTATTTGACAACAGCCCTCGGCAACGGCGCCAAAATTATTAGGGTGTCGAATCCAAAAAAAATAAATGCATACTCTAGAAATATGATTTGTAATTAGTGGGAGTAGGGTTGTATTCCACAAGGACTAGTAAGTTTTGTTTCTTTCAAATCTACTGAATAAAATAAAATAGAATGGGGAGGATTTTTATGAAATGGAAGACTAAAATTTTAAAAATAAATAAATCACAAATAATAATAAGAAATCAATAAGCATGGAATCTAGCCTAAGGTAAAATCTCAGTTTGGTTCATAGATCTGATCATTGATACAAAGATTAATTCCTCTTTTCTTGAATAGACTGGTTATAGTTACTTGGACGCCCTAATAACCAATCTCTCCTTACTATTTCGATAACTAAGAGAAGCTCGTTAATTATTTTCCTTGCCAATAAACAACCCTAAAGAAATACTCATGGGATTTAATTTATCAATAGCATTAAAAATTAGAGAGACCTAGCCCTCGCCAACAAACACACACACAAGCAGGGTTCATTTAGACTAGAGTATTTATCCACATTACATAAATCACGGATGTGGTCACCACACATAATCATGTTATTTGCCACAAATATTAGAACAATTAAACAATTACGGATTTAATATTTCAATTGATAGGACAATTATTTTAAACTATCAAATTTGGGCCCCAAATTCAATGAACTTGAATAATCGTAATGAAAAGGAAAGATAAATAAATGCTCAAGGAATAAGGAAAATAAATTAAATCAATTAGATCTTACAAATACTGAAGAACCAAAACTTCGATAATTCCTTAGGCTAGAAGAAGAGTTTAGCAACTCATGTCTGAGAGAAAGTGCAGGAAACTAAAAATATGCTAAATAAAAGAATGAAAAAACTCTCCTATGAAAGAAATCTAGTTCCTTATAAATAGCTTACTACTCCTAATGCAACTGAGAAACTAATAAGAGTTTTATTAGAATAGGAAAACTAAAATTATCCTAATTAAAAAAATTAAAATTAAAATATTCTAGGAATATACAACTGCCAAAATATGCCCGCACTCGAATTATTTCCTTATTCCATTTCTCGTCTCTTTGGGAATGCGATCTTTGCTCCAAACATGTCAAATGCTCAATTTTCAACTGCATAAGCTTGAATCTTCAATTTACTTCACAAAATATAAAATAAAAGTTAAAACCCAACAATTAAGCATTTTTATTATTGATTACAAGGGAAAATTAAATGAATAAAAAGACAAAAATGCAACTTAACACCCATAATTTTTATTACAAGGGAAAATTTATTATTGAAAATCCTAATTCACTTATAACTCCATGTAAAATATAAATTAGCTGATTGCCACTTCTTTTATCAAAAAATTAGCAAAGGGTGCCCAAATAAGAAGAGTGTACTATACGCGCTGGGATTTGAGATTGGGCCTCTGTTTTTGCATGTGTAATGTCCATATCACCCTTTTTCTTCCTCATTTCCCACTCTTTCTCCCCCAAATTCTATTCTGCAATCCTTCATTTCCCTGCTGAGCCCTATTTCCCAGCCGCCAAATGGAATGATGATCTTGCAATTATATCTCGTTTCCAAACTCGAATTTGTCATCCTATCTCGTTCGAAAAACCCAATTGAAAATGAATGTGAACTAAAGAACTTTTTAGTTTCCACACAAACATCTATTCAGAAAAATATTACAAATAATTTGGGTTTCCGTAGTATTTACCAGTTGCATATCAGTAGAGAAGAAATGTATTTATCAGTAAAGAATTCAATGAAAATTTGAGTTGCTTGAAATCCACACAAGAGCACTGTGTAGAAGAAGAAGAGGAAACACATGCGAATCATTCAAGCCATGAAAGTGATACCCTATTTGATATTTGGATTACAAGTGCTGCAAACATGATAATATTTAATTGCATGTTGAATTTGCTAGTTTCGGCCGCTGGTTTGGGCTAAGCAATTTCAATTGGTGCATGAGGTATACAGAGAGGCTTGAAACTGGGTGTGGAAGTGGCTGCCTTCAAGGTGCTCGATGAATTTCCTGAGTAGAAATGCAAGCCTAAACTCTTTGTAATTGGACAATTTTAGGTGGAACTCTAACTTCACTCTTAATACTTTCTTCTTTCTTGTCTCGGGGCCCTCAACACTGACTAACTTTTGTAACTTTTAGCCAAAAGTTATTTATACCAAGGTTGTTAATCTTTTCCTTCTGCTCTTCCCTTTCAAGATTTAGGTCCTTGGTTTCGTGGATGAGAATTAACACCAACTCAATTCAATTGAACTATTTGATCAGTAATTGGCTTTAACTTCAAATGAAGCATGTGTTTGGGTTTTTTTATTGGATAAGATATTGTTTTTATGAGAATAGAGCAAATGCCACTAGGTGAATCAGGCTTTCAATTTGCTGGAGATGACCGTAATGCAGGCGTTCGAGCTGGATGAATAATTATGTTTAATATGTTGATGCCAAGATTAATGAAGCAAGGGAGAGTAGAAGTGGGGTTTGAGTTTTTCAACAGAATTAGTTCGGAAGTGTTGGAAAATTTGTTTAGAGTTGAGGGCATTTTAGTCATTATATATCTAAATTGACTATTAAGTGAAAGTTGGGGCAAGTGAGCTAATTTTTGGATAAAAGAAGTGGCAATCAATTTATATTTTATAGGGAGTTATAAGCTAATTATGGTTTTCACAAGGGGGTTATTTGCAATTCTCCCTTTAATTATTCTATTTAGCTGTCATCTAGCATAATTAAGTAAAAGAAAAAGAAAAATTAATATCATCCGATTTTTGGTTTACAGGATACAAACTTGATGATTGTCTGTTATGAGACTAGATTTATGACCAAAGGTTTTAACCTCTGCATTCTGATGCCTGAAATATCTGAGTATCTTTATTCCATCTACCTTCTCAGCTCATGAAATTCCATGGAATAAGATAGCACAAAGCAAGAAGGAAGTTACGACAACCACAACAAATGAGAAAGTAACTCATTAATCTTTTTACATTACTCAATGCAAGGGTGTTGTGTTCCCGACAATCATCAACCAGACGAGCCTGGCAGGATGCTTCCTAACAGTGATAGATCACATGCACACAGACGTATATAGCTAACTATATTACTAATTAACTTTATCTAGCAAAATATAACATGTAATGAAACACAAAACGTGATGTTACATCACTTTGTTTGGGCTGCCTTGGACTTTCTCGTTTTCAGGAAGAAGAAATCTAAACAAAGACATAATGGAGAAAGTGGAGAAGCAAGCTGATGAAATGTCTATTGACACAGGGCAACTAGAAAGTACCTGGGCCACTATCAAGTTGGTAGCCTAGTGAGAATCTTTGGTCTATTAGCAGAGCTATATGTATAAGCCTTGATAAAATATGTAGCAGCCAGTTCATCCATCTCGACGGTCCAGGTGAATGTGTTGTTAGGAGGACTATATGGCTTAGTAACAATCTTGTGTTGGCAGGTCTTGTCCTTTGATAAATCGTCCACTGTTTTTCTCCATGTGCAATCCTGTTGGCTAATTGGTGCATATGCTACATCTAAATATGCTAGACAACATCGGAAAAGGCCCAAGAATTATTTCAATAAAAAATTTGTAGTTATATCAATTTGTTCTTTGTGGAATCAATTGCAACATTTGATTTGAAATTATGTGAAATAATCGAACTAGTATTATTGAATAATAAATCAACTTTAAGGAAGATCAAAGCCCAAAATCTATACTCGTGAAGAAAAGAATATTGGCATTTGATCAAATTCAATAAATTTCAATTTATATTCTTTTGCTGATTCTATAATTTTTATTTTGCAAAATACGAAATTTATGTCAAATGAGGTGGTGGAGAACATAGTATAACTAAATTACTTAATATACAACTAAGACTAAGAGATGATGTAAAACAAAGTAACTTTATTCTATCAATCCTACTCTTGAAAGTCAAGCAATATAAATGCATAGCTAGGACATGGCATCAAATTGAAAGATGCAAGAGAATTTCATAAAACACCTGATTTATAATAAGAAAACAATCAAAAGGATAAATGTCTTCAAGTGCAACATTTCATGAAAACATCATATCATATTGTATAGTCTTCGTGCCAAGAACATAAAGAAAAATAAGGAACAACCAAATTCACACAACAGTTTGTTATTGCGTACATTTGAAGGTTACACATTTAAACAAGATGAAAGGTTACACATTTAAGCTAGATGAATTGGGGGATATATATCATTCATACTCAAGAGGTAAACAGAGAGCTCAATTTCTCTTCCTTCTGTGAGCCCTTGAATTTTCTTGGCAGAAGCAACAAACGATTTAGTAGTACGGTACAAGTGTATTTCCCTGAGGGTTGATACATCTGTGAGGCTGAAAGGAAGTGCTTTGACTTGCTCACAGTTCCTAAGTGCAGTGCATTGAAGCTTAGGAAAATGAGTGTTGCTAGAAGCTTTCCAAACAACTAAATTTGTGTATTCAACTTGCAACACTTCAAGTTGAGGAAAATCATTGTCGGCCATCTCCCAACAGTCTCCTAGGAATGCATTGTTTTTCAACTTGATTAGTTTAAGGTTATCCAACGTTCCGATGATAGATATATGTTTCCAATCAAGAAAAGTAAATGATAGTGTCAAGCTCATTAATTTTGGTGGAAATCTGTAGGATGGAGGAAGGCCAGACAACTGACTAGCACTTACATTATTCAATAGTTTCAATTTTTCAAGGTGGCTCAATTTTCTCAAACCATCAAATGGAGTACTCAAAGATGATCTACCATTGCTGTCATTGTTCTGCCCCATTATTGGCGTGGCTAGCTGCCCCCTGATGCCCAATTTCTTGAGGTTACTGGCCCTTTCAAACACTTGTACTCAACTTTTAGGTGATATATTGGCAGGTGTTTGGATCTTTTCACCTTGATTATTGTGATCACCTTCTGCATTATTATTCTTTCTCAAAATAATTGATGTTTTGGTTTCCAGATGCCTTAGATGAATCATCTTCCATATATTTGCTTTGATTTCAAGGACACGCGAAATTGTGTCAACTATAAGAGTTTGTATGTTCTACATCTTGGAAATGGCTTTAGGAAGAACCTTGAAATCGCTGGAAAGACAAATGTACCTCATATGAATTAATTGGGTCAGGTAGAATGGGAATCTCGTGAATCTGTGGGCTTCACATCTAAAACTTTGAGCAGTTTGAAGGCATCTGGGATGGAAGCATCGTTTTTCGGTAACACAATGGTTTCTTCTCTCAGGAAATGGCAAAAAGCATGAACATGTGGACCATAAGGTTGTGATGAGTGGAAACTCACAACTTGAGAATGAATTGAAATATGGTGGTACTTATGTAAGTTCCGATAAGCAACATCATCATCATTGGCATCGCTCCTAGAAATTAATCCTTGTATTTCATGGAAAAAGTATTTTTGACCTTCACGTAGGCTGAAGTCACGTATCAAGTCGTGCACGCGACACATTTGACTAATTTGACAAAATATGGTGAAAAAAGAAAAAATTTACAAAACTATCGTAAATTTAAAATCATTACAAAATTACCATAAGACGTGGCTTGTAGCCACGCCTTACCCTGTATTTTTTTTTTTTTTTTAATTTCAGAATTAAGAGGGGCCACGCCTCTTAATTCATCTATTTTCCCCTCTAGAGGCGTGGCCTGGCCACGCCTCTTAGGGATTTTTCCTTTTTTTTATTATTTTTTTTTATTTTTAGTATTGTTTTATATATATATAAATATATATATAAATATATTTTAATTTTAATGTTTGATTTTTTTTTTCTTTTGGGAATAATATTAGGGTTGGCATAGCATCATTTGTTTTTATCTTTATTTTATGTAATTTAATATAGAATATTTTATCTTATATTTAAAATTTTAATTAATTGATTTTTTGAAATATTAAAAATGAGCCATAAAATATAGTATAAATTTTAAATTTTTTTATAAATGTACTATTTTATAAAATGCAAGTGATTGAAACATGTTTTTGTAAATTTACTATACTCTATATTTTCTTCAATTGATGCAATATATTAATTCGTGAATGAATGCTTGTAATGTTTGAACTTTGGCCAAAATAAGTATGTAAAACCACAGCATATAATTATATATTAATATATTAATCAAACATTATTATACTTTTTAATCATAAGTAATGCTTGTAATTTCAAGATATGTTATTATTTTGGGCTAATTTATAAAAATATTGTGAAAAAAATAATATCTGCAAAATTACCATAATTCTTGAAAGTTTCTAAAAATTATGGTAAGGCGTGGCTATAGCCACGCCTTTATCTATCTTTTTATTTTTTTTAATCAGATAATTGACTGAATTCGTAATTGCTGCAATATAATTGCATTGAAGGCCACGCCTCTTTAGAAATTTCTTTTTTTTTTTAATTCCTTTTTTTATGTTTGAATTTTTTTGCTTTTAGGAATAATATTAGGGCTAACATCAGCCCTAATATTATTTTATGTAATTTAATATAAAATATTTTATTTTATATTTAAAATTTAATTAATTAATTTTTTTAAAATATTAAAAATGAGACCATAAAAATGTAGTATAAATTTTAATTTTTTTTATAAATATACTATTTTATAAAATGCAGTGATTGAAGCATGTTTCTATAAGTTTACTGTATTCTATATTTACTTTAGTTGATGTAATATATTAACTCTTGAATGGATGCTTGTAATGTTAGAACTTTGGCCAAAATAGGCATGTGAAACTGCAGTATATGATTATATATTAACACGTTAATCAAGATTTATTATTTATAAATAATATTTTATTTGTAAATGACTACTCGTATATCTTTCATTTGGATAATGAGACTCGCATATCAACAATCATGCAAGTGAAAAATGACATTAATTTGTCAAAAATTATTGGATTCGAGGGCTGGCATAAGTAGTGTGGAGTTGTTCATCGAAGTTGAATCAGTACGCCCTAATAATATGCAAGACATGTTATTGCAAAATAGGCATGGATCCTACATGTCATTTTTGATGCAATATCATTTGGGCAGTACTTTTACATCTCAATAAATTCCCTTGGGAGGAAACCAATATGCCATTTAATTTAGTGGCAAATATGGACATACAATTTCACACACATAGGCAGAGATTCCTGACTTGCCTACCAAAAGAGATGGCTTTACAAATTTTGAAATTCGTGATATTTATGGTGGTGGTTCTACATCTCATCAATATTCCAACGTTGGTCCTTCTACTTTTCATCAAAAATTTTTGAAGCCGACACCTAAGCCCAAGCACATGTAAGACAACAAGCCTACCGTCAAGCCCAAGCCCAACAACATTGATTCTTCCAACTTTATAGTTATGTTTTATGTTTTATGTTTTTCCTTTGTATCAAACTTCAAGAATAATAAATTTGGTCGAGAATCTCAAAAATTTTATACAATTGTAATCTATTATATTTCACTTACATACTTAAAGAATAAAACTCATACATTATTTTTTAATTAAATAGTAAGTGTTACATATTAAACGCATAAAAATTAAATATACCTAAACCCTAAACCCCAATATTCTGGCTTTGTCTTACGGAATAGTTGAAATGCAAATTTGGACTTTAAAATTAAGAATAAATAAAATGATACATGATATTAATCATTTTCATTCAAGATATATTGGCATTAACAATGACCATTTTTTTCTCTTAATAACCATGTATATACATGCTAAGAAAAATGAATCATCTCCCATTTGAGTTTAATTCTAAAAGACAATATATAGAAATATATATATATATATATATATGATAAAGTTATGTGAATGGTGGATTTTATAAGTGGAATAGATAAATAGAACCGATTAGATAAAAATATTATGTGACAGTTTCATATGCCAAAATAATAACATACCTTGAAATTACAAGCATCACTTATGATTAAAAAGTATGATAATGCTTGATTAATGTATTAATATATAATCATATACTGTGATTTTACATACTTATTTTGGCCAAAGTTCAAACATTACAAGCATTCCTTCACGAATTATTATATTGCATCAATTGAAGAAAATATAGAATATAGTAAATTTATAAAAGCATGTTTCAATCACTTGCATTTTATAAAATAGTACATTTATAAAAAAATTTAAAATTTATACTATATTTTATGGCTCATTTTTAATATTTCAAAAAATCAATTAATTAAAATTTTAAATATAAGATAAAATATTCTATATTAAATTACATAAAATAAAGATAAAACAAATGATGCTATGTCAACCCTAATATTATTCCCAAAAGAAAAAAAAAATCAAACATTAAAATTAAAAAATTAAAAAATATTTTTATATATATTTATATATATATAAAATAATACTAAAAATAAAAAATAAAAAATAAAAAAAAGGAAAAATCCCTAAGAGGCGTCGCCTGGCCACGCCTCTAGAGGGGAAAATAGATGAATTAAGAGGCGTGGCCTGGGGCCTGGGGCCACGCCTCTTAATTCTGAAATTAAAAAAAAAAAAAAAAAAAAAATAGGGTAAGGCGTGGCTACAAGCCACGCCTTACGGTAATTTTGTAATGATTTTAAATTTACGGTAGTTTTGTAATTTTTTTCTTTTTTCACCATATTTTGTCAAATTAGCCGACACATTTTAATTCTACCATTGGGACCAACTTTGGCAGTCATTACCAGGTTTCTTTCGATAAGGTGCTTGAGATACTCCTCTCCCGTTTCCTCCAAGCTTCTCCTTGGAGTCTTTTCTTGTATGAAGCCATGTGCAATCAACAGGAGGATCAATCTCTTTACTGGAATCTCAAAGTCTACCAGGAACATTCCCAAATATACAAAGCATGGTCTTAGGTAATACGGTAACATATCATGGCATAAGGAAACAACATTTTCCATGTTTTCAAATAATCCATTATTATAAGCATCAAAGGCTCGTTGGGCTCTGGCAACTTTTATCCAAATCTCGTACATTTCACCTGTTCCTTTTAGAATTCCAGCAATCAACACTATTGCAAGCGGCAGACCCCAAAATGGCTCAACAATAGATTTTCCGAGAATTTCCACATCTGAAGAAGGCCACTCGGGCTTCCCAGATACTTCGAGTTGCAACATCAACAAACTTTCTTCTTGAGTTAACAAACGCAACTTGTGGGGTTGTCTATTACGGTTCGCATGCTTAGCCACCTTTTCGGTACGAGTGGTTATCAATATTTTACTCACCCGGTTGCTCTTCGAATCAAAGATACCTAGAAGATCATCTCATACTTCTGGCTTCCACATATCATCTAAGACAATCAAGAATTTTTCTCTTCCCAGACGTGCACGCAGTGTTTGTGCAATCTCTCCCTCAGTCTTGTCATGCATATCCTCCATCATCAAATTCAAGTCCCCAAGCATGCCGATATAAATATCCCTTTTCCTTATCCCTAAAGAGATGACAACCCGTAGATGAATGGGGAATTCATATTCGATTCTTGAATCTTGAAATATTTTCTTAGCTAGCGTTGTCTTCCCTAGGCCAGCCATACCAACGATGGAGATGAAATCAAATTGCTCAGTTTCTTCAGAGAGATAATATATTAAACGTTCTACGTCATCTTCATGACCTACGATGTTTTCTTGCCGCACAGCGGGAACCTGATGATAAATAACCATGTCGATCACGTCATAAATTTCGTCATCTCTTAATAGTAATAAATGCAACAAGCTAAATGGAAATCAACATCCTTAGAAGAAAGACCACACAAGTTCCTAATGGGTTCCCTTTTTCCTAATGCATCTATATCGTTGAAATTGGTACACAAAACATAAACAGTTACAATACTTTTGGTTCATACATATACATATGTGTGTGTGTGTGTGTACACATATATGTCGGTGAATATTTTAAGTATTAGTAATTTCGGATTTAGGAAGAAATTCATGCCATTACACAAGTAAATCTTGCTTCTGTTTTAGTATTTTCAGTCGATTTGAGCGGACGCAGAATTTTAGCAAGATAACAGTTGAAAATGTAGCTATAAAAAAACTAGAATCAACTATAGTCAATCCCTTAGCTGATGCTAAAAATTAGCTTTGGCTACTTGTCCAAGCCAATTTCGAAGTTGATGCCATTATAGTTAATTCTCACTAGAATCAATTTGTAGCTGATGATCAATAATTTTAAATATATATCTATATATATTAATTTTCATACTAATAATGCATAATTAATTTGGTAGACCCCAGAAGTATAATGCTACCAATGATAATTAACAGGTTTTGTAGATTATAATTAAAATAGGGAAAATTACTAAAACCTCCTCAAAATACATTTTTATATCTAAAAAACTCATTAAAATATTTTTCATACTCAAATACCCGTTCCATCAACTTTTCACTCCAAAAGACCCAATAATTAATTTGTTGACTCAATCACCCTTAATTTATTAAATTCTTTAAATTATCCATAACTTATTAAATTTAGAAACTTAATGAATTGACTTTTTTAATAGAATATTCTCTTTGATTTTTTGAATTGATTTTCTATCAGTGATGATTTTAAGTTTAATAAACTAAAAGTTTTGAAGAAATATGTTTCCTTAATTTTTAAATATATATATTTATATTATATCAATAGAAATACATATAAACTCTAAAATCATATGAACTAAACAAAAAGACTAAAGTTTTTTTTTTTAATAAATAACTTTTTAACTTTTAATATAGAGTTAAAAAGAAGTAATTTGGACTTGGATAAATAAAAAGAATTTTAATGTGAGATATTCAAGGCTACTTTTGTCCAAAAATAAACTAAAAGTTAATAGTTGGACTTTTTAGAATAAAAAATTTGTGAAATGGGTTTGTCAGATTGAAAAATTATTTTATGGGTTTTTTAGATATAAAAATTTATTTTAAGGGGGCCTTAGTAATTTTTCATTAAAAATATCATATTTACTGCAAAAATTTGTAGCTGTATTTTGTATTTATAGCTACAAAAAATAATTTTGTAATAATTTTTCTGCAATAGATATTTAATTTTTTGATAGTGTGTATAAATTATTTATCACACTATACTGGTTGAAAGTTATCAATGTCAAAATTAGTTGAAAGGCTAGTTTAGAGGGAGAAAAAAAAAAAAGAAAAAAAATCATTTTTCAGAAAAGTTATTTTAAGATGGCCCAATGAGAGAACTGTAAATTACGTGCAAAGTTACAAATAGAAGGGAACTAAGAATTTTAAACCTGAAGATTTTTTTTTATTTTTTTATTTTGTTTTTTGTGATATGAAAACTAAATTAGTTGATTTATAGTTGGGGGTGTTATATTAATATTCTAACTGATATAATGTATAGTTAAGAAAAGCAACTTTGTCTTGGAGTATCTTTAAAAAAGAAAAAGTTATAAATTTGGAATAGAGAGTCTAACATTTGTTGGTCCTAGGGGGCTTATAACAGTTAAAAATTCTAGGTTTTATGCAAAATATTTTTGGATTTAATTTTTTTTTGTATATATAAACATAAGAATTTGCAAATAATTTTAATGATTTTCAAGTCAAAAAAAATAACTAAAAACTTCTATGTTGAACAACAATATTTTGGGAGAACTTTTGTTTGGAATAAATATATTGGGCAATATTTTATTTTTTTAAAAAACATCACTAAAAATAATATGGCTGATTTAGTAGTGTATATAATTGAGAAAATTAAGTTATATCATATAAAGCTAAAAAACTTTATAAAGCTGAATTTTTTTTACACATATATATTGCAAATCCCATACTATAAAGACCTCAGTACTTCGGAATGAATCTCAAAAGTCAAAACCAAAAATGCAAAAAAGTTTTTTAAGATTTTTACAATTGGCCAACTAATTAATCTGAAACTAAATTTCCAAAAAGAAGGGGTATAACAGTATTAGTTTACCTTAATTTTTTCTTGTAGATTCTTTTGTTCCGTTTGTGTGTCAGAGTCACCAAAATTTATCTTTTACTCTCTGATCTTTGCGCCTACTAAGAAGGTGTTCGGGTGAGCTTATAAGCTCCTCAAAACATCTTATAAGATGTTTAAGAGCTTATAAGTTAATAAAAAATGTTTGGTAAATTTTTTTAAAAAAGAGCTTATAAGATCCTAAAATAAGATATTATGAGCTATAAGCTCTTTTAAAAAAAGTAAGGAGACCCTAACTTATTTTTAAAATTTTAACAAGCTTCTTCATTTTTAACTATTTTAATTACAAAATTGTCATTATTAACATCTTATAAGCTCCAACATCTTATTTTATCCAAACACTTCAATAATTTATTTTAAAAATAAGATCTAACAACTTATAAGCTCCAAAAACATCTTATAAGATGTAAAAACTTATAAGATGTTTAAAATAAGCTTAGCCAAACACCCTCTAACTCAACCTCTTGGACGGCTGTACTGAGAAGCTTTGCAGGAGCATCAAAGGCCCTTTTGAAGTACGTTTCGAGCCCTTTGTCCGCCGCCTGGCTCACGAAAGCTTCAACCGCATCTTCTGCTTCGTAAACCACTCGTATGATCTGCTCGACCACATCTTTCGGGGTCTTGTCGTTGTCTTGGTTTTCTGTTGAGTCGTTGAGGAGTCTTTTGAACAAACCTAGATTGCTCTCAAGCACTTGAATCTGATTTTAATTTGGCGTTGGAGCCTGGACGTCAGATGGGCCTTATGGAGCTGCAGCTCTTTTAGGTTTTCCAGAAGGAATTCTACAGCAGCATCCTCCATTGCATGTGTTGTGTTTGTGTAAGTGTGGGTGTGTGTGTAATTGGTTTGATGAGGCGATCAATCGAAAAAATAGAGTATGCAAGTTGGGCAGAATATATATAGTTAATTAGCAACTTGCAGCCAGTGTTCGAAAAATTGGATCGTTTATTGAACCAGAAAACTTATCGGTTCACGATTCACTGGTTCAACCGTTGGTTGGACCGTAATTGAATCGCAATTAAACTGTGACGTCATAATTATGCTATATATATTTATATTATATATAGTATTTAAAAATTAGTAAAATATCAAAACATAAAACATAAAGAGATCAAATGATATTCTTTAACATCACAATCCAAAATTTTGAACATACTAAGTTTAAAGTTTGTGGGAAATTGGGAATAATGAAAATTGACTAATATTAAGTTATTTTGACTTCTTGCTTGTACCATGGCCTTTAACTTTAGTACTTAGGCCAAACAAAAATAAAAAATAAAAATTAAAAATTAAAAAATTAAAAAAAATTAAAAAAAGGGGTCCGATTCCGGTGAACCGCTACCGGTTCACCAGTCGAACTGTTTCGGACCGGACGGTTTTTTAAAAATTGTTCATTTTTTTGTTTTTTCTGGTTTTTTGAAAAAATCGGACCGGGCCACCAGTTGGTCCGTTCCGGTCCGATTTTTTAATCCATGCTTGCAGCTTGTTAATGATTCATATGAATGATCTCACTCAACTAATTATCTATAGCTAGCCAAATATGAAAAGTAAGGCTATATTTGGTTGTGAATTGGGCCATTCTCTTACAATATTTTGGGAGAATGAATTTTGGATAGTGAGATTGGAGAATGTGATGATTGTGTGTTTGTATTTTGAGAGAATGAATTGGGAGAAAATGATTTGGTTGTTTGTATTTTGGAAGGGAGAAGATGTCACATCAATGACTTTTTTGTTGGGTTTGTGGGGTAAAATGAATATTTTAAAATTATTTATATATATGTATATATAGATTGTGTAAGTGGTAGTATGTATATACATTTGTAATAATGAAAGAATATGTGGTGCCTTGGGAATGGTGTGGAGTTGGGAATAATAAGGATTTTTTGAGAATAAATTATGTATTTTGAAGAGTGGGATTGGGATATGTGATTGTTTGTTTGTTTATGTATTAAGAGTTGAAAAACAAACTGAGAGAATGTAACCAAACATGCCATAAGTTATTTGCCATGCCTTCACAGTGCTAGGAATAGCAAATGTTTAGGCTATGTTTGGTTGTAAAATGGAGCATTTTGTCAAAATATTTTGAAAAAATAATTTTTGAAAAGTGGGTTTGGAAATGTGATGGTTATTTGTTTGTATTTTGAGTGATAGATAGAGAATACTTTGAGAAAAAATTGTTTGTGTGGTTGTATTTTGAGAGGAAACAAGATGTCACATCAATAATTTTTTTTATTAGATTGATAGGGTGAAGTTTATATTTTAAGATTATTTATATATGTGTACATATAGATTGGGTAGGGAAGACAAAAAATGAGAGAGCTAAACATTGAGGAATAGGTAGGAAATGAATTCCGAAGGTATTTTGGACTTTTTTGAGTTTATTTTGAGAATGAAATTGAAAAATATATAATATTTATTTGTTTATATTTTGAAAATTGAAAAATAAACTGAGAATATTTATCCATTGCCTTACTTTTTGTGTTTGGTGCAGTCTTTGAACATTAAACATTAAACATTTTTTTCGAACTCAGCGCATCAGACCCTTTTTCCAATTAAAAACGTGGAAAAGATTTTCAAACCCACTCCTGTGTTGCAATTTAAAAGTTATATATTAATCAGTTTTGATCTATATTTCAGCCAATTTGTTGGAATTGGTATTCTAATTTTAGTTGAATTTAATTTTATTTTGATTGGAATTTCGTTTTGATTCCTATTCATTTTGTTTTTTTCTATAAATATAAGTGTTTCTTGATTATTTGAAAAAAACCATTTGGCTGAAACTTATGAAGACACTCAATTAGCAATCGCTCGATTGTATATCTTTTAGATCAGTAATCAAATTCTGACACCTAGGATCCATGGATTTAACTTGGATGTAGATGAACTACCTAATTTCTAAATGTGATTTACTCTAACTAAGGGTATAAACGGATCAGATACATTATTTTTATATTCGTATCCGTTTAATTTTTTAAATATTTAGATACGGATATGGATATGGATACGGATACGAATTTGATAATATTTAAAAATGATATCCAAATTCGTATCCGTTGAATATCGATCGGATTCGGATATATCCGTATTTAATTATAATTATTCAAATGCATTCATATTTTATTAAACTTACCATATTCGAATTATTATTTTATATCCATTTATGAATATTCAAATACATGAATGTATGAATTTATAACAAATACATATTTTAATTAATAGAAGGAATTACATAATTTCATTAAAACAACTACAATCAAACAAATAACATAATTTCCAATTAATAATTGACTTAATAATTGATTATTAGTACTTATAAATAATAATAATGGCATTTAAATATATTAATTATAAAGCCAACAGTTAAGTCCATATTAGTATTAATTTAATGTGATGTTTATGACTTAACAAATAATTTTCTTGTTTAAAAAATTATAATTCTCTTGTTAATTGATGAAAATTTGGAATTACAGGAATATAAGTGGAAAAGCTACAAAAGGGGACAAATTGACATAAGTTGGTGGGAATACTGATAAGATGACGTCTCATGATCTAATCAAGGATGGACATAAAAGTCTTTTTATTTATTCGAGTCCTATTCTAATCAGAAGACTCTTTTAATCAATTATAAAAAAGCCTTTCAGACACTTAGTTAGCGGGAATTTTTTTTGGGATTTTCTATTTTGGATATTAGAAGTATTGCGAGAATTCGGATTCAGAGGAGGACAAAGTGGAGATCAAATTCATTTAGGAATATAGTTTCTTCTTCTTCCTTTGATTTTTTTTTTTAATTTTGGATTTGGAATGATGTTTTGTTTTATTCATGTTTTGTTTGACAATTCAATCATGAACTAATTCGTTACTCTAGGATTATGATGGATTCTTTTGAATAAATTGATGTATGATTTTCTTTCATAAAATTAATAGCGCTTAAGGGTATTTCTTTTACTGTGTGCTTTTTCTATTTGATTGCCTGATCAACAGTCAAGTGTATCTTTAAACCCTAGAGGAGTCTTGGAAAAGAAAATCTAGGGATTGATTGACAATAAAAGACCTTAGGATTAATTGTTCAAATTGATGAACTAATTAATTTGTGAGTAGGATATGAATATACCTGCTTGCCCTGGGGAGTTAGTTGAGTGGTACAACCTTATTCATAATTTAGTTAATTCACATAAGAATATAGTGAATTGAATAAATTAGGGATTTGATTGCAGGTAATTCAGAAAAACCTTGTAATTGCATAAGACACAAGACTAATAACCTGTTATTAATTTCATATGGAGAAAACTATGTAATCAACTTATTCGATTGATGAAATCATAATTATAGGCTTTTATATCCTGATAGAAATCTTAATCAGTACCGTTTTTCTTATTTTCATTAGCTTAGTTTTAATTCTTATTTAATTGATTTTATTTGAATAAAACAAGTGTGTGGTAAATTAATAATTAGTAGCGAATAATTTAGTTTCTCATGGGATCGACGCTCTTCTCATCATTTTTTTAATTGTTGCGACACGTGTACTTGCATATTTGTTTGCATTATTTATTTTTGCACAAAACAACCAACAAGTTTTTGGCGCCGTTTTCGGGGAACTAAAATTATTTTGTTTATGCTAATATTAATTTTAAGCGCCAAGTTTTAGTTCAAATTTTTTTTACTTATTTATTTATTTTGTTTTATCTAATTATTTAATTTTATTTATTTATTTATTTACCAACGAGGATATAGCAGAAATGGCAGAGGAGGATGTATATTTGAAGGATTATGTTATCCCACAAATTTAGGGCTTTCACACAGGAATCAGTAGACCATCTGTTCAGGCAACTAATTTTGAAATCAAGCCCGCTATCATTTAGATGATACAGAGTTCAGTCCAATTTGGGGAGTCTCCAACAGAAGATTTGATGCTCATCTAGCTAATTTTTTGAAGATTTGTGATACCTTCAAATATAATGGAGTTTCTAATGATGCAATCCGATTGAAGCTATTTCCATTTTCACTAAAAGATAAAGCAAAAAGTTGGCTATCATCTTTGCCATCGGGAACCATTACCACGTGGGAGGATTTAGCAAGAGATTCTTGGCTAAGTTGTTCCCACCATCACGAATAGTTAAGTTGAGGAATGAAATTACATCCTTTGTTCAATTTGATCAGGAAACATTTTATGAGGCATGAGAAAGATATAAGGAGATGCTCAAAAAATGCCCTCATCATGGATTGAAAAAGTGGCTTCAAGTGTAAACATTCTATAACGGATTGACTGCACAAACAAGAGGAATAGTTGATGCTATTGCAGAAGGTACATTTATGAGGAAAAAGATTGGGGAAATATTTAAGTTATTTGAAGAGATGGCAACAAATAGTTATCAGTGGCCAACTGATAGGTTAACTCAACCAAAGAAAACTGCAGGAATCTATGAGGTAAATGTTACTACATCTTTAACTGCACAATTAGAAGCTTTAACAAAGAATATGGACATGCTTACAAGTATCATGACCCAGCCAAAGCAGCAAGAGAGCCAATTTATTACTTGCGAAATTTGTGGTGATGCACATTCGAGTGAAGTGTCAGCATACTTTGGAATTAGTGCAGTTTGTTGGGAACTTCAACAGGAATCAAAGTAATATTCCATATTCAAATACTTATAATCCTGGATGGAGACAACACCCCCATTTTTCTTGGAGTAATAATCAAGGACAAACTTTAGCACCTAAACCTCCACCACCAGGCTTCCAGCAACAAATAAATCGACCAACTCAAGAAAAGCAGCCATCATTAGAAGAGATGTTTATACACTTCACGACAAAAACTAAAGCAGCAATTCAGAGTTAATCAGCTTCAATCAGAATATTAGAAACGCAAATGGGCCAGCTAGCCACTGCATTGAGTATGAGACAGCAAGGAACTTTGCCAAGTGATACTGAGATAAATCCTAAACGAGAAGGCAAGGAACATTGCAATGCTGTTTCTTTGAGGAATGGTAGAGAATTGCAAGAATTTCAGAAGGTCCCTCCATCTTCAGAGGAATTGGAAGAAGAATCACCAATTGAGAAGGGAAAGGATGAAGAAGTTGATCCTATCAGACCACTTTCACCCTTTCCTCAAAGGCTTAAAAAGCAAAAGTTAGACAAGCAATTTCAATAATTTTTAGAGGTTTTCAAGAAACTCCACATAAATATTCCATTTTGTTGAACCCTTAGAACAAATGCCTAGTTATGTAAAATTCATGAAAGCAATTTTATCTAAGAAAAGGCATTTGAGTGAATTTGAAATAGTGGCTCTCACAGAGGAATGCAGTGCAATCATCCAAAAGAAGTTACCTCCGAAGCTTAAGGATCCTGGGAATTTCACCATACCATGCAAAATTGGTACTAAATTTTCTAGATGGGCACTTTGCGATTTGGGAGCAAGCATATATTTAATGCTACATTCCATATACCAACGACTTGGATTAGGAGAGATCAAGCCAACTAGTATAACCTTACAACTTGTGAATAGAACATTCAAGTATCCTAAGGGAATAATTGAAGATGTATTGGTGAAAGTTGATAAATTTATTTTCCCTGCAAATTTTATTGTGTTAGACATGGAAGAGGATATTGAAGTTCCAATCATCATTGGGAGACCATTCTTGGCCACAAGTAGGACTATCATAGATGTGCAAAAGGGTGAGCTAACCATGAGGGTCTGAGATGAAAAAATAACTTTTAATGTGTTTAAAGCATTTGATTTTCCTAAGGACTTTGACAACTGTTTTGCAGTTAGTGTGGTAAATAAAAAAAATCAAGTCACATAAAGGAGAGACTGAATATAAGAATAATTGCAAAATTTTGAAAGACCTATTAGAGCCAGGTAAACATGTACTATTCTATGACTCTCGCTTTAAGTGGTTATCAGGAAAATTAAGATCACGATGGTTGGGGCTATTTCGCATAATTGAAATCTTTCTAATGGAATGATGGAGTTGGAAGAAATTAGTTTAAGAAGGCGGTTTAAGGGAAATAGGAAAAGAATCAAACACTATTGGGAATGTGATTTGATCATCAACAATCTACAACCACTTTAACCAACATCAAGTAAAGCTCGAAAGTCAAGCCGTAGACTGTAAATCAAGCGCTTATTGGGAGGCAATCCAAGTTTTTAATTATTTTATTTATTTTTTTAGTATTTTATTTATTTTTTTAGTATTTTATTTATTTATTTATTATTTGTTTTTGTCCTCAAAAAAAAAGGGGGAAGTAGGCGCGGGGGCGCTCCAGCGCGTACAAATAAAAAAGAAATTGGAAGTCAAAATTGGGGCAGCCAACCCCACCATCTTTAAGCGGTTAAGCGCGTGTGAATAGTGGCTGTGAGCGTGAGCCTTCTTTTCCATTTTCTCTTTCATTTTCCCCTGTACAGAAATGGTATCGTTTTCCTTGCTGGGCGCGTCATCAGTTTGTACTTTGGTCTCTGTTTCTTGTACATTGGACTGGTGCTTTGTATTTTTCCTGGGTCCGACCACAATGGTCAAAGAAAATAGTTTTTTTCTTTTTCTTTTTCTTTTTTTTTTCCATTTTCCCTGGCATTAGAAGCTCCACTTCCCATGTGATAAACGATGTCGTTTTTTGGGCTGGCTGCTTCATTAGTTTGTGCTTTAGGCTCTTTTTATTATACGTTAGTTTGGCGTGTTGTGCTTTTTCCTTAATCTACACACAATGGTTAGAAGATAAATTTTTGGCACAAGTCACAACACGTCATGACATGATTCAATGGTTAGCCATTTTTTTATCATATTGATTTTTTCTTAATAATAATTAGAAGAAATTGGTGCTTTTTAGGTATAAAAATGAAAAATTCATACAAATAAGATAAGATTTAAAAGGCATAATAGAAGATAAGAGTAGAATTAAATTAATAATTTTAAATTATTTGAATATTATTCTTAATATAAAAAATATAAAATAAATTACATATAATATATTTATTATTATTATATGTATAATTTATATAGGGAATATTTGGAGTAGGGTTATAGGGCAGGTTTGGGGTGGGTTAGGTAAATCTCATATTATGCCCCAAATACTTTGGGTTGTGAAAATCATGCCCCATATCCCATTAAGCCATCCCAAACCCGTCCCATGAGTTCAGGTTCAGGTTTTGGCCCGCCTCATTGTCATCCCTAAACATGAATTACATTAGGATAATTTGGATTGAAATTCGATTACTAATATATATAATCAAATTTGATCCAAAATTCTACAAATGTATACGCTAATACAATACTTGAGTCAAATAGAAAATTGAAATCAAGATAAGAAAACTCTCTTCCAGTAACAGTCAACAATAATATCCAAATTAGCAAAAGTGGAAAAATATTCAAAATAGGGAGTGACAATGGAAAGTTTATTTACTATATATATATATCAAAGGGCAAATTACATAAATAATCCATAAAGTCTTACTCTAGAGATTTTTGTTCTGTAATTTTAGATTATAATATGGTTGCCATTGTATTTGTTTATGTATTTTAGTTGGTCCCAAGTTTGTTGAGCAAGAAGGATAATTTCACCATCTATGTTGTAATTTTATTGTTGACGTGCTTTTGCTTTGGATGATGAGAATTAGTCATCTTATTTTAAAATTGGTGAGCATGTTTACGAGAGCTCAATCAGTTCTTGAATATTGCGATGCTATTAGCCATGAAGAGGGGTCCTTTGTCATTTGGATGTTACAAAGTTATTTTGGTTATGACATATTCCAGGTATGAAATAAGAAAATGCCTTATAACTATTGTTATCCAAGGTAAAAACAGCCTCCATTAATTTTTGATGCTACAAAGATATTGTGACGGTGCACTTTTGAGCTTTTTGCTAATCCTATGAGCATGAAAGGGTGCATGGTTGATGTGAAAAGTCTTTGATTCTGCTGTTTGAATTTTGCTTTGATTCATAAGAGAAGATCCTTGGAACAGGGCATTATCTTGGCTTTTGACTTATTGTGTTTTGAACTCTGTTGCAAAGGGTCATTTTTAAAATTAAAGTTGATGACTGTTGCTCTGATATTGGCAAGAGAGTTAGAAGCAAGCAACTTTTATGGGATTTTCGTATATATTTGCATGTTTCTTGTAATTTTTTATTTTTATTTTTGAAAATATTATGTTGGTTTAGGTGATTTAAATGAGAAAAGAATTGTTATTTGTTTTTATTGTGGGTCTTCATACTTTCTTTACAAGAATTATTAGGTTTGCTGGAAGTTTACAATGACTACTTACATTTTAAATGGGGTGGTTAGGTTGTGATTGCTTGTGATTTCGTATCTCATTTTTCATTTTTGAGAGAGAATAGTGAGATTTTTGTGTTTATAAGGTAGAATTTTTTTTTATGAGGAAGTGATTGTTTATGAGGTAAAAGTATAATGATACAATTGATATGACATGTGAAAGTTATGAGATCATGATTGATTGTGAGATTTTTTGTGAGAAAAAGTTGTGAGATGGTGTTTGGTTGTGAGAACTTTTTTTCAAGAAAAACTTGTGAGATGATAATTGGTTGTGAGGTATGAGTTAAAAGTGTTGTATATGTAATACTTTTTATATATAGATTTTTATTAGAATAAAATAGAATTAATAAAATATCCTTTACAATATCTTATAATGCATATACTAAAATATAATAATGAATTTATGTAATGATTTAATTAATTAAAATTTTAAAAAATTTAAGTATTGAAATAAATGTGTATATACTTAAATATGTAGAAAATAATTTTATTTAAGTATTAAAATATACGTGTAAATAACTATATTATGAAAAAATAATTTTATTTAAATCATATATTATAACGTGTAAATATAATTATATATTATGAAAATAATTTTGTTTAAATAATAATACATTATGTGAAAATATAATTATGTGTTAGGAAAATAATTTTATGTAAATATTAAAATATACATCTAAATAATTATAAATATTATGTGTAAATATAATTATAAATTATGAAAATAATATTATGAAATATTAAAATATACGTACGAATAATTATATTTAAATATAAAAATATTACATGAATATATAATTATTTATTACAAAAATAATTCTATTTAACTATTAAAATATTACGTATATATATAATTACATACTATGAAAATAATTTTATTTAAAATATTTAAATGTACATCAAAATAACTATCTTAAGAAAATAATAACATTTTACTATAAAAATATTATGTGTAAGTATAACTACATGTACTAAAATATAATAATAAATTTATGTAATGATTTAATTAATTAAAATTTTAAAAATTTTAAGTATATATGAAATAAATGTGTATATAATTATATATGCAAAAAATAATTGTATTTTAAGTATTAAAATATACATGTCAATAATTATATTATGAAAAAATAATTTTATTTAAATAATAAAATATAATGTGTAAATATAAATACATATTATGAAATAATTTTATTTAAATAATACAATATAATTGTATTATGAAGATAATTTTATTTAAATATATTAAAATTTTATGTGTAAATATTATTATATATTATAAAAAAATTTGTTTAAATAATAAAACATTATGTGCAAATATAATTATGTATTAGGAAAATAATTTTATGTAAATATTAAAATATACATGTAAATAATGATAACTATTATGTGTAAATATAATTATATATTATGAAAATAATATTATGAAATATTAAAATATACAAGCCAATAATTATATTAACAAAATAATTATAGATATAAAAAAAATTACGTGTATATATAATTATTTATTACAAAAAATAATTCTATTTAAATATTAAAATATTACATACAGATATAATTACATACTATGAAAATAATTTTATTTAAAATGTTTAAATATACGTCAAAATAACTATCTTAACAAAATAGTAATATAAAAATATTATGTGTAATTATAACTACATATTATCATCTAATTTAATTTAAATGTTAATATATACATGTAAATAATTATATTATGAAAAAAATTATTTAAATATAAAAATATTACATGTAAATATAATTATATATTATGAAAATAATTTTAAATAAATATTAAAATATTATGGGTAAATATGATTATATATTATGAAATAATTATATAGAATCAAACTTTATTTATACAAGTGGATGAAAAATCAAGAGAGAAATTTCAAGAAGAATTTGATTGAGAAGAAGAATCCATTTTCTGAGAAAATCCAAAGAAATTATTTGAGAGGAAAAGAGGAATATTTCTCAAAGATGGGATAAGGAGGAGAGGAGTATTATTTGGAGACTGGGAAAAATACTCACATCCAAATACCAATTCTTAATTTTTTTAACTAGAAGAAACAAAAATTGAAAAAATTTTCCACAAGCAAACACACCCTTAGTGTTTGTGTTTCTTTTTTCTATATAGTTCTTTTTCTTGTTTCTTCAAATGAGTGTCTATGCGCAAAAGTGTTGCATTGTTGTATGATGTATGCAAGAAAATCATGGTTTCAGATTTATTAGATTAATGAGACAATATTAAGCTATTTAAAGGGGTGGTGTGTGTGTGTGTTTAGAGATACTATGTTGTTGTCTAATTCTTCAAAGTGCTTTGGTCTATAGGCTATAACTTCATATTGGAGTAAGATGTTGGGTGTAAATATATAATTTGAGAGAGATTGATAAATTGGAGGAAAGAAATTGATATAACAATGCAATATTACAATGTTTTTTCGAAATTCATGCAATACAATATAACAATGCAATCTCCAGCAAGGATAGTGAAATCATTATATCATATCTATATTTTGAAACAAGATAAAATGATTTCTTGATCTTCTATGTTAATATGTATAGAAGGCGTATGTTGTTTAGACAGTTATTTAATGATACTTCCAATATGTGAATGTTCTATAATTTCTTGACAATAAAAATGCTATCTGCTTATCTTTTTGGATAATGGTATCATTTAGTATCATTTTTATGGATGTATATTTTGTTATATGTACATGAATTTAGAAAAAAAGAAAATATGTTGTAATCTATAATTAATATTTACTTTCTATTAAACTACAATATATTAGTACCAACATTTAGTAAATACTTAATTAATCTTTCACTTTTTAAAAAGTTTTAGATAGTAAAAGCAGTACAGTTGTGATGCCTTAATAATATATTTTTTCAAATGCATGCTAATTTCACTTTATTAATGATATACACATATGAATATATTTATTTAGATTAATTAATATTGTAAATTTTTTAATTGTACTTTTTATTTCATGATTTTGTATCAGTATACTACAATTTACAAAAAAAGAAAAGAAAAGAAAATAAATACTATCATTACAGTTAGTTTGATAGATATAAAAGTAAAAAATTATTATTATTTGTCTAACATGGAATCTTTGAAGTAATTAGAATATTTCGTCATCACATGCAATTATTTTTTTAGAATTTTTAAAAGACATAATTAAAATATAACATTTGTAATTAACTTCTTGTTACCAATTTTTTTGGTAAAATAAATGGTTGTCTATTTTTAAATATTTGGGTTTAAAACTAATTTTAACATTAATTTACAACTAAAATTTAATAACCAATTAAATAAAAAATATATTTTATTAAATATATATATTTAAAACACATATTTTTAATTATGTCAACGAGCACGACACTGCATTTTGCGCGGTGCGCCTACACTAGTATATATATATATATATATTTTCTCCTTTTCTTTTTCTCTTTTCCTTTTCCATTTTTCAATTTTCTTTTTCTTTTTCTTTTTTTTTTCTCTACATTACTCTTCTTTTTCTCAAACAAACCCACCTACCCACCATTCTCATCACTTCCTCTTTAGCATATTTTAGATATGTTAGTTTTTTAAATTGATTTGAATTTGTAGGTATTTATTAGTTAATAAGGGCCTATTTTATTGATTTGAGAGTTTGGAATTAGTTAGATTATTTTTTGAATAATTGAAATTTAATGGCTATTATATAAGATTATTCAATAAATAATTGATTGATTATTGAGGGAAAGTGATGTATATTTGGACGCCAATGGAATTAAATTTTTGGATATCGATTTCTTGATTGAAATTTCTTGATTTTTCTTAGATATTATTGGGAGTAATTTTACTTGGAATTAATTCTTACCACAACCATATCCTTACATTGCTGTTGCAATTCCACCCCTGGAGGCCAAGAAGGACGATGGCATCATCAATTGACCAGGGCGAATTTTCTTCCTTTTCTTTTTCTTTATTTTATTTTATTTTTATTTTTGTCTTTATTTTTATTTTTATTCCTTTTTTCATATTAGTGTCTCTTATTTTATTGCTTTATCTGTCATGATAGTATTAGTACTTTGAGGGCAAAGTACCTCTCGAGTTTGGGGGGGTGCTTTGCACATCAATTTTTAGTCCTTTGTGTTCTTTTATTTTCTGTTGTTTTGATTTGATTAGGGCTGAGTAATTGAGTCGATGTCTTGCGTGTACAAAAATTAATCTTTTTGAATCAATGAAGATATTACTCCTTTAATTTTATGTTTTGCGAAAAATTATACTTATGTGATGATGGAACCGTGCACTTTGAGTAGAAGCAATGCTAGGATGACATCCCTTATTTTTAAGCACTCTCTTTCTCACTTTTAGTTATTGGTTAATTTAGATGACATTTATGCATGAGTTACATAGGTAATTCTTTAAACTCTAGAATTTGTTTCATTCCCTATGAAGGTGAAATCCTAGAAAACACTAAATTAAAGGAAATGACTTAGGCCATTTTTGATCCGTTTGAGCCTTTCAAACTTACCAATTGATTTTATATCCCTTGGGTCCCTTGTTGAGCCTATTTTTAAATATCCTTTTCAATTGACAACTAACTCAACAACCAATCTAGAAACATAATCGCACCAAATAAATCCCACAATTACTTATTAGATCTATTTGAAATGGGAACAAGCAGTATAGTGCCCATGAGTTTGATTTTCTTTCAAACAAAAAAAAAAAAGGTGTAGATAAGGCCTCATGCACACACATGTGTGCATAGTGGCATGAGCACCGTAAAAAAAAAGGAAAAGGAAAGAAAGAAATTGAGAAGTATTGTTCAATAAGTTTGGGGAAGAATTAAGAGGTGATGATGAGTAAGTGATGTGGGTATTGAGCCAGTGTTATTTATATCTTTTCTACCTTTATCCAAGCCTACATTATAAGCTGTGAAAGTCCTAAATGATCCTTTGTTGAGTGTATTCTATATTAGTGGAGATAGAGATGAAAAGCAAACCTATGGAGTATTAAAGAAGGTCTTGTACTTGTACATAAAGTAATCCAAATTACCATTAACTACTTATAGAGAAAGCACACACATATATGGGTGATTCATTTGAGCATTGTATCTGCTTATTTATGCATAGTGAAATTAGATCGCAATTGTGATTGACTACAAGCATAGCTTTGAAGTAGTTCCAAAAGTAGCAAAAAGAAGTGATGTTTTTGTATATGCATTTTTGTGTTGATTTATTTGAGCATTGTATCTGCTTATTTATGCATAGTGAAATTAGATCGCAATTGTGATTGACTACGAGCATAGCTTTGAAGTAGTTCCGAAAGTAGCAAAAAGAAGTGATGTTTTTGTATATGCATTTTTGTGTTGATTTATTTTTCTTTGAGTGTCTTTAAGTCTTTTCTTTGCGTTGCTCGAGGGCGAGCAACATAGTAAGTTTGGGGGTATTTGTTAAGTCCATATTAGTATTAATGTTAATGTCATGTTTATGACTTAACAAATAATTTTCTTGTTTAAAAAATTATAATTCCCTTGCTAATTGATAAAAATTTGGAATTACAGGAATATAAGTGGAAAATCTACAAAAGGGGACAAATTGACATAAGTTGGTGGGAATGCTAATAGGATGACGTCTTATGATCTAATCAAGGACGGGCAGAAAAGTATTTTTATTTATTCGAGTCCTATTCTAATCAGAAGGCTCTTTTAATCAATTATAAATAGGGCTTTCAGACACTTAGTGGGGAAATTTTTGGGGATTTTCTATTTTGGAGATTAGAAGTATCGCAAGAATTCAGATTCAGATGAGGACAAAGTGGAGATCAGATTCATCTAGGAATAGAGTTTCTTCTTTTGATTTTCTTTTTAATTCTGGATTTGGAACGATGTTTCGTTTTATTCATGTTTTGTTTGACAATTCAATCTGAACTAATTTGTTACTCTAGGATTATAATGGATTCTTTTTGAATAAATTGATGTATGATTTTCTTCCATAAAATTAATATCGCTTAAGGGTATTTTTTCTATTGTGTGCTTTTTCTATTTGATTACCTGCTCAATAGTCAAGTGTGTCTTTAAACCCTAGAGAAGTCTTGGAAAAGAAAATCTAGGGATTGATTGACAATAGAAGATCTTAGGATTAATTGTTTAAATTAATGAACTAATTAATTTGTGAGTAGGATAGGAATATACCTGCTTGCCCTAGGGAGTTAGTTGAGTGGTACAACCTTATTCATAATTTAGTTAATTCACATAAGAATATAGTGAATTGAATAAATTTGGGATTTGATTGCGGGTAATTCGGAAGAACCTCATAATTGCATAAGACTCAAGACTAATAACCTGTTATTAATTTCATAGGGAGAAAATTATGTAATCAACTTATTCGATTGATGAAATCATAATTCTAGGCTTCTATATCCTGATAGAATTTTAATCAGTACCGTTTTTCTTATTTTCATTAGCTTAGTTTTAATTCTTATTTAATTGATTTTATTTGAATAAAACAAGTGTGTGGTAAATTAATAATTAGTAGCGAATAATTTAATTTCTCATGGGATCAACACTCTTCTCATCATTTTATTACTTGTTGTAACACGTGCACTTGCGTATTTGTTTGCATTATTTATTTTTGCACAAAACTGCCAACACCAGCTAATAATAATTATGTTAATAAATTTATTCTTCAATTTTTTTCTCTATATTACAATAATTTTTTAAATTTATTCTTTTTTCTTCAAGGATAGAGGCATGACTACTTTTTGTTCCTTATGCAAGGTAAAGAAAAGGGCCATCTAGAGGAGTGGGTGTAGTGCTCTTCTAGCTTTTAGAACAAGTTAAACAGATCGGATACGCATTTACCATATCCGTATCTATTTATAATCGGATATCTACTAATCGAATACATATAATATCCGCTTTAAACGGATGCGAATAAATTTTGTATAAACATATACGAATGCGAACGGAAAATGAATTTTTGAATATTCATTTACAGCTCTAACCCTAACTATCAATTTTGTGGTACCATTTTCCTAACAAATTGGTATGAGAACCCAAGGTGATTGTTCATTGATCTTGGATCCTTGAGATGGTGTCCATATATATGAATTGAGAAGTTTGATTGGAAGGTATGTTTTCTTTACGAAAATGAGAATGATATTTTTGACAAAGCTTGATTTGGTATGTGGTTGAGGAAAAAAAAAAAGATACCTATAATCTAGCTAATGAGAAAGTCATCATGGAGGTAGTTGCCCAAATTCATTTGCATCATTATGATTATTGGCCGTTGTGAGTTTTGTGAAGAGTTGGAGAGGATGTTTTGAAAGAAAATTTTCATACATTAATATTACATAATAAACCAAACATGTAACACATTATTATGGTAAGTTGGTTATGGATTATCCTAAAAATTGACAAGTTGTCAGGTATTTGAAATGCTTAATGAGATATTACAAGTTCATTGTTTTCATATGACAGTTTGGGGAACTCATCTAAAGGTAGAGATACTGAAGTGGTGGTAGCTCATGGTAATTTCATCGATGTAATGACAAATATTGTTCCATAGTTTAGGGCTCTTTCATGGTTATATTATGCCTTCTGTTGAGGTTATATTACGCTTCATTGACTTTTGAGCCAATATAGAGATGTGTTGTCTCTCAAAGTTCATTAACTAATTGGATTTGGTATCTCAATTAGCTGATGGTAGTGTTTTAATTTGATTAGAATTTGATTCAATCCATGAATATGAGTCTTTTTTAATTATTATAACACCACTTAAGTGAAAACTAATGAAAACACTCTCTAATCTTTCGATTGCACCTCTTATATATTAGTGATTAAAATTGTACCACCTATAATAATAAAGTAGGAGCCCAAATTTAAAGGAACCACGTAAATCTCTTTATCATTTATTATTACTCTCAATTTCTTGACGTCATTTTCATATCACCTATTTTCATCCATTATAGAAAGACTATCAAAAGTGGCTGAATTGCACCCACGTTTTCTATATCAACCTACCAAATGTTTGGCATTTTTTGCTAAACATACATATATTTTTACACTATGTTTGGTTTAAGGAGTTTGATAAGGAAAAGGAAGTTATTAAAAAAAAAGGAAAGGAAAACAAAGAAATATAAAATTTCAAATTTGTTTGATTGTTAAAGAAAATAATGAAAAAATATATGTGCAAAAGATGGTTAATCAATGTGTTGGAGAATAAAAAAGACTGGTTCAAATAATTTTTCCCTCATTTTTGTAACACCCCAAGGAATCATATTATTGGTGATATTTCATTTAATTTCATTTTTATCAGTTTTATAAAATTTTATTTAATTTTAAAAGTTTTGGGGGTTAAAATACGATTAGGAAAGACTTGATTGTGTTGGTATCTAAAAAAATTGAGGGTCTATGTGGGAATATTTTGGTCAAAAGGGTGAATTTGAGGGACTCATTAGGTTGGGGATCAAATGGAAGATGGTTAACTTTCTAGAGGACCCAATTGAATGACAGAGGAAGTGTTGGCGGCAATTTAGTATTTCAGAAAATGGTTCTATATATATATATATCATTTCACCCCTATTTTTCTTCATTTCTTCATCGAGCACCATCATCTTCACCTCTGGCGATTGCCACTGAAGGCACCCCAAACCAACAAACTAACCCTACCACAACACTCCTTACCTCCTTAGGATTAGAGTGATACCATATGCAACTTGAGATCACTGGTGAGCGGCGAAGAAATGGATGTCCAAAATCGAGAGGTGACAGTGAGTGCCAAGTTCGGTGGAGCAGCGGTGAAAACTGGGTTCTAGGTAGAGATTCTTGTAGAACCTAGCTCAAGTAACGATTTGGTATATTAGGTTTTGAGTTTGGGCTACTGTCAACTGCGGGATTGAAGAAAAATTGAGATGGCAACGAGCGGTGGTGCTGGAGCTTCAAAGCTGAAATTGATGACCTTCTTAGCAGCGGAGCTTGAAATTGACCAGGGATTTGGATTGCTGGAGTTGAGGAGCATCAAACGGTAATGGTGGTGACCTCACTACAAAAAAAAAAAAAATTTAGCGGGGGTTTAATTTAAATTTAGCAGGGGTTTCCTAAACCCCCCCAGTTACGTGTCCTGCTAAATCTTAGTGGGGGTTTTCGTGCAACCGCTATGACAACCCGCACTAAAAATTAAGTGAATATGCGGAGGTCTTTGTTTACATTAGCGGGGGTTTTAAACCCCTGCTATAATTAAAAAGTATTATTCCTTAAAATTTTAGTGGAAGTTTTAAACCCCCACTATTAATAAAACATATTAATTTTTTTATAATTTTAGCAGCAATTTTAAACTGTCACAACTAATAATATATATTATTTTATATAATTATAATATGGGTTCGGAAACCCCCGCTACTAATAAATACTTTATTAATTAAGAGTTTTAGTGGGGATTTTAAACCGCCACTATTATTTTGTAATATTCTTAGCGGGGGTTTAAAACCCCCACTTTCAATAAGAGATATATGTTATATATAATTATTGTAGGGGTTTTAAACCCCCGCTAGTATTAAAATGTATTTTTTTTTTTTATAGTTTTAGTAGGGGTTTCCGTATCCCTATGTGTCGCCATTTACGTATCAATAGAACTACATTCTCAAAATTCAACACAATTCATTTAATTTTAAAATCAATTCATGGAACTAATTCTCAAAAACATAAAGTTGTTCAAAGTACTAAAACAAATGTTTAACGCAGTTTTCACATATAAATTTCAAAAGTCAATCCTAAATACTAAACTACTTAGTGTTTCTCAATAAGCACTATAGATAAGTAGCTAGTGAGGAGCTTCATTGTGATCTTGATTGTTAGCACTTGAAGATCTTCCCGCCCGAGAAGTAACAAGTTCATGTTGACTACCTGCATCATGTTGTGCTTGTTGAGAGAAAAATGATTATTTCAGAATATCAATACACTAAATTAAGCTATAATCAATCATTCCAAAATATGAAAAAAAATGTAAACAATTACCTGTGGAAAAGGTGGATCAAAAATAGAAGCGAGCTCATCAGGCATCTGTCCCTCTTTAAACATAATATAGTTATTGAATGCACTCATAGCATTTTTCAATTGCGACTCTAGCTGAAACAATCTATCATCATTTTGGGGATTACAAGATTCACCATTTGATGAAAAGACGCCCAAACCATGCAGTTGAAGGCTTGTGTTTCCAAAGGAAGATGTGAGTGTAACTCCCAAACCCATGCATCATACTCGTCCAGGATGCTCCTTTCCTAAGACCTTAGCAACAACATCATTAGGCGAAATAATAGAGTCAACGACAGGATCATGACTCATTTCTTTCTCAATTTGCTCCTACAAGTGCAAAATAGATAAATATACTATTCATTTAATTTCAATCTCGTATGTTGTAAGTTGGGAGTAGAAGCTCAATAAATTAAAAAAAAAAAAAAAAAACTTACTCCTTGTTCCTTTGCTGTGTCATTCACCCAAGATCCATCCTGATGCTTATGAGTTGCAAGGAATAAATGACCACGACCCACGGGATGTCCATATTCCATTTCCTAAAGTTTTAAAGTGAAACACAATTAATATTTTTATCCATATCAATGTAATTCTGAAAAAAAAAAAAAACAAATTAACATAAAATGTTATAACTACCATCTCATGTCTTCTTCTTGCATTGGATTTTGATCCTCCAGTGTGTGACACTATTTGTTTCTTTCTATTCTCACCATTCTTCTTACAAAGTGCCTATAATATTACAATTACAACATTAAACATATAGTACTAAATCAAAATGACATAACATAAATATATTTTCAATATTACCTGTGTCTCCGGTTTTAAACGATAATCAACATAAGTGGCCCATTGATCTCGTCCAATGCCTTCTGGAACATTGCTTATCAGCTCATCTCTACTCTTTAAAGGATCATAAAACTCGTTCCAAATCCTAAGTCTACTTGCAACCCACTTCTTTCCAATAGATTGTAGAACATAACGTCCAACAATGTTCTCATTTATCTTGAAGCAAAATCGAGGCCTCAAGAAATTTTTTTTTACCAAATTTAATGAATTCTTCAATCTATATATTAAATTACCAACATGCATTAAAATAACTATTATTAACATAATCATTATACCTTAATGACATTATCCCAACAATGGTCAAGGTAGGGCTTCGGCATATTTGTCCACTTTTTAAAGTTGATTGGGAACATGGATGAATCAATAGCCAAATTTCCACAAAATCCTGCAAGAAGGCCCTATTCTTCTCCATATGGAAGATTCAGATCATCAAATTGGACCACTATTTGCACTCCATTTGGTAAGTGGAAAACATTCCTTACTTTCAGCTTCATGGTCTTAGCAATTCCATGAGAATCTATAATGATGATATAAATAAGAATTACCATAATGAAAATTTAAAATTTCAAATAATTATATTGCAATACATTTACTAGAATGGAGAAAGAACATCTTCACTAAGGAAAAAAATGAGATATACCTATTGTTTGTACAGTCCAAAATGCTTTTGACTCATGTCCAATATGATGGCGATTTAATGAATTTGAAGTTTGTGCTTGGCTTGTTGTTTGTGTTGTGGGCTGTGTTGTACTTGTATTTTCATATGAAGAAACAGAATTTGGTGGTGCTTGGGATGGAGCTAATGGTGGTGGTGATGGAAAATAATGTGGAGCTGATAGTGGAGCATCATGTGGTGGAGCTTGTGGTGGAACCTGTGGTGGAAGAACTTTTGGTGGAGCCTGTGGTGCAACTGATTGTGGAGAAGTTGATCTTATAGAAGGTTGCTCTAATGCTTATGTTATGTGATCATGTAGCTGAATGGATGGTGGGGCCTGTATTGATTTGTGTGTATTTTTAAAATGCTTAGTCTTTGGCATTGCTGTATATTGAAAACAAATTATATTAGACACAAAAGTATAACACAAAAATTTATATAGATTAAGTTCTTAGCTAGTATTTGGTCTCAAACTAGTTTATTGTTGGCTTCATATAACTTTTCAATCTTCAGATAATGTTTATAAGAAATGCATGGAAACATAATATATAAATGACGTTAACTTAAGGGAGAGACATTATTCCATCATTTATGATGTATATGATATATACTACTTTCATGTAACTTTTAATTGAGAAAATGGACTAAATATTTGTTTGTTTGGGTATGGATGATGTGCAGTTAGTATGATTTCACTGTCTTGATAGTTTCCATAGGTGTTTAGTTGCAAGAGGAGGCACTTGGTATTTGTGCAAGCCTGCTCTTTTAAAAGACAGTGTGATCTTTTTAATTTTGATTAAGTTTTTTTTTCTTTTTTCTTTGGGGAAAGTTGGAGTATTGAACTAAAGCAGAAAAAGCCAAGAATCTATACTGCCAAACCTAAAAGACTATATTGTATGAGATAACAGGATGTGTCTAGTATTTATCTAATAAATGATTGAAGAGTTCAATGTTGTGTGGAGAGGGGGTTGTGGGTGTAGGCATCAAGGTTGTGTTTTCTAACTAGTTAGGAGTTCAAAGAAAAGATATTAGAGACGAAGATGGGTATCAATAATGCCTCCAACCTGTTAATATGTTAAGTATGAAGCTGTTTCATCATTAATACTACTGAGATGTGATTGTTCTAAACATTTAATGGCTACGTATGGCTTGAAACTTTCTGGAATATGTTCATATTATCCTATCTGTTCTCCTTCCTTTTTCTGTCATAATATATTGTGTTGGTTACCTCCTTAAGTTTATACCTTACTGTTAGTGCATCAATTCCAGCCTAACAATTCACAATAGAGTGTCCCATAGTATATATAGATATGTTAAGTTATTTCATGAATGTAGAAGTCCGGCTACTGTGTCCTGATCCTACTATTTTTCGCAGCCCTCACTTAGACGAAATCACAATCTTTCACTATACTTTAAGGAACACAATAACAAAGCTCAACATCTAGTATAGAGGAATCACTACATAATATGATAAAATAGAGAATCTGCATTAATATCTACAAAGGAATACCTGATATGGATCAAAATTGTCACTTTTAGATACCTTAAGAAACATTGCAATACACACAAGCTACAAAAGAAATGCAATAGATAAGAGTTCAAGGCAATGAAAAAGAAACATCAAATGGAGACATTCAATCATCTCAATCACAATCACAAACCTTTATTAATGCTGTCACAAGATTATTCCAGACTAGACTCAGTCTACATACTGTATTCTATAGTTGTTTTGAAAATCAGTGAGAACACAATTAAAGGAATATGCTAGTTTCCTTGTGTGTGAGCAAGTGAAAGTTGTCCCTTATTCTCATTCTATTATTCCAGATCACACTCAGTCCAGAATCAGTTTGGAGTTGATGAAATGTTAGTGCAGCAACACTTACTTTCTAATAATGTTAATCAAAAATCACATGCAAAGCAACTAGAACCAATAATGTTAATCAAAAATCAAATGCAAAGTAACTAGAACAACAAGAAAAAATAAAAATAAAAATACACACAGTTAAAGGAATATGTTGGTTTCCTTGTGTATGAGCAAGTGAAAGTTATTCCTTATTCTGATTCTGTTATTCCAGACTAGATTCAGTCCAAAATCAGTTTGGAGTTGACAAAATGTTGGTACAGCAACACTTACTACTTCTAATAATGTTAATAAAAAATCACATGCAAAGCAACTAGAACCAACAATGCTAATAAAAAATCACATGCAAAGCAATACTTGCTTTCTAGATTAGTTTGGAGTTGATGAAATGATTGTATAAAGTGAAACTTTAAACAACTTGATTGGTCTAGATTTGTAGCATACCAGAAGTGACATATTACTAGAATGTGGTTCAACCAGCTAGCAGAGTAAAGACAGAGTGAAAATAACTAGATAAATTGGACCCTTTCTAGTGATACCAGCGCCTGGTTTATCTACTATAGTAACTCCTACACTTAGTATAGTATGAAAAGATCATGACCGTTTGAACAATGCATGATCATATATATAGTGGCCAACCTAATGAAAAGAGACAGAAAATTGAAAAAGTGTACATAGATGTCACCTTCAAGTCAAATTTGTCCCAGATTTTTCCTTAAAAGTGTGCGTAGTAGTACCTTAAGAAGATGTCACCTATCTCAAGAAAAAATAGATATAAACAAATAATCAATAATGTCAAGTAACTTAGATGTATGTATATTTATATAATATCACATGGAGAGCTAGACATAGAGAAAGTGACTCTTACCATGCAATGTAACAAAGTCAAATCATTATTAATGAGTTTGAGAACCAATAATGTTAATAAAAAATGACATGCAAAAGCAACTAGAACAACAAGAAAAAATAAAAATAAAAATACCCGATACCATCAAATTAGTCAGACATTTGCTCATCTATTTCAATGTCACTATCAGTGTGTGCTCTAACTTCATCACCATCTTCATCTACTCTCGCTAATTGAATGTTTGCATGTTCAATGTCAAAGAACTGTTGAAGATTTTGTTGTTGGTATAGCTCATTTTCGTACACACCCTCTTCATGATCCTCACCCATGTCATACACATCTCTTGGTTTAAGATGCACAACGATGCTCCAACCTTCATTAGCCTCATCATCTACATAGTAGACCAATTGTGCTTGTGAAGCTTCAATATAAGGATCATGATCTTCATGTTCACCCATATGAATCAATCTAGAAAAATTTACTGAATTGAAGTTCCAAGGATCCTTTCTAAATCCTCTCTCATGTGGTGTCAGCCCATTGACATTTGAAGAGGATTACCATGAAATGACCATGATAATTAAGCTCAATGATAACCTCCAACTTCCCATAATATGACAAATCTGCTTGCCTTACATTTTCATCCACACTACTTGAAACACATGATGTGTTGGAAGTTAGGAATACTCCACTGTTTTGAGTTTTCAATCCATACTCTCGAGCTAAAGTCCGAAATTTAAACCCACTAATATTATATGCCGTGAACCTTCTTGCATATGTAATTGGACCTTGTGCTAGAAACTTTAGATCAACTGGAATTGAGTTTGTTATGCCTGGATTCATAATCTAAATTGAAAAATGATTTTGTCATATTAGAACAATTTCAAAAAGATTTAAAGCAAAGGAAACATGCATTATTATTTGTTACTAACCCTCTTAGGGAACCAATCAACAAACTCTTTATTAACTCTCTTTTCTATCTCTGTAGCTGAAGGTCTTCGACCCCTTGAACTCTTCTTTATGTGCTCTCTAAATTCACTATATACACTAAATATGTTAGTACTTATGTGCATGACTAGCTATATCAATTTGTTATAAATCACATCAAATTTAATCTAAATACTCACGATATAAATGGCTAGACCGTTGGACAATTTAGCAGCACATATTGATGAGCTTGTAATTTTTTCGAAGGAGTTAAAGTAAATCTTGAAGTAGAGCCTACTGGTTTGCCAGTTTTAGGAAACAATGAAGACCTTTCACATGTCATTAATGTCTCATTTGGTTCATCACTAACATGCCTTGGTCTATTTATTCGTGTCTCAGTGTCCTCAAAATACCGTGAGCAAAAAGTAAGAGCTTTTTTAGCTAGGTAACCTTCAGCTATAGACCATTCTGGTTGTGCTTTATTGCGAACCAAGGACTTTAAGTAACCTAAATACCTATATGAATGTTGGTAAATAATTAGTAAAGTTATAAGTTTTTAAAAAAAGATCACCTAAAAATGGAAAAAAAAATATTTACCTTTCAATAGGATAAATCCATCGATAATGTACCAGACCTCCGAGTCTTACCTCATCAGCTAAATGAATCGTTAAGTGCACTATAACCGTAAAAAATGATGGAGGAAATAACATCTCTAAATGGCACAAGGTGAGCAGAATCCGATCTTGGAGCTTTTCAAGTTCTAAGATGCTTAGACATTTTTCACAAATTTGTTTAAAGAATGAAGAAAATTCTATCAACACTGCAGCCACATTATTTGGCAACACATTGTGAATAGCTAAAGGTAACAATTGCTCCATAATAATATGGCAATCATGGCTTTTCAAGCCAAAGATCCTTTTATGTTCTAAATCAACACATCAAGAGATATTACTTGAGTAGCCATTCGGTACTTTGACATTCTTTAAAGTATTGAGAAACTGTTCTTTCTTTGAATTTGGAACTGTGAAAAATGCAAGTGGGCATTTACCATTCTCTTCTAGCCAAAGATCACACGTCTTATACGCATGGCTTTTACATCTTTACGAGCTTTACGATTATCCTTTGTCTTCTTTTTCTAATTTAGAAGAGTGCATATGATATTGTCGCATACATTTTTTTCAATATGCATAACATCTAGATTATGATGCAACAAATTAAACACCCAATAAGGAAGTTCAAAAAATATGCTCTTCTTTCTCCACTGCTGAACTTCTCTCTCTTTGGCATTTTTTCTCCTAGACCTTTTGCTTTGAGATCCATTTTCTCCATCACTAGTTTTAGGTATAAATCCAAAAGCAACATTAATATTCTCCACTTGCCTTAAAATTTCAAACCCTAATAATCTGATCGATGGATTTCTTTCCTCAGTATTGCCATTAAAGCGCATCCGATTCAACTTGAATTTATGATTTCTTCCCAAAAAATGCCGATGGCCCATAAAGCTCCACTTCCTACTGAAAGGGAGTCGACAAGGCTCAGCATCAAAGTTACAAGTGGGGCAAGCAAGGCCAGTATATGTATTCCAGCCCAAAATAGTACTAAGACCAGGAAAATCAGTAATTGTGCACAAAAGATCCGCTTGCATTCTAAAATTTTCATTCATTGAGGAATCAAATATTTCCACTCCTTCACTCCACAACTCATTCAAATCCTTAATAAGAGGTTGTAAGTATACATCTATGCTATTCCCGGGCATTCGTGGACCTGGAATGATCATTGAGAGCATAAAAGAAGATTGTTTCATACACATCCAAGGAGGAAGATTGTATGGAATCAAAACAACTGGCCAAATGCTGTAGCGAGTGCTCATTGTTCCAAAAGGATTGAAACCATTATCTCTACTTCCTTGACTATTTGACTTCTATCTAGAGGTGTAGCATCTCTTGCATTCTTCCCTTTCTGTATCTTTTCCCCAATATAACATACAATTATTTGGACACGCATGTATTTGGGTATAGTCAAGACCAAGTTTATTAATAACTTTCTTGGCCTCGTAGAAAGAAGTTGGGATCTTCGCATCCTCAAATACATCTTTCAACAATTCTCATATCATAGTCATTACCTTGTCACTCACTTTGCACAAGCACTATACATGGTACAATTTCACCAAAAATTCTAGCTTTGTATATTTCTTGTAACCCTGATATAATTCCTCATTTCCATCTTTGAATAACTCATAAAAGTCTCCACAATTTGTATTAGACTCATCATTTAAAGTTTCATAATCACCCACTAGTTGTTGTGGTATGTTAGACTCAGTGCCATGTTGTCTTGAAAACCCAAATGCTTCGTTGATCATCATTTCCATAGGATTATTTGGATGCACTTCCTCCTGCACAATATCTATGTTTCTAGGAGGTTGTTGCACAATTTTTTCACCATGAAAAGTCCAAACTTCATAAGTTCTTGGAAAAGACTTGCAAATCAAATGGTCACGTACTATATCTCTATTGTGCCATTTCATAAAGCCACACTTTGGACAAGGGCATTTAATTGCATTTCCAACACTAGCATTTGCAAATGTGAAGTCCAAAAACTTATCCGAACCGTCCAAGTATTGAATTGTATTGCGTGGCTTCATAATCCAAGACTTGTCAATCGACATTATAAAGAATCTAAGTTTAAAAAACATAGATTTATAGTGGACATTTACAAAGAAAAAGTACTGTATAAACTAATAAAACAAAACTATTATTTATAAATAAACACAAATACTTACCAATGTCAAAGAACAGTGGTTCCCTTGCTTTTCCAGATGCAAAAGTTAATTAATGAAAATCACAGCGATGATAGTGCTTCCTGCACACATTGAATGTATGTTATGTTTTTTTCTTTAAATGTACTATAATAGAATTTGTAAGAAAATGGACCACTTGAGGTTCGAATGGTTGCCATAAGAAAAAATTCATTCACATGAAGACATGGCTAGCAAATAGAATATTAAATATTATAAAATAAAGTTAATTTACATTTTAATATAATCTCGATTCTTTTTATAAAAGAATATCTTAAAATTAGAATAGTCCATTCAAAATCAGACATATTAGCTATAAGTTATAATTGAAATCTTGATCCATTAATTGTACATTATTATATGTATGTGTGATTCAATAATCTCACAACTATCTTGTTTCAACATTAGTGATTCAATATCATAAAATATTAAGCTCCTCAAAACATATGTTTGAAAGCATATAAAATATGTACACAGAATCAACTTACTATGACAACTAGTATATGATCTAAGAGCAAACTTTCATATACTTTTTTTATATAATGGCAGCAAAATTGCATTCAAGACAGCCCAACTCGAATATTTTTCGACTCGAAGATCCTTATTCATCCACTTGAAAATTTCAAAATAGCTTGGTTGAGCTTATCCAAAGTAACTTGTTTATAGGTTTCACCCATTGGTAGTACCCCAATTCTTCAGCATGAGAACAACTTTCAACTAGCACTCAATTAGTATATATTCCCCATCAATCGTGATCACCCAAACTCTCAAATTTCACAGGTGAACACCCGCAAAAGGTGCCCTAAATCCAAACCTTTTTCCTTTGTATTAATTCTTGAATATATAACAAGAGACAAATGAGTAACTTAGTGGTAAATTTTAATCCAAACGGATCAATTCTAGATTCATGCAAGTTCCACAAGAATAGTTGGACAATCAGCCATGATCTTAAAAAATAAAAGAATTAAAAAAAATATCCTCACTATATAATAAATGCATAAAATTTTATTTAATTGTTTGATTAGTTGTTAAATTAGATTGGCTGGATTAAACTATATAATTAAAAAAATAATCGAGCATCCAAACAAGAAAAGAAAATAAATCAAAGAGTACCAAACAAAATATCAAATAATCAAAATAAAATCCTATATAGTCTAGAATGACAATTAATCAATCTTAGATGGTCAAACAGAAGAAGGACTGTGTTGACATATATATGGAAGAAGGATGTGAATATCATACAAATGACACACTAAGTTTTTGCACAAACTAATTTATGGATTGACCCTTTTTAGTTTGTGTATAAAATCTTGGTTTGTTGAAATGTGAAAGGAAGAAGTCAAAAACGAGCTTGTAATTGGTATATCATTTTTAAATCTAAGAAGACATATTTTTCAAACGTATGTGTATTTTTAATTATTTTGTTGATAACGTATAGGTTATGTGAAATTGAATTTGATTTGATTGATATGATAATAGGAGAATAAATAGGTCTAGTAAAGATTAAAAATGAAAATAAGTGATATTTCCAATAAACATGCATAGAAGTTGATAGTTTTTCAATTTTAAAAAAGAGTAATGAAAATAGGATTTGAAAACAAAGGGAAACAGCCCCTTAGCTTTAATGGCAAATTTAAACGAGTGTGTTAATTGTTATATAATAAGATCTATCTATCTATCTATCTATCTATCTATATATTATATATATGTAACACCCCTATTTTTAGAATACTAATTTAAGTTTATTGAAAATAAATTAATTAAAGTTTAGGTAAAAATATTGAGAATTGAGGAATTTAATTGTAAATAAGAAAAGGACCTAGTTGTCTAAAATTATAAAGTTTAGGGGGTTAAAGTGGGCAAGTTAAAAGTTGAAGGACCTTAAAATAAGTGAATTTGGACCAAATTGCCCATAAACAGAAATATTAGGGGCCAATGTGTAAGAATTAAAAGTTAAAGGATTTAATTGAAATTGAGGGGTCATTTTGAAAGGCAGTTCAAACTTCTGGGGTGAGATTGAAGGCAGCCAGAAATGTTGGGGCCAAATTGATTAAACTGAAAAATAGTTTATATATATACAATGAAAGACACAATTTCTTCAAATTCTAACAAGACAACCCAATCTCTCTCAAGCTTGGTTCTCCTTTGTGTTAACCTAAAACCAAAAACCAACACCATGGTTAGACTCCTCTCAGCTTAAGGAGCACAACCATACCAAGAACTCCTGAAAACAATAGGTAAAATCACCACAAAATGAAGCCGATGAAGGAGCATAGTGAAGGTGATAGTTCCACCGCTTTCGGTAGCGAAAATGGGCAAAGGCTATGTGGATTTTGGTCGCGGGGACATGGACAAGGTGGTGTTAATTTGGTCTTTTGATTGGCGGTGGTAGAGGAATTAAGTTGGTGGCGCGGCGGCTGTGGGTTAGGGTTCATGTGGCTTTGAATGGCTAATTGACCGGCTTATCATTGTTGGAATCAAAAATTATTTAGGGCATTTTGCTTCTGGTGACGAGGCACACCAGGTGGTGGAGTTGGTTCCCATCTCTGGCGATAGCATGTGGTGGTCTGGCGGTGGCGTATGATGGTAGTGTTTGGACAGTCTATCCAAAATTTAATTTTTGGACTCATCTAAGCTATTCCCGGCTTGGGATTGGATCTCGATTCCATCCAATTTAGGTAATTTTTAATAATCAAATTTTAATTCCATTAATTTGTTAAGTGTAATTAAATTTTTGGATTGAAGTCTAATTACCTTATGAATTAAGATTATTAAAATGTAATTTAACTTATTATAAGTATTGCACAAACTGATTACGAGATCTAAGCTTGGTATCTTAAGAATTGTGGATTGAAAATTATGTCTTTAGCCGATAAAATGGTATGCTATGAATGAAATGTAATTGAATTCAATCTAAAGACACGATACACAAATGCTAGAATGAAAATGAATTATCGGACCTGGACCTGATAAACTCATAAAATCCAACCGATTTAAGAATCTAGACCCCCCCATCATGTATTGTAAAATAAGTAAAGTGATGAATAGAGTTTGTTGGGGTAGTTTGAGGATTGAGTTGGCTTGAGCACATAAAGCTATTAAGATGGTTAAAAGATTAAGATGATAAGTAGGATTGATTAAGCTTGACTAAGCAAAGTCTTGTAATACTGAAGTATCATGTAGTTGAAAGATTAAGACCATTTGAGATAAGAGATAATTAAACTCGAGTGTCAGAATAACTTTAGGTTCGGTAAAGATATTAACTATATTTATATTTAAGATTCAGAGGGTTGGTAGGATGATAACTTGGTTATCTTATGAAAATTCTTGGTTCGACTAGGAAGCCAGGACCTGAATGACCATATGACTAGGAATTCCTTTGCAATTGTCAAGTGAGTTTATACTCAATAGTATGAGATTTATTTGCTGGGGAAAGAACATATATATTTGCTATATGTCCCAATCGCTTGATTCTTTTCAATATATGTGTTGAAAATATTACTCCACATCGCCCTTTTATACTGAACACTTATGTTGATATTTATTGATATCGCTTTACCTGAAATTGGCGATTGTGTTAAGGAAGGTGAAAAGTGATTTCAAAAGATATGTTTTATCGCCATGCCTTTTTGGAAACCAGCCTAGTGTTAAATTAGTTTGTATGTTAACATGGCGACTTGATATGATGTGAAATATTGGTTTTGAGATACATGTTCCATCATAGCCATGACCATTTCAAAGAAACGGGTCAAGAGGTTGAGCATCCAAATTTTGGCTGACATGGTGTAGTGAGGTGTTATGTAAAATGTTGTTGGACATTGTTATATTACTCAACCAATAATACCCTTGGGGGTAGGCCCTGGGATTGGCTTTAGGAGATGGACCACAGGGGACTGATCTCTGGCCAATACCTCATTAAATACATCTAGCTCCATAATCAGCGAGAGGTAGCTGGCTATATGGGGATGAGGCAATTAACTATTCATATCTTTTGTTTGTTTGATTATCTGAGCTGATCACTCGGGCTGGAGGGATAAGGATTTTCACGTGTTTGAACGTAGAGAGATAACGTAGGAGAACCACCAATAGCTTAATAGTGAAAATGTTTTCTAAATCATATTTGGTTTATTTGATATACTTTGATTTAAAACTTGAATATTTGATAAAACCCAGTTGTTGTTCAAATGGCATATCGACCTTTTATCATAATTGAGATCTGAATCCCAGTGGGAGACAGTGAATTTTGTAAATTCTTGCCACTAGTATCAGGCGGTAATGAGATGGATTGTTTTAAATTTTGACTAAAATCTTCTCTCACGAATTCTAGAAATTTTAATGCTTCTATCTGTTCCCTATGTACTAGTTGAGAAATCGTCAATTTGTTGCTATTGCTAAACTATCTCATTAAGTCATTTGGACTTACGTTGTTCTATTGTTGTTTTTCATTATTTAGGTAAGAACAAGTGACGAAAATAGATTAACCTAGGCGACACATAAGGTAGTGAGGGTGATAGAATTGTAGGTATGATTCATGATATATCGGTCTATAGTTGTACCTTTGTTGGAGATTCGTTGTAGAAATTAAATACGTTGGATTTTTGAAAAATGTATTTTTTGTTGTTCATAAGACTTGCGGTACAGATTTGGGCAGCACCTCGCATGGGAGCAGGCACCTCCCAATCAGGGCATTACAATATAGCACAACATTGTGGGATCCGTAATTGTGCAATTTTGGCCAAATGCCAATTTTTTTTACAATTTAGAGTTTTTTAATTCAATTGAAATTTTTTCATTAGTTGTTTATTTACTTTTATATTTCATTTTAATACGATCAACTTATCTGTTATAACTAGAACATCATATTATATTTATCCAAAATTGCAATATAAATATCTATCTCATAAGATAATCCAAAAAATATCTATAATCATATTTTTATCTCACTAAGTTTATAATTTAAAAAATATTTTATAAGTATTATATTAAGTACTCTTGTCACAAATTCTACCTTATAAATTTAATTTATCACAAGATTAACATATAAATATTTCATTTATCTTATATATAAATTTTGTTATTCTACAATTATTCTTTTTACATTTTATTTCTACATTATTCGTAGTATAATTTTATATTTTTAATTTTAGGACTTCATTCTTCAATTAGCATAATATAATGATGTTTCTTTTTTTTTTTTTTCAAATTAATTTAAAGTTCATTTCGTAGAAAATTTTTATATTTTTTTAAACACATATTTATATTGTTTTTGTTTTATTTTTATTCTAAATTAATTAGATACTTTTCTAATATATTAAATATTTTGTCAATATTATTACTTTATTATTTTCTCAATATTTATTTAAAATTAAAGTTCTTCTGACCAACTTAGAATTGTAATTTTATATTACTTAGAGTTTTAGCATGCAGTACTTTTATTTCAATTAATTATATTTTATATATTTATTTTCAATATTATTTTCAAATATTTTTGTATGTTCATATAAAAATTTATCTTTGATATTGAAATTTTATTTTACTATTGTTTTAGTTGTAGCTCTTTTGATTTATCTAGATAAATATATATATATGTATATATATCACACTTCATATTTAAGTAATGTACCGCGAATAATGTGATATTATGAAATATTGAAAAATATTGTAATTAATTTTATTAAGTTGTTAAAATTATTTCAATTTCTTATCAAATGAATTAAGAAAATTTTTCTATAAAGTATTCATTAAATTTATTAATGCCGATTTAACCATTCCTAATTATGTGTATATAAGAAAGAATTTTTCAGTTTTTGTATATAATATCATGTGCTTTGATAATGTTATTTCGATTGGTTGAATCTTTACTTATTATAATATATTTATAAGAAAATCATCTTATTTCTCTTTAATAAAAAAATTATCTATATACAACTAAAAATCATCTTATTTCATTGTTAAGTAAATACTTTTTCACACTTGACATATTTTATATTTAGTAATTTATATTCTTTCTGATAATGTTAACTATCAAAAATTAAATGGATGTATGAAATAATGAAATTGTCCAATAAATATGTGCTCTAATAAATATTAACTTATTTTTTCATTTAAAGAGTTAGATTTTTTTCTCTTTAATTATATATTTTTATCCAAAAAAACATAAAATTTACCCAAAAAAAGTAGTTGATAACTAAGTTAATACAAACAACAACCAAAATTTCATGCTTAATAAGTTCTTTTTTTATATAATAATTTCATTGAAGAATTTGTTTCAAATATAAATAATTACTTCATTCAACAACTATAAACTCTGAACTTAATTTTTGTATTATTAATTTAATCATTTTAGTTTTTTATCAACATAATAATATTGGAAAACTCATTTTCAGTTATTTGAAATAGATTCTCTTATAAGGGACATAAATATAGTTGACAAAGTTGAAAATTTTCAAAAGCTTGATAAATGACCACTTAAATAGCAAATGATATTGACTTTTATATTTTTTTAATATATTTAATTACTCTATTTTATAGTTATAATGCTTACATTTTTTTTAATATTTTTGCTTACAATAATTCATAAAAATACTTTTATATGCATTAATGATGTGAGATCAAAAAAGTTTGATTAAAATAAGTGTCCATTTAATTATTCTTACATTTTTATATACATATAAAAGAAACTTATGGGAAATTGATATTTTATTTTGAATTGAATATTAGAAATTTACTTATTAGGACTAATAGCAATTTACCCTCCTTGTGTTTTAAAAAATAGGCAACATATCCCCTTATGAAAAATAAATTTTCAAAATACCTCCCTACGTTTTAAAAAATCATGCACACCGCCTCCCCCTTCTCATTTTCTGCGTATTTAAAAAATATTTTAATATAAAAAGATTAATTTACCCTTAATCATTTAATATATTTCAATTCAATTTAAATAGCCTTTTATTATCATTTTTTTCCCTTTTCTTTCATTCTTTTTTTTTTTTTTTTTTTTTTGTCTTTTTGTTGCTCATTACTCTCTTCCTCCATCATTTCATACAATTCTCATTTTTTACATATATATAAATTTATCATTATTTCTCATTTCTCATTATTTCATATATTCTCATTATATATATAAATTTATTTATAAAATTAAAATCACTTTTATTTTTATCTTATCAATTATATTCATTTTACTTTCTATTATTTCAATCCAAAGAAAAAAGAATTAAATTTCATAAAAATATATAACATATTTTTTATTTATGCTTAAATACATATATCATATATATATACATATATATAAAATTACCTATAAAATTTAAATAATTTTTATTTATATATTTTGTCTTTCTAACTATTCATTTCAAATTAAATATTATATTTATTTATTAAAATATATGTAATATTTTTATATACATATATATATTTTTGTTGATAAGATATTTATAAATAGACATATATTAGTATATATAATGTTTTTATCATATATATATATGGTAATATATATAATTATTTAATAACATCATCTTTATATAAACTTATCTATAAAATTTAAATAACTTCTATTTATATCTTTTCTATTTTTAATATTTATTGCAAATTAAATATTTTATATATTTATGAAAATATATAATATATTTATACACATATATGATAATATATATTTATTTTTTATAAGATAGTTATATTTATATATATTTTTTATCATATATATGATAATATATAATAATAATATATATAATACAAAATTCTACCCCCCACCCCGTCTCCCTAATACTTATGGGGCCACGGCAGCCGATTAGTGTTGGGGAGACAACCCCCCCCCCCCCCCCCAACAAATTTATACACCCCCCATCCGTCTCCCCAAATACAGCACAATGCTGCCATGGTAGCATTGTGGCCAAATTTGGCCAGATCCAGCCACTGGCCGTCATGGCCAATGTAGCCATAGCAGCCTTGTTTGATGGTGGCTATCGATTTTTTATTTTTTTTTCTTTATTTATTTATTTATTTATTTATTTTTTTATCATTTCAAGTGCCGATTGTCGGGGGGGCTGCTGGCGGTGGATTTCGGTGACCGGTGGGAGATGCCGACAGCCGATGGGGTGAGGTAGTTATTTATATATATAATTATATATATACACTTGTATATAATATATACACACGTATAACATATATATATACATATTATATATATAATAATATATTACATTGTATATATATAATTTATATATATTTTAAAAAATATAATATGATTTGATCTAAACCATTAATTTTTTAAAAGAACATCCAACGGTTGATGAATAAGGGCATAGTTATCCTTTTATATAAAAAAATTTAATCCCAAATGCATGCACGGGCACATGTCCTACACCCACGCTCTCAGGAGGGGTTCGTTGCATGATTTTTTAAAATGTGAGAGTTTTCTTTGTCTACTTTTTTCACAAGGGGATAATTTGTCTATTTTTCTTAACATAGGGGGGTTATTTGTAAAAATTCCTTACTTATTATATTCTTCATACACATAATATATGTTAATTAGTAACTTCAAAAATAATAAAATAATTGTATATATAAATAAAAATAAATAAATTTTACTTATTAGAGTTATATGGGATATTAAGAGATATTTTAGCTTATAAAATTGTATGTTACAAACTATCTATTGAATTAGTTGTCAAATAATCAATAGCCTAATGTAAGTTACTTTCATAGATAAAGTACAAAGAGGTTATATATTTACTCTTACAAAAAAAATATTAACATTTAAAATTCTCAAATGTCATGAAAAGGTAGCGATAACTTCCAAATTATTAAGAACTTCATACAAAAAAGCTTTACATTAAAAAAAATCATTTGCTTATTTATCATTTCAAAATATATAAGTATATATATAATTTAAAAAGTGTATTTAGTAAAATATTTTGTGCTATTTCTATTTTCTTAATTCTTTGATTTTTTTTTTAAAGTTTTATCTTTTTATAAATTTCTATATGATTTATAAACTTAGAGTTAGCAATTCTTGATATTCTATAACTTATTTAAGTATAAATTATCTTCAATCATAATATTTTTAATTAAAATATTTATATTATTTTATTTAATTAGTAATAAATTTTCTTTTGTTAAATGTTAAAAATAATTACAAATTCATGTTTTAATCATATGAAGTAAAATAAATATTATTATAAAATAAATTATTTTTGGTGCATCACACTAGGCACATGCTAGTACGACTATATTACTACACCAATTCTTGCATTTCGTGGCGGTTTTGACCGCCACTACATGCTCCCTGTGGTTGTTCGTAAACCGCTACCATGATAGGTGTCGGTAGATCATTTTGCGACGATTAAAACTAATTGCTGGAATGATCACCGCAAATATTTTTGCAGCCTTTCTTAATCATTTAGCGGCGGTTACCACTGCGATAATTTTAATTGTTCTAGTTTATATTTTTTTCGGCGATTGAAAAACTGTCGCAATCATTTTATTCATTAGCTTTTTTATTTTGCGACTGTTGAAAAACCACTATAATAAATTTCTATAATCTCACTTTTTCCACACTCAAGATGTGCCTTTTATTTAACTCCATCCCTAATTTAAATAGGAATTAAAAGATATATAAATTTATATTAACATTCTCACAAGCAGTAAGTCAAAGATTATAGTGCTAGTATTAACATTCTCACAAGCAGTAAGTCAAAGATGACAGTACTAGTATACAATACAGTAAGTCAAAGATGACAATACTAGTAAGCAGTAAGTCAAAGATGACAGTACTAGTATATACTAGTAATGTCATCTTTGACTTATTGCTTGTGAGAACATTAAAAAAAAAAAAAAAAAACTTTATATTCGTGGTGGTCGTGACCATCGCAATATTTATCATATCACGGTGATTTCAAAATTGCATGGCGATTGCTTGACTACTGTGATGAATTTACTTTTTTAAGCTTTGACACTCACGTTGGTTTTACTCACCGCTGCAGTAATTTTTATTGTTATTTTTATAATTTTTAGTACACATGCCACATCAATTTTTAATGTAGCTATTACACAAATGATGCAAATAATTTCTTTCTATACCCTGATTAACTATAAATAACATATTTACTAACAATTTTAAGCAACAAACCAGAATAGAACAAATAACACCAGTATAAACATCAAATAAGTTTGGATTAGTTTAACAATCACAAACTATCAAAATAACATATCTTAGGTCAACCCAAAAAATATCATCAAGTATATATCAAGTTGAATTCATGTTATATGATTCGACTATTCAGAAAGTAACATCAATAATATCAAAATAACATATCAACTAGGCATGAGATGATGGGTCTTAGTTTTGTGGGTAGTGACTATCTAAGGATGAACGTCTTACAGGTGCTTGTGAGTCCAAATCTCTGTTCTACAATTAAAATCAATGGAAAAATATCAATATAAATAAGGATGTATACATAACAACTAACATGATTCAAGATAATTTTTATATACGTCTGAGTGGACATTATTTATAACATAAAATAGGAGAATATAATATGGTCCCAAAACACATAATTGATCTGTAATTTGCTAATGGAATGGGCTGGTCAAACAATTAATAAAAAGAACAAAGTACAAGTGAAGACAAAAAAATATAATTGCTATTCTTGCTAGAGAATGGATAGGAATATATGTTTCTGGAGTGGCTTTTTGGGGTTAAAAGGAGATTCGAAGCATGGTTTTACATAAAGTAAGGACATAGTACTACAAGCCTACGATGCACCCAACCTCTTTAGTCTCTATTACATCAAACAAACCCAATAAAAAACAGAGCCCAAATAAAAAACAAAACCCAAGATATCTGAAACCTATAAATTGTATGCATTACCAAAATTCTATAGATGAAAACCAACATTCATACAACACTCAAAACAATTCCATAACAAGCAAGCAAAATATTAATGGTTTTCATTGATTGATTTACCTTATTGATATTGGAAAAACCAGTTGGCAACTGACTAAGTGGATGTTTGGCTAAGTTTTTACTAAAAAGATGTTATTGTCTCCTACATGATCTTGTTATAAGAATTTTTTAAGCTTATAACATTATCAAGTTTTATCTATTAAAATAAGCATAGAAGTGTTTGAATAAAATATAAACTTAAAATTCATATGGTTTAAATTGTTACAGGAGTATGTTCAAATTTTAAAAGTAAGTGAACACTTCTTACATTTTATAGAAGAGCTTATAATATAAAACAATTTATTTTAGGAACTTGTAAAAAATATTTATAGAAATAATTGGCATTACATATTTATATAGGGACTACATATATAAATAGATATTAAATTGTGAACCAAAACCCTTTAAAGTAAACTAAGGCCTAGCCAATAAGCTAAAGGAACAATAATATAGAAATTCATGTAGATAATTTGTTTCTTTGATGGCCGTTAGGACCTCCACGAAATATTCTTCATCTTGCGGCGGTTATCTTAACCGCCACCAGATATTCTTAAATTTACAACGCTTTATTTAAAACTGCCACTAGATGTATTAATTCCACGGCGATTATGGAAACTGTCGTAGAATTGCCTTTAAATAACATATTTTGTGACAGTTGGGACAAACCGCCACAAAATATATGCCGTAGTTAATCTCTTTTCTTGTAGTGATATATAATACAATTTTGTGCTTATTTAATTATGCAATTTTGATTCTAATTGTGTAATTTTGGCCAAATATCAAATTCTTAGAATATTAAGTTTTTTTTTTTTTTTAATTCAATTGAAAAACTTTCATTGGTTGTTTATTCACTTTTACTTTTTATTTGAATACCATCAATGTATCTATTATAACTAAAATATCATGTTTTATTTATCCAAAATTGCAATATAGATTTCTATCTCATAAAATAATTAAAAAAAAATCTATAATCATATTTAACTCACTAAATAAGTGTAGTGCCCCGACTTGGGATGCGCTTGCTCTTGTTTGGAGTGCTACCTGGGCAGACTCTATCAGGCCAGGTAACTAGTGTTGGGTAACCAAATCGTATCTTGTAATTAAGAAGTCAAAGACACAGAGCACATCCTACATCTAAATATGCAAGACAACATTGGAGAAGGCTCGAGATTATTATGTGGAACTCATCAATTGCAACATTCGGTTCGAGATTATTATTTGAAATACTCAAACTAATATTATTGAATAACAAATCAACTTTGAGGAAGATCAAAGCTCAAAATCTATGCTCTTGAAGAGAAGAATAAGGGGATTTGATCAAATTCAATAAATTTCAATTTGTATTATTTTGTTTATTATATAATTTTTATTTTGCAAAATATGAAATCTGGGGTTAAATGAGGCGGTGGAGAATATAGTATAACTAACTCAATTACTTAGTATAAAACCAAGACTAAGAGGTGATGTAAAACAAAGTAACTTCATTCTATTAATCCTACGCTTGAAATTCAAGCAACATAAGCACGTAGCCAAGATATGGTATCAAATTGAAAGATGCAAGAGAATTTCATAAAACACCTGATTTATAATAAGAAAACAATCAATAGAATAAAGGTCTTTGAGTGAAACATCTCATGAAAACATCAGATCATATTGTACAGTCTCCATGTCAAGAACATAAAGAAAAATAAGAAACAACCAAATTCACACAGGAGTCTGTTATTGCGTACCTTTGAAGGTTACACATTTAAGCCAGACGAATCAGGGGGATATATATCATTCATATTCAAGAGGATAAATAGAGAGCTCAATTTCTCTTCCTTTTGTGAGCCCTTGAATTTTCTTGGCAGAAGCAGCAGCCAATTTAGTAGTACGGTGTAAGTGTATTTCCCTTAGGGTTGATACATCTGCGAGGCTAAAAGGAAGTGCTTCGAGTTGCTCACAATTCCTAAGTGCAATGTATTGAAGCTTAGGAAAATGAGTGCTGCTTGAAGCTTTCCAGACAACTAAGTTTGTGTATTCAACTTGCAACACTTCAAGTTGAGGAAAACCATTGTCACCTGTTTCCCAACAGTCTCCCATGAATGCACTGTTTTTCAACTTGAGTAATTTAAGGTTCTCCAACATTCCGAGGATAGACATATGTTTCCAATCAAGAAAAGTAAATGATAGTGTCAGGCTCATTAGTTTTGATGGAAATTTGTTGGATGGAGGAAGGCCGGACAACTGACTAGCACCTACATCATTCAATAGTTTCAATTTTTCAAGGTGGGCCAATTTTCTCAAACCATCAAATGGAGTACTTGAAAATGATCCACCATTGCTGTTGTCATCCTCCCCCATTGTTAATGTGGCTAATTGCCCCCTGATGCCCAATTCCTTGAGGTTTCTGGCTCTTTCAAACACTTGTATGCAACTTTCAGGTGATATATTGGCAAGTGTTTGGATCTTTTCAACTTGATTATTGTGATCACCTTCTGTCTTAGTACTCTGTCTCAAAATAATTGATGCATTGGTTTCTAGATGCCTCAGATGAATCATCTTCCATATATCTGCTTTGATTTCCAGGACACGCGAAGTTGTGTCAACTATAAGAGTTTGAATATTCCACATCTTGGAGATGTCTTCAGGAAGAACCTTGAAATCGCTGGAAAGACAGATGTACCTCAAATGAATTAATTGGGTTAGGTAGAACGGGAATCTTGTGAATCTAAGGGGCTTCACATCTAACACTCTGAGTAGTTTGAAAGCATCTGGGATGGAAGCAACGTTTTCCGGTAACAAAATGGTTTCTTCTCTCAGGAAATGGCAAAAAGTACGAACACGTGGACCATAAGGTCGTGACGAGAGGAAACTCACAACTTGAGAATGAATTGAAATATGACGGTACTCAAGTAAGTTCCGAGCAGTAGCATCATCATCATTAGAATCACTCGCAGAAATTAATCCTTCTATTTCTTGGAAAAAATATTTTTCACCTTCACGTAGGCAGAAGTCATGTACCAAGTCGTGCACACGACATGTTTTAATTCTTCCGTTGGGACTAACTTTGGTGGTCATTACCAGGTTTCTTTCAATAAGGTCCTTGAGATACTCCTCTCCAGTTTCTTCCATGCTTCCCCCTGGAGTCTTTTGTCGTATGAAGCCATGTGTAATCCATAGGAGGATCAATCTCTTTGCGGGGATATCAAAGTCTTCCGGGAACATTCCCAAATATACAAAGCATGGTCTCAGGTAATACGGTAACATGCCATAGCAAAAAGAAACGACATTTTCCATCTTATCATATACTCCATAAATATTAAAGGCTCGCAGCGCTTCAGCAACTTTCGTCCAATTCTCATACTTTTCACCTCTTCCTTTTAGAATTCCAGCGATCAACATTATTCCAAGTGGCTGACCGCTCCATCGGTCAGCAATATATTTTCCAAGAATTTCCACGTCTGAAGAAGGCCACTCGGGCTTACCAAATACTTCGAGTTGGAACATTAACTGACTTTCTTCTCGATTTCGGAAACGCAACGTGTGGGTGTATCCATGACGGCTCGCATGCATAGCCACTACTGGGTTACGAGTGGTTATCAATATTTTACTCACCCCGTTGCTCTTCGAATCAAAGATATCTCGAAGATCATTCCATACTTCTGGCGTCCACATATCATCTAAGACAATCAAGAATTTTTCTCTTTCCAAACGTGCACACAGTGTTTGTGCAATCTCTCCATCAGTCTTGTGATACATATCCTCCGTCATCAAATTCAAGTCCCGAAGCATGCCAATATAAACATCCCTTTTTCTGAACCCTAAAGAGATGACAACCCATAGACGAATGGGGAATTCGTATTTGATTCTCGGATCATGAAATATTTTCTTAGCTAGCGTTGTCTTGCCTAGACCAACCATACCAACGATGGAGATGGCATCGAGTTGATCAGTTTCTTCAGTGAGATAACGTATTAATTTTTCTGCCTCATCTTCAAAACCTACGACGTTTTCTTGCCGCACTGTGGGAACCTGATGATAAATAACCATGTTGATCACGTCATAAATTTCGTCATCTCTTAATAATAAATACAACAAGCTAAGTGGAAATCAATATCCTTAGAAGACAGACAACACAAGTTCCTAATGGATTCCCTTTTTGCTAATGCATCTATATAGTTGGAACTGGTAAACAAAACATAAAAAGTTACAATACTTTTGGTTCACATATGCATATATATATGTGTATGTATATATACATACATATATATATATATATGGGTGAATATTTCAAGTATTAGTAATTTCGGATTTAGGAAGAAATTCACGCCATCACATAAGTAAATCATGCTTCTGTTTTAGTATTTTTAGTCGGTTTGAGCAGACAGAATTTTTGCTAGATAGGAGTTGAAATGTCACTATAAAAAACTAGAGCATCAACTATAGTTAATTTACAACTAATGCTAAAAATTTAATAACTTTGGTTATTTGTCTAAGTCAAATTCGAAGTTGATGCTCTTATAGTTAATTTTCACTAGGATCAATTCATAGTTGATGATCATTCTTCTGCATATATATATATATATATATTAATTTTCATACTAATAATGCATAATTAATCTGTTAGACTCTAGAAGTATAATGCTACCAATTGATAACTAACAATTTTTGTAGATTATAATTAAAAATATTATATTTACTACAAAAATTTGTAGCTATATTTTGTATCTATACCTACAAAATTAATTTCGTAATATTTTTTTTGTAATAGATATTTAATTTTTTGATAGTGTGTATAAATTTTTTATTACACTATACTGGTTGAAAGTTACCAATGTCAAAATTAGTTGAAAGGCTAGTTTAGAGGAAAAAAAGAAAAAAAAACATTTTTCAGAAAAGTTATTTTAAGATGGCCCAATAAGGACACATTTGGATTGTTGGATGAGGTTTGATAGATTATATTGACAAGCCCCATTAAGTGTTTGGATGAAGTGACAAAAGTTCATAATAGATAAAGGGTTCGGTCCACAATTCTATTTTCATTTGATAATTAATCTCTAGAAGATGGCCTAGATTGTGTAATCCAAAATGAGAGTGGGACAAAGAAATTAATCATTTGACAATTATAACCATGAATGAAAATATTAGAGTTTGAACTTGTCTTATTATAATGATTATTTTAGTAAATTGAGTAATCTAATTATTTAATCTTTATATCCATACAAAGGATTGATAAGATAAATACATATCTAAAATACATAATCCTAAAACACAAACACAATATTATCTTATCTTAGATATTGTAATCCCACTATATCAATGTAATTTATTAATCCTATTTATATATTCAAACGGCCTAAGAGAATTGTAAATTCCCTAGGTACCTTTTAGTTCCGTGCAAAGTTACGAATATAAGCTAACTAAAAATTTTAAAAATAAAGTAGTTGATTTGTAGTTAGGGGTGTTATATCAATATTCTAACTAATATGGTGAATAGTTATGAAAAAAATCCGTACTTTAAGAAAAACAACTTTATCTTGGAGTATCTTGAAAAAAAAAAAGGTAATAAATTTGGAACAGAGTATAATATTTGCTGGGGGCAGGGGAGTTGTATCAGCTCCAAATTCTAGATTTTATGGACAATATTTTTGGATTTGAATTTTCTTTGTATATATAAGTTAACATAAAAATTCGCAAGTAATTTTAATGATTCTTAAGGCAAAAAAATAACTAAAAACTTTTATGTTGAACAACAATATTTTGGGAGAACTTTTGTTTGGAATAAATAGAATGGGCACTATTTTAGCTTTTAAAAACATCACTAAAAATAATATGTCTGATTTAGGAGTATATTATATATAATTGCGAAAATTAAGTTATATTATATAAAGCTAAAAAACTTTATAAAGCTGAAACTAGAGGTGTCAAAACGGGCCAGGCGGCCTGGCCCGGCCCGACTAAAAAAAAATCGGCCCAACTTGGCTCGTTTAATTTTTTAATATGGACTGGATTGGACATGCTCGCTTGAAAACCTGTCTCGAGCTGAAATTTTGTAACCTGGGACCGTGAAGGACCGTGGGCTAGCCTAGCTCGTGGGCTAGCCCACAATATTTTTTTAATTTAAATTATAAATTATAATTTTTAAAACTTTAAGAATTTATAAATTTTAAATTATAGATTATCAATTTATAATTTTTAAATTATAAATTACAAACTATTAATTTTAAAAAATTATAAATTATAAATTTATAATTAAGAATGTATAATTTATAATTTATTAGTTTATAAATGTATAAATCAATAATTAAGAAATTTTAATTTTTAAATTATAAATTATAAATTATAAAAATTATAAATTATAAAAAAAAAATTGAGAAAGGTGAACACCATATTACTTCAATTTGAAGAAGATGATGAAAAATGGCTTGAAACCGCATCCACCATCGCATCTCAATTCAAAAGCGATTAGATCACTTGAGTGAACAACCGATTTATCATTGGACATGTTTAGATGTTTAGATATTAAAATGTTGTTTATTTATTTATTTATTTTTGTTATTATTATGTACTTTCATTTAGAGATTTGGTCAAATCTACCTCTATGTAATTATTTTTTTTAAATTAATGACGAGTAGAAGGGTCCATGCCAAACCTCTCACTACCTTATTTGGTGGTGTTTTTGAAAAAATATAATTGATAAAAAAAAAATTAATACAAGTATAAATTTCTAAGTTTTTATAAAAATTTAAGTGTTGTAAAATATTAAAAATCACATAAATATAAATTATTAAATCTTTTAAAAAAGTATAAGTATTGAAAAAAATATTAATAATCACATAAATATAAAAACTTCAAAATTTTAAATTCATTTAAAAAAAAAAAAAAAAAGAAACTTGCTAGCCAACTCACGAGCCAGCTCACTAGCCGGACTGCGTAGCTCGGCTCATATATAAACCGATTCATCTATATAGTGGGTCGATTTTGAGACGAGTCGGACTTTTCAATTTTCAACCTGTCACGGTTTGGACCGTGAACAGCTCGCGAGCTGGCCCGGCTCAGCCCGAGACCGCCATTAACCGTTTGTTAAACGAGTCGGGCTAGCTCGGTCAGGCTCATTTGACACCTCTAGCTGAAACACATGTATATTGCAAATCCCATTACTATAAATACCTTGGCTATGTTTGGGAACGTTCTCCCAGAACAAGCCTGTTCTGGGAGAACATTCCCAAACATATAACTCTTTTTTTTTTCATTTTTTGCTACAGTTAAATGTCCAAAAACCCCCCTCAATATCTCACCTATTAACCAAAAACCACTTAATTTTGCCTTCTCCAAGGCACTTCCGCTGCCATCGCACCCCCTGCTGCCGTCCAACCCCCACTTCTCTCCTCTCCTTTCTCATATTAAATAATAAAATTTAATAATAATAATAATAATAATAATAATAGTAATTATAATAATAATAATAATAATATTATTATTATTATTATTATTATTAAATAAAAAAATATCAACTAACAAATAAATTCATAAAATATTATAATACAACCCACTTAATCATTACAAACTTACAATATAATCATATCTCTTCACTATATATACATACATATATACACAATATTTTTTATTATTATCCTTAGAATTAAAAAAATTCTTTAATACCAAATTTTACCCCCAAACACCAACACAAAAGCAACAACGTGACATCTACAATAAAAAATGCTCCCTAAAAAACATAACCAAACATATCAAAACCCACAAAACCCATTTTTTACTATTTTTAAAAACATAACCAAACATCAATTACATTCTCCCACAATTCCTTCATTATTCATTCTCCCAAAACACACAATAAACACATAATAAAATCAAACATAAAACATAACCAAACATAACCCTCGGTTCTTCGGAATGAATCTCAAAAGTCAAAACTGAAAATGCAATTTTTTTTTTTGAATATTCTTACAATTGGTTAACTAATTAATCTCAAAGTAAATTTCCAAGAAGGGGAGAGTAAATTAACAGTATTAGTTTACCTTATTTTCTTCTTCTAGATTCTTTTGTTCTGTCCGTGTGTCAGACTCCCCAAAATATATCTTCTTCTGATCGTATATTTCTTTGACCTTTGCGCCTGTTAACTCAACCTGTTCGACGACAGTAGTGAGAAGCTTTGCCGGAGCATCAAAAGCCCTTTTGAAGTATTTCTCGAGCCCTTTGTCCGCCGCCTGGCTCACGAAGGCTTCGACCGCATCTTCTGCTTCGTAAACGACTCGTATGATCTGCTTAACCACATCTTTCAGGGTCTTCTCGTCGTCCCGGTTTTCTGTTCTGTCCTTGAGGAGTCTTTTGAACAAACATAGATTGCTCTCAAGCAATTGGATCTGATTTTTGACGTTGGAGATTAGATGGGCCTTATGGAGCTGTAGCTGTTTTAGGTTTTCCAGAAGGAATTCTACAGCAGCATCCTCCATCTGTGTTTTGTGTGAGAGTGTGTGTGTGTGTTTTGTATGTGTGTAATGGAGATTTGTTAATGCATATTAATAGGCTTGAGGATGCTAACATTAAGGATGAAAGCCAAACTAAATATATAAAAATCAAGAGAGTGCTTGATTATGTTTCCCAAAATAAAATTGTTTTAGGAAAATATATATTTATTTTTCCTTTAAAATATTAAAAATAATTTTTCCAAAACATCATCTCCTATTATTCATTATCCCCAAAACTTCTTCATTTTCTAATATATATACATATATTATATATCATATATATTTTATTATTATTTTAACAATAAAAAAATTACTGAATTCCACTTTCAATCCAAAAACCCAACAATAAGCATTAATTTGATTATTATAGTAAAAAATATCTTCCTCAAAACATAAATAAATATATTAAAACTCTCCAAAATCAATTTTTAACTATTTCCCAAAACATAACCAAAAATCCATTATATTCGTCAATACAACTTTCGAAATCTCTAATATTACTTCCAACATTCATTCTCCCAAACATATATTAAAATCACGCAGAAAAATATAACCAAACATTACCTAAGAGATCATAAGAGGCATTTTAGTACCAATGGCCAGCATCATTGATTTAATTCGGGCACAAATTTGTCCTTATGAAAATTTTAATTGGTTTGATGAGGCAAGCAATCAAAAAAAGTATGCAAGTTGGACAGAGTACATATAGTTAATTAGCAACTTGCAATTTGTTAATGATTGATTCATATGAATGAGCTTATTCTCATGACCATTAGAAGTAAACTCTAATTAACTACGGCCAGCCAGATATGCATAGTGTATAATAAATTAATGTATACATTGATAAATATATATATATATATGTAGTCTCAATTTAATAACAGAAAACAATTATTTAAGAAAATGCAATTTGGTATGCCTTCACACTGACTAGGAACAACAATATATCGTTTTAATAGTCATTAAAGTTTTATTCTAGAACCACTTTAGTCCTTAATCTTTAAAAGTTCATCTTTTAGTTCCTAATGTTAATATATTATTTTATTCTTGTCCTCAAAATTACTTTCCGGTGGTATTTGAGTGGAAAATTGATCAATTTTGACTTTTTAAAGGGCAAAATTATTAATTTAAAATTTTATGTTCCACTTTAGTCCTAATTTAAGATTTTATATTCCACTTTAATCTTTATGTCACTTTATCTTATCTTATCTTATATTTTCTTTTCTTTTTTATGCCAACAACAACATTTCTTAATATATTTGATAACTACGTGATGAAAGTACTTAAATGCTTTTAATTGGAAGAAGTTGTGCCACATTCTTTCATATTCATCGGAGTTATCTATTCTTAAATCAACAAACATCATTATGTGCTGAGGCCCCATTGTCCTAGAGACACATGTATTTTTATGTTTAGCTATTGATTCAATCAATCTAAAATGCATAATTAATTGATATAATGTCACATATATTCATTCTGTTGGAGTGATTGAACAACTGTTTCAAGAATAGTTTAAATAAATTACTAACATGAATAACAACGGCCACGGTGAAGCTGCAGCCATGGTAGCCCTGAAGACAACAACCATGGTTGTTGTTTTTCAAGGCGGTACAGCAATCATGGCTACCATGACCCCATTCGTGGCGGTAGCTGCATGGTTGGGTAAGGGCAAGCCAATTAGGGTTAGGGTTGGGGGTTGCAAAAGTGCGGTATATAGGGGGTGGATTTGTTTGGGATAACTACCAAGGCCAACCACCATGTGGTGAGGGAGAGGAAGTTGGGGGTGAGGATGGGGTTTGCAGAGGTTGCAAGGTGCAGGGGTGGGTAGGATTATTATACAAACATAGTTATATAGTGTATTTATATGTTTATCTATATATTTATATTCATTTATTAATATATATTATATACAAATATATAATATATTATAAATATATAATATATACATATAACATAAATATATACATAAATATGTTATATGTTTGTACATATTATATTTAAATGTTTATATTATATATAAATATATAGTATATACAAAAATAAAACAAATAGAATAAATTAGAGGAATGAAAATACAAAAACTAAAACTAGTTTTTAAATTTAAAGGGGATGAAATAAGATATACGAAAATATACTTAAATAAATAAACTGAAAAAATAGATGATATAATTAAGGGTAATATAGTCTTTATATATTAAAATTAGGGTTAAATTAAAAGAAATCAGGAGCTAGAGGTGGTGTGCATAATTCTTAAATACAAGGAGGCTTTTTTGTCTTTTTTTTTTTTTTCATATGGAGTTTTCTTGCCCTTTTCCACTTTCGTATGGGGTAAATACAATTTTCCCTAAAAAATAAAAAAGAAATAGTGACATAGGGATGAAAGTGCAATACAAAACCTTCAATTGACAATTTTGCCCTTAAAAGGTCAAAATTTTTCAATTTTTCAATCAAATACCATCAGAAAGTGATTTTGGGGAGATGAATTTTTGAAAATTGAGAACTAAAATGATTTTAGAGTAAAACTTAAGGGGCTCATTATGTGATTTGCCCTAAAAATTACTAACTTCCGTGATATAATTTTTATAATTTTCAAAATCCTTTATCCAAGAATCTTTGTTATTTTAAAAAGGAAAAAAAACATGCAAAATACTGTTATGTGATTATAGTCATTGGAAGACGCAAAAAATATTTATTTTGTATAAGTTTTTTGGTACTTTATGCATGAGATAGAACAATAATTATTATTACATTTGTCATACAAGAATGACTTGTGCAGTTCGCATGCTAATGTAAAGTTGAAATACAGACGATGGTACTGATAGAATTGAAAGAATGCATGTTATTAATTAGGACTAAATTTAAAGATACTAGCAATTCTTTTTCTTTTTCTCTTTCTTAAAGTGAATATATATATATATATATATATATTCTTCTAATTTTATGATTTTTAGACTATTCAAAATTAACATTATCTTATTTGTTTTCTTTTTCTTTTCCTTTTTGAATTAATAAATTTTATATTTTCAAAATTTTAAGTTTATGTATAATTTTATTATATGATGCGTTCCACATTCCTATTAAAATATTAAAAAAAGATGTACATCGATCAAATTAATTATAACAAATTTTAATTTGTTTTCAATTAATTTTTAGCTGATGAATACGAGGTGTTTCTTTTCCCTTCTGATTGTTTTTACTTTATACTGCTCATTGCTGGTACTTCTCCTCTTCAGCACAACAATTTCAAGTTAATTTTGTTGTACGTAGATGGTCTTTAAAATTAACAGGCTGGGGAGCTAATTTTCAGGATGAGAGCCAAATTAAATATATGTAAATTAACTAAGAGATCATAAGAAACATTTCACTACCATTGGCCAGCACCATTGATTTAATTCAGGCACAATTTTGTCCTTATGAAATTTTTAATTGTTTGATGAGGCAATCAATCGAAAAAAGTGTGCTAGTTGGATTTAAGTAGACACAATATATATATATATATATATGTACATAGTTATAAACTAGCAACTTGCAACTTGCAACTTGCAACTTGATAATGATTCATATGAATGAACTCACTTAACTAATTAATTATCTACAGCCTGCCAAATATGAAAAGTATGTTATTTGCCATGCCTTCACACTGGCTAGGAACAGCAAATGCTTAGGCTATATTTGGTTGTAAATTGGAGTATTATGTCAAAATATTTTGAAAAAATAGTTTTTGGAAAGTGTAGTTGGGGAATGTGATGGTTATTTGTTTGTATTTTGGGTGGTAGATAGAGAATATTTTGGGAAAAAAATATTTGTTTGTTTATATTTTGGGAATAGACAAGATATTACTTCAATAACTTTTTTATTGAAGTGATAGGGTGAAGATATTTTAAAATTATTTATATATGCGTATATACTGATTGGGTAGGGGGAACAAAAAATAAGAGGGCTAAACATTGAGGAATAGGTAGGAAATGAATTGTGAAGGTATTTTGGGCCTTTTTGGGTATATTTTGAGAATGAAGTTGGAGAATATTTAGTGTTTATTTATTTATATTTTGAGAGTTGGAAAATAAATTGAAAAAATGTAACCAAACATAACCTTACTTTTTGTGTTTGGTGCAGTCTTTGAACATTAAACATATTTTCAAACTCAGAGCGTTAGTCCCATTTTCCAATGAAAAAAGTCAAAGCCTCGGAAAGGAATTTCAAACCCACCCTTGTGTTGCAATTTAAAAGTCATACATTAATGATTTTTGATCTGTATTCCAATCAATTTGTTGGAATTGGTATTCTAATTTTAGTTAAATTTAATGTGATTTTAATTTATATTTATTTTGTTTACTCTATAAAAAAGTTGTTTCCCGATTATTTGAAATAAACCACTTGGGTAGAACTTATGAAGACACTCAATTTGCAATCGCTCGATTGTATCTCTTTTAGATTAGTAATCAAAATCTTACCACCTAGGATCTATGGATGTAACCCGGATGTTGATGAACTACTTGATTTCATAATGTGGTTTACCCTAACTATACATTGTGTGGTACCATTTTCCAAACAAATTGGTATGAGAAGCCAAGGGGATTGTTCGTTGATCTCGGATCCTTGAGATGGTGTCCGTATATATGAATTGAGAAGTTTGATTGGAAGATATGTTTTCTTTATGAAAATGAGAATGATATTTTTGACAAAGCTTCATTTGGTAGACGACTGAAGTAAAAAAAGGATGTCTATAATCTAGTTAATGAAAAAGTCATCATGGAAGTGGTTGCCCAGATTTGATTGCACCATTTTGATTATTGGCCCTTGCGAGTTTTGTGGAGAGTTGGAGAGGACGTTTTGAAAGATACTTTTCATACATTAATACATAATAGACCAAAAATGCCACACGTTATTATGGTGAATTGGTTATGGATTATCCTAAAAATTGATAAGTTGTCAGGTGAAATTCTTATAATGAGATATTACAAGTTCGTTGGAGAACTCATCTAAAGGTAGAGATGCTGAAGTGGTGGCAGCTCATGGTAATTTCATCAATGTGATGATAAAAATTGTTCCATAATTTAGGGGTTATTTTATGCCTTTTGTTGAGGAACTATATGCTACATTGCTTTTGAGCCAATATATAGATGTGCTGTCTCTCGAAGTTAATTGAATAATTGGATTTGGAATCTCAATTAGCTGATGGTAGTGTTTTAGTTTGATTAAAATTTGATTCTATCTATAAATATGAGTATTTCTTAATTATTAGAGACCACCACTTAAATGAAAACTAGCGAAAACACTCTCTAATCTTTCGATTGTACCTCTTATATATTATTGATCAAAACTCTACCACCTATAATCATAAATGTAGGAGCCCAAATTTAAATGAACCATGTAAATCTCCGTATCATTTATTATATTGCTCTCTATTTTTTGACGTGGTTGTCATATAACCTATTTTCACCCGTTATAGAAAGACTATCAAAAGTGGTTGAATTACACCCACATTTTCCATATCAACCTACCAAATGTTTGGCATTTTCTGCTAAACATACATATATTTTTACACTATGTTTTGTTTAAGGATTTTGATAAGAAGAGGAAGATATTAAAGAAAAGGAAAGGAAAATAAAGAAATATAAAATCGTAATTTTGTTTGGTTGTTAAAGAAAAAAAATTAAAAAAGATAAGACGAAAAGATGGGTGATAAATGTATTGGAGAATAAAAGAGGGTTCAGGTAAGTTTTTCCCTCATTTTCCTTATCATATTATGAGGAAAATTCATTTTCCTTAAATACACTATATTTTTTCCTAAAATTTCCCTTTTTTTAGTATTTTCCTTGCTAACCAAACAATCAAATATATGTCCCTTAGTATTTTCTTTTCTTTTTCTCACCAAAATTCATGAACCAAACATAGTGTTACTATACAGCTCAGGAGGGCTAATTTGACCACAAGAATAGGTGGATCTGAACAATTAAAGTTTGGGGGACCAGATTGCTCCAGTTTTATCTTATTTTAACTACCAAAACTTCCGCGATTTGTGCCACTAATATATTATTATGTTATAATTAATACATAATCCAAATATTTTATTAGGATGAAATGGACTAATTACTAATGTTTTGTAGCTAAAATATTTATTGAGGCTTGATTTGTACCATGTCACAACCATATACTTAGAATTGATCGAAAAAAGAATTTCATCAATCTGTTTGTTATTACGCGCATGTTGTCTTATGAAACCTTTAAAATATTCCATATTCACATGAATAAGTTTATTTTTTGCGACATCCATTTTTGTTTAATTGTTCGATTAGTTGTTAAATTAGATTGGTTGGATTAAACTATATAATTTAAAAAAATAATCGAGCATTCAAACAAGAAAAGAAAATAAATCAAAGAGTACAAAACAAAATATCAAAATAATCAAACTAAAATCCTGTGTGGTCTAAAATAACAATTAATTAATCTTAGATGGTTAAACAAAAGAACGAATGTGTCAAACTAATTTATACAAACGAACGCAATAAATTTTTGCTCAAACTAATTTATGGATTGACCCTTCTTAGTGTGTGCATAAAATTTTAGTTTGTTAAAATGTGAAAGGGAGAAGTCAGAAGATCCCCACAGTATTAGGGTATTAATTTAATTTTTATTCTTACTTATAAAACAAAAAGTTGAAAACACAAGTTATCTTTTTTATATTCTCAATGCATTGCTACCCAAAAGGTTCTTTGACTTCAATAAAGGCTCTTTGATTTGCATTTATTCTTATTTCCATTTTCAGTTTCACCACTGTCAAAGTTAAAGGAATTAATTATACTTTTGAAAACGAAAAACGAGTTTGTAATTGGATTTTGCCTTTAAAAATAATAATTAGCGTATATGTAGGAGTGAAAGTGTATATGATTTATCATTTTTACATCTAAGATGTATTTTTCAAATGTATGTATATTTTTAATTTTTTGTTGATATGTATAGGTTATGTGCAATCGAATTTGAATTTGATAGATATGATAATAAAAGGATATATAGGTATGATCAAAATTAAAAATAAAAATAAGTGATATTCCCAATAAACATGTGTAGAAGTTGATAGTTTTTCAATTTTAAAAAAAAATGTTGAAAACAAAAAGAGGATTTAAAAACAAAAGCAAATAGCCCCTTAGCTGTAGTGGCTAATTTAAACAAGTACTGTTAATTGCTAAATAACAAGATGTATCTATCTATCTATCTATACTATTATATATAGTACAAAATTGTGGGATCCATAATTATACAATTATAATTCTAATTATGCAACTTTGACCAAATGCCAAATTTTTAGAATTTTAAAATTTTTAATTCATTTAAAAGACTTTCATTGGTTGTTTATTTACATTTATATTTCATTTTAATACGATCGACTTATCTATTATAGCTAAAACTAGCATGTGCTCGATGCGATGTATCGAAAATGATTATATGATTGAATAAGTTATTTTATAATAATATTTATTTGCATCATGTGACTAAAACATGAATTGTAATTATTTTTGACATTTAACGAGAGAAAATTTATTACTATTTAAATAAAATAATATGAATATTTCAATTAAAAATATTATTTTCGAAGATAATTTATATTTAAATAAATTATAGACTATAAAGAATTGCTCACTCTAAGTTCATTAATTATACAAAAATTTATAAAATGATAAAATTTTAAAAAATAAATAAAAGGATTAAAAATAAAATAACACGGAATATTTTACTAAATACGCTTTTTAAATAAGATATATATATATATTTATTTATTTACACAAACATATTTTGATGTGATAAATAAGCAAATAATTTTTTTTATATAATATAAATCTTTTTTGTTTGATTTCTTAATAATGTGGAAGTTATAGTTACAATTTTCATGACATTTGAGAAATTTAAATGTTAAATATTTTTTGTTAGAGTAAATATATATTGTCTTTGTACTTTATCTATGAAAATATCTTACATTAGGTCATTAATTATTTGATAGCTAATTCAATAAGTAATTTCTAACATACAATTTTTATAAGTTAAAATATCTCTTAATATTCTATATAACTCTAATAAGTAAAATTTATTTATTTTTATTTATATATAGTTATTTTATTACTTTTGAAATTATCAATTAACTAATAAATCAAGTGCTAATAATTTACTTTTATATAAATTAAATAAATTATTTTTATTTATTAATTAAATAATTATTTTCTAGAGAACTTAAAAAGTAAAAATAAAATACTTAACAATCATAATTATCTCTTAACAACGTGACTACTTAAAATCTTTTACAACTTATTTGGTGCTTGTGAAAAAGATAAACAAATATTTGTGTGAAATAGCAAAATCATCACTTCTTTATTAAAGAGTTTAAAGTTTGAGAAATGAATAATTATAAATGAATTGATATGCAAGTCCTCAATTTATCAAAGTCTTTAATATTTAATTATTTTTACAATAATACTTTTAGATACGGAAAATATTTTTAGATAAAATTATATATATATATAGAGAGAGAGAGAGAGAGTAGCGCCCCCACTCGGGATAGCACCTAAGCTAAGGCGCCACTCAGTCCAATTTTAAATTGAACCCAAAATACAAATTAATAGGCCCATAATCAAAATTTCTAAGCTTATTAGAAATAGCAACGGATTTCAAGTTAAACAATCCCGTAACATACAACACATATACTAAATACATACCACAAAATCCAAATTCAATCTTAACAGAAGCAGCGGAATTCAAGCTTAATAGACTCGAAAGACCAATAAGTACGTGCCATAATTCACTTTATATCTAACAAAATATTTATATGCCTTAAGTCAACAATATCAACATGACATGTCACAACATCTCAAGTCCATGCTTAGCATTCAGGTGATTCCATATATACATTCAAACACCTGATCTATTATATAATATATTCATGTCTAGGCCTGGTGTCCAAGTTCTTCACTTAATCCCTGTTTGAGAGAATCAAACATAACGGAAGGGTAAGTCCAAAGGGCTTAGTGAGGGATAACTGTAAGCATAAGCAGAAGAGATCTGTTGAGGAAAAATGAACTTAACATACCGTAAATCAACAATCAGGCAAAAACATATTAGAATACGGACATGCAGTCAAGAAACAATGGAAGAATCAGAAGCCGGTCAAGTAAACAGACCAGATCATAAAGATATCTTATTCCACTCAGGCTAAACTTACCCAAGCGTGACAGCTTGGTACAAAACTTAACCTTACATAAATCAAACTAAACTTACCCAAGCATGATAACTTGGTACTTAACTTACCCAAGTGTGACAACCTGGTACAAAACTTACCCAAGCATAGCTTGGTACATAACTTACCCGGCATGCCAGCTTGGTACATAACTTGCCCAAGCATTACAACTTGGTACATAACTTATTGCTAATAAAACAAATCAATACCAACAGTACGGACAGATAATAGACAGTCAAATAACAGATCGAACAGATAATAGACAATCGGATAACAGATAATAGACAGTCGGATAATAGATTGAACAGATAACATATAAGATGTTCTTGGTCAGAACGGACAGATAACATAATCAGTCAAAAAATAACCCTCATAGGGGTTTATCCTAATAACAGATAATTGAAAGAAGTGTCAGGTTGGTAGACCCTCACCTCTGTAGTCTCAGAAAACTACAACGACAATCAGCAGTCTATTGGTCTATAGGACCTACTCCTTCATCACCTAACCAAAGGAATAATTCACAATCAAATCTTTATTCAACCTCGATAATCTTCAATAATTATAGTCTTATTATTAACAATCTAAAATCAGTAACTACCCAATTAACTTCGTATCAGTGTCCTAAACCAACAATAACAACCGTATTTATCTAATTATCCCAATTGTTTTTACTTAGTTTCCAAATTCACGAAATTAGGGGTTTCTCTTCCAATTAACTTGATAATTCCCAACATTTCATAAAATAATACAATCCAAACTTACCAAACTTATACTAGCACATGCATATACCAAGTCCTAGTTCCATATCATCTCAATTCACCCAATGAGTTCCAATTTCATCAAATCATAGTTTAATTACTTAATTAACTCAATTAATCCTAACATTACATAAAATAACACAGATCTGGGCCCACTAACTACATTATAGTCCATGCATGGAAATATATATATCAATCTTATACAAATCCTCATCCTTGGCATATTACAAAGTTATGGAAATAATGGTACATCGCATGAATATACATATGTATATAAACATATATAATCTAACTCTCTTTTACCCACGAAATTGCTTAACTGGACCTCAAAATCACAAACTAAGGATACCGTCATGATTGTCGCAATGAGTTGAAGATTCTCCGCCGCCTCGTTGCTTCCGCCATTCGCCATCGCTGGAAAAGTTCAAAACCACCACGAATACACACCTTTCAACTCAACAAGCAAACGCCTAGGTTAATTTCTGCATCTGCTGTTGAATCGCTGCTAAATTGGCTAAGATCACCACAACGCCTCACTAGTGAACTTTCTTCCATTTCTTCTGGCACACATATTTTCTAACGAAATAGAAGGACATCTTGATTTTAGGTATTGAACTCAGATCTCTAGAACTTCGAACCTTTCCTTCAGTTTCAACATTCATATATCTTTGGCTTAGGGCTCATCGCATTTCATCATGTAATTCGGACTGCACTTATCTCTGTAATCCTACTTGCTGTATTAATTTAAACACCACACCCATTCTTAGGCTTTTTAATGCTTCTGTTTCTTGTAAGTGAGCCATTCTAACCTTTCAGCTGGAGGATTGGCCACTACGTTTGCCTTTTCAGGTGATAGGTGATGGAACGATCGTAATTTCTAGAATTTTTATCCATCAGTTCTGTCTCATGTTCAGATCCTTATTCTGGTCAAGTGGTTGACCTTTCTGAATTAATTTAGTCAACATGTCAGCTAATTAGAAAAGTTCTTCAGAATCTTCGTTAATAATTGACAAGATATAGAAAACTACGAACTTCTATCGTGTTTTTTTTGGTCTCTTCTAGTTAACTACCATCTCTATCTTAGAAGGATCAATCCTCTACCCCATCGCTAATAATCATCTAGCAATATCGACACATGATGTCATTATTAACCCTATTTCTAAGGGTGTTCGGACTTTTCTGCTAAACCACAATCTCGGATTGTATATTTAATTCAAGGAAATGTAACAAGTATAATAGAATGCAAAACACCAACATCATACATGTAATTATCATAGATTTTAGAGATAGAAACTGTATCTCCTGCCATCTCAGTAGGTTTTGGTGATTCTTCTCTTGTCAGGGCATATGTGCGAGCTTGTATTTTTAGTCTCTCACTAGCTTCCACTACCTGCTTCCCTTTCCCTACAGGTGTTGGGTCTTTCCTTCTAGGGAAATCCTTCAAGAAATATCGGTCACTTCCACAGCCCATGATTTGCCCTATTTGTTCCAACATCCAAACTCGTCATAGTTAAGTCCTCCGTAAAATCTACATTATTTCCGAGCCATTCCTTGAGCCAAATTTGCAGCTCACTTGATTGAGGGGCTCATTGGATAGTGCTTTCAACTTGGAGTCTTGGTTGCTTTCTTTCGATATCACTCTGATCGTTCAAATCCCGATGCATTTTCATGCCTCTCAAATCACTTTCCAACAAGCAAAAATACCTAGAATTCATACTTAAACTAACCTAAATAAAAAGTTAGTCACAAATCCCAATGTTACCAAATGCTTAGGTCGTCAACAATCTAGGCTCTGATACCACCTCTATCGTGGCCAAGTTTTCGAGCTTAATTTTCGACCGCCTTGCTAGAGGTTTTAGGTGAAAGTGGTACCAACGTGATCACCTTGAGGAGAAAAAGAAAATAATAACAAATATGACAGGGTTTGGGTTGCCGGAGAAGGATCGCTGGTGAGAAGAAGTCACGGTAGTGCATGAGAGAAAATGAAGAAGTCAGAGGCTGGTTTTGCTATTCAAAGGCCAACTTTCGAAAATTATGTTTTCACCTAAAATCTTTCCTCCAGCTTGCAATTGAGTCTTTCAAAGTCTGCTGATTCTTCAATTGAGCCCCATAAAAGTTGGGTACCTAAAATTAGCCCATTTGACCAAGAATATATACCATGCAACCCTAAAACTTTGCAATTGTTGTCCAATCAAGTCTTCCTAAATTCCACTTTGACCCCAAAACTTTAAAAAAAATTTCAATTAGGTCTTCTTCGTTTTATTTTTGAGCCCTAAAATTCGACCAATCAAAATCTTGATTTCTAAATCCTTATTTTTCAAAATACCTAATTTTAGGGGTGTTATATATATATATATATATAGAGAGAGAGAGAGAGAGAGAGAGAGTATAACAAATAGTTTCATTGAAGAATTTGTTTCAAATATAAACAATTACTTCCTGCAACAACTATAAACTTTATTTTAATATTATTAATTTAAATTATTTTAGTTTTTTAGCAATATAATAATGGAGAGCTTGTTTTCAATTATTTAAAATGGATTCTTTTATATTGGAAATATATATATAATTGACATAGTTGAAAATTTTCAAAAGTTTGATAAATAACCATTTAAATAGCAAATGATATCAATTTTTATATTTTTTAATATATCTAATTACACTATTTTATAATTATATCGCGTACACTTATTTTAAAATTTTTACTTATAATAATTCATAAAAATATTCTTACATAGATTAATGATGTGAGATTAAAAAAAAATGATTGAAAGTAAGTATCTATTTAATTATAGATTAATTGTAGAAAAGTAGCCGAACCAAGTTCCACCTTAGGATTCAGTCCCCATCCAAAATGTTTTTAGTTTTAACTCCCCATTTCCAACTTTGATTTTGAGTTCACTCTCCACTTGAGTCAAAAAGACAAAGAAGTCCTCATTTAAAATAAAAATGACAAAAATCCCTCTACTTCCCCACTAACAAAAACGTTACTCCACATAACTCCTCCCCCCAACTCACATTTTTCTCTTTCCATTCCCTCCATTTGGCAACCTAATGCTCTGTGCTGCAATGACACTGTGCTCGCCATTTTCACACTGGTGCTGCAACAACATTTTCATCTCTTTCACTTTCTTGGTTGGAGACTGATTTTTCTCCATTCTTTTTGTGGCTGTAGCTAGAAGGGTTTTTATTTTTGCCCCTCTATGAGGTATGTTGTGTAAGTTTCTATTATGTTATTTTTGTATTGAAATACAGAAAGAAATGTTACATTACTTTATTTGCTTCTTGTTTGATGTTGGTTTTAATTATTTTATGCCTGAATTTGATATACTTAATATTGAATTATTTCACCATGATTAGTCTTTTCTTTTATTTAAAAAAAAACTCTAATATAAGTTTTTTGGTACTTGAATAGTGTCAATTTATACTTCAATTGTTGTTTTAATTGTATGCTTCAAATATCATTTATATGAATTTAGAAATTATATAATTCATATAAGGTGTAGTGTATATTAGTCGTTTGTAACTGAATTTAAGGATATTATCTGATTTATGGTGTATACGATGTGTATACATCATGTTTAAGCATTTCTTGGGCATCCATACGTGCAAACTCATCATTAATATTAGTATTATTTTCAAATAATATAGTGTTAAAATTCAAATTTTCAGTATTTAAATTGTGAGTTGCAGTATAGATCTCTAATTTAGTATTATGTTCTAGTTTTTTCAGTAGCAAAATTCAAGTTTTCAATATTTTAATTCTAACTTTGTAGTACACAAAATCTTCAAATCAGTATGTGGTGCAACCTTTTTTGTACAAAATTGAAACTTTTAGTATTTAAATTATGAGTTGCAGTATACAAAACCTCTAATTTAGTAACTTGTGCAAGTTTTTTTGGTACAAAAATTCAAACTTTCAGTATTTAAATTTTGAATTCTTGTTCCAAAACCTCCAATGAGTGTTTATGTAGTTATGTATGTCTCTATTTTTCTACAAAAATAATGGCTAAAACTCAGGGACCTGCACACCAAGCTACCGAAGATAACAGTGAGCTATATTCTCTACGAACCTTAAAATGACTAAAGAGAACTTTGTTTTCTACGTACCTTAAATGACTAACTTGAGTAAATTGAGTACTAATAGTGTTATTAGGGTTGAAGCTCTATTAAGGATGTTTGATATTAGGTCTTGCTCTTTTATTTTTGGTAATTATATTAGGCTTCCTTTTGCTGCGAGGGATTTTTCTTTTATTGTGGGGCTGCAGCACATGGGGCAACCTATGAATTTTGATATAAAGATAGAGCCAAAAACTGCTAAACAATTATTTGAAGGGAAAAAAATAAGAATATCACTCCAGTTGAGATTTGTGAAAGATTGAAAGAGTTGGCAGAAAAACATAATGATTAGGATATAGATTATTTTGTTAGGATATACATATTGCTAGTTTTCAACTATATTTTGTTTCTAACTAGTAACTATTCAGCACCTAGATTCCATTTGCTATACGTGGATGATTTATCTTCCATTGGCCTTTATGCATGGAGAGTTGATGCATTTATGTTTTTGCATGATGAGATTTCGGGGCATTGAGGAGGTGAAATAGGGAAAGGTCCAAAAAAGAAATACCTTGATGGATGTAGCATTAGCTTGATGGTAAGTTAATGGCATTGTTACTATTAATATTTTTAATTATTATTCTTAAGTAACTACAACATTGCATAATTCTTCTTTTGAATGACATGCTTGGGTTATGAATGTATTTGTTGCTTGGGAATGGAAAATTCATTGTGTTCATTTCCACAATTTCTTTGATGGTATAAGAGTAAGATCCTCACAAAAGTTGTTGATGCAAAAGAAAAATTCAAGATGATTACTCGAAATATGATAATAACTTATATTCCTTACCTTTGTTGTTATAATAATTTTATGTACATATAAAATTACTAACTAAGCTGTAGAGTTACGTTTGAATAGGTTCTGGATATTTATCCATTCCTTAATGAGAAAAAAATACATCACGGAGCAATAATGTGGAATGAGAAAGATAAAGAGATAAAATTACTAAAAGAAAGACTTTTCTTTCTTGAGAATAAATGACTTGCTATTGGAGTTGACGATGAGGAGGAGAAAGACAATGGGAAATCGAAAGAAAAAGTGGCAAAAGAAAAGGACGAGGAAGATAATTAGGAAGAGGAGGAGGCAGAGAAAGAGGATGAAGAGGTGGAAAAAGAGGCGGAAGAAAAAAGCAAGAGAAAGGTGAAAAACACTAGCAAGAGAAAGAGCAAGAGGAAGGTGATGATGGTGGAATTTACACTAAAAGTCCTGAATTAGGGGATGTTCTACCCTTGGAAGTGACCATAGCTTCTACTATGAAAAGTATGCGAGACCAAGGAGAGATGACAAAAAAAGGAAAAGAAATGGATTTTGTTACACTTAGCATCACACCACGAAGAACAAGAGAGAAGTAGATTGCTCATAACGACCGTGGCAAGAAGAAGAAGGTATATGTATACAACTTTTAAACACTACATTTATGAGTTTTTATACTTGATGTAAGTGAGACAAATATTAAATTGCACTAGAAAATATACTAAATAGCTGGACTAAAGTACTGGATATGTGTATTGCATTTTTTATAGGAGAAGATGAAGGATGTCCAAAATACTGAGTTGACAGAGGTTGGATCTGTGGGGTCCAATTTATAGATAATAAGGACATCTTTAATTAGTTTTGAGGATGAGCAGATTATAGAGGGCGGTCTGAGATATCTGATAAAGAAAGAGAAATTATTGACTCATATTGGAACGAGATAGAATGGAGTAATTATAGTGAATGCATATTATTCTTTTTATAGTAAATTCATGATTTGAGTAACATGATGGTTTATTGTTTTAGTGTTACTGTTTAGGAGGGACCTGATCTGCAAATTGGAGGATATGTGTTTTGCAATCTGTTGTTTGGGAAAAAGTTGAGGTCAAATTTAATTGATTGCGACATGAAGATCTTGTGCGGCACTTCATTCAAAGAAAAATGTGATCACAATATTTGGTGTCTGACTCCATAATTGCAAGTATGTAGTGTTTGTTTTGTACTTTCAACTGTAAATAACTTGATTTAACAAGTTCTAATGTTAATTGTTGACACGTGGAATTTCTAAGAGAACTTGAAAAAGCAAATAAGAGGCGTGCTATAAAGCAAGATAAAAATTCCAAAATTTATTGGTCAACTGAGCACGTGCAAGTTCATGGAAGAGCTGAATTTAGATGTGCCGAATAAGTGCCAATTTATTATATTCCCTATTTACAACTATTATCATTGGTTCCTCCTTATCTTAGATATGACTACTAAGAAGTTCACACAGATGAACTCATCTTAGTCTCCCGAGACAAAAGCAACGAGAAAAGTTTTTGTAAGTTCACTTATATTTGTGATACATTCATTCAAGTATTTGAATAAAAACTAACAAATACTTTTGCAGGCTAAGTTTATGACTGGATACCTAAAACATTACTTTGAGTATATTGTGCCACAGAAACAAGTGTAGATACATTTTAGTCGCCAACAAAATGGGGACTGGACTGTGGAGTTTATGTATGTCTTTGGGTTGAGTGTTGTGCAAAAAAAAAACACAAAGGATTTCTGGTAATATACAAATGAATGTTCTATGGATGCGTATTGAGCACATATTACTACAATAATTCTGACTGATGAGCATGATTTAATGTATTCCAGGGGAGAATGATGATGCTCTGATGGTTAATATTTGGACGAATGGACTATTTTGTATGTTATGAATTGACTTGATTGTTTCAATATTTCTAACATTCTTATTGCATAACATTTATAATTGGGGTATTTGGATTATTAGAATGGATGGTGTTTACAATTTATAGTATAATTTAAAATTTTATTTATAAATAGATACTGATAAAGACATATATGTTATAGGCCGGCTCATAAGTCAGTACATGAATGTTGTTTCAAAGTATATGAACGTAGTTTTGAAGTACATAAACACACAAAATAAGTACCTAATATTGGCAGATCAAATACATAAATGCAGTTTTGGAGTACGTAAATGCCAATACTAGGTACTTTTTGGCAATTTTCGGTATTATTCTCAGCACACAAGGGATCGAGTTCAATTCGGCCTAATTTGACCATTACATGATCAGAAGATCATGGCGTCTTAGTCCTAGGAGTCATATAGTCATGGTAGGTTTATTAGTTTTCGATGGTGGTTTCGGGAGGATTCATTTAGCTCGTGCATTAATGATTTATACTACTCTGAATGAAAGTGCAAGTGACTGGATATGGGTATTTGAGTTCCCAACCATTTCAACACATATCATCATGACCATTTCTTCAACAAACCACAATTTTGTCATGTTGGGGTATTTTATGTGTTGTTTTACTCATTGAATTGAACCTCATCTCAGCCTTTGAAAAAACAAGTACAGAAACATGAAAAATAAGTACATAACATTTGCAAATTAAGTACATAAATGTAGTTCTGGAGAACGTAAATATCTATGTTGGGTACTTTTTGGCAGCTTTCTGGTATCATTCTCAACATATAAGGGATCGAGCTCAATTCGGCCTAATCTAGCCATTGCATGATCACAAGACCATGACATATTAGTCTTAGGAGTCATATAGTCATGATAAGCTCACTGGTTTTCGATGATGGTGTCAGGAGGATTCATTTAGCTTATACATCAATGGTTTATACTACTTTGAATGAGAGTGCAAATGGTTGGATACGGGTGTTTGAGTTCCCAATCATTTCAAAATGTATTATCACGACCATAAGTATGAAAAATAAGTACACAACATTTGCAAATTAAGTATGTAAATGCAGTTTTGGAGTAAATAAATGCTTATGTTGGGCACTTTTTCGCGGATTTCCAATATCATTCTCAACACATAAGGGGTCAAGTTCAATTTTATCTAATCTGGCCATTGCATGATCATAAGACCATCACGTATCATTATTAGCACTATTAGAGATTTCAAGTATCATGCATGAATAGTTTCATACTACTATAAATGAGAGCGCTACTGGTTGAACGTAGGTGTTCGTGTTCCAAACTATTTTAACATGTGCATATCCAAACCATTTCTTCAACAAACCATTGTTTTATTGCGTTAGGATCACTTATGTATTGACTTATGCTTCTAATTAAGCCTCAACTCAGCCTCTAGAGAAAAAAGTACATAAACACATAAAATAAATACACAACATTGGCAAATTAAGTACACAAATGCAGTTTTGGAGTACATAATTACCAATCCTGGGTACTTTTTTGCTGATTTTCGGTATCGTTCTCAGCATATAAGGGATTGGGTTCAATTTAGCCTAATCTTGCCATTGTATGATCATAAGAACATGGGGTATCATTATCAGCACATTAGAGATTATTGATATCATGCATGAACAATTTCACACTACCATGAATAAGATCGTAAGTGGTTGAACATAGGTGTTTGTATTCCAAACCATTTCAACACGCGTGTATCCAAACTATTTCTTCAACAAACCATGGTTTTGTCGTATTATGTTCTCATATGTGTTGTTCTGCATATCGAATTAAGGCTCAACTCGGCCTTTGAAAAATCAAGTACCTAAACATGAAAAATAAGTACACAATATTGACAAATTAAGTACATTAATGCAGTTTTGGAGTACACAACTGCCAATACTGGGTATTTTTATGATAAATTGAAAATAAATATGAACAATAGCTCCAACATAAACCTTCCCAATAGTTAGAAAGAATACTTGTTCCTTATTTCTTTCACACTAAAATGATAGTACAATATGTTTATATTTACATAGTATACAACACAAATAATTCTATAAAAATCTCCTATTAAAATACAATATAGTACAAATATTACAACTTAAAATGTCCTCTAGACAATGATGAATTTAGCAGCTACCATACGCACATGTATACTATTTACTTCTAATCTGTCTTCTTTTAAATCTTTGTCTTCTTTGCATCCTTTGTAGTGCACTGTCCAAGAGGTACAGGCTTTCGGTCCAAGGTACTACTCAAATCTTTTCCATAATAATTTAAATCCAAAACGCACCTCTAAAATTCAATTTCAATTCATGAGATTGCACAACAATCCAAAATTTTACAACTGAAGTGATATGAGCTTAGCACTGACTCAAAAGATCATTTCAGAGTGCGCAATATGTACAACCAAAAACAACAAAATTCAAACTCCAAGAGACGCAACAAGAAGTGTAATGACATATTTCAACTTAAAATAACACTACACACCAACATTATATACAAGCTAAAAGTCTTCAGCTGAGTTCAGTCTTGTCCAGAAGTTCAAATCCCCTAGTCACCATCAGATGATATCCAAACACCTATCATAAACAGTTCTTCTGAGAAAGCATCAGTCCTTAGCCTTCACTATTCATATCTATCTGAAAATATTTTAGAAATGCATAGGAGGGTGAGTGTTAAGGACTTATTTAGGGAAATGCGTAGTAGTAGATAGAGGAAAAATGTTGAATTTTTCAATAGCAATAAGCAAGGTCATTGTAATAAATCAGATAATCAGTTCATGATTGACAGTAATCAGATTTAGACTCATAAAAACATGAAACATATAAACATGTAGCTGGCATGTTGGCGTCCTTCCTTATTGCTCCTTGATGAATACAAGGTAACTTTTCAATAACATTTAACTTGAACTTGAAAACTTTCTCCTTATCTCTCAATTTGCTCGAGCACACAGCTCGGTGTGTAACAACTTGCTTTTATGGTATGGTCGACGGCATGCCCGATCACGCTAATCACAATTTGCTACCTCTAGCTATTTGTAAGTCAGGATCGTAGTTGGGTACTAGCCGATAGATCTATCACCGTCGGTCTGTACTGCCAGACGTCTTTTTGGACCTATCCCCAGGCCTAACTTTCTGTGGTGTCCCTTCGGGTTGAACTTTCTAATGGCATCCCTATAGGCTGAATGATATAATGCCAACATATATCAATTCAACTTTTAAGCAATAAAATGAACATTTTAGAACTTTACCAGATTTGCCACTTACATGGCAAAACATTTTCCAATAAACAAGGTACATGAACAATTTAAGAGAACTTTTGACACAAATATGTCTAGTACTGAAATCCAGAGATACTAATGGGGACAGACTCAAGAGGGGTCCTTACTGGACATGCCCTGTCAACTAATGTGACTCTTTGCTCTGGCCGGCATATATTTTACAGCACTAACCGAACAAGATATTTAAAAGGATCAAGATTTTCAATGTTTAATTGCCAACAGGGCAGAACTATTTAACAAATATGCCAACAAGGCTATTAATGATACATTTGAACAATCAACTTCAAATAGAGTTTACAATTTCAGAAAGATTCATAGATTTTGATTGAAAAATAGTTATTTTCAAGCAAAGACGGATAAAATACCCATTAGTTTCAAATCATGAAAACCTCACAGGGTTCGACAATCAACAACGGTATTCAAGACAAATGTCAAATTAGCAGAACCTAACGGGTTCAATGATAGATATGAAATAAGCTCATACAAAGTAAGAACCAATTTGTAGATCTCTCACAGAAGTAACAATAATTAATAGAGTATGGTAATCAAGTTAACACCAACCCTCACAGGGATTTATCAAGAAAATCGATAGGTACAAAAGGTGCCAGATTGGCAGATCCTTACCTTAAAAGCCTTAGAAATGCGGTTACATTACAGTCTATTGGTCTGCAGTTTTTTGCTCCTCGTCACCTAACCAAAAGAGTAATTTACTTACAGTCATAATCACAATTACACAATCATCGGCCAACAATCAATACTTAATCGGCTAAATTGATAGCCTCGATAAAGATATGCTAATAGTGCCGATCTCGTTAAAGGAATTAATTGGGTCCTAAGTCATCCAATTGATCTTCCTGCAACATACTAAATCGATAACGATTGTCCAATATACCTTAAAAATCTCAATTTTCTCTCAAATTTATCACATGATAATACAAAAGCCCGAGCTCACTAAACTTAAAACTATACATGTATGATCCAAATCTTGGTTCTGTATCATCTCAATTAACCCAATTATTACTACTTAGGTTCCAAATTCATAAAATGAGGGTTTCTCCATTTAAATAACCTAATAATCAAGATCATTATCCGATATAACAAAATTCATGTCCATTAATTTATGTAATTATATGCATGTCTCAATATTTCCTGATCAATTCGCGTATTCTTCGTTTGTACAATATATCGTAAGTTTTAGACAGCATATACATACACATGCATACAATTTAATTCAAGTTTTCAATTTTACCTAATATCTTCCTATGAAAGCTCTGGAATCACGATCAGCTTGCATGCATGTAATCGTCGTGACGAGACAAAAACTATTTTAGAATTGCTGCTGCACCGTTGCCGGAAAAGCTCACCGCCACCACCAAAAGGTATATTTTAGCTCCACAATTCAAACACCCAATCAATTTTAGTTTCAAACCTCAACTGGCCGGTCAATTGGCTAAAAAATAGTCAACTCGCCACTAACACCGCTGTGCGATTTTTCTCCAATTCCACTGATGTCGGTGCTCCATTTTGAAATCTGAAATCATGGTTGTGATCCTTGAGCTGAGGACTTCAAAACCCATTATTCATATCCAAGGCTCAATCGCCAAAGATGAGAGACCCATCATTACCACCGTGGTCGAGTTTTTGAGCTCAATTTTTGGCCGATTCGCCAGTTAAACTGGGATAAATGGGTATACTTGTGTTCTTTGTTCAGAGAGGAACATTTTGGTATATTACTTGTAAGGTAACGCCATTCACCGGAGGAGGCAGCTGGAGGAGTAAAACGGTGGTGCAAGGTGAAAATAGAGAAGAAAAAGGGGGGCTATCTTGCTATATATAAACATACTTTCAAAAATTAGGTTTCACCCCCAAAACTTTATTGCAACCTTCGCTTATGTCCTCAAAAGTTCTTCATTCTTCAATTTTAATCTCTCAACTTAATGAGTGCCTCACATTGACCCCTTTGACCAATAATAATTCCATGCAAACCCACAAGATTTATAAAAATAGTCCAATCAAGTCTTCTCAAATTGCGATTCATCCCCAAAACTTTCAATTTTCATGCAATCAAGTCTTTTTTATTTATTTTCGAGCCTTAAAATCCGACCAATTAATTTCTTAGTCCCTCAACTCTTATTTTCAAAAAATACTGAATTTTAGGGGTGTTACAATCCTCCTACTTAAAAGAATCTGGTCTACAGATTCTCATTTTTAATATAAACTTCGATTAACACCCGACACATAACATTCTCATTCCTTAATGCCTCAATCACATGTCAACTTATTCTTAATATATCTTCCATCTTATAAGTAACAGAGTCCATGTCTTTATATAAAAGATAGTAAAACCATTACAGCAATAAACAACTAACAACATCACAAGTTCATACTTATATGATGTTCATATAAAGGAGTAGTCAAACTCAAACTTAACATTCATAACTTATCATACATTCCCAAGCAACTAGATATAGATTTGCAAAAACTTAGCATACTAGGAATAGACATAACCCATAAGCTTACTGTTCCTCAAGCTTCGTCTGAGATATGAAGCCAAAATATGCAGTGTCAGGTTCTCTTTTGACAATCAAGAACTTAGACAAAACCTTCAGCCACCTGTTTTCCTTTATCCCGATGATAATTATACCTATCCTTTACTTCTCTCGTTAATGACTAAGTATATCAATTTCTTTTCAAACCCAAAGTGTTTGTCAATCTTAGGTTGACCCAAAGCATATTTACCAGTACATTCATCATCAGCAAGAAGTCCTCTTTTTCAACTCTTAAATGATATCTCTGTTTCATTTATGCAATCACCATTCCAACAATCCTAAACATAAGCAAAATAGTTCATCTTATGACTTAAGTTTTCCAAAAGCATGAGATTATCCTCATATTTCCAAATTTCCTTTACGAAACATATATGCATCTAGCATTTCCTTAGTTGATCTCATTAATGCACTTATTTATACCAATCAAAAGAATCCTAAGAACTTGTACCTGATATATTTTTTTATCGTACTTTATTTTCCGTTACTTGGGTAAAATCATTTCCTTAAATATCCGGGAGATCATAGTCTAAACACATATGTAATATAGCTATTCCTTAGTTCCAAGCAATTCTAAGGTTCTTACAAGATCCTTATAAATCAATCCCAAAACATTATCTTAATTCATAATGTCTTTATTACAAGAAAAGGGACAATTCTTGACCCATATTCTCCTTAAGTTTCTTATTCAATAATATCCTTTCCTTTATTCATCAAGTTTACTCAATTTTCCAATTTTCTCATCATTCTTTAATTGACATCCGTATAGTTTACTAGTTTGACCCTTTCAGTGACTAAGGGAATGAAACTTTAAAAATTTCTCAAGGTTATCCTTCACATGGTCTCTGTTGTATTTCTCAAATTACTAACCTCATTTGCTTATCAAAAAGGTTATAAGGTCCGTTCTTTCACTGCAATAAGTTGCATACCTCCAATCTTCCTATCTTTGAATCTAGTAGCAGGGGTGAAATAAGACTTAACATTATCTCTAATTCTTCCCATGAGATTTTCTAATTTAAAGTGTCCTCATCGTGGTATTTGAATGTTTAGCTTCATCAATTGATGACCCTCTGCTATAATTTAGTCAACTGAGGATCACATTCATGTTTGTGGATGTTCTGGTAGTGTTGCCCATCGTATCGCAATTCATGGCCTTGGAGATTGAGCTCAAGATCGATTAACCCATATCGTGCATCTTAGATATTAATAATATCAGATTAGCTACCAAGTAATTTCTGAGAATATTAAGCTATCAATCTACCTATCTGATATTTATATCATGGGGGTGGAATTTACTAAATCTAGTATATCATTGTGATATTCAAATGTTCATCATTCCACTTACTGAGCTGACTAGTCACCCATATGCACATATGTGCATCTTTGACCACTTCTCTGACTGACACAACTCATGATCCTTAATTTCCCTTGTCAATTGCAGGCTGCGCGTCTCCATTTCAAATCTTGGTCTCATTCTCATGCACCTTCTGCATCATCAAATTAGATAACTGCATCCCATTATGCCACTGATCCATATCTTTCCTACATAATCCTATGCGCCACAATAATAACAACATTTTCTTTGTCCTTCATATTTATTCTCCCAGTTCTTGTTTAGTTGATTTCCTCACCCTTACTATTATTTCATGTGTCCCACAGTTGGTTATGCCCGCTTCTCTTCTAACATTTACTATGAGTTCTCACAACTCCATTGTTACCAACAACCATTCTCTAGACAACTATAGCGTTTAAGTTACATCATACAATTTCATCCAATATTATTCTATTTGTATGTCTTCTTCTTCTTCTTTTTTATCATCAACTCATAAATCTTAAAATGTCACGAAGTACGTCTAAAGGTGAACTATTTCTCCAAATTTGCCTTTTTGAATTTCAAAAAGCCTCATGTTTGACATTCTTAGATTACTGGATCATATACTAGTCGTCATGGAAATGTATCTTTTTGTCATTGATTATTTTCTTAATTTCCATAACTTATAGTCTCAAATTCCATCAGTAAGTCTAGGATATGATTTCCATTTCCAATTTCCCAAAATATTGGTTCTCTTATCATCGCCAATCTATTTGACTTCCTCAAGCTTCGTTAGAGAATTATGCCTTATCAGGTACTAATTTTCATCTCATCTTAATGTTGTTGATAGTCATTCAAATCATATCCACTATTTTCATAATTACCTTTCCTAGCGTAGCTATGCCAACCAAATTTCGACCACATTTAGATACCAATTACTATTCACTTCAAGATAATCATTCACTTACCAAGTACATATTTTCCTAGAATAGTTCTTTTTATTTCAGATGCAACTACCACGAATATTGCTCGAACAATATTGATTTCCAAAGTAATTCTTACTCAACAAAAGTGACTCTTCACAAAGTGGTCATTCCGTTTGAGCCATAACTATATATGCATGCCAAGCGCCATTATTCCTAAATGCTATTTCTACTACCAGATTCATCTCTATCTAAAATGATCCCTTTCCATCGTGTTATCCCTAGTCAACATAATCATACCATTTAAATCTTAATCATTCACCTAAGTCAATCATCATACATTCTTGAGGACCGTTTACTTTCTAAATGTACTCCTTTCCACCTTAATCCTCTTTTCTGTGTGTCTATACGGTTTAATTCTCATCCATAAGCAAATGGTAGAAATTTGTTCGTCCTAAGGTAATCACCTTCTGGCCACTACATATCTTCTCAGAATGATCCCTTCTCGACACATAAAACTTCCACAAATTTGGCTCACATAACGTGGATCTCCACAGTAATTCTTTACATATTGAGTACAAATTTTCCCAATTAGTCATTTGTTCATTAGATCCTTCCTCAGCTGAAACTATTCATATGATGCCACAATTCCATATGACATCATCCTTTCCAGCATCAAACTTAACATCTACTATCCACAATTTTCACATCCGAGGATCATATCCTAGCGTAGCTTGGGCTTTCCAAACCCAAGCTCTGATACCACTTCTGTAGCGTCCCATCTGGGAGGTGCCTGCTTTCGGATCGAGGTGCTACTCAAATCTTTTCCATAATAATTTAAATCCAAAACGCACCTCTAAAATTTAATTTCAATTCATAAGACTGCACAACAATCCAAAATTTTACAACTCGAGTGATATGAGCTTAGCACCGACTCAAAAGATCATTTCAGAGTGCGCAATATATACAACAAAAAACAACAAAATTCAAACTCCAAGAGACATTACAAGAAGTGCAACATTTTCATAATTTAAAGTCTCATAAATAATGGCATATTTCAACTTAAAATAACACTACACACCAACATTGTATACAAGCTAAAAGTCTTCCAATTGAGTTCAGTCTTGCCTACAATCTCAAATCCCATAGTCACCATCAGATGATATCTAAACACCTATCATAAACAGTTTTTTCGAGCAAGCATTAGTCCTCATTCTTCACTATTCATATCTGTTTGAAAATGTTTAAGAAATGCATAGGAGGATGAGTTTTAAGGACTCATTGAGGGAAATAAGTAGCATTAGATAGAGGAAAAATGTTGAATTTTTCAATGGCAATAAACAAGATCATTGATAATAAATCAGATAATCAGTTCATGATTAATGGTAATCAGAATTAGACTTATAAAAATATGAAGCATGTAAAAATGTAGCTGGTTTGTTGGCATCCTTCCTTATTGCTCCTTGATGAATACAAGATAACTTTTCCATAGCATTTAACTTGAACTTGAAAACTTTCTCCTTGTCTTTTCAATAGCATTTAACTTGAACTTGAAAACTTTCTCCTTATCTCTCCATTTGCTCAAGCACACAGCACGGCGTGTAACAACTTGCTTTTATGGCATGGTCAAGGCATGCCCGATCCCGCCACTCATAATTTGCTACCTCCAGCTACTTGTAAGTCAGAATCGTAGGTGGGTACTAGCCGGGAGATCTATCATCGTCGGTCTGTACCGCCAGACTATCTTTTTGGACCAAGCCCCATGCCTAACTTCCCAAGGGCGTCCCCATGGATTAAATGATATAATTCCAACATATATCAATTCAACTTTTCAAACAATAACGTGAATATTTTAGAGCTTTACTAGATTTGCAATTTACAAGCAAAATTTTTTCTAATAACGGCCGATAAGGCCTATTCCAATAAACAAGGTACATGAAAAATTTAAGAGAACTTTTGACAAAAATAGGTCTGGTATTAAAATCTAGAGGTGCTAATGGGGACAGACTCAAGACGGACCCCCATTGGACATGCCCTGTCAACTAGTGTGACTCTTTGCTCTATCCAGCACATATTTTACAGTACTGACCGAACAAGATATTTAAGAGGATCAAAATTTTCAACGTTCAATTACCAACAAGGCTAAACAATTTAACAAATATGCCAACAAGGCGATCAACAATACACTTGAACAATCAACTTCAAATAGAGTTTGCACGTTCAGAAAGATTCGTAGATTTTGATTGAAAAATAGTTATTTTTAAGAAAAGACCGATAAAATATCAATTAGTTTCAAATCAAGAGAACCTCATAGGGTTCGGCAATCAACAATAGTATTTGAGACAGATATCAAATTAGCAGAATCTAATGGGTTCAACGATAAATATGAAATAAGCTCATAGAAAGCAAGAACTAATTTGCAGATCCCTCACAGGGTAACAATAATTAACAGAGTAAGGTAATCAAGTTTATACCAACCCTCACAGGGGTTTATTAAGAAAATTGATAGGTACCAAAGGTGCCAAATTGGCAAATCCTCACCTTAAAAGCCTTAGAAATGCAGTTACGTTACAGTCTACTGGTCTATAGTTTTCTGTTCCTCATCACCTAACCAAAAGAGTAATTTACTTACAGGCAAAATTCTCATTCAACTATATAATCACAATTACACATCGTCGGCCAAAAATCAATACTCAATCGGCTAAATTGATAGCCTCGATAAATACATGCTAATAGCGCCGATCTCGTTAAAGAAATGTAATTAGGTCCCAAGTCATCAAATTGATCTTGCCCACAACATACTAAATCGATAACGATTGCCCAATATCCCTTAAAAATCCTAATTTTATCTCAAATTTATCACATGATAATATAAATCAAACTTAGAACGGTACATGCATGATCCAAATCTTGGTTCTGTATCATCTCAATCAACCCAATTATTGCCATTTAGGTTCCAAATTCATAAAACGAAGGTTTCTCCACCTAAATAACCTAATTAATCAAGATCATTACTCGATATGACAAAATTTGGGTCCATTAATTTATTAATTATATGCATGTCTCAATTTTTCCCAATCAATTCATGTATTCTTCATTTGTATAGTATATCGTAAAGTTTGGAGAGCATATACATATACATGTATACAATTTAACTCAAGTTTTCATTTTTACCTAATATCTTCCTATCAAAGCTTCGAAATCACAATCAACTTGCATGCATGTAATTACCATGACGAGATAAAAACTGTTTTAGTGCCCCTGCCGCCGAAAAAGCTCATCGCTACCACCAAAAAGTACATTTCAGCTCCACGATTCAAACCCCCCAATCAATTTTAGTTTCAGACATCAATTGGCCGGTCATTTGGTTGAAAAATAGTCAACTCGCCACCAACACTGCCGTGCGGTTTTTCTCCAATTCTGCTGCCGTCGATGCTTCGTTCTGAAATCTAAAACCACTGTTGTGTTCCTTGAGCTGAGGGCTTCAAACCCACTACTGACATCCAAGGCTCAATTGTCAGAGATGAGAGACCCATCACCACCACCGTGGCCTAGTTTTTGAACTAAATTTTTGATAGATTTGCTAGTCAAACTGGGAAAAAAATAGGTATACTTGCGTTCCTTGTTCAGAGAGAAACGTTTTGGTATATAACTTGTAAGGTAATGCCATTCATCGAAGGAGGTGCCAGGAAGAGGAAAATGGTGGTGCAAGGTGAAAATAGAGAAGAAAAGGGGGTTGTCTTGCTATATATAAACATACTTTCGAAAATTAGGTTTTCAACCCTAAAACTTTATTCCAGCCTTCACTTAAGTCCTCAAAAGTTCTTCCTTCTTCAATTTCAGTCTCTCAACTTAATGAATGCCTCACATTGACTCCTTTGACCAATAATAATTCCATGCAAACCTACAAGATTTATAAAAATGGTCCAATCAAGTCTTCTCAAATTGCAATTCATCCCCAAAACTTTTAATTTTCATGCAATCAAGTCCTTTTTATTTATTTTTGAGCCCTAAATCCGACCAACTAATTTCTTAATTCCTCAACTTGTATTTTCCAAAAATATCAAATTTTAGGGGTGTTACATCCTCTTTTTCCTAATTGAAGAGAAATAAAATCATTCAAGATATTATTTAATAAGTAATGAGAAATGGTAATATAAGTACAAATATAAAATAAAATAGTAAACAAATTTGTCGTCATATCAATTTGTACTAAATGGTAAAAAAGTGACTTTTACTCAATAAAAACACAAGCTTGCTTCCAAAACATTGTATCATTTCACAATGTATTTATCATCTTGTTCTACAACAAACATAATTTATGTAAATCCAATTATGTAAATCCATAACGCACAATTTATTTTTTTCTATCACCTCAAAACTCTTACAACTACTAATGTGTAGATTGAGCAACAATATTGAAGTATTAGAGTGGAAGTACTAAATTGCACTAGTCTAGTATTTATCAGTGAACTACTAAGTATGATAATGTACAAAATAAAGTATCTTATTAAGGAGGAAGAGTATGTAATAATTAGGTACTAATTGAAATACATTGGAAGTATAACGAAGAATTAATGCAATACTAATATGAAAATATTAAGAAACTTACCAATACATATAATAGATTTTCCTCCCACTTTCGGATTCATTTTTTTGGACAACCATCATATCAATGATGCCCATTTTAAACAAAATATACAATCAAATCATTTCAAAACATCATTATTGGTTTCCAAAATGACATACACCTTCTAATGTAGAGTGAAATATTGCAATTTATTGAGCTCAAAACTAATTCTAGGCCATTTTCCCAATCTGAAACAATAGCTCTATCAAGCTCATACCTTCATAGATTGACAAAGTATAGAGTTCTCCATTGTATACACAACTTTCTAATAGCTGAGTTTTAGCATCTTGGCCACTCAAAGATATTTTTATTATGCTCAAATTCATGAAGTCTTATCTTCTTCCACCTACTATTACGTGATTAATAAACTCCAGCTTAAAATAAAGCAACAATAAATGGGCTAAGAATCTTCCGAAACCAATTTGATAATGGCGAAAGCAAAATAAAAATAATAAAAAAAAAAGGATCTTACCAGCTGTTCACGAGAGAAAGCCAAGGGATGGAGAGAGAGAGAGAGAGAGAGAAAGAGAGAGAGAGAGAGAATGGTGTCAAATAAACAAAAAGAAAAAGAAGAGAAAATAAGGTTTTGGGGGTATTTTGGTCAAATCAAGTGCATGGGTATTGAACTCAAAACATAAAGTTGAAGTGGGGAGTTAAAACTAAAAAAATCGTGAAAGGGGACTGACTGCAAAATTAAAAGTGTTTGGTTATTTTTAAATAAAAACCCCTTCAATTAATTATATTTTTTATATTCTAATTATAAATGAAACTTATGAGAGATTGATATTTTATTATAAACTAAATACTAAAAATCTACTTATTATTTTATTGATGTACATAATATATGTTAAATGATGATTTTAAAAATAATAAAACAACTATATATCTATATATATATAAATAAAAATAAATAAATTTTACGTGTCAGAGTTATATAGAAAATTAAGAGATATTTTAGCTTATAAAAATTATGTATTATAAACTACTTATTGAATTAGTTATTAAATAATTAATAACCTAATATAAACTATTTTCATAGATAAAGTATAAAGATATTATATATTTATTCTAACAAACAATATCTAATATTTAAAATTCTCAAATGTCATGAAAATGGTAACTATAACTTCCACATTATTAAGAAATAGTACAAAAAGTTTAAATTATGAAATAAATTATTTTCATACTTATCATATCAAAATATGTATGTATAGTTCTATATCTAATTTAAATAGCGTATTTAGTAAAATATATTTTATTTTCTTATTCTTTTATTTATTTTTTATATTTTATTATTTTATAAATTATTGTATAGTTTATAAACTTAGAGTGAGCAATTTTTGATATTCTACAACATATTTAAGTATAAATTTTTAAGGGTTAAATACACTTACCCCCCTTAAACTATACCCTTAGTCGCATTCGCCCCCCTAAACTATCATTTGTAACGAAAAAACCCCTGCAGTTAACAGGAGTTGACGGAAAGTATGAATGAGAAAATTTATGTATGTAATTTACTTGAAATTCCAAATATACCCACATCCACAAAACCCAAAAAATCATGTTTTGATATGTGCGTAATTTGCTTGAGAAAAAGACGACTTCGACAATGGAAAGAGAAAGAAAAGAGGGGTAGGCATTAGATGAAATTGTGCAAGAAAAAAAACTCCAACAAAATTTCTTCTTTGCTATATATCAAACCAAATTCCACAGAATCCTAAACTGTCTTCATTTCACTATCCCCTTCACAAAATCAAGATCATAGTCAAGCTTTCTTCGTTGGTGGTTTGATCTCCAGGTATTTTGAGTTTAAGTATTTTGGGTTTTTACATTTTTAACAAATATTAGGGTTTTTTTTTTCTGAAGTTTATAATAATTAATCAATGAGTTTACTGTTATATTCTTGTATGTACATCAAATAGTTTAGGAATTTCATAAATTAGTGAAAAGATTGAGAGTTTTCATGTTTAAGAAAAAAACTAGGGTTTTTTTTAAAGCAATTCAGAAAAATTATTTTATGGGTTTATTATTATGTTCTTGCATATGTGTTATAGAGTTTAGGGATTGTAGAAATTAGGCCATGCAAGTATAGACATCTTTATGATGGTATGTGTTGGAATACTTTATGGAAAGCTTTTGCTAATGTATATGTTGTTTGGTTTTGTTTGCACCTATTGTTTGTATGATGTGGAATGTCATTTTTGGTGCTTGGTCAAAACTGATATGTGGTGGTCCAGACTTTAGTTTGGTGGTTCAAATTTTATTAGATTGTAATATATTTTTTTATAGAAAAGTATTACGTTGTCTTGAGGACATTTTTTTGTGAGTGGGCCTCTACAATGTTAATTTACTAATTATGCTTTATACTTTGCATTTTTCATAAAAAAATGACAATTGATGAGTTGTATGCTCTTAAGTTTTACCATGGAGGTGAATTTTTGAATGGGGATTTATAGTCATATAGTGGTCAAGCTTTTGATAAAACTGATGTTGACCCAGACTTATTATCAAACTTTGAGCTTCTAGCCATTGTCAAGGAACTTGGATATCCAATTAATAGTGTTATTTGGTATAAGATGCCTCATAGTACAACCATAGATGGGCTTAGGCCCCTTGAGCATGATCACGTAGTTCTTGAAATGCTAAAAATTCACAAAGCCCATAACTTGATGAAGATTGAGCTTTATATACAACAAATAAACATTGAAGATCCCTTACTCATATCTGATCCTGAATATGGACTAGAACACCCTGCTGAACATGAAAATGAAGTTTTTAAAGGGGTAGATGGTGTAGGTTATGGTGCCGATGGGGGTAGTAATAGTGGGAGTGAAACTGATGAGGATGACCATAATGAAAAAAAGATGATAGAGAGTCTAAATTTCAATTTTTTGCTGAAGGTGATACACTAAGTGATACATGTGATCCTATAGAAGTAGGGAATAATGATATGGCAATAGAAGGTGGGGAAATATCGACTGTTTAACTATTGAAGAAAATGAAAATTAAAGTGATCCAGGGTACCCAGTCCTAACGATTCTGATGGTGAGGAAAGTCTTAGGTTTCCTCAATTTGAGGAAAATAGGGACATAACAACCCCTAATTTGACTATGGGTCTTACCTTTGCAAATGTTAAGGTGTTGAGAAAAGCTTTAAGGCAGTTTGCTGTAGGTTGGGGTTTTGAATTGTTGTTTGAAAAACAATCAGAGCAATAGGGTTACTGCAAAGTGTAAAAATGATTGTGGGTGGAGAATCCATGCAAGTTTAATGGGCAAGTAGACTTCTTTTCAAATTAAAACAATTAAAGGAGAGCCTCATAGGTGTCCAAGAACATTTAAGAATAGGAGTGCAAATTCAACTTACTTGGCTAACAGATACATGAAAACCTTTATTGATGATCCCAATCTAAGTCTTAAATCATTCATGAAGCTTGTTAGCAGAGAGGTGAAAGTGTACACTCACAGGCAACAATTGTACAAAGCTAAGAGAAAGGCTTTAGAGGTAATTTAGGGGAATGTAAAAGAGCAATATTACAAACTTAGGCAATATTGTAAAATGACACTTCTGAAAAATAGTAACTCTACGGCAATTCTTAAGGTTGAGGTTCCTCCATTGTATAGGAATCAAACCTTCCAAAGAATTTTCTTATTGTATGGTTCTTTAAAGGGGGTGTTTGTTAAGGGGTGTAGACCAATTATATGTTTAGATGATTGTTTCCTGAAAGGAAGTTAGGGAGGACAACTTATGGCTGCAGTTGATAAGGATGGCAACAATCAAATGTTCCCTTTGGCAGTTGTTGTTGTTGAAGTTGAGTGTAGAGATAGTTGGACATGGTTCTTAAAGTGGTTGGTGGATGCGCTTGAGGATATTGAGGAAAAGGAGATAAACATTTATATCAGATAGACAAAAAGGGTTGATGGAGAGCTTAGAAGATGTTCTTCCTTCAGCTGATCACATATTTTGTGTGAGGCATTTATATGCTAATTTCGAATAGAAATTCAAGGATAAGGCACTTAAAGACTTGATGTGGGGGGCAGCTAGTTCATACTTGGAGGAGGGATATAATGAAAACATGAATTTGATTAGGAAATTTCACATAAAGCATATACATGGCTCAAAAATATCAAACCTGAAGTGTGGTGCAAGTTCAAAATGTCACCATTTCACAAATGTGACATGTTGAGCAATAATCTATATGAATCTTTCAATAATTTCATCAAAGAGGCTAGGGAGCAGCCTATACTAACCATGTTGGAGACTTTGAGGAGGCAATTCATGTGTAGATTGCATAAAAAAAATAAGAGAGTGGATAGCAAAATATAAAGGTACAATATGTCCCAGGGTACAAGACAAAGTGGATAAAGTGAAAATGAAAGCATTGGATTTTGAAACTTTTTCTGTGGAGATGGAGTTTGGGAAATTGTAGTTGGTGCAAAATTATATGTTGTTAACCTAAATCAGCACAGTTGCAGTTGTAAAGAGTGGGATCTCACTGGCATACCATGTTCACATGCCGCTTGTGCTATCCTAATTGAGTAGATATTTGTTGAGGACTATTTTAGTCCATACTATTAAGTTGCTGCATTTAAAATGGCATATAGTTGCATTATACATCCAGTTGGAGATCTAACGTTGTGGGAAGTATCAGAAACAAATGCAGTCATGCCTCATCCATACAAAAAATAACTTGAAAGACCTAAAAAAATGAAGAAGAAATGACTAGCTGAAATAGATAATGGAGGAAAAGTCACCAAGAAGGGTATTGTGATGTCATGTTCTAATTATGGAGAGACTACTCACAGTAAAAAAACTTGTAAAAAGCCTCCAATGGAGAATTCAAGCAAGAAAGAGAAGGTAATCTAATTCAACTTCTATTTTATGTTCTTTTTTACTATTCAAACACTTTAACTATGTATCAATGATTTGAATATATGTTAGCAAAGATATAGAGACAAGCTTATCGAGTGAACAAAGTGTCATTCCAACTTCTGAAGTGATAATTGCTAGAGGTAAAAAATCTGGAGCTAGGAAAGGTTCCACAACAGAAAGGGGAGAAATGAGAAGAGGGAGGGGAAGAGCAAGAGCAAGAGGAAAAAGAGGAAACAAAAATGATGGTTCAAACTTTGGCTTTCGAAATTGGAATGGCATTGGATTCTCTACCATGCATAATTTTATTCCTGGAAGTGTAATGTTCTCCAACATCTTGATTCAATTGTTGATTATAATATTGCATTTTTATAATACTTCATAATTTGTATTTTTGTAGTTTCCAATGACAGAGGATGTTAGCAAAGGAGCCACAACAAAAATGGTGACTGTGACTATTTTAAACTACTTATGACATTAATACTATATTATATCTAATACATCTAATGTGCTGATGCAGTGGACTCCCTGTGCCTCCCTAGAAACATTTCCCAACTCACATGGTATCAAATCTGGATCAAGCTCAAATGTGCAGGTAAATTTAGTAACTTATTTATAGTTTATTTAGGTCTATCTGTAGTGTTTTTTTATCTTATTTCTTTTGTTTTATGACATTATCAGATACATAGACAATCAAGTATGTATGGAGATGGAATTTTTTCCATTCAAGCTTCTTGCAATAATTTTTCTATTATAAGAGATAATGGGAACTCAGAATTTGACCTTCAGTGGTGAGGTTTCTAGTATATGAATTTTGATATTTTTGCCTCATAACAGTGCATTCTGTTGGGTATGATGTTTTTGTAGACCTGTGTTGTCCAGTTGAATCTATATGTGTGCACCTATATCTTGACAATATTTGACATTATTATGGATTTGCTTTTGTTGGACACATCTAATGAATCATATTTAGATAGGATATTGTGAGTGGACTTGTGTATATTTGCGGTGCACTTTTTGCATTATTTTGGACAGATTTTATATACATAAGAATTGCTAATTGCTATATATATATATATAATGTTTGTTGTAAGTTACATTAGGGTAGGTACAAATACTTTTGCTTGCCATTGGTTCTTAGGTTAGCCCACATAATAGCTAATAGCAAACATACTAATACCAAAACTACTTCAAACATGTACATAACTGTTTGATACTTGACTAGTTGAACTTGAGTTGGCTCAAGTTTTGCTTCTATTAATTGCACCTTCAACCTTAACTCAGTGTTCAATGTTGTCAAATTGATAGCCATTTGCTGCATATTTTCATTGTTGATCTTTAGATTCTTATTAAGCTACAACATGCACTGTTTGGACAGCAAGAGCTGGTCGAGAAGGTTCTACTTCGTCAACTAAGAAGGGGTGCTCACTAGGAGGGAAGAAGTCAACCACGTTAATCTTACCATCCCTAATGTCGAAGGCAAAGTCATTGGCGAAGTCAAACTCATTGGTCACCTCCTTGACCCTAGCCATATAGGCAGGCACAGCCACGGGTGCGACAACTGGTGCCTTGACGAGACCAATCTAATTGGGGTTTGCTCTATTTGTAGAAGTAGTCTCATCGAGGCTCGGATACATGTGGAGCTTCTTATCGAGCATAGAGTTCAGACGCTGCTTGTCTTCTGGACAGATGAGATAGCCCATAAACTTCAGCTATTTAATTTCCTTCTCGAAGGCATCTATCACATTGTCAATAGAGAAGATGACACTAGTATCCTGGAAAGTTAAAGTTAGCATGAATTGTTGAACTACCTCTCGTTGAATGTTGGGTAGTGTCCTGGTGAATTCCCCCCAAGCAAAGTTAAGCGTGCTATTGTAGTCGTGAGCTCGACCAGTATTGTAGTGGGTTTGGGCATCTACTCTGGCCTTCTTCAGTAATTCCTCTACCAAGCTCTTCTCAGCAAGCGCAACCAGCAATTGAGCATCATTTGCCTCAAGCTTAGTGTTGTTGTTTCCCAACTCCTTAGTCAGCTGCTTTATCCGGATCTGAGCAGACTCGGCCTCGGCCTTAAGCACATCCAATTGAGTTTGGTCCCCTTGGAGCTTATTGCGCTCGTCGAGGGCGAGTTTTGACCTCTTGTACAAATGATAGCCAAGTTAGCTAAACTGCAACAGAATTTTGATCGATACAATCAAAATCATAAAAGATGAGACTAAGAATTTAATAGCATATAATACTCGACTAGACACTTGCCATATTGGAGTGATAGGCCATGGCCTTCAACACGTCCCCTAGCTCATATCTATCATCTTGCGCTGGTCGAAGCCAAACATACTAGCCATTATCATCTTTAGTGGCAAGGAGCCACTTGGTCCTGATGTCATCATCAACATGGAGTTGTGAACATCCTTGTTAGTCCCGAATCGAGGGGATGGCAAGTCGACCAATGAAGCAACTTATCGTCATCCCAATGACCAAATATATCGTAGCCAGTCGGGGGCCAAAAGATCCTACTCTACCTTTGACTTTATCGGTAGTCGTCTTCTTTTGCATAGGTCCAGCTTGCTCGACTACCCTCCTCTTCTATCGTGGAAATAGGCTAAGGGTCGAGGTTGGTGAAGGTCAAGCCAGAAAGGCTGCAAGGGTGGGCAGAATTGCTCGAGGTTGAGAAATGGCCTGAGACACTCTCCCTAGACGAGCGGCCGACTTGACACCGCTTCTGCTGCGCACAGTCCAAAGCTTTCGCTTGGGTTTAATTCATGATTTCTTGTCGATCTGTATGAAAACAAAAGCAGCACACATAAAGGTTGACTAGATAATTCAATGAAAATACATTAAAAATAAAAAATAAATGGTCAAGTCGTCTACCTAGTTGAGCATGAGCTGGTAACCCTAAGTTGGTAGGAGATAAGCCCGCCAAAATCAAATTCCTTTCCTCGATATAACTTGAGACCTCCATTTGCCTAAAATGCACTAAATCCCGAATGAAGGTGTTTAGCTAGGTTAGAGTTTTATTCCCAGGCATCTCGACGTGCCCTCCAAACCATGCCCTAGAAATATTAAAAACCCCAGGCACTCAAACATACATATACTATTTTTTCCATTTCCATTCTTGGTCATGGGACAATGAGGGGGTCACCAAGAACTTTTGTCGAGAACAAGTGGTCAGATAATAAAAACTCGACTCCTCTGTGCTGCCCGACTTTCAGGACATAAAGAGATGGAAAAAGTTGGAAAAATTAGAAAAGGTGGCCAGTTGGTTCATGTATTTACATCAGGACAGAAAAACTATACATGGTCGAGAAGCAGTTGGGAAGCAGTTAGCTTATACAAACTCGCAGACCCCTCAGCAGGTCGACTATAGGTTGAGCAAGAGGGAATCTAAGCCCACATCTAAAGGGTTCCTTAGACATAGTTATACATCCAGTCGGGGGTTAATGCATTCTATCAGAGGAGGAACATGGAAAAGCTGTCTGACGAGTGTGAGGTCGACAAGAGTGATTTTGGACACTATCTTGCTACAATGGTCGGGGGTAAACACCCGACCATGGGAAATGGGTGGCTAACTTGGACCAACCTTACCCCCAGCAACAACACGCTCATTACTAGAGCTGTTCGACGTTGAACTATTACTTGAAGAACTATCAGACTCACTAGTCGAGTCACCCCCGCCCTCAGTCGAAGCCCGATCCGACCTTGTCGCCTCACTAGCACTACGTTGACTATCGCCCTTACCAAATACCCTCAATATGATATGAATATGGTATGATTGAAATATACACAGAAGGACTTCATGTTTCAAGGCTTTAGATCAGAAAGCAGTTGATTGACAGCACAGGGAAATGCTTCAATCGACCTGTTGGAATGTTGTAAAAGTAAAAATGAACATTTTCACCATGACTGTTTATAGCTATTAGAGTGCGGTAACCCAAGCAGCCATAATAATTGCATAGCCATCATTTGACGCTTCGTGTCACCTAGGATAACTACTGTATTAAATGCGCCAAAGCCCTGGTCGATTATTGAAAACCCTTGTTGAATACTGGAAATCCTAGTAAAAAATTAGAAGCTCTCATTGAAAAGTTCCCAGTATCTGTTAAATAGCTACTCCCGACCCCTTCTTCTCAGCAACCTCCATTAGGACTCAGAAGAGGGGGGGACTTATGATATGAGATCGCCTAGCAGGCCTAGCCCAATAACATGTGACCGCAATGGACGTGGGCCCATGGCGGCCTAAGTTAGCTACAAGCCCAACTTTTATGGGCCAGATAGATGATCGACCTAAATCGCCCTCAAGATCCTTGCACGCCGGGGCGAATACTAATATTTTCCCAATTTGACCATATTGTGGTCGACCACCGTCTGGACATGCAGACTCTCACTCAACATATAGTTACGACAATATTATAGTGTTTTGATTGGACATGAGGGATATCTCGTTGAATTATCCACCTCGACTAGGGAGGTCGAGTAAAGGCGACAACCTTTCTGCTGTATTAAATGACTCGCCAGGCGGCATGCCTCCTCATTAATAGGGCATGCCACTGCCTATACCGCTTTTTGCAGCCGCATCAAACTGGCGTGTGCCTCTAGTGTACCGCCTTGTCCTGGGAAGCTAGAGGCAGTGCCACCTGGAATAGTACAGAGAGGGAGAAGACTCAAAAGTCCTTGTGTAAAGACAAATGCCCGTCATATGTAACGAGGCCATCATGGACATATCAACCCTGTTGGGAAGACTATAAATAGCCCATAGCCAGCCTCTTGAAAGGTATGCACGTTGTCGTTCCAAGCCCCCACTCTGCTGCTCTATCTTCCAGTCGATCTTATTGACTTAAACGTCGGAGTGCCTTAACCGATGGCTCCTCAGCTAGCCTGACGTTTGCTACTGGTTGCAAGACTCAACCCCGATATTTCAAAAAGTATTTCTGTTGACCTAAAGCCTGGTCGATCATATTGGATCTCAGTCTAATACCCTCAAAATACAGATTTTACCTCCATCAAAAACTTTTATACGAGAGAATGATATTTTATCTTGAATAAAATATTGAAAATTTATTTATTATTTTATTCATGCACATAATATATGTTATTTGATAATTTTAAAAATAATAAAATAACAACATATATATAAGTAAATTTTACTTATCGGAGTTATAGAGAACATTAAAAGATGTTTTAGTTTATAAATATTACATGTTACAAGCTATGTACTGAATTAGTTATTAGATTATAACCTAATGTAAGTTATTTTCGTAAACAAAGTATAATGAGGTTTACATATTTACTCTAACAAAAAGTACTTAACATTTAAAAATCTCAAATGTCATAAAAATTGTAGTTGTAACTTCCACATCATTAAGAAATCATATAAAAAACTTTATATTTTAAAAAAATTATTTGCTTACTTATCATATCAAAATATGTATGTATAAATATATTTCTAATTTAAAAAGCGTATTTAGTTAAATATTTTGCTGTACTTTTATTTTCCTAATTCTTTCATTTTTTTTTATAAATATTATAAACTTAGAGTTAGCAATTCTTCATATTCCACAACTTATTTAAGTACAATTTATCTTCAAATATAATATATTTAAATTAAAATATTTATATTATTTTATTTAATTAGTAATGGATTTTATTTTTTAAATACTAAAAATAATTATGATTCATTTTTAATTACAGGAAGAAAAATAAATATTATTATAAAATAAATTATTTCAATATTAAAATTCTTGATGCACGAGACACATGCTAATATGATATATATACATATATGCTAGTACAAAGAAATTCAAAATGAGTACATCGACGAATCATTAGGTGATCAGTTAATTTATAGATAAATGTATAGTAATTTATATTGCTACTAAATAAAATATTAGTTGTAATACTGTGGGTGCTAATGCGCCTGATCAAGTGGTTTTGGTATGCTATTTACTGCGTTCAAACTTTTGGTGAGTATTATTATTGTGGTTTAGATAATTTTGTATTTAAGAATTATATTTGATTGGTGAATAAGATGGACGAGCTTACACTTCAGAAATTCAAGAAAATACACTCCTGTATCCCCAAAGTTCCATTTGGTTCCACCAGAAAGAAGTTAAAAATGAGACAAAATAAAATGTTTTGGTTGTTTATTTGCAAGGGAGTTTGAAAAAAAGAAGAAGTTATATCAATTGATAATATGAAATAAAAATATGAAGCATAAAAAATGTTATTTAATATAAAAAAAATTGCAAAATCAACGATGTGTGTGTGTGTGTGTGTGTTTTAACATTATGGCTCTGGGCTTGTAACATAACCCATTAGTAAAGCATTTGGCAAATTGGAGTACGTAACGCTTGTACAATTTAAGAGACTAGTATGGCCCATTTACAAAGTATATATGTAGTTTGGACTATTTTGTGTGTGTGTGTATATATATATATATATATTAATTTTAGGTATTGTTATTTGCATTCCTAAATTTGTTATTGGCACTGCAATTGATTTTTAGTTTATAGGAATTGACCATTATATCTCTTTATTTTCAAAATATCATTTAATTTAAATTGTTGGACAATTATACCCTTAGTGTACTATTCTGTATCCTATTAAATATAATCTTGATTCATTCATAACCTTAATTCATTCGATGTCAAACTTAATAGAACACATAAAAATGAACAGATTATATCATCTCTAAATTCAATCATCTCACTGAAGACATGACTTTAAATTTTAATAGGAAAATAATAGCATCACTACAAAAATAGTATATCTTCACACCCAAAATGTGGGTTTTGTTTTACTTTATAAAGACTGTGTATAAAGTTTTTCAATCAGAAAAGTGAAATAAAGGAAAAAAAAGTGCACTGCACCTTGTGTTTTAGACCTAGCAAAAAATCACTTATACTGCGGGTATCCTAAAAAAGGCGGATAATAGGTCTCATTTTCTCCACACAATTAAATGTGGGTAATTTTACTCACTTTCTAATTACTTGCCATTTTTTGACCCAACCCACGGGTAACCTGTGAACAACAATATATATATATATATATATATTAAATTTTTCTCTAATCATCACAACTAATATTTGGAGGATAAAACACATGTTTCTATGACAACAACAATGTTTAAGTGGCATTTAAATTTTTAATCCAAAAAACTTTTGACATATAATGGGATTTAAATTTGAACTTCAAAATATAATATATCTTAAAATCAATAGATGTTTAAACATTTAAGTTGTACTTTTTAAATTAAAATACTTGACATACTTTAAGTACTTGTTCAATTTAATATTTAAAATTTGTAGCCTCTTTTATTAGTTGTATTTAAGTAATATTTGAATAATATTATGTAAATTAAAAAATACATATTAATTTACCTTCAAGTATAAAAAACAAAAATAAAAATACCGGCACTTTTGGGTTATCCATCACCCATAGTCATGGATAATGGGTCCACTATTTCATATCCAATGGAAAATGCATAATCTTACGTATGGGTAAATTTACCCAACTCATCATTACTCATTCTTGGGTTACCCACGGGTACCCATTTACGAAGTCTATTGTTATTTCATATTAAATTGGACAAATTAAGGTAGAATGTTTTCATGTGTAACAAAATTAAAAGTGATAATTATTATATTAAAGGATATATTTGTCTTGTAAATTAATATAAATGAATTTGAAAAGTAAGTGGATATTTTGGTCAGTAATCTAACACAAAAATTTAGAATGAAGGGCGAATAATAAACTTTGGAGTGCAAATAACAATATCTATTAATTTTTCATTGTTTCAGCTTAAAGAAAATATTAAGGGTAAATTTAGAAAGTCCTAGGCGATTTTGTTAAAACGATGAAAATTAATATTTCTAACTCTAAGAAAATGATTGATTTGGCTTTAATTGGTCAGTTTAAAACATTTTAGTTGAAAGCTAATCTGCGATAAATTATTTTAAAAGAATTATTTAACCAAAGAAATTTATATTTCCAAATGTTTTGGTTATAATTATTTTACAAACTTAGACCAATTGGTGTAATCTTGCCAACATGCTTATTCTTTTTCCTTGATTCATAGTGCTTTAATCGTCAATGATGTTTTTGTTTGCGTTAATGGTGATGTAGCAAATCTATCTAATATTATAACAAAAAAAAAAAAAAATCTAGATTAATAGTGAAAAAGATGCCCAAGAGATAGAATTGCGCTTAGTCGCTAGGTGAATTTATTTACTAAATAGGCAAAGATTCACGATTTTATGTGAATCTTGTTTGATCAAATTAGAATAGGGTATGTGATCTCATAAAGTAACTCTAGATTTATTGAGAATCAAATTTGTTGATATTTGGAAAAAAAAATAAAAAAATAGTGTTTTGACATGCAGCACATTCTGACCGCGTGCAACATTTGCTATAAATACCATTCACTGTTATAACTTCATAAATGGATTGTTTTTGTTTTCATTTATTTATATATGTATATATGTACAAATTAATTAAGGATTTTAGGATTCGAATCCAAATTTCAAACACATAAGTATGAGTATGATGTTATGAAACTAATTAATTGCTCAATATCATTTTTACTTAAATAGACTATTTTAACAATTTTTAACAAATTTTTGAATTTATCTCTAATTAACTTATTGAAAGATTTTTGAACGATCAAGCTTCACTTAACTGATTTCACATCTACTATTTTCATATGGGTGACCTATATTAATTAAGGTTGAACTCGAACATGATTACAACTTTAAAATACCATTCACATAAATCCAATCAAATGACATCAATGACGATAGGAATTGCAATGGTTATTGGGGTCATTGTGCATTAATGAAACTTTAATTCATACTAAGAATAAATGTTGATGCGACGAGGAGACAATGGTATATCTAGGAGTGTCAGCTGAGCTGGGCGGGGCGGGGCGGGGCGGGGCGGGGATAGCTCCCCCGCCCCCCGCCCCCGCAAGGCTGAAATACCCCCCCCCCACCCCCATGGCGGGTACCCGTCCCCGCTTCCCCGCGGGGAGACGGGTACCCACGGATTTGATGATTTTTTTAATTTATCAAATATATTTAAAATTTTAGAAATAAAAAAATATTAAAATTTTTCAATAATGTAAATTACTTCAAAAATTAAAAGATTGTTAAACATAAGTACATAACACACGATATTTAATTATATTTTACAACAAAATATTAAAAGATAACTTATACATAAATATAAATTTTTAAAAAAGTATAACAATTCATCAATTTCTCCAAAAAGCTCTTAGCTCTCCCATTTAGCTTGACTCTTCACAAGAGCTCTCCATTTAAATTGGCTCTTACAAAAATATATGTATTTTATTAGAAGAAAAAATAATTCAAACAACCAAATACATTTCTATATTAATTTAAAAAATATTTACATCATCATCTTTATCCTCTTGTATTGTGAAGCATTCAAAATTCATTTTATATTTATATATATTTAATTATATATATAATATATATTTATATATATAATAGTAAATTAACGGGTAATGTGTACCCGCGGGGACGGGATCACAGTCCCCGTCCCTGTCCCCATTTAGCAAATGGGGATTAAATTATCCCCATCCCCGTCCCCGCAGGGGGAGAATTCTCCCCGAATCCGCCCCGTCGCGGGGAATTCCCCGCAGGTACCCGCGGGGACGGGTATTTTTGCCATCCCTAGGTATATCAACTATGTTTAGAAACACTTGGAGGTGAAATAAGCCCCCCAAAATGTGATTTTTGAACCCTTGCTAATCCAACAAATTAGGATAAATATTGGACCTTTCCTGAAAAGTGGTAACATTTGCAAATAAAAAACATCTAAATATCTTAGGGAATGTTTGGTTATGTTTTGGGGATAATTTTAATACATGATTTGCAGAAATAAATTGTGAGTGGGATTGAGGAATGTGATGAATTTTCGTTTATGTTTTCGAAAAATAGGTAAAAAAATATTTCGGGGAGTTTGGTATTTTAATTAATTTATATTTTAGGAGGGAACATTTATTAATGTATCAGTGAAATAAATATTTTTTTTAATTGGGTATTTGGGGTGAAAATGTAATTGAGTAATATTTTCATTGTAAGGATAATATTTAAAATATATATAATATATGTGCATATGGTTTTATTTTGCCAAAATAATTTTGTTTTGGCAAAATATAACCAAACATTGCCAAAACATCTTAAATATATACGTACATTTCGCTTTTTGTATATTCGTGTTCATATTGGATAATTGACTCGTTTACTTAAATATTTCTCAAGTGAGAGTTAGCTTGAGCTCAAGCATTATCGCTGTTTCAAATATTTCTTCCAGGTGCTCCTTTAATAATTAGTTAAATTGAGGTAATCATAAAAATAACATGAACTCCACATATATCTTAATTCAAACATATTTATATATGTACGTAGTTTTCTTAAACTCATCACTTGTCTAATTATTATTGGAGTCAATGCCACATATCTTCGACATAAAAGTGGAGTAAAGTCGAGCAACCCCTAATAGGCTAAAAAAGCACATAACTCATGAATTATGTTCCTCATTATCCACCCTTACGGGGAAAGGTCTACAGGCGGTGGACTCTAAGATCTTCTAGGATTCCATGCTGGTGCAAGACTGGTAATGACAGGCCATGTGCTCATTAATAGCATATTATGTTTATTTCAGGTTAGTACAAGTAAAGTCAAGAGTAGGATTAGGTCATATCACATGTAATTTGAGTTGTGAAAGACCAAATTTTGCGTCTGAATATTGGATAAGATCATAGGAATTGGATCCATATACCAATATGACAGTTAAATATTGATATATAGATTTGTAGTAATATTAACATTTTGGCCAGGGGCAGCTTCTTAAATTGATGTACATAATATATATATTTTATGAATGATCCTTTTGTTTTTTTTTTAAAAAATGTATACATTTTACAAACACAGATGCTTATGTTTCTACTTTTGAGTTGAAATAACTTAGTTGGTTGGAGGTAAATATTTTGTATCGGGCATTTTTAATTTTTTATATTTAAATTTTATTGTAGTTTAATTCAATAGAGCTCGCATCAATCGTAATCTTTCTCATATCAAATACATTGCTATCCTCAAAATGTACAGAGTCAAAATAATCAATTTGGATCCTTTGACTAGGCTCAACATATATCGTGTTGGAGTTAGCGACCTAATTCTTATGCTTATCATCAATGAAAAAGTACACTATTTCGTAATGTGATAAGGATCCAATATACATACATACATACATACATACATACATATATACATATAATGTCACATTTGAGGTAATGTTTATTGTAAAATCACATTGATTATAATATGGTAATCACAATAATCATGGTAGTGATCCCCCTTAGCTTTTAATTGAGTGAATACTTGTTTATTGGACTGAATAAGTATGAAAAATATTTTTTTGTCAACATGTAATTGAAAGCTAAAGTAGAAAGTCTTCTGAACAACTTTCACATGTTATCTTCTATGATGAGAACAATAGAACAATTAAAGAATAAGAAGAAACATAATCTTCCAAATTTAGCTTCAGAAACGATGATTGCTCTTATTGAATCAACAATAAACTCAAGCCTATATTCTAACAGATGAATAGAAGGATTTTGACTCCACAAATTTAAAATTCATGGCAAAAACAAATTAAAAAAAAAAAGCAAAATTTAAAATGAAAATTTAAGTATTTGATATCCATTATAATATTAAATTATTGAAACAAGCTCATAGATTCATTATTATAAATTTGAAATTGTTAAGTACAAATTCATTTATCCATACACAAAGTAAAAATGGGGGACCAACTATAGAAGAACATGCTTTTTGCCAGTTCTCATCACATTGAATGTTTAATGGAGCTAACCAATTATAGATTGGTGAAATGAACCAAACTCCCTAAAAGAGGAAGACACACAACTGGTACAGCTATTTGTGCAAACTATGCCTTGGAAAGAGGGTTCTTGATATGGCATTGGCCCTGAGAGCTGAGATTCACCTTTTAATATGTCTGCCAAATACCAATTAACCTACACAAGACAGCTTTTGCTTATTCAAGGAATTGCTTACTAACTGTCACCATTTTTCTGACTCTTTCAAGAGTTAAAATACTAGTATTTGGTCCTCCAGATTTGACCGGTTAACAAGCTGTAGACCCTTCTTTTTACTAGTTATAATGCAAGGCGAAGTATGAGCTAATATGAGTAAAGTGGTATTCCAATTAATTTGACCTATAATTTTTAAAGGCCGTGTTTGATATGAAAGACTATTAATCGCACCTAATTTTGAATGGATTAATATATTTGTTTGACATTGAATATTGTATTTGATATTATAAATTCCATAATCTTGTATTCCTCTTTGATTTGAAAGATTGAGAAATACTATTTTCTTAAATTTCACTATTGCCCTTATTTGTCCATCTCTAAAAATTAACTGTGTCAAAATGAGGGACAAATTTGTCTATGTGTTTTTTAGTTGATCTAATCATATTACAATCCCACCTCTAATCATGAGATGATAATTGACACCAATCACGTGAACAATACGGGTAAACTCTTTTATCAAACAAGTCACTAATATGAACTGAAGGGGCTAACCACCTTAATCTTCTGTATCAAACATGCCCAAAGATTATAAGTTTGAACTTATTTATATTTATAGTTTGTAAATTAGTCACTTTTATGATTGAGAGATTTAATATGATTGATACTTTAGTAGAGTTGTGAAGATGAGTTGGCTTTTTGCATAATAGTAGTGATTTAAATTGTATATTCTACTGTAATGAGGACTCTTTTATTACGTTTATAGAGGATTGCTAAATTCATCATCCTTTCTCTATTTTCTATTAAAGAAAAAGAATTATAAGTGAATGACATAAGTACGGTAACTTAACCTTAATAATTTTGTATAAACCTACAAAATTTTGGCAAGACCTTTTTATTAAAATGAATAATTACATTCGAGTTCATAAAAGATAGTCACTCACCTTCCACCAAAAAGACTGGAGTTATTCCAGAAAAGAGGGCATATGGCGTACACAAATTAAGCTCATGGTCATTTACAAGAAAATGGTGTATAAGTTCACCTTTCATTTAGGCAACAAAACTTGCAATTTTTGTTTTTGTCACTAGATCAGAAGAACATACAAGAGAATTACAAGAACAACTTACTCTATAGGAAAAATAAAAATGGTACAATAAAAGAAAAGAAAAAAAGAATTTTGGAACAGATCTGCAACTGCCAACTTACGTAACAGACTTGTTCTGCAAGTACCACAACATTAGATTCCTCTCCTAAATACTTGTCCAATTATGTTTGTACAGAAGTTAAAAGATTGGACCCTTTAGTTATGTACAATCAACATTAGTAGTACATTTTTCCAATCAAAAATAGGCTGGAAAATGAGAAAGAGAGGAATAGAAGAAGGCCCACATTGAAAACCCAACTCTCAGTTATTATCATAATTTAATTTTTGACTGTCCTTTTTTACCTCACCACTTCATGTGCTGTTGTAATGCTTTCTAGGAGTCAAGATCAGTGTTTTGTAGAAATCTATGCCCCAAATCTGGTGAAGAAGAGACTTCACTTCTTTTTTAACCATGTATAGAGTATTTTAACTCTTGACAGAATCAAGCCAACCTTGGATTCAGAAAAGTTGGTCAGGTTGAAAAGAGTATAAAAATTGACATGGTACCTAGAAAAGTATGAAAAGAAATAATAAATATGTAAGTGGAGCCAGGTAATAAAGCATAAGATAATTTACATATATATTTATATATCATGGTGGTTCAACAATTTTCCTAAGATCTATCTATTTATGTCCAAAAGATCGAATATCAAAGATCAGATAGAGATCGAAACATGAAATTATCAACATTAGTCAGAATCATTTGTGAAAATCGTTCGATAATTAAGTTAAAGAAACGAGATACTAGGAAACCATGTCAGAAAATAGGTAAATATCCAAAAAACGCATCTTGATGTAGTCATGATTGGAACATTTATAGCAAATTTTTAACTTGACACTCTTCCGTTATCAATCCTACATGGTATTATGGGATTTTTCATGTGTAAAATTTTAAACGGTAAGCATTACGAATCATTCTTAAATAAAATATAAACTGAACGGTGAGGATTTCGAGTCATCCTCCTATAAAATTTAAACTGGATTTGACCGCATAAAAAGACAGGTTATGGAGTGTTAAACTATTAATTTAAAAGAGTCGGGATGTACTTTTGCGCGACCAGGGGTATATCAATATGTATACATATATATATATATACACACACATATAAAAGGTTGATTGAATCTTGATTCCTCACTCACTTTCATTTATCTGCCAGTTTGGAACCTATATTTATTTCTTTGTGTTTTATCAATGCTGCCAAGAAAACTTCTGGCAGCATCTATGACTCAGAAAAACGTATAGCAAAGTACTATTATCTCTTTCCCTGTATTCTTATGTATTCACTCTAGTTCACAACTCATATTCATCTCATTGGATACTTCTTTTCCTTGGTCTTTTTTCCAAGGGGCCTCCAGCCAAAGTTCTTGGGAATCCTCTCAATTTTTTTCTGATATGATGCAAGAGCAAATAGGTATTCCAGCTTGTTTCTCATCAGGTGAGAAGGCCCCTGATGATCCTACTGCTATCACAAGATCAGGTCAAAATGTTTTCATGTCCATCTATCGGACAAAAATAGCAGATCAATGCCGCTTGATCACAGTTACATGGTGCAAGAATTTGCTCCTCCACGGCCTGTCTGTATCAGTTGAAGGGTCCAAGGGAGAGAGCCAGTATACCTGCAAAATTGAGCTGAAGCCATGGTACTTTTGGAAGAAACAAGGGTCGAAACGCTTTTTGGTTGATGGCAGGCCAGTTGATGTTTTTTGGGATCTTAAGGTTGCAAAATTTAATGGTGAAACTGAGCCTATCTCGGATTATTATGTAGCAGTTGTCTGTGATGACGAAGTTGTTCTTCTTCTTGGAAATCTGAAGAAAGAGGCTTACAGAAAGACAGGATGTAGGCCTGCCCTTATTGATCCCATTTTGATCTCAAGAAAAGAGCACATTTTTGGTAAGAGAAAGTTTCTTACAAGAGTTAAGTTCCATGAGAAGGGCAGTTTCCATGAGATATCAATAGAGTGCAAGAACAGAAGTAGTACTAATAATGAGGTTGATCCAGAAATGGAGATTCGGATCGACGGCCATTTAGTTATTCATGTGAAGCATTTGCAATGGAAATTTAGAGGGAATGAATCCATTCATCTCAACAGAGCAAGAATTGAGGTTTATTGGGATGTCCATGATTGGCTTTTTAGCCCAGGTTTAAGGCATGCTTTGTTCATTTTCAAGCCGACTTTATTATCCACATCTTCTTCCTCACTTTCAACATCTTCATCTCCACCACCCTCATCATTGGCATCGACTCCATTGTCTGGGAGTTCTGGCTCGACGGAAGGGCTCAATGCATGTGGAGCACCTGATTTTTGCCTCTTCCTCTATGCCTGGAAAGTGGAATGAGAAAGTTACATAGGCCTAATGCTTTTCGAGCATCATAAGGGGCCAAAAGGATGTTGCAAAAGGAAATGGAAATGATGTGTTATGGGCCAAGTTGGAATGTGGTTAGGATGAAGATTGGGTTTCGAAGTAGATAGGAGCAAAAGCACATGGGGAGTAAGTGGCCCTCTCTATTGAGGTTGGAAGATAGTTTACAGCTGGTTGTAAACAAGTGGCATGATTGAAGAGGACAGATATTGGAAAACATACATACATACCCAATAATCTCCCATCTAGAGGCATCTCTAATGTTTTTTATTTTATTTTATTAAAGTTCTCTTGATCTGGTCTTGATAAGTGAGCAAACTATATGTGATCATATATGCCAATTTGGCACCTCTGTATTCTACTAAATCTCAAGTCTTGAAAATAATTACTTACTAGTTTGAAATGGGGAAAAAGCAGTCTTTCAGATTTGTCCTATCAGTTGTCCTAGAATCATCAATTGTTCACATTGACCGCAAACAAGAGTCTTGCATTATGTGCTAAGTCATATGCTAGTTTCTGACAAGATAATTTAGTTAATGGTCAGACATCCCAATCTTAACTTTAACATGACTAACAATCATAGGTCCCTACATGATGTGTCTTCGATTCTTAAGGACTCGGTTTGGGTAAAACTGCTGTTTCGGTGCTAAATTCAGGTATTGTAGATATTGCCTTATTTGTATTCTCGAACATTTTTGAACTTTTTATTTAGTCAAAAATTTTATTTTTAAGTAGTTGTTGTTTATTATCTTCAATATAATATTCTTACTAGCCATGTTCTGTGGGAATCATTGAATCAATGGATAAACTTAGTTCGAAGAAGCTGGCAATGAAATGCTGGGAAATTATACTGGGATGGGAAGTTCAATTAATCGATATTTAGAAGTTGAGATTTCACCTCTATCATCAATAGCTTTAGCTAGGGCTCAATAAAATTCCATTCATTTGCGGTTTGAGCATAGCTAAAAATCCATTTTATAATTATTCTCACTTCCTTGAGTAGGGAAAACTAAATGCTAAGTAGTGAGAATTTTAATGATTCCTCTGGAAGGAAAAAAAAAATATAGATGTCTCCTACATTACCTATTTGAAAGTATGGACATAATATTGCAAGAGTTATTTATATGAATACTACATGAAGAACATAATCCATGGGAAGATCAGGAATATTGTATGTTTCCCATCATTGATACCATGGAGAAGCCAGGAGATCAACTTGTAAACAAAAGAGATTACTACAAGAACTAGGTGAGCAAAGCAAATCCAATTGTGGGAATAGGTTTAAAGTTGTCTGAAGTTCACATAATCTATAATCATGCACCATGTGATAGACACAACACAGACTCATGAAAAATTATCTGAAGAGGCAACAGCTGTTTAACATTACAATTTGACAACTCATTTCTAAAATTATTGCTTGCTACAAAAAAATAATAATAATAATAAAAAATCTTGAGAACATAGAGAACACTACAAAAAAATATGGAGAGCGGTTTTGGACATATTTAGCCAATTATAGAACCTCAAACAAATTGCAGCACAATTTCTTACCACCTTCATGGAATAGTTTCATCGTCATAATCATAAGTAATATAACAATATCAAAATTCTTGTCACTATTTTGAGCCAAAGCCAAACAGTTTTGCAAAAAAGTTCTTATTCTTTCCACGGGAGGCTTCGTTTGTTTTTGCTGGTGCTTTTGCTGGAGTCTGGGCAGGAGACGGCGTAGGTTTACCTGCAGGAGAGAAATGGGTTAAAATCAGTCCTTTTCTTGGTTCAAAAAAATAAAGAACTGCCTTAGATCTTCATTATATAGAAAAAGTCATTATCAAATTCTTGAGTATTTTGATAGCATCTGATGTGGCCCTAAGTCTGAAGCGACACATTTGCTTTTGTCTATTAAAACAATTCCCTTGTACTCCAAGATTTGAATCTTTTTCACAGGTATGACCCGACCCACCTTGAAAATGGAGGGTGATCTATGATGTGTGGCTCTAAGCCCGAAATGGCACATTTGCATTTGCCTACTAATAATTCTCTGGCACTCTAAAATTTGAATCTTTTTCATAGATTTGACCTGATCTGAGTTTGAGATTTGGGGTGATCCATGATCCGGGTCATTTTTAGTATGTATGTGGCATCATCTTGGCGGATGACTGGGGCTTAATGTCTCAAGTTCAATTCATATCAATCATCCAATATAAATATCTCGAATTACTTGATAGCATGCAAAAATATTTTTTAGTTTATTATTTTGTAACTTCGCTCTAGTTTTGTGACTCTTATTAGTTTTAATTTTGGAGAGTTTTTCGTTGTGATCAACCTAATAACCTTAATCCCGTAAAACATTAATTTATAATATTATATTTTGCCCTAATTTTACAACTCATATTACTTTAAGTCGTGAATTTTTCATTGGGATTAATCCAATAATCCTGACCCCATATTATTTTAGGCCTAAAACCCATAGTCCGACCCGATCATAAGGAAAGCCATTATCCAACCAGCCAGATAACGAAGAGAGTCTATATGGATAGATCTAAGGGCCAATACCAGATCAGCATCCTTGTTTCTATATGCTGCAATATAGCTCATCTTGCACATTACAAATTTTGCTCCCAATTGTCAATTATTGTCTTTTTTTCTCATAATGACATTTATGAAAGAGAAAGCAGCCAGTTTCACTTCCATTCACAAACAAAACATATACTTTAGGAAGATTTGCTTTATGCACAAGTTAATTTCTTTCATCATAGTCTTAGTTGTCTATGACTAGCACAGGTCCACTAACCAACAAGTTATGTGTTAAATGCTAGTGAGTAGTGATCACTTCTCTTATCACAGGTTCTAAGGTATAATTTCAAGGTAAAGAATAGTAGAAACACAAGTAGTTAAAACATGAAAGAGTTACCTGGAATAGGTGAAACCTTCTTTGTTCTTGCATCATTTGTATCATTTTGGTTTTTATCATCACTTGGTGCAAGTACTGCATTGGAAGGAATCTTCTTGGAGCTTCTACGCTCTGTTGGCGTTCCATTGTCCCAGTTAACTGCATTCACCGGTTAAAAAAAGAGTACTGGAGATGTAAATCCCATCTGCAAAAACATGCTACATATACTAGGTATGATGTTAAGCTTACTTTCACTAGGAGGTTTCCCATAAGTACGGCGCAGAACTTCAAAGAAGTTGTTGTCTATTTGATCTTGCATCACTTAAAGGAAAAATGACATCATTGGATTTAATCAATTTATGGTTCCTAGGTTTTTTTCCAATTTAAGATGAGAGATTGAAAACATACACTGATCGAAAAGTGTATTCCTGTAGTTGGGGGCTGAGGCAACTGACAGCAGCTGAACTGCCTCTGCATCTCTAGTCATAGACAACTTGGGAGAAGTACTTAAGTTTTGTGTGTCTAATAAAATGCCTGCCAGCTGATCATAAATGAACATTTTTTAAGTTTCTTGCTAAAAATGATCACTCACTATGTATATACGTCTTTTAAAATTTGGGAAAATTGTTAGCATTTTCTACCAGAAGTTTTTTCAAGATCGGGGTCTGAAGGAGATCGTAAGCATCCTCACAATAGTTGTCCGTAAGAACAGTACAGGCCGACCCAACCTAAAGACAAAAACGTGAAACAAAATAAGATTGTAAAAGAGCTTCACTTTTGCTCATACTTATGAAGTAGTAGTCATAAAATAAACCAACCTCGCCATTGGTTTTAAGGACGTCCTCCCCTACTACAAGGATGCTCAACTGCTTAGCCATCATTAGTGTTTCCAAGTCAACCTGATTGATCATAGTACAATAGACTCAACAGTTATTTGCAACTAGTGTTCCACAGAAAGTTCGAGTTCATGGGATTCAACTAGACAAATGGCTAGCAAATAAATATATACCTCATTTGAAAAGAGTAAAGAAGTAGCATCAAGGCCAACATGGTGGAAGAGCCAAGCCGCTTGCTGCTGCTTCCACATTTTCCCTCTCATAATGTTCATCACAGGCACAACAAACTCGAGGTGTTTTTCGTTCCGAGCTCCTTCTTTCTTATTAGCTCTCATTCTGTTTTCCATTAGCCACGCATAGCATGTGGCAGCCACCATGGAACTCGTACCTGAAGATGTCTCCAAAGATAGTAAGAATTTGACTTCTATCAACAAAAATTAGGGCAAGAATTCACTCTTTATGTCAAAGAAAACTTTATCTAGCTAGCCTGTTTATTCAAAATTCTTGAGGGGATTGCTTATGTAGTCTATTAACTCTTTAGGACTCGATCTTGGTACTAGCCCACAACAATCAAAATCAAATCATGATTCAATTAATGAAGCAAATTCAATTAAACAACAGCCAATACCATAGAGATATGGCCATAAACTACAAAGTCTTACCATTGGTAAAAGATCATGTAGGTAAAATGTTGAAATAACTGAACCTTCAACTGCTGAAAAGATCAGAATTAGAGCAAAAACTTAACTGTTTGAAGGTCCAGAGAGCACAATCTTGGCCTTGCCATTGATTTCTCCACTCAAAAGCTTCCCAATTTTGACCCTTTGCTCTTTCAAGAAACCATTCAAGTCCTGACCCTTTAAACCTACATCCTTCAACTGCTCATCAACCACATTATCCTTCTGCCAGATCCTATCAGTTCTGCATGTTGAAGAAGATATGGACCGTCGATGGGCTGACTCCACCAAGTTCCGCGGTGGTGATAGGACCCCGCCCTCCGGCACAGAGCATGTACTTGACGAAATCGACCGCCGGTGAGTCGACTCCACCAGATGCTTCCGAGGGGAGAGCAACTGAGTGTCCAAGACTGTAGTAGTTGCATTATTGTTGTTGCTGTTGGAAGTAGTACTTGTAATTTTGAAATTCCGTTTGGGAAGGGAAATCGCGGGAAGGTTAGTTGGGACTGTGATAGGGTGTGACTGGGGTGAATTGGGCTCGGTCTGGAACCGGGACCTACGGTACATTGATTGGCGTGGAGGAAGAGGTGCGCCCCCTAGATTGTTAGTGGGGATTGGTGGTGTGGGGTCAGGAGAAATGGCGGGGTCAGAATTACTGGGGATTTTAAGGATGTTGGATAACTTTTGGCCTTCTAATGTAAGAGATCCATCTGCTTGTGGAGTGTCCAAATTAGTCTCTGATATGTTTCGGGTGTGTATTGCTGTCTTTGAGAGGATTTCCCCACTGAACCCTTCTATTGCCCTGTGCCTATTGAGGCCAGCGAGGAGCAAAGAATTTCTCTATTATCATAAAAACATACCAAAAAAAAAAAAAAAAAAAAAATAGAGTACCTTTAATTCTCGACTTAAAGATTATCTTACCTTCTGGCTGATCTAGAGAGGGGGTCTCTCTTATCAAGAGACGAAGTCGAAAACCTCCCTTGAGCTCTAGCGAACCGTGGTGATCCAACGAGCCGAGAGGGCGAATCAGATCCCCTCGTAGGAGAAGAAGCCATCATCCTCTTGGCCTCCTCGAGCCACTCTTGAGTCTGCCTACTGCTAACGCTCCTGGTGCTGCAGTCAAAATCATCCTCATCGCGATCGCCTAACACACGGCCTGCGCCAGCGGTTAGGTTATATTCTTTCTTGTGATCAGAACCGCTAATGCTACCAAAGAACATGTCGTTCATGAAATCAGTAAGGTCCGGAATTTGGTTAGCATTTTGGCTAAAACGTCTTGTTTCTACTAACTTCCTCTGCAGGCTGATCGACGCTGCCCTGCCTTCGTTTGGCAGTTGCCGGATGAATCTCCTGTCAATGGCTTCCGTTTTCATCATTAGGCCGAAGGGTTGATCGCACCGGTGGAATTGCGCATGGAACTGCACGTAGAAAGGGGAAAAAAAAAAAAAAAAAAAGATTGTTTAGAGGGGAAAGGAGACAGAAGGGCTGAAAATTCAAGAGGAGATTGGTTGATGAAATTATTTCATGGATAGTAAAGTATATATTGAAACAAATGCCGGCCTCAAGAAGTGTCTTTTTGTGTGTGTACTCTGCCTTGTGAGGATGGCACATTGGCATGTTAGGCTGCATTTGTAAGTTTTGTGTTATATTTAAATGGGGATTACTCAGTCCAAGTTATGAAGAATAAATTGAGAGTGATATTAATTTTTTGGCGCCTTGTATTAATACATAGAGCATATGCTCAATCACCAATAGGAATTTTTTGTTTTTATTTGGTGCTTAATTTTGTAAATATTATGTGTATATGTATGTATATATTTGAAACAATTTCAATGCATTCTCGTCATTTATTGTAATTAATTGGTTATTGATGTTTCTAATGAAATAGTTATTGATATATTGTGTAATTTTATAATTAATGTAAGGCTTTAAGCTAAGGATGTATTGAGAATATAAAAATAGAAATCGACATAAAAATTTATGCGTTTGTTTCTAAGTAGGAGAACATATCAGAAGTCCCGCTACCCTCTGCCCTCTGGGCAAAATCTAAGTCAGACAGGCAAACATCTCAGAGAAGATCAGAAGTCCTTGCCGCTATGCTTAAGTGTTTGTATTTATTTAAATCTATATGCTTTGAAAGGAGAGAAAAAAACAAAAAACAAAAAACAAAAAACTCTTGATTTTAATTTTAAAAACAATTAATTGTTTTATTTTTATTTATTTATACACACGCACTCAATTTTATACTTTATGTGTGAGACTTATGCTATTGAGCCAAATACCATTTAACAACAAATAAATATATATGCACTCACTTCTGTAATAATATAAAAATTACAAATGTACATGCAAATAAAATATTGCTGAAAAATTAGGCGAAATTGGGAAAATTGTTGAAGATATGTAATGGACCTTGTGGTGAAAAAGAAGTCCACTTTTTCATTTTCTTTCGCATAAAATGGTATTGCTGGATTCCTTACACTAATATACCCTCTTTTAATTCCAATACAATATGTGGTTGGATGTTATTGATGATATATGCTTGTTGCTTCTAGGCTTGAGGTGCAAATGTATGCATATTTTCTTAAATTTCTTTTAACAATGACTAAATAAACATAGGCCAATATCGTGATTAAGGAAATAATAATCTCTTGCGGAAAAGAGACCTATCCTCTTGTGACTTTGGGTTAAATGAGGTCTTGCCAATTTCAAATACATCGTTATATCAAATATCAACGAACAATATATCAACAATCATCAATTAACAAATTATAAGATAATCGATTATTATATAATAAGAGCTCATTTGCTTGCTTTAATATTGTATGATAGATACACAATTCAATTTAGTTCTTATATTTGGTTCATTTTTAAAAGCCTTTGATACAGTTAAGACCCAACATGCAATTAAAGCGGAACTTGGCTTGTGTATCAAAGCCTTGTGTTGTGATATATTTTCCAACCTAAGTTGAAAATAAATTGTAGTTTATCAAATGGGTAATCATGCCAAACAAATAATTAAAGTTGGATATCAAGTTATATAAAATATACAAACAAACATTAAATAAGATACATAATAATCCACTATTTATCCTACGTATACGTATCATACTTAATCCAAACACACAAAGTAAACAAATACACAGGAATTCAAACCCAAAATTGAGAGTTTTGCTATGTGGATCAACTCTTATCATTTGCGCTAGACTTTATTGGCAATCCCTCTTAGTTATTAAAAGCTTGTGTTATTTAAAATTATAGTTTCTCTTATTATTGATATAAATATTATTGTTTACACTTAATAACAACAAAAATAATTGTAATACCCCAAATCTTTTTGTGAATCATTGTAATAATATATTTTTAATAATATGTATTCCCTAGAACTGCTATCAATTATACCTCTAGAGCTACTTAAATTTTATAAATCTAAGTCTGAATGCCAGAGTTTCCATTTTTTTGAGGAAATTTTTTTGTATATATATGATATTGAATGTTAAGAATAATGGATCAATTTTGGTTGGCATCATTTTGGATTGCTCTTCTTTTGTAATTTGAGTATACGACTTTTTTAGAGCTTGATTAATGTTTATGGGATATTAATAGAAAATAAATCACTACAAGAAAATTGGCATTTAATGACACTAACTTGGTGACATTTTATAATATAATGACACAAAAAAGTTTATGGTGATAGTTGTAAAAGATGTCACTATAATTTAATATTTGATGGCATTTGATTATTAAATGACAAACAAAATAGTAATATTTGATTGAAAATGCTAATATAAATGTATTTAAAAAATATTTAATTAGTGTCACTATTTTTTTTTTCAAAAAATACCACTAATATGTAGTTATAGTATCATTTGAAGAAAAACGTCATAATATATTAGTGGCACTAGTGGCATTTATGATGTAATGACACACAAAAGTAATATGGTGATAGCCAAAAAAATATCACTATAATAAATATTTAGTGGCATTTGATTATTTGATGACATATAAAATAATGGCATTTGATTAAAAATGACAACACAAATATAATGTGAAGGCATTTAACTAGTGCCACTAATTTTTATTAAAAAATGTCACTCATATTTATTTATATATGGTGTCATTTAGAAAAAATGCCACAAAATATTAGTGGCATTCAGTAATGTAAAGACACATAAAAGTATTATGGTGATAATTATTGAAAAATATAATTATAATACAGTATTCAGTGGCATTTGATCAATAAGTGAGAAAAAAAATAATAGTGACATTTGATTGAAAATGCCAACATAAATATATTTGCAAGGCTTTTAAGTAGTGCCACTAATTTTTTCTTAAAAAAAATGCCACTTACATTCATCTATGGTGTCATTTGTAAAAAATACCACAAATTATTTAGTGGCACTAATTTAACATTGCTTTACAATATATTAACACATTAAAGCAATATAGTACTAGTAATAAAAGTGCTATTTATAAAAACATAATTTTATTGAAATTACCAAAATAACTATATATGTTAAAAGCATTAAACTAGCATCACTACTTTTTTTTTTTTTTTTTTGTTTGAAAACAAAAAATCATTCATAATTTAGTTATGGTGTGACATGAAATAAATATCACAAAAATAGATAAAGTATACATAGTTATTAATAACTATAAAATTTAAAAATTTATATCTTATCATAATGTATTGATGAAATTAACTACTCAATATAATTTTAATGTATTAAATATTTCAACCATATTTTTCAAGAAGTATAAAAATTTAAGTTTTTGCCAATTTTTTCTCCTCATCTATACATCATTATTTTGAATCTTTTCTATCTCTAAATTTAATGTCTCGCATTTTATAAATGTGTTATTTAATATAATATTTCAAACATATATTTAAATAATTGAGAAAATATAATTTTAAATTATAAAAATATAATAATATTTTTGGATATTTATAATGAACATTTGGTGAGTAGCGTAACGGTAAACTCATATATTTTCAAGTAGCATGTTTGAGTCTTATGTAGAGTAATTGGAGCATGTTGTAGTCTCATATATGGTGTATTGGAGGCAAATAAAGATGTTACTTAAAAGAATCTTTTTTGCCATTTAATTTGGCATGTTATTTAGTTAATTTTTATGGCATGTTAATATGTCATCTAAAGGCATCTTTTGTGGTATTTTCACATCACTATATGCATTTTTTGTAGCGTGTTAGTATGTTATTTAAAAGTATCTTTGTGAGATTTTAACATGTCATTTATTGTATTTTTTATGGCGTGTGTTATCTTGTCATTTAAAGAAATTTTTGTAGCGTTTTAACATGCCATTGTATACAATTTTAAGTGGCATATTAGCACGTCATCTAAAATAATTTTTAATGGCACTTTGACATGTTATTTAATACATCTTTCATGATATTTTGATATGTCATTTGATGCTATTTTTGTTGCATTTTGTTAATGCCAAAACAGTTAATTTATTGACATTTATACCTTTAACTACACTACTACAAGTGGCACTTTTAGAAAATGTCATTAAATATAAAATTGTCACTATAATATTATTTAAGTAGCATTTTTTAGTGTCTAAAATGCTTAATTTTGTTGTAGTGAATATTGGATATAAATTATATTCTTTTTGAAACTTATTAAGGATTCTATTTTAGATACTTACCTTGATTGTCTTCCAATTTTGAGAATATAGACTTTTGATCTTAATAATTTTCTAAGAATTGCTTAATGATGTTTGAAGATGTAGAATTTATCTACTTGCTATAGAATGCCACTTACTTGGTGGAAGCTTCAGTGATTAAATCTCATATTAATGATTAAAATAGGTACTACAAATTGAAGCCATGAATTAATCCTGCATAAGAGGTTATTTTGACTTGATGTATTGATAAGTTATAATTGTATGATATATATATATATATATCCTTTCAGTATGTGAAGAGGCATTGGAAGTGGATAAAATATGTCAAAAAGATTAAAAATTTTTTTTTTTGGGGGGGGGGGGGGGGGGGAATTAACAATATGATACAACCCAAGTTCTCGTTATAATGAAGGAAAATTTAATCTTTTGTTGCATATCTTATTTAAGTTAATTTAGTGACTTAGGTGGACATTAACAGAATTAGTATTATTGCATCGTTTTAGAGCATATATTTAAATGGTTGGATTGTCAAAAGTAAGTCTAATTTTGAATTACTCAACTCCAACTATTTAATTTATTTTGAAAGTTGAGTAAGCCGATAACTTGTAAAGATCTATAAATTCAAGTTGTTCAATTAATTTTAGGTAATGATTGAGCTCATAACTGGTGCAGAAAAAAAGCACACAAATCATTATCATGTGTTTATGGGTTTAGGTCCACGATCATTAAATTAGAGATGAGAAAAACCACTTTTTATTTAATTTTTGAATTTATGAATAAGGGCATCATTTTGAAAGTCTTTCCATCATCTTAAAAGTCTTCTTAGGTAATTCGTAACCCCCATAATGTATCCAATCATATTAGATGCCGTACATATAGGTGATAGGAAACCTTAAAACATATTTGCTTGTGCCGCCTTATTTTCATGCAGGAATTTACTACAGACAACCTAAGTTTATCCATAAAGTTAATCCTAGATGAGAAAGATCACAAAGGGTAAGACGAAGGGTCTAAAGACCAATGGCTTCTCATTTTTAAGGCGGTATTCACATCTTTAGTCACTTCTGACGTTTAAGTATATTTAGGCTCTACTTTATCATGATTTATTGTGTATAAGATTTAGAAAATTCGGATCACCCCGTAGGTTAAGCAAAAACAAATCTGAGATGGGCAAGTAGTTTTTGCCTTCTATTTTTTACAATATTTTTATGAATGAATACATGTATGTTCTGTATAAATTATTTTCAATATAAAAGAGGATTTGAGCACGCTATATAGGGCTGTAAATGGATATTCAAAAATTCGTTTACCGTTTGCATTCGTATCTATTTATATAAAATTTATCCACATCCATTTAAAGCAGATATTATCTGTATTTGATTAGTAGATATCCGATTATAAATGGATACAAATATGTAAATGCGTATCCGATCCGTTTAATATTCGATTCGAATATATATTAATCAACATAATTATTGTTGGTTGACTTTATAATTAATATACTTAAATGTCATAATAATAATAATAATAATAATAATAATAATAAGTACTAATAATCAATTATAAAGTCAATTATTAATTAAAAATTATGCTATTTGTTTGATTGCTTTCGTTTTAATGAAATTATGTAATTCCTTCTATTAATTAAAATATGTATTTGTTATCGGTTCATAGATTCACGTATTTTGATATTCGTAAGTGGATATATAAATAATTATCATCGAATATGAATATAAAATAATAATTTGAATACGGATAAGTTTAATAAAATATGAATGCATCTGAATAATTATAATCGATACGGATATATCCGATTCCGACCAATATCCGATGGATACGAATTTGAATATCATTTTTAAATATTCATCAAATTCATATCCATATTCGAATATTCGAAAAGTTAAATGGATACGAATATGAAAACAGTGTATCCAATCTGTTTAATATCCATTTACACCCCTAACGCTATTTAAGACTTTTGATAAGTAAAGTAAGTAGTTCTTCTATATTTTGTAAAATAACTTTTCAAAAAGAAAGTATATATGTTTTTTTGTTTAATTATTTTTTGTAAAATGAAAGTTAGAATTTACTATGTTAAAATTTTCTATTATTTAAAGTCTATGATATAGTCTAATGTCCTTTTTTGATTAAATATTTCGTGTTAAAAGGAAGTGATGAAAGACTATGGTTTGGATGCTTGGATAACTATTGACAAGAACAAGTTTTGGAATTCTGCTCTGGGGTTATAGTAGCAAAAATATCTAAACCCACATAATGAGGTTGTAGTTAAGGTCTTCCTATGCATAATAATAATAGTGTCTGAGCCACTTAACGGGTTTGCATTTAAAGCCCCTACACGGGTAATAATAATAGCCTCTGAATCCACTCAACAGGTTTTTTGTTAAGACCCTCCTATAGGTAATAATAGTAGTGTTTGCATTCACTTAATGTTGTTGTAGTTAAAACGTTTTACGGAGAATAATAGTTGTGTTCGAACCTATTTAATAAAGTTATAGTTAAGATCTTGATCAAGATAGTCGATTGGGATTCTAAAAATTCACGAGCATGGATAAGTAAATGAATTGTTAAGTTAAGAAAGTTTTGAAAGTATGTTTTTGGAAATATTATGATAAGCATAATTTTCTAACCATTGACAAGATTTAATGTTCTAGCAATGTCTGAAAGTATGTTTCTAAAGATATTTTGATGAGTATAATTTTCTTATCATAGTTTGATTTAATGCGAAAAGTTATCATGTGATATATAAATGTCTTTACAAAACTATTTCATTGTTAAAAGTTGGTCTATTTCATTGTTAAAAGTTGGTTGTTTTGGTTTACTTTAAAGAAGAAGTATGCTTTTCTTACGTGTAAGTAATTTGCTCAAATTTGCTAGAAGGTTAAGAAACTATTTACTAGACAAAGTGCCGCTCATACCATCATATAACTATCTTTGTAGAGGATTTAGTTCAGAATTAAGATAACGATCAATTTTACGATTGGTGACAAGGTATGAAAATATTTCTTAGTTTTGATTCGAGTTATTAGTTAAGAACTTTGTTTATTGTTGAAGATAATTTTCAAATGATTGTAATAGTTAAGATTGATTTCCAAATGTAGGTTTTGATTTCAATATTTGAGAGTTCTAATTGTCCTTTGCCGCGATATTTTTGAAGTTTTATGATAAAATCTTATAGATTTTAGTACATTTTGGTTTACATGGCTTAATGCTCCTAAGTTCTTTGGATTTAGGAGCATTGTAGTGTCATGTTCTAAATTTGTGGCGTGACAATGATAATAATATTTATAATAGTGATTGCATTAATAATGTAATGAATATCAAACTACTAATGCAAAGATTTCATAGAGGCAAAATATTTAGACCCATGCACCTAAATATGAAGTTCGAAATTCTAACTTTAAGTACATGTGCATCTGTAAATATTATAAAAAAAAAAAAAAAAAGCCCATAATAGAAATCCTAAACTGAGAAGCATAAATAACTCGTTTGTTGGACTAAGAAATGCCCAAGACAAATGTCAATTTCTTAATAGTTGGGTTTTGACTTTAAAATTCATCTTTCCTCCATTCCATGAGCCATATGATTGGGCCCGGAGACAGTTTGCTTCGTCCAAGTCTTCAATCCACCAATGTGGATTGTTGATTTGGGCAAAACTTGGGCTTTTCAAATTCTATCTCGGGGTTCACTAGATTGAATTGAAGAATTTTGACAGGGGGAAAAAGATTTAAATTTTGAAATCCACAACAATAATTAAAATAGGTTTTAAACATTTTTTTTATTAAGATGTTGGTTATGCTTGCATTTTGGTTCCCATTGATTTTTGATGTCATATTACTACTACTCTCCCCTAATGACTAAAATGTTTTGATGTGCGGTCGACTAATTTGGAGATCTTGCATCAGTCTATTTATGTTCTTTTTTGGGTTAGTAAGTAGAACTATGGGTCCTAATTCTTGAAACATAGAAGCACGTCAGAGAAATGCTAGGAAGGTCCCACCTATACTCTTTCGATGCTTAAGTAGGATAGATAGATAAGGATGATAAGTTGTTATGTATAAAGAGATTTAAGAGTTACTAGAATGTAACTTGTAACAGAATGAAGATTGAGGTATTTAGAGGTGAGGGCCTTGTGTAGAGCCACCTCTTTGGCAAACAGATAACATTGTCCTTAAAGAATATCAGTTTTAGTCACTTAATAAATCTTTATGATCTTTTTGGATCAGAGATAAGCGTCGTCCAAATAAGATATGTACTTCTTTGAGAATGAAAGAAAAAATTGATCTACTTTCATATGGAATTCTGACCTAAATTTCTTGGCCCCTCAATATTGAATCAAATCCTCCTCCTGAGGATTAAATAATGTGTTTCTAGAATCTCTTATCTAGTAATTTCCAAACTCTTTTTGTATGTAGAGGTGATGCAACTCAAGATCTTGGGTCTAGACCTCAAACTCAATTTCCCAAATGGACTTTGCTCTCAGTCTCAATCTCGACCTGGATCACACTTCACACAAGTGATTTTTGGTCTCTGACCTAACCACAAGATCACACGTTAGGCTAGCTAAGATCGCCCTCAACTAAGGCCATCCGATACCTAAATTAGTGTGATGCTGAAGTGATCAAATGAGAGCTCAAAGTAGTGTTAAGAACTCAAGTAAAGATGAGTAAAGGTGAGTAGATATGACATGACCTGATATTGTGCAATTTCCCATTTTATAGGCATTAGTTATCCTTTTTCTGTATGGATCGAGGTGGCAAATTGATGTTCATCAGATCTATAATCGATCGATTGTCCATAATCTGGGTTATGACCTGAGCCAGTTCATGTTCTACTGAGTCTTGACCTAACCCGAATATAAAGACATGGATCTTCGCCCTATTAGGGTTTTTTGCTAAAATCTAAGGGCAAAATAGTCTTTTGGCTACTCTCATTAATTATCATCATCATTAGCTCCCCTATTTTCAAGTGTATTAGCTCTTTTCTCTGCTATGGGGAATAAATATGTACACTATTGAAAGTAGGCGTTAAATCATCTCAGCTATTCGATTTGGCGCTATCAATCTGGACCATTGATGCTGCCTTGGTAAACGAACAATCTTATCCTGTTGCTAAAGCTGGGGGCTTGGCGTAGTGAGACATGAACTCTTAGCTTTGAAATTTTTTTATTTTCTTCTTACTTTCTTCTATTTTTGCTTAAGTCCCCGGGTCCACTTTGTGATCCTGGTTCGAGACCCTTTTGACGTTTTATTCCTGTATTGTGAGCTTGAACTGCAATGCGTATGCAACTAAGATTTTTTGTAATCAAAATGCAACTCAGCGAAGTATGTGAGTTCATTCGCAGTATAGAAAATTGTTGAGCATTTAATTATCTTTTTCAGATATTAATGTCTTCTCAGTTCCATATAGATTTTTCTGGAGGGGGTCTTGCACAACCTTTGGTGAGATCTCCTCAAATGAGATCTTGCATAGACGAGATATTTTGGACGAGTTCTTGTTCATAACTTGCTAAAATCTTATGAGATCTTGCTTGGTATAGATCCTGCGCAGACCTCGTCGAGATTTTTTTTCAAATGAGATCTTGCTCAAATCTTACGAGGTCTTGTTCATGTGAGATCTTGCATGGATCTTACAGTGTCTTGTTTGTGTGAGTTCTTGTATATATCTCACTAAGATCCCTTTTAAATGAGATCTTGCTCAAATGTTACACGGTCTTATTCATGTGAGATCTTGCACAGATCTTACAACATCTTGTTCATGTCAGATCTTGCGCAGATCCTACGAGGTCTTGTTCATTTGAGATCTTGCACAGATTTTATGAGGTCTTGTTTGTGTGAGATTTTGCACAAATCTTACGGGGTTTTATTCATGTGAGATCTTGCACAGATCTTGCTGAGATCTCTTTTAAATGAGATCTTGCTTAGATCTTATGAGATCCTGTTTGTGTGAGATCTTAAGAGGTCCTGTTCGTGTGAGATCTTGTACAGATCTTATGGGGTCTTGTTCATGTGAGATCCTCCACAGATCTTATAGGGTCTTGTTCATGTGAGATCTTGCACAAATCTTATGAGGTCTTGTTCGTGTGAGATCTTACACAGATTTCGCTGAGATCTCTTTTAAATGAGATCTTGCTCAATACTTATGGGGTCTTGTTCGTTGAGATCTTGCGCAAATCTTACGAGGTCTTGTTCGTGTGAGATCTTGCACAGATCTCGCTAAGATCTCTTTTAAATGAGATCTTGCTCAGATCTTACAAGATCTTCTTCATGTGAGATCTTGAGCAAAACTTCTGAGGTATTGTTCGTGTGAGATCTTTTACAGATCTCACTGAGATCTCTTTTAAATGAGATCTTGTAGGTTTGAAGGAACTTGATCCTTTTTTGTTTCTTGCTCATTTCACTAATTTTAGGTAGCTAAATTTATCTTACTATAAGAAAAGAAAGAGAGATATAAATTAATCCTCATGACCTTATCGAGAGTATGGAATAATTACCTCCATTACTTACAATTTTAAATAGAAACAAAGGCATCAAAATAAGAGCTTAGATGATTGAGCAGTACAAATTCAATTTTCATATTTTAAGCATAGGATTTCTTCAATTATACCTTCTTAGTAGAGACTTGCTGGGATCTCTTTCAGATCTTGATCTCGTGTATCCCTGATCATTTTTAGGTCTTGAAACATTCTTTTATCCACTCGTGGTCTTTCATAGCATTTACCTCCTCCGCACGAATATAGCATTGGCCATCTCTATTAACTGTTCCATGTTTATTGGGGGCTCCCTAGCTAGAGTTGATGCAAAAGCTCCCTACTTGAGCCCATGGATGAGTATGCTAGTGTTCATATCAATGCGCAGATCTTGCACCTCAAGCATTTCATTGTTAAACTTATTCACGAAATTTCATTGTTAAACTTTCTTATGAGCTAGTCATATGACACGATTGTCCCGAGGACTTGCCCTATAAACCATTCTTAAGCTCTCCAGCTTAATTTAGTCATGAAGATCCTAGCATTCATGGCATCAATTTGCCTATATAGGTTCATGATATTCTTGAATGCTATCACATGCTCCTGTGGGTCCTTGTTTCCATCATATTTTGGCAAGTTAGGAAGCTTGAAATGTGAAGCTACTAACTCAACCAATATTTCATTAGAAAATGGCGAGTTCTTCTTTTGAGATGCCGTAGCCCCTTTCCTCTTAAGTTCATCTATATTCCTATTCAATTACTTAACTTGATCACTGATCTCATTGACTTCCTTCTTTGAAAGTGAGGGTTAGGGCCGTTTACAAGTGGGGTCATTGCGGTTCAGCATTACTGGTTCTCCTTTTGATGCTTTTTCTCTTTTTCAAACATTGGGCGGGTAGTTCGACCGTCGAGTAGCCTTACTCCCTACGTCATCCGAGTCTGGCGTCTCCTTGACCCTCGAGATCCTAAGACCTTGCACACCTCTTGCTAATAATGGTCTCGATCTTGTATCCTAGAACAAGGGTTTATTGCTAAATGTGAGGCCACATGAACGGAAGCTACTGCCATAACTTGAGATCTACGTTCATGCTTTTCCCAAAACCTTTGGCCTATTCCAAAGACCAACTGCTCTAGATCCCCTTTACTCAACTGCATGACCTGAGCTCTACTGGGGTCTTGCACCAATGTTCCTTGCCCCATCTCCCCTTAAGCATTCTAAGGTATTATGACGGTGGGAGGCATTGGGGATATGGGTGAGATAGGTGGTGACGGAGATATAGGCGATATTGGAATTGAAGTATCTATCGTCCATCCCCGAATTCTATCCATAACTAATTGTTCGCTCTTGCTGCTAGTGCATCAAATCAGAATTCCCACAGATGACGCCAATTGATGCGGCTCAGTATCTTGGGTCTAGACCTCGAATTCAATTTTCCAAATAGACCTTGCTCTTAATCTTGACCTCGACCCCGACCCGAATCATGCTCCGCACAAGTGATTTTGGGTTCCTGATCTGACTACAAGAGCACACGTTAGGTTAACTGAGATCGCCATCAACTAAGGCCCTCCGTTGCTTAAGTTAGTGTGATGTTGAGGTGATCAAATGAGAGCTCAAAGTAATGTTAAGAACTCAAGTAAAGATGAATATAGATTATATGACTTGATACTGTGCAATTTCCCCATTTTATAGGCATTAGTTGTCTTTTTCTGTACGGATCAAGGTGGCAAACATTTTTTTTTGCATTGAGCTCTTTCATTAACTGATAGAAATATCAGAAAATCCACCATATTTTTTCTTGACAGAAAAATAAGATAAGGAGATGGCTCCCTGTGCTCTGATTCATTATTTGGGATTTTGATCCAGGAGCACAAGAATATACTCGTGTGTTAGATAAACTACAGGTTAAGATTTCCTATAAAAAATCTGTGGTCTCTAACACAGGGGCAGCCGAGTTTGCTAAGAGATTTAGGGTTAAATCTTTAAGAGGACGTAGTTATGCGATAAAAAGAACTACTTGTCATATAACTATCGTAGTGAAAGATGTATCTTTAGATGAATATGAATATGAAATGATATATTCGTTAAAAATGCCTAGATGGAAAAAGACAACTATGGTATATCATGATGTGTATAGCAGTGGGGTAGTACGAGACAAAAAATAAATCCACTTGGTTTCAGACTTGGTACAACCCAAAGTCATCGTTCCCTTTGGTTTGCACAACCATTGCTATTTATCATATCTGTAATAGATCGACGATGCATAATCCGAGTCATGACTTGAGTCGGTTCAGGTTCTACCAGGTTTTGACCCAATCCAAATAAAAAGACGTGGATCTTCACCTTGTTAGGGTATTTTTGCTAAAATCCAAGGGTAAAATTATCTTTTTGGCTATTATCATTAATTATCATCATCAAGAGTATTATCCAGATAAGCAAGAATACTACTTCTACATAAAATGCAACTTTCAACTAATTAATAACTAGATTATGAGGGGCAATTGTTTTTTTTATTTTTTATTTTTATGTATATGAAATTACTAACAAAATGTGAACTTTAAAGATATGAAGTGCTATTTAATCATTAATAAATTAGTTCTTAATGAATGACAGGCTGCAGGAAAATATTATAAGCATTAACAATATAAGCATAGTGACAAAGCAAAATTGAGATATTCTAATGCCACATAAACATATATTTATAATTATAAATAACTATGTTTTATTTTATGAAATTCAAAGGGAAAACTTTAAATATATTTGTTGATTAGTAAAGTAGAAGTCTTCACATTAGGATTACTAGCAGCTGCAGCACGCATTAATCCTTACGTGCATAAATTTACCTTCGAGTATGATGAATTAATAGTATATGTTTAACATTGCTAACGTTATATATAACAACAAATACATATTGAAGCAATCAAATAAATAAGTCAATAATATTAGCATCAAAATATTGAAATTTTAGGTGGCACCAACTTTATAAGTGTATATAAAGCACAATTTCTTTTACCTTCTAGTGTAGTATTAAAACACGAATATTATTTTGAAAAAGCTTGTAATTTTATTAAATAAGAAAATGCAATTAGTGGTAAATATTGAAAAATATAAAAAAAAAAAAAAGGAAAAAAAAATGATGGATAGATGAAAACTAAATGAATGCAACAATAGTTTACAGAAAACAAAATATATATTAGAAATAATCATATACATTTTCTTATTTCTTTTAATATTCATAAATGAAAAATTATAACTTTTTAAATTTTTAGAATCAATATTTTGACAAATTAAAGTTATTCATACCATTAATTGATGTTTTGATTCTTTTTTATTTTTATCTTTAAATTAATTAGATAGTCCAAATAAGAATGATTTGTGAAAAAATATTTGATAAAAAAAATTTCTATTGATATATGAAAAATAATTTTTGTTTTATATAATATTTTCTTTTAAAAATAATTTAACATAATTTTCACCTTTTGTTTAAGTTGATTTTCTATTGTGCAGTGAGTGTTTATGTTCTCAACATTTTTCATCATTTTTTATATTATCAGGCATTATATTCTTATTATTTTGTTTGAGTTGTCTTAAATTTATTGAGTTGTTTTTTGTTATGGAAAAATATAATTTTTTTTGTTTTTTTTGTTATGGAAAAATATAATTATTTTTGTATTTTTGTATTTTTGTTTTGTTTTGTTTTTTTTACCTACCTTAAGTATTTTTATTCAACCCACTCCATAACAATTTTATAGGTAAATTTGTATATCATCTTATGCAATAATTCAAATATTTTTTAAATAACTATGAGTAAAATTATAAATACTACACGTTTCCACATGATCTAGATAAACACAAAAACGGTCAACAACTGCTCCCAACTTTAATAAATTTGAAAAGTCTAAACTCACATTTCCTAAAGTCAATAAATTGTTGATTATAGCTCCGTACTTGTAATATTGAATTCCGTACATGAATCTGTCCATAATTATTCCATATCATTATTATCTCTTACTTATTTTATTATATGGTCTCATTTTAATTTGAGGTATTTTTAATCTTCACTTCTCGATAAATAATTAAAATAAATAAAGCAGCAGCATAAACAAATAATTTGGATAGTTGACTTCATAGAATTTCCACTATCAAATTCTTGAATGGCCATGTGGAGTCCTATGCAAGTTGATTATGAATTAATGGCCAAGAAAGTTTATCTTTCTTTTGTTGACTTACTGTGAACTTGAGTATTGAGACATTTCGGTTATTATTATTATTATTATTATTATTATTATTAGAGCCATAGTAACTTTCCTTCTTTTAATATAATAATATTACTAAATTATTAATTAGGTCGGAATGTAAATAGACTGAGTTGAGTCGAATACATTGCTATTCATGCCTGTTTGAATTTTAATTTAATTTTGAAAATCTGTCATGAATTTGGTTTCATAATGAATTGAATCTAAACGAGCTTTAACAAAATCGGATATATATAATTCAAATTTGAGTGGCTAAATCATTTTTTTTTTTTTTTTGTAGATTTTAATTTCATCATTTTATTATTATCTAATTAAGCTGAAGCTCGAGCCAGATTTCTTATCGAATGAGAAAATATGTTGAGGCTCCGCTTGTCATGTTTAACGAATCATATCTAATTTAGTTTTTAGCAATTGATTTCAAGCCGAGTATCAAGTAATTTGAATTTTTTTTTCAACTATATTGCTAGCCGGCCAAGCTATTTTTAAAACTAATATATGGACTTGGGTTTATTAATTAGTGTTTGAGGTAATCCAAATTGATGATAGGAACATGTAATCCATTTGCCACATTTGGTCAACCTGACTTTACAAAACAAATGGATTGGTGAACCTAACTTCATGATAAGTTTAATTAAATGAGAGATAAAGTTTTGTTATCCCTGCCCCAAATTTATACCTTCTATTCCTTTCAAATTTTTGAAAATAAAATTTTATATTTAAAATATCCTTTTCTTAAATCTATCATCTTTCTAAAATAATGATATAGCATTATTAATGCAATGCCCAATCTCATATGAACTAAATATTGAAAAAATGAATACTATATAAGTTTTGGTTAAAAAAGTCAAGTGTACTGATTTAATATTTCTTTTGATCAAATTGATCATAGTCCAATTTCAAAATGCATTCAAGGAGTTGAAGGCAATTTTTGTGTCTAACAGGCTTGTAGGCCCAGGGCGTGACAATTAACTACCAATATTTTTTAAAATTTCATCTAAAATTTCACTTTGAATTTAAATGAGTACATAATATCGAAAGAGAGGGAAGGTGCAATTCAAAAAAGTATAATTCAAATTATTGCATAAAGTAGCTTCTCTCACGCTCCCCACATAACTGCAACTTTTCCATCATGTTGATGACTCTTTGTACTATGAGCCATTGAAGAATTGGAAAACCTCTATTGATTCATTAAATTGAATGTGTTCTTATATAAGACACTGATAGATGATAATAGAAAACAATCAACTCAAAGAAAATAAATCAAAATTGATCTCAATTTCCTTATTAATACTCATCACATTTCATTAATTTGTGAATTTGCTTTATTTATGCATATTTTTATTGCTAGTATTTTTTTATTTTTATTTTTGTCGTGTAAGCACAAACGTACAAGAATTTTTTAATTAAACGAACAAAATAAGTGGCCAAAGTTACCATTGAATATCTCTATTCATGTAATAACAAACCCTTATTTCATCCAAGAAAATACATAAATCCAAGCAAAGTCAACTTCTAAACAAAATCCCAAGCACATAAATCCCAAAGCACTCATAAATTATGGATTAACCCTTTCAACCCACCCCCTCAACATGACTTAGAGTCATTTTACCATCTCAAAATCATTCTTTATTCATCACCTTAATAAAATATGAGAACCATTCATATTCTAACATCTCTTGATAACCTCTAAGAAGCAGCGAAAATTGGGAGTTCTTATTCAACTTGTCTTAACAGTAACTGCCAGCCTTAAGCTGCCAAAAAAAATACAAAGAAATACAAACAAAATTTACTGTCTCTCCTTTGTCTTGTGATCCCTATATATATTGATAAATCCTAAGCTAGCTCTCATCAACTCAACCACATAAAGCCCAACTGGGATCACAAAGATTACTCTCCATTCGGCTCAAATTGAAAACAAAAGAAGTCATCAATAATGGCAGTTCAAGATTTTATTGTGGCTTCACTTGTTCTCTCCTGTCTTGCAGCCACTTCTTCTGCAGTAACGTTCTCTTCTATTCAGAATACTCTACTTGTTTCCGCCTCTACTAAGCAAGGACAAGGTACATATGTATATCATCATCAGTTCATCATCTTTTAATTTCTTCCTTCAGTACTTGTTTCCAAGAACAAGAATTTTCCATGTCAAAAGTAATAGGTTTATAATTGAAATAATACTATTTTGAGTTTCTTTATCACAATTTTTGTGACCAAGGACAAGGTTAATTTTGGAGGACGAGATTAAATTTTTATATAGTATGATTTTAGGGAGGTCAAATTTCCAATTTTTATGAATATATACGTACTATATAGTGGTCTAAATTCTGGACCCTACCAAGCTCCTCATATGGATATCTTTTCATGCAAATTCATTTGAGCTCGACTTTTTTGCAGTTCTGAAAGCTGGAGAAGGCGAAATTACGGTTACATGGTCATTCAACACAAGCGTCCCAGCCAGAACAGATTCAGCCTACAAGACAGTGAAGGTGAAGCTCTGCTATGCGCCTATTAGCCAACAGGATCGCGCATGGAGAAAAACAGTGGATGATTTGTCAAAGGACAAAACCTGCCAGCACAAGATTGTTGCCAAGCCATACAGCCCTTCAAGCAACAATTTCACCTGGATAGTTCAGAGGGATGTGCCTACTGCCACGTATTTTATCAGGGCCTATGTGTATAACTCTGCTGATGAAGAGGTAGCCTACGGCCAGATGACGAATTCTCAAAAGACGACCAACTTATTTCAGGTCCAGGCAATCTCCGGGCGCCATGCTTCGCTCGACATTGCCTCAGTTTGCTTCTCTGCTTTCTCGGTTGTGTCCTTGTTTGGATTCTTCTTTTTGGAGAAGAGAAAATCCAAATAGTCTCAGCAAAAGTGAGCCGCATTTGTCTCTTAATTTCAATAATCTGAGATTGGACTTGGTCTCCTTTCTTTTCTCACAACATTAGTGCTGCTGATCTTGTTCCTGTGCTAAAAAGTTGAACACAATGGAAGAGCTTTTATACAGTACTCATTTTGCATCCAACAATTTAAGCTACACGAATACAATAATAAATTTTTACAATTGAAGCAACTTAAGCTCATATTACATCGTTGTGAAGAACAAAATTAGTTTTATTTGAAACAGATCATCCGTATCAGAGAAGAAGTAACTTCTGGGCAAGAATAAAATAAAAACTAGAAAGAAATAAAATTCATCCTTTTTCTTTTAGAAGAAAAATTCGTCTTGGCTCGAAGTCTTGATGGAAGGGTTAGTTAAGGAAAATTTGAATATATTAAGAATATTCTTTGGCTCTTGTTTAAGTGCTAGTGTAATAACCCAATTTTTTGTTAATATGATTTTTCACTGAAGTAATATTAGTTCAATAAAATGGCCTATGATAAATAAATATTATCTCATTCAAGCTCCAAAACATCTCTCTCTTTTCATGAGTATTTTGGGAGTGATAAGCCTAAGAGGGATGAAATAGGCCAATTCAAATTTTAATGCGGTGGAAGATTATCACTCAAAAACTTTTAGGTCTTTCAAAGAACTTAAATCTTTTGCAAAAATTTATTTTAGACCTTGACTAGAATATATAAAACCAGTTAAGCAACTAGTCAAACTAGTGATAAGGAAAAGCAAAGTAAATATTGGTATTTATGGTAGCTTAACAAATGCCTACTCCACTGCCTATTTTCACATAAGATTTGGAATTTGTCAAGTTTATATTAAGTGAGAGAGTTTGTACAATATAAACACAGTAATTTGACAGAATAAAAAGGACAAGGATCGTGACACTATAGAAGGGTGAAAACAAGCTTTCAAAAGAGAGTAAAATTAGAATCCCAAATGGGAAGAGACAAATTAAAGGTTGTAGAATTAGTTGCTTTGTAAATGAGTCTGGGGAAACTTTTGCAATCTCACTTGCACAACCTTTATGTACTGATGCATGAGTTGTTGCTACTTTGCACGCCAAGCTCTGAACTCTCCTTCCAAATTGGAATTTTGAACACTATAGAAGATTCCAACAACACCGTTTTATTGATTTTTTCACCTAGAGGTACTTAGAGCAATTAAATGCCAAATTTGTTCTCTTCATGGTGTCCCTTGAAGAGTATGTACAACTACTGTCCTTATTCACCACTATGTCTTTCGAGACACAAACTTCTCTCTATGGTCCATCCAAGACAAGCTCCTCTTGATCTTGTTCACCACAAAGTACCCCAAAAATAGATAAAGTAAGAAATTATCAACACTTAAGCGCAAAGCATATATGAAAGTATTACACTCCTGAAGAACATTTAACAAAGAACTTCTCCCCTCAGTCTAATTCCTTGTTAAAATGTTATAGATTTTTTCAATTTATAGATTCATTGATAACAACAATAAGTTCCATATTGGTAAGTGGCGGATTAATGCAAATAAGGAAATAAAACTACACGGAAAGTGTTCTTGGAACTATAATTAACTCACAAATTTTAGACTTAAGATAAGATGTCTTATGCAGCAGAATAGATTCTCTTTCCGATAATGAAGATGTGAAGTATTAAGTTAGAATCTTTAGATGAGATCTGAATAAATGCATATGTTTTCCATCTGAATAGTTTTTCTACAGAAAGGACGATTTGAAATCATTCTCTCTCTCTCTCTCTCTCTCTCTCTCTCTCTCTCATTTCTCTGTAAAATATTTTTTCAAATGAATATATATATATATATATATATATATATATAGATTCTGTCTAAATTTGTAAAGCTATGTCAAATTTTCGGAGAACAAAAGTAATGAAGTTGTTTTGTCCTTTTATTTTCCGTAAAAAAAAAAATCTGAATAAATATATGTGTTTAAATGATTTATTATTATTATTATTATTATTATTATTATTATCATTATTATTATTATTATTATTATTATTATTATTATTATTATTATTAAGGAGGATTTGAGCATATTATACTAAATTCTTGATGGATAAGATAAATAGTTTTTGTTTCCATCTATTTCTTTGAAAAATGTTTTTCAAAATAAAATTAATTATATGTTTTTTTGTCTAAATGATTTTCTGTAGAAGAGGAATAAAATATGCTATATTAAAATTTTTTATAAATAAACCCTATGTTCTAATCCTATATTTTCCACAAAAAAAAAAAGACAAATTATTTTCTGATTAAGAAATTACCCAATAATTTTGCTTATACGATTTGATGGTTCAATCGCGCCGGTTGGTTAACGAAACACTCCTAAAATTTGGTTGTTTAGAAATAAATTTTGAAAATTAAAACATTAAGTTTGACAAATTTTGGGGCTCGAAAAATAAATAAAAAGGGACTTGATTGTAAGAATTTTAGAAATTTTCGAATCAAATTGCATAGGCAAGACTTGATTGGATCACATTTAAGGAAGGTTGGGGGTTGCATGGAATTATTTTTGGGTCAAATGAGCTAATGTGAGGCACTCACTTTGTTAAGGGCTGAATTGAAGAAGCATAAAACCTTGGAGGACTTAATTGAAAGTAAGAACAAAACCTAGGGGGTCAATTTCTAATTCCCAAAAGCTGATAAATGTATAGCATCTCGAGAAAATTGTAAATTTAGTCCCTCAACTATTACCTCTTTCAATTTCACTCCATTTTGATATGGGGTTAGCACATTTAGTCTGTTTTTCCTAAAAAAATTTGCACATTTAGTCCAATTTTTGGCAGATTTATTCCATCGGGCTCAATTTTTTTGAATTAGGCCTGCTGATTGCACAGTCAACTTTAGTTGTGCATCCTTTCACATGTATCACTAATCTCCACCTCAGCGTCCAAGTAAACACAAAAATAAAAAATGCAAAATAAAAATGATTTGAAAAAAAAAATAAAATATACACCTTTAAAAAATGCATAGAAAATTGCAAAAAAGGGGTAATTAAAAAATAAAGGGAGAAACACTGTTCAAAAAAAAAGAAAAGGAAAAAAAGTGATAAAAAATGGAAGAAAAACGCAACACTGAATTTGAACAAAAAAAAAGGAAAAAGAAAACTCTACCCCGGACATGAAATCTAAAGAGTAGAAAAGTCCTTACACATTTGAGAAGAAAGTGAAAACCTCATCCAAAATCTGTAAACTAAATTTCTTGAAGGAAGAACCCTAAAAGAAATTATTCTTCTTTAGCCCAAAATCTAAACAAAACTCCAAAAAACTCGTAACCCAAAAACTCTAAAATATTGATTCTTGAGTTGAAGCCCAAAAAACCCTAATATTGGAGTGTCACTATAGTTGTTTTGCAAGAGAAGCTCTGTTGAGTTGGCAAGGTTGTGCATCTCGTACCCTAGAAGCTCAAAAATCTTGGTTGTTGAGTCGAGAGAGACAAACCCTAATTGTTAAGCGACAATATAGTGGGGAGAGAAGCTTTGTTGAGTAGGTGAGGCTGCGGATTTGTTTTGGATTGTTGAAGATGCTTGAGCGTGCATCTACTCTCTTACTTTTGGCCCCTCCTCTTTATGGTAAGCAAGGGTTTAAATATTGGGGGTTTGATGATTTACACTATTGTCTTCAACCAAAATTTTGGGGTTTTTCCATTAGTAGTTGTTTTCAAAGTATGATTAGTTGCTTTTGATTTCTCCTTTAGTGGTCAATTTTTGGGGCATTGAGAGTACTCTGCTCATTTTTTTAGTAGGATGTGGGGTGATAGAATCTTTATTTTTTTTCATCTTTTTAAGAATATTCTGTAGTTATTTTCATCTGTCAAATTGACTTGTGGTATATATATGTTGGATAGTTTATGGTTATTGTTTATTATTGACGGTTGCTTTCATATATGTCTGTAGGTGTCTGCGAGTAGGTCAACGAGACAGATGGATGTGGTAGATGATAATATTTATAGTGCATAACATTCTTTGTTACCTCTATATAAGTGCTCAGATGTGATTGTAATGTTTATTTTCCTTGTTTATGTGTTTTGTGTAGAGAGGGAATCTGGAACACTGTTAATTTTTTATGATGGTGAATTTGATTATGCTTTTCCTTGTGTATATAAAAATTGATTATGTTTTTCCTTGTGTATATAAAAATGGGAAAGTAGTTAAATTTGACCATTACCTATTAAGAGCTTTTAACTTAAGGAGTATGAACTACCTCTGTGACACTATACATATTAGAACTCCTGGGAAGTTTTACTAGAAGGCTGATGGCAGTTTTAAGTTGATTGCTGATGAAGGAGAATTAACAAAAATAGGGCTAGCTAATGCTAAGTATAGCGAGGTGAAGATATATGTAGAGACAAGAGGCGATGCAAATGAAGGCCCGTCCCAACCTAAAGTCCAATCCTAGCCTCAAGTAAAATCCATACCTAAAAGCCATTCCAAATCAAAGGCCTAGTCCCAGTCTGAAGCCTAAACACATTTCTAATCCTAGGTTGACGCCCAAACATAGTTCCAATCCCAATCTAAAGCCCATACACAATCCCAATCCCAATCTCAAGCCCAAACACAATCCTAATCTCAATATGAAGTCTAAACACAATCCCAAATCCAAACCCAAACTAAACCTAATCCTATTCTAAAAAATAGTCCCAAACTTAATTTGAAACACAAACACAAACATAAAATGATGCACAAAATCAAGGCCAATCTGAAGCATAATTTCAAACACAATGTGAAAGATATGCTCAAACAAATTCTCATTCACAATTCCAAACTCAATCTCAAAGTCAATCACAAAACCAAAACCAAAGAGATTGCTTGGGGTTCTTTCATCTAGTTGTGAGCTTACCTAGTATTATGAGTGGTGATGAAAGTAGTTTAAGTAATGGGAGTGACAATGATGCTCTTTATAGTTCTAAGGTAGATAATGATGATGAAGAGGATAATTAGCTATTTGAATCTTATGTTGACCCCAATGAGAAGCATGGGGGGATAGACGAACCTAATGTTGGACCTTCAGGGGATGTAAGTGGGGAAGAAGGTGAAAGTGATAGTGAATACAATGAAGATGGGCTTGTCTATGATAGTGACGTAGGCTTAGATACTAAGGTTGATTCAAATATTGATACACATGGCTCTTATGCACCTTTTTCAATTACAACAAAATGTGTATCCCTTCTTTGAATTAGACATGAAATTTAAGAATAAAATTGACTTAAAAAATGTTGTTTATGTTGAAGCTATCCAAACAATGATGAATATCCAGATAAAAAGAAATGATAAGGAGATAGTGTATTCAAGGTGTGAGAGTGAGAGGTATGGTTGGAAAATTCATGTATATAGATTTGAAAATGAGTCTAATTTCCAGATTAACACATATATGCCTACAGATACATGTTAGCCCACCAATGATGTAGCCAATGTCACATCTACATATCTTGCTGAGAGGTTTGTGAATAAGCTGAAAACTGATCTACTAAGGAGAACTGAGGGGTTAGGCAAGAACTAGAGATAGATGCTAGGGTTAGTGTCTCTTGGCATCAAGCATACAGAGCCAAAAAAAGGGCATTATATATCATAGAGGGGGATCCTAAGATGTAATATGCTGAACTTTAGGATTATTGTGCTGAATTAAAAAGAATTAATACTGGGACTACTGTCGTCTTGGGAATAGAGGATAATAGTAGTGACAACACATTCACACACTTCTACTGTCGTTTTGGGGCATTGAAAAGCGGGTTCTTAGCAAGTTGTAGGCCTATCCTAGGTGTGAATGGATGTCATTTAAGTGGCCCTCGCAAAGGAGTTCTTCTAACTGCTGTTGGTATTAACCCGAATAATAAGCCATACCCCACTGCATATGTTGTGGGGAGAGACAATTTATATACCTCTACTTTATCTTAGATTCTTAAAGAAAAAAGGAAGGCCTACTAAGAAAAAAAGAAAAGAGACTAAAGAACCTACAATAAAGAGCCAAAAGAGGAATGAAGAGCCGAAAGAGGAGCAAAGAGAGACCTGAAGGTGTGGAGCAACCTACCAAATTGAAGAAAAGAATTAAAGGCTTGAGGTGTACTTTTTGCAAGCAATCAGGATACAACTAAAGAAACTGTCCTTGGAAATCAAATCCATTGGAAGATACCATTACAGATCTGACTATTGATCAAGAGGCCATGGAATATGTATTTGGTACTCAAGCATCTCAGACCACAACAAGGAGCCTAAATGTATGGTTCTTATATCAAAACACACTATCATTTGTTCTATTATTTTTATAAGTTGCTGCTAATGAATTTTATATCTATGTGTTTTTAGGCTCAAATAAAGGGAAACAGAGGTTGCTTCACATGGTGACGTTGATTAGGAGATAGGTGCATTGCAGTACAAGGTTTGTATTTTATTATTATCATTAGCATTTGCTTCCTTATCTTGCTAATATGTGCTCTGTTCACTTACTTAGAGGGAAAGGAAAGGTTGGTTCAACAAATGACATGTAAGATGTTGGTGTATCAAGTGACCTACTGTAGGAAAAGGTAAGTAGGATAAGCTAATTTAACTAATGCCAAGCTTTTAAGTTAATAATGCATTTTAAGATTTTATAATGCACTAACTAAGATGATGCATCTAATGTAGGTCATGCCAAACTTGAGGGTAGCTTCCACAGGTGTTGTTAAGAGATTTCCCAAAGGAGCCCCAAAAGTAATCAACTTAAGTGTCTATAATTCTTGAAACTTATGTAACTAACCTTGTAATGGTTATGTAGGTTCCATTTGGTGGTGAAGACAATATTCTACTCAAGAGATCTCCAAGAGGAAAAGGCAAAGCAAATATATTATAGCTTACATTATATTGAACCATGCTTTTAAATTTTCATTAATAATTAAATTTACTCAATTTTGATTTTTATATATAGAAAAATAACACAAATGAAGTTCAAGTTTCAAAGAAAGTACATGGACCATCCATGTACCAACACCTTCAAATGTCACAAAGTGAAAACAATGTGACAACTACACAAAGGAAGAAGTTTGTCCACCTCTGCAATATCATAGAAGCTATGGACAAACTGCAAGGGATGATGAACACATTGCGAAAGAAGAAGTGAAAATATGATAGTTTATTTGTGGGGTGCATTATGTACTTAAAACAGTTAACTTATGTGGTTTGAAGTTAGTATTATTATTTTTTGTCAAACTTATAAGCCATGAAACTTATGAATGATTTCAAGGTGCAGAAGCTTTCTTTCTTTTGGTTTGAAGTCAATTACTAGACATATTTTTGGGAGAACATGATGCAAACTGCAATTGTTGTGTCTAAATTCTGTAACGAACTTGGTGTTTTGTATGACTATGGCATCTTTAATGCAATTGTGGAATTTGTACGTTATTATTACAACTTAGCATTAGTGTTCAATTTATTAGGTGCAATTGTAATACTACATCCATGATTATTAGAAAACTTTTAGCTATTACATATCTTAGTTGTTCTAACATTTTAGAGCAGTTGATCATGTTTGACCACCATCAAAATTCATGAATATTGCTATTCACTAGTTGGTCCCCCAAATAACTCATACAAAATCTTAAAACAAAGTTAAAATGGGGAAAACATGTCAACACAGCCAAATACATTTAATATAATTGACAAGTCCTAATATAGAAAGATAAGTGAATTACAGCCGATTGCAGTGAATCTGCTACTCCAAAACTCCAAACATGCCTACTCAAAATACACAGCAAAAGAATTTGCAAAAGAGGTCAAAATGTTTGTGGTCTCCTACTGCAGTTAATCCAACCCATCCAAATAGCTTACACTATCCATATGAACACTACTAACCAAAAGATAGCAACAATAAAAATAATGGTCTTGCAAACAATCCTCCAATTCAATCCGCGACTCCTCAATCTTGCATTCTCAGCCTCTAAATCATTTATTTTCTGTTGGAGACTAGGGATTATACTTGTTGATCTTGCACACATGGGTGCGTCAATTCATTCAAAGAACCCATACCCATTTGTCTGAAAATTAAAATCAACCCCATTTTTGGGTAAAAATCAAAATGTGAAGCAGAAATAAAGAATCCTATTCAAAAAATTCATACTTACGTTGTATTTTGGGCAAGACATAAATCTTCTATGAGTGTTTTAGTTTGTCTAGGAGGTCTTCACTAGACATTTGTTACCACAAGAGCATTCAAGGGGCCTCTTCGACGCTGATAAAGTTGCAGAAGAAGGCATTGTGCGAAAAAAATGGAAAAAAAAAAAAGGAAGAAGAAAGATGGAGAAGGATTCTATGGAGAAAAATGATTAGCGAATGGGGGGCAGAGGGGACGTGAGAAAAAGGTGAGATAGATTTTTTTGCCTTTCAGTGCTTTCAATATTTTTTTTAAAATTTTTTAATTATGTTTGGTTTCTTTCATTTTTTCCATTCATTTCACATTTTTTGTTTCCAAATCATTTTTAGTGACATGGCTGCTTACCTAGACGCTGATGTGGAGATTAGTGACACATGTTAAAGGATGCCCAAATTTTGGACCCAATTGAAGCTGGCTATGTAATCAGCTGGCCCAATTCAAAAAAATGAGCCTAATGGACTAAATCTGCAAATAATTGGGATAAATATACAAAAATTTTTAGAAAAATAGACTAAATGTGCTAATCCCATATCAAAATGGAGTGAAATCTAAAGAGGCAATAGTTGAGGGACTAAATTTGTAATTTTTCCTATCATCTCCATCCTCTTTTCTTCTTCATTTTCACCTATGCACCACTGTGAACTAGGGGTGGGCATCAGGTTCGGGTACCCCTGTACCCGACCTATCTCGATCGGGTATTTTTCGTTCGGGTTGGGTATTTTTAATCCCCCAACTCGATTGGGTATTTACGGGATTACCTAAAAATTTGGGGGTCGGGTATCGGGTATTGGAGTGGTGTACCCGATACCCGATCGGTAACCCCATTCTATTAATAAAAAAAATTAATCATATTATTAGAGTTATATATTTAATTGAAGTGCCAATATATTATGTATATCATACATTATACATTAATGTTTATATCTAAGTTTTAAAATTATATTGAGTACCCCCATTTTATTTTTAAAAAATTAATTGTAGTATTAAGTATTATATATTTAATTGAAGTGTTAACATATGATGTATATCATATATTAGATATTAATATTTATATTTAAGTTTTAAAATTATATATTAGGTGGGATTTAGAACTTGTGAATAATAAATTTTAGTGTTATCAAATGATTCACAACAAAAATAAATAATAAATTAACAAAATTTTTATTTTTATTTTTTAAAATAATAGGTTTTGGGGATACCTGACCCTAAAGGGGTACTCGATGGGGGTACCCCCATAAAATGGGGGTCGGGACTTGGGTATCAGAAAACGATACCCGAGCCCTCAGTGCGGGTACCCCCAAGGGGGGATACCCGACCCCCACCCACCCCTACTGTGAACCTCCTTCTTCGGTGAGCTCAATCGACAATCGAACCCTATCACATTTGGTATCATTCTCTTTCTCTCTTTGCTTAGAACACAACTATACCTCTTTCACCCAAAACCTACAGGTGTAGTGACTAAAATCTAAGCCTACAAGTGGAGCAACAGCAGCAGTGATGGGTCTCCAACCTCTAGCGAAAAAAGCTGGAAAGTGGATAGTGGGTTTTGATGGGCTCAGCTCGAGAGTTAACATGGTGGTTTCAATTCCTAGTTTTAGCCACTAGCGACGATGAAATTGAGCAAAAATCGCTGCAGTGGTGAGCTGTGATGCTAAGACTTTGAGGTGGCAATTGGAGGCTGTCCTAGAGGCGAGTGTGAAAATTGACCTAAGTGTTTTATTGAGGGAGCTAAAAGGCTTCGACTGGTAGTGTCGTGACTCTATTCCACAGATTGCGAATCGCGACGGTTCTAGTGGTGGAACTAGTTTGTGGTTTCGATGTCTCAACAAGACAATTTAGGTAAAAGTTGCAGTTTGGGGATTAAATTCCTTGTGTTGTTTTATCCTTGTTAAATCATGTGTTGTAGCGCAATTAGGATTACGAAATATGATATAGAGCCAAGATTCGATCATGCATGTGTATTTAGACATCTCAGTGAGCCTGAAGTTGTATTCTTGTATAATAATCTTAGGATTAATTGAGTTAATCATAATAGAAAACCTTATATCTTATATTATGTCAAAGAGGATGAAGAATTGATTTAAGAATTGGACTTATAAACCATGTGAGTATGATTTTAACCATTAGCGGACTCAAATTTAGCATATTATGTTATAATCTTGGTTAAATAAGTGGATTAGGTGTTAAAAACCCTAATTTTATAGATTTGAGACCTATGTAACAATAATTGGGTTAATTAAGATAATTGAACTATTATTTTGATTTGGGATAATGATATGAGGCTAATTATATAAATAAGAACCTAAGAACTTGATTATGCCCTTTTTCTAATATTGATATAAACCCCATCAATATTCTCATATTAACGACATAATTAGCTGTACCGCAATGATAGGACTGATCGAACCCTAAAATTGCCATATTAGTGAATAACTATCGATTTTAGACTATTAATAGTAAGGTTGTAATTATTGGAGGTTATTAAGGTCAAATAAGGACTTTATTATGGATTTATTCTTTTGGTTAGGTGACAAAGAAGTAGGTCTCGTGGACCAGTAGTAGGTGACTTTAGTTTTCTGAGACTACGGAGGTAATGGTCTGCCAACTTGGCACTTTTTGTACTTATCTATTATTGTGATAAACCCCTGTGAGAATTTGTACTGTACTAAATCATGTTTATTGAAATTTGTGAATTATTCATAATTTTGCTTTTTATCTGTTAATTGATTGGAATATCCCTGTGACGCTTATCACATGATGTTATTTGTGAATCTTGTCTAGTTTGGCGCTTGTCTATTATCTATCTATGCTATTATCTGACTGTGTGTTATCTATCCATCATGTTATCTGACTATCTATTATCTGATTGTCTTGTTATCCGATTATTATGTTATCTAATTTGTCCTGTTATCTAGATATATGCCTGGAGACATGTATCGATTGATTGATATCTTTTATATGTATGGAGACATATTTGGGTTGAGTGCCAATCCCAACACAATGCTTGGATATGTTAAAGGTACCTTAGGGGCTTTTCTCTAGGTATCAGCGATATCGCTAGGGGCATTCCCCTAGGTATCAACAATGATTTAGGGGCATTTCCTTGGGCATCTATACCCAGCAATGAGTTAAAGACTTTTCCTTGGACATCTACATTAAGCGATGAGTTAGGGGCGTTTCCCTGCACATCGGCAACCTACCGTGTGCCAAGCTATCACACTTGGGAAAGTTTAACTGACTGGAATAAGGAGAATTAGATATGCATATTTTGTTCTAACATGTTGGATTGCATATGATATTCGAGCTTGATTATCTTGATTGTACCCCAATTGTTTGTGTCCTGATTGATATCTGATCGTTCGATTGTTTTTCTGATTGTTCGATTGTTTATTGACTGCCTGACTGTATTTTGTTATGTTTTGCTTGGCTATTGATCTACTTTTTGTTGAGTTCATTTTTCCAAAACAAATTCTTTCTGTTATGCTTATAGTTATTCCTCACTAAGTTCGTATTCCTCACTAAGTTCTTCTAACTTACCCTCTGTTTATTTTGATTCTCTCAGACTGGGATTAAGTCAAGAATTTGGACTCCAGGCTAGATAGGAGTATATTTTGTAATAGATCAGTTGTTGAATATATATATAGAACCCCTTGAATGCTAAGCATAGACTTGGGATGTTGTGACATGTTATGTTGATAATGTTGATTTAAGGCATGTGAATATTTTGTTAGATATCAAATGAATTATGGCATTTACTTAATGGTTCATCGAGTTAGTTAAGTTTGAATTCCACTGCTTATGTTAAGATTGGATTTGAGATTTTGTGGCATGTATTTAGTATATGTGATGTATATTACAGGTTTATTTAAGTTGGAATCTACTACTATTTCTGTAAGCTTGAAATATTTGATTATGGGTATATTGATTTGTAGTTTATGTTCAATCAGATTAGGGCTATTCCAAATGAGAGCGTTACATATGTGGTCATATATATGTGCTTAAATATGTATACATAATATAGATGTGTGTATATATATGTATATATCCATATATATATATTATTTTAAAAAAATGAAGAGTTTTTGTTGTATTTAATTTTAGTTTTTTAGTAAGGTTTATGATATGTTTTTGTTGGTCTTTTTACAAATAGATAGATTTTGGGGTGATTTTCATAAATAGATAACAATTTCTGTTCAAAGTTTCATGAAAAATAGGAGGAGAAACAAAAGCGTTTAAAAACTTATGAAATTTGAGCTAAAAATGGTCAACGCCTTAAGTTCGAGACTAATACTGGACACAATTAAATTATGGGACCAAAAAATAAATTTTTTCATGCATATATATGTATGTGTAAATATAAATATATAAATATATATCTATAATATAGTATATATATCCATATATATAAATATATATTAAGGTGAATTAGTGCTGCCACACCTGGGTTTGATGTAATTACAAAAAGGTCCTCGCTTTTTCAAAAATTACAAAAATCCCACTAAAACGACAAATCTAATTGTGATATAGATGGAAGTTGTGAAATGTCTAAAATATTCCAAACAGAAAGCGATTAAAAAAATAAAAAAGCTAAAAACTAATTTGATGGTTTTAATTCTAAATGTCCCTTTATGTATTCTGATATATTAAAATTCTGAATTATTTTAAATAGTTATATATCTAAAATAATTTATTGGTACAATTAAATTTATTTAATAATATTAAATAATAAATATATTTGCCAGTTGGGTTAAATATTAAATATTATTTATTTAAATAATTAATATAACTAAAATAGTTAATAAAATTTAGTTAATTTATTAATTAATTAAAAGCAAAAAAATAAAAATATTAAGAATTATATTAATTAAGAATAAATAAACAAAAAAATTAAATATATATTTTTTAACTAAATTATTTATTAAGTAAAATAGTTAAATTTTTTAAATATATTGTTTATTAAAATAATAATTATAGCCAAAATAAAGACACTTGAAATAATTAATAAAATTTGGTTACATTTATTAATTAATTTAAAGCATAATTAATTAAAAATTAAAAACAATACTATTTAGGAACAAATAAGCAAAAAAAATTTAAATATATACTTTTAACTAAATTAAAATTTTAATTTAAGAAAAAAAGATAAATTAAAAAAAAAATCAAATCCCCACGGGCCCGCCCATCTTCCCCCCTCCCCCAACCCACGGTCCCAACCTTCCCCAAACCTCACCTTCATCTTCCCTGCTAAAAACCAAAATCAATGGCGCCGTGCTACTAGGGGTGTTGAAAAAAAAAACCAAAACCGACTGAACCGATCGAAAATCGGTTTGGTTTGATTTTTGGTTTTTTCAATTTTTTTTATTCGGTTAACTTAACCAAAAAAATTGAAACTTTTTTTTAAATTTTTTTTTATATACAAAATTTTCTTATTCAATCACTACTAGTTTTAGTTTTATTTCATATTTTTTATTAAATTTTTTAAGTTTAATATAAATAAATATAAAATTTTAAATAATGTAAATGCTAATATATTTTTTAATTTTTGGGATAAATAACTTTTTTTTGTGTGATAAGGTGAACTAATTGAGAGAAAAATAAGTAAATAATATATCAAAATAGTTATTAAAAACCTTATTTTGTAAATAATATAGATATTAATATATGACATATAAAGACATGAATAGTTATGATACAAAGAGAAAAAAAATGATATTTTTTTATAAACTCAAATGGTATGATTGCATAATTTTTTTATTATATGAACTAATACACGTTACATATAAAAAAAATAGATGATTATGATTTAAATAACAAAAAATGTTATATTAAAAGAAAATTAATTAATTAATTAAATTTATATATATTATAGGGTATGTTGATAAGTAAAATTGAAATTTCAACTTAAATTGCAAATTAAGCTATAAGAGATTGAATCCTATTCAACTATTTCTGTGATAGTACTAATAATATATTGCATCTACTAACCAATAAAGATTTAGTCTATAATATTATAAAAACAAAGACCATTTTGTATCTAAAATAAAATTTATTTTTGTTCATTTATATAATTTGTCCTTTTAATTATTTCAACAACAAAAATTAACAATACAGTTTGAAGGATAAATTGCCGAATTCAACATAAAAAAAATAGTTTGGATACAAATTTTATCAATATTTTATAATTGTCTTTTAGAAATAATAATTTAATAAGGTTATAATTGTATTTTTCACAAAATTTACAAATTTGCAATCTTTATTATGATTTCATTAGATCAATTAGCTATTTAACTTTAGTAGATTGAGTTTAAGATTTAATTCACTATTCGATCTTAGTAGTTAAGGTTTGAATATACAAAAATTGCATACATTTGCCTTGTCGATTATAAGTTAGCAATTTTAGCATTTTCAATGTGTATACTAAAATTTTTATAACATAAAATAATTAAAATATTTATTTATCTTCTTAAATTTATGATATTTTAAATGTCTTTGTTTAGAATAGATAAATTATAATTTAATCAAAAAAATATTTTCAATATACGAAAAAAGTAATCTAAATCAACATTTTCACCTAAAAACATATATTTTTATCAATATACTTTTATCAAATAATTTTTTTTAGTATTAAAAGAATAAGTTACCCAATTCAAAATTTTAATTAACTAAATTACTTTTATCAAACAAATTTTTATAACACTTTCTTTGTAAAAAATAAGTTTTTCTTTTCTTTTCTTTTCTTTTTTTCCAATTTGACTTCGATTAAAACCGAATCCAACAAAATAAAAAAAAAACAAAAGAAAAATAGAAACCGAATCGATTTTTCTAGTTAAAGCCAAAATCAAACTGAAACCTATTCTGTTCGGTTTCGATTTTGATTTTGGAAAAATAATTTTTTTCAGTTGACGGTTCGGTCGGTTTTAACCAAATGAACACTCCTACATGCTACTACTGCAACAACACCTTGGCGGCCATCGTGGTGGCCGCCATGGCCAAATCTGGGCAAAGGGTGGGAGGTGCATATATATATATATATACTATATAGATAAAAATATTTAGATATTTTTTAATATGTAATTTTGGGGCATTTTTGTCTTTTTGTGAAGGGTTTGAGAACTTTCTTGCACTCTCCATAATGAACTTATTATCCAAATCATCCGAAGGACACTTATGAAATTTCACCTGCAATTTATAAAGGAAATTTGAAAAAATTCTAACAGTTGGATTGAATTTTTAGATGCTAATAAACCTCAAGGAGGTTATGCAATATTTGAAAAAGCAAGTAGATTTTTGTAATTAAGCCAAACCTCTAAGGTGGTAGCCATAATTCATCTTATATTATTTTAAAATATATTTTTAAATACTTTTTGCAATACTTACTTTTTATTTTTTTTTATTAGGATTAAATGGTATATTTTATGTGTCTTTTTATAAATAGATAGAATTTTAGGGAAATTTTCATAAATTGATAATAGTTTTTGTCCAAATTTTAACAAAAAAATTGGGATGAGGACTAAAAGCGTTGAAAGTGTTATGAAACTTGGACTAAAATATTCAATTTGATTAGTTCAGAACTAACAGTGTATACATAGTTAAATAATGGGGCTAACAAGGCAATTTTTTCCTATATTTACACACTTAATTAAACATCCACTATGAATAGATTGTATATAAGTGTTGTACAGGTAGCAGGTCTATGAAACTTGTTTAGCAAATGACAGGTTACAATATATGGACAATGTAAATTTGTTGAAGTATATTACACGGACCAAATTTGTTGTGACTAAAGTTAGTCACTAACAATTCACGACTGATGCTACACTTCCCCTTTTTTCTTTTCGCTTATATTAAATATATGTAACTTCCTCAAATCTGATAGAAGAGCCAAGAGTTTATTTATTGGGCAATGAATTATTGTATCATTTTATAATCATTTTTATAAAGAATGTAATTGAAAATGAAGAGCTAGGGGATCAATTTTTGGCTTAGTGACAAGACATTACAATATTCTTTGGTTTCGATTAAAGTTTGATTTAGTCCTTTGAAAATTTTATTTGCTTGAGATATAGTTAAAATTGATTTCTACATATTGATATTTGCTGTTGCTACACTTTATGAAGTTTCATAATACTATATTATTTATTTTAGTATGTTTTGAATTCCATGATCGACTGTTTTTAGTATCATGGGCTTTATATAGCAGCATTGACGTATTATGTTTATAATTTGGGGCTTGACTGCAAGTGTGCCTTTTATATTGACTGCTAGCCAAAGAAAATTCGACCTGTCTTCCTTTGTAGGAGAAAAGGTATGCAGATGATGTTACACAGTTGCAATGCTCATGGTATGGAAAAAAAAAAATTTCTCAAAATTTACACAATACTAATCCAGTGATATTTTTATTTACACACAAAAACCCAAAAAACGTTATTTGAAAACTATGAAAACATAAGTAAATGACAATGAAATCTGAGGCTAAGTCCTTTGCTGAAATGATGAAGCAGATCAAGGAGTATGCCTTAGAAGGCTAAATCTGTAACACCACACTTGTGATAAAAGTACATGACTATCCATTTGTTTTACAGGATTTGGACAAACAGGTCTTAGTCTGGCTAGCGTTATAGTTCAAATGGATCACAACATCGATAAAGTACAAGAAACAGAGTAATGATCATATAAAACAGTATCTCCAGAAAGACAATGACCGAAATCTGAAACCATGCTTAGAACAAGGATAGCAGAAGCAGCTCTTCATCCTGGCACGATTTTCTTCAAATCCTTTAATTTCTTGACAGAAGATGAAAGATGCAAAGCGCTTCCGAGGAATGTATTTGCTGAAGAGCCTTTCCCTCGTATACCTGAGAAGATTGGGAGGAAAATTACCCTGAATTGCCAAATACAGAAAAGATACAGACTGCTAGCTCTTTTTTTGTTTTTCGGCTTTTTTTTTTTTTTTACGTAAATATAAAGTTCAGACTACAAAGATAAGAAATGTGGTTTGGTATTATATTCAAACTATTGAATTCATCTGTGAGATCGAACTTACAAACAGCTGTTTTCCTGTCAGAAAAAATTCCAGAGACCGTAATCTTCGGTGTAGAATTTATGGTGCAAAAGTGAAGGTTAGCATCATGGGTGCTAGTGAATTTTCAACTAATGAATCACACAACAAGCATAATTTTACGGGTGATTACAACTTTTCATTCATAAATAATAAGTAAAAAGGTGGCATGATGCTTATAACTCCATGAAAAGTAAGTGAAATTAAACTTACTAGTTTACCTTAATCCTGAATGGCTTTGACAATCCAAAGTTTCTGAACTTCTAATCCTCCATTGAAGAATAGATGTTAACTTGAAGCTCTTCATTTCCGAATTCTATTTGCTCCTCTTTTATCTGTTGAGCTGAATGCATAGCCGATGGGTTGCAATCAACAAGCTCTATCATTTCAAGTGTTGGGATTTCTCCAAAGCCAAAAGGGATCTCTCGCAATTTGTAACAGTGCCTAATAATCAGGTCACTTAGTGTTGGGAAGTGGGAGCTTTCACTCACCCAGTACTCCAAATCCATGTCTTCCAGCAGCAGGAAGTTCAGCCGGGGGAATTCCCCATCGTGTGTTTCCCACTCAGGGCCCTGGAATGCATAGCTCCTCAACTTGAGCACTTTGAGATTCGGCAATGAACCAATCACCGTCATATTCTCCCAGGCAAATCCACATCCGCTCAAACTTAACTTTCTGAGACGAGAAGGGAAAATAGGCACCGGCAGGGAAGAATCAAGTGTAGACGACTTAATTTTTGGGCCAATTAAAAAATTGATATGTGTAAATAATATATTAATTATTAATTTAAAATTATCCTTTTATGTATTGGAATTTATTAAATTCAATTCCAAATGATAAATAGTTAATTTTAATTAATATTCTGATATTTATTTTATACAAATCAAGTGCTGACAAGTGTTGAGATGAAGATATATCATGTCAATCAAATCAAGTCTAGTGGCCTAACAATCATAGGCCAATCAAATTGTGACACGTGACATATCTATGTACGTGGACCAATGAAATAAAGAATATTTGGTATTATCTTCAAAAAGGATAATTATCAAATGGTGTTCAAGTCATTTCGGAGTCTCCTGCTAGATGCTTATATAAAGAAATGCTCAAAGACTCATATGGATATTCATATACCCATATTCTCATATTCACATATTCTCATATCCACATATTCTCAAGTTCAATCCTTCAAGTCTTCAAGTTTCTGCTACGACGACGTATTGTTATCGCGAAGGTCATATACCTCTTCAAAGCATCAAGTCCTTTGATCTCGGAGTCAAGGTTTGAGTTTCAAATAAATCTCGTAGTGTTCTTTTATCAAGTCAAAGGATACTACACCATATATCCAAGAACAAGCTTCAAGCCCTTGGATTATATTTATTGGGAGAAGAATCAAGGGATTAGTTTTGTTAGGAAATTTATATTTTATTTTCTCTAATAAATTGTAATTCTTATATATTCTTCAATATAAATTCAATTTGTCCATTATTTTTCTTTATCTTGTGATTTAATTTTGCAGACAAACGAAATTTGTGTGAACAAATTTCTGGCACGCCCAGTGGGACCTGAATCTACCCCTCATCTCTTTCTTTCGTTTGAATTTTCAAGATATTTGCAACAACTCTATGGCGCCTAAGAGGAACCAACTTGCCTTGGCCAGGAAAGATGTTGTAGACGCTGTTGATCCTGCTGCTGAATCTGTCAATTGGCCCATGACTGGGGGCAAAAATATTGATTTCATTCCATCTGATGATTCTGAATCTGAAAGTCCGAGGGAAATGAATCCTAAGGTATTACCTTTTGCTAAATTGCCAACTATAGCGACTGGAGTAGCGATGGTGGATGAACAACTCGCTCGAATGGCTCAAGCTATAGCTAACCTACAAAAGATTGTAGAAGAAAAGGATCTACAAATTGCACAACTCATGAGCAGACAGGAGGAATAAGATCTTAGAGGATTTGCCTGCAACCATCAATCTTCTCTTGGCCATATAATGATGCAGAAATATGTCGAGGAGATGACTTATAAATGAGAAATAGATCGAAAGATCGACCATTCTGCAACTTCTATTACTACATTGTCTGTTCAATAATTGCATGATATGATCATAAATACTATTAGAGCTCAGTATGACATGCCTTCTCAAAGTTTTGTTGTATATTCAAAGCTTTATACAAAGAGGATTGATTCGCTCAGAATGCCGATAGGATATCAACCACCAAAATTCCAGTAGTTTGACGGGAAAGGAAATCCAAAACAGCATGTGGCCCATTTCATTGAGACATGCAATAATGCAGGGACCTATGGTGATCTTCTTGTGAAACAGTTTGTGCATTCATTGAAAGGAAACGCATTCGACTGGTATATTGACCTGGAACCTGAATCCATTGATGACTGGGATTAAATGGAAAGGGAGTTTTTGAATCACTTCTATAGTACGCGTCGAACAGTGAGCATGATTGAACTTACCAATGCAAAACAGTGGAAAGATGAACCAGTGGTAGACTACATCAACCGTTGACGTGCTTTAAGTTTGAATTGCAAAGATAGACTCTTAGAGACATCTGCAATAGAGATGTGTATTCAAGGTATGCACTGGGGACTTCTTTATATTCTTCAAGGGATCAAGCCTCGTACTTTTGATGAATTAGCCACTCGTGCCCATGATATGGAGCTTAGTATTGCCAATCATGGGGTTGGAATTCCTGTTGAAGACCAGAAGAAAGAAATGAGGGATTTAAAGAAAAGCAAAAACTATGCCAAAGCAACTACTAAGGAATCCATGGCAATCAAGACAGCCTCCATAAAAATTCCCACAAGTGATAAAAAAATTGCTGAGAAAACTGAAGATCAACGCATTTCAACAGGCAAGAAGACATTAAAAGAAATGCAAGAGAAGGAATATCCATTCCCAGATTCTGATGTTTCTCATATTTTTGATGAATTATTGACAAGGAAGTTGATCGAATTGCCACAACCAAAACATCCTGAAGAAGTTGCAAAGATCAACGATCCAAAATATTGCAGATATCATCATGTTGTCGGCCATCCAATAGACAAGTGCTTCGTCTTCGAGGATAAAGTCATGGCATTGGCAAGAGATGGAAAGATAATCCTTAACATGGAAGATGTAGTTGGATCGAACTTGACTAGCGCTATAACTGTAATAGATACTACATATGTTGCAAGCAAAGACTATGTCTTTTCATCTTCACTCGGGGGGCATCAACAATGCTCCAGTTTAGAAGCTTGGATCCAGTACTAGTGAAAACTCAATTCATTGATGGAGTGACTAGGTTGGAGACAAGTTCTACTACTAAAACTGAAGATAGCAGTGAGTGGACTCTTGTGATGCACCAACGAAGGAGAAGACGATATATAAATCAGTCTCATCCACTGACATTTAAGGTTTCGCATGTGACCAGATGCCCTCAACCAAGGACGACAAAGAGCTTGAAGGCCAAAGATGGTAAGCTAGAAAACTCATTGGCAGGTTACAAAAGGAGCCAAGTGACTTTGAAGGATTATTTTCCTATGGGATTCCTTGATCAAAAAATTGAAGCAGTGCATGCTACATCTTGCAAAACTGAAGAGCAACACTTCACTCCCTGTTGTGTAGCAATTGCTTTTACAGACGAGGACTTATTGCTAGGATCAAAACCTCATAATAGGCCACTTTTTGTTTCAGGGTTCATGCAGGAGCAAAAGGTCAACCGCATACTCATTGATGGAGGATCTGCTATCAATATCATGCCAAAATCCACCATGAAGAATCTGAGAATTTCTATTGAAGATCTCTCATGCAGCCGCCTAACTATTCAAGGTTTCAACCAAGGAGGCCAATGAGCTATTGGGATGATTCGTCTAGACCTCACAATCAAGGAGTTAGAAGCAAGTACTTTATTTCATGTTATTGATGCAAAGACTTCCTACCATTTGCTTTTGGGACGACCATGGCTTCATGAGAATGGGGTGATACCTTCCACTCTTCATCAATGCTTCAAGTATTCGAAAAATGGGGAGGTTATGAAAGTTGACGCAGATGTGAAGCCATTTATTGAAGCTGAATCATACTTTGCTGACGCTAAACTTTATCTAGATCCGGACTCAGTAAGTGAAGTGCAACCTGCGAATGCTCCAAGCAACCACTCCATTGGAGGGAGACAAGATTGTTCTGAAAAATTTAATAAACTAATAATTACTGAGGTTTTAACAAATAGAGAATACGAGCGCAATGATGAGCCCAATTTACCATTACTTCGATATACACTGCAGTCATCTCAAGAGAAAAGGCAAATTCCACTTGGAACATATATTAAGACAAATGATCCTGCCGGAAGCCAATTAAAGATGGTGGAATCAAGCGATTGTCAAACTTTGAGGAAGGATTTCGCCATTCCTATTGTTGGCATTAGCTCATCGATTTATAATGGACCATCTGTCGCATAAATTTCTCAGAAAGAATTTGAAGGTACATTTAATCCTAAGGCGTATAAGTTAATCGAAAAATCTGGCTATGACTTTGCTAATCCACCCAGTTTAAGTAAGCTCAAACCTGAATTAACCGGAGAAAAAGTTCATGGGCTCCATGAAGCACAACATAAACTAAGGAGATAGGGATTTTATGTTGAACAGTCAAGGGTTGGCCCAGGATTTAAAGTTATCAAACCAGTCAAGATACGCATCACAAAGAAGGATGAGTGTGCTGGTGTCCAACATATTTCTGCAAATGATCGTGTGAAGCAATAAGAGCAAAAACAAAATAATCATCGAGTTTCTATATTTGACCGTCTCAGTGCTCCAATCACCCGCTCTTCTATCTTTAAAAGACTTGGAGTTAAAGATCAAAACAGGTTTTACACAGGTCCACATCTAAAAGGTTCTGTGTTCAATCGACTTGGGAATAGTGCTGCAAAAGGGAGTGTTGACAACAATACCAATATGTTGGAGTCAAAAGATGAAAGTCAAACTCTTCATTTATCCCAATCAAATGGAGTCAAATCTACAATCCTAGTCATTAATATGGACAAGCCTATGAAAATAAAGCAGCGCATCGTAGAACATTCGTGCAAAAAGAATGGTGCAAATAAAGATGAAGTGGAAATCACCATCAACTCTAATTGCAAAGTGTTAAAGAGGAGCTAAACTTCGTACCGCATGATCCGTGTTTTGAAAAATTCAATAGACTGGTGGCAAGCGATTTCATACAAGCTATGAACTACCCATTATGGACAATGGTGCCTACCCCAGTTTTAAAAGCAGATGGGATATTAAAATGGAGCATTATATTCCAAAAGATAAGAGTTGTTGAACTTGAACACCCATACAACAAAGAAAATGATAAGTTACATATATGTAACTACATCGCTGTTGATGAAGAGCCTGATTCGGAAACACTTCAAGATGAAGTCCTAAAACTCTTTCACAACTTTAAGATGGTGGACAGGCGACTGTCGATGAACTTAAGGAATTGAATCTTAGCACAATGGAAGAGCCACGTCCCATATTTATTAGCAAGCTTTTAAATCCTAAAGAAGAAGAACAATATTTTGAAATCTTGAGCGAATTTAGGGATGTCTTTGCTTGGACTTACAAAGAAATGTCATGGTTAGATCCAAAGGTTGCAATTCATCACCTTGGCATAAAACATGGGGCTTGTCCATTAAAGCAATCACAGCGAGTGCTTCGCTCGGAGCTCGTTCCTCTAATTGATACTAAAGTTAACAAGCTTATCGATGCAGGATTTATCAGAGAAGTGAAATATCCAACTTCGATCTCTAGCATCATTCCAGTCAAGAAGAAGAATGGTCAGATACGTATCTGCATTGATTTTCGTGATTTAAATAAAGCATGTCCAAAGGATGACTTTCCACTACCTATTATTGAGCTTATGGTTGATGCAACCACTGGATATGAAGTTTTATCTTTCATGTATGGATCCTCCGGGTACAATCAAATCAGAATGTCGCCACAAGATGAGGAGTGTACGGCTTTTTGCACACCTAAAGGTATTTACTGTTATAAGGTGATGCCTTTTGGGTAGAAAAATATAGGTGCAACTTACCAGCGAGCCATGCAAAACATTTTTGATGATATGCTACATATAAGGGTAGAGTGCTACGTTGATGATCTCATGGTCAATACTAAGGAAAGAAATAATCACTTGAAAGATCTCCGTGTGGTATTTGATCGGTTGAGAAAGTATAACTTGAAGATGAATTCGCTTAAATGTGCCTTTGGTGTCACGTCTGGCAAGTTCCTTGGGTTTATAGTTCAACATCGTGGAATTGAAGTTGATCCCACTAAAATTGATGCTATCCAGAAGATGCTGCCTCCAAAGAATCTTAAAGAATTGTGCAGTTTACAAGGTAATCTTGCATTTATAAAAAGATTCATATCAAATATTGCAGAAAGATGTCAGCTATTTAATCACTTGATGAAGAAAGATGCTCCTTTCGTATGGGATAAAGGATGTGAGAACGCCTTTGAGAGCATAAAGAAGTACCTTATGAATCCACCAGTTTTGGGAGCTCCTATACATGGAAAATCATTGATATTGTATATTGCAGCGTAAGAACAATCGATCGGTGCTCTCATGGCTCAGGAAAATGAAGAAGGAAAGGAGAAAGCTTTATATTATCTAAGTGGAGCTTTGATTGAAAATAAGTTGAAATACTCTCCTGTTGAGAAGATCTGTCTTGCCTTATTTTATGCAATTAGAAAGTTGAAGCATTATTTTGAGGCATATTCTATCCAACTCATCTCACGTGCTGATCCTGTTCAATTTGTGATGTCAAGACCAATTCTCTCAGGAAGATTGGCTAAGTGGTTTGTTGTATTTAATTAGTATGAAATCACATATATACCTCAAAAGGCTATTGAGGGACAAGCCCTTGCTAATTTCTTAGCAGATCATCCCATTCCTACAGACTAGGAAGTATCTGATGAATTACCTGATGTGGAGGCTCTCTTCATTGATATTCTGCTAGCATGGATAATTCTATTTGATGGAGCAGCTCGATCTGATGGAGCGGGGGTAGGGATTGTATTCGTTTCACCAAAAAGACAAGTTTTAACATATTCTATAGTGTTAAATGAATTATGCTCTAATAATGTTGCGGAGTATCAGGCTTTGATTATTGGGCTTCAAATGGTTCTTGCACTAGAAATTGTAGAAATTGAAGTCTATGGCGATTCAAAATTGGTTATTAATCAACCGTTAAATGTTTATGAAGTTAAAAATGAAGATTTGATTCCTTACTTTCAGCTAGCATCTTGTCTGTTGAAGAAGTTTGAAAATGTTGTCCTAAGCCACATCCTGAGGAAAGAAAATAGGACGGCAGATGCATTGGCTAACTTCGCTACTACTTTGGCCCTTTCTGAAGAAGAAACAACAAATGTCTTGGTGTGCAATAGATGGATTATGCCATCGCTTGTAAAGCTTGATCAAGAAGATGCAAATACCATATCAGTCTCAGTAAATGAAGATGAAGATTGGAGAACATTACTAATTGACTATCTAAAGGATGGGAAGTTGCCACAAGACTCTCGTCGAAGGACGGAGGTGCGTCGGAGGTCATCTCGATTTATTTTATACAAAGATATTTTGTATCATCAATCTTATGAAGGTACTTATCAACATTATTTAAAAGGTGACGAAGCAACTAAAGCTATGGCCGAGGCACATTCTGGAGTTTGTGAAGCTCACCAGTCAGGTCCTAAGCTTTATTTTCAAATCAAAAGGATGGGATATTATTAGCCTACTATGGTTAAAGATTGTATGAGTTATGCAAAGAGATGCGAAGCTTGTCAGATGCATGCTAACTTTATACATCAGCCTCCTGAACCCTTACATCCCACAGTTGCTTCATGGCCATTTGATGCATGGGGTCTTGATGTCGTAGGTTCTATTGCTCCTAAGTCTTCAGCTGGACATGCTTATATATTGGCAGCTATAGATAATTTCTCCAATTGGGCAGAGGCAATTCCTCTAAAAGAAGTGAAGAAAGAAACTATTGTTGAGTTCATTCGTTGTTATTTGATTTTTAGCTATGGAGTGCCTCGTTACATTGTTACCGATAATGGGAAGCCTTTCTACAATAAGTTGATGGACAAATTATGTGCCCAGTTTGGATTCAGGCAATGCAATTCTTTTATGTACAATGCAACTGCAAATGGTCTAGCAAAGGCATTTAATAAAACCTTATGCAATCTGCTGAAGAAAGTAGTGTCAAAATCTAAAAAGGATTGGCATGAAAGAGTTGGGGAAGCTCTTTGGGCATATAGAACAACTCATCGGACTGCTACCCAGGCTACTCCGTATTCACTGATTTATGGAGTTGAAGTTGTTCTCCCTCTTGAAAGTTGAATACCTTCATTTCATATAGCAATTTAAGAAGGACTTACTGTTGAGGACAATGCTCGCCTTCGACTCAAAGAATTGGAAGCAGTGGATGAGAAAAGACTTGAAGCGCAGCAACAACTTGAATGCTATCAAGCACGTATGACAAGGGCATTTAATAAGAAAGTTCGCTCGCGATCTTTTAGGTTGGAGACTTGGTATTGATAGTAAGAAGGCCCATTACCATCACCCAGTGAATGGAAAATAAATTCATGTTAAAATGGGATGGTCTGCATGTGATAAAAGAAGTCTACACCAATGGTGCTTATAAGTTGGCAGATAAAGATGGATTGCGCATAGGCCCCATAAATGGCAAGTTTTTATATTACCTATGAAGAAGTATGCTCCTTGATGCACAAGCCTAAACTGCACGTTGCTCCTTGACGCACGAGCCTAAACTGCATGTTGCTCCTGGCTTGCATGAGTATAAACTGTGTATGGTAACCACCAAAGGTAGTGCATGTGGTGAAACTGCTAACTTCCCCCACTAAAGGTATTTTATGTGGTTAAAATATTAAATACCCCACCTAGTCCAAGGTGGTTAAGTAATGGATACTCTTGGCCCGCATGAGTATAAACTGTGAACCGCACCCCTCCTAAAAGAAAATCTTTACTTTGAACTACGTAATGACTTGATCCCCTTTGTTGGGGTACGTAGGCAGCTTGGAAGTTATTTCCTGAGTTCAGTCATATCATAAACAAGGGGGGGTGTTGTTTGGTTCTATAATCTAATCATATCATTGGATCAAATATGAATGGATTATTTTTCGAGTTCAATCACATCATTTGAACGAGTTTGGATGGCTCGGCAAGATTGGTCACATCATTGGAATAAGTTTTGAAGACTTCCCAAGTTCAGTCATATCATTGGAGCAAATTTGGATGACTTACTTTTCAAGTTCAATCAAACCATTGGAGTGATTCTGGATGGTTTATCAATTTCAAATACATCATTGAAAAAAAAAAAGGAAGCTTTGATCGTTCTCAAGTTTAATTCGTTAGATGGTTGGTTTTACTCAGAAGTTTAATTGAGTTTATCCCACTCCATTGTTGGGGCATGTAATGTGATTTTTCTTTGAAATTGGTATCAATTTGAAGAAATACTAAACAAAAAATGCACACAAGGAGAATTCACAAAAAAAAAAAGAACTTTTATTGCATATGTAGTGATCAAGTGTCCTTTTACATCAATTGTGCAAATAAATAAATAAATAAATAAGTAAATAAATAAATTAATAAATAGCTAAGTACTCATTTGAGTATATCCAAAGTTATTAATTCCTTGCGAGATTCTTCAAGTAATGCCTCCATCCTCTTTAAAGCCTCTACCTCTTGATCAGTCAAAAATGGAGTATCTTCAAGCTTTGAAACTTTATCTCTTTTGGTGGCTGCTTCTCTCTGAATAGTGAATAAGTTTTCTTCAGCCTTGTGGAGTGATGAGTTTGCAAGTTTTTCCTTATTGCTTAATTCGGCGAGTTGTGTTCTCAATTCCTCTTAATGCTTGGAGATTTGAAGAAGTTCATCCTTAAGGCCATTTACCTCTTAAAATCTTTCATTTTCTATTGTCTCAGCCTCAAATAGATCCTATTGTGCAGACAATAGTATTTTCTCATGGATTTCCTATGTTTTTTTTTAATTGAGTTCGACTTAACCTTTGTGTAGTTGGAAGCACCCTCAAAGAAAGATCTCAAGTGGTTCTCCAAGGATGATGTGTTCTTTATGTATACTCTCATATCTGCAATCAAATCATCAATCATTAGTTTTATCCCCGAAAGTTGCTCAAATGGAGTTTTCATGATTTTTTTGACATATGCGTTCCCAATAGAATTTGAGTAACATCTGCTCAGCTTCAGTCTTTATAACTTGAGGACAAAACTCAGAAACTTCAACAATTGGAAATGTATAAGATAGAGCTTCAAATGTCTTTTTAGACTTGTCTCTATTAGCAAAAGCCTTGTTATTTGCAATTTCAGGTAATGTCACCTTTGGTCGCTCGTTGGAATTAGCAATGTCATGAGTAGCTTGTATGCCATCATCAAGATGTTGAGGAGTGATTGTTTCAAGCAAGTTACAAGAATGAATCCCATTTATTGAACCAACACTACCTTCTAATGTAATGGGGACTGGTATCTCAAGATCTGCAAGCTGAAGATTAAAATAAAAAAAAAAAGGAGGAGATTAGTATAAGGGATTAGCAAATATATATGTAAAACATAAATAAATTAATTAATAACTTTACATATTTTGCTAATTCACCCAAAGGTAAAGAAGAACTTGGGACATCTACAAAGAAATTTGAATTAATACTGATGTTATCTAAATCCAAAACCTTTGGTTTCTTCTTGAGAATACATTGGTTGCTGGAATCATCATTTGAGCAAGAAAGTGCAGAGATTATTTCATTTCCTTCCAATGGAACATCAGCAGGGGATGAAACATCGAGTAAGCTATGTCTTTTAGATGGCAATTTGGTATGATCAGCAATATTATATTCCTTACACGCCAAATTCCTTCCTTTAATTTGCCCTAAAACAATAGGATTTTGAAGACATGAAGGTACTGAGTTATTTTTGGGATCTTTTATTAAGGCCTGTTTAGAATGAGAAAGTTTCTTTCTAGGATGGCCAGACTCAGATGAATAATGTTCAATCCTTTCCCCAAGTTGATTGAGTTGACCAGAAGTTGATTCCACATCTTTTTGATTAACTTTGAGAACAATTTTGATACCTTTTGTTTGTAAAGTCTTCCAGTGCTTGTCCCAACAATCTACATATTCCTTTGTGGCCAACGGAAAGGAAGAAGCATTGCCGGGAATGATAAGTTTGTAAGATGTGTTTAGTAAAGTACATGCTTACCAAAGTTGAACAAGCTCGTGCAAATCGCAAGTAAGAATCTCTTTCTTTAAGTTCCCTAGAACATGTTGACAAAATCCACATTGCCGACTAAATCGATAAGGGCTATAAGCTTCAATGATATGCTCTTTTCCACATCGAAATGTCAAATAGCTGGAATGTAAAGCCACAAAAAGGTCTTTATAAGTATTTGATATGCATGGGCCATCTATTACTGTGAACTGCTTGCGTGGGTATGAGCGTAGATTTTGAATAATCGAAGGACTGATACTAAGGAACAAATTTTGTGCCTCTGAAAGATCAAAACATTTGGCCATGTTTTTCCCTGCATACTTGACCATCTCAGCTCCTCCTACATCAATCTTGGATAAAAAATGAGTACCAAGGTAGTGCCCTATCCAACTGTAAACATAATGAATAGGAAAGATAGAAGAAGATTCCTGAAGATTTGGTGAAGTTGACATATCCCTTAAACCACGATAGATGCCTGCTAATACAGGAACTGCAAGAGAAAAACAATCACCATTTGACATTCTACTAGCAACCTTGAAGACAGTGGCATGTATCAAATTTGCTTTGCGATGTGGTAAAACAAAACTGCATAACCAACATGAAAGAAAAGCAGTCAAGTAGGTCTCCCCTCTAACATCCTCTTCAATCTCCAACATCATAAATAGCTCATCATATTCCTTAGTGCGAGGCAAAAGTGATGCATCGATTCTTCCACATGGATTGTGAGAGATCTTTGGCTCAGTAGATCTTTTTTTAGAAGACCTCAAAGGGGACTCCGCATATCTCGTTGGTCCTTTAAACCAAAAGTCAATCCAATCAGAAATAGGAACGCCATTAGAGTCCTTGGGAAGCATATGGTAAGCTAAAAATAGATACTTGCAGCTTCGTGGTTGAGAAGGACCATGTCTGTCGTCACCAAGTAGCCCTTTTGCAGTAGGGATAGCTTCATCATAGAAACCTCCACGAATGGGCAATCTACCAAGTACACGAAGGTCCCATAAAGAAATTGAAAATTCACTGATCGCAGTGTGCAAAGTGTTCATGGAGGGACACCATAGCTCAAGAAAGATTGGAGGATGTTCTTATGGCAGACGTATGTGAAGAGCGAAGCATGGACCGCTGCATAGATTCTAGCTTGATGAAAAGTGTCCGCATAATGTCCCAATACATCTTCTGTCCATTCCTAATAACCTGCATGAAAAGACACTTCGCCAAATCTCGATGCAGGAATTCTCACTGAGCATCCATTAATGTTGGAATGGTAACCTGCAAATAAAAACTCCGAACTAATGGCTTTGACATCATGAAGAGAGGACTTCAAGAGAAGTATCCTAGAATGAGATGTAATGCCAGAACGTGGATCAATCACTTCCTTGGTTGCCTCCTCGGACCACTCTTGAATATGCATGGAATCAATGGGAGATTGAGTTATGGAACGAATAACATAATTGGCCGATTTATGGATGGCTAGTCTCGTACTTTTAACTTTGAGGTTGTCTTTGTCACTCCCAATAATAATGCACAGAGATGGCTCTGTGTGATCCTCAATATACATCATCACGAGTTGATCAGGAATGAGTTATGTTTCCTAATCTGCAACAAAAGAAAAAGAAGAGAAAAGAAAATTTGAGAAAGTATATAAAGGAAAAAAGAGATGAATAAGAAAACAAAAAGATGATGGAAACATCCCTCAATTTGACAACTTACTTGAAGTCTTCAAAAATTTATGTATTTGCTATATGTTGATGGGATTTTCTGTTGATGAATGCTGGGGAGCCCAAATAATTCTCTTTTGAGCTATGTTGGAGTAAAGAAAACTCTATGAGTACTTTCTTCAAATAATTGGTGTGCAAGGACGAAGAAGAAAGTGGTTGATTGAATAGGGAGGTGAACAAGCCCAGAAAATCCAACTCATATTTCAACATTACTCATTGAGTCTAACTCTTTGGCAACATGCTATTTTATAGTTTTTAAAAGAGTTCAAATCCGAGAGTATTCTAGGAGATTAAGTAATCTTATGATCTTACCCGATGACCAAGCTCGCAGCAAATATATATATGTATATATATCCAGTCCCCGCAAGGTGAAGGATTCTACGTGCATTGGCGTTGCTTATTTGGGGATCGTGACAGTTTTCGATTTTCATATGCAAGACAGAAAGTGCGATTTTCGCCTTGCTATCGAATTTAGTTATGAACTGTGTGGGCGGCAATACTTATGGAGGAAAACTAAAGAATTTTGATTGGTTTGCGGCAAGTCATGTTGAGTCAAGATTTATGGTGGGTCCCTCAACTACAAATAATAATTAACGGGTAATTGTTAAAGATGCTGCTGTTGCTTGGTTGAAAACTGACTTCCATTCTTTGATTTTGAAGTTAAAGGAAGAGATTGGATTTTTAAAAGTCATGCTTCAGGGGATGTTTAATTAATTTTACAAAGAAGTCAAAAGTGATGCCAACAAAATGAATTTTGCATGGCCACAGACTAATGGAAATCTGTTGCTTTCGTGTGTATATATATATATATATTTAGATATACATATATACATATATATTTGAAAAGCTCATATGTTACATATATATATATATGTATTTATATATATAATAATTATCGTGACTTATTCACTCAAGTGTGTATTGGAAGACATTATTCGTGAACAAGTCTCGAGGGGGCATTTGTAGACGATTTAATTTTTGGGCCAATTAAAAAATTGATATGTGTAAATAATATATTAATTCTTAATTTAAAATTATCTTTTTATGTATTGGAATTTATTAAATTCAATTCCAAATGATAAATAGTTAATTTTAATTAATATTCTGATATTTATTTTATACAAATCAAGTGCTGACAAATGTTGAGATGAAGATATATCATGTCAATCAAATTAAGTCTAGTGGCCAAACAAGCACAGGCCAATCAAATTGTGACACGTGTCATATCTATGTACGTGGACCAATGAAGTAAAGAATTTTTGGTATTATCTTCAAAAAGGATAATTATCAAATGGTGTTCAAGTCATTTCGCAGTCTCCTACTACATGTCTATATAAAGAAATGCTTATAGACTCATATGGATATTCATATACCCATATTCTCATATTCACATATTCACATATTCTCATATTCACATATTCTCAAGTTCAAGTCTTCAAGTCTTCAAGCTTCTGCTGCGACGACGTATTGTTATCGCGAAGGTCCTATACCTTTTCAAAGCACAAAGTCCTTTGATCTCGGAGTTAAGATTCGAGTTATAAAGAAATCTCGTAGTGTTCTTTTATCAAGTCAAAGGATACTACACTATACATTCAAGAACAAGCTTCAAGCCCTTGAATCATATTTATTGGGAGAAAAATCAGAGGATTAGTTTTGTTAGGAAATTTATATTTTATTTTCTCTAATAAATTGTAATTCTTATATATTTTTCAATATAAATTCAATTTGTCCATTATTTTTTTTTGTCTTATAATTTAATTTTGCAGACAAACGAAATTTGTGTGAACACCAAGTACTGGAGACCCAAGATCAGGATGCATGATAACGCATTTAAATGATGCAAGTTGATGGAGAACGCAAAGATCGTTTAAAAGACTGAAGGTTTCGGCAGCATCCTGTGATGATGGTACAACTCGAACTCCTAATTTTTTTAGGTTTGGGACACTTTTAAGGATCTGGAAGGTACAACTTCGAGCACTGACATCTAAAAGTGTTAAAAGGTTTTCTAGGATCAGCAGATTACCATTCCTTCCATCTTCAGTATTTTCTGAAAAATCTGGTAGATCATTTCCCATGAACTGCAGATGCCTCAATTCTTTCATATTCCAAATCTCCTTTGGTAGATGTGGTGCAGCTAGTCCGGTGTGTTTCAGGCTGAGATATCGTAGAACAATCAAGAACTGCGGGCTCTGAAGCTCACATATTGATGCTGGGAGCTCTCCGTTATAGCTGAAAGCAAGGTACCTTAAGCGAACTAGTTTGAGAAATACAGATGGGAAATTGTAGAAGCGAATCTTAAGAGCGTCTAACACCCTGAGCAGCTTGAAGTCTAACCCCACCCGCAGTGGATATTGATGTTGCGGACCGGTAAAAAGAAGAGAACGCACAGTTGAAACTGATGCCTTGGAGTTATATTTGGTGGCATCTTTGACGCCAAAACTGATGTTTTTATGGATGCAAAACCGGCGCCGATTATTCGTGCCTTCCAGAAAACCATTTGTATTCCTATTTATGACATGGAAGAACTTCTCCTCCTCAGCTTTTGCAACAACAAAATCACGATAGACTTGATCGATTCTGCAAGTTTTGATTCGGCCGCTAAGCCTCCTCTCGCAGGCCGAAACAAGACCTCTGCCGACAAGCTCCTGTAAATAGTCCTCAGCAATCTCTTCTAAGGTTTTTAACTCTATCGGTAGAAGAAATCCTTCAGCAGTCCATAGCATAATGAGCTTTGACACTGGGATTTCATAATTACATGGGAAAGTTCCCAGATAGAGAAAACATGCTTTTAAGTGTGGAGGCAAGTACTTGTAAGTCAAAGAAACTCTCACTTTCACGAGCTCATCATGGTCTTCACAGATACTAATTGTGGATGCCACTCTCTTCCATTCTGTCATGCTGGCCCGGGAAAGTAGCCTTCCAACGGTCACGATTGCTACAGGGAGTCCTCTGCAATTCGAGGTGACATCGTTGGTGATTTCCTCGTAATATGCAGGGATTGACTCTTCACCAAAGACTGTCTGGCGAAGCAGATCCCTGGATGCATCTTCCTTGAGGAAACCCAATTGATGAGGAGGTTCACCGTTCACCGCAAAATTGTCAGCTACGTCCATTTTCCCAGTTGTTAGCATGACTCGACTTCTATATCATCATCTGGGAGTAATTCTTTTAAATCATTCCAGGACACAACATCAAGTCCATCGTCCCACACAACGAGATATCTCCTACCCTTGAAAGACTTAATAACATTCTTTGCCAATTGTTCGTCAGTCTTTCGGAGCATTTCATCACCCACATTTTTCATAGATCGCAGAAGCTCCAATAACACATCTCGTTTCTGATACTCCGGAGATAATGTAACCGAAGCACGAATATCAAAGTAACTTTCAATCAATTGATCATTATAAACATGTTGAGCGAGACTAGTCTTACCGATTCCAGGAATCCCAACTATTGGGACAACTTGGAGCCTGCTGCTGGCTGACCCACAGAGCCGATCCATCAGTTGAATAATGTCTTCATAGCGTCCAAACAATAGATTCTTTGCAGGCCTCGATGAACTTCTCCATCTTCTCCGGAACGAGGTGCTCACTAGCGTCCGGTCCGAATCATGATCGGTGAATTTATTCATCGCTTCCGCAACGAGAGTCATTATTTCTAGTTTTATTCGCTGCAAGTCCTGACAGAAGATCTGGCTTTCGGATTCTGAAAAAGGGAAGTGATGACGCGATATGTGGGATTCAATGATGTCTTCGGCTTCATAAATCGAATCTCTGATTTGGCTTTCAAAATCACTTTCAAGCTTACTGTTTTCTTCAAGAAAATATTTCAAGAAATAGACTTTCTCATAGAGAAGTGGGATTTGTGACTCTGGGTAGCGAATACTTGAAAATTGATCAGAATGCAATAGCTGTTTTAGAATCTGCAAAAGAGAAACTGAAGCAGCATAGGCCATCTCTGTGATCTCCTTTCACACAAACACCAAATCAATTGACAGATCTTTAGCCTAAAGATAATTAATATTGTTATTGAGCTTAATTATTTGCTACATGAAACGAAAATAATCAATATGATGAATCCAACGGATGCCGGTGATTGGTGAATATGGTGCAATGAGCCTGCATTTCTCAATAATTTCTGACCATGGACTTCCAACCAAAAATATTTTTTAATTCCTAGAAAAATTTCAGAATAAATAAACATTCCTCAACTTTTTTTTCTTTCAAAATATTCAAAGTTTATTCCAAAAACCCCCTCCCAATTATATGTATATTTACATACAATAAAAAATTAAAATTTTATTAGTTAAAAACTTCTAAAACTTATATTTACAAATTTAATTAAACTAATTATCAAAAAATGAAGTAAATTTAATTAAATATTATTTATATTATTACTAAATAATTTATTTAACATATTAAGTTAATTAAATTTAATTATTAATTAAATAATTTATTAGTTATTTTTAATATTTAATGTATTAATAAATATTACATATATTCATTTAATAAATAACTTTAGATGTTTAAATTTGATATAATAAATAAGTCAATTAATCTTATTCAAAAAAATATTGTTTATTAAATATTAATCTTCATATTTATTTAAATTATACTAAAAATTTCATTATACAATGATATTTATTTAATAATTTATTAAATTTAATAAATTAATATCAATACGCTGAAAGTAATTGTTGAGAGAATTAAGTAAATTTAAATAAAGTTATTTGATTCTTACTAAGTAGTTTATTTACTAAATAATATATTAATTAAATTATGAGTTAAAGTAATTAAATAACTTATTAAATTAATTAAATTAACTTCCTTAACTAACTAGTTATTTATATATTAATTATGTTTCATATTTTATATATAATTAAATATTATGTTTATTTATTTAATAAATAATTTAAAATGATATAGTTTTATATAATATAATATTATTTATTTTTTGTAATTTGATGAATCGCTATTAAGTCTTATATATATATATATATATAAATTATTAAAAAGTTGTATTTTAATTAATAAATAGTAATTGGTTTACAATAAGATATAGTAATTAATTTTTTTTATAAGTAGATATTAACAATTATATATAATTATGATATAAGCTAATTTTTTTATAATTAAGATATAATTATAGTTTAATAAATAATCAATATTTATTAATATATATTTTATTCCAAATAACACATCATTTACTACATAATGTTAAATTTATAAAAATATAAATTTTGAAATATATAACCAATTAAATTAATTACACTCATATTTCAAACATTATACACACACACACACATCATCCAACTATAAATCTACGTATATATAATATGTAAAAAAAATCATTGTCACCCTATAAATAGGGATGGGAATAGGTTGGGCTGTTGGCCTATGGCCTATCCTATTTGGGACCTAGCATGACCTAGCCTATTTAATAAATAAGCCAGATTTAGGCTTTTGAGAAAATTTGTTTGGTTAAAAAGACTAGGAATAGGCTTTTAAAAAAATCATTTAAAACCTATCAAGTAGGCCTATATAATTTAATTATATTATAATATATATACACTTAGATATTTATAATTTATAAAATTGCTTTTATATATTTATATATTACGTTCTTTATTAATATATAACCATTTTATTTCAAATTTTTTGTTTAACTTATAGTAATGTTTGGTTATGTTTTTCTCTTTATTTAGATAAATGAATTATAATCACCAATTATTTCTATTTACTAATAATTATAGGATTTTTAGGCCTATTAAGGCTTGAGCCTATTAAAAATGTGAACCTTTATAAAATTTAAGTCTTATTAGAATCTTAACTAAAATAAACATTTTCAGCCAAGCCTAAGCTTTGGAAAGATCTAAAAAAGTTATGCCAAACCTTAAAACAAAACCTATATCAGGTAATAGGCTAGGTTTAAACTTATAATTTATGCAACTGGTCTGACCTATTTAAAATAAAACCTAACATAGTCTAATCTATTCCCACCCCTAGGCCTAACAAAAAGGCAACTAATTTGTTAACTACAGTAAAGTTTGTCTCTTTCTAAAACATAAATAAACAAAAAACTCATTCTAAAATTATTTTACATATTTTTTTCAAAAAAAGAAAAAAGAAAAACACTTGCCATATTTTTTAAATTTTCTATCAAACATCCATTCCCCAAAATTTTTGTCTGAAAAATTACGAAAACATAAACGACGAGGCCCTTGGATTCTGAAGGAGGGACCGTTCTTGGACTATTCAACAGTTGAACTAGCAGCATAATTTCTATTTTAAATCACCCGTTTGTAATTATTGGCTGACTGAAAAAAAAAAATCACTGTTAGGTTGAACAATATTGACCTTTTGCACCACATTAGTTAAATGCAAACATTTTTTCACCTTTTGCCAAACACATTCGGCGTGCCTCCTTCAAGTGAAGGTTTGCTGGTTCTTATCTATTTGTGACCGAGCATGTAAAGTGTTATCAGATATTCCCCCCCCCCCCCCCCCCCCCCCAAAAAAAAAACCCACCACCACCACAACACACAAAAAAAAAAAAAAAAGAAAGAAAGAAAGAAAGAAAGGGAAAATAATAATTAAAAAACTCATGCTTTTAATTGATAAAATTAGAGGTCAAATAAAAAGTTTTCTCTAATTTTTATTATGAAAAATATTTGATTAATTAATCCCATACCTAATTTAGCTAATTAATAAAGTTCCTCAAAACAGTAGGAAAACCCTACATTTGGAGATAAAATAAAAATTTGCCTCCAATAAATTTTATTATTAAAAAAGTCTATTAATTAATCAAATATATTAAATTAGCTAATTGCAACAAAGTTGCCAATTAGCCTAGTAGCATCATCTTCACATGCATCACCGTAAGGTCAAGAGTTTGAATTTTGGTGAACCTCTTGTGCACGTGTATAAATAAAAAACGTAGTGTCATGTTTGGTTATGTTTCTTGTGTGGCTTTAGTATATGTTTTGGGAGAATGAATATTGAAAGTGATATTGAAAAATATGAAAGTTGTGTTGGGGAATGTAATAGATTTTTGGTTATAATTTGGGGAATAGTTAAAAATTAATTTTGGAGAGTTTTGATATATTTGTTTATGTTTCAGACAGGGATACAAACGATCTGAGCTACGCTGAGCCAAGCCGACCCGAGCCGAACTTTAATCATTTTTTTTTAGGCTTGAGCTCTAGTTCGATGAGCTCAGGAGACCTCGAGCACTTGTTTGGGTTCGGCTTGATTCATTAAGCTTGAGCTTGAGCTCGGCTTAGGCTCGAACTCGAGCTCGAGCTCAAAAAGTTAAATTATTTTATAAAACTTTTAAAACTAATATATTTTATTATACTTTTATGTCAAAATAATTTTTTTAAAATAAAAAATATAGGTTTGCGAACTTGCAAACAAGAATTATTTGGCTTGAAACTTATACAAACTTGGCTCAAACTTGAGCACTTTTTGAGCCAGCTCGTTAGGCTTGTGAACTGGCTCGATTTGTTTGCATCCTTAGTTTTGGAGGCAGACATTTTTTTTTATTGTAGCAGTCAAATCAATATTTTTTTATTGAATTTTTAGGATAAAAGTAAAATTGAGTGACTTTTTTATTGTTAGAATAATAATAAAATATATAATATATATATATAATATGTATGTATATATTAGAAAATTGAGAAGTTTTGCGAATAATAAAGGATATGAGAGCGTATTTTGGAAAAATCTTTGTTTAGTGTTTTGGAGGGAAAATAAAGATATATTTGATTATGTTTTCCCAAACCCCCTAAATTAATTTGTTTTTGCTACATTTAATTGTGGTGAGAAATAATTTAAGTATTTAATATATTTTTTGAAGTGTGGCAATTAACTATTATATACTATACTTTTTTAATTGTGGTAAAAGATATGAGTATATTTGATAGTTTTTACCACACATTAAATTTTTTGTAATTGAAGACAATTTCATAGTAAAAGTCAATTACCACGGTTGAGAAAATGTAGCTAAATTTTTGCCTCGCTTGCAATGCCTACAGTTAAAAAAGTGTCGCATAAGCGTAATCAATAACTTTTTACTACACTTAGTTACTACTTACTATATGTATTTGACTATCTACAAACCTATTTAATAGGGTTGTAGGTGAGGCCCTCCTACGGATAATAATGATAGTGCCAAAACCAACTTAATCAGGTTGTACTTAAGGCCCTTAAATTGATAATAATAGTAAAGTCTAAACCTACTTAACGCGGTTGATTGCTTGACTTTTCATAATCAATCTCAAGTTAGATAATTTTTTGGTAGATATGATTGATAGCACAAATTATATTTACATATAAATTTACTCAATTAACGATAAAAGGTAATCACAATGTTTTTTTATGAGTGAACTCATATTGCAAATAGAGCTCCAACTCTTTGATTTGATTTTCTTATTTGAGCATGATTTTGATTTTGATCTACTCATTGATTGTCAATGTTTAAATCGTGGCAATATTAGTCAACCCATATGCTTTTTCATGTTCAATTGACTAGTAAAAAAATTTAATGAGATGGTTTAAGATCTTAATAAAATCAGTTGTGCAAATAGATACATTTCAATATTTTATACTAAATTCAAGTAAATTAATTATTATTCCTTTATACTTAGTAAAATCCAAAATTTCCCAAGTCAAACAAGTAATCATCTCCTATTCAGTTAAAAGGCATAATAAAAGTTTATCGGTCTTGTAGTGCTTCCACTCGGGATAGCACCTAAATTGAAGCGTCACTCAACTCAGGATTACTAATAGATAGTAGATACTTAGGATTATCTTTAGCATATCACTAACAAACAGTATGCGTCGGAGTATACCTAGGGCATTACTATTACCAAATAAAATGAGTGGGCCAGTGGGGTAATAGATAACAATTCAAAAATGCTGACAAGGCAACATGATAACGATTAACAAGTACAAATAAGCCAACATGGCCATATAACGATGTACGAACAAGCAAGTGTGCCGGCAAGCCAACAGTTAACGATACAGATCAATATGATTAGCAAGTACTAATCAAGAGCAAGTACAATAACAGATAACAATTTGGAGTTCTGGATACTAGAACAAACAAGTACAAATCATGGCAGAGTATAACAAGAATTAACACTCATAGGGGTACAAATGTTAAGTAACAATTAACAATTGAACATGCGAGCAAGAACAATTCCAATAACAAGGACAAATACTCAAGCAAACATGATTTCAACAATCAAGAATAGTCAATACAATCAAGTTAGACCTACACATGGGTTATTCCACAAGAATAGATAGATATAAACAAGGTCAGAGTGGTAGACCCTCACCTGGGTAATCTCAGAAAACTATAATCACAATCAACAGTCTACTAGTTTGTGGGACCCACTCCTTCGTCACATAACTAAAGAAATAAATTCACAATCAAATCTTTATTCGACCTCGATAACCTTTAATAATTACAATCTTATTATTAACAGTCTAAATCAGTAACTACCCAATTAACTTGCATTCCTAAATCAACAATAACAACCCTATTTATCTAATTATCCCAATTGTTTCACTTAGGTTCAAATTCACAAAATTTGGGTTTTCTCTTCCAATTAATTTGATAATTCCCAATTTTTTCACAAAATAATACATCCAAATTTATCAAACTTATACTGGCACATGAATCAAGTCCTATTCCCATATCATCTCAAATCACCCAATTATCATTTTTTGAGTTCTACTTTCATAAAATCATGGATTAATCTTAATTAACTTAATTAATAAAATTCGTAAAATAATACAGATCTGGGCCTACTAACTATAGTATAGTCCATGTATGGGAATGATATAAATCAACCATATATAATCCTCAAAATACAAGATTTAAGGAACTATAGTATAACATATGCATAAATATATACAAAAGCATCATCTAGCTTCTAATACCCACAATCTGATTATTGGAGCCTCAAAACCATGAACCAAGACCATCATTACGATAGTTGTGATGACATGCAAATTTTGTCTCAGCTCCGCCGCCGCAAAAGCCCAACACCACCACCAAAAGACACCTTTAAGCTCAAATAACAAGATGCCTAGCTCAATTTTGCCATTTAACACCAAATCACCCTTCAATTTGAGCTCCAATCACCCAAACCACCACTATTCACCACTTCAATTTTTTTCCAATTTATCACTAGAGATGACCCAAATGCAAAGCCCAGCATACCAAATTGCTCCTTAACTTGAGCTCTACAAATCCTACCACTAAAAATTTAGTTTGGTCACTAAAAGAAAAACCCTCCAAAAGCCTCGCTGTAGCTTATCTCAATCTTTACATTCATGCGGCTCATTGATTAAAAAAAGGTGTTTAAGGTATGGTTTTGAAGCTGGGAGTGAGAAAAAGGAGATGGATAATTTAGTTTTGGAAATTAATGGTCTCCAGAAGAAATTGTTAGTGAGAAGGGAGAGATGGCTATGGTTGAATAAGATGATGAAAGGGGGGGTAAAATGCAAATTCCACTATTTATAGGAGGCACTATTAGAAATTTTGATTTGGCCCCAAAAACTTTAGGTCAGATTCAATTGAGTGTTCCAAAGTTTCCTCAAAATTCAATTCACTCTCTCACAAAGTGACCCAAAATAATCACTGTGCAACCCCAAAAAACTTTGAAATTGGTCCAGTCAAGTCTTCCTTAATTCTACTTTAATCCTAAAACTTTCAAATTTTTTGCAATTAAGTCCTTTATTTTCTTTTCCGAGCCCTAAAATTCAATCAACCAATAACTTGATTTTGAAATTCTTATTTCTTGAAATAACTAATTTTAGGGGTGTTACACTCCTCCCCCACCTTAAAAGAATTTGGTCCCTAAATTCACATGTAATGCTAATCCGACGGCAGAAAATAAATAGATCCAATCAGTCGATATACATTCTTCCTTTATTACATTATGCCAGTGATCCTTTAAATCCCGATGCATTTTCATGCCTCTTGACTTGTGTGCGACATCGAACAATCTAACTTCTACTACTTTCGACACACATATCTCTTTTCTGGAATAAAAGAATACCTTGGTTTGGTATTGAGCGTAGATCATCCAAAAATTCCAATCATTCTTTTAGTTTCAGCATTCATATATTTTTGGCTTAGGGCTCATTGCATTTCATCCTATGATGCGAACTGTACTTATCTTTGCAATCTTACTCGTAGTATTAATTTTAACACAACACCCATTTTTAGTCTTTTTGATGTTTTTGTTGCCAATAAGTGAGCTATTACAACCTTTCGACTTCAGATATTGGCCACTACTTTTGTCTTTTCAGGTGATAGAATATGGAAAAATTGTAAATTTTTAGAATTTTCATTCATCAGCACTATTTCCTATTCAGATTCTCATTTTGGTCAAATGGTTGACCTTTTTGAGTTAATTTAGTCAACGGGTCAACTAATTAGAAAAGTTCTTCACAATTTTTGTTAACAGTCGACAAGATGCAAAAATTGTGAACTTCTATCACATTTTTTGGTCTCTTCCAATTGACTATCGTCTCTATCTTAAAGCGATCAATTCTCTACCCCACCCCCAATCGTCATCTGGTAATTCCAACACACGATGTCTATTATTAACCCTATTTCTAAAGGTGTTCAAATTTTTCTGCTAAACTATATTTTCAGATTGCATATTTAATTTTAGGAAATGCAATAAGTGCAGAGTACAAAACACTAAGATCATATATGCCATTATCATAGATTTCAAAAATAGAAACCGTACCTCCTGCCATCTTAGTAGGATCTGGTGTTTCTTTTCTTGTCAAGGCATAATTCTAAGCTCGTACTGCCTGCTTTTCTTTCCTTTTTTTTTTGGTAGTGGTGGGGCCTCTGCTTTTAGGGCACTCTTTCAGGAAGTGTTGATCGTTTCCACAACCTAAGCACCTATTATATTTCTTCTTGCATTCTGATTCTTTGTGGCTAGATGCTCCACAAAATCCACATTACCTTTGTGGTCTCCCTTTATTCAAATATGTCACCTCGCCAAATTGAAGTCCCACGTGAAGCCTTAGCTATTTCCTTCCAACATTACTCTACCCATCAAGGTGCATCTTTTCCTTTCGACCCCTATTCTTAATCTTTTGAATTTCCTGCAGCTTTAACTCAAGTTGTAGCATATTCAAATCATAAGTGGCCAAGCTTTCCTAAGCTCTGACCGCAACCCTTGTAAGAATCATCGAATCTATCAACCTTTATCGTTATATATATGGGGAGCATATTATATCAGTAGGCTAAAAGTAGCCTTGTACTAACTTACAGACTGTGCCCCCCCCCCCCCCGTACAAGGTCCATAAAACTCTATTTCTTTTGCCTACTTTACCACTTCTGGCACAAATTTACTAATGAATTCTTGGGTGAAATTTTCCCAAGTTCTGTAGGCGTCTTCAGCCATCCATCTTTGATTAATCATCTTCCACTAACTTCAGGCGGAACCTTCCAGAAGGAACATGGCCATTTGAACCCCCTTCTCATCTAGATAACACAGTATCTCAAAAAATATTTTCTAAACTCTCCATCCGTTCCTCGACTTTTCTATTATTAGGACCTCCGAAGAACTTCGAGGGATTGAAATAAAGGAATCATTCTAAGGCTTGGTCTTTCGTAACTACTTTTGCTACCCCCGCTCTATCTACTAGTTGGTGGTCAGGTTGCCTGTACCCTTATCTTTCTTGATGATTAGGACCTACTGGGGGATCACAGCGGGTCGATCCATCAAAAAAGTTTGAGAACTTTTTCATCTAGCCCTAATGACCTTTTGCTCAGGAGGTCTCCCCCATCATTCAGTTCTAGATGGGATGGGTGGACCCGAACTTCCTTGCAATGCCATCAATTCTACCATCTCTACGAAGCCTCTACAAATAAAGAAAGGAAAGAGTTAGATAAAATCAAATCAGATTCATAAACATATAAGTCTAATCATTCTACAATATATGCTAAGATCCCATTGATATCCTACAGTAAGCAAACTTATCTTACTATCATCAATTGATTAAATTAATCTTAAATCCTTGAATCACATAGAAACTTCCTAATATGCAAAAGTACCTAGAATACTCAAACTAAGATGAGAAGTCAACCACAAATCCTAACATTACCAATGCTTAGGTCATCGACAAACCTATGCTTTGATACCACCTCTATAGTATGCCACGTGGGATAGCACGTAAGCTGAGGTGCCACTTAGTTTAGTTTTAAATTGAATCTAAAAACAAGCAATAGGCATAAAACATTTCAAAACTTAACTTGTCAAAAGCAGTGAAAATTTCAAACGTAACAGACTCAAAAAACTATCATGTACATACCATGATTTACTTTCTTACATTTAATAAAACATTTATATGCCTTAAGTTATTAACATCAACATAATATATCACAACATCTCTAGGGTATACAAAATGTCCTAAAAGAATCCATAAGCATATACAATCATTTTTATTATAAAACGTGTTCGCCGATCCAAACTTAGAGTTCCAGTTCATCACTTAATCCTATATGAGAAAATCAAAGAAATATCGGAGGTTAATCCAGAGGACTTAGTCAGGCATAATCTTAATCATAAGCAATGGGGATCTGTGAGTACGAATAAACTCAGCAGATCATAATTTAAAGTTTAGAATAATAACAATATCAGATACTTATAATTATTTGAGCAGATAGAAATATCTCATTCGTTATAGCTCTATGAACAGTGTACAAACAATTTGATATGGTCAAAATAAACATGCTCGAGTTATATGCAGTTTAACGGAACCAACTTAACATGTATATTAGAATAATTCTTATTCCAATCAATCAATCATATCAAAGCACGATAGCTTGACACATGGACAATACCTAGGAGTGTCCCTAGCATATCACTGACAGATGGTAGATACCTAAGAGTATCCTTAGTATATCACTGACAAACGGTATATACCTAGGAATATCCTTAGCATATCATTGAAAACCGGTATGCCTAAGAGTATCCCTAATCCATTACTATTAATAAATAAAACGAATAGGCTGGCAGGGCAATGGATAAAAATTCAGAAATGCCGACAAGGTAAGATGACAATTATTGGCAAGTAAGAATAAGCCAACATGGCCATATAACGATGTGCGAACAATTAAGTATGTCGGCAAGGCAACAAATAACGATACAGATCAATATGGTTAAAAAATACCGATTAAGAACAAGTATGATAATAGATAACAATCAGGAGTTCTGGGCGCCAGAACAAATAGGTACAACTTATGTAGAGTACAACAAGAATTAACCCTCAGAAAGGTATAAGTATCAAGTAACCATTAACAATTGAACACCCGAGCAAGAGTAATTCCAATAACAAGAACAAATACTCAATGAGTGAGATTTCAACAATCAAGAATAGTTAATACAATCAAGTTAGACCTACACATGGGTCATTCCATAAGAACAAATAGATATAAACAAAGTTAGGATGGCAGACCCTCACCTCCGTATTCTCAGAAACCAACAACCACAATTAGCAGTCTACTAGTTTGCGGGAACTGCTTCTTCATCACCTAATCAAAGGAATAAATTCACAATCAAAACTTTATTTGACCTCAGTAACCTTCAGTAGTTACAGTTTTATTATTAACAATCTAAAATCAGTAACTACCCAATTAACCTTCTATCAGGGCCTCAGAATTAACAATAACAGCCCTATTTATCTAATTATCCCAATTATTTCACTTAGGTCCAAATTCATAAAAATTGGGTTTTCTCTTCCAATTAACTCCATAATTCCCAATTTTTCATAAAATAATATAATCCAAACTTACCAAACTTATACTGGCACATGAATTGAGTCCTACTTTCATATCATCTCAAATCACCCAATTATCATTCTTGAGTTCCACTTTCATAAAATCATAGATTAATCTTAATTAACTCAATTAATCGTAACATTACATAAAATAATATAGATCTGGGCCCACTAACTACATTCTAGTCTATGCATGAGAATAGATATATATCAACCATATATAATCCTCAAAATATAAGATTTAAGGAATTATAGGACAACATATGCATAAATATATACATAAGCATCATCCAACTTCTAATACCCATGATCTTATTATTGGAGCCTCGAAAGCACAAACTAAGACCATTGTTACAACTTTGTGACGGGCTACAAATTCTATCTCAGCTCTGCTGCGAAAAAAGCCCAAACCACCACCAAAAGACACCTTTCAGCTCAAATAACAAGATGCCTAGCTCAATTTTTCGGTTCATTGTTGAATTGCCCTTCAATTTGAGCTCCGATCACCTAAACCACCGTTATCTATTGCTTCAATTTTCTTTCAATTTCATAACCGGCGGTGACCCAAATTCAAAACCCAGCATACCAAATTGCTCCTTGAGCTGAGCTCTACAAATCCCACCACTCAAAACTCAATTTGGTCGTCAAAAAAAGAAAACTACTCAAAGCCCTACCATAGCTTGTCTCGATCTTCACATTCCTGATGGCTCACCGGCGAAAATGGGCTGTTTCAGGTATGATTGTGAAGTTAGGAGTGAGAAGAATGAGATGGATGGTTTAGTTTTGAAAATTAACGATCGTCGGAAGAAATCTCCGGTGAAAAGGGAGAGATGGTCGCAGTTGAAGAAGATGATGAAATGGGGGTGAATTGTAAATTTCACTATTTATAGCAGACACTATTAGAAATTTTGATTTGGCCTCAAAAACTTTGGGTCAGATTCAATTATGTCCTCCAAAGTTTTCTCAAAATTCAATCCAGTCCCTAACAAAGCGAGTGCCTAATGTTGACCCTTTTGACCCAAAATAATCACCATGCAACCCCAAAAACCTTTGAAATTGGTCCAATCAAGTCTTCCTTAATTCCACTTTGATCCCAAAACTTTCTAAATTTTTACAAACAAGTCCTTTATTTTTTCCTTCCCGAGCCCTAAAATCCAATCAACCAATAGCTTGATTTCTAAATCTTTATTAGGTAAATGTCACTAATAGTCTCTGATGTTTCGATTTAGTATCACTTTAGTTCTCAATCTTTAAAATTTCATCTTCTAAACCCTAACGTTAATATTTCATTTCACTTTAGTCCCCAAAATCATTTTTCGGTAGTTTTTGGTTGGAAAATTGACCAAGTTTGACATTTTTAAGGGCAAAATTGTCAATTCATAGTTTTATGTTCCACTTTAGTCCCTATATAAAGTTTTATGCTCCACTTTAGTCCTTATATAAGGTTTATGTTCTAATTTAGTCCCTATGTTACTTTTTTTCTTTCCTTTTTCTTTTTATAAATATATATCCATGTATATATATTTGTGTATAATATATGTATATATAATTGATACTAATATTAGTCACATGCTCATATATTATTATTAATATTTAATAATATATTGTTGATATATTAATATCATTTGTGATACTACTGAAATTAATAATATTAGTAATATTATTATTAATATGGGATAGCCCAATAGACCCAGTCCAATAACACTCAACTAGGGCAGGAGCTGGTCTGACGCTCCCTAAGTAGCTTGACTGCCTTTAAACCCAACTCATTTTGACTATGCAGACATTCGACTACCATTCGACCTTTGGATCCCTATCTGTTGTAGTAGATATTAGCATTCTTGATTAACTAGGTTATAGCCAATAACCTCCATTATGTGGCCTCAATCATTCAACCAGAATGATGTAGCTTCGACCAGAGTGATCCTGGTGACCAAGATCTTAGTAGATATTCCTGTTGGAGTGCTTGTCTTGACCAGAGAGATCGAGGAGTGATGAAAGCCCTTTGGCCACATTGAATTCCTTGCCAAGCATTATGCTACCGCATTAATAGCATGTGCCATCAATAGTATCACCTTTTGTAGCCATGTTAGGCTAAGGAGCGCCTCTAGTGTACCACCTTTTCCTAGGTAGCTGCTTTTTGAAACAATATACAAGTTGGATAAGATTGATATATCTTTGATACCCCTGGAGTGTAAGAAGGGCCATTGTCCTTACTTGAAGACTTTCTAGTTTGACGAGGGCCATTATCCAGCTTGTGTACTATTTTACCTAGGAAAAGGTGATACACTAGAGGCGATCCCTAGCCTAACACGGCTGCAAAAGGTAGTACTACTGGTGGCACACACTATTAATGCAGCAACACGGTGCCTGGCAAGGCATTCAATGTCGCCAAAGGGCTTTTGTCACTCCTCAACATCTTTGGTCAAGACGAGCACTCAAACAGGAATATCTACTAAGATATTGGTCACCAGGTTCATTCTGTTCAAAGCTATATCATTCTGGTTGAAGGATTGAGGCCACTTAATGGAGTCTATCGGTGATAACCTGGTCGATCAAGAATGCTATTAGCCAACACAACATATAAGGATCCATAGTTTGAGTGGCAGTCGAATGTCTAAGTGGTCTGAAATGAGTTGGGTTTAAAGGCAGTCAAGCTGCTTAGAGAGCGTCAGACCAGCTCTTTTCCTAGTTGAGTGTTATTGGATTAGGTATATTGGGCTATTCCATATCAATAATAATATTACTAATATTATTAATTATAATAGTATCACAAATGATATTAATATATCAATAATATAATATTAATAATAATATATTAGCATGTCACTAATATTAGTATCAACTATATATACACATATATTATACATAAATGTATATACACACATGGACATATATTTATGAAAAGGGAAAAAAAAAGTAATATGGGGACTACATTGGAACATAAATGTAACGACCCCGAAATTTTATAATTTTTTGAATTTAAATTTTATATATTTAAATTTTATAATTTTATGTTGTCGTTGTTAAATTATTATTTTATGTAATTTTAGGGGTTAATTTATAAAATTTATGAAAACTTAATTTAGCATTTTTGAGAAAGTGGGTTAAATTATAATTTTTATAAGTTGTGGGGCTTAATTGGGATTAATTGAATTTTTAGGATTAAATTGCAAATAATAATAATAATTCAAAAAAAAAAAAAGAAAACAAAACACCTCAAAGTGAACGTGGCAGCCCCTCCCTTTCTTTCCCTTGCTTTTCTTTTCCTTTCCTTTTCCTTTCTTCTTCTTCATTTTTCTTTTTTTATTTTCTTCCTTTCTCCTCCTTCACCGAGAGCATACCAACACCACCGTGACCTTACCTCCGGCTCCCCAAACTTATATTTAACCTCACCAATCTCTTCCCTCACCTACCTAGTGTCCATTTCCACCCCCATGCAAGCTATCGGACGGCGGAGCTCCACGACGGGGGAAGACCCATTTTTCGGGTAGTGATGGGTTTTCACTTTTTCGGCGGTGGTTTAGGTATTTGAGGGGTGTTCCTGGAAGTTCTAGGTGTGAGGAAGAGTTCTGTGTGGTTTTCGGTAGCTGAGTCGCGGCAGAGAGGAAGAAAACCGATGATCAGAGTTGGGTGGCGTTTTTGTAGTTTTGGATGTAAATTGAGATTTCAGGTGGCTACAGGCATCAAAACAAAAATCTGACCGCACCATTGGACTCAGGAGCTTGAAAGGAGTTGGATTGCTCGGTTTGGGAATTTTCCGCCGGCGGCCATTGGCGGTGCTCCGGAGACCTTAGCTCAGTTTCTTCTTCTCGATCTGACGATCGCAACGGTATAAACCATGTCTAATTCCGAGCATTGGTTATGGAGTTACGAATTTTAGAAGATTTATTAATTATATTATATTTGAATTTTATGTGTGTGTATATATATATATATATATATATATATGACATTGTATGTTGGAGCTAGGAATTGAATTTTAGTGATTATGGAATATTGTAGAGTGTGGATAATGTTGGAAGGCTATACTTGGGTATACATATATATATATATATATATGATTTTTGGAAAGTATTGGAATATTAATATTATTTTATGAGATCTAATTAAGTTGGTAGAAATTAATTTGAGAATTTAAGAGTTTATATTCTATAATGGATAATAGTTGAATATGGTTAAGTTAAAATATTCGATTGTTGGAAATTTGGCATATCTAGGAGATTTTAGTAGTTTTGAAAATTATGAGCATTAATTGATTATTGAGACTATTTTATCGACTGGGTTCTTATTATGAATTACTTTGGGATTAGGTGAAGAAGAGTTAGGCATTGATCGTTCGTAGTTTAACGTGAGATTAATTGGAAAAAATCTAAAACCAAGTGAGGTTCTCCTACTTTGGGGTTATTGCTTTGGTATTAACTATTCGGTAATTGTTGAACCCTTGTGAGGTTCTCCCACTTTGGGATTATTGCTTTAATATCAACTATTTATTAATTGGAACCCTGTGAGGATCTACCTCTCTTGGTAATCGTTATACCTGTGAGGTTCTGCCAATTTGCCACCCTATTGAACTATCTATTATTAAATTACCCCTGTGTGGGTTTACTACTTCTGTACGTTATTCAAAACATGTTTGAATTCTATTTTATTTTGATTCTGTTCTAAATACCCCTGTGTGGGTTTATTTTGATTCTATTCTGAGCACCCCTGTGTGGGTCATTTTGATTCTGTTTTGAGTATCCCTGTGAGGGTTGTATCTGTTCTGCCTTTATGTCTGTCTGTTCTGGCGCCCAGAATTTGTCTGTTATCTGTTCTAATATGATTTGCATCTGTTGCCTTGTCGGCATTTCTGTCTACTCCGTTCTATGCTGTTCTGTTATGTTCTGTTATGTTCTGTTATGTCCGTCTATTGTTCTGTCATCGGATCTATATTTGGCCATGTTGGCATATCTGTATCTGTTATTGTTATCTGTTGCCTGGTAGGCATTATTTCTGTCTGCTATAATCTGTTCTGTCTGAAACCGGCAATGCGCTAGGGATTTCCCCCTGGGCATCTACATAAGCGGTAATTTGTTATATGTACGGAGATTATATGGGCCAAGGGCCAATCTAAGATATCTGTTTGGTGGGTGAGGCATGCTAGGGATTTCCCCCTAGGTGTCCACCTGTCACGGACGGACTCTTTTATGCAGCGGAATACTTGTCTGTCCGTGTGGCATCTCAGGTTTCACCCAACCTTCGATCCGCCAACGACCATCTCGAGTCTTTCTCATGACCCGTTCCTCAATTCGGCCCAGTAGCTTACTAGCATAAGCATCAGAACGCCTCCCGGTACTTGCGTACTCGCCTATTCCGAATACCCACAATCATCGGAGGCTCGTATCCATCACGCCGAGCGTGTTTCCTTAACGGTCCCCGACTAGCCAACATGCACGTCTCAATCTTAGGTCCCTTACGTGCATCTCTCGATGGCAAGGAGCAATCTCGCTCCGTCTCGGCATTGAGGGTCACTCGCGTGCCCACAACGCAATCCTCATGCTCATCACTCGCTCGGAGCGCTTAGGCCGTGCCATAGCGCCCTTCGTTTGTGCCTCGCCCGAGTAGGGCCACATGTAAGTCCAAGGCTTATGTGATGTGCCATCATCTTATAATAGTCCCGCACGAAGCATTGGACATCGTTTCTCGCTTGCTAGCAACATGCCACAACTTGCCCACTATGCGGCGTCGCCCCACGACCGCATGTCTTAAGCCAACGGACCCCCGCAGCAAGGCTAGAACCCATAGCGCATGCTTAGCGAGTTAGTTCACGAGACATTTGGGTGTTCGTCTCGATCACTCAAACGGCCTAGAGGTGTTGTCCCATAATTTTCGAAGCCCGCGGGGCAATAGCGTTTCCGCCTTCAAACCTCTTGGCACCCTCCTGGACCCAACGTGGGCCCACCTGGCCCCACGCCGCCCGTTCGGTTCCCGACCCGTCCGGGGACTCTAAACACTCCTGTGAGATGTCTAGAGCCGGCCCTTGAAGGCTCCCCATCGCCTTCAAGGAGTTGCCCGCTTAGTGCCTTGATAGCACGGGGAGGACCGGCCGGTTGCCCACCGTGGCATGCCCACCGTCCCAACAGCCCTCAAGCATGCCTGTCCCCCTTATAATAGGCTTAAAAAAGATTTTCCTTTTCCCGCAGTAGACATTGAAATGCCGAGGAAGTACACATTTTCGCAACTTTGCCTCCCGACATCCAAATCACTTGCCGCTTGAACCGTTGGATAGTTCTCGGTGTCTACATTAACTCTGCCAAGTTCCAGCCCAGTCCGATTCTCCATGGAACAGTAATTTCCCTCGCATTAGGCTGGAATCACAACAATGCCACTGCACTGCCGCATTTTGAACATCTTCACCGTTTCCTATCCAAACGGAACCGTCTACTGGTGAAACTTGGTGGGAACGTTGCCAACACCTCAAGGAACGTCCCACAGAAACAGTTTCACAAAATTCCTTTTCCAAGCCACTCTGCTCAACGCATCTTTGCGCTACCCGCGCGCAGCAAGACCGCTCCCGGTCGCCCTTAATGTTCGGTGCCCAAACGGACACGGAATGACTTCAAACTTGGTGGGAAGCATCCTCATACCTCAGATAGTTTACCATAGAAACAGTTTTGCAATCCACACCTCGCAAGAGTCTCTGCTCATGGGCCGTCTCCGCCCTACCGGGTGAGCCGACAACACCTTGTCGCTCCAAACACCCTTTTGAGTCACGGTCGTCATTCCTCTCCAATGAGCGACCCGTGACACCACGGCACGCTAGGGATTTCCCCCTGGGTATCGATGGTGTGATTGGTGAATTGTTTGTCTGGTGCAAGGTGAATCGGCAATGCACGTCTTGGATTGTCCTTTGAGTGCATCTGCTTTGGGTTTGATTTGTTTGATTGTTTCTGTCTGTCTGACATTTGATCTTGGAGCAATAAGGTAGGAGAGTTTCCTGTTTGCTTTTCAGTACTATCTGTTTATGCATTTGTTTGATCTAATCGATTATATTATGATTTGTCGAGTTGAGTCATCCTCGATAAATCCCTTCTGCATTCCTCACTAAGTCTTTGGACTTACGCCCTCATTTATATTGATTCTCTCAGACAGGGACTAAGCAAGTAATTTGGACTCCAGGCTGGACAAGATTATATTTTGTAACAGATCAGATGCTGAATGTATATATGGAAGTTGTCTGATTGTTAAGTATGGATTTGAGATCGAAGATTTAAAGATTATACATATTTTGTTTTATAAGAATGTAAATCTTGGCCTTTGCTTTATGGTTTATCGACTTTTGTAAGTTTGAAATTTCGCTGTTTATGTTAAGTTGAACTAAAAATCTTGTATCAGGAATTTAGTCAGGTGTTGCGTATTACAGGTTTGTTGTAGTTTTTGAATCCGCTGCTAGTTTTGAGGGACCTATTTTATTGTATATTTGGTTCAAAATTACTGTATGGAACGTTTTGATATCTCAGCTTTGGGTTACCCAGAGTGGGGTGTCACAATAAAACTTTATATAGGAACTAAAGTGGAACATAAAACTTTATATAGGGACTAAAGTGGAAAATAAAAATATGAATTGACAATTTTACCCTTAAAAATATCAAGCTTGGTCAATTTTCCGGCCAAAATCTACCAGAAAATGGTTTAGGCACTAAAATAAAATGATATATTAACATTAGGGACTAAAAGATGAAGTTTTAAAGATTGAGAGCTAAAGTGATACTAAATCAAAACATCAGGGACTATTAGTGACATTTACCCATCTTTATTTCTCAAAATACCAAATTTTAGGAGTATTGCAGTCTTGAATAAAATAATGATTATGCAAATAAATAAAATATACATGACATTATGCAAATATGGACCAAAAAGAAAGAACAGAAAAGAGAAAAAATTAGCTCCATGTAAACGATATCGATATTTGGTGCTTTATATTGAGATAACTTGGCATGACGATAACCAATAAAGACATCTCAAATAAAACTGATTAAACATAATTCTCAAAAATTGGCCTAAGGAATACATGCCTTCAAAAGTTCGAAAATATTGTATTGATTCAAGGCCGGCTTCGTCAATTTGAAATCTAATAAAAATAGGGATCCCATCATGGTCACATCCAAGTACAAGTACTCAATTTACAGGAGCACTCAAAGGTTGATATTACAATTTTAGAAAACAATACACCATATTAATATAATTTGTTACAATTTTACAAAATAATACATCATATTAATATAATTTTAATTGCATCACACAAATAATCAAAAAATATAATAAATAGAGCATGTGATTCATAAGTACATTGTAGAGCAATTCATTCAATAATCAACCATATAGGAGGATATAACATATTCTTTTAAACTAATTTGAATATATCTTATTGCACAAGATATTCAAAAATTCTTTTTATGTTAATTTCCAATGAAATCAAATACATTAAAACTATATGATGAAAAGTAATTTTTCTCTCATCATATGATTGTTTTAGGCACATTATACATCTTTTTGGACATATAAATAATAACAAAACATAACTGAAAGCTCAATTTTTAGGCTAAAATTTTAAAAAATCAGATCTATATGATTTTAAATTTATTTTTTACGAGTAAAATATTTTCAAACATCTTTTTAACACTCTATAAGATAACTTAAAAATCATACAATAGAATAAAAAAACTGGAATTTTTTCTTTTTCTTTTTTTTTTTTTTTTTGGTGGTTGGGGGCGGTGGGGGTGGTCCGGTGGGGGGTGATCCGTTTAAAGAGACTAGTCTCAAATTTGAATTTAATTTTTTTTTCGAAACTTCTTATCTATTTTTCCCAAAATTTTAATCAAATGATTTACATGCCAAGATCTACATACAAGATCTAAAAATCATGAATTTTTAGGTATAAAATAATTATATACAAATTGATTTGATCAATAGGATAGAACGAGCCATATTGGCTTTAATAAAATTGTTGGAAATAATCACACATAGAAGAAATAGTATCACATTGATCAATATCAGATAGGTGGATCTATATTACATTTTTCATAGCAAAAGTTCTTTTGAACACCAACCTAGATCAAAATATATAGTTAAATATAGTTTACGCCCCTAAATTATTGTGCTAGTCACATTTACCCCCTCTAAACTATCCAATGTAACAAAAATTCCTCTCCACTTAATAGCAATTGACGGAAAATATGAGGGAGAAATTTATGTATGTATTTTATTTGATATTCCGAATATACCCATCATCCATATTTTTTTTGTAATAAAATTTACAAAATTAAATACATAAAAGATATTAACAAAAGTGTAAATTTTAAATTAAAAAATAATTTGCTTACATCCTAATTTTGGCAACTTGTAAATTTTCATCCGAAGTTGCTCGAAGCTCAAGATGTTCATATAGGAGCATGTCGTTTACACGCACAACCGATTGTTGAAAACTTACTCACATAATAGGTCAATCAACGACATGAAAGAGTTTTGCAATTTGAAGAAGAGCTACTAAACATCTTAAGACTTGAACTAATACCATACTAAAAATAATATATAGATAAAGAGAAAATGTTAAAAATTGAAGATGCTAATGACTAGCTTTGAAAGCAAAATGTTGAATTTTATGAGCAAAATTCTAAAATTGTGGCAAACAATTTGGCTTTGTTTAATTGTGTTTGGTAAATTTTGGAAAATATTCTAGATAAAGGTGTTTTGGGAGTTAAAATTGGGGAATGATCCCACTATTTGTTTTTCTTCTGAAGAAACACGGAAAATGGAATTGTTTGTTAGAAATAATTTTATGGGAGGTAAATTTTTTTGTAGATGTCAAATCAGTAACTTTTTTTTGGGTTTGTAGGGTAAATTGTATTTTTAAATTTAACAAATATATGTGGATATATATGGATAATTAATGTATATATATTTATAAGAATTTAACCAATCTCAAGGAAAAACAAATGGCACTAACCTGAAATATCATTCCATAGCATAATATGTACAACCAACACTACAACAATTTGCACGCCATGTAACAAAAAAATTGGTAACAAAGGTAAAATTCATTACATATGTTAGATTTATTGTAACAAAATTGATTTTTTGTTACAAATAATATTTTCTTTACTAACAAAGTACAACTCTTGTTATCTTTAACTCAAATTTGTTACCTTAAATTTTTTATGTTCGTAACTAAATAATTATTCATTACGAAAAATATTATTTTGTTACTTATAACATTTTCCATCCTATAAGAAGATATATTTGTAACAAAATTTGATACCTTTTGTAACAATAAAATATTTGTTACAAATAAAATATATTGTAACAAAGTTTTTAGTTATTAAATTTTAATTAACTTTCTTCCAAAATTCATTCCCTCCAAATATCAATTGTATACATATGGTAACAATGATTTTCGTTATTAATTATAAACAAATATTAAATTAAATTTTTACTAATACTTGTGGGTTGGGCTTTTATTCAAAAAATGAACTTCACAGTAATGTAAAAAATTTGTTAATTGGGCCTAACCAATTTTTTGGTGAATTATTATTGAACTAAGTTTTATTTTAAAGATTGAGTTTGAAGAAATTTAAAGTGAATAATCTATTAGTTGGGCCAATTTCTTTCAAATATTGATCTTTATAACTTTTTTGTGAATTATTCAATGAATTGGGAGTTTTCATTTAGAGAAAAAATGCAAAATTGGTTCTGTAACTATATCCAACTGGCAAATTTTGACTTTATATTTTTGGTATACTAACTTTTGAATTTTGGCAATTTGAGAATAAATCTAGCCCAAATTCATTTGTAGAAGGCCCGATCCACATGGCGCCACATCACATCCTCTCTTCTACGTGGCATGTGATGTGGAATCCCCTTCTTGCTATGTATTTTACTAGACAAAAAAAATAGAAAAAAGAAAAGGATATTTGAATAAAAAAGTAAAAATAGGTACATAAAAATTGAAAAAGGTAAAAAGATAAAAAAAAAAAAAAAGTTGGATAAATCATGAAAAATATTTATATACTTATATATTTATATATATATTCACATATATAAACACACATACACATGTATCCCACTTGCTAAATTATCAAATTAAATGAATTAAGTATTAAAAAAAATTTAAAACTTGCACATTAGAATTTAAAATATCAAATATCTTCAAATTTATAAAATTTTATTTCATATGAATTTACCATCTAAAATTTTTTAAAAATCTAATTTATCACTTTAGGCCAAATAATTTTAATAATATTAAGTTAATATATCTAATAATGTTAAAATAGTAAAATATCTAAAAATTTAAATAAATTTTTTTGACTTTATTTATTAAGTTAAAAATGAAATAAAAATTAAACAATAAAAATTTAAGTCTATCCTGTTGTCTGTATAATTCAAAATTACATAAGAATATTAAAATGATAAATACATCTAAAATAACTCTGTTAAATATAAATATGTTTTATTTATTAATTCAAATATGACAAAAAAAACTTAAACAATTATATTTTAAGTCTATCATCCTAACTATATAATTATAAATTACATAATAATATTAAAATAAAAAATATTCTAAATATTAGAATTTAAAATATCAAATGTCCTTCAAATTTATTCAATTTTATTTCATATGAATTTATCATATAAATTTTTTAAAAAATCTAACTTATAACTTTAGGCGATATAATTTTAATAATATTAAGTTAAAATATTTAATAATGTTAAAATATTAAAATATCTAATAATTTAAATAAATTTTGTTGACTTTATTGGTTAAGTTAAGAATCAAATAAAAATTAAACAATAAAAATTTGAGTCTGTACTATTATCTATGTAATTCAAAATTACATAATAACATTAAATGAAAAATACAACTAAAATAATTCTATTAAATATAAATATATTTTATTTATTAATTCAAATATGAAAAAATAAAACTTAAACAATAAAATTTTGAGTCTATCATTCTAACTATATAATTGTAGATTACATAAGATGAGGAAGAAGAAGAATCCCCACCCTTCCCCTCCAGCACTTTATATATTTCTCATTTCTTTTCTTTTTTCTTCATTCTTTTCTTTTCTTTTTATTCTCATTTCTCTCTTCTTTCATTATTTCATATATTTCTCATTTTATATAAATATGTATAAATTTATCATTATATCTCATTTCTCATTATTTCATATATTATTATATATATATATTTATCTATAAAATTTTAAATAATTTTTATTTTTATCTTTTTTCTTTCTAATTGTTCATACATGTATACTTATTTTTTCTACTATACTTATTCACATATATATAATATACATATATATAAATTTATCAATAAAATTTAAATTACTTTTTTTTTATCTTTTTTTTTATTTATTCATTCCAAATTAAATAATATTTAATATTTATAAAAACATATATATAATATAATTTTTATTCATACTTATATACATATATAGTATACATATACAAATATATATATATATATAAATTTCAATAAAATTTAAATAAGATTCATCATATATTTCTCATTTTATACATATATAAATTTATCATTATTTCATATATTCTTATTTTATACATATGTATAAATTTATTTAATGAATTTGGATGGCAATGGTAACACCCCAATGATTTTATGATTTTATTAATTGTTGTATTATTAATATTTAAAAAATATTAAATTTTAATTACTAATTTTATTTTTCAATTGTTTGGTTAAATTATAATTTTTTACTCAATTACATGATTTAAAATTTTCTATGGATTAAATTGCAAAACTGAAGAATTTGATTTTATTAAAAAAACAAAAACAAAAATCAAATCGAAAATCACATCAACTGGCAGCTCACTTTTTCTTCCTTCTTTTTCTCTTTCTTTCTTTATCTTTTCTTTCCTTTTTCTTCTTCATTTTTTTTTTCTCCTTCCTTTTCCATTTTCTTCTTCCTTCTCCTACCACTTGTGGCCAACACCACTACCTCCGGCGAGCCCTTCTTCAACCAACCAACCACCTAAACCCACTCCCCTTACCTTCGAGACCTCATCCACAGCACCACCCATGGTGGCAGCCCACCGAAGACACACGGCGGAGAGCGGCCGAAAAAAGGGAGCAAGTAGGTCTTCCATTTTCCTGTGTCAAATGGAGCAAAGAAGGGGTGTTTCAGCTAGCTCTTGATGAGGAGAATATAATGGTGTAGTTGCATGGTGGAGATACACAGTGGAGACGGCAAAAATGGGGGGCAGAGCTTTGGACTGGGATAATTTTGGGGCAAGTTTTGAAGGGGTTTCCGGCAGCCAAATCAAAAAACAAGAGTACCATTGAAAATCTCTAGACGAGAGGATTCTATTGCTGGTAAAAATTTAACTTTTCGACGACAGCGGTGATGATAGGGCAGAATCTTCGCCCCGTTGCGGTGGCACATGCACACGGTCTAATCGTGAAGATTCTCCTTCGTTAGTGAGATATTGGTATAAAAGGCTATTTTTATGTATGTATTTGCATTTATACATTTAAACATTCTTATCTTCATAAAACTTTGTATTTTCGTATATTATGATGATCTGTTTTAGATTAAAACATCTTTGATCGATTAAATAGGCCTAGTAAATCCATAATGGTATTATTTCATGTAACTATAGGTTATATAGCATACTAAGTGTCGAAAACCTTCATTTTTATGTTATCAAGATTAATCGAAAGAAGTTTAGATGTTTATAGATGACTGGATTATTATGATTAATATTGAAGATCGATATGTACCATATATATATATATATATATATGCGAATTCATATACATCTATATCCGATATTGTTAGTATTTCAGGGTAGTAGTATTGAAACAACCTTTTATCAGTGTACCAATAGGATAATTATTTCGACGTGGGGTTACTGTTGATATGATTTTAAGTGTTAGTGATTGTTAAGGTTGAACATGGATTTTAATATAAGGTTACCTGATGACTAGGTGATGGAGGAGTTGATTTCGAGGATCAGTACAGTCTGACTGCACTAATTAACTAATTAAGGTGAGGATCTACCACTTTGGTACTTGTTTGAGTAAGCAATGTAATTGTCGATTCCTGATATTGTTATTGTAGTTATCTGAAACCTCTGTAGTTCTATTGTCTTAATTCTTGATATCATTATTATTGTTATCTAAACCCTGTGTGGTTTCATTATTTTAATTTCTGATATCATATTGTTGTTATCTGAACCTTGTGTGGTTCTATTATCTTGAATTCTGATATCGTTATTGTTAATTTCTAAATTCTGTGAGGTTCTATTGATTATTGTTGTCATATATTGTTGCTATCAGAACCTTGTGTAGTTCTATTTTCTTAATTCTTGATATCATTATTATTGCTATCTGAATCTGTGTGGTTCTATTATCTTGATTCCTGATATCGTTATTGTTGATATTTGAACCTGTGTGGTTCTATTATCTTGATTCCTTGTATCGTTATTGTTGATATTTGAACCTGTGTGGTTCTATTGTCTTATTCCTAATATCGTTATTGTTGACATCTGAACCCCTGTGTCGTTCCGTTATCTTGATTTTGTTATCGCTATTGTTGTTATCTGAACCCTGTGTGGTTCTATTATCTTGAATCTTGTTGTCATACTTATTGGGTTTTGGACTCTATAAGGTTCTATTATCTGGCTACTGATACTGTTGTCATTAATCATTGAACCCGTAAATCTTACTGAGTTAATCATGTATCGATGCTGATTGAGTCAATCAGTAGATTACTGTTTTCGCCTTGAACATTTTCTTGTCTCGTATGTTATTGATCAAAGTGAACCTGTACTTAGTCTTGCGATCTGCCATGATGGCATTGTTGGAAATTATTTTGTAAAGTTCATTGTTTTAGCATGTTGGCAACTGATTGATTGAACTATTGAATTGAAAGATATGTGTACAGGCGAACTATCAGGCCAAGTGCCTTGCCAAGTTGTTCTGCTTGAGCTAATGTGATTGCCGAGCTGTCATGCTCGAGCTATTGAATTGAACAATTATTGAACTGTTATAGAGGCACTAGGATGTTCTGATATGCATGTTTTGTTTAGTTTATTGACTTGCATATGTGTGGGGTTGCTATTCTTATAATTCCATTCAACTCATGGAGCAATAAAGCTGGAGTGGTATCCAAGTTTAGATCGAACTGTTGTTCTGGGCAAACGAGCTACTTTTATGCCTCCTGACTATAATCGATTGAGATGCCCCTAAACCTTCCGAGCAGGATCAGTTGAGATGATGCCTCCCGACTGTAATTGGTGGAGACGATCCTAAACCTCCCAAGCAAGATCGGTTGAGATGAATAGGCCATAAAGCCTACAGTCACAGTTTTTGACCTAGCAGTTGTTATTAACTTTGTTTTTTGATGTTCTTTCTTGCTGTGATTCATTATTTTTATATTAAGAAATCATTGATCGCTATTCGTGTGCATTATATTTTTAGACTATTTATGCATTGCTTACACTATCATCACTGAGTCCTTATGACTTACCCTCGTATATTATTCATTTTTACTCAGACAGGTATGAGACAGGAGATTTTGAAGACTGACGAACTACGTAGAGACATTTATTTTGGAGCTTGTTGTATATATGTATGTTTTACTGAGTTTGGGATGTTTTATCAAGAGATGTTATAATATGGTATGAATACTATTATACTTGTGGATGTAAATTTTGAATCTTGGTACTAGTAGCAACCTTTTGGTTCGCATGCTGTTGAACCTTTTATGATGATAATTAAGTACTTCGATATTGTTTTCACATTTGGATTAAGTTTGCTACAAGATTATATTATTGCTGATGTTATATTGGAAAATTGTGAAAAATTTTATGGGGTTCGATTTGCGCCTCAGCTTAGGTGCTATCCCAAAAGGGGGCGCGTCAACAATGCAATTGTGTTTCCCTCCAACTTTATCTTCCCTCCAAAATTTGGCCCATAAAAAATATTAACAATTAATTTTGTTATTAGTTTGACATAATAATTTAACTTGATTTCTTCCAAAAAGTTGATTCCCTCTAACAATAATGAATTTTTTTTATTTTTTCAATTCCTCTAAATTTTAGCCCCTCCATTTTTTTTTTGTATAAATAATCTATAGAAAAATTACTTTCTTTCATCTTAGCTTTATATGATGAATTGACACATAATTTCTTAAATTATTAAATAATTTTCTATTATAGTTTAAATAGTTAAATAACATATAGTTTGGACTTATAAATTTTGGTGCTTTACAATTTAATTTTTTTATTATAATTTATTACAATATTTATTTAGAAAAATTCTAAAAACTCCTTAAAATAAATAGTTAAAAGTTACATACCTGAATAACAAAAGAAAACAAGGAAATTCTAGTGTGCCATAATAATTAATGAAAAGAAAATGGTTCCTGAAGTTAGGCCTATTAATTTTACATTTTGTATTTTAATCATTGTATTGGTTAATTAAAGATTTTTATAACTTATAGATATCTATAGATTAATTGTGTGTATGTTTTACTATATAAATTGCTAAAATGAAGATAACTTTCGTGGTTTAATATAGTATAAAAAATAGTAACTCAAAGCATATTGTTAAATATAATGATTATTAACTTTCATAGGCCTGAACAAATTGTTCTTAAGAATTAGTTGGTCTATATATTATATTTCCTTAAAAAAATAAGTATCCCTCCAAAAATGAATTCCCTTATTATTTTTTTATTCCCTCCAAATTTTTGCTCCTCCCTCCATTTTGTGTATAAATAGTATGTACAAAAATTATTTATTTTATCTTATATTATAAGATGAATTATGATGTATTATTATGGAGGTTAAAATTTTAATTCACTTTTTTGTTATTATTTATTAGGACATTGTTTTTGAACAAAAGGATTTTAGAAAAATTGCTTATATATTCTAAAAACTTTAGTCTTTGCGTGTAATTAATTTTGTTTTAAAAATTAAAATATTCTATACTAATAATATATTGATATGGAAAATTTGAACATGCATTTAGTGAAAATTTTTTATACTTAATTAACGCAAATTGTTTTAAAATTGATCAACTTCTATAACTTTAATATTGTTGAAAAATTTGAAATTATTTTGAAATACTCATGACATTATAATATAACTTAGTAATATAGTTATAAGTTTAATAAAATTAATTTTTATCCCCATATATCTAATTAAATATTTGAAGTGTTGTTAGCATCTTAACAAATTTATATACATCAGTTGAAAATTTATATTAAAATTAAAAAATATCCTTCAAAAGCTGTTTTGATTATCTTTAAGACAAAAATACCTTTGGACTTATTTATAACTTTATCATGGGGGTTTAATGTTAATATTATTTAAATTAATAAAAAAATATAAATAATTTTAGTCATAATTCTTTTCAATATTAAATAATCTTTTAATAAAAGTGGGATTAAAAAAATAAAATTTTAAAATCATCAACATGTGCAAAGTAATTTAATCAAATTTAATTAAACATATTTATTAATTACAAAATAAAATAAACATAAAATCCATCTCCTAATTAAATATGATTTTATTTTTAAATTACATCTCAATAATATTAAAAAAAATGATATCTAAAATAATTTATTTATATTAAGTTAAATATATTTATTAAATATAAAAAAATATTTATTTATGTAAACAAATAATTTAAAAATAAAAATAAGATCTAAAAATATCGTACTAACACTAGTAATTTTTAAATATCTATTTCTCCCTATCAACCCAATAAAAAAATTATTGATATAATATCTTGTTCCACTCTAAAACACAAATAAATAAATAATTTTTTCTCAATTTATTTTTCACCTACCACTCAAAATACAAATAAACAACCATCACGTTCTTCAACCCCACTTTCAAAAAATTATATTGCTAAAATATTTTGACAAAATGCTCCAATTCATAAACAAAAAAGCTCTAATTTAAACTAATTTCAATAAATTTATTAATTAATAAAAATTAAATAAGTCAAAATGTGGGAGATATAGAGTTGGAACCATGTGAGACCTTGATGTGTGTGTGTATATGACTAAAAAAATTAAATTTATTTATTAATCAAAATAAATAATTTAAATAAAAATAAAAATTAAATTTTTTCCTAACAATATAATTTTAATAATTTTAAATAAATAAATATTTTTATTTATTTTGAACAAAATAATGTAATTATTTTAAATAAATAACATAAGTAAAAAAAAATTTAGTTTAAGTTAATTTATTTGAAATTTATTAATTAAGAATAAATAAATAAGTAAATATATATATATATATATTTCCCTTCCTTCTTCCACATCCGCCCCACCCCGCCAACCCCACGCCAGGCTTGGCCACTGGCTGTTGGCCATTTTTCCATGCTTAAACCCTGCAGTCGGCCATGGTCGGCGGTGAGGGAGTGGGGGAGAGAAGGGTGGGTATTATATATATATATATACATACATATGTATGATATTCATTTTATATATATTTATACTAACATTATACATATATATATGTATAGATATTTATATGATATTTATATTGAGATATAAATTTTTTTAATGAGGATTTTGTTATATATTTTTAAATTTTTTTAATGAAGGTTGATTGGGCAATTCAAATTTTGTGAAATTTTTATAAATAAGTCAAAACTTTGAGCTGTTGGGTAATTAATTTTCTTTTTTAATTTAACAATTTTGGCTTATTACTAATGGAAGTTGAGGTGCTATTCCAAATGTATTAAAAAATTTAAAGTTTTGGTCTTATAAGTGTCAACATAATTACCGAAACTGCAAATCCCCATCCAATGAGATCAAAAATATATTTTTTTCAATATAACTAAACACTATATTAGCAAAAAAAAAAAAAAAAAAGAAAGGAAAAGAAAATTAAGGGCTCCATTAAAATGGTAATAATTTTATTAGGTTGATTGCAATTTATCCTAATGCGATTTGTGAAATAAGTGTCAAACCCTTATGTGAAAATATATATATATATATATATATATATATATATATATATACAAAACAGCTTCTTTGTGTTTTATACAACCACGCCACACCACCTTAATGCAATTATAATATAAAAAGATCAATTCACCTTTAATCATTTCACATATATACAATTCAATTTAAATAACTTTTTATTATCATATTTTATTTATTGTTTCTTTTTCTTATTCTTTTCGTTTCATTTTATTCTCATTTCTCTCTTCTATTAGTTCATATATTTCTCATTTTATACATACATATATATATATATAAATTTATCATTGTTTCTCATTATTTCACATATTCTCATTTAAACACACACACACACACACACACACACATATATATATATATAAATTTATGTATAAAATTTTAAATAATTTTTATTTTTGTCTTTTTTCTTCCTAATTATTCATACATGTATACTTATTTTTTCTATTTATACTTATTCACATAAATATAATATACATATTTATAAATTTATTAATAAAATTTAAATTACTTTTATTTTTTATTTATACATTCTGAATTAAATAATATTTAACATTTATAAATATGTATAATATAATTTTTTATTCATACTTATTTACATATATAGTGTGCATATATATATATATATATACAACACAATAAAATAGGTTAATCGCGCCATATACCTTGCGTTGAGTTTTTTAAATTGCCGCAATTAATAATATTATTTCTTTTACTTATTAGATTGCTCTTTATTTTTAACTTTAAAGAGTTTTTTTCACTATTTTTTTAATATATATATGTAATGTTAATTATTTTTTAAAAATAATCTTATTTAATTTAAATTTTTGATTAAAAATCAATTAAGTTAAGACAAAGATATGATAGTAAAGATGAAAAAATGTAAAATAAATCAAAATAAATATATTAAATAATTATAAAGTTAAAATCAATATTAGTATATCAGTTAATAGAAACCTTTTTATTTGACTCATAACTTAGTTATTGAATAATTAAGTGAAGAAAAAAGTTTGGCATTAGTCATTTAAAGTTAAAATTATAGTAAATTGATAAAATAATTATAAACTAAAAATTAATTTTAAAATATGAATTAGTGACAAAATATGAGGATGAAATTATAATGTAAAATAAAATATAGAAAAAACAAATTATTGTATTCATTCTCAAATTTTTTTTATAAATATAATTGGATATTCATATTATATTTTGCAAGTAACAAAAAGAGTCGTTAACCTTTCAAATAATCAAAATCAAAATTTCTCAATATTTCATATATTCTCATTTTATACATATATATATAAATTTGTCTATAAAATTTTAAATAATTTTTATTTTTATCTTTTTTTGTTTTGAATTATTCATACATGTATACTTATTTTTTCCATTTATACTTATTCACAAATATATAATATACATATATATATATATAAATTTATCAATAAAATTTAAATTACTTTTATTTTTATCCATTTTTTCATTTTGAATTAAATAATATTTAATATTTATAACTATGTATATAATATAACTTTTCATTCAAACTTATATACATATGTAGTATATATATACACACACACACACACACACTAAAAGAAAATAGGTTAAGTGTGGCATATATTTTGGGATGGTTTGTTTCAACTACCGCAAAATATTAATCTGACAGTGGTTGAGCAATGATTTATCCAAACTGTCGCCGAATTAGCCATTTAGTCGCAGTTTTTTTGAAATTGCCATGGAATTCATAATAAATGGCGACGGTTAGTATAACATTCCCTGAATAAATAATTTCGTGCTGATTTTTCTAAACTATCGAAATTAATAATATTGTTACTTTTGCTTGTTAGATTGCCCTTTATTTTTACTTTAAAGGGTTTTGTTCACAATTTTTTAGTATTTATATATATGTAATGCCAATTATTTTTTTATAAATTTTTTTTTATAAATTTCTAAAATAAAGTATTTTATATTATAAGCTCTTCTACAAAAATATTAAGCATTTACCTAACAATTTATATATACATATATGTAATAAAATTTAGTTGCTTCATGCAGCTATGTTATATAATTATCACACGCTTTTTATTTATTTCTTTTATTTATTCAAATGAAAATTATAATTTTGTTTTTAAATATAAAATAATATTTGCTTGATAACACGTGAAATTATTTGAGAGCTTTAAATGGAAGAGATGAATAAGTAATTGAGCACATTAACTTTTCAACATACAACCAACATGGTTAGGTGCTTGCTTCATGTGGGCATGGTTGTCGGATCGAATCTTGTTGCCAACAAATTAGAATGAATTTGCATTGGGTCTGGGCTTGCACGCTCTGGTGGGCTGGAGCTTAGCTAGGCCTACATTGGCATTAGGCCGCATGCTCGGGCCTAGGCCTATTTGTGCTCGTATGGGCTGGCACTTAGCTGGGCCTATGCGAGCATTGGGCTAGCGAGGGCGGTGGGCCTGTGCTCGGTTGGGCTGGCGTAGGCATTGGGCCTTGTGAGTGGGCCAGTACTAGAGGCCGGGGGCAAGGCCTGGTGGGCTGGTGCGGGCGCTGGGCGTTGCGGGTGGACTGATGTGTGAGTTAGGCCTAAGCTTTGGTGGCCCGGGCACTGGTTCCTATTGTCTTCTTGCAGGTGGGCCGGCGGCCTGTGGCGCTCTTGCTGGTGGGCAATGCCCCGAGTTGAGGCCAGAGTTCGACGACCCAACAAGCGTAGGCTTGATGTCAAATGGCCCATCCATATGAATCAACCTAAATTGGAGCCCATGCACATGTATTTAGTAACAAAAGTTTTAGTTATTTATTCCATTAATAACGAAATACTTATTTTTGAATTAAAATTTTATTTAAGTATTTGTAATGAAATATTTTGTTACATAAACAATTAGTGACTATACTTAATTAAATAAATAATATCATTATATTATGCATTGGTAACAAAAAAATAAAATGCAATAAAATTGTCAATGTTTTAGTAACAAAATATTTCATTACGCTATAAAAATCTATTGTAATTACTATACTTTTTTGTTACTAATATCATATTTGGGTAACGATACATTTCGTCACCATAAGTCCATCATTTGTAATGAACCATAAATTTCGATACTAAAACCTTTTGCTACGGGCTTTAGGGCACTAAACTTAAGTAACGAAAAAATTTGTTACCAATATTTTGGGTAACAAATTTCAGCTTTATAGTAACAAAATTATTCATTATTAAAAGTGTAATTTGTTATAGTGCAGGTTTCTTAAGTTTCATACAAACATCTTCATAACATTTCTTACATAGCTATCTCGATCAAGTGCAGACTATAAATATAATCAAAATACCTGATCTATTACAAAATAACCCTTCATCCAAAGCATGAGTCTTTGCTTCTCACGTAGATGTATCTAAAAAAGAAAACAAAGTATACAGGGAAGGTAGGTCCTAAAGACTTAGTGAGGGAAAAAAAATAACAATACTGAAAGAAAAACCCATTGAGATTCAACAATAAATGAACAATTCAGTCACAAACAAGAGCTTTTAATATGAATCAATAGCATACATGATACACATGATATCAAATTAAAAGGCTGTTGGTCATTTCGTCCTTATTACTCCTGAATTAAATTATAATTACAAGTATTAGATATTGGTACAGTATAAATAAGATTTTGTTATCATTCCCATTGCTTGAGCACTCAGCTCGGTAGGTAATAATTAGCTTATATGGGATGGTAGACTACATGTTGGATCCAGTCACTCATAGTTCGCTACCTCCAGCTACCTGTAAGTTAGGATCATAGGTGAGTACTAGCCGTAAGACTATACCCGTCGGTCTATTTTGCCCAACTATCTTTCGAACCTAGCCCCTAGGCCCAAACCCTCATGGCATTCCTATAAGTGGCAACCGCCCATGGCATCCCATGGGTTAGAATAATATAATGCCAATAGATACAATTTGAACCTTTATACAATAACATGAATATAACGAGATACTATCTGAACATCCAATATATTAGCCATCAAGGCTGTTCTGGAATAATAATCTAAGTATTCTATTGGAATTGGGACTCGACGGGTATAATCGATAATCAAGTACGCCGTTAAAGCCAAATAACTGATATATAGAATGAACTTAAATATACCGACAAGATTTCTTGAACAATCAACATGATGAGAAATGAACAAGTAGTATGGGGTCAGCTGGCAAGGCTATAGGGTACAAGCAATTAAATTAAATAACATAATAAAAGTTCTAGACAACAAAATAGAAACAAGTAATAACCTTTGCAAGGGTGCACACATTATAAACAATTAACAGGCGAGATTTCAATAATATGCGAATTTTCAACAGATACAATACAAGAATAGAAAACCTTACAAAGATCTATCACAACAATGGGTAGGTATGAGAAAGGTGCCAGATTGACAAACCCTCACTTTAAGAGCTTTAGAAATATGTTACGGTCTACTGATATGCAATTTCATGCTCCTCATCTCCTAACCAAAAGAATCATTTTCTTATCAAAACTCACATTAGACCTGAATAGCATCTAATAAATAATCTCTTATTATTAATTGTCTTAAATCAGTAATTACCCAATTAATTCGATATATAAAACTTCGTTCAAAATTATCATTAAGAAACACTTGTAATAATGTCGCTAATATACTATTAGTTAAGGGTCTTTAATAATACAATCAATAGATATGATGAATTCAATCCAATCTCATATCAATGTCCTAAGCAGTGATAATAAGCCAATTAGTTCAATAACCTAATTATTGTCATTTAGAGCCCAATTTTTCAAATTTAGTTTTTTTTTTTTTTTTTTACCTCAATTAACTCAACAATTCTCCAATTATCACATTTGGTACAAATTTTGGGTCCAAAATCCAACATCAATCATGCATGAATATTTACTACCTAATATAATTCAAAATCAATTATTCAAAGGTACAAGAGGTTTAAACAAATGAAAATGTACAAAAATCTTAATCTCAAAATTGATCTTTACCCAAAAATGCACAATCGAGACCCCAAAATGTCGAATTGAATGCACAATTGCAACCGCCCTAATGAGGAGAAAATTTTATTTGAGCACCATTGCCAGACTGCCGTCTGCCGCTACTAAAAAATACGAAACCACCGCTATTGTTTTTATTTCATCCGCCTGAGTCCAATGGTCCAATTAGTTTTCTATTTTGAGGCCTGGATGACCTTCAATCATCGATCACTGCCTTGGTTTTCTTTGCTTCTCGCCGCCGCATCTACAGTCCCCATTCTGCTTCCACCGTCGCATCAAGCTTCCATGCAAGGTGTAGCTGAGGATGAGGAGAGGTAGTTGGTGGTGTTGGATAGTTGAAATGGTTGCTAGTGAGGGTGGTGAAGATGGTGGAAAGGTGACACGATGAAGAAGGAAAAATGGTGATGAAGATGAAGATTAAAAAGGAAAGTGAAGAAAATTACTATTTTTATAAAATCTAATTTTTTGTAATTGCAATTTAGCCCCTCAACTTCTTGTTAGTCATTCAGTTAAGTCTTAATGATCTATTGGAATCCAGTTTTGACCATAGTTGACTTTTTGTTTCCATGCCAACCCCTAAGTTTTCAAGAGTTGCTCAATTAAATCCTACTTAATTGCTAATTAACCCCCAAAAAATTTAAAAAAAAATAATATAATGAATAATTAAATTTTCATAAATTTTAAAATGATAAAATTTTAAATGCCATTAATCATAAAATTTTGAGGTGTTACAAACCTCCCCCTCTTAAGAGAATCTGGTACCCAGATTCTTACCTGAGTACTGAAAAAGTTAAGGATATTGCTGACGCATAAAGTCTTCTTACTCCTATGTGGCTTCTTCCACATTATAGTTATGCCATAACACCTTCACTTGGGGAATGCTTTGATTCCTAAGTTCTCAAAATTTTTGATCCAAGATAGCACTGGTTGCTTCTCATATGTCAGATTTCCTTTCAATTCCATAAGCTTATGAGGTATGATATGAGACGGACCAGGATAGTATTTCTATAGTTGTGATACATGGAAGACATCATGTATCCCTCTCAAGTCTTAGGGTAATATAAGATGATAAGCCACTGGTCCGACTCTTTCATATATTTCCTAAGGTCCAACATATCTTGGACTCAGCTTTTCGTCTTTTTCGATTCTTTTAATTACTTTTCTTAGTGATACCTTGAGAAATACTCGGTCACCACCTTCAAACTCCAAGTCCTTTCACCATTTGTTTGCATAACTTTTCTATTGGTCTTGGGTAGCCTTCATTCGTTGCTTAGTAATCTGTACGTTCTCAATAGTCTCTTGAATTAATTCAGGTTCTATAGTTCATTGAGACTTGTAAGCAAATTCAATAAAAGAAGATATTTACTCCAACTCCTATCAAAATACATGATACAAGCCCTTAAGATATCCTCTAAAATCCAGATAACTCTTTCTAACTGTCCGTGAGTCTGAGGGTGGGCGGCAGAACTAAGTTGTAACCTTGTTCCCAAGTGTTTCTACAAGCTTTTTCAAAGCCTTGAAGTGAATTTTGGATCCCAATCTGACACAATACTGATCAAAATTTCATGTAATCTGACGATCTCCTTAATGTATAATTCTGCTAGTTTCTCAACTTTGTAATCCGTTCTGTTTGGTAGAAAATGTGTCGACTTTGTTAAACAGTCCACTATTACCTAGATACTGTCATATTCTCCTCTAATTGTTGGTAGGGCTATAAATGGATATTCAAAAATTTGTTTGCCGTTCGTATTCATATCCATTCATAGAAAATTTATCTACATTCATTTAAAGCGGATATTATTTATATTCAATTAGTAGATATCTGATTATAAATGGATACGAATATAATAAATGCGTATCCAATTCATTTAATATCCGCTCTAAATATATATTTATTAATAATATATTATTTATATTTTTTAATAAAAATCTCATAATCCATATATGTATATATAAAAATTATAATTTAAGAATTAGGAAGAAAAAGAATAAATTTAAAAAATTATTGTAATATAGAGAAAAAAAATTATTAAAGTTAATCAATATAATTATTGATGGATGACTTTATAATTAATATATTTAAATGTCATTATTATTATTATTATTATTATTATTATTATTATTATTATTATTATTATTATTATTATTATTATTATTATTATTATTATTATTATTAAGTACTAATAATTAATTATAAAGTCAATTATTAATTAAAAATTATGCTATTTGTTTGATTGCTTTCTTTTGAGTGAAATTATTTAGTTCCTTCTATTAATTAAAATATGTATTTATTATAGGTTTATAAATCACGTATTTGGATATTTGTAAATAAATATTTAAATAGTTATCATCAAATATGAATATAAAAAATAATTCAAACACATATAAGTTTAATAAAATATGAATAAATTTGAATAATTATAATCGAATATGGATATATCCAAATTCGATTGATATTTGATGGATAAGAATTTGAATATCATTTTTAAATATATGCAAAGTCTGTTTATGTATCTAAATAAAAAGTTAAACAGTTATGAATATAAAAATAATATATTCGATCCGTTTAATATCCGTTTACACATCTAATTGTTGGTAGGCTAGTCACAAAGTCCATAGTCTCTTGTTCCCTTTTCTAGTCTAGGATAGGAAGTGGCTATAATAATCCTGATGGCCTTTGGTTGTTCTGCTTTTACTAACTGACAAGATAAGCATTTTTGCACATATTCTGTTACATCTTTCTTCATCCCATTCCACCAAAATTGCCTTTTTAAGTCCTGATAAATCTTTGTTCTTCCCGGATGTACTGCATATCTTACTTTGTATGCCTCATATAGTAGTTTTCCTTTTATCTCTTCAAGGACATATATTCTCTGGCGGAATAAAAAAGTGCCTTAACCATCTATACTGAATTTAGGTTTTCCAAGTTTCTCAATTACTTCTTTCTGCTTCAGTATCCAACTATTATTGACCTGAGCTCGTTGTATTTCATTATAAAGCTCTGGTAGTACCTTTAATCCTATAATCCAGCCTTGTTGTTTCATTTGGATCATGGCATCTACTCCTGAACTTTCTAATGTTTCTCTTTTTAGCAAATGGGCTATTTTGACCTTTCTATTTAGTGCATCTGCCACCACATTCGCTTTTCCCGGGTGGTAAAAGATAGAAAAGTTGTAATCCTCCAAAAATTCCATCCATCTTTGATGTTGCATGTTCAAATCCTTTTGGGAGTACAAATACTTAAGGCTCTTGTGATCCATGTATACCTCGAACGTAGTCCTATAAAGGTAATACCTCTATTTTATTAGGGCAAAAATTATTGCAACCAACTCCAAATCATGAGTTAGGTAGTTCTCCTCGTGTGATTTTAGTTTTCTGGATGCATAGGCAATAACTCACCTCTTTTGCATCAACACACACCCAAGCCCTTCTTTAGAAGTATTGATGAACACGATGAATCCTTTTAATCCCTCTGGAAGGGCTAAAATTGGAGCTATTGTCAATCGGTTCTTTAGTTCTTGGAAACATTGTTCATGTTTATCGTTCCAAATAGTTGATCCTTCTGAGTTAATTTAGTCAACAAACCAACTATTTTAGAGAAGTTTTGTATAAATCTTTGGTAATAGCCAGCAAGTCCCAAGAAACTATGAACTTCTATCACAGTTTCGGGTCTTTTCTTGTTAACTGCTGCCTCTACCTTAGAGGAATCAACCTCTGTCCCATATGGAGATATAATGTGTCCCAAAATGCCACTTTTTCCATCCAAAACTCACACTTACTGAATTTAGCAAACAACTGATTATCCTTCAAAGTTTTGAGAACAAAGTGCAAGTTTTTGTGTGCTATTCTTTGATCTTGGAGTACACTATAATGTCATATATGAAAATGACCACAAACTAGTCTAGATATGGTCAAAAAACTCGATGGATCATGTCCATAAATGTTGCTAAAGCATTGGTTAGACCAAACGACATCACTTCGAACTCAAAGGGACCTTATTGAAAGTTAAATTTGGTCTTCAAAATATCTTCCTCTTTTATTTTCAATTGATAATATCTTTGTCTTAAATCTAGCTTTGAAAAGACTGTAGCTCTTTGTAAAAGATCAAATAATTTCTCTACATGTGGCAGAGGGTATTTATTCTTGATCGTAACTTTGTTTCACTTCCTATAATCAATGCACATTCTTAAGGATCTGTCTTTTTTCTTAACAAATAATACTAGGACTCCCCAAGGAGAAGTGCTAGGTCTTATGAACTTCTTTTCCAATAGCTCATGGAGTTGGTTTTTCAATTCTTTGAGCTATGCAGGAGCTATTTGATAGGGAGTCTTGGAAAAAGATGTTGCCCGTGGAAGAGTCTGGATTATAAATTCTATCTCTTTGTCGGGGGAAATGAGCTCAATTCTTCCAAAAACACTTTCCGGTACTCAGCTACGACTTTCACCTTTTCAATCTTAACCATAACCTTCCTTTAAAATCTTTCTGGCTTTTAGAGCATATATAATTGGTATTATGGAAGTATTATTTGTGGAATGGAATGTCAGTACCGATATCTTATCTTCTATGGTGAGGCACTTGGTATAACAATTTATCTGTGTCTAGTGTTTGTAGAGCTAATCCATTCCAATGGTCAAATCATATCCTTGTATAGGCATTTGTATAAGATTGGATAGATATACTCTGTCCCCAATCATAGTCAGGCAATCCTGATACATGATATTTGTCATTAATCCTATTTCCAAGGGTGTTTGAACTTCTATCTGATAAGTTATGATTTCATGTTGCATACTTAATTTTTCAAATATAGTTGCATATATGAAAGAATGCAAAGCATCAAGATCAAATAAAACATTTCCATAAATTCCAAAAATAAAAATCGTACCTTTAACCACTTTAGGAGGGTGGAGTGCTTCTTCTCCAATCAGAGCCTATGCACATGCTCTGACCTTTGGCTTTTTGCTAGTTCCTGCAGCGTGTTTCCTTTTCTCTGTGGAGGTTGGCTTTCCTCAATTTGGGCCATCTTTGAACAAGTGTTGAACACTACCATAGACTACACAGTTGCCCTGCTTTGTCCAGCATCCTGATTCTTCATGGTCTAGGTTTCCAAAATATTCACATATCTTTGAAGCTAGATTTGTAGATCTGTCGGTCTAATAATCTCGCTAATTGACGCCCCCAGTATGTAACTTTGGCTATTTTTTTCCTAAGTTTACCCGCTAGGTGTTAACTTTTCCTTTTGCCTTTTATCTTCAATCTTTTTGATCTCTTGCAAATCTGATTCTGCTTGTAATGCCTTACTTACCATACAATTGTAGCTTAGAAAATCATATGAGAGTAGTCCCCATCTCAATTCTAGTCGTAACTTTTCTATAAACTTGCAAACTTATCGCCCCTAATAGGCAAGTATATGAAGTGCATACCAAATTAGTCGGCTAAATGTGGCTTTATGCTAGTTGACTGATGACACTCCTTGTATTAATTCCATGAGTTCTCTTTTACTAGCATACTTGATCACCTCCAGTACATATTTTTCCATAAACTCCTGGGTGAAGTTTTCCTAAGTTCGATGAGTTCCCTCCATATTCCACCTATGATTGATCATTTGCCACGAGTCATGGGCAGGACCCTCTAAAAGAAATGTAGCATACTAGATCTTCTGCTCATCTGGACAACGTAGAGTTCCAAATATCTTTTCCAAGCTTTTAACCCATATCTCAACTTTTCTATCATCAAGTTCCCGTAGGAATTTCAAGGGTTGCAATCGGAGGAACCGATCTATAGCTCAATCTTCTGTTGGCTATTTAACATTCCCTGCTTGATTACCTTGTCCCTATTGCCTGCAAAATTGCATAAATTGTTGCCACATATGAAAAATGGGCTCTATTGGTTAGCTTGGAACTGGTTGGTCAACATGAGGGATCAGTGAAACCTTTTTTTTTGTTTTCCCCTTTTTTGAGTTCGTGATTTAGCTAATGCTCTTTGTCTACGAATATGCTATGCAGTAGCCTGTGGACTGAGTGATCTCTCTCTCCCATGCTAATCTGCTCGAGGTGGGTCAGGTATATGCAAACCTTCATGGGGTGCCATTGTCTTTTCTAAAATGTTCCTTGTTCTTCCTTAACTTCCTACTGCCAAGATTACCTAATGATATCCAAAGGTAACAACAAAATTATGGTCTTTTATATATAATTATAAAATTTTTGACAAATTAACAAAGTTCATTATAACGAAAGTTCAATCATTATAAGTCTACATAAGAACTTTCACCACTTTAATCTCATCCACAATCCATCCTTAACTACTGAAACATTCTCAATCACACGTAAAATAAATGAAAGTTTTTTCTCAATCTAAAGTCTAATGTTCATTTTTTGCAATTGAAAACTACAAACTAGTTGATTATCCTAGATATAATCCTCTACTTCCTACAGACTCCGTATGTATCCTCTTAATACCCATTTACCTAGGTCATTGCCAAACTTAGGCTCTGATACCACCTCTGTACCACCCTCGCTTAGGATGACCTCTAAACAAAGGTACTACTAATTCAAGTTTGAAATCTAAATCAAACAACAATTGGAGAATCGAGAATTTAACCAATCTCAAGGAAAAACAACTAGCACTAACCCAAAATATCATTTCATAGCATAATATGTACTACCAAGCATCTTAGGTTTCATACAAACATCTTCATAACATCTCTTAGATAGATGTCTCGATTAGGTGCAAACTACAAATACAATCAAAACACCTAATTTATTATGAAATAACCTTTCAACCAAAGCATGAGTTATTACTTCTCACGTAGACCTATCTGAAAAAAAATAAAGCATACAATGAAGGTAAGTTCTAAAAACTTAGTGAGGGAAAGAAAATGACAAGACTGAAAGAAAAACTTACTGAGATACAATAATAAATGAACAGTTCAGTCACAAGCAAGAGCTTCTAATATGAATCAATAGCATATGTGACACATATGATATCAAATTAACAAGCTATTGGTTATTTCGTCCTTATTATTCCTAAATTAAATTATAATTGCAAGTACTGAGCATCGATACAGTATAAACAAAATTTTCTTATCACTCCATTGCTTGAGCACTCAGCTCGGCAGGTAATAATTGATTTATATGGCATGGTCGACTATATGCTAGATCCCGTCACTCATAATTTGTTACCTCCAGCTACCTGCAAGGTAGGATCATAGATAGATACCAGCAGTAAGATTGTATCCATTGATCCATTCTGCCCGTCCATTTTTCGAACCTAGCCCCTTGGCCCAAACCTTCATGGCGTTCCTCTGAGTGGAAACCGCCCATGGCATCCTATGGGCTAGAATAATACAATGCCAACAGATGCAATTTGAACCTTTATACAATAATATGAATATAACAAGAAATAATCTGAACATCCAATATATTGGCCAGTAAGGTCATTTCGGAATAATAATCTAAGTATTCTATTGGAATTGGCACTCGACTGTTTCAATCGATAATCAAGTATGCTGTCAAGGCCAAATAACTGATATATAGAATGAACTTGAATATACCAATGAGATTTCTTGAATAATCTACATGATAAGAAATGAACAAGTAATACGGAAGCAGTCGACAAGGCTGTATAGTACAAGGGATAGAATCGAACAATCTAATAAAAGTTTTGGACACCAGAATAGAAATAAGCAAATATCCTCACGGGGGTGTACATATTAGAAATAATTAACTGTCGAGATTTCAATAATATATGAAATTTCAACAGATACAATATAGGAACAGAAACCCTCATAGGGGTCTATCACAACAATGGGTAGGTGTGAGAAAGGTGCCAAATTGGCAAACCCTCACCTCAAAAGCCATAGAAATGTGGTTATGGTCTACTAATCTGCAATTTCTTACTCCTCGTCACCAAACCAAAAGAATTATTTACTTGTCAAAACTCACATTTGACTTAAATAACATCCAATAAATAAAATCCTATTATTAATTGTCTAACATCAGTAACTACCCAATTAATTTGATATATATGACTTAGTCCAGAATTATCTTTCAGAAATACTCTTAATGATGTTGCTAATTTACTATTAGTTGCAGGGTCGTGAATGATACGAGCAATAAACATAATGAATTCAATCCAATATCAATGTCCTAAGCAGTAATAAAAGTTAATTAGTTCAATAACCTAATTATTCTCATTTAGAGCCCAATTTTCCAAATTTAGGGTTTTTTTTTTCTAGCTCAATTAACTCAAGAATTCTTCAATTATCACATTTGGTACAAATTTTGGGTCCAAAAATCCAACATCATTTATGCATTAATATTTACTACCTAATATAAATCAAAATCAATTATCCAATGGTACAAGAGGTTTAAACAATTAAAAATATACAAAACTCTAATCTCAAAACTAATCTTTACCCCGAAATGCACAATCAAGACCCCAAAACACCGAACCGAATGCACCACCGCGACTGCCGTGATGAGGAGATAATTTTCTCTGAGGACAACCATTGTGTCGTGGCCAGAAAAATATGAAACCACTACTATTGACTGCATCTCATCTTCCTGAGTCCAATGCACTAGTTGGTTTTCAGTTTTGAAGCCTGGATGACCTTCAACCGTTGGTCACCGTCTTGGCCTTTTTACTTCTTGCTGCCGCGTTCATACTCCCAGTTCCATTGTTGTAGTCGCTTCAAGCTTCCATGCAAGGTGTAGCTAAGGATGAAGAGAGATAATTGGTGGTATGGGATGGTTGAAATGGTTGTCGATGAGGGTGGTGAAGGTGGTGGAAAGGTGACGCTGTGAAGGAGAGAAAATGGCGATGAAGATGAAGATGAAAAAGGAAAGTGAGAAAATCGCTATTTTTATAAAATTCATTTTTTTGTATTTGCAATTTAGCCCTTTAATTTCTTGTTAATCATTCAATTCAGTCCTAATGATCTGTTGGAATCCAGTCTTGACCGTAGTTGACTTTTTCTTTCCATGCTAAATCCTAAGTTTTCAAGAGTTGCTCAATTAAATCCTACTTAATTGCAAATTGACCCCTAAAAAATTTATAAAATAATAATAATATAAAGAGTAATTAAATTTTTATAAATCTTAAAATGATAAAATTTTAAATGCTATTAATCATAAGATTTTGGGGGTTTTACAATTATATAATATGCATTATATTTATAATATAGTATTACATTACATATATATAGCCATGGTTGCTATGCCATCTAGATCTAGCCACATTCAGCTGGCGGCATCGTGATTAAAAGGAAAAGGAAAAAAAAAAGGCTTCAGGTGGCCATAGCTGTTGGTTGCTATTTGGGGGGCGGGGGGTTATATATATTATGCATATGTATGGATATGGATATGTTATAAATAATTATATATATAATTTTATATATACATATGTGATTTTATATACATATATATATGCATGTATATAATTTTTTATAGATATTATATAGTATATGATTTATATAAATATGTTATATATATATATATTTTATAAATATGAAATTATTTAGTTTTGATAATTATATATATATATATGTATATATAATTTTACAAATATCAAATAGTATTAAATTTATATAAAAATGTTAAATAGATAATACATATAAAATTATTTAATATATATGTATATAGACATTTTATAAATAATGTTATATGCATATTTGTATTTATATAATTTTTATATGTATATAAATATATATATATGTATGTATGTATAATTATATACATATAAATGTATATAATTTTTTATAAATATTGTATAGTATTTGATTTATATAAATATGCTATATATTTTATACATATGAAAGTATTTAGTTTTGATAATTATATATGTATATATATATATATAGTTTTATAAATATTAAATAGTATTTAATTTATATAAGTATGCTATATATTTCATAAATACAAAATTATTTAATTTTATATTAAAAAAAAGAAAAAATATTTTTTTTATATATATGTATATAGATATGTTATAAAAAATTTATATACATATATGTATTTATATATATTTTATATGTATATAATTTGTGGCACCTCACTCAGGGTACCCTAAAGCTGTAATGCCACTCCGATTCAAACTTAGGTCCTAACCCACAAGACAATCGATAGGCCTATAAAAATTTCAAGATTCATCAACGACGGCAACATGTTTCAACCTAATAAATCTCAACAAATTACTTTATATATGCCATAAATGGTCCCATAATGTTCAACATAATATATACATGCCTTATGTCATTAGTTCAATCTTAATGTATCACAATATCTCTAAGTCTAAATATAATGATCAGAGAACCTAAAAGCACATGAAATCACCTAATTTATTACAAAAAAATTCTTTGGTCCAATAAATAAAAAATAACAGAGAGGGTGAGTTTTAAGGACTCAATGAGGGATGTACAATGAGCAACCGCATAGATCTCTAGCAGAATCAAAAGTTCAATAGAACATAAATAACCATGACATTGAAAAGATGACACAAATGTACCAGAACAAAGTTATTGTAAATTTCACGCTGCTAGTTCAAGAGTTGTTACGCTTGCTTCAAACAACCCGACCAGCTCAACTGATTTACTATGGGAGCTATCGTCGTCGGTTTATTCAGCCCAGACATTAGCCGAACTACACAAAGAAGCTATATCATTCTTAATACTCCTTGATCAGATTACAAATAATCAGGATACAGTTAGAATAAAGCAAACTCAAATAACATATGCAATCTAATAAATCATAATGGGATAGGCATATCAAACTCATCTTATTCTGACCAGACTAAACTTACCCAAGTATGATAGTTTGGTACTTGATAGATTGCTAATGCCTGGGGGATAGCCCCCGGCTCATCACTAATACCTAGGGGATAGCCCCTAGTGGTACCACAATTCCAAGCATTTCGCTAGGATCAGCACTTGGCCCAACATATCTTCATACATATATCACATATCAACAAATAAATTTTTGACAACATGAATTAATAGCGTACAAGATAGATTCATACAAACTGACAAGACCAAACATACGATAAGTAGAATGAATTTAGACTGATCGATATCAAGCAAGACAATATGAGTTCTTGGTGCTAGAATAGATTGACTAAACTCTTATTAGAATCGAAATAAAGGAAACAAACCCTCATAGGGGTATATGAATCAATTCACAAACAACAAATCAAAATTTGAATAAACTACAAAATCTAAGAATCAAGATTCAGTTACAGAACAAGAACAAGTTTCTAGATTGGCTGACCTTTAGAAGGGTTTACAATATAATAAATAGATAACAATTGAGAGTTCAAACAATAATGGAATTCAATAATCGAGAATCAATTATTTTCCAAAATAAGAACAATTTAACCCTCGCAGATGTGTACAACTAATAATGAATAGGCTTATACAAATCAAATACAATAGCAATGGACCCTCATAGGTTTATAAAAAGCAAATACATGAGAGGTTAGACCTTTACAAGGGTACAACAGTTAACGAGTAAGCTCATACAAAACAAGTACCAAATTGGAAAACCCTCACTGGGCATATGAAACAAATACCCAAGAGGTTAAACTCTCACCTCAATAGCCTCATAAATGCTATCATCGCATACTAGTCTGCGGGACCCAGTTCTTCATCACCTATTCAAAAGAGTGGGTTTATTATTAGAATCCTCATTCAATTTTATAATTATAATTATACGATAACAGCTTAAAGTTGATAATTACTTGATTAATATGGTAATCTAAGATTCGTGTTAGCATTATCATTACAGAACATACGAATTAAGCTGTTATTACAAAAATATTCATGGGGTTATATTAGTAAAAGGATATAATTAGGTCCTTATTTATATATTCAACCTTAACATGTTAAACCAAGTGAATAATAATAGTCCAACTGTCTTAAATATCCTAAATTTTCACTTAAATCTCAAATCCATGAAATTAGGGTTTTTAATCTTTTAATAAACTCAGCTAATCCAAAATTATCATATAATAATACAAATCCAGGCCCATTAAGTTATATAAATACACATGCATGGTATATATCCAAATCCTGTATCAATTTCTTCATTTTCTCTTGATATAATACAAGATTCGAAAAGAATATAAATGGTACAAAGCTTTAACACCAATTTTGGCCATTTTCCTAAGATGTCTCGATTAGAACTTTGAATAGCACCAGTATAATTGCCACATCAAGGAGCGGAACTTGCCTCAATGCTACTATTGGAATTTGTCAACACTACCACCAATCAACTCAGCCAATAAAATGCCCACATCAATTTCAAGCTTGCTGCCGTTTGGTCGCTTAACTAGCCAGAAAACCTAATTGTCCACCTTCACGACACTATGCACCATGCACTCAATATGGCTCCATTGGTTACTGATTTGCAAAATCAAGGCCACCAACTCATTCATCGAGCTGAACCCATCAATACCCACACTTTAGTCAAGTCCATTGTTTGCTGAAGATGAGCTACCCGCTACCATCATCATGAGCTCACTTTCAACTTCAAATTCCTGGTGTTTCACCAGAGAAAAAGGCCCTGCATGTGGTAGATTTTGTTCCTGATGATGAGATGAAGGTTGTAGTTGGTTTAGTTTCACAATTCGAGGGCTACCGAAGAAAATCACCAAAGAGGCAAAACGGTTGCTGGGCGAGAATGAGAGAAAAGGGTGGGGGTTTTGGATATTTAAAGAAAAGTTCTAGAAATAAAAAATTGGTGTCCAAAACTTTTGCCCAACTTCCAATAGAGTCCTCCAGAAATTATCCACCTTTAATTCAGTCCCTTAACTTCCTTAGTACCTAGCATTCACCCAATTGACCAAAAATATTCTTAATTTGACCCTCAAAACTTTCTAATATTGGTCAATCAAGTTTTCCTCAAATTGCAATTTGACCCGAAAACTTTAAATTTTCTTACAAGTAAATCCTTGTATTCTAAAATGCCAAATTTAGGGGTGTTACGTAATTTTATATATATGTATGTTTATATAATTTTATAAATAATAAATATTATTTAATATACATAAAGATGTCATGTATTTTATAAATATTAATTTTTTTAATTTTGATAATTATATATATGTATGTATAAATAATTGTATAAATATTTAATAGTATTTAATTTATATAAGTAGCATGTTATATATTTCATAAATATAAAATTATTTAATTTTAGATTAAACAAAAGAAAAAGACATATATATATATTATATATGTATATACATATGTTATAAGTAATTTTATATACATATATATATTATGCATATATGTATTTATATAATTTTTTGTATGTGTATAATTTCATATATATGTATGCATATATAATTTTATAGATATTAGATAGTATTTAATTCATATAAATATCTTATGTACTTTATAAATATAAAATATTTAATTTTGATTTAATAGAAGAAAAAGAAAAAGGAAAACATAAGGATATAATGTAATTATATATATGAGGGCATTTTTGTACATTCAATATAAAATTCAACTCAAATAGATAGAAGGGGGTAGTGAACCACAATTTAAAAACATAAGGCGACATTTCAACATTTTTTATCATAAGGAAGTAAACTGTCTATTTCACATTTCATATAGGGGTAAAAATATTTTAGCCCCATTAAATATATATAGTACTCAACAATACGTCCTTATTTTTTATAATGCTAAATATTAAATAATTAATATAAAACAAATATTTATTTCGAACAACGGATTTCATTTAACACTTTAGGTACTTATTACATTAATAGCCAAGTTGATACGTAATCCAACTCTTACAGATCTATAAACTATCAAACTTTTAGAAAAATAATTTTCACACTTTCTTTAGCCAATAAAGTTATGAAATAATATAATAAATTTATTTAACACAATTATTTAAAATTGAGCAAACTTAAACTTTCTATATATTTGGCTTAACTAAAAAGAGATGAAACTGAGAACAAAATTATTATAAATTACTGAATCATTATAAATAAATCGAACACATGAGAAAGCTGCCCCCCACTCCTTTCTCATTTTAGATTAAAACTAAGTATTCCATTAAAAATATAAACTAAATAAGTAATATAAGTTTTATTTATTTATATAAGTTTAGACGGAGCCAACATATAAATTGCTTTGTATCATCCTGACGCCATCGCTTTGTAGTTGTATTTTTCGTTGAATGCCCTTAATTGAATTGTAGTAGGACTTCTTTTTTGATAGAAGTAAAATTTCATTGCAATCAAAAGGAGTCAGCCAAGAGGAAAACCCATTACAAAAAATAGATGTGAGAAGTTCATCCACTTTACAAACTGCAACAAAATCACATGACCTAGCCCAAGTTGCCAAATTATATGTGGAACCATTGGCCAATCTAGGGATAAATATGAATTTCCATTTCTTCCACTTTGACCAAAAGGCTCGGACCTTTATTGTTGAGGGTTTAGCAGACCAGTCAAAGAGATCAACCTTGTTTTGATTATAGAGTTAACATTCACACAATCCAATTCAAAAATAACCTGCTGAACTTTGAGGGCATCCAAAATAGTAGTTGCTTACTTGAGTGCAAATGCTTCAGCATCAGTTGGGTTATGGCGCCATCTCTTAGCTGGGAAAGCATACGTCACCAATCTATTTGCATTACGGGCCACCGCCGCTGCAAAGGAGTGACCGTCCACGAATGAAGCATCCGTGTTGACTTTGATCCAGCGAGTAGGAGGGGTTTTCCAACTCGGACAGGGGCCTTGGAAAAACTCTTCCTGCAATTTACTTGCTTGTGATTTCCAGAAAACCTTCGCTTACTTGAAAACCTGCTTGAATAGAATCATGTGAGAATATTTTTTTTCTATGAATTAGATCATTCCTAAATTTCCAAAGAGCAGACATAACCACCGTTGCAAAGTTTAAAAACTCAGCATTAACAGAAACTAAGGGGAGAAGCTATGGGTTGGTCTGCACTAAAGTATCAATTCATTGGAGCATGTTTTAGTCTTCAAAGTGAGAAAGTCTGAAACTCCATTTTGAAGCAAAGAAGAGGGTTGATATGCATGGGCATTTGAGAAATAGATATTCCAAATTTTCCTCCGCTCAATTACAGAGGATGCAAGACCTATTCCAAAGGAAGAGCTTAAGTCGCTCATGGATTTTGGCAGACCGAAATTTATTCCACGGGAACATAATAGGAGGATTGAGAAGGCGGGCACCAATGGAGGTAAGATAAGCCGATTTGGTAGAGAACTTGCCTGACTTGGAAGCAATCCAAATTAGTGATTTCTAATCACTGGGCGGTCCTATGGAAATTTTGAGAATTTCCTTAACCTTATCAATCTTAAAAACACTTTGAAGCATATCGACATCCCATTGCCCGATTTCCTGGAAGATAAGATCTTTGACTAAGTTGAGCCTACCCAGGGGGATTTTGTAGGATAAGGAAGAGGAGGGTATATGATCCGGAATTGATGGGATCTACGGTTCAAGCCAAATGCACATATTTGAGTTTGAAGAGATGGGGTAACAGAGATTTTTTAATGAGATCTTGCATCTTGCAAATGAACTTCCATATAGGATAAAAGCTTTGGGGAGGTATATTATAACTCAGAAAGCTTTCCAATCTTAGGTGCTTAGCTCTACGTAATTTGAACCAGATGAATTCGTATTTCGACGCTATGTTCCATGCCAATTTAGAAAACGAAGCAATATTGAAATCCTGCATACGCCTAAATCCAAGTCCTCCGACACTCTTAGGCAAAAAAATGGCGTCCTAGCATTTCAATTTCAGGGTTTCATTATTTTCCGTCGTTGCCCACCAAAAGTTCATGACCATGGAGTCCATTTTAACACAGATTGATTTGGGCAGGATAGAGGTCATCATCTGGTAAGACAAAAGAGTGTAACAGCACATCTCTAGTAGCTTGGAATAATAGTTTTGTTTTCCATCCACTTAGGCTTTTTTGGAACTTGGATTGAAGCTCCTCAAAATTTCCTTTGGAAAATCTAGTTTTACAAAACTATTTACCCAAATGTTTTTCCTTATAGGAGCATTCCACCATCCCAAGCAGATTCTTGAGGGCCCTATTAAGAGTAGTATTCACATTAGGACTTATAATACCCCACTCAGAATAAGTCCTAAGCTGATATATTACTCCAAGTTAGTGGTGGCAAAATGGGTTGTAAACCATGGGTCTAACCAATGTTCTCAAAACTAGACCGGACAAAGAACCGGCAAGGCTACCGGTTACTGGTTCAACCGGTTAGACCGGTTGAACCACCGGTTGAACCGGAGTGACGTCATAATGACGTAATAATTATTTTTAATTTTATAAATATATATAATATAATTAATATATTGTAAAAAATAGAAAATAATATATAATTAATATTTAACAAAATAAAACATATTTTTTTATATTAAATGTCCAATATATTCCAATAGAAATTAATAAAACAACAACTAATTCAACCATCAATTATCCAAAATATAATCACATCATTGGACTTCAAATAAATAAACTTAAGTTTCAAAAACTATATTATTGCCCAAAGTCTTTAGTCATCATCTTCATCAACGACGTAATTCCTTTGTTGTCTTAAAATACGATTTACTTCACCATCATTCGAGCTTGAGCTGCCACCAAATTTTGACAAATCAACTTGATCATTGGTCATATTTGTGTCGTCTTCATCACCTAGACAAATGACTATATAATATGAGCAAAATTACAAGAAAATTATATATCAACACAATTTGTGAACAAATATTAAATAATCAAGTGTATAATTAACCTCTAGATGGATGCAAATTTTCATTACACATCTCGTCCTCAATCATTTCTTCCAACTCATCACAATCAAGCTCTCCACTTGGCTCCTCCTCAATTACCCAAAAGTCCACTTTATCAATGCATTCATAATCAATTGGATCATATGTCCTTTTTCTTTGTCTACCACTACAAATACCATATAAGATTTGAAATATAATTTTTAGTTAGGAACATCAAGTGCTAAACAATTGATAATATAAATAATTACTAAAAATATAAAAATTAAATAAAGACAAAATTAAAGTAAATTATTAATTCTTACCGATGTTGCAAGCGCAAATTATAATGAACAAAGACAAGATCATTTAACCTTTGATGCTCCAATCTATTCCTCTTCTTAGTATGGACGCGTTCAAATACACTCTAATTACGCTCACATCCAGAAGAAGATGAGGTTTGACTCAATATTTTAATAGCAATCTTCTGCAAATTTGGTGCATCACTACCAAATATCCTCCACCATTCATCTTTAAAATCAAGTATACACCATGCACACAAATAAGATGAAAATAAAAAAACAAATATATATATATATCAATGACCAAATAAGAAATATAAAATACGTACCAGGTCGAGTAGTTTTTGCATTATTTATTGCTAATTTTCTTCCAAAACTATTTCTTCTCTCTCGAAACATACTAATTTCATCCAACACATTATCTACTCCCGGACAAAGTTTCTCAATGACATCAAGTAAACCATTCATAGCCTCAGCACTTTGAGAAGGGCTCTCTGGATCATACTGAAATGCAGGGTTCAAGAAAAATGCAGCTGCATGGAGACGTTTACACAACATATTATCCCATCTATCATTGACAATATCAATATAAGTGTTGTACAAATGCTCCTTGTTTTTGAATAATTCCTTGATGCCCTTTATTGCCCTCCACATCCCCTCATAAACATAGCCTAACGAAGGCTTCTCATCAGAATCACATATGCGCAATAACCTCATTAATGGACCCATAATCTTCACAATAATTAAGCAATTGTTCCAAAATGTACTATCTAGAACAATTTGCTTAACTTCTTTGCCCTTTTCAGTTTTCAAAAATTTTTTGAAGCTTCCAAATGTTCTTTATGATCATAAAGGCTCTTCAATGCTATAAATGTTGTGCCAAAACGAGTATCCCCTGGACGAATAATTTCAGTCCATCCAACTCTTTTCCTCAACCATGCATGAGGCCACTTATGATTATATACAAAAACTGTAATCCTTGAAGCAAGAACTACCAAATTTTTCACTAAAGTCAATTCTCCAATATCCTTCATTATCAAATTTATACAATGAGCAGAACATGGAGACCAATAAATTGAAGGATATTTGTTAGAGAGCAATTTTCCAGCTTTCTTGTAGTTCTTTGCATTATCAGTGACCATATGAACAACATTATGGACACCAACCATCTCAACTATTTCAGAAAAAAGATTGCATAAAGTTTCTGCATCACTTTCAACATCCGAAATATCCACTGATTTAATAAATGACATTCCATATGGACAATAAACCAAGAAATTTATCAATGACCTGTGACTTTGATCAGTCCAACCATCACCCATAATTGTACAACCAGTTTCAACCCATTTAGATCGAAGAGCATCAATAGCCAACTGACATTGGGTTTTTGCTTCTTTAAGTAAAGGAATTCTTAAAGCATGATAAGAAGGACCAGTGTATCCATGCCCCATTGTTGCTATTCTACTTATCATTGGTTGAAAATATGGTGAATTCACAACATTGATCGGGATACAACAATCATAAATCCACAAAGCAATAGCCATATCAGTATCATGCCATCTTTCTTTACTTTGCAATTTTGCTTGTATACTAGGTTGAGATAAATCAATACCACCACCAACTTTCATGTAACTTTCAATGTGAGCTATTTTTTTCTTTTTATTACTACCACTTGCATTGTGTTTACTAGTTGGATTTGGAATTTCTTCAACATCATTTCCTTCATAATCACATGCAATATCATCATACAAATCCAACTTAGGTTCAACTTTCTCCCTTTTATTTTGTGAAACTTCAATTAGTGCTCCTTTAATTTGAAAACGAACATCCGCAGGAACTTTAAGACAAGCCTTTACATTACCAGTAATTCCAGCAAGATGTTGCTTCATCCGATTGATTCCTCCATCACTTATTGCTTGATTGCAATATAAACATTTGAGAGTTCGGGTCTTGCCACTTGAAGGTACCTCATAGCAATGCTTCCATGCTATGTCATTCCTTTGACGAGGATTTTGACCACAACTTCCAGATTGTTCTACTGATTGTGATTGGTCTAATGGCGTAGGTGGTGCAGAGGAAGTGGCATTTTCCATGTCCTACAATTTTAAGAAAAAAACTTTTAGTACAAAAATAAAATAGATCAACTACAAGATATTAAAGTACAACTAGGATAATTAAAATAAAAATAGTAATTTCTCATCACCCCATGAGGTATTTTTTTTCAAGAGTTTAATGATCCATTTCAATAATTCATGATTAAATCAAATATAGATACTAAAAATTTTAGTTTTCATATTCTAGATTCCATTTGAATATTATTCTAGTAATTACAATAAAATTGAAACCGATCAATTGTTAAAAGAAATTAAAACTATTACACAAAATTAAATACCATAAACTTTGCCTAGTTAATAATTTTAATAATTCACTTCATGATTGAATCAATATAAATACTAACATTTTTAATTTTCTTATTCTAATAAAATTGAAAGAATAATAAACCTAACTCTAATAATTATAATAACATTGATTGTACTAACATTTTTAACATTTTTAATTTTATATAATAAAATTATTAGAATCAATTGTTAAAATTAGTTTATTAAAATCAGTTTTATTATAATTTTTTTATATTAATAATTTCTTGCCTAGTAATTATAATAATCAATTATTAAACAAAAAAAAATCTTAAGGAAAATTTAAAAAAAAAATGAAAATAAACCCTAGAAAATTTTCTTCTTCAAGAGATAAGCAAAATCATTAATCTAAAGATTCTAAACTATCTAGCACATCCTAAACATATTTTTTCCCATTGGAGTGCCGGCACCAAGCAATAAACATATTAAAAATAGTGTGAAAATTAAAAATAAATAAAATAAACATTCTTGAATGAAAAGTGGGAAATGAGAAATAATTTACCATTTTCTTGTTCAAAAGTTGAAGACAATGAACAATGAGGTGAAAATCTTGCAATTTGCAGCAAAAAAAAGTAGCAGATACTGTAGCAGCAGCAGCGGCTGGAAGAAACCAAGAAGAAGAGAAGATGAAGAAAATAGAAAGATGAGGAAAAGTGGAGGAAATGGAAGAAAGTAAATGTGTGGAGCTAGGGGCCGGTTAGAAGCTTACCCATTAGTCAATTAGGTTTAAATGGTCAAAATTGGTAGGCAATAAAAAATTAAAAAAAAAAATTTTTTTTAACTGGTCAAGAACCGGTCGAACCGGGACCGGTTCGATCGGTTCTTGACCGGTTCCTAAGCGGTCCGACTGTGACCGGTTTTGAGAAGCAATTCGGACCGGACCAGTAGCTGGTTACTGGTCGAACCGGCCAATCCGGTCCGGTCCGATCCGATTTTGAGAACCTTGGGTCTAACCCAACCCACATGGTTTAGGGTTGGGTTGAGTTCCAAAATTTTGAAAATGGGTTGAGCTGGGTTGGGTTGTGGTAAGTTGTATTTGGTTTGGGTTCAATGTGGGTTTAAGTGGGTTAAAAATGAGTTTAAACAATTAATTTAACAAATTAAAAATAACTTCAAATTAATAATAATAAATTTATATTATTTTTATTTTCTCATTTGTGTCAAAGTCTCGTAATTTTGGATCATTAATAATATTTAAATTGAAATAATCATCTTGGACTTAGGTTAGTTGTCTTAAATTTTTTCTCAAAATATAAATTTTAATATATGAATAATATATGAAAGTGATCATAAGAATAAATATTGTATCTACTAATTAAAAATAAATTCTAAATTTAATTTGTTGCTTAACTAATATTGCATGACAATAGTAAGATTGACATACAACATATATTTATTAATTCTTGAAAAATAAAAATTATACAAATTCTTTATTGAAAATTTAATATACATTTATTGGTGTGAATTTAGGAATGGACGTTCGGATTGGATAGCTCGGATTAAGTGCCCAATTTTTTGGATAGTAATTTTAACAACCCCACACCAACCTGAAATTGTCAACTACCTGACATTTCGGATATTTGATATTAAATACTTTTTAAAAAATTAAAAATTAAAAAAAAAAAAGAAAAAAGAGGGAATTGAACGTTGGCCTCTATTAGTCCTCTGACTAACAGAGGCCAAGGCCAAAGTTTGGCCACTATTAAACTTTGGCCTCTTTCATATATATATATATATAATCTATAATATATATTTATATATATGGTATATATATAATAAGTATTTTATATATTTAATATATATATATATTAAATATATAATATATAAACATAACTATAAAAGATCATTATTATATATATTATACATAATATATATTAATTTATATACAAATTAAAGTCGGGTACCCAACTATCCAATCGGGTAGGACTTCCTACTCGATATCCAACCCAAAATTTTATTCGAGTATTGGGTACTTGACCTGCAATTTTTTTTTAAGAAGAAAAATTTGACTTGATCGGATATTATCCGATCGAGTCAGGTCGATACCTTAATCATCTGATCGAAATGCCCACCCCTATGTGTGGTAATGGTGTCATTTTCTTCAAAATGATCAATTATTTTTTACAAAATAATTTCATATTGAATATAAGATATGAAAGATATATTAATATTATTATTATTATTTAATTAATTTTTTTGATTAAGTAAAGTATATATATATATATATATTTTTTTTTTTTTCATTTGGACCTATTTCCAACCCAACCCAAACTATTTTTAACCCACCTGCTTAAAACCCATATTAAGCCTATGCATATTGAGCCCAACCCAATTGAACCCATACCCAACACAACCCACTCATTTGCCACCCTTACTCTTGACCTGTGAACAAGCAATAGGCCCCAAATATTTCAAATTTAACTTATCAAGAGCAGCAAAAATTTTCAACCTTATTTGACCCGATAAACTCATAAAGTGCATATCATGATTCAATTTCTTAAATTTAACAGAAAATTTACAAACCTAAAGTCCTTAATATCAGTCATGACATATCTGAATGTCTCTAAACCGAAGTTGACATTCAAAAGAACTCATTTACACACATAAGTACTTATTCTATTATAAACGTATTTTCTTCAGCCCAATTCAGTAGTCCACATCCTTTACTTAAACCTGTCTGAGGAAATAAAGAATAAAATGGGGGTAAGTCCAAAGACTTAGTGAGGGATACTTTAAAAAGTAAGTAATAGGGAACTGTCAAGGAAATAACATCTCAACATATCATAATTTAATCTTTAAAACATGAATGGCCAAGATACAAGTACTAACAAATTTAGCAAATAGGAATCTGTCATGCCTTATTGCTCTAAAAATATATGTCAAATGTTCAAGAGACAAGTATGATAAGGCATACCTAAATAGCATTTGCATTTCAATAAATCCAGTTATGACATACATATTAGATTCACCTTATACCACTCAAACAAGTGCTCTTACCAAAGCTTGATAGCTTGGTACATGGTTGTGCCCATACGGACCATATGGTACACAATGATACCTAAAGGGAAATTCCTAGCGCATCTCCAGATACGCAGGGGAAAATCCCTAGCGTACCGTTGATACCTAGGGGGAAATTTTTAGCGTATCCTATGTACTGTGATGCACAGGGGATAATCCCTAGCACATCGCTGATACTCATAGGGAAATTCCTAGCACATTGCAAATACCCAAGAGGAAATTTCTATTGTATCGTTGATACCAAATAAAATAAGTGAGCTGGCAAGGCAACAGATAATAATACAAAAATGCCGACAAGATAACATGATAACAATTAATAGGTGTGAATAAGCAAACATGGCCATATGACGATGTACAAAAAAGCAAGTGTGATGGCAAGGCAACAAATAAATATACAGAACGATATGGATAATAAGACAATAACATGCACTGATCGGGAACAAGTGTGATAACGGTAAAAATTAGAAGTTTTGGGTGCCAAAACGAACAAGTACGAACTCATAGCAGAGTATAACAAGAAATAACCCTCATAGGGGTACACATGTTAATTAATGAATAACAAGCAAAAATGAGCAAGTACGATTCCAATAACAAGAACAGGTACTCAAGTAAGTATAATTTCAATAAATAAGAGCAAGTACAGTACACAATTATATTGAACTCTCACAAGGTCATACTACAAGAATAGATAGATCAAAGCAAGGCCAGAATAGTAGACTCTCACCTCCGTAACCCCAAAAAATGTAACTTCAATCAGCTGTCTACTGGGACCTATTTCCTCATCACCTAACCAAAAGAGCATATTCATAGTCAAATATCCATTCAACTCTAACAATCCTTAATAATTATAATTATATCATTAGCAGTCTAAAATCACTAATGCTTGGCTAATACGATGGTTTTAGGATTCATTCGGCATAAACATTACTGAATGTGCTAATCACGCCGGTCTCAATGAAGGAATAATATCAGGTCCTTAATCAACCAATTAATCTTGCCACCACATACTAAATCAATAATAGCAATCCGAATAATATTCCTTAATAATATAAATTTTATTCTTAGGTTTCAAATCAACAAAATTAGGGTTTTCTTGTTTATTAACCTTAATTAACCAAAGATGCCAAGTAATATAATATATCCAGCTCCACTAAGCACATGTATAAATATCCAAGCATGTCTTATTTCCTAATCCCATTCCATAATTTATTTTCCCATGTCATAAATCTTGTTTTGGTAGTCCATAATTACAATTTACCACAGTTAACTCAACTTACATTAATAAACCATTTGCGTAATGATAATTAGCTCTTAATTGCTAATTCGAGTCTACACATCTTATATAGACAATTCTTTTATGTTTAATCATATACCTTATAATTACATGTTCTTGTCCATTAATGAATGTTTCACATAGAAATTGACTTAACAACCTAACCAATTTAAACCCAGGAATCAATTTAGTAGATTAATCAAAATTTACCCAATTGATTGAATTCGAGGCCAAATTGTCATGTGATAGCAGCATGTATGCACTTAGCTCGATGTCTCAAACAAACTGATCCTTAGCTGATGACTACCGTCCGTAGGTGACGAAATTTGAAGCTAACTGTACTGGTAGAATTGCCTCAATGAGAGGATCAAAACCCCTCATGAATTTTATGCTTCACTACTTGCCCACTAGTCAATTAAACAAAAATTGCCACAGCTTGCCACTCATCGTCACGAGCTTCTTTCCTCAATTTCTCTTTCTTCGATGGTCGGGACTCGAAATTAAAGGCATTGGCATGATCTCTTAACTAAGCATGTCACAGCCTATACTCCAGCCACAAGTTTTTGTAGCTGGAATCAACTTGCCCGCCACCTCCGACGTTCGCTCTACCTTGATTTCTCATTCTTACCATTTTGTCGGCCAGTTTGGAGGGTAAAGTACATGAATGAGTTCTTCAAGTTGAGAAGAAGGTGGTAGTGGTACTGGTTTCGAGTTTCACCTTTGCTGGAAGGAGTTTGATGGTGTGGATAATGTGAGTTGCATGAGGAGAATAAGAAGAAGTTGGGGGAGGGGTTTGATATATAAAAAGATAATTTCCAAAAATTTCAATCTGACCCCAAAAGTTCAATCTAGTTTTCACTTAAGTCCTCGAAGATAAAATAAAACCTCAATTTAGCTCCTAGACTATATATTACCTCACATTAACCCCTTTGACCAATAATAATTCCATGCAAACCACCAAAATTCATAAAATGTTATCCAATTCGGTCTTGCTTATTTGCAATTTGACCCTAAAACTTTCAAAATTCTTACGATTAAGTCCTTTAATTATTTTCTGATCTTTATTGTTTTCAAAATACCAAAGTTTAGGAGTGTTGCAGGACTAAAGTAAATAACTTATTTTTCTTTGCTGATTTTTTGACTTGCCCACTGTTCAAATTTATCCAATATAGCTAAAACTATTCCTGCATCATTGGTAGAGGCCTGACCGAAGATAAAGATACCATCTACATAAAAAGATGAAAGATGGTCAAAGTAGTCCTATAGACTTTAATTCCCTGAGATTTTGGTTAGTTTCTTCTCTGCTGAGAATTCTAGAAAGGGTTCCTACGTGTAAGAGAAAAAGAAAAGAAGACGATGGGTCACACTCTCTAATACCCCTCAAGGGTTGGAAGGAGCCGAAAGGGGAGCCATTAATCAAAATATCGAATGAGACAGATGAGATAAATTGACAAATAAGTTGGGACAACTTTTTCGAAAAATACAGTTATTGAGAATTTGGATGAGAAGAGGCCATTCACTCCGTCATATGCTTCAGCGAGATCAACTTTGAGAGCAATAAGACCATTTTTACCTTTTCTTTGGTTCATATAATGCATAATTTTGTGAGTAATAATGGAATTCTCGCCAACTGGACAATTAGATCAACTTATCTAAGATTGACATAAGACGGTTCACCAAAATCTTTGAGGTTATTTTGTATGTGACATTATAGAGGCTGATAGGTCTGAAATGGTCTACCTTGGAAGCTTTGGGTTTTAAGGAATTAAAGTAATGAAAGTATGGTTCCTGGCTTTCAAAAGGAACCCAAATGTAAAGAAATAGATGACAGCTTTGGATAACGTATGACCTACAATGTGCCAGCATCTTTTGAAAAAAGTTGGGGTGAAACTATTGGGCCCTGGAAAGGAATTACAACTAAAGCTGAATGCCAGCCTACGGATTTCTTTAAAGAAGGGAATTTGGCACATCCTATTTTCAACATCATTTATCACTTTAGGAAACAAGTTTTCAAGATTATCCGGGAAAGGGGATTCGAGTCAAGGTGTGAAGAAGTGAAAAGATTATGGAAATAACTTTCAAAAGCATTACTAATATCCATCCGATCAGTAACCGCCACACCACTATTAACTCTAATAGACTTAATACGGTTGAAGTGAGAATGGATGATAGCAGAAAGGTAGAAGTACCTTGTATTTGCATCACTGTCCCGGAGTAATTTGATTTTGGATTTTTGCTTCCACAAGGTTTGTTCTTGCCTTTTGATATTGTCCAGTTCAAACTGGAGAGTTGCTTTGCTCGCAATATTTTCATCAGTCTGCTCATCATTTTGAAGAAGGTCAATAGCTTGGATTAAGGATTGGATTTTTTTTGGTGTATATTACCGAATTGAGTTTTGTTCCAGTGGCGGAGGGCAGAATGGGTAGCATTGAATTGGGATAATAGAATGAAGGGAGGAGAGTGAAAAGCATGAGTTTTCTGGGAATTTTCAATGATATTGAAACAGGAGGCTTCCTCTAGCCACATATTTTCTAACCAGAAGGATTTAGGATGATTTGGAGTAGTACGGGATAGGGATGTTCAGAAAAAAAACTGATCGAATCAACCGAAAACCAAAAAAACTGAACAGAATCGAGTTTGGATCGATTTTTTATTTCTATTTAAAAAATTTCTATTTTTGATTCAATTCGGTTCGATTTTTTTGCTCAGTTAACTGAAACTAAAAGCTGAATTTTTTAAATTTAAGTGTAATTTTTCAAATAATATAAATGTTAATGTACTTTTAAGTTTTGGGGATAGATAAAAGGAAATTTTTGATAAGATGAAATAATTGAAGAAAAAAAAAAAGAAGTAAAATTGGAGAAGAGAAAAATGAGCAAAGAAAACAAAACTATATTATTGTTATTTTATAAAATATAATTGACTTTATCATTTTATTACTAAACATAGCGAAATAGTTTTAAAACCTTACGCTTTATAAATAGTATAGATATTAACATATGAATTAATATATGACATATTGACATATAATTATAATACATGAATAATTATGATACCAAGAGAAAAAAAAATAGATGATTATGATTTTTTTACTGTACGAATTAATGCATATTACATACAAACAATATATGATAATGATTTAAAGAGCAAAAAGTGTGTTATGAAAAAAAAAAAAAATTTTAATTAATTAATTAAACTTTTATATATTATAGCGTATATTGATGAGTAAAATTGAAATTTTAATTTTAATTACAAACTACAAGATTGGATCATATTCATATGATATAGTACTAGTAACACATAATGTACTTTACATTGCCTTTGTTGACCAATGAAGATGTTATCTATATTATTATGAAAACAAAGATTGTCCATTGTCTTACGTCTAAAATATAGTTAAAAGCTAATATAGTTTGAAAGATAAAGTGAAGAATTCAACACAAAAAAGATAAAATAAAGAATTCCAAAAGTGTCCTTTAGAAATGATAATTTAATAAGGTTATAATATACAAATCCGCAATCTATACTAAAATGTCATTGGACTAATTTGCTATTTAACTTTAGTAGAGTAGATTAAGTTTAATATTTAATTAGTTGTAAATTGTGTACATGCGCATTTACTTTCAAAGCCATACAATAGCAATTCCAGCACACTCAATGTGTGTCGTAAAATTTTTATAATATAAAGTAATTAAAATATTTATTTATCTTCTTGAATTTATAATATTTTAAATGTATTTTTTTTATAATAGATGAATTATAATTTATAATTGATAATTATAAAAATTACACCAGAATTTTTAAGTTCTAACTTTATTATTAATTCATTTTAAATTCCAAATGTGTAGACATAACTTAAATAATTTCAAATCCTAATATTATATTTAAATTCCAATTTTTAAATAATAATTTACAATTTATAAATTATAATGGATATAAATTAAATTCTAAAATATAATTTTGAATAACAATTAATAAAGCAATAAAGTAAATAACAAATTGCCCATGCCCCCAAACCAAATCCCAATAAGCAATTTACCAAAGCCACCTACAGGGGAAGATTATGCTCAAATTGAAAGACTTGAAGAAGGTTCGCATTAAATTCATACATTATGGCCTTAAAGATTATTATTTAATTATTATTTTTATGATTGTTAATATATCCATGCTTTTTGTACTTATGAGTTTTTTTGTTTTTTATTGTTTAATTTGTATTTCTAGATGTAGTTTCAAGTATTGATGCAGATTCTATGATAATTGGTTTGTGATCATGATGGATAGATATCATTAGGTACATAAGTCACCTATTTATGCATATTATTATATATATATATATATATATATAGTAAATCTTTTATAATGTTACTTCTTAGGAATTAGGTATGAAGGATGAGGGTAGATCCGGTGGAATTGAAAGCTTGAAGCCCTTCAACTTTCAAGCAAATCATTTATATGAAATTGGATATAATTTAAAGTTTGAACAATTTATTGTTTGAAACTTGGATCATTTGTGTGGATGTGATCATTTATCGTTGTGGTATAATTTTAGATTACTAGTATTATTCGGCATTTGCCTATTTGAAAATTTCACCAATTCTACATTTTTACCTAAATATTAACATTTATTATGAAACTTAATTTTATCAAATAAACTTTTTAGTAGTATAAAAATAAGTAATCCAATTCAAATTTTTTCTTTTACCTAAAACTAAAATCAAACATTTTTTTATCAAACAACTTTTGTCATAATTTTTGGTTAAAAAAAAAAAAGAAAATGATCTTGAACCGATTCTGTAAAATTGAAGCTGAACTGGTTTAATATAAACTAATATTGAACCAATTTAATAACCATAAAAAAATCGATTCGATTTTGATTTTATCGAATCTAACCTAGTTCTATTTGATTTTTGGTTAAGGTTTTTGAAAAATTGAATGTTTTGGTTCGGTAAGTTAAAACCAAGTGAATAGCCCTAATAGGGGATGCGTGAAAGATGATGGGGCTATGATCAGAAACAGCTGCAATAAGGTGATAAATAGATGCTCAAGGGAAAAGGACAAGCTAGCCAGAATTTGCTACTACCCTATTTAGTCGAGCGTGGATATTGGCTAAACCTCTATCTTTGTTATTCTAGGTGAAAGGTTTACTAGAGAAACTTAAATCAATGAGGTTGAGAGAGTTTAGGTCTTGGGAAAGAGAATGATGGGGGCAAGAAAAAAAGCGTCTGCCTCTTTTTTTGTTTAAATTTTAGTTTTGCAATGTCATTGAAATCTCCTAAAAAAGCTATGGGCCATCAAAAGATTCAGCAATTTTTGAAAGGTTTTACCAAAAAGCTATCTTTGAATTAGCAGCACAAGGACAGTAGATACCCATGAGGAGCTATGAGGGAAAGTTAGGACTATATACAGAAGCACAAATGAGCCAAATTGTGTGGCCAACTGTTTGGACAACTTGATCATCAGACCATGCAAGTCATAAGTCTCCTGCATGACCAACAGATAGGATAAAGAAGTGGTTTGAAAAAGGCACAAGATTGAGAGCTTGGATGATTTGAGGGGAAGAGGAAGATAATAGAAGGAGAGTAAGAAGAGAGAGATGCCCTAAGAGCTCTGATTGCCTTGGGCTGGGCCATCCCTTAGTAATTCCATATATTTTCATGCTGATTATTTTCGAGACCTCTGTGGGTCAACATATTTGGAAAGAGGAATTTCTTCAATGGTGACAGAGGATTCTCTGGGAAGATTGCACTGCTCACTATATGCCTTTGATGGAAGGACAACAACTGAAAGAAGATTGGTTCTTTTGACTTTAATGAATCTCTTGTTAATTAGGAGAGTTATTTCTTCAATTAGAAACTCACCCAAAAACTCAAAACCAGAGGATATAAACTTACGTTCCCTTTCAGCGGTAGATGAGATGGAGCATTTGCCGAGAGGCAGATCGTTTAGGGACAGAAAGTTTTGCATGGGATTCATGAGAGCTTTTGATTTATCTTTTGATTGTTGGTTTGTTTTAGGTTTTTTACAGTTTAAGGGGCTACTATAAGTTCCGAGCCTCTTTTGTTGGCCTTGGTGGACTGGATTGGGATTCTAAGTTGGCCCAACTTGGAGTTAATTTGGTTAAGGAGGAGGTGGACCTTGATTTTTGTGGTGTTAATGGAGATTTTACAAGGCTTATTGGCCAAGGGCTAAGCTTGAATAGATTTAGGCAATAGAGGTATATGTTTGGTGGGCATTTTTCACAGAGGTCTAGGAGTTTGGGTGATGTCCAAGGTAGAAGAGAAGGAGTTGCATGATTTCGATTGTCCAAGGACCAAATCAGTAGTGGATCTGGGTCATTAGTGACCTTGGATATTGTGAAAAGGGGAAGAGGCATAGAATATTTAGAGTTATCACTTGACAATTGTTCCTTTGGTTTCAGAGGGCGATAGGTGGCATCAAAAGCAATTAAATATAGCAAAGGACTGTTTTGCAATTTTATACACTACAACAAAAAAGGTCTTTAGTTACTCCTCAAATTGTGTAGCAATAGGCTAAAATGTGTAGCAAAAGGTCTTTTGCTACGAATTTGCTACAAATTTTGTCCCGCAGAGAATACGGCCGTGACCAATACTTTGCTACGAAAATAGCTTGTAGCAAATGTTTTTTGCCATGAATTTTTCATCTTTTATTACGATATGTTCTTTGTCACAAAAGAGTGTTGAAAAAATCAACTTTTTGGTACAACGTTGATGATCGTAGAGAAAACTATTTTTATTACAACCAACTCCCGTAGCAAATAATTCAAACTTACTTCAAAGTTCATTTGTTACAATTGTCTTGGTGTAGCAAAAACCTTCACTATATTTTACTTATATATAATATTATTATAATTATTATTTATTATTTAAAAGCTCTATAAATATTTCAATGAGAACACCTAAAATCAATAATAATCACAAGTAGCTAATCAAAATATAAAAATCATAAGCATAATAAAGTTTTGAAACAAAACTAAAAATGATCATATATAAGTTTTCCTCCCATTAAAAATACTCATCAATGTTTAATAGCAACAATAAAAATCAACAATAAGAACAATAAACTAATGAAAATGTAGAAATCATAAGTATAATAAAATTTTCATTGAAACAGAAATAAATATCATATTAACCAAATTCCTAATACATAATTGATAAGCATTAAATAAATTGTTCCACAAATTCATAATATCAATTAATTACTAAGTCAATAAGCACTAATAACAAAGTTTGGAGGCTAGCTCTCGAAGGTTATACATCATCATTGATAAAAAATTCAAAGGGAAGTATATCATCATTAACAAAACAAACTAGCTGTCCAACTATTTGTCAAAATATGGTCATATCTTCAAATTTTCATCTTTGCATCTCCATGACCTGCAATAAAACCAAGTAAATAATGAATGGATGAAATCAATATTTCTTCTAGACATATATTAAATCATGGGATCGAAAAAGAGAAGTAAAATATCATCAGTACATTGGCCAATTCCCAAGCAATGCATTTGTGAACAGCTTCTCCAATGGTCTTTAAACCATCATGAGGGACAAGTAATTCAGTAGTTGGTATCAAAGCCTTCTCTACATAAATCTTCACATATGTAGGATATTCTTCTTGTTCTGCAAATATCATATCAACAACAATGCCATGTGCCCCAATTTTTTTTGGTATTTCATGAAAAAACATGTGCACACGAGTCCCAACCTAAATAAACATCATTGTATTAATAGAATTAGCATTATAAGAAAATAAACATGCCAATTAAACCAAAAAGTATAAATGCTATTGAGAAAATAAACAAGGTACAAACCTAAAAGCAAATATTTTTCACAATATATATTTAAAAGATACAATTAATCGATTAACGAAAATCAGGAACCAAGGATTTTACAAGACCTTGTTCCAATGAAGTCAATGTTGACACCACAAATATATATAAAAAAAAAAGGGTAAAGAAACATGTAGATCAAAAACCAACAAGAATAAATAAGTCAATAGGTAGCCATTTCAAGATACAAGTTCCAGATGCATTTTCTCATCATTTTGCAACTAAATCCAATAGACAGTTCAATATGAAATAGATATAAAACAAAATCATACTTCATAAAGTATCAAATTGTATGTCTTCACTGCGCCACACACACTGTTGTATCATTCTAAGTAAAAGTAATTATTAGGAGTAGCAAGTTGTATGTTAATGCCACAACTAGTGGATCAACATATTTCACAATGTCAGTTCTAAAAAAGTTTTATTTCACAATTTTAGCTCTAAAAAAGTCTTATATGTAACCTCAATAGAAGTGATGAGGTTAGTAATACTGAGACATATAAATGATCGCAATCTAAAATCAATGATTTAGACTTCACAAAGATAGAAAACTCATCAATAATTAATCATATCTAATATATATAACCAATTGTATATACCTTGACTAGATTATTACTACTCAAGTAATGTGTGATATTTTGTTTCCTTGGGTCACCTTCAACCTACAGCCATGAAATGAACCCACGACAACAACATACAATATGTTAACATTAATATAGCGTTTTATAAAGGAGTAATAACGACTACCTGAGGCTCTCTAGAAGAAAAAGCATTGCTCAAACTATTTAGAGTTGGTTTAGGGAACTTTGATGCATTCAAAGCCTACACATTCTGTTGCTTTTTAAGCTTTTCATTCACAGCCTGTGATGATTAACTTTATGTTTAGCAATGCTATATGTGATTGCAAATGTATTACCTTCATGAAAGAGTAAAAGAATAACTACTTTTCATGTTGTACCTGTTTCTCTTTAAGAGACGGAACATCTTGTGATCTATCCACATTTTGTTTAGGCAAGTTGTCAACATTCAAAAATTGCAAACATTTGTGCTTCTTAAATTTTTCATTGACAACCTACATTTTTTGTCAAGTTACAATCATGAGTTTACTTAAAATTATTTATCAAAGTCACAATAAAAAGATACATGCCTTCATAGGATCATAATGCTCTTGTGCAACTTTTGGCTTCTTAGACTTCCTACTGACAACCTGTATTTAGCAAATTATAGTGAGCAAAGTGCATGTATTTTACAACATTTGGGAAAAAAATCTATTTGTAACTTTCTAGTCATTTAATCATAATTATCTCCTATTCATAATTATCTCCTGATCTTCAATTCTGAGAGAATCATCCAACCCATTCAAGGTCTGATCATGGGAGCTTGATGCATCTGGAACCTACAAGATTAATTGTATTAGTCAAGTAGAATCCTAATAAATTTTACATCAAACAAGTCGCTTACATACTTGAGCACTATTTAACAAGGATGTTAATACTGGATATTGACTTATCAACATTTCAAACTTGTTGGTTGCATGGCTCATATTTTCTTTCACCCTAAGTAATTCTTCTTTTTCACGTACAACTTCATCTTTTAAAGTTTGCATTTGTTGCTTTTCCACAACCATTTCATCCTTAAGCTTTTTTAGTTCTTCACACTCTTGCTTTCGCAGATCATGCAATGCATTGGTGGCATGTTTTTGAGTTGGTGTAACTCCTCTTCCTAGACATCTCACTCTACCATGATTGTCATTTCCCATAGCAGTTCTAAAAATTTCCATCTTAAATTCTCTTGTTATCTCACTCTCCGGCTTTTTTGATAATTCTTGAGTAAAGTTCGCCTGCAGAAGCAGAAATAAAGTGTAGAAGAACTTATAAAAGCTATTATCAACTTCTACATTAATGTCTTCCTGGTTTTTTATTTTGTTTTTGACTTTAACCAGCCTATAGTGCATTAATATGTGATAAATATGTTTGTTGTTTACTATCACTTTTTGTGTTAGAATGGGAATATTGAAGCTTAAGACAACTTATGAGTAATAAAATACATATAGCATGTAAGAGTTAAATAATATACATATATGTATATGTGCATGCTGCCACAACAAGCTAGACAATTAAAGTTATTCAAGTTAATTAATTAGTACTTACATAATTAGATAAGGAAGTTAATATTTGAACTTGAAAGACTCAACATATTGTGCTTTGTGCCTTTAGAAAGAACATTCTAATCAACAAAAACAGAACATTTGCCATAAATAGAAAACATAAATAGAAAGTGGTAATGTGTGCAGGAACAAAAAACAGAAATAGAAATAATTTGGAAATTCTATTAATCCAACAAAATTTTATATCCATAAACAAAAAACAGGAACAAAAAAAAAGAAGAAGAAGCAATTTTATACCTTGAAAAATTAAAAATTGAATACAAAGAAATATATAGGGAAGCATATACTTACATTCAGATCTAATATATTATAGTCATTGTGGATCCCATTTCCACGAGATCGAGACTCCATCCATATATCAAGCTCAGCAGGATCCAACCCTTTCATTATCAACTAATATCCATGATTAAATAAAGTAATTAGGAACTAAAAACTTCCAAATTCTAATTCAAACTACCAAATCAATAAAAGAGTAAGCTTACCTCTTGGTCAACAATAGCAAAAGAAGTCCTACCAGTCCTATAGAGGCATTGTTTCTTCCCAACGTTTATAGCATTTTTTCCTGTAATCTCCTATCATCAATCAAATATACATATAAATTAAACATCTGCCTAAAATGAATAGTAATGGCGCAAAAATTAAGATGTTATAACCTGGACTTCTTCATCTTTCCAATACTCTACTAATTGTAACTATTGGTCATATTCTATGCGATCGTCAGGCGGTGGTTGTCTTAGCTGCTCCTCATCATCTTTGTATGGTCGAAAGTACATAACTTTGACTCTGTATCTCCACTTCCTCCATGCATCAGCAAGAGCACACATTACTATGTTCTTTGCTTCAAGCGGGAGCATAGTATTGTATTAAAATAAGATTCCAAGCCAAGCATCAGTAAACAAATTAAAAGCTAATAACTATCATATATATATAAATCTATCATAAAGTGTAATTTTAAACAAAGTTTCCTCTTACCTCTACTTCATCCCACACCATATCTCTTAAGTACTGGGGTATCTGACGAAATTCCACAATGCTCAAGGGTAATTTAACCCCTATCTTAGCCATACATCCTACTGCAGTGCTGTACTTGTTGACATCAGGTCCACTCACTCTACCATACTTACCTAAAGTAACTTCAAGTTTCTTTCCTATACCCCACTCTTTTAGGAATTTTGCAGACCCTCTTCCCTTTTTGATCTGTACAGATTTATTGAATGTTGAATTCATTTCACCTATGATTTCCACAAATAGTGAAAAGATAAATGTGAAAAGCTTATCAGGAAATAACATCAACTTTAAGTGCAATCATGGTAAATTATGCATTAATCCTAAATGTCATATGTTGTCGTCATGCTTGAAAGATAATGAAAATGCATATTCTAATGAATTAAACTTTAATGAATATTTTCTAATGGACTTATGCTTGAATCACCTTGAGTTTTCGCCTGGGCAGCTCACCCTTAGGCAAATTGTTGCTCCATATCACTACAAATTGATTGATCATCAACTGATTCTAATTGAGATTTTTCTTTGAAGCTATTTTCTTGCTTTTTCATTTCATATATCTCAACCAATGTAGCACCAGATCGTCTCTTCTTTCCCTTTTCAGTGTTCGACTTTGAAGAGTTTCCTCTATTTGAGACAAGTTCTTCTATTGAGCTACTTACCAATTTCTTTTTTTGTTCAATAACTTCAACCATTGTCGCACCAACTTGAACTGTCTTTCCCTTTCCCATTCCTGTTCATGAAATAGATTCACAATATATTAGAAACCACAAGGTGAATTACAAATCAAGGATGTTTGGGTAAAATAAAATGAGGAAGCACTTACTTACCTTTCAATTTCCAAAAAGCAAAATAAAATTAAAAATATCATAGCCCAACATTAAAATGCAATAAAAAACCTCCAAGAGGTTTAAATTTTCCTATCGGAAGACAATTCCCTTATAATATTATTAGTAATAACAATATTATTACTATTATTATTATTGTTGTTGTTGTTGTTGTTGTTTTGTTGTTGTTGTTGCAATAATAATAATAATAATAATAATAATAATAATAATAATAATAATAATTGTTATTATTGCAATGATAATAATAATTATTATTGTTAATAATAATTAATAATTATGACAACAATAATAATTATTATTATTGTTTAGTTATTATTATTATTACATACATAGGCCCAATTGAGAGATGGCATGCAATCCTCAAGGATCAAGGTACAAGTTATTAGTCCAACAGCAATTCAAAATAGTCAATGCCATTAAAAGGAAAATTTTGACTGCCTGATTTTAAAATTAGTATCCCATTGAAACCCTATTTGAACAAAAAATGCCAATTTGCAGTGTATTTTAAAGAATTCATGGGATTAAATCCTCTCTGCTTCAAGTTTAATCCAAAAGATGCACAAATGAGAGCTGAGATCGAATCCCACGTCAAGAAATTGCAACATAGCAAAAGGAGAAGTCAAGGTATCAAACCCTCATGCTATGGAAAATTAGTTTTTGCTTCCCCCGATCAAAGTTGGAATAAAAAACCAACAAAAGCACACTTTGAGCAAGACCATATAAGAAAACCACCAATAGCTAAAGTGATATGCCAATTTCAGGTCTACTACCTAAGTGATGAACAAAATGTTGAAAACAACCCTTGAGAAGTTGATAGCTTCATATAAAATATCAACTTTTTGCACATTTTAGTAGTTAACTTTCCATGTACCATAGAATAAAATAGCTTCTACTTGCAGGTCATATTATAGCTCATGAACATGTTAACCGTGGCTTTCTAATCCAAAGATTTACAGCATACAGTGTCTAATTTGAAGAAAGAAGAAGTATACACATATCGATGTATGTCACCGATTGTACTAGGTAGATGACAACATGACATCAATAGTGGCAGAGGTATTTGAACAGCATAAAGTCACTCTTAGTCACATGCCTATTAGTCTTGAACTAGCCAACTGCCAAGCCTGGACGGATAAATAAGCTAGCTAACTTGGTAGATATAAATAAGAATATTATATATACAACGGTCAGAGAAAATAAAGATTTAGCTAGAGAAGACCTGATAATGACATATCATCCAATGTGTACGAGCATTAATGCAATTCAAAATAGAATGAAAATTTTGAACACAGAAACATATTCAAAAAGCTCCCAAGCCCAATTCAGACTTCCATTAAAAATTCCAAAGCTAGCAACAACAACCATATTTCAAACTAGGAAGTTCAGCAGCAACGTATAACAACACAATCCAATCCAAAACCAAACCAATTTCTTGAAGTAGGATTAAATTAAGATCCATATTAAAATTGGCCCAAAATTTTGAAATTCAATGCAACCAAAAAAGCATGACAGATAATATAAATTCAGCAGAATTACCAGCAAAACTGCTGAAAGATTCAATAGAAGCACAAAAGCCAATCCAAATAGTATGACAAGGATCTGCAAAACAGGTTTCCAAATATGGAGAACCTCATGATAGCTTTCCAAGCGATGAGAAACATTGCATTGCATCGATGCCTGTACATATTAAGAAATAACTTTAGAAAACCCATAAACATAATATAGAAAATATATACTACTATTACATGCCAAATCATTTACATTAAATACTTATTTAATCAAGGTCATAGGTGTCAAGTTATAATCAAATTACTACATGAAATAGACAAAATTGAATAAGATGGAACAATAATTATTTGAAGTATGCCATCTAACTTCCAACATGTATACAAATATAGAGTTTCATCTATGAAAAGAAGCATATATGAAAAAACATGGACTCAATTGTTAGCCACATCTTCCATTTCAATATTAGCATCCACTTGAACGTATCCTTGGGTTGTATCTGATTCATGAACAATAAATCCTTCAACTCTTTGCCTCACCCAATACATGTGCTCATTTTTAATTAGAAAGCTTTCATCTAGTTGCATCCTAGTATGTCGTTCAGCTTCAATTGTTGAATAAATGTCATAATTATCTCTTCTTGACATTGTCACCACCACATTCCATTTTGGTTCCAATGGATCAACAATATACCAAACTTGTTGTACTTGGTTTGCTAAGATAAAGGGCTTATTGGTAGGCAAATCTTTATCATACATCAAGTGATTAAAGTTCACAAGTGTATATTTGAACTCATCTTGTTTCACTCCCTTTTCATTGTCGACCCACTCACATTTAAACATCAAAAATTGAATATCTTTCGTGTACATAATCTTGATGATTTTTGTTAAAATGCCATAATAAGAAACACTTCCTAAGCGGGGATTCTTGTATTTCACACTAGCAAAGCTCAACGTGTCTGCATTGATAAGAATCCCACTACATTGAGTCTTCTTATTCACATCCCTACTTTTCACATGATATCGATATCCTCCAACGATGCATGCATGGTATGTTTGGGCATGTGGAATAGGGCCATTAGATAACACAATAATTTGGTTTCCAACTTTTGATTCAGCTGCTTTTCCTAAGTTTTAGACCTACAATGAAATCCCATATGTCAATTATTCATATATAAAAAATTATCATCGCTGGATATTTATAATTTGATCATCTTACATAAGTTTTAAACCATTTGTGAAAGGTTTGGCTATGGATCTGTTGGATTTCCCTAGCGGTGGCTTGTGAATTATCTCTTTTAATGGCAGCTTCATGCATTCTATACAATTTTAAAGATATTATGATTTTTACCTAGATATTAAAAATCAAACTTATTGATAAGTAGATAACTTACTGGCGATATGGTGCTACAATTTCTATATTTGCCAACACGTAGCGATGCATTTGAATCAATCTATCCTTCTCAAGCATACATCTTTGTCCTTTACATAGTCCTCGACCCATGTGAACTTCTCTATCATAGTTACGTGGGAGCCGATTCTTTTTGGTCTCAACATCATTAAGATATCTAGCATAAAAATTCATGCATTCTTCTGTCAAGTAACCTTGTGCAATTGAGCCTTTTGGATATGCTCGATTGCGTACATACTTCTTCAAGGTACATAGGTACCTAAATAATTTAGAATCAACATTCAGTTTAATTTAAATATAATGATAAACTTTCATTATTTCAATTAATGCACCAAAATTTACCTCTCAATGGGATACATCCAGTGAAATTGAAAAGGACCACTTATTAATGCCTCCTCAGCTAAATGTATGGGCAAATGTTCTATTATGTCAAAGAAAGATGGCGAAAAAAGTTTCTCAAGGTGACACAGTGTAAGGGCAATGCGTTCTTGAACATTTTCCAAATCAACCTTAGAGTTCACCTTGGAGCATATTAGCCTGAAGAAGTTGCTTAATATTATCAAGACACTAACGACATCCTTAGGTAATGCTCGATGTGCTGCTATTGGGAGTATTTTTGCATGAGAACATAGTTTTCATGACTTTTTAGACCCCATATGTTTAGCTTTTCCAACTGTACATGCCGAGCTATATTGGATGCATATCCATCAAGAGGCCTCAAACTCTTCAACACACCAAGAAATGTAAATTTTTCACTTTTGCTCATTGTAAATGATGTGGCGGGGCAATAAAAACCTCCAAAACGTTGGGGAATCAGGTGTAAAGGTTTTCTAATTCCCCATTATTTAAGATCATGTCTAGTGGTCAAGTTATCCTTGGTTTTAATAACGTAAAGAGCAAGTTGTTGCACATATTTTTTTCGATATGCATAACATCAAGGTTGTGGCACACAAGATTCCCCAACCAATATGGCAACTCAAAAAAGATGCTTTTTTTTCTTCCAAGAAGATTAAGTTACTTCACTAGCCTTTCTTTTCTTGCCCATAGAGTTTACATTATGTTCCATTATCCTTTTTCTCAAATCATCTTTTTTGTATTCTGTAAGCACACCCTTTAATTGTTGTAGTAGCTCTATCTCTGATAGTGGAGTTGGCTTATTCCTAAATTCCATTGTCCCATCAAATCATACTTTATCCCTTCGCAGTCTATGTCCCGTTGGTAAGAAACGACGATGACCACAATAGCAATATTTATGGCCTTTATTCAAGTACTTAGACCATGCTTCCAAACCACAATTAGGACAAGCAAATTCACCTCATGCACTCCAACCTAATATATGACTATAATTGTCCACAACAATGCAGCGTGTAATTGGAACAATTGATTTCTTGAGGCATCATAAATCTGCACCATGGTATACCAAAGTTGTTTTAATTCTTCAATCAATGGCTGCAAATACACATCAATTTTATTTCTCGATCCTTTGGAGCCATCAATGATAATTGATAAGATCAATGAAGGTTGCTTCATGCAAAGCCAAGGGGGCAAATTATATGTCATAAGCACAACAGGCCAAATGCTATAACTGACACTCATTGTTCCATATAGGTTGAATCCATCTGTTGCCAAGCTAAGTCTAACATTGCGTATATCCGAAGTAAAATTTGAATGTCTCTCATCAAATCTTTTCCACGCTTGGCAATCAGTGGGATGCCTAAGCACTACATCATCTATGCGTTTCTCCCCATGCCATTTCATAAGAAAGCCTGCCTTTGCTGAAATAAATAATTTTTGTAGCCTTAGCTTTAGAGGAAAGCATCTCATCTGCTTCATTGCTATTTTCTTAGCCTTATCTTTATACCTAGCCTCACCACAAATCTCACATTTATCAAGTTTTTCATCTTCACCACTAAATAACATGCAACTATTAGGACATGCATCAATGTTCTCACATGTGAAGCCTAATTCTGTGGTTATCTTATTTGCTTTATAATAGTTGGGTGATAAATTTACATCATCGGGGAATGAGTCTCTCAACAATTGTAGTAGCAAATCAATTGACTTGTTAGACCAACGACAAAACACCTTTAGATGTAACAACTGAGCAATAAAAGATCGCTTTGTTTGCTTTTTGCATCCTAGGAATAACTTAATTTCGGCATCTTTCAACAATTTAATGAACCTTTGAGTTTTTTCATTAGCACCATCTAAATGATCATGGAAAGATTGTTGATCATTTTCTATATTAACATTTTCAAGAGAAATCCCATTGCATCATGAATCATACTATGCATATCATCCGCAACATCTAATTGACTAGATTCAACATCTTCATTCTTGTTAAATGGAACATAAGTTTCACCATGACAAGCCTAGTTCTTATATGTAGGATCAAATCTATCCCTAAGGCAATGCAACATAATATCTTCACGAAATTTGCTAAAGCGATTTCAACATTTTGTGGATGGGCAACAGATTCTAGAGCCATCTTGCTTACTCAAGTATGCAAATTCTAAAAATTGAGCAACTCCATGAACATAGGCATCAGATAGACGATTAGATAAATTAATCCAACTTTTATCCATTTCCAAAGTCTCGTTCTACCTACTACAATTCAACAGTTATAATTATAAGATACTAATTTAGTAACATGATCGTAGTAGTTGTACTTAGCCACTTAATGAAAATAACCTAGGAAAAACAAAGAAAATATAGATTTATAAAATATTATGCCTCATTCATTCTGTTAAGACAATGTAATCAAACTAAAGGCACATGTTCTTTGTTCTCTAATTTTCTTTATCATTAGGTGGAAAAGGAGAAAATTAGGATATGACATATTATGGAAGCAAAAACTTGTATTGTGAGTTATAGGTAGAATTTGAGGCTAAGAGACTAATTTACTTAGGTTTCTTGCACTTTTGCATTTTTTTCTTTTTCCTTTGTTCCTACTTTGTTGCTTCTACATTGTTGTGTCAGTTGCAACTTGTACTAATCTTTTGACATTATTATCTTATTTTAGGTACAATTATGTGAGTTCTGGTCTTCTCTCTATTGGTTTCCTTTTCAAGAAATATAGATAGACAAGTGTTGTTAGAGAAAAACATGTTTATTTGCTCATTTTGATTTGCTATATTGGTCTGCTTCAATCTATATTCAATTTACGGTTTCATCTTGTTGTCCTAAAGACTAAAGTGAAGGAAATGAACTAACTATTTCAATCTCTTTTACCTTTATAACCCTATTATTTTATTTTCTGGACTATCTAGAGTTCCTTTTCTTGGAGGCCAACTGAAATTAATTGAAATTAAGTTCAACTTGACATACTTTGCATTATCTTATTCTCCTACTTATGACTAATCCATCTCATTTTCTTAATTTTTAGAATAAGATAGATATTTTATGAAATTTTAAATTTTAAAGGAGAAGAAATTCAAAATTCCAAGAGGACATGACAAATAAAATATCAATTCAAAGAAATTCATCAATTATTACTAACTAAAGGAGGTGCTTTGAGATGTGGCAAAATTACATAAGGTAGAAGGTCTTACTCAAAAGTATGTGGATGCATTCACAAGATGTGGATTTATATGTCTAGAAAAAGAAACGATATACTTATCAATAATATTTTGATTACCTATTGTTGCCATGAGCTTCTGTTTCTTTCTTGTTCCTCAAGGGCCTTTTCAATCGTTTGCACAACTCCTAGTTGCTATTTGAATCAGTTGGAAGATTGACAATCAAACTGCACAAAACCTGTTGGAACATCCACATAAAGGTTTATGACTTGTCAACTTCAATTTCTCCCACTAACTAAAATTCCTGAGGAATGTAAGAAATATATACAAGAATCATCATATAATTAGCTAGTCAACCTTGCATACTCAAGAGAAGCAAAATGGAAAAATACTCCACCACAACACCCCTTCCCCCAAAAATAAGTAGAAAAGAGAGATGAAAACAAACAAGCAACAAAGCAACCACCTTCTACCGTTCTCAATTGAATGTTCTTTATAAGCATTCACATGCCATGGAAGAGCATTAAATTCTAATTTACTAGAGCATGCCAGATCATCCTTCAATTAGCAGCACAAAAACATCAAAGACTCTACTAAGTAGAAATAGTGCTAATGCTATTAGTGGTAAAAGTGCAACAAACTATCAAATAAATTTATTGTAGATGTCAAATCAGTTGCCTTTTTATTGGATTTGTAAAATAAAAGTGATTTTTTTATATATTATATGTATATATATATATATATATATTTATAGTTGGATGATGATGATGTGTGTGTGTGTGTGTGTGTGCGTATATCTATATATTTAATGATTGAAATATGAGTTTACTTAACTTAATTGGTTATTTATTTTGAAATTTATATTTTTATAAATTTAACATTAGTAAATGATGTATTATTTGGAATAAAATATATTTTAATAAATATTATTTATTCATGAAATCATAATTATATCTTAATTATAAAAAAATAAATTTATATCATAATTTTTAATATTAATTTATAAAAAAATTTAATTATTGTACATTAATTATAAACTAATTGCAGTTTAATAATTAAAATATAATTATTTAGCTATTTATTATTTATGATTTCTGTATAAATAAAACTTAGTTATTTATTTAAATAAAATATATTTTTAATAAGTTATATAATAAGACTTAATAACAATTCATCAAATTAAAAAAAATATTATATTATATGAAATTACATCATCTTAAATTATATTTTAAATAAATAAATGTAATAATTAAATTTACGTAAACTATGAAACATAATTAATATATAAATAATAAGTATTTAAATAAATAAATTTTATTTATTTAATAAGTTATTTAATTACTTTAACTTATTATTTAATATATACATTATTTAGTAAATATATACTTAGTAATAATTAAATAATTTCACATAAATTTAATTAATTCTCTCAACAATTATTTTAAGCATATCAATATTGATTTATTAAACTTAACAGATTATTAATAAATATCACCCTATAATCAATTTTTTTATTATAATTTTAAATAAATGTGTAGATTAATAATGAAGAAATTTTTTTTAAGAGGATTAATTTATTTATTATATCAAGTTAAAACATCTTAAGTTATTTATTAAATGAATAACTATAATATTTCATTAATAAATTAAATATTAAATATAACTAATATATTATTTAATTAATTTAATATGTTATTCAATAAATGAATTATTTAGTAATAACATAAATAATATTTAATTAAATTTAATTATTTTTTTGATAATTAGTTTAATTAAATTTGTAAACAAAGTTTTAGAATTTTTTAACTAGTAAAATTTTATTATTTTCATTTATGTAAATATACATATATATATGTGGAAGAGTGAAGTGAGAGAGTGATAAATGAACAAGTGATGGGATATGCATAGTGATAAAATGAAAGAGTAGGTATGGTGTAGGATTTTTTGGGTTAATTGTGAGGGGTTTTAAGGGGATAAAATTTGAATATTTTGGGAGAAAATTTAGATAATGTGCTTTCATTTTGAAATTTTATTGAGGATTGAAATTTTTTTTTGGGAAAACACAAAAAAACATAGCCAAAATAATGCTGCTGATAATTAACTTGAAAACTAGGATCCTAGATTCAGCATCAAGCTACAAGAATAAAATAATCAAAGCATTGTGCTCTAAGACACAAGTAGTTTCGTTATTCCAAACTCCACAAGGCATCCAAGGGGAAAAAGAAATCCCACAGACCCAGTTATGTTTTCAAACTTCAAAATTTTCGTCACATAAATTTCTAATTGATTTAATCATGGCTGTAAACATGAGAAACCGTAGAACATCTTGTAGGCCCAGTGTTATCAACATTTGAGTTCCAATTTTTGCATGCATAATTTACTATTGAAACAAGCATCATTGTCACTAATTATAATACTCTAAGGGAACTGCTAAAATGGCTGATATTGAATTCCATCCTTGGTTCATCCCTCACTTTTTTAGAATTCACAGTTCACACTAAAAGTGCTTGAAACTAGCAAATGGAAAACAAAAACAGAGAAATAGGGATTACTAGAAACAGCCACGACCAAGAGGCATCTTTAGATACAATTATCCAATTCACAGAAGCCTATGAAAAGCAGGAAAAAGATGAAATCAACTTAAAAATTAAACTACCAGAAGTATTTTAATTGAAAAATGACTATTAGAAGATATCAGCAGACAAACTCCTCTAGCTTTAGTTCAATGACCTACAACAGCAAAAAGAGAAAATCAGTCAGCAGGCAGTTGAAGAATGGATGCAGTGCAGAGGACTGTTGAGATAGAGTGAGAAAAGTTATGCATCATGTTTATCCCCCAAATGCACCAATTAATTTATTTAACTGTCCTCCGACAACAAGGCCAAAATCGCATCATTTCCTAAAACATAAGTATGTCAAAATTTTGGATACTTACACTACCTAAACATGTATGTATATTATCAAACCTTATAAAAAAAGGAAGTCTTGTTAATAGAGGAGTTGACTATATTCTAAAAAGTAACACATAAATTGTATTATGACAAGGAAAATAATGCCTTTCAATCAAAAAAACAGCCTATAACACAACATGGAGCCATTATCTTTGCTCCTGTGCAATCATGGTTACGTAAACATTAAGCTTGTTGTGGGGAGCATTCAATGAAAAAGGCATGACTAATTTCCACCAACACTTTGTCTTCCAATGTGACCAACAGGGATCCCAAAAAGTCAGTAGTGGCAAAAATGACTCATACAATAGTAAACTAATCATAGAAAAGCACTTGAGATACATTATAATTAAAAGAAGGGAATGATAGACAAGGGTGAAAAATAGTAAAAATCGAACTTAAAAGAACATAACCAACTAAAAGAAGAGCATATGAAACTTCAAAATGCAGGATACGGGCCTCCAACTACACCACAAGGAAAATTCTAGAAAGGATTAACAAACAGAACTTGAAAATTCATTTGGCAAGATTTCTTCCCACTAAAGAAGCCACATCGTATACTTGGAAAACAATAAAAGAAACCATTTTTGTGAAATATGCTTATAAATAACAAAACAGAAAACAGACCAAAGCAAATATCAAATATCAAATTTCATCCAATTATTTGTATTCTTCAAGCAACACGACCATAGTTAGTGTGATACTTTTTACATTCCTCAGAATTTCAATCCAAGCACAAGAAACTTCAAGCTTTGCAATATCTCTCTAATTTTTTCTATCAGAAACAATATTTTAGCAATTTGAAAATAAAAATAAAAATCATTCAAAACCTAGGCATTTGGGTGATAAAATTAGGTCAAAATAACGAATACTCACCAAGAAGATGAGGGTAACAGATTGCCTTTCACCATTTCATATTTGCGCTATGTGGGTGCTGGTGTGCGTAGTTGAAGGTACGGCATGTTTGGATCCGGTTGTGTTGATGGATGCGTGTCTATGTGTAGTGTTGTTGATGGGTTTATCTGTGAGGTGGTGGTGGAGCATGTGTGTGAGAGAGTGGGTGGTGGTGGCGGGTGTAGAGTCTGCACAGAGGGGTGGAAGAGCACGAGGAAGTGTATAGATGTGAGAAAGAACAGAGGAAAAGTAGAGAAAAGAAAGGGGAAAGAAAGGGGAAGAAAATAGAAAGAAGAGAGAAGAAAGAAAGGGGAAAAAGAAAAGTGAAGAAAATAAGAAAAGAAAATATTTAAATAACAATTTTTGTATATTTTTTTGTTAACATAAATGCTAATTTTGTATAATATAATTGTGAGTGTAATGGAGAAAAAAGAGAAATTATGAAATAAAAAGAAGAAATATTTGTGCTTAAATTTTTCTAAAAAAAAAAATTAAATAAAATTTGATGGTGGAAAGTGGTTAGAGCATATTTTGGCTCCAAATTTTGAAGCCAAAGCTTTTGCTACATAAAATTCACTTCTACTACGAATTGCTTAACAAAAAACTAATACTATGTTGTTTTAGTCTTTCTTTTGCTACGGATACATTTTTGTAGCAATAGAACAACTTTTGGAACAACTTTTTATGCGTAGTAAAAAAAGTCGTAACAAAAGGCTATTTTTTTTGTAGTGATAGTAGGATGGAGTAGGTCGAATGGTTTAGGGTTTACAGCCTGCATAGAGGATGAGGATTTTTCTATGAACAGTATGGCTAGGTTTTTCACTTCAGCTTCCACAATGTGGAAAATGGGACCAAACTTTTGAGTGGGCTAATTGTTTTCGTCATAGGGAGTACTTGGGCATGACTCCATTTTATGGCCTAAACAATCACAGGCATAGCAAAATTCTCCTGACCTCTCATATCGAATTTCTATTTTCATTATCTTTGATGGATCTGTTTGGAGGAGAGCATGATCTACTAGAAGTTTTGAGATATTAACTTCAACCCTTATGCGTAGGGATTTCCTCCATCTATGACCTTCTGTGGCTAAATCGACTTAAGAAAGGAGCCAAGAGCATCGCTTATTAAGCTTTGTGGTTTCCATGTTGGCAAATATAACTGGAATATTGAAAACATGGATCCAAATCACCAAATGTGACATATCTAGATCTGGAGGCTTTTCTCTGCTGGCTAATCTTTTGTTAAGATTTCCATCCTTTTGGCATTCCACGATTGTCCCAAAATTCTTTTCAGAGTGTTGCTATTTTTTAGCATCACTGCCATGATATTTTGGCCTACTAAATTTATGGCAACCAAATTGGATAGACCTCATGCTTTAATAAGAGCAGTTTTTAGGAGACTACTATTGAGAGGTTTGTCTAATATGGCCTTGGCTATGATGGTATAGGAATCATTATTAAGGGAAGGCTTTCCATTGATTTCATTACATTTAAGTGCTTGGGTTTGGTAGATGGGGTCAGTGATTGATGATTCAGAGGCCAGAGGAAACAAACTCAAGGAGTTTGGGACCAATAAAATGTCTGGAGAAATCAAAAGAAAATTAGAGACTAGGAAACTAGAAATGGATGGAAGAGAATGAAAAGAAAAAAAAAAGGAAAATCGAGAATAGGAAAACAAGGGGAAAAGGAAAAATAAATAAATGAGGAGCTCAGAATGGATGAAGAAATATAACGAGCAAACGGAGACCCTTAGTAGGGAAGTTCCTGTTATAATCTAGAGTGATCAAATAGTAAAAGCAACGTAATTCAATTAAATTGACAATTGAAAAGTATTGTTCAATAAGTTTAAGGGAGTATTAAGAGATGATAATGAACAAGTGATGTGGGTATTAAATCAGTATTATCCATATTTTTTCTAACTTTGCCCAAGACCACATTACAAGCTATGAAAGTTATAAATGATCCTTTACTGAGTGTATTCTAAATTAGTGGAGATAGAGATGAAAAACAAACCTATGGAGTGTTAGCATAGAGTCTTGTATTTATACATAAATTAATCTGAATTGATAGTAACTATTTGGAGAGAAAGCACACATACACACAGGGGATTTATTTGAACATTGTATGCTTATTTGTGCATAGTGAAATTAGATTGCAATTGTGGTTGACAACGAGCATAGCTCTGAAGTAGTTCTGAGAGTAGCAAAAAGAAGTGATGTTTTTGTATATGCATTTTTGTGTTGATTTATTTTTCTCTGAGTGCCTTTGAGTCTTTTCTTTGCATTGCTCAAGGGCAAGCAACGTATCAAGTTTGGGGGTATTTATTAAGTCCATATTAGTATTAATTTTAATATCATGTCTAGGACTTAACAAATAATTTTCTTGTTTAAAAAATTATAATTCCCTTACTAATTGATGAAAATTTAGAATTATAGAAATACAAATGAAGAAGCTACAAAAGGGGACAAATTGACACAAATTAGTAGGTATGCTGACAGGATGACACCTCAAGGTTTAATCAATGATGGACAAATTTTTTTTTTTTTCATTCGAGTCCTATTCTAATCAGAACACTTTTTTAATTAATTATAAGTAGACCTTTTAGACACTTAGTTAAAGGGAGATTTGGATTGGCTATTTTGGATATTGAAAGTATCACGAGAATTCAAGATTCAAATAAGGACAAAGTGGAGATCAGATTCATCTACGAATAGAGTTTCTTCTTCTCCCTTTAATTTTGTTTTTAATTTTGAATTGAAATAATGTTTCATTTTATTCACATTTTGTTTGACAATGCAATCATGAACTAATTCATTACTTTAGGATTATGATGGATTCTTTTGAATAAATTGATGCATGATTTTTTTCCATGAAATTAGTAGTGCGTAAGGTTATTTCTTCTATTGTGTATTTTTTCTATTTGATTGCCTAACCAACAGTTAAGTGTATTTTTAAACCCTAGAGGAGTCTTAGAAAAGAAAATATAGGGATTGATTAACAATAGAAGACCTTATGATTAATTGTTCAAATTGATTAATTAATTAATTTGTGAATAGGATATGAATACCTACTTGCCCTAGGGAGTTAGTTTAGTGATACAACCTTATTCATAATTTAGTTAATTCACATAGGAATATAGTGAATTGAATAAAATAAGGATTGATTGCAGGTAATTCGGAATAACCTCGTAATTGCATAAGACTCAAGACTAATAATCTGTTATTAATTTCATAGAAAGAAAATTATGCAATCAACTTATTCGATTGATGAAATCATAATTCTAGGCTTCTATATCCTGATAGAAATCTTAATCAGTATAACTTTTCTTATTTTCATTAGTTTAGTTTTAATTCTTATTTAAATGATTTTGTTTGAATAAAAAATGTGTGTGATAAATTAGTAATTTGTAGTAAATAATTTAGTTCCTCTTGGAATCGACACTCTTCTCATCACTTTATTACTTATTGCGATACGTGCACTTGCATATTTGTTTGCATTATTTATCTTGCATAACAAACCCAACCCAAGTCATATGTGAATGGAAGTATATGTGACAACTAGGGAAAACACGTCATTAAACTCAGCTCCATTTCTCTTAGTAAAACCCTTAGATACCAATCACGCCTTACATATTACATCTTCAACCTCGAGAATCTCTTCCTTTCTCTTGTAGATCCATTTGCAACCTAAAATTTTATGCCCTTTAAGTACATCAACCAGCTCTGATCTATTACTCTTATGTAGAGATTCCATCTCTTCACTCATAGTAGCTATCAATTTATCAGAATCTGGACTAGAAATGGCCTCTTTGTATGTGACTAGATCATCTCTCACAAACTTCTTGGCCAAACTCAAAGCATAAGCAATCAAATCTGAAACTATAAACCACTATGGTGGTTTGATCTATCTTTTCTCTCTATCGCGAGCCAAACAATAGTTCTATAGTAATCATTTTTCTAATGCTAATTAGGACATAATGAGCACTCAGTGGCTTCATCTAGCACCTTTTATTTCCCTTTTGAAACTTGTGAATTACTAATATCAAACTCCACCTTCTCTTTAACGCCTAGTTGACTATTTTCATTATGCTCGACCTTCTTTATTATAGCAGACTCATTGAATGTCACATTCTTATTGATAACCATTTTGGAGCCCTTGTTAACATTACACAACAAATGATAACCCTTGACTCCATCTGGATAGCCGAGGAATATGCATTTCCTAGCCCTTGGCTCAAGCTTTCTGTCACGAACATAAATAACTTGGACACCCAAATACTCTTGAATTTGAGTAATCAACAAGAGATGTGGACCAAACTTTCATTGGTATCTTACAGGTCAAAGCAATCGATGGTGACTTATTGACTAAATAAGAAGTAGTATTACTTGCTTCTGCCTAAAAATCTTTGGACAGTCCGGCATTAAAGAGCATACATCTAGCTCTTTCCAAGATAGTCATGTTCATCCATTCTGCAATTCAATTCTGTTGTGGTGCATGTACAATGGGGTGGTGCATCATAATTCATTCCTTGTTGTAGAATTCTTGAAATTCCTTGTTACAGAATTCCAAGCTATTATCAATCCCCAGTCATTTGATCTCCTTTTATGTTTGCTTCTCAATTAAGGTCTTCCATTGCCTAAAGTTGACAAACGCCTAATCCTTATGCTTCAGTACGCACAACCATACTCTCCATGAAAAGTCATCAATAAATGTTAGCATATATCTAGCACCACTCTTTAAAGGAACTTGAAAAGGTCCTCAAAAATCTGAGTGAATATAATCCAAGGTACCTTTGGTTCTGTGAATTACAATGCTGAATTTCACCCTATACTGTTTGCCAAGAGCACATTTCTCATAGAAATCCAGCTCTCCCATCTTCTCTCCATAAAGTAAAACCAGTTTGTTCAATTCTAAGATCTGCCTCTCACTTATATTCCCAAGATGCATATGCCAAAATTTCATAGTATCATTAACTGATGAAGAAATTGTTGGAGTTCCAAAGACTATACTACCTTCCAATATGTAAAGGTTATGTAAAAGTTATTTCTCTTGTCCTCCTTCATGATTAACAGAGTACTATTGGAAACCTGCAGAACTCCATCTGAAGCTCTATACTTACAACTATTCTTTTCCTGAGTATTTACAACCATTCTTATCCAAAGTATCCAGTGAAATTAGATTTTCTTTAGATCAAAAACATGATGCATATCTATCAAGATCCTCACAATTTCGTTGTACATTTTGATACTCAATGTGCCTATCCCTACAACTCTGCAACAAACATCATTTTCCATGATCACTTTACTATTATTGTATTTACAATAAGTGGTAAACCTATCCTCTCATGGTCACATTTGTAAAGAATAGCCACCATCTGAAATCCACTATGAATTCGTAAGACTCTTAGTAACTTGAGAACAAGCTCACCATCAAACTCATCCTCAATAATTCTTGCAACAACATCCTATTTATGATCAAAAAATTCACATGCATCCTTTGCATTTCCACGTTCTGGATAATTTTATTTCTAGTGCCTTTTTCCTCTGTACCTAAAATATTTATTGCTTGTTCTAGGCTTGCTTCAAGACTTACATTGGCCTCTAAACCTTCCCTTTTCTCTCAATCTCCCATTCGCAACCAATCTTTCCCTATTTTCACTATTGTTGATGTTTAGGATATGTTTTCTCAGTTCATTGGAATTCAGTGAGGCCTTCACATCCTCCATTGAAAACATATCTTTTCTATACAACAAAATAGTAACTAAGTGCTCAAAATATTTAGATAGACAACACAAGAGAATTAATACTTAATCTTGATCTTCAATTTGTACATCTACACTAGTAAGATCCAGAATTACCTTATTGAAATAATCAATATGTTGAATAATAGATGTACCTTTCTTTATCCATAACATCTATAACTGTTATTTCAAGTATAGCTAATTTGTTAGGGACTTCGCCATATGGAGACTCTTTAGCTTTGACCATAATCCTACTGGTGTACTTTTCGAGGCAACCACTCTTAGTACATCTTCTGCCAATGATAACACTGAATTACCATAGGCCTTCACCATAAATTCATATTTCTCCTTGTATGTCAACGTTTGTGGCAAGAGATCTCTACTCTTTAACAATCTCTATATACCTTGTTGACACAAAAGGGCGTGAACTTTTATCTTCCATAGCCCAAAGTCATTTTTTCCATCAAACTTCTCTACCTCGTACATCATGAGGGACATTTGGTCAACTTGGCTGTGATTCTAGTTTGTTGTAACCCATAATGGCTAAATAGTAAAATTAAAGTAATTCAATGACATTGAAAATAAAATTTAATATGATTTGGCGATGTGCCTCATCTACCTGAGAAAATTTTTTTTTATTGATTCTAAATTAAAGTGCTAAGTACAATTTTTAGTCCTAGATATCTCATAAGAACACAAAACTCCCTCGATCTAAACTCTATTATGAGAAAACTATATCTAAAGCAACATAGTATTAGGTTTCTAAGGTTTATCTCTAGTATCTTACATCACTAGAAAGAAAACACGGCTTAAATACCTATAAAAACGATGTAACCTGGCCTATGGACCCACACACTGCGTTGATGTGTGCATGACTCATACCCTGGTGCTCGTAATTCCTTGTTCCAGCAAAACTCACCACGCCTGGGCACGTAAAACTCACGACCTAGCATAGCTTTCTCGTATGTTGAGGCCAAGGCACACAAAAATTGCACCCCGACGTGCAATTCTAGTCTGTCGTATGTCCTAGCCTGTTGTTCTAGTGATGTGTGCGCTCTGGCATGCGTCGTGATCTTTCTACTCAAAATGCACACTCCAGCATGCAACATCCTACCAACACGCTTCGGATCATACTCCAATACTTGTTTCATCCTCTTCACTCTGTTTCTTTTATTTTTTGTCATTTGTAACTTAAATTTCAAAATAAAATCAACAGTTCTACTATCAACAAGAGAGAATGAGGAAGGATCACATTAGTAGTACTTGATTTAAGAGTTTGTTTGGTGTTTCTTAATTGTAGTGGGACTTCAATTAGATTTATAGTGGGCTCACTAAGGTGACCCTTTAAAGAGGATATACTTTGTCTACAAAGTTCTACTGGCTTGCTACTTGAACTTTGATGGGCTTTATCTGTAAGCTGAAAAGAATTTGTGATCCTAATCAATAGCTTATAGGTTGTCAGTAGGTTAGATTTTTTTAATCCTAATGCAATTTGAATTCCATTTGAATTTTAGGATTTTATCTACTTAAAATATTTAATGGATCAAATTTGATTATAAATATATCTATAATTTGAAATAATCTGAATCCAAACTGTAATAATTTTTTATTAAATTACTACTCTTATTTATAATATCAATAATATTTTAACATAAATCTCTCTCTATATATATATTGACATAATACATATTAGTGTCTATATTATGTTATTAATGCTGAGTCTTTAGCTTAAAAATAAGAAGGATACTGATAAAATATCAGATATAAAATATATAATAGTCCATCTATGCATTGATATAATATAAAATAGGGGTTTAGTATTCAAATATTTAACTTGTGGACTAATATACAATGAAAAGTTGTTAAAAATTCAAATATGACATAAACTTACTTTATAAATACATTATTTTTATAAAATACAAAAAATAAAAAGAATAAACATTAAATTGGGTCAATTTTTTAAATCGAATTTTAGATATCCATTGGATTCAGATATGATATTGACTAACAAATGAATTTTCATAATCAAATGCAAATTCAGATATAATTGATTCGATCCAAATCCAACACAGTTGATAATTGCTCCACAGAATGCTGATAGATTATACGTTCCTTAAATGTTGGTTTGCGACCCAAAACAAGCTAATGAGGCAGCATATCTATAATTGTTTTTGTAGGTAAAAATCCAACCAATTCGTAACAATTTTATAGGAAATTTATGTACTAGCTTATGCAATAATTGAAATTTTTTTCTTTATATACCTATCTCTATTTAAATAAATATGAGTAAAATTATAAAATTATTATTATTATTATTATTATTATTATTATTATTATTATTATTATTATTATTATTATTATTAGAGCCATAGCAACTTTTCTTCTTTTAATATAACTGGAAAGGAGTGAATATGTGTGATGCAGTTGACTTGTTAATTTTTTTTTAAATGTTTATTGTTCTATAAATTATTTTTTATTTATATTTAGTTTAAATGCTTATCTAAATATACAAATAAAAAATAAAATTTTCATTTGAAGTTATAAATATGTCAAGCCTCTAACATAGTTTAATAATAATTAAAGGTAATATATTTCTTCTTTTATTGTATTTGCACGTGTATGCGACTTATTACATTTTTTGCTTTCTTCCATTCCATTGTCTATATTGTATGTTCCAAATATTGTATTCTGCGAATATCTACATTGTTTGCACCCCCTAATAAAAGATGTTGAAGAGCAATTCTTTTTTACAATTTTACTATCCCTCATCTCTTCTTTTAATGTGATATCTATAATACTTTCTTGTAATTCAAAAATTGAATTTGATAGGTATGGAGATAGTAATCAATCTTATAATTTCTAGTTTTATGTTATTAATTTGAAGAACCAATAATGATTTTTTTCCCTAAAGGAATTACCATAGAATCGACAGTAGAAGTTTGATTTCTATATAAATAAATTATAATTTGCAATAATACAAAATTTTCATACGAATAATGTTTAAAATTTTGATAATAAGGAATAGAAAAATTCACACATAAAACTTCAAATTTTTAATCGCATAAGTGCTTTGCAGATTAATTTTGTGCATTTGTTAAACTTTGTATGTTATAGCAAAAAGAAAATAGGTATCTCTTCCTAACATAGAGTAATAAATAATGAAATAAACTATAAATAAGATATAAATCTATTTATTGTTCTTCAATAATGATTGTACTACTTGTAAGAATAACCTGGTTGGATAGATTCATTATTCTGGATTGCATTACTGGGTGTTTTTGTACCGTTTTCTGTAACACCCTATTAATTTTATAAATTCATTAATTGTTATATTATTAACATTTGAAAAATATTGAATTTTAATTACTAACTTTATTTTTCAATTGTGTGATTAATTATAAAATTGTACTCAATTTCAAAAATGAAGATTTGATATTTTTTTAAAAAAGAGAAAAAGAGTCAGATCAGAAATCAATCACATGGCAGCCATCTTTTCTTTCTCTTTTCTCTCTTTTCTCCGTCATTTTTTCTTTCCTCGTTTTGTTCTTTCTTTTTCCCCACCACCCTCAACCAACACCATCACCACCACTGGCGAGTCTTCTTCAACCAACCAACCACATCAACTCACTTGCCACACTACCATGACCTCATCTCCACCATCAGCGGCAGCGGCAGTTCACCGGAAGCACAGCGGAGAGAGAGACCAAAAATAGGGAACAAATGGATCTTTCAATTTTTGATGTCAAACTGAGCAAACAAGGAGTGTTTTAGCTAGTCCTTGACAAGCAGATCACCATGGCATAGTTGCATGGCGGAGGTATGCGGCAAAGACGGCGGAAATAGATGGCGGAGCTATTGATCATGATTAGTTTAGGCTGTATTTTGATGGGGTTTCCAATGGCCAAATTGAAAACCAAAGCTACCATTGGAAAGCTCATGATGAGAAGATTCAATTAATGGTAAAATTTTAACTTTCTAGCGGCGGTGGCGCAGACGGTGATCAGGCAGAATTTTTGCCTTATTGCAGTGGTTGCATGCATGTGACCTGATTGTGCAGATTTTCTTTCATTAGAGAGATATTGGTATAAATCACTATTTTTGTGTATGTAATTGCATGGATATGTATAATCAATCTGATCATCTTAAAACTTTATATTTTCGTGTATTATGATAATCTTAATTGATCAGAACACTCATGTATTGGATTAAAACATCTTTGATTGATTAAATGGGCCTAGTAAATCCATAATGGTATTATTTCATGTAAATATAGGTTATATAGTATATTAAGTGTAGAAACCCTCATTTTTATGCTATCGAGATTAATCGATAAAAGTAGATTGTTTACAAACAACTGGATTATTATGATTAATATCGAAGATTGATATGGCTATTTATATATGCAAATCTGTATACATTTATATTTGATATTATTAGTATTTTAGGGCAGTAGTACGAAACAAACCTTTACTGGCATATCAATAGGATGATTATTTAGAACTTGGGGTTACTGTTGATATGATTCTAAGTGTCAGTGATTGATAGGGTTGAACTTAGATTTTGATATAAGGTTATCTTTTGGATAGGGGGCAGAGGATTTGACCTTGAGGACCAGTAGAGTTGGACTGATTGACTAATTAAGGTAAGGATCTACCTCTTTAGTACTTGTTTGAATAAGCAATGTGATTGTTAATTCTTGATATTGTTATTGTTAATATATGACCCCTGTGCAGTTCTATTGCTTTGAATTCTATTATCGTTATTGTTGATTTCTGAGCTCGTATGGTTATATTGATTTTGTTATTATTGATTTCTAAACCTGTGTGGTTCTATTGATTTTTGATATCACTATTGTTGTTATATGAATCTGTGTAGTTCTATTATCTTAATTCTGGTTATTGTGATTGTTGTTATCTGAACCAGTGTAGTTCTATTATCTTAATTCTTGTTATTATAATTGTTGTTATCTGAACCCCAAGTAGTTCCATTGTTATGATTCGTGTTATTGTGACTGCTGTTATTTGAACCCTGAGTGATTCCATTCTTGTGATTCGTGTTATCGTCAGTGTTGTTACATGAACCCTGTGTGGTTCCATGGACTTGATTCCTATTATTGTTATTGTTGCTATTTGAACCCTGTGTGGTCTATTGTCTTGATTCTTGTTATCAAAATTGTTGGGTTTTTGGACCCTATAAAGTTCTATTGTCTTGATACTGATACTGTTATCATTAATTATTGAACCTTTGAATATCACTAAGTTAATCATGTATCAATACTGATTGAGTCAATCAATTGATTACGGTTCTCGCCTTGAACATTTTCGTGTCTTGTATGCTATTGATCAAAGTGAAACTGCACTTGGTCTTGTAATATGCCATGATGGCATTGTTATCATTTTGTAAAGTGTATTGTTCTGTCATGTTAGCTACTGACTGATTAAACTATCAAATTGAAAGATTTGTGTACAGATAAATTGTTAGGCCCAATGCCTTGTCAAGCTGTCATGCTTGAGCTATTGTGATTGCCAAGCTGTTATGCTTGAGCTAGTGTGCCAAGCTGTTATGCTTGAACTAGTGTGATTGCCAAGTTGTCATGCTTGAGCTATTGTAAATGCCAAATTGTTATGCTTGAGCTAATGTGATTGCCGAGCTACCATGCTCAAGCTATTGAATTGAACGGTTATCGAACTGTTATAGAGTTACAATGATGTTTTGATATGCATGTTTTGTTCAGTTTATTGACTTGCATATGCATGGGGTTGCTATTCTTGTAATTCCATTCTACTCATGGACCAATAAGGCTGGAGTAGTATCCGAATCTAGATCGAACTATTTTTTCGGGCAAATGAGCTACTTTTATGCCTTCTATCTGTTGAGATGATGCCTCCCGACGGTGATCGATTGAGATGATGCTTTCCATCTGTTGAGATGATACCTCCCGACTGTGATTGGTTGAGATGATCCTAAACCTCCTAAGTAGGATCCGTTGAGATGAACATGCCGTAACGCCGACGGTCACAGTTTTGACCTAGCAATTGTTATTCTTTGTTTCTTGATGTTTCTTATTGTGATTCATCATTCTTATATTGAGAAATCATTTTTAGACTGGTTATGCATTGTTTATACTATCCTTACTGAGTCCTTATGACTCACCAACCTATATTATTCAACTTTACTCAGACAAGTATGGGACTAGAGATTTTGAGGACTGATGATTGAGGCAAAGATGTTTGTTTTTGGAGTTTACTATGTATGTCTGTTTTACTAAAATTAGGATGTTATATTAAGAAATGTTGTAATATGTCATAAGTACTATTATAATTATGGATGTAAATTTTGAATTTTGGTGCTAGTAGCAACCTTTTGGGCTAGGTTGTTGCTAAATCTATTATGATGATATTTTAAGCACTCCAATTATCGCTTCCACATTTTGGGTTAAGTTTGTTATAAGATTACATTTTGCTAATGTATATTGGATAATTATGAAAAAATTTATTGGTTTGAATTAGCGACTCAACTTAGGTGTTATCCCGAGAAGATGCTGTTGCATTTTCTGAATGCTTAGGTAACATCTTATATCACCTATTGGGAAAATAAATAGATAATGTTATGGGCCATAACATTCATAATCACGTATTATTCTATATTTATGATCTTAATATGTGTAATGCCCCTATTAGGGATAACCCTTAGATGAGGCGACACTCAGTTCAACTTATATTGAACCTACAATTTAATTAATATTTTGACCTATAAACAAGCAATGGGCCTAAGAGATTTCAAACTTAAGTTATCAAAAGCAGCGAAAATTTCAAACTTATTTGACTCAACAAACCCATTAAGTATATTACATGATTCAATTTCTTACATCTATCATAACATATACAGGCCTGAAGTCCTCAACATTAGTCATGACATATTACAATGTCTCTAAACCAAATTTAACATTCAAGAGAGCACAATAACATACACAAGCACCTATTCTATTACAAAAGTATTTCTCTACCCTAACTAAGGAATCCATGTCCTTTACTTAAACATGTATGAGAAAATCAAAGGAATACGGGGGATGGGGGGGTTAAATCCAAAAACTTAGTGAGGGATAAATATGAGAACAACAATGGGGATCTGTTGAGGAAGAACTAACTGAATAGATTGTCAAATAACATACAGTACAAGAATGTATCAAGAAACAAGTAATTACAAGTTTAGTAAATAAGCATTAACAAATTCAAGACTTTAGATAGGTACTAGCTTGGGATTGTGACTGTCTGCTTGAAAGGCTCGGTATTGGCTCAACCGATTTTGCTTGAGAGGTATATAGCGTCTCAACCAATCATAGTTTGGGAAGGAATTTAGATAGCTCGATTGGCTAAACAATAGCCCGACTTTAACCAGGAAGCTACACCATCCTTATTGCTCCATGAGCAGGATGCAAACAATTGAGGAACAGTTAAACAAAATATGCCTAATCATATGCAATCCAATAGGTCAGAACGAAATATGCATGTCTGATTCTCTTTAAACCAGCCAAACAAGTATTTTTACCAAAGCGTGACAACTTGGTATACAATAAATGTCTAGGAGTATCCCTAGCACATTGTCAATGCCCAGGAGTATCCCTAGCACACCGTCGATACCTAGGAGTATCCTTAGTGTATAACAAATACCTAGGAGTATCCCTAGCATATTATTGATATCTAGGAATATCCCTAGCATATCACTGGCATCTAGGAGTATCCCTAACATGCCTTATACACATAAGCATTCTACTAGGATTGGCACTCGGCCCAAGCATATCTTCATACATATAATATATATGAATCAATTAGTATATATTTCTAAGCATACATTCAAATATTATAACAAACAGATAAAAAGTAGCCAAATAACAAGTATTGATCAGGAACAAGTATGATAACAGAACAAGCAGATAATAGATCGAATAGATAATAGATCTATATAAATAACAGGCAACAATTTTGTGGGCACTAGAATAGATATGAACAAATCATATTCTTACACAATCAAGAATTAACCCTAACAGGGGTGCACGAGTCAATAAGTAGATAACAAGCAGATCTCAAGCAAACACAATTTTAATAAATAAGAGCAAGTATAGTACAGAAACAAGAAACTCTCACAGGGGTTTATAACAAGAACAGATAGATATAAAAAAGTGTTAGATTGGCAGACCCTCACCTCCATGAGGGTGTTACAAGTTTGACCCCTTTGACCCATTTTGGCCCCTTTGACCTAAAATAATTACCATGCAATGCCAAAACTTTACAAGTTTAGTCTAATTATATTTTCTCAAATTATGTATTGACCCCAAATTTTCTAATTTCCTTGTAATCAAGTTCTTTTCATTTATTTTTGAAGCCCAAAAATCCAACCGACCAAAAATTTTGATTTTCTCAATTCTTATTTTCCAAAATACAAAATTTTAGGGGTGTTACACTCATCCCCCTTAAAAGAATTTGGTCCCCAAATTCTTACTTGAGTTTTAAATGAATTTTGGCTAACACTAGTACTTGTAACATTTTGGTTTTCTCATTGCCCCAATCACATATCATTTCAATGCTTAAACTATCCTCTATTTCAACTCTGATAGAGTGCGCATTCTTATTTAAAAGACCATAAAACCATTATAGCAACATATAATTAACAACATCACAAGTTCATGCTTCCATAATATTTACATTAAAGAGTAACTTAACATGCTAGATGTCGTAGTTTATCAAGCATTCCCAAGTAACTCGATATAGATTTGCAAAAACTTAAACATATTAGGTATGTACATAACATATAAGTCTGCTGCTCCTTAAACTCCATCTGAGTTGAGAAGCCAAAATAAGCAGTATCAGAGTTTCTTCTAACAATTAAGAACTTAGTCAGAATTTCAGGCCACTTGTTTTCCTTTCCTTGCAATGGTGGGGCCCCTCCTTGTGGGACACTCTTTCAAGAAGTATTGGTTGCTTCCATAGTGTCAGCACCAACCCTATTTCTTCCAACATTATGATTTCACATAGCTAGATACTCCACAAAATCCACATTGCCTTTGTGGTCTCTTTTAAGTCAAATAAGTCATCTCGCAAGATTGAAGGGGATGTTGGGCAATGCTTTCCACTTGAAGCCTCGGTTATTTTCTTTCAAAATTACCCTGCCCGTCAAGGTATATTTTTTCCTTATGATCCTTATTCTCAATTTTATAGATCTCTTGCAGCTCTGACTTAAGCTGCAATGTCTTGCTCACTGCCAAGTTAAAATACTGTAGGTCCCATGTGACCAAATTCCACCCGAGTTTTGGCCACAACCCCTATATGAACCATTGAGTCTGCAGAACCTCATTCTTCTCTACATAGGGAGCATACTGTAAGAGTCTGCTGAAGGTAGTCTTATACTCACTAACAGACTGGTTTCCATGAACTAGATCCATAAACTCTTCTTCTTTTGATTGCTTAGCTACTAGGGGCATGTATTTGTCCTTAAATTCCCAAGTAAAGTTCTCCCAGGTTCTGGGGGTCTCCATAGCTATCCACCTATGGTCGATCATTCTCCACTAGCTCCTTACAGACTTCGCTAAGAGAAATATGACAAAATGCACTCTTTGCTCATGTGGGTAGTGCAAGGTCCTGAATATGTTCTCTAAGTCTTCCACCCATTCTTTTACTTTATGTTCATGCAGCTCACCATAGATTTCGAAGGTTGAAAACATAAAAATTGCTCTAGGGCTCGGTCTTCAGTAGCTACTTCTACTACCCTTGCTTTATTCATCGGTATGTGGTCAGGTTGCCTACATCTCTATCCTTCCAGAGGATCTACAGTGGGTAGATTCATTAGATGAGTTTGTGAAACCTCATTGTTCGACATTGGCTGTGGGTAGGCAGGTGTTTCCCGTCTAGGAGCTTGACATACGTTAGCTTGCCGACCATGTGGTCTTTCCATCATCTATTTCTGGATGGAACAGGTATACCAAAACTTCCTTGGGATGCCGTCAACGCTACCAACTCTTTCTAGATCAACTATATCACATTCACCTTAAAACCTCAAATTGCACAAGAACTCCTAATACACAAATTACCTAAAATTTAACATTCCAAAACTTAACATAACTTAGGTACTCCTTAAGTAAACATATATAAAACGTCTCTAAATTCAAGATTAGTCTCTATGTTACCCGAAGATTCTCATTTCCAAAATCACATTCTAGGATCAGGTCCTAATATGATTCAAGCTCCCCTATCTCAAATGTTTATATCTTAGATGATTTCTAATTAAAACTAAATCTCTAGCAAGCCAATCAGGTTCAGTTACAACAATCATTCCACATGAACCTAGATCATCAAAACCTAGCCTTTGATACCACCTACAACGCCCCTATTCGGGATAGCTTTTAGCTGAGGCACCCCTTAGTTCAACTTTTATTGAACCTACAATTCAATAAATATTTTAACCTATAAATAGGCCATATGCCTAAAAGATTTCAAACTTAACTTATCAAAAGCAGTGAAAATTTCAAACTCGCCTGACTTAACAAACCTACTAAACATGTTCCATGATTCAATTTCTTACATCTATCATAACATACACAGGCCTTAAGTCCTCAACATTAGTCATGATATATCACAATGTCTCTAAACCAAATTTAACATTCAAGAGAGCTCAATAACATATACAAGCACCTATTCTATTACAAAAGTATTTCTTTAGCCCAACTGAGGAGTTCATTTCCTTTACTTAAACCTGTTTGAGAAAATCAAAGGAATATCGGGGAGTAAGTCTATAAACTTAGTGAGGGATAAATATGAGAACAACAATGGGGATTTGTCGAGGAAGAAGCAATCTAATAGATGATCAAATAACATACAGTACAGAAATGTATCAAGAAATAAGTAATTACAAGTTCAGTAAACAAGCATTAATAAGTTCAAGACTTCAAATAAATAGTAGCTCGGGTTGTGATTTTTGGCTCAAAAGGCCCAATATTGTATCAATCTATTTTGCTTGAGATGTATAAAGCGTCTTAATTGATCGTAGCTCAGGAGAAAATACAAATAGCTTGATTGGTCTAGACAATAGCTCGACTTAAATTAAGAAGCTACACTGTCCTTAGTGCTCCATGAGCAGGACGCAAACAACTGGGGAATAGTCAAAACAAAACAAACCCAATCATGTGCTGTCCAATAGGTCAAAACAAAACATACATATCTAATACTCCTTATACCAGCCAAGCAAGTACTTTTACCAAAGCGTGATAGCTTGGTATACAATAGATGTCTAAAAGTATCCCTAGCATATTGTTGATGCCCAGGATTATCCCTGGCACACTATTGATACCTAGGAGTATCCATAGTATAGAGCTAATAACTAGGAGTATTACTATCATATCACTGGCACCCAGGAGTATCCCTAGCATATTGCTGGCACCTAGGAGCATCCTTAGCATATCGCTGACATCCAGGAGTATCCCTAGCATGCCTCAAATGCCCAAGCATTTTTCTATGTTTGGCAATCGGCCCAAGCATATCTCCATACATATAACAAATATTAATCAATCGATACATATTTTCAGGCGTATATTCAAATATAAAAAAAATAGATAATAAGTAGTCAGATAACAAGTACTAATCATGAACAAGTACAATAACAGAATAAACAGATAAAAGATCAAACAAATAACATATCGAACATATAATAGATCGATAGAGATAACAAACAAGAGTTTTGGGTTCCGGAATAAACATGAACAAATCATATTGGAATACAATCAAGAATTAGCCTTCACAAGGGTATATGAGTTAATAAACATATAACAAGTAGATCTTAAGCAAATATGATTTCAATAAACAAGAGCAAGTATGGTATAGAAACAGGAAATCCTCACAGGGGTGGATAGATATAAAAAAATGCAAGATTGATAGACCCTCATCTCCATAATCTCAGAAAATTGCAACAACTATCAGTAGTCTACTGGTCCACTGGACCCATTTTTCATCAAATCCACAATCAAAATCCTTAATAATAGTCGATAATTTATAATCTTATTATTAATAGCCTAAAATTAATAGCTATCTTATTAATATGGTAGTTATAAGGTTTGATCAGTACTATCATTAGATACGACTAATTATGTTGTTAATATAAGAATATTTAAAGGGTTTATATTGGTATTATCAAAAGGCATAATTGGGGTTATTTATATAATTAACATCATATCATCATCTCAAATCAATAATAATACTCCAATTATATTAGTTAATTTAATTGTTATCACCTAGGTCCTAAATTCACAAAATTATGGTTTTCTCTATCAATTAACTAAATTAATCCCAAATTTATCATAAGATAATACATATTCAAGTTCACTAAGCTTATAATGACACATGCATATCCCAAGTCTTGATTCTATATCATCTTAAATAAACAGTTATTATCACTTAGGTTCCAAATCCATAAAATCCATAAGTTAATGTTTAAATCCTTCAATTAATTTAATTACCTAAAAATCCTCATTTAAGTCGAATCCTAGTTCACTAACTATACTATAATCCATGCATGGGAGGTATCTACATCAAATCATATATTAAATCCCCATTCTTGGCAATATACAAGATTTATAAATATAATGGTACAACGTATGCGTATATATATATATAATCCCCAATCCAACTCTTTACCCTATGATGTGCTTAATGGAGCCTAAAAATCTCAAATGAAAAGCATCACCCATGATCACCATGACAAGGCAAAGAAACTAGCCTAGAGTCATCGCCATGCTACCATCGCTGTCTGTCGCTGTTCGTTGTCACTAGAATGGGCTAAAATCACCACTAATAGCTGCCTTTCAACTAGAGCTATTCATTGCACTCCCCAATTACACTTTTAGCCATCGGTAAAACCCTCAATTGGAGCTCCGAAGCTTAATCGCTATTGCCCACCACCGTGAGATTTCCTTCCAGTTCCATCACCGATGCTACACAAACCTTAATGTAAGAGTTCCATTGCGTTCTTCTCCACTACCTCGCCATCACTTATCACTCTCCACCGCGATTAACTCCCAACTTTACTGTCCTAGTGGCCAACCAATGAAATGTGTGTGCATGTGGTATAAAGAGAATGAGCAAGTAAACGGCTTAATTCAAGAGATTGCGATCGCCGATAAAGGAGTTGTGAGTGGTACGGTGAAGGAGATGATGAAAAAGGGGGATACAAAATGTTTTATTTATAGGGAAATCTTTAAAAAAAAATTGATTTGGCCCCTAAACTTAGTGAGTGCCCTAGTTTGGCCCCTTTGACCCAAAATATTTACCATACAACCCCAAAACTTTTCATGTTTAATCTAATTAGGTTTTCTCAAATTATGGATTGACCCCAAATTTCTAATTTCCTTGCAATTAAGTCCTTTCATTTGTTTTTCGAGCTCAAAAATCCAACCAACCGAAATTCTTGATTTTCTCAATTCTTATTTTCCAAAATACCCATTTTTAGGGGTGTTACAATGTGCATGGAAAATAATATTTTGTCCTACTGATATATTATGATTATTTCTCTCCACCAAAATTACCCCAACTTGATAAACATTCGGAGAATTATAAAGTAAATTACTATAATATATAATTTATTTTTAAGATATAGAGTTGAATATCATTCATTGAATGAAGATTTTTGCATATGAAGTTATTTTCATAATTTTTTATAAGCTTTCTCATAATTGCTTTTGATAAATCCAATTCTTTTGGCATTTTGCATTCTCATTTAGGTAAAATAAAACTCAATGTTACTGAATCACCCCCTCTTCAAATATCTCCTAAGCTAAGATGGCACACCAATTTAATCTTAAATCTTAAGCCATAATACAAACTATAGCCTATTAGAAAATTCTCAAAATCATCAGAGACAGCAACTTGCTTCAACTTATACAGGCTACAACAAAAGCACTAAATACATTCCCAAAAGTCGATCCATATTATTCAACATAATATATACATACTACATATCTTGAATTCAAACTTAAGCATAACATAATGTTCAAGAGAAACTATAACACACATAATCAACTATTCTATTACAAAATAAAGTCTCCAGTCTAACCTTGAAGTCCATATTCATCATCAAAACCTATCCGGGAAAATCAACAATAAAGAGGGAGAGTAAGTCCAAAGGACATAGTGAGAGATAATAATCAATAATAATTTAGAAAGGTTCTGCTGAAGCAAAAACCATTCTACAATTCATAAACCAACAAACAATGTAGTCAGAACATAAACATATTAGAGCAGAAGCATTAATGAATTCAAAGTTATTAGTAGGTACTATCTTAGGAGTTGTGACTGTCGGCTCGAACGGCCTGGGATCATCTCAATTGAACTAGTTTGGGAGGAAACATAGATGACTCATTCGGCTTGGACAATAGCCTTATCTAGACCAACAAACTACACCATCCTTGCTGCTCCATTAGTGGAATACAAGCAATCAAAACACGATCAAAATAAATCAAACTCGAATAACATATGTAGTCCAACGAATCAAAATAGGACAAGTATATCAAATTATCTTTATTCCAATAAGTCAGTCAACCAGTTAGTCTTACCTAAAGCGTGATAGCTTGGTACATAGCAGATACCCATGCAGGCTGCATGTGGTGTTGGTGATACCTAAGCAGATTGCTCAGTGTATCATGGATACCTAGGTAGGTTGCTCAGCATATTGCTGATACCTAAATGGGCTGCTTGGTGTGTCTCATATATCCAAGCATTTTGCTAGGATTGACACTTGGATTTCTAGGCATATATTTAGAATCAATAAACAAATTGCTGATGAGGCAAAATACTATCAGATTATAGAATAGTAAGATAATGGTATGGTTAAATAGCCGAACGATCGTATTACAGAATAATTAGATAATAGAATGGTCAGATAATAGAATGATCCAATAACAAAGCGGTAACAAATAATAGACAAGAGTTCTCGGCGCCATAACATATATGCAAAGAACTCATTAGAAGCACAATTAATGAAATAATAGGGGTAGATGATAACAAACGAGATCTCAAACAATTCATAGATTTCAATAATCAAGAGGCAGTTACAATACAAAAACCAGTTTAACCCTCTTAGGAGCTTATCACTATAATAGATAGGTATAATCAAGTGCCAGATTGGCATAGCCTCATAGGGCATAAAGCCAATACCCAAGAGGTTAGACCCTCACAGAGGTATACAAAGCAAATGATTGATAATCATAAGGAACTCAAACAATCATGGATTTCATTATTTAAAAAAATTACATCCCAAAAAAATAGATTTATAGGCTCTCACCTCAAAAGCCTAAAAAATGTTGTCACGTCCTACTAGTTTGCGGGATCTAGCTTCTCGTCACCTAGCCAAAAGATCAAATCCATGATCAAAATCCTTATTTGATCTTAATAATCTCCAATGATTAAATCTTACTATTCATGATGTAAAATCAACACCTACTCAATTAATAAGGTAATTTAGGGTTCAATGATACTATCATTATAGAATGTGCTAATTATGCTATCATTACGGAAATATTTATATAGTTCATGATGGTTTTGGTTAAAAAGATATAATCAGGTTCTTAATTACACATTTAACCTTGTAATATTACACCAAATCAATATTAATAGTTCAATCATCTTGAATAACCCAATTATTACCACTTAGACTCAAATTCATAAAATCCACAAAATTAGGGTTTTCATCCTCCATTTAACTAAGTTAACCAAAACTTAGCACATAATAATACGAATCTAGGTCCACTATCTCGTATAAAGTCCATGCTGTTTATTTCCATCATTCAATACACATTTCTTAACATTTCTTCCAATAACACAAGATTCACAAAAATTTAACGATACAAAACTTAAACCTAATTTCCTAATCATTACCCAAAACTTCTTATTGAGATATTCAAACCACAAACTAAATTCACCCCTATGATCATTGCGTTGATGTGCAGAATCTGTCTAGCTGTTGCCAAAGATGGTTGCCACCACCGCTAAAAGGTACGCTTCAGCTCACCCAACACAACGCTCAGGTTAGTTTTAACTTTTGCCGCTGAATGAGAAGTCAGGTGTAGCTTTGAAGCAGCCACAACACCACTCGCCTTCGTGTGCCACTGCACCTAATTCTCCTCTTCTGCCGGCTCATTCACCAAATTAAAGGTACTAGGATGCTTCTTTAGCTAAACTTGTCAGATACCCCAGCTTAGACTTCAGGTTTCGTCGTCGAAACTACCATGCTTGCCACCTCTCGCAATCGCTCAACTTCAGCTTCACATTTTCGGTTGTCTGCTGGCTAAAATGGGATGCATGAAGTATGGAAGTGATCCTAGGAATGAGTGAAAGATTGTGGAGGGCTTTATTTGGAAAATTGAGGCTTGTTGGAGAAGATCGTCGAAGGTGGAAATGCTAGGTTTTAGGTGAAAAAAATGAAGAAATTAGGGGTTGAATTTGCTATATGTGTGTGTATATATATATATATTTAAGTGTACTTTCGCAAATTAGGTTTTGACCCCTAAATATTTAAGCCAACTTCCAATCATGTCTTTTAAGGCTTTGACACTCTTCAATTAAATTTCCTAAGTCCTTAGTGCCTCATATTCATCTAGTTGATCCAAAATAATTCCACTTTGAGCCACAAAACTTTCCAAATATTGGTCAATCAAGTCTTCTCTAATTGTAATTTGACCCAAAAACTTTAATTTCCAAGCAATTAAGTCCTTCTTATTTATTTTTCAAGCCCTAAAATTCGACTAACGAATATCTTGTTCTCTAAATCCTTATTTTTTAGAAGTATCAAATTTTAGGGGTGTTATAGTTACCATACTTGTTTTTGTTGGAAATTTACCTTAAAAGACCATGATAACTATGCCTTATGTTTGAAAAGTATAACTCCACCCTTGTCTATGCAAGTTTTTGTCTAACTACACACTAAATGAAGTAAAAGAGAGTATGCAATTCAAAACTTAAATAAGTTTTTGAAAGTTCTTAAGCTTTCTCTATAAATAAATGAACAACTTATGCAATTCATTTGCCATTTAAAGCAAAGCAAGTTTATTTTTTTCTCCCATTACCACAATGTGCAAGGCCTTTTTAAATTTTACAGCAATGCAATAGATATAATTAAGTACCTTATTCAACTCATGAGTCTTCGAGCACACAATATCATAAATTCTAAATTTGAATCAAAATATGAGATTAAAATTTAAAATTTTAGGATGTGATAATTTTCCCATATATATGATATTTATTGAAAAATTGCTAACATTTTGATTGATGCAAAATCATTTATTTCTTAGAATCTATAAGTGGTTAATATTGGCAATTGAATTTTTTATGAATTAACTCTTTTTCATTCAAAACTATATTGAAATAGAGGCTGTAATTTATTAATTTTTATTTTTTTTTTCCTTCAATGCTTTGACTAACTTTCTCATTTTCTTGGACTCTTTAATTTTATCTGATATGCATGCCTTTTTATAGTACTCAGTACAACGTGTTTCCCCTCATCTTATTTTGTCTTTATTGTCAAAATAAATATGTTGTAATAGTATTAATTATTATTAGAAAATCAAGTCCATGTATCTAAAAATATAGGTGAAATGTTCCTAAATAGTCACATATGATCATATTTTAAAATATATATATATCACTACATCCTATGTTAAATAAACTAAATATGAAGTTGATTCAAGATAGATGTTTATCGATTCATTACCATATTAAGAATCCTTTACTGACAAATGGAAGAACGAAAACACGTGAATTGAATAATGACTAAAATAAAGCACATCTTAAAAACTTAACATTAAGAAGAACACGATTTATTTGTTTCCTTTACAATATAAGAACTAATAGTAGCCAACTATTGAATTCTTTCATTTTTGGGTGATATTTGAAGAAGTTTTATTTTCAATTTGTTTTCTATTATTCTCAATGAATTAGATTTGTGCTAGTTGTTATTCCATAATTTTAATTTAATCTATATTTATTTTTTGTTAATTGAAAAGTCCTTTTAAATTTTTAAACAATAATTTGAATTGTCATTTTATAAATTAAAACTAAAAATATGGTTTTAGGTGATTCAAAGTGATTTGTAATACTTATTTCATCTTAGAATTTTAATGGATCACATTTTTTTAATTTAAAATTAAAAAAGAAAAGGAAAAAATATTTATCATGTGTTTGATTTGTTTATTAAGATTCAATTATTAGTTTTGTCTCTTGTTAGTTAAGCCAAAATAGAGAAAGTTAAGTTCTGATTAATTTTATGCGTTTAAGTACCATTGTGTATAACAAAAATATTGTAGTAATAATAACTTCTCGTTTGTTAAAAAAACATGTAAAAATTATTCCCTTAGAAGTTTGCTACTTATGCTCATAAATCTGTAAGAGTTGGATTATGAATCAAGTTGGCAATTGACGTGATGTTACCTAATTTTTTTAATGAAATTCATTGTCTAAACTAAATACTTGTACTTTATTAATTCTTTAATATTTAGCATAAAAAAAAAGAGTTTTTGACTATTAGATACTATGTACTTAGTGAGGTATATACTTCAATTCGCACCCAAGGGGTATATATTTTGTAGGGTATGGACATATACATATGGGCTAATGTGATATTTTATTCAGAAAAATATAGTTATTGATATTTTATTTTATATTGTTGATAGAAAACATTTCACTATGTTAGATAAATGTTATCATTAAAATCAAATAAATACATATTAAACTTAATAGTTTGAATTACATAACTATCAATCCAACCGTAGACACTTTTTTGGCAAAAATTCAAATTTTAATTAAATATGATCAAGTTCGAGTCAATTATATAATAAGTCAATTATGTTTCTTATGTTGTTGATTTATACCTTAATGATGCTTATCGTATGATTAGCCGCATGATGCAAAACTTGACTTTGACAAGGTCTTCCTCATCCTTCATCACACTCGAAATAAAAAAATTAGTTTGATCATTCAAATGATTATTTGATAAAAATATATATATATATATATATATATTTCTAATCTCCTTTTAAAAATAATTATTGAAAGTTAGTAATGCCACATTATTATTTAATTGAAAAATAATTTATTTAAAAAGCCTATCTAAAGAAATAAAATTTTAGTTGATTCTTTTTTACGACTTCTAATAGGCTATCAACTATATATTCCTTTTTTTTATTATTACTATTATTTATCTTTTGACTTAAATAAGTAAGATTAAGAAATTTTATTGGATTTGTGATACAACATGAAAGCATCTTTTGCCATGTGCACATCATTAGATGTAAAAATTAACCAAAAATATGTTTAAATAATAAACAAATAAATAAAAAATAAAAAATTAAATAAACTTGGTTTAGTCTATTTCATTATCATATGAAATGTAACATTACATATGAGTTTGACACCTATTTTGATATGTAATAAATATTTTTATGTTTTTATTTTTAGAAAGATTCCACATTTGTACGAATGCATTCATGAAATATCATTCTTTCTTCCTCATCATTTAAACATGTGATTGTAAGACTTAATCTAACCTTATTCATTGTCATATTCATTTTACTATTATATTTGAATTGAGCACATATTTTAATATATAAAAAGTATTTATTTTTTTATTTTGAGGGTGAGTGTAGAATGAATATCCAAACAAATGCATTTATGAAGTATCTTCCTCATTAAATAATTAATATTTTCTTAAGTAATATCAATTTAATTATTCTTTCTTATGAGTCTAATTAGAATAAACTTAATCTAGTGGTATTTTATAATAAAGTCTTATGTATTGAATGTGATAGTAATGGTCCCATTAGATTGGGATATAATTGAATTGCTATTTTCAACAAGTCCAATTAAATATATTGGCAGAAGGATAAAATTCAATACATATACATAATTACATTTGCTAGGTATGAAATTTTGATTTAATTAATTTTATGTAACTATTATTTTCAATATGTCTAATTAAAAATATACTTAATTTGGATAAATTTAATGATTTATTGCCCCTAAACCTACATTACATTTAGGAATCAGCCCCCACATAAAAAAATTTAGGCTTAACTCCCCATTCTTACTTTTAATTTAGCAATCACTCCCCGGCACTTGTAAAATTACCAGATTGACCTCCACTTGAGCACAAAACAACTAAGAATGGACGGCCATCTCTTCTTAGTGGAAATCTCATCCCTCTATTGGAAATTGCATCCATGTTTCTGACTCATTTCCTCTTCCTTTTTTTCTTTTTTTAAATTATCAATCGATTCTTCTTCTCCATTCCCTCTAATTTCTCTCTTTGACTAAAGCATCCATCCACTGTGGACTACCTTACGAAGACTCTCACATAGTGTCTAAAGTATTGCTATGTGGGTTTTTGTCTTTTTCTCTTCTTTTATAACTTTTGTTTCATTTCACATGCTTCCCTCAGAATATGTAAGTTATTTTGTCATGTAAGATGTTGGGTCTATAAGTACATTTGTGATATACTAGTGAAATATGCCTGAAACCTGTTTTTATATATGCATTTGAGATGAAAACATATTTGAGTTCATGTTGTTTACACTTTAAGTGGTATTTTGTTTACTAAAATTAATAGTATTCATAAACCTTAATATTTTGTTGTTGAAACCTGATTTAGTGTAATTTGTACTTAAATTTTCTATTTTAATTGTTAGGAACGTTGTTTTGAGTTAAACAATAGCTCAATTTTGTAATAATTGAGTTGGTTCACAATATGATTATTATAGGGTATTTTGGCAACTCAATAGCTCAATTATAGGGCTTATATTCAAAATATGATTTCAAATTTGAAAGGTTTACAACATGTGTAGTAGTTTGCTATTGTCCATGAAGAAAAACATAGCATTAATTTATTGAGTATTGTCTTCATGTATATCTCGTACAAAATTACTCTTTTTTAGTATTTGTATTTACATTTTAAAGTATGGGAACCTTAACTATAAGTATATATGGAGATGTTTAAATTATTTATTTACATGATTTCTGTATTTGCAGCAATGGTGTTAGAGGTATACAGTCGTTGCGCCCCGGGATATTTTTTTTGCTGCAATGAAGGAGTTGGAACCTAAAATTGGGTTCCAACATAGACATGCCCTTAAACAAACCCCATTCCATATATTTGAAAATATGCCACAGTTGAACTATTATAGTTTCAGTAAAACGCAATCAATCATTAGATAATTCAACGTATGAACAACTTTATTTGTCTTTGGTGAAGACATTGAAATTCCTTTTTGGGGTCGAGAGTTTTGCTTAGTGTTGGGGTTGTCTCATGTGGGGCAACATGTCAATGTTGATCTAAAGATGAAATCAGACATTGTTGATCGCTTGTTTTAAAAAAAAAAAAAAAAATTGAAAGTTAACCATGGTCAAATATTTAAAAGGTTACAATAATATGTAAATGGACATAGTGATGAAGATATTGAAATTTTTGTTAGGTTGTATATTCATCTTGTTTTTAATTGTATTTTGTTTCCAATGAGCAACGACTGCACGCCCCGTTTTGTCATCCCTTACATTGATGATCTATCTTCTATCGTGTTGTATGCATGGATGAGGTTGCATAGAAGGACGGATGCCCACCTTCCCCAAAACATTTTCTACACTTTCTTTAATTTTTCTTATAATTTTAGTTTATATATTAATATATACTTAAAGTTTTAGTAATAGTTTGCTCTCCCATTATTTTATATATATTTTTTTTAATTTTCATAATAATTTATAGTATAAAGTTTTTTGAAATTTTAATATTAATTTTTAATTCTTTATTATTTTAATTTTAAAAAGTCTAAAATAAATTTTTAGGCTCATATTTACAATAAAATAATTTACAATCACATTAGATCCAGTAGAACACATCTATTTTTTTTTTTGTTTGAAAATATATTTATAGGAATCTAATTAAAACTTTATAGAAACTTACAAAATAATTAAAATCTCTTTTTTTTACTTCAACGAGATTGAGAAAAAGAGACAAAGGTAAGAGAATATTTTTTTAGAAAAATTATTTTTTAAATTCTCTTTTTCTTTGACATGTATTTATCTCTTTTCTTGATATATTTTGTGTGTTTGCCAACATATATCATAAAATATGTTACTGATTTATTATATCTTTCAATTGAAAATAATCAATATTTGAACTTTTATGTTTTATTATTTTTCCCCCCAACAGTTTTAGTTATGGATTCGTCCCTGGCTGCATATAATTTTATACTTCAAGTATTGAGAAATCACATGGGAGGTGATACGGATGAGGTATAGAGGAAAAAATATTTTGATAGTTGTATAGTTGCTCTTGTTGTGAGTGTCTTTGATACTTTAAATTATACAATTATTGTCATTTGCTTTCAATAAATATAAACTTTTACTTTATGGGCAACAGGAACGGCTGCATGAGCACATTCCTTTTTTAGGAAAAACAAAATGCTTGTGTGCATACATACCCATTCGGTGGGCTAACAACAAAATTCCCAAGAATGTGGCTGATGTCAAGAAAGTTTTTAAGCAAATTAAAAGGGAAAAGGTAAGAGTTTATTGTTTATGTTTGGAATGATTCCCTATGAGTTTGACATTTGAAAGAAATGTGTCAATTCCTATTGTAATAGATTGTGGTTTTCTATCCCTTTCCTAAGGAAGAGAAACTGGTCATTGCAACACATGTAGCTATTTAGATGCATATGATTACTCCTTGAAATTTACTTTGCTATTACATTAATAATTTTGTGCACTTCGTATAGGTTCTTATTGTGTCCAGCTATGATGTTTTAAGTTGGAAGTTCAATTGAAGTAGAAAAATGAAGGAGTGGAATTGTTGAAGTCCAGAATTGAAATTTTGGAAAGGAAAGTAAATGTAGGCGATGAGGAGAGAATAGCAAGATAAGAGAAGGAGAATGAAGATGAGAGATACGAAAAGAGGACATTTCTAGTGATGTTGGTGTTCGAGACAATTATGACAAACCACACTTGGTGTTTGTTGTTGATGAGTCTGAGACTCTGAATGGTGGTGCTGTTGCTGCTATTGTTGAGAGGGATAAAGAAGAGGAAGATGATATTCCACATGAAGAAAACAACAAGAAGAAGCATGATCATACATCTTCTATTATCTGAGGTATGAGAACATGAGATGATTGAAGGAAAAAAAAGAAAAGATAAAGATTTTATCACACCACCCCACTCCACACCACCAAAGAGATCTAAAGTCAGTGCCAGTAGAAGCTATAGATAGTAAGGCCCCGAAGAAAAATATTGTAGAGGTGAGCTAAGGTACGGCTAACACTAATGATGCTGAAAAAGTGGCTCAACATACTAAAAAAGATAAGAATGATGCTAAAGATATGAGTTTCAATACTATCGTGTTTAATGTTTAGTACTTGATTTTTTTTGTAAAAGTACCAGAAGTATGACAAAAGATTACTGTAAATTGGTTTTTGAATATGAAATTAATGAAAAAGAATACTGGCTCCTGTTTTTATTTTAACGTAAATTATATATATCCTATAGGGTGCTATTATTGTGTATGGAGATGTTGTTGTTGAAGGTTTTGGAATTCACTTAAGTGAATTTCAATTGAGAAAAGATTATAGAGGGCACAATGATATTCCTGACAAACACCAAAGCATTACTAATTCGTTTTTGTGTCAACCCAATTTGGAGTAATAATTCCTTTATACTTATGTGAATAGATATTAAGAATTTTAAAGTTCTCTTCACTGATATGTTGACTTGTTTTGTAGTGTCATTGTTTGGGATAGACCTGACCACTTTATAAGAAGAGATATTTTGTGCGATTTTGTATTTGGATAGGAGTTGAGAGGTGATCTAATTGATTGCTACTTGAAGATACTATATAGCAGCTCTTCTAATGCTTCTTCTGGACATGGAATATGGTGTTTGTCTACCATTATTCAAGTAAACGTACTCTACAAATTGTATTGGTATTAGTAGTTATTTTATCATGCATAGTGCTAAATAACAAATTAGAGATGATAAACAAGAAATATACAGTAAAGCCACAACAACATCCAATGATTCTTGAGGAAATGAATTTTAGTTGAAATATGCGTGAGCAACTGAATATGGATGTCCTGACCACATGCCTGTTTGTTATCTTTCCAATTGTGTATAAGTTCCATTGGTTCTTATTAATTTTTGATGTAACCACAAAGAAGTTTTACATAGATGAACTCTGCTTGGTTCCCTATGTCAAAAGCAACAGCAATAGTTTATGTAAGTTCCTTATCTTAATTATTCATGTAAACAAGTACAAAACATATAATAAATGATGTTATTATACGTTTCACAGGGTAAGTTAATAGTAGGATACCTAAGGCATTCATTGGGGTATGATGCTGGAAAAGGGGACCTCTAATTTGGCTACTGCCACCAACAAGTTGGTGAACTACAAAGTTTGTTGTTGCCTTTAGGCTAAATGCTATGCAAAGAATGAAAAAGATTTTTGTGACTACGCAAAATTATGGTACGTTGATGCATCTGGGAGCATACAGCTGCTACGATTTGAGAACATGAGCATGGCTTGCTATATTCTTAGAGAAAATCTCAATACTAGTCTTCAATAATGCAGTATTTTTCTTTGTATTTGCAGTATGCTTGACCAAACACGAAATAGTTTTTATGTGATTAGTGGTACGAGTTATAGTATGGATGAAAACGTTGCGGTTAGATATGTTAATACTATAAAACAGCTAAACTATATTTGATTGCTAGGATGAAAATATGTTAGTACACAAGTGGAGTTCATTAAAAAATGCAAAATATGAGTATAGATTTTTTTACCACAAGTACACAACGTGAACAAACTAAGTATATAAACTCTAGTCCCAAGTACATAAGTAACCAATATGGGTATTTTTTTTCTAGAATTTTGGTATCATTCTGAGTGAGATATGGGTCTTTGTGTTCACAAGCATTCAAACACATACCATGATGACCATATGTTCTAGGTTTCATGAATCTGAGGTTATGGGGTCATCAATGTATTGTTCCATGTGTCGATTGAGGTCAAAATTAGCCTTTGAAAAACTGAGTACATAATCCCCTACCGCAAATACACACTGTGCACAAAGTGACTACACAAACCTAGTCCCCAAATACATATGTGTTGGAACTAGTTATTTTTTTCCTGTATTTTTTGTATCATTTTGAGCGTATAAGGGAACATTCTCCATTCAGCCTAATCTAGGTATTTCACGATCATCAAACCACAAAGTATCGTCATAAGGATTCATTTGGTGATAATAAATTGGGTGGTGTAGAAGGGGTGTTGTTTTGATGCATTTGCCGCATATGTAAAGGGCTTTACACTAGGAAGAACAGCACCATAAGTGGTAGGGTGTTGGTCTTTGTATTCACAAGCATTCAAACATGTAACATGATGACCACATATTCTAAGTTTCAAGCATTTGAGGTTATAGGGTCCACCAATGTACTGTTCCATATGTCAATTTAGGTCAAAATCAGCCTTTGAAAAAGCAATTACATAACTCCCTAACATATGTACACACCATGCACAAAATGAATACATAAACCCTATCCCCAAATACATATGTGCTAGAATTAGGTACGTTTTTCCACATTTTTGATATCATTTTGACCGCATGAGGGAATGTTCTCCATTCGGCCTAATCTGGGCATTTCACAATCATCATACCACAAAGTATGATCATAAGGACTCATTTAGTAATGATAGGTTCAAAGGTGTATGAGGGGGTATTGTTTTGATGCATTTACCATATATGTAAAGGGCTTTACACTAGGAAGAATGACAACATAAATGGTAAGATATGGGTCTTTGTGTTCACAAGCATTTAAACACACACCATGATGATCACATGTTTTAGGTTTCATGCATTTGAGGATATGAGGTCACTAATGTGTTCTTCCATGAGTTGATTAAGGTCAAAATTGGCCTTGGGAAAAGCAAATACATAATCCCTTGCCACAAGTACACACTATGCAAAAAATAAGTACATAAACCCTATCCCCAAGTACATATGTGCCGGAACTGGGTACTTTTTTTTTTTTTTCTTCATATTTTCAACATCATTCTAACCACATAAGGAACGTTTTTCGTTCAGTTTAATCTAGGTATTTCATGATCATCAGACCACAAAGTATGATCATAAGGACTCATTAGGTTATGATAGGTTTGGTGATGTACGAGGGGTTGTTGTTTTAATGCATTTGCAGCATGCGTAAAGGGCTTTACACTGGGAAGAATGACACCACAAGTGGTAGGATGTGGGTCTTTGTATTCACAAGCTTTCAAACATGTACCATGTTGTCCATATATTGTAGGTTTCATGAATTTGAGGTTATGGAGTCACTAATGTGCTATTCCATACATTGATTAAGGTTAAAATCGGCCTTTGGAAAAGGTAGCACAATCCCCGACTGCAAGTACACACCATGCACAAAATGAGTACATAAACCTATTCCCAAGTACATATGTGCTGGAATTAGGGACTTTGTTCCACATTTTCGATATCATTCTGATCGTATGAGGGAACATTCTTTATTCAGCTTAATTTGGGCATTTCACAATGATCAGACCATAAAGTATGGATAAGGATTTATTTGGTGATGATAAGTTTGGTAGTGTATGAGAAGGTGTTGTTGTGATGATAGAAGCGATTCCCATCCATTCCAATGTATACATTGATGACTATTTATTTGACATATCATGCATATTATATTATAAGACCACCAATGTATAGTTCCACGCATTGAATTTAGTTAAAATTGGCTTTAGGCAATTTAAGTATATAACTCATTAACAAACTTACACAACATAATCAAAGTCAGTACATAGGCCCCGTGATGAAGTATATAAGTGCTAAAATTGAGTACCTTTTTTTTGGAATTTTTAGTATCATTCTGAGTGCATAAGGGATCTGTCTCTCTTCGAACTAATCTGGGCATTAAACGATCATAATACAACAAATTATTGCACCCAAGACTTATTTAATAAGGATAGGTTTGGTGGTGTAGGAGAGGTGTCATTTTGATTCATTTGCCTCATGCATCAGTGATTTGTACTATTAGGAATAACACCACAAGCGCTAGGACATGGATATTTGTGTTCCCCTACCATTCCAACACGTGATTTCACTCATGCATTGCTCCATAGCTTGAATTGAGGTTAAACTCATTCTTTGGAAAACCAAGTACAAAATGCTTGATTGTAAGTACATAACCATTGCAGTTTCAGTACATGGATGCAGTTATGAAGTATTCATATGCCTGGACTATATATTTTCTTGGGATATCCAGTATCATTATTAAGTGAAATTAGTATTTTTATATGCATTGGCGAGAGATTACATTGCATGTAATAACAAACATCCCAACACGTGATCGCACTCATGCATTGCTCCACAACTTGAATTGAGGTTAAACTCATTCTTTGGAAAACTAAGTGCAGAACGCCTGATTATAAGTACATAACCATTGCAGTTTCAGTACATAAATGCAGTTATAGAGTATTCATATGCCTGCATTGTGTACTTTTCTTGGGATATTCATATCATTGTTAATTGAACATGGTATTTTTATCTGCATTAGCGAGAGATTACATTACATGCAATACCCAACATCCAAACACGTGATTCCACTCATGTAGCTTGAATTGAGGTTAAACTCATTCTTTGGAAACTAAGTATAGAATGCCTTATTATAAGTACTTAACTATTGTAGTTTTAGTACATAAATGCAGCTCTGAAGTACTCCTATACCTCAAATGGGAACTTTTTATAAGATATCCAGTATTATTGTTAAGTGAAAATGGTATTTTTTCTGTACTGAAGGTATCTAACAAATTTGGTATAGTGTCTAAAAATTGCGATATATTACATTAAATATAATACCAAACATCCCAACACTTGATTGCACTCATGCATTGCTGCACAACTTGAATTGAGGTTAAACTCGTTCTTTGGAAACCAAGTACAGAACGCTTGATTAAAAGTACATAACCATTGCAGTTTGAATACATAAATGTAGTTATGAAGTGCTCATATGCTTGAACTGGGTACTTTTCTTAGGATATTTAGTATTATTGTTAAGTGACAAAATGTAAAATATTACAGTCCATGCAATATCAAACATTCCAACAAAAAGTCAACTAGTATTATTACATAATAGTCCAAATAGACTAGATCTAACATGTCCTTCAAAAAGAAAAAAATAGCAACTGTCATTTGTCTTTAAGCACCCTTCAATCCTTTTTACATTAATTATCTCCCCTTGATGTGCCCTCTTCCTACGAATTAATAATAAATTAAAAAAAAAAAGATATTAGTTACACTGTAATGACAAGAAGGCATATCAAGTATACATATGCACGTAGAAACATTAGCAAGGTCAAGCTACAAGTTAAGCTCACCTAGCTAGTCGTAGCTTCTTTACATGTACAGTGGTTGTGCCTAGTTCTACCACACCACCCACACCTAACTACTCAAGCATAGATTCGAGATGGAAACCTCTGTGTCCTTCTATAGCCTGGTTGAGGTCTCACATCAGGTGCATAAATGGTTAGTTCTTCTTTTGCTTTGAATGTATTCAGGTCAAAAGTAGGCATATGGTTGAATACAAGTCTGTATGCTTGTTGATACATCTCAACTGGATTGTATTGATCAGTGAAGTCATACATCGAGATTAACTTAGACTCAATGCATGTACAAGCATGCTTGCAAGGCATTCTATTAACTTGCCATGCACGACATGAACAACTCCGGCTCTACAAATTTACAACATAGGATTTGTCATGATCACTGACCTCAAATTTCCAACTAGATTTCTCAACTTTTAGTGTACAAGAGGTCATATAATTTACTACTAGTTTGTTATCCTACATCAAGTATAATACTCTAGTAAGTTTATTACCTTCTTGTCATCGATCATGCATCATAACCATGATTTGTTTGCATATATGATTTACTATAGCTACAAAGGGCATAAATCGTGCCAATTTAACCCAATTATTCCAGCATTCTGCTTGATTATTATTTATTACTCCCCATATATCACAAGCACATAAAGAATTTACCTAACATTGGAGCTTTGACTGCATGATGAAGTCCCTAACAAAAGGCATGGGCTCCACTATGCTATTTATATGCTAAGCATATTCTTGCTTTATAGGAACATATGATGCTTTCATGAAAATAGATGCCCAATGTTTCTTATTGTAAAGGGGGTATTTTCTCATTACATAGAACTAAAATTATATGATCATTACATTTCTTGAACTATTACTTGGACATTAATTTAGACCAGGACATAAATTTCAATAAAATACAATAAAATCTTACTTGCTTTTTGAAGTTGTCCACCAAGTGTCTCAAACAGTATGTATGATGGCTACCCAAAAATACCATGCTAAGTGTCTCAAATAGTATGTATGATGGCTACCAAAAAATACCATGGGGATGGCTTTAAGAAGCCAAATATTTTAGTCAAAGAAAAAAGTGAACCTTCTGAACCTTGTGCTACGGTGAGAACATAAAATGCTCCTCAACTTCAAGCAAAACCATTCCCAATTACTGTCATTTTCAGCATCAAAAACTGCATATGCTAATGTCAGTAGATCATTATTGGGATCCTTGCTGATAGTACTAAGTAAGCATTCTTTCTACTTATTCTTTATACTTATTCTTAATGTTAGTGTCATCCAAGAAAATCAATAGTCTACATCTACTAAGCAAGCTGACCAAAAAAGTTGTGTAGCAAATAAACAATCATTGAAATTTTAAGCTCACCAAGTTAATTTCATAATCCACAACACTTTGAGAATTTGTTTCTTTCACAGCCTTATAATACCATCTCAACTTGTCAAAGGATCTCTTATCCGCCCCATGAATATCATGCATAGCTATTTCCTTACACAACCATGCTCTATGGTATGGAATTTTTATGTCAAATTCTCTAAGAATATCTTTCATCACATTGACAGGTCGATGACATGGCTCTTCTCTCAAGTTTTCTTTAGCTACATTAGCAACCCAAGAAGAATCAACTCTAGGATGTCCCCTCCTCTGAAGGCTACCCTTATTACATGTATGTTCCAGGTTGCATTTTCAAATACCAAAGAGTTTGTCAACTTCATGCCTTGAGCCATATATTCTCCTTTGGCAATTATCATTGCTAGAAATTGCTATAATCATTTTTGAATCATTTTTCTCATTTATAAAGGACCTTCTAGTAGCAACAACATAGTTTTTAAGTTTAATTCTAAACTCTTCAGCATCCGGCAATGTTTGGCCCTCTCCATGGATGTAATAACTCCAAGCATCAATTGAATTCATTGGCAATGCCAAATTATATTGTGACTCACTTGTGGAGGGAATGCCCTCCTTTATTTCATTCCTAAATGGGTATTCATTGCAAAGAAATAACATAGTTAAATATATAATAATTGTCAATAAAGTGTTGCAAGATCAATACATAAGTACTCAACAATTTCATTATTCAACATCAAGCTAACTGGGTACTTAAGTAAACAATATCAATATTTCACATAGAAGAAGTAAGTACTAAAATAAACAATTTAAGTACTTAAATAGTGGAGAGAAGTACCAAAATGACTGAATCCAATATTTAATGCATAACATGTCAATATTGAAATAAACAAGTTTAATATTTAATATAAAGGCCTAAGTATTAAAACACAAATATTCAGTATTCAATGTAGTAGACCACAAATACTGAAATGAACAAATTCAATATTTAACACACAAGACCTAAGTATTAAAACACATAGCAACAAGTATTTTGTAAGACAACAACATATAACTAATAATGTAGACAGGTAGAAATTGGGACAATGTAAGTATGCTAAATAATAAAGCCTGTACGAAATCAAAGATATGAGGTATTTATCTGCTTGTATAGCTACTTTGCCTTCCCTATCCACTAGGTTCACTTTTTTTGACAACCATCATGTCAACTAAGGTCATCTTTAAATATAACTGTAGGCGAATCATATTTTATACATCCTCATCAGCATTCAAAGTCACGTACATTTTTTTATGGGGAACAGGGTATAGCACTCTGTGGAATTGAGGGAAATTTTCATACCATTTTTTCTCTAGTTGGAAATACAATCCCACTGGAGTTATGCTCTCAATAATGGACATAATATAGAGTTTCCCATTATACATTCAACTCACTAATAGTTGAATTTGAGGTCTTCGCCACTACTTGACATTTTCACGTTAAAAAATAAAAAATAAAAAATTGTTGCTTGCCAAAGATTACAATGATGCTTTACCGTACAACAATAGAGACAAAGTAGGCTTCTTTATTACTATAGCCAATTGTAGAAAATGAGAAAAAAAAAAAAAGGATAGAGAAGCACTATGTTCTACTACGGGAGGAAAACAAAAAGCAGAAGACAAGGAATGAGGGAGATGAGCAAGACATCAGGGTTTAGGAAAGAATAAAGGGGGAAGAAAAGCATTAAAAGATGCCATTTCCATCATTTTAATGTATAGGGAGTGAAAACTAAAATCAAACTTCACATGGGGAGCTAGAAATAAGAATTGTTTTGGTGGAGACTGAACACCAAATGAAAAGTAAATTTAGGCATTCTTAATTAAGTTTCCCTAAATTTAATAAGTGCAATTTACGAATATGAATTTCATATATATACATTTGTTAAGTGAGAACTTGATTTAATTATATATATATATATATATATTTGCGAGTCTAATGAAAAATAAACTTAATTTGATTGTAATTGTCATTAAACTATGTGTATTACACATGATAAGTAGAAATATTATTTAATTAATTTTACTGTAATTATTATTTTTTAAACTCTAATAAAAAAATATATTTAATTTGTAACACATGTAATGAATACAATCATATACATTTGGTGTATGTACATTATTTAAGATGAAAGAGGGAAAAAAATGCAATTTTAGTTTCTCAACTATTGCCCGTCTTGATTTCCGTTCATTTTATTTGGAGGGTTAGCACATTTGATCCATTATTCATTAATTCTAACATCTAGTCTAATTTTTTGCACATTCAGTCCTTCGAACTAAAAAATTCTCAACAAAGCCCACACAGTACCCAATTAGCTTCAATTAAACTTAAAATTTGGGGATTTCTTGCCATTTGCCAAGTTGGGCCATGCCATCTGCCATGTGTGTTGCCACATCACCTAAAAATGGAAGCAAAAATGCTGAAGCAATAAAACCTAAAATAGTTACATAAGAATCTAAAAAATTGATGCATAAAAATATTATATTTAAAAATTACAAAACAAAAATAAAAACATAACATACACACACAAAAAAAATGAAACCATCCCACCCACCCCCTCCATTGCCCGTCAGTCTTGCGGCTACCATTGTTGTGGCTAGAACCACAATTCATGGCTGCGGATGGCCGAGGTTTGAGTGAGGGAGGTGGGGGGAAGGGGGAGGTGTAGGGCAAGGGGGATCTAGTAAGGCCATGACAACCACAATAGGGGTTTGGGGGGTGAGGGATGAGGCAAGGGGCCATGGGCAGCCGCCACCGCCAATGGCTGGCGAGGTTGGGTGGGCTACGGCTGCCCATGACTGGCTATGGGGGGTTAGGGGGGAAGGAGATAGGTTTTTTAGTGTATTTTTTAACATTGTTAAATATATTAATATTATTACATTTAATTATTTTAATAAATTATCTCTGTATATAATATATTATTATCAAAATTATTTTAGATAATGTTTGTTGTTTAATATATTGAATGCAGTATTATTTTAATTTTTCTATTTATAAATTTTTATGCATTATATTTTTGATTAATAAATAATGTAGTTAAATTTAATCAAATTACTGAGATATACTTATTATTTTAAAATTATTAATCATGTAACTTAATTAATAAATATATTTAATATTTAACATTATTAAATAAATTTAATTACTTAAATAAATTATTTTAGATATATGTATTATTTAATTGGGCTTAAAATTTGAGGGTTTCTTGCCACTCATCGTGTCACCTACCATATGTGTTGCCAAGTCACCTTAACCCATCAATAAACAAAAAGCACTATAGCCTATAAATTTAAAAAATTAAAAATAAAAATATTAATATATACACACACACACGCACATATAAAATATCATACACATATATACAAATATATATAAACATATTTATATACATATTCTATTTAATATATAATATTATTTAAGTAATTTATCTAAAATAAATAAAAATATTAATATATAGACACACTCACACACGCATATATAAAATATCACGCAGATATATGCATATATATATAGATATATAAATATATTATATAGACATATTCTATTTAATATATAATATTATTTAAGTAATTTATCTAAAATAAACATATTATGTATAAGCTTTAGTGCATTTTTTCATTGATGGGTTAAGGTGACTTGGCAACACATATGGTATAGGTGACACGACGAGTGACAAGAAACCCTTAAATTTTAAGCCCAACTAAAGCTAGGCATTGAGTGGGGTTAATTGAAAATTTTGCAACCCGAAGAACTAAAAATTAATGAGCAATGGACCAAATGTGCTAGCCCCCGAAAAAATGGACTAAAATCAAAGTAGGAAATAGTTGAGAGACTAAAATTACAATTCTCCCGATGAAAGACTCGATGCATTTAATCATGATTATTATTTTCTATGATTATATACATTATTAAATACAATGTATATACACAAATCTAATTAAAAATAAACTTAATTTAACTATAATTACCATTGAATCATGTCCATTAAATGTGATAATATTATTGATAGGGATATTATTGTCTTCACATAAAAGGGAAGAAATCACTGTACTCATTCATACTTAAAAAAACTATTTAAAGAAATAAAACTTTAGTTGATTCCTTTTTACTATTTCTAATAGGCTATCAACTATATATTCCTTTTTCTTTTGACTATTATTTATCTTTTAACTAAATAAGTAAGATTAATAAATTTATTAGATTTGTGATACAACATGAAAGCACCTTTTGCTATGTGCACATCATTAGATGTAAAAATTAATCAGAATATATTTGGAAATATATTTAAATATGCAAATAAATGAAAAGATAAAAAAAATTAAATAAACTTGATTTATTCTTTTTCATTATCATAGTAAATACAATATTACATATGAGTTTGACACCTATTTTGATATATAATAAATATTTTTCTCTTTTTATATATTTTTTTTAAAAATCCATGTTTGCATGAATGTGTTCATGAAATATCATTCTTTTTTCCTCATTAATTAAATATGTGATTGTAAGACTTAATCTTTTTTTATTCATTGTATTATTATATTTGATTGAGCATATATTTTAATATATAAAAAATCTTTCTTTCCTTTTTTTGAGGGGGAGTGCAGAATGCATATCTATACAAATGTATTTATGAAGTATCTTCCTCTGTTGACTTTGTCTTGAAATTTGAGGTAAAATTGAAAAGGAACGGAAGAAATTGAGCGAAATGGAGAAAAGTTGTCGAAATGGACTCAAAAACACACCTCGGTGGGTGTTGGAAGGACGTCGCGCCTCGAGGTTCAAGGAAAGGCATGCCAAGGTATGGACATGGGCAAAAGAGGCATGAAAACACACATCGTGCACCCTGGTGCAAGATTTTTGCACCCTGGCGTGCAGTGAACAGTAACTTTGTGTAAGGGCGCAAGTTTTTTGCACCCTAGCACAAAGTTTCTGTCCTAGTACAAGAAAAGTGTGGTAGGGCACATGTTTTGTGTGCCCTAGCTCGCGGCACAAGCCTATGGGCCTTGGGCTTCATTTTCGAGTATAAATTTAGTTTTTTTTCTTCCAAGAAAGAATCACGAACATAATACAAAGGCTTCTTTAGTGCTTTTGAGTAATTCTATTAAGACAGAATTTAGAACGAGGGTGTTAGGTGTTTTTATGAGATTTGTAGGATTCAAAATTGTACTTGTACTTTGATTTGAAATCAATAAAAAAAATTTTCTTTGTTGGGTGGATTAGGCACATCGCCGAACTACGTTAAAACTTGTTGTCACTTTATGTCGAATCATTTTACTATTAATTCATTATTTTCGCAATAGATCCTCCTAGTTTCAACAAATCAGTATCAGAGCAGGTTGGATCAGATGTCAGGAATAAAGTACGAGGTAGAGAAATTTGATGGGAAGAATGATTTTGGGCTATGGAAGATGAAGGTTCACGCCCTCCTATGTCAACAAAGTTTATAGAGAGCATTAAAGTGCAGAAATTCCTTGCCAGAAATGCTGAAGGACGAGGAAAGGTGAAGGATGTGGGTGAAATTTCTAATAAAAAATAGGGTGATGTTGCAGGAATTGTTGATGATAAGTATGATGGTGGGCTTGTTCTCAATGTTGCCGAAATTTTACTAAGCTATGAATGGATTTTGGATAGTGGCTATTCCTACCACATGTACCCAAGATAAGATTAGTTTACCACATACCATAAGTACGATGGTGGTAAGGTGCTTATGGGAAACAATGCTTCTTGCAGAATTGTAGGAATTGGCTTAGTTCATATCAGAATACATGATGGGATAGTAAAGACCCTAGCAGATGTGCATTATGTTCCAGATTTGAAGAAAAATCTAATATCATTGGGTACTCTGGACAAGAATGGTTGTGAGTATAGAGCTCGAGATGGAGTTCTATGTGTTTCCAAAGGCGCATTGCTTATCATGAAGGGAGAAAAGTAGAACAGCTTTTACATATTGTAGGGAAACATGCATGGTTTTTGGTACTACAGTGGTTTCTTCATCACTTAATGATACTATAAGACTCTAGCACATGCGGCTTGGGCATATGAGTGAGAGGGGGATGTCAGAACTGAGCAAACAAGGTTTGCTTTATGAGGAGAAAACTGGAGAACTGGATTTCTATCTAGGCAAGCAACACAGGGTGAAATTTGGTACTGTAGTTCACACGACTAAAGGCACCTTGGATTATATTCACTAAGATCTTTGAGGATTATATTCATAGATGATTTCTCATAAAGAGTATGGTTGTACATGCCAAAGTATAAGAATGAGGTGTTCGTCAACTTCAAGCAATGGAAGACCTTAATTGAGAAATAGATAGGAAATGAGATCAAACGTTTAAGGACTGACAATAGATTGCAGTAGTGCAACAAGAAATTTTAGGAATTTTGCGACAAGGAAGAAATTGTGAGGTATTGAACAGTTGTACATATATCACAGCAATATGAAGTTGCAGAACGGATGAATAGAACTATCTTGGAAAGAGGTAGATGCATGCATTTTAATGCCAGATTGGTTAAGGATTTTTGGGTAGAAGTAATTAATACTACGTGTTATTTGGTGAATAGGTCACCATCAACTGCTTTGGACTGTAAGGCACCAATGGAAATTTGGTCTGGGTCTCCTACTGATTACTCAAATTTGAGAATATTTAGGTGTCCAGCTTATGTTCATGTCCGGGATAGGAAGCTTGAGCCAAGGGCTAGGAAGTGCATATTTCTAAGCTCTACAGATAGAGTCAAAGATTATCATTTGTGGTGCAATGATGATAAGGGATCTAAGATGATTATTAGCAGGGATGTGACATTTGATGAGTCTACAAGGATGAAGAAAGTAGAGCAGTAGGAAAGTGGTCAATAGGGCATTAAGAAGAAGGTAGAGATTCATATTGATCCTCCATAAGTTTCAAAGGGAAAATAGAAGGTGGTAGATGAAATTGGTGAGAGCATATTGCCACCTAATCAACAGTAGAGAAATGAATCACTACAAAATTATTGCTTGGCTCATGATAGGGAGAAGAGGCAGATCAAACCCCCACAGCGATTGGTTACTAAAATCTAGTAGATTATGCTTTGAGTTCAGTTGAGGAGTTTATAGGAGATGATCCAATCTCATACAAAGAGGCAATTTTCAGGTCAGATTCTAATAAATGGATTGCAGCTATGGGTGAAGAGATGGAGTCTCTACACAAGAATAACACATAGGAGTTGGTTGATATACCCAAAGGGCAGAAGATTGTAGGTTGCAAATGGATCTATAATAAAAAAGAAGGGATTCCCGGAGTTGAAGATGTTAGATATAAGGCACAATCAGTTACTTAGGGTTTTACTCAAAGAGAAGGAGTTGAATTTCATGAAATGTTCTTTCCAGTTGTAAAACATACTTCTTTTTGTGTTTTACTTGCCATGGTTGCTCTGTTTGATATGGAGCTAGAGCAGACGGGTGTGAAAACAATGTTTTTTCATAGTAAGTTAGAGAAACAAATCTACATAAGTCAACTAGAAGGATTCGCTGTTCTTGGGAAATAAAATCAAGCATGTCTTTTGAAGAAGTCATTATATGACTTGAAACAATCTCCCAGATAGTGGTATAAAAGGTTTAATACTTTTATTTCCAAGATAGGATATACAAGAAGCAAATTTGATTGTTGCATATATTATAAAATTTGTAGTAATAACATTCTCGTATATTTGCTATTGTACATTAATGATATGTTGACTGCCTCTAGAAACATATCTGAAATCAACCAATTAAAAGCTCAGTTAAGTGAAGAATTTGAGATAAAGGATTTGGGCAGGACAAAAAAAAAAATTGGGCATGGAGATAATTCGGGACAAACATCCAAGATTGTTGTACTTATCTCAACAGTAATACATTGAGTAAGTAATTGAGGATTTGGGATGGATAAGTTAAAGCCAGTTAGTATGCCACTTGTAGCTCATTTCAGGCTTTCATTAGATCTATCACCAAGTACTGAGAAAGAGGTATAGCACATGTCAAATATGCCATATGCTAGTGCAGTGGGTAGCTTGGTGTACACCATGGTGCGCACTAGGCCAGACATTTGAGCAGGTATATGCACAAGTTAGGAAAGACTTATTAGCAGGCTGTGAAATGGATCATGAGGTATCTGAGAGGCTCTGCAAACAGATGTTTGAGGTATAGTTAATCAAATTCTACTACAAGAATTATTGGCTATGTCGATGCGGATTATGTAGGAGATTTAGACAGCAGAAGGTCCATGATGGGTTATGTGTTTTGTGTATCAAGTTGTATTGTTAGCTAGAAAGTGACTTTACAGTCATCAGTTACATTGTCCACAACAGAAGCCGAGTACATGGCTTTGGCTAAAGGTGTCAAGGAAGGCATTTGGCTAAAGGGACTAATCATTAATATGGGTGTGACTTCTGAGATCACTAAGATACCTTATGATAGTCAGAGTATCATACACTTGTCAAAGAATCAAGTGTTTCATGATAGAACAAAAGACATAGATGTGAAGTATCATTTTGTTCGAGGGGTTGGTTGACAAAGTTGGGACTAAGGATAATCCAATAGGCATGTTGACTAAGGCTGTTCCAGAAACTAAATTCGAGTATTGCTTGAATTTGGCTAATGTTTGTATAGACTCAGATAACAAGCCCTATTGGGGGTAGGGACAAAGAAGATGAATGTGAATTTCAAGTCAAAGTAGAGAATTGTTGATTTTGCCTTAAAATTTAAGGTAAAATTGACAAAGTATGGAAGAAATAGAGTAAAATGGGGCAAAATGGTCAAAATGGGCTCCAGAACACACCTTAATGTGTGTTAGAAGGACACCGTCTATTAGGACGCAAGGTAAGGCACGCCAAGGCATGGACATGGGCAAAAAAGGCATGAAAACACGCGTCATGCGCCCTAGCGCATGGTAAATAGTAACTTTGCATGGGGCCACAAGTTTTTTGCGCCCCAACACAAAGTTTCTACCTAGTATAAGAAAGATGCACTGGGGCACAAATTTTGTGCACCCTAGCACACGGCGCAGGTCCACAGGCCTTGGGCTTCATTTTCAAGTGTAAATTTAGTGTTTTTTCTTCCAAGAAAGAATTACAAAGATAATACAAGGGTTTCTTTATTGTTTTTGAGTAATCCTCTTAGGACGGAGTTTAGAACGAGGGTATTAGATGTTTTTGTGAGATTTGTGGGATTCAAATTTGTACTTGCACTTTGATTTGAGATCAATAAATTTTTTTTTATTTGTTGGGTGAATTAGGCACATTGCCAAATCACGTTAAATCTTGTTGGCACTTTACATCGAATTACTTTACTATTATTTTATTATTTCCGCAATAAATCCTCCTGGATTTTGACATCCTCATTAATTAATTTTTCTTATTCAATATCAATTCAATTACTATATTTTATGAGTCTGATTAGAATAAACTTAATCTAGTTGTAGTTTATCATATAGTCATATGTATTGAATGTAATTGTAGTAGTCTCATTAGATAGTGATATAATTTAGCTGTTATTCTCTAGATGTCTAGTTAGATATGTTGGCACAAGGATAAATTTTAATATATATATATATATGTAATTACATTTGCTAGTAGGAAATTTTGATATAATTAATTTTATAAAATTATTATTTTCTATGTATCTATTTAATTCGAATAAATTTAATAAATGTAATGTACATAGATACATTGATATACATATATACACACACACACATTTGTTAAGTGGAAAACTTGATGTAATTAATTATATATATATATTTTTTGCAAGTCTAATTAAAAATAAACTTAATTTGATTGTAACTACTATTAAACTATGTATTACACATGACAAGTAAAAAATTTAGTTAATTAATTTTAATGTAATTATAATTTTTTAATAATTCTAAGTAAAAATATATTTAATTTGTAGCAAATCTAATAAATATAATGATATACATTTGATGTATATATTTTATTAAATAATATATATATATCTAGTTAAAAATAAACAAAATTTAATTACAATTACCATTAAACCATGTGCATTAAATGAGATAATATTATTAGAGAGGGATATTTTTGTCCTCATATAAAAGAGAAGAAATCACTATACTCATTTATATAATTATAGGTAGTATAGATATTACTAAATTATTAATTAGGTAGGAATGTAAATGAATTGAGTAGAGTTTTTTTTTTCATTTATTTATACACACACACACACACATCAGGAGTCTGTTAGGGCTCAAACTCCTGACCTGCCACATTATATAGGAGATTTATGCCACTAAGCCATAGGCTACTCGGCTAAAATAAATTAAGTCGAGTTGAGCACATTGCTATTCATGCTTGTTTGAATTTTGGTTGAATTTTAGAAATTTCATGACTTTGGTTTGATAATTAATTGAATCTAAATAAGCTTTAACAAATTCAAATGTACATTATCCAAATATGAGTGGCTAAACCCCTTTTTTTGGGGAGGGAGGGAGCGGGGGAGGGAGGGAGCGGGGTGGATGAGGAGGAGAAGGAGGAGGGGGTAGATTTTCATCATTTTATTGTTATCTAATTAACCTGATGCTCAAGCTTATCATTTTCATCATTTTTGTAGATTTCTTATCAAATAATAAAATATGTTGAGGCTCCGCTTGTTATGCATAAGGAACCATATCTAAGTTGGTTTTTAGCAATTGATTTTGTAGCACCCCCTCTCAAAATAACGCTTAAGTTGAGATGCAACTCCAATTCAAATTTAAATCTTAACCTATAGTACAAACAATAGGCCCATAAAAAAAAAAAAAATTCAAAATTTATTAGAGGCAACAACGAATTTCAATCTTAAGCAAACTTCAACAAAAGTGCTATTTACATGTCATAGTTGATCCCATAACATTTGACATAAAATATACATACTGCAAATATTCATTTTAAACCTAACATATAACAACATCTCTAAGTTATAACAAAATGCCCAAGTATACCTATAAGCAGATATAAACATCTTTTCTATTATAAAACATGTATTCGCTGATCCAAACCTAGAGCCCAAGTCCATCTCATAATTTCTATCTGGGAAAACATGAATAATACAGGAGGTAAGTCTAAAGGACTTGTGAGGGATAATTTCAACAACAAGTAATAGGAATCTGTTGAGGAAGAATCAACTTAGCAAATCATATATTAACAGTCAGAATACAAACATATTGGGATACAAGTATTACAGTCAAGATACGGTCAAAGCAAAATAGAACTAAATGACATATACAATCAATAGATTAGATCAGGACATGTGTACCATATGCTCCTTAGTCCAATCAATCTAAGCTTACCCAAGCATGACAACCTAGTACAAACTTATCCAAACTTAACGGCTTGGTACAAACTCACCCAGGCATAACAGCTTTGTACATAACTTACCCAAGTATGACAACTCGGTACAAGGCAAAGTGCCATAAGATAAACAAATAAATAGATAATAAAATAGTAACTGATAACTGAATAGTCAGATAATAGAACATTAGCCGATAATAGAACAGTCAGACAACAGAACAATAACAGATAACTAAACAATAATTGATAATAAAATGCTTAGATAACAGAGCAACAATAGATACCATAATGGTTAGATAATAGAACAGTCAGTTAACAAGATGAACAAATAACAAAATAGTTAGATAAACAGTCAGATAACGAAATATTAATAGATAACAGAATGATAACAGATAGCAAAAGAGAGTTTTGGGTGCCACAACGGACATGCAAAGCTCTTATCCAAGACACAATTAATGAAACAACCCTCATAGGGGTATATCAAATAATTAGCAAATAACAAGCAAGATTCTAAACAATTCGTGAATTCTAATAAACAAGAACAGTTACAGTATAGAAACATGTTTAATCCTTTCAGAGGTTTATCACAATGAGAGATAGGTGAAATTAACTACCAGATTGGCAGATCCTCACAAGGCATATAAAACAAATACTGAAGAGGTTAGACCCTCATCTCCGCAACCTTAGAGATGCTATCACATCCTAGTGGTTAGTGGGACCTATCTCCTCGCCACCTAATCTAAAAGAATAGGTTCACAGTCAAAATCCTCATTCAACTCTAGTAATTCTTAATAATTACAGTCACACTATTAATAGTCCAAAATCAATAGCTATTCCATTAATATGATAGTGTTAAGGTTTGTTTGGCATTCACATTACAAATGTGCTAATCACGTCGGTCTCTAAAATAGGATAATATCAAGTTCTTAATTACCAAATTAACCTTTCAACTTTATACAAAATCGATTATAATGATCCAATTATCCTCAATAACTAAATTTGTTAGGTCTTGATCCACAAAATTAGGGTTTATTTACTTAATTATCTTAATTATCCCAAAGTTATCATATAATAATACAAATTTGGGCCCACTAAACTATATAAAGTCCATGCATGTCCATTTCCATCATTCCATACACATTTCTTAACAATTCTTCCAAAATACAAAATTCACAAGAATTTAACAGTACAAAACTTAAACCTAGTTTCCCGATCATTACCCAAGACTTCTTATCAAGACATCAAAACCACAAACTAGCTTCATGCCTACGATCGCTGCATCAAGGTGCATAATCTATCTTATTGTCTCCGCTCCGCTAGAAATGGCCAACATCACCACTAAAGGTTTCCTTTTAACTCAACTAATCAAAACCCCAACTCAATTTTACCAATCGTCACTGAATTGAAGTCCAATTATAGCCTCAAACATATTGTCCCACCATTCACTGCCGCACAATTTTTTACCAATTTCATTGCTGGTGCCACCACCTCCATTGTGATCATGGATTCAAACTCAACTTTTAGCTGCTATGCTGATGAGTTTTGCAAGAAGAAGCTATGGTTGTGTTCCTTGTTCAGAGAGGAAGAGATTAATACCAAATTTGCTAAGATTCAATCGCTAGAGACAGATTACTGGTGAGAAGGAAGGCTTCATTGCATAGTGAAGAAAATTAAGAAATTAGGGGTTGAATTTGTTATATATATATATATATATATATGTACTTTCAAAAATTAGGTTTTAACCCCCAAATATTTAAGCTAGCTTCCAATTAAGGCCTCCAAAGCTTTGACATTCTTCAATTTAGTCCCCCAACTCCTTATTACCTCACATTCACCTAGTTGACCCAAAATAATTCCTCTTTGATTCACAAAAATTTCCAAAGGTTGGTCAATCAAGTCTTCTCAAATTGCAATTCGACCCCAAAAGCTTTCAATCCAAATTACTAAGTCCTTCTTATTTACTTTTGAAGCCCTCAAATTTAACCAACCAATATCTAGATTTCTAATTCTTACTTTCCAAAATACCAAAATTTAGGAGTGTTATAGATTTCAAGCTGAGTATCAAGTAATTTGATTTTTCTTCTTTTTATTTTTAACTCTATTGCTAGCCAGCCAAGCTATTTTTAAAACTAATGTATGGATTTGGGTTTATTAATTAGTGTTTGAGGTAATCCAAATTGATGGTAGGCTTCGCTTAATATGTAATCCATTTAACACATTTGGTTAACAAAACAAATGGATTGGTGAACCTAACTTGATGATAAGTTTAATTAGATGAGAGTAATAGTTTGTTATCTTTTCCCCAAAAACATCCCCTCTATTCATTCAAATTTTTTAAAAATAAAATTTTATATTTAAAATATCATTTTTTTAAAATAACGATATAATACTATTAATGCAAGTTCCCATCTAGCATGGACTAAATACTGAAAGAATAAGTATTTTATGCATTTTGGATAAAAGAGTTAAGTGTATCAATTAGATATCTCTTTTGGGCAAGTAAATCGTAGCCCCATTTTAGGATGCATACGATTTATTTAGAGGCAATTTTCATGTCTAACAGACATATAGGCTTGGGGCATGACAATTAACTACCAATTATTTTCTTGTATTATTTCTTCAAATTTCTTCTAAATCTTCACTTCGAATTAAAATAAATATATAATATTCAAAGAGAGTGAAAGTGGAATTCGAAAATGTATAATTCAAATGTTGCATAAGGTAGGTTATCTCACACTCCCCACATAATTGTAGCTTTTCCATCATGTGGATGACTCCTTGTACTTATATGCCATTGAAGGAATTGGAAAACATCTGCTGACTCATTTAGGCTTAGTTAGGTTTTATTTTCATTTTCAATTTCCATTTTTAGCATTTCTAAAATCTGAAAAATTAGTTAGTGAAATTGAGGTAAAAATAAGTTGTATTTAGATGAATTGTTGGAAAAATAATGATCATGTTGGTTAGATAGATTGTAGGTGGAACGAGATAAAGACAATAAAATAGAGAGAGAAGATATATTGATTATAGGGACAAGATATATAGTTGAATGTGTTCTTATATAACATATTGATTGATAATAATGGAAAAAATTCAACTTAAAGGGAACAAATCAAGATTGATCTCAATTTCCTTATTAAGGCTCATCCCATCTCGCTAACCTGTGAATTTACTCTATTTATGCATATTTTTGTCGCTAATATAATTTTTTCTTGTCATGTATGCACAAATATACAATTTTTTTTTTTTAACAAACAAAGTACGTGACCATTGGCCAAAGTTACGATTGAATATGTCTATTCATGTAAATAGCAAAACCTTATTTCATCCAAGAAAAAATAAAAATCCAAGAAAAGTCAACTTCTAAGCAAAATCCCAAGCACTGAAGCACATAAATCTAAAGCACTCATAAATTATGGATTAAATCCTTCCAAATCCACCCCTTCCACATGACTTAAGATTCAATTTACCATCTCAAAATTGCTCTTTATTCATCACCTTAATAAAACATGAGAACTATTCATATTCTAAACATTTCTTGATAACCTAAACTCTAAGAAACAACAAAAATTAGGAGTTTTTATTTTGCCAGCCTTAAAATGTAAACAAAATACAAAGAAATGCGGACAAAATTTACCTTCTCCTTTACCTTGTGATCCCTATATATATATATATGTATGTATATATTGATATATCCCACGCTAGCTCTCATCAACTCAACCACATAAAGCCTAATTAGGATCACAAAGATTACTCTACATTTGACACAAATTGACAACAAAAGAAGTCATCAATGGCAATTCAAGATTTTATTGTGGCTTCACTTGTTCTCTCCTGTCATGCGGCCACTTCTTCTGCTGCAACATTCTCTTCTCTTCAGAGTACTCTACTTGTTTCCGCTTTTGCTAAGCAACAGCAAGGTATATATATATGTACTTCATCATTTCAAGATCTTTTAATTTCTTCCTTCAAAACTTGTTTCCAAAAATAATAAATACGTACTATATAGAGATCTAAATTCTAGAGCGGGGACTATTCCTACTTGCTCTCACTCTTGAAATGAATATCTTTTGATGCAAATTCATTTGAGCTTGAACATTTTGCCGTAATGCCTCGCCTTGGGATAGCACCTAAACTGAGGCACCACTCAATTAAATTTTAAACAATAAGCCATAAACAAGCAATAGGCCCATAAGATTTTTTTTCTTCCAAACTGAACAGAAATAGCAACAAATTTTAACTTAAACAAACCCCGTCTAAACACTAATTACATACCATAGTCCATTTCTTAACACTTAACAAAATAAAAACATATCTCTAAGAATTTCATTATCACTCATGACACATCATAGCATTTCAAGTCCAAGCTTAACAGTTAGATGATTCCATATATACATTCAAACACCTAATCTATTACATAACATGTTCATGTCCAGGCTTGAGGTCTAAGTTCTTCACCTATTCTTGTCTGAGTAAAATGAAAATAGTACATTAGGGTAAGTCCTAAGGACTTAGTGAGGGAGAAGAAAATGATAGGATTCAAAGGAAAGCTATTGAGATACAACAATCAATAGACAAATTCATTAATAAGTAAGACTTTTCAATATGAACAAAATTCAACAATGAGCGAGAATTTTTAACATGATCAAGAAAGTACATGACACATATGATATCGAACTTAATAGATTGTAAGTCATTCCAACCTGATTACTCCCAAATCAAATTATAATTGCTAGTACCAAGTGTCGGTATAATATAAATAAAATTTCCTTATCAATCTATTGCTTGAGCACTCAGCTTGGTGGGCAACAACTTGTTATATGACATGGCCGGTCATATGTCGGATCCCGTCACTCACAGTTTGCCACCTCTAGTTATCTGTTAGTCAGGATTATAAATGGGTATTAGCTGTAAAACCTATCTTTGTCGATCTATTTCGCCCAACCGTCTTCCAAACTTAGCCCTAGGGCCCAAACCCCTGTGGTGTCCCTCTAGTGGAAACCACCCATGGTGTCTCATGCGTTAAAAAGAAATAATGCCAACAAATAAAAAATTAACTTTTAAAGTAATAAACATGAAATAATAAGGTATGAGTCTAGAACAACAATACACACAGTTTACTAGCTAGCAAACCCGTTCTTGAATAATAATCCAAGCATTCCACTGGGATTGCACTCGGCCGATTCAACCAATAATCAAGTATGAAGTCAAATCCAAATAATTGATATATAGAATCAATTCAAATATGCCGACATGGCCATAGATTATATTAAATAATATCATAAATAAGAATTAATAAAACAACCCTCATACGGGTTTACAAAATAAATAACATGTAACACAAGGGATCTAAAGCAATCAAGGATGTCAAGGTGAATCAGCAAGGAAAATACGGCAAAACAATAAATTGACAAGATCTCTTTAACAATAACCACATTTATAAGAAGCTATCAATAAACATATAAGAGGCTATCAATAAACATAGGGTCAGCCGGCAAAGCTATAGGGTATAAAGGATAGAAAACGAATAAGATAATAAGAGTTCTAGACACTAGAATGGAAACAAGCAATAAACCTCAAAGGAACGTACACATTAGAAATAAATAACAATTGAGATTTTAAATAATCCATAGATATCATCAATTTAGAATATAGTATAGAAAAAGGAACCTCACAGGGGTTTATCATAATAACAAATAGTACAAAAAAGGTGCCAGAGTGACAGAACCTCACCTCTGTAGTCTTAGAAAGCTGCAACCACAATCGGCAGTCTACTAGTCTGCTGGACCCACTTCTTCGTTATCTAACCATAAGAATAAATCCATGATTAAAATCCTTATTAATATCCAATAATTACAATGTTACCATTAATAGCCTAAAATCACTAATTACTCGATTAATACAGTAGTTTAAAATCTTAAACAGTTCTATTAGCCCAAAATGGCTAATAAAGTCATTATAGCCAAAGTAATCCTGATTTTCATATCAAGACTAATAACATAATAGTAAGCAGTCCTCAATACATATTTCTAATATCTATATCCCAAATCAAAATAAATAGTCTAATTATCTTAATTATCCCAATTATTTTGATGTAGCTTTAATTTCTATAAATTCACAAAGTTAAGGTTTTTCTTACTTTATAAACTCAATAAATCCCAAATTATCATAAATCAATCAAAATTTGGGTCCAGGAATCCGAACAACATCTATGCACGTAGTATCCTCATTGCTAGATACACTTTAGAATCATTTCACCCAAATATACAAGAATTTAAATGGATTAAAACGATACAAGAAACCTTAATCCTAATACAATCATTACCTCAAAATGTTCAATCAAGACCCCAAAAGCACAAACCAAAAGCATCAGCACGATCACCACGATGAGAGGAAGAAACTGTCCTCAGATCACTGCCGTGTTGCTACCACTGGAGATGAGTAACTCCACTACCTATCGAAGCCTCTCAACTCAATTAAGCAAGCGCCCTAAATAATTTTATCAAATCCCATTGGAAAAGCCTTCAATTTGCCAAAAAATGTCGTTGATTTGCTCAACATCATTGTGCGTCTTCTCCGAGCTCCATTTTTTTGGTTGTTCCATCAATCGAATTTAGGAGTTTCGAGTGTGATTGAGTTTGTTGTGGTAGGGATAAGGGAATGGTTGGTTTGGTTTGGCTAATTTTGAATTGACCAAAAAAATCGTCGATGAATGGAAAATTTGGGAAGACAGTGGTGCAAGGTGACATTACAACAAATTATATTTTTAGTAACGAATAATTTTGTTACCATAAAGTTGAAATTCGTTACCCAAAATATTGTTAATGAAATTTTTGTTACTTAAGTTTAGTGCCCTAAAGCTCGTCGCAAAAGGTTTTAGTAACAAAATTTATGGTTCGTTATGAATTATGGAGTTCTGGCGATGAAATATATTATTAACAAAATATGATATTAGTAACAAAAAAGTGTACTAGTTACAATAGAATTTTATAGTGCTACGAAATATTTCGTTATTAAAACATTGACAATTTTATTGCATTTTATATTTTCGTTACCAATACATAATATAATGATATTATTTATTAAGTATAGTTACTAATTGTTTATGTAACAAAATATTTGGTTACAAATAGTTAAATAAAATTTTAATTCAAGAGCATTTCGTTACTAATGAAATAAATAGCTAAAAGTTTTGTTACTAAATGTGTGCGCATGGGCTGCTGTTTAGGTTGCTTCATATGAATGGGCCATTTAACATCAAGCCTACGCTTGCTGGGCTGCGGAACTCTGGGCTCGACCTAGGCCACGGTCCACCAGCAAAGGCACCATAGGCCGGCCCATTCGCAAGATAACAATAGGAACCAGCGCCTTCGGCCTACCAGAGCTCAGGCCCAACACCCACACTGGCCCACCAATGCGCAAGCCCAATGCCCATGCCGGTCCACCTGACCACAAGCCCAGCGCAACACTAGCCCACTAGGCCTTCGCCCCCGGTCTCCAGTGCCAACCCACTTGACCTCGAGCCCAGCTCATATGCCGATCCACTCACAAAGCCCAGCGCCTACGCCGGTCCACCCAAGCCCAAGCCTAGTGCAACCCAGCGCTTACGTTGGTCCACCCAAGCCAAAGCCCAGCGCAACCCAACGCCCACGTCGGCCTACCCAAACGTAGGCCCAGCGCAACACTAGCCCACCAGGCCCTGCCCCTTGGTCGCCAACACTGGCCCACCCGATCTCAAGGCCCGCACCATGTCCACCCACAAGCAAGCATTTAACCATTTTGGCTGCACATCCAAAAGTTAATATTTTCATTTGCTCACTTACTTATTTATCTCTTCCATATAGATCTCTCAAGCAATTTCACCTGTTATCAAACAAATATTATTTTATTATTTTAAAAAAATAATTATCATTTGAATAGATAAAATAAGGGTATCAAATAGTGAATTAAAAGAAATATACAAAAAGTGTAAGATAATTATATAACATAGCTGCATAAAGCAAAGAAATTTTATTGCATATATGTATATATAAATTATTAGGTAAAGGCTTAATATTTTTGTAGAAGAGCTTATAATATAAAATACTTTATTTTAGAAATTTATAAAAAAAATATTTATAAAAAATAATTTCCATTACATATATATATATATTAAAAATTGTGAACAAAACCCTTTAAAGTAAAAAACAAAGGGTAATCTAACAAGCAAAAATAACAATATTATTAATTCTGACGGTTTAGAAAAATCAGCACGAAGTTATTCATTCATGGAATGTGACACTAACCGTTATCATTTATTATGAGTTCTGCAGTAGTTTCAAAAAACTGCCACTAAATGGCTAATTCAACGGCAGTTTGGATAAATCATTGCTCAACCACAGTCAAATTAATATTTTACAACGATTGAGAGAAACCGTCACAAAATATATGCTGCAATTAGCCTATTTTCTTATAGTGTGTGTGTGTGTGTGTACTCTATATGTATATAAGTTTGAATGAAAAATTATATTATATACATAGTTATAAATATTAAATATTATTTAATTCAAACTGAATAAATAGAAAAAATAGATAAAACTAAAAGTAATTTAAATTTTATTATAAATTTATATATATATATATGTATATTATATATGTGTGAATAAGTATAAATGGAAAAAGTAAGTATATATGTATGAATAATTCAAAAGAAGAGAGATAAAAATAAAAATTATTTAAAATTTTATAGATAAATTTGTATATATATATATATGTATGTATGAAATGAGAATATATGAAATAATGAGAAATTTTGATTTTGATTATTTGAAAGGTTAACAACTTTTTTTGTTATTCACTATTTTTTTGTTATTTCCAAAATATAATATGAATATCCAATTATATTTATACAAAATTTGAGAATAAATATAATAATTTGTTTTTTTCTATATTTTATTTTACATTATAATTTCATCCTCATATTTGCCACTAATTTATATTTTAAAATCAATTTTAAGTTTATAATTATTTTATCAATTTACTACTTTTTCTCTTTATATGACTAAGGCCAAACTATTTTCTTTACTTAATTATTTGATAACTAAGTTATGAATCAAATTAAAGGTTTCCATTAACTTATACGCTAATATTGATTTTAACTTTATAATTATTTTATATATTTATTTTGATTTATTTACTTTTTTATCTTTACTATCATAGTTTTGTCTTAACATAATTATTTTTTAATCAAAAATTAAAATTAAATAAGATTTTTTTTAAAAAAATAATTGGCAGTACATATATAGATTGGAAGAAGCAGGGGGTGGGGTGGGGAGATGTGGAAGAAGGAAGGGGGAATAAATAAATAAATAAATATATGTGTATATATATACTTATATATTGGTTGTTAATTAAAAAAATTTAATTAAATTAACTTAAATTAAATTTTTTTACTTATGTTATTTATTTAAAATCATTATATTATTTTTTTCAAAATAATTAACAATATTTATTTATTTAAAATTATTAAAATTATATTGTTAGGATAAAATTTTAGATCTTATTTTTATTAAATTAGTTATTTTGATTAATAAGTAAATTTAATTTTTCTTTTTATATCCACACACATCAAGGTCTCATAGGGTTCCAACTCTATATCTCCCACATTTCGACTTATTTAATTTTTATTAATTGATAAATTTAATGAAATTATTTTAAATTAGGGATAGTTTGTTTATGAATTGGAGCATTTCGTCAAAATATTTTAGCAATATGGTTTTTTCAAAGTGGGATTGGAGAATGGTATGGTTGTTTATTTGTATTTTGGGTCATAGGTGAAAAATGAATTGAGAGAAAATTATTTATTTATTTATGTTTTAGAATGGAACAAGATATTATATATCAATAATTTTTTTATTGGGTTGATGGGGGTGAAATAGACATTTAAAAATTACTAGTGTTAGTATGATATTTTTAGATCTTATTTTAATTTTTAAATTAATTATTTTAGTTAATAAATATTTTTATATTTAATAAATATATTTAACTTAATATAAATAAATTATTTTAGATATGATTATTTTTTAATATTATTGAGATGTAATTTAAAAATAAAATTATTTTCAATTAAGAGATGGATTTGATTTTTATTTTATTTTATAATTAATAAATATGTTTAATTAAATTTGATTAAATTACTTGATATATGTTGATGATTTTAAATTTTTATTTTTTAATCCAACTTTAATAAAAAAATTATTTCATATTTAAAAAATTTATTAATAAAATTATTTAAATTTATTCTGAGTAATTTAAATAATATTAAAATTAAACCTCCATGTTAAAATTACAAATAAGTCCAAGGGTATTTTTATCTTAAAGATAATCAAAACAGCTTTTCAAAGATATTTTTGAATTTTAATATAAATTTTCAACCGACTCCAAATTTGTTAAGGATGATAACAGTTCTTCAAATATTTAATTAAATATATGGGGATATAAATTAATTTTATTAAACTTATAACTATATTACTAAGTTTATATTATAATGTCATGAGTATTTTAAATTAGTTTCCCAATTTCCAACTACATTAAAGTTATACAAGTTGATTAATTTTAAAACAATTTATGTTAATTAAGTATAGAAATTTTTGAATAGATGCATGTTCAAATTGTCCATATCCGTATATTATTAGTACAAAATATTTTAATTTTTAAAATAAAATTAATTACACATAAAGACTAAAGTTTTAAGAATTTATAAACAATTTTTCTAAAATATTTTTGTTCAAAAGCAATGTCCTAATAAATAATCAAAAAAATAGAATTCAATTTTTAACCTCCATAATAATACATCATAATTCATCTTCTAATATAAGATAAAATAAAGAATTTTTGTACATACTATTTATACACAAAATGGAGGGTAGAGCAAAAATTTCGAGGGAATAAAAAAATAATAAGGGAATTCATTTTTGGAGGAAACTTATTTTTTGAAGGAAATATAATATGTAAACCAACTAATTCTTAATAACAATTTGTTCAAGTCTATGACAGTTAATAATCATTATATTTAATAATATAATTTAGGTTAATACTTTTTTTTTACTATATTAGACCACGAATATTATCTTCATTTTAGCAATTTATATAGTAAAATATACATGCAATTAATATAAAGATATCTGTAAGTTATAAAAATCTTTAATTGGCCAATACAATTATTAAAATACGAAATATAAAATTAACAGCCTAACTTCAAGGACTGTTTTCTTTTCATTAAGCATTATGGTAAACTATATTTCTTTATTTTCTTTTGTTATTCAAGTATGTAACCTTTGACTATCTATTTTAAGGAGTTTTTAAAATTTTTCTAAACAATTATTGTAATAAATTATAATAAAAAATTACATTGTTAAGCATCAAAATTTATAAGTCCAAATTATATGTTATTTAACTATTTTAACTATAATAGAAAATCATTTAATAATTTAAAAAATTATATGTCAATTCATCATATAATCAAGATAAAAGAAATTAATTTTGCTATAGATTATTTGGAGGAGCTAAAATTTAGCGGAATCCAAAAAATGAAGAGAATTCATTATTGTTAGAGGGAATCAATTTTTTGAAAGAAATCAAGTTAAATTATTATGTCAAACTAATAATAAAACAATTGTTAATATTTTGTATGGGCCAAATTTTGGAAGGAATACAAAGTTGGAGGGAAACAAAATTGCATTGCCATCCAAATTCATTAAATAAATTTATACATATGTATAAAATAAGAATATATGAAATAATGAGAAATGAGAAATAATGATAAATTTATATATGTATAAAATGAGAAATATATGATAATCTTCGTTAAATTTTTATTGAAATATATATACACACACACACACACACACTATGTATATATATATGCATATAAGTATGAATAAAAAACTATATTATATATATATATATATATTTATAAATATTAAATATTATTTAATTTGGAATGAATAAATAAAAGAATAGATAAAATGAAAGTAATTTAAGTTTTATTGATAAATTTATATTTATGTACATTGTATATATGTGAATAAGTATAAATAGAAAAAATAAGTATACACGTATGAATAATTAGAAAGAAAAAAGATAAAAATAAAAGTTATTTAAACTTTTATAGATAAATTTATATATATATATATATAAATGTGCGCTTGTGTGTGTAGAAAAAAGAAAAGAAATGAGAAATATATGAAGTGTTGGAGGGGAAGGGTAGGGATTCTTGTTGTTGTTGTTGTTGTTGTTGTTGTTGTTCTGTATTTATATTAATTGAATAATTGAATTAATTTAAAATATTTTTTATTTTAATTTTATTATGTAATCTATAATTATATGGTTATTATGATAGACTCAAAATTTTATTGTTTAAGTTTTATTTTTTTTATATCTGAAAAAAAATTAATAAATAAAATATGTTTATATTTAATAGAATTATTTTAGATTTATTTATCATTTTAATGTTATTATGTAATTTTGAATTATATAGATAATAGGATAGAGTTAAATTTTTATTGGTTAATTTTTATTTCATTTTTAACTTAATAAATAAAGTCAACAAATTTTATTTAAATTTTTAGATATTATACTATTTTAACATTATTAGATATTTTAACTTAATGTTATTAAAATTATATGGCCTAAAGTGATAAATTAGATTTTTAAAAGATTTTAGATGGTACATTCGTATGAAATAAAATTTTATAAATTTGAAGGATATTTAATATCAAATTCTAATGTGCAAGTTTTAAATATTTTTTAGGATTCAATTCATTTAATTTGATAATTGAGCAAGTGGGATACATGAGTATGTGTGTTTATATATGTGAATATATATATATATATATATATATAAGTATATAAATATTTTTCAAGATTTATCTTTTTTTTTTTTATCTTTTTACTTTTTTCAATTTTTATGTACCTTTTTTTTAATTTTTTTGTGCAAATATCCTTTTTTTTTTGGTCTAGTAAAGTACATGGCAATAAGGAGTTGCCACACCACATGTCACATAAGAGAGAGGATGTGATATGGCGCCATGTGGATCAGGCCTACTGCAAATAAATTCGGGCTAGATTTTTCCTCAAATTGCCAAAATTCAAAAGTTAGTGTACCAAAAATATAAAGTCAAAATTTGCTAGTAGAGTATATTTACGGGACTAATTTTGCATTTTTCCTCCAGATAAAAACTGCCAGTTCATTGAATAATTCATAAAAAAGTTATAAAACCCAATATTTTAAAGAAATTGGCTCAACTAATGAATTATTCACTTCAAATTTCTTCAAGCTTAAATTTTAAAATAAAATCCAATTCAATAATAATTCACTAAAAAATTGGTTAAACCCAATTAACAAATTCGTTACATTATTGTAAAGTCCATTTCTTGAATAAAAACCCAACCCACAAGTATTAGTAAAAGTTTAATTTAATATTCTTTTATAATAGTAACGAAAATCATTGCTACCATATGTATACAATTGATATTTGGACGGAAGTTAATTAAAATTTAGTAACTAAAAACTTTGTTACAATATATTTTATCTGTAACAAATATTTTGTTGTTACAAAAGGTACCAAATTTTGTTACAAATATATCTTTTTATATGACGGAAAATGTTATATGTAACAAAATAACATTTTTTATAATGAATAATTATTTAGTTAAGAACATAAAAAATTTAAAATAACAAATATGAGTTAAAACTAACAAGACTTTTACTTTGTTATTAAAGAAAATGTTATTTGTAACCAAAAAAAACAAAATCAATTTTGTTACAATAAATCTAACATATGCAACAAATTTTACCTTTGTTACCAAAGTTTTTGTTATGTGAAGTGCAGATTGCTGTTGTGTGAAAATAGAGAAGAAAGGGGGGCTGCTTGCTATATATAAATATACTTTCAAAAATTAGGTTTTGGCCCCTAGAATGTTTGCTTGGGTTCTAATTGGGTCCTCCAGGATGTTGATTATTCAATTGAGCCCCATAATTGTTGAGTGCCAAAAAATTGACCAATTTTGCCAAAATATTAGCCATGTAACCCCCAAAACATTGGAAATGTGATCTAATCAAGTCTTGCTTATTTTTACTTTGACCCCAAAAATTTCAAAAATTTTGCAATCAAGTCCTTTTTATTTATTTTTCGAGCCTTAAAATCTGACCAATCAAAATCTTGAATTTTTCAATTCTTGTTTTCTAAAATTCTAAATTTAGGGGTGTTACAATCCTCCCTCCCCTAAAGAGAATATGGTCCCTAGATTCTCATCTTCGCTTAGATGAACCTCGATTAACACTAATACATATAACATTCTTGTTCCTTGATGCCTCAATCACGTCATTAAAATTCTTAATATATATCCTCCATCTTAGTTCTAATAGAGTGCATGGTCTTATTTAAGATACCATGACACCTGATGAGGGTTCGATTTCGATGGATAAGAATCCAAACTCGGGTGCAAATAGAACTCTATTCAAAGGACAAATGTTCCTGATTGATTTGGGCTTAGAATCCTGCAATCATGGAAAATGCTAGGCTAGCCGAGTGGCCCTCAGCTTAGGCCCTCCAACGCTCAAGTCAGTATATAATTCGACCTCTAAACTCAAGCAGCAGAAATATAAGGGTTTTGAGTGTATATGAGTGCATACCTGGTGAAAACAGGATTGAGGGTTTTTATATCATTCCCCTTTCTAGAAAATGTCAAGAGAACCCCTGGGCATACTGAAGAGCCTTCAGCCTCCTTCCAGGGATAATTGGTCATTTTCTCCATTTGAATTTTGCCAGCTAACTGTCCTGTCAAAGTCCAAAGATAAGATGGTACAATGTAGCATCACCTGCTGTGTTAAACGGTGAGGGGGGGAGCATGTGCCATTAATGCGATGGCATGGCACTAGTCAGTGCAATTAATGCGGTGGCAAAGTACTGTACAGACCCCGACCTGCGTCTCGATCTCTTTATGGTCGAATGAGGTCGAGTAGTTTCGGTGCCCAAGGATGACATTCTGGGGCTTGGTCGATCGGGGTTGACCAGTTGCACGGGTCCTGGGCCGTTGATTTTTAGGCCGTAGTGTGGGTGCCCATCTTTAGGCTCTGCAATGGGCCTGTTGGGCTATTCTAAGATAGGCCTCTTGGGCCATCCTACATCATGAATCCCCCCACTTCGCAAGGCTGATTGAGGAATCGACGAGCGACGTTGGGAAGTAGCGAATATTAATAATTGTCGACCTGGGTTTTTGAAAATTGACCAGGGTTTTACATATTTACTGAGTAGTTACATCGTGACACGCATGGGGCGGCGTGGCGATTTCAGCTATCATTGCAGACGCTTGGATTACTGGCCCCCATCTCTATAAATAATCTATGTGATTCTACCCATTTTTACTTTTACTGCCTTAAAAATTGTGCGAGCGCTTACGAAATTCTCTCTGCTGCTAAGACTCCTTATCCTTTGTATTTGCTTCTTAGATTTTCCGCGCCTATCTTTCATATTCAATAAGTGTTCCATTACCTCTGTTTTTGCCATATCTCTTCCCTTTTTATATTTCTCTGAAAATCATATTAGGGTTGTATAGTTCTGAGGATAGTTAGGGGGACAGTGAGGCCACCCAGTCTGAAAGGCATAAGGATTTTCCTGCCCCTTCTAGTGAGTCATCGCACGCTGCTCTAGTAGCTTGAGTAGCTAAGACGAAGAAGAAGTTGGGCCCAGTCGGGTACCCCTTTCACGAGATCGATTATTTACCCCAGACCATTATAGCTAAATAGTTTCAACCATGACCCCCGAGGATTTGGAGCATATTCAAGAGTGTTACCATATCTCTCGTGATTAACAATTGTTAACCCTCAGGCCTCCTGGTCGAATGCACCGTGCTCTTGTCGGTTGCATAACTGTGTTTGAGGGCGCATTTAAATGTGGTCTGAGGTTCCCCTTAAACGATAATATGATAGGTTTGCCTAGGGGTCTCCGAGTGTGCATAACTCAACTATTACCCAACTTTTGGCCACCTTATGTAGTTTCATAGTTTTAATGTGTCTCTTCAATCAGCCTCCTAGCTTTTAGAATTTTTCCAACCTATTCCATCTCCCCATGTCATGCAAATTTGGTAGTACCGACGAGTTAGGTTTTTACTATCTTACTGCTCGACCTCGTCGAAAATTCCTCGTGGCCCCCGCCTCTTCATATGGTCAAGAGCGAAAAAAATGCTACATTTTTGTTCGAGTGAGGGGGGCTTTGATATTTCTCGTGACTAGTTGGGGGGTCACTCGAGATGCCAGGGAATCACATCCCGACCTGGCCGAACACTTTTGTGTGGGATCTAGTCGACTTCGGTCCCATGGAGGCCTCTGTCTTCCTCGTGGAGAGGACCTTAGTGTTGGCTAGGTTGTCACCAACTCGTATCACATTTTTTGCTGATTATGAGATAGATAGATGAAGTGTGCCCTAGATTTGGCTGTTTGATTATGTTGATTTTTGTGTTTGACGTATGTTATGTTTGGTAGTTGTAGATTGAGACGAGATCATGCAGAGAGTAAGAGCTAACGCGCTGGCCTGTGCTTAAAGGAACCAGCAATGTAGATAAGGCGCTGCATCTCGCCAAGAATCGATGGGGGCCGACAAACCACATCGATTGACTGCGGCTCCGATGCCATCCCTGACCTCCTCGCTTGGTCGGGCCATAATAGTTGGGGTCAAGAGTGCCGTGGATCGAGGAAAAAGACCTAAGGGCGAGCAGAGTGGTCCCCCACCCAAGAAGATAGCTGTGGGGAGGGGTAAGGGGAAGGCAAAGAGCGCAGGGTCAGGGCTGCTGACGAGAAATGATCTCTTTAGGAATCAAATTACTGAGGCCCTATTCAACCTAAGGAAGTTCCCATCTCCTCGATTCGGGTCGGACCCTGGCCTAGTTCTAGATGACTTTTCGTATATGCATGGATCAAGGCCAAATGGGGTGGACCCCCTAAAAGTGTTGCTGGCTGGTTAGTTCCTGACTGACCAGAAGAGAATAATGGGCCTGAGTTAGCCCGGTGCGCTTTACGAGTTCGTGTACCATGCGAACATGGTAAGATCTCATAACCTATAAGCTTGCATCTTTGATTTTTCCTGAGTAAATAGTAATGATTTTTATGTTTCAAGTTGGGTAATTTGCCTACAATTTTTACTGTTTCTCCAAACTGGTGCTCGCTGATCGAGAATAGTTGGATGCTGGTCGTGATGCTGAAACTCTTAAGGCTCAACTGGAGTCTTCCCAACTGCGGCTTGATGAGCTGGAAAAATAAGTCCGCCAGCAACATGCCCGCAAAATGGAGGAAAAAGGACCAACAGGTCCTACTGGCTGTGACAGAGCGGACTAAGATAGATGAGAAGCTGAAGAAGCTGTAGCTCGATGTCCAAGTTGCCTACGAATCTGGTCGGGCGGCTGGTTGAAGCGAGCGTCTGGTCGAGCCAAGAGCAGAGTTTGCTCGGGTGTTGCCCGAGATGCGCAAAGAGGATGTGCAATAATTCATGGTGAGCCCCACCTTTCAGGATGCAAGCATGGTGCTGGCTTTGGATGATGCCCGAAGTACCTTTAAGAAGGCTATTGCGTAATTAGAGTACATGGGCTATGCTGTCTACGCCGAGGATCGCTCGAGGATGGGCCTTGCTCTCGACGAGCAGTTGCGCCCACTTGGCAATAAAGAGGCCAATGAGGCTGATGCCGTGGTCGAGGTTGCAGAGAAGGTCGACATGACTCCCAAGGAGAGACAATGAGCCAAACTCAATAAGAAGTTGAAGTCAATCGGCTAAGAGTTCAAGTTCACTGGTGACCTCGCCTATGAAGTTTTTAAGGGTTAGGCAAATGCCGCCTCTTTCTTCCCAGTCGCTGAGCGGCTGTTCATGCCTTCTACTATTGGCCCCTCTCGCCTAGTCCCCGCGGCCTTGCCCATTGTGATGGCACCGCCCAAGCCTCAGTCTGCTCCAGCTCCAGCGCCTTCGATCAAAGGGATGGGCAGCTCTAGCTAGGCCTTGTAATTTTGCTCTATTTTGATGTACATGCCTCATTGAGGCTTTTTACAATAGAAATAAAATTGTTGCCTCCGCGAGGTTTTGACTTGCTTATTCATTGCATTTCGCCTATTGCTTTGTCGACTGATGTTGAATGTGCTGAGCATTTGTGTTTGTGCTTTCCATTGGTTGGTAGTTTATTTTCCTAGCATTAATTTGAGTAGTTGTAAAGCGAGTTTAAGTAAGTCGTTAGGATATAGTTGGTGCTTGGTTTTGAAGCACTTTTTGCAATTGTGGAATAGGTTAACCATTGCTGCAATTTGTAATTAGCAACGTGTAAATTAAGTTTGTCGATGGAGCTCGACTTCGAGCCTTAAAGGCTTTTTGCCAAGTATGACGTTGATTTTATGATCTTGCCTCAAGGGCTTCGACTTCACTTTGTTGAGAATTTTTGGCAACTACAGGGTTGCCTTAGGTAGTCTCGGCCCGTGGCCTCGACTTAGTGACTTTGAGCATTTCGTCAACTATGGGGTCGACTAAGATGGTCTCGACTAGTGGCCTCAACTTAATGAATTTGAGCTTTTTGTCAACTATGGGATCGACTAAGGTGGTCTCTACCAGTAGCTTCGACTTGATGAATTTGAGTCTTTCGTCAACGACGGGGTCGACTAAGGTGGTCTCGGCCAGTGGCCTCGACTTAATGAATTTAAGCCTTTCATCAACTACGGGGTCGACTAAGGTTGTCTCGGCCAGTGGCCTTGACTTGATAAATTTAAGCCATCTGTCAACTACGGGGTCGACTAAAGTGGTCTCGGCCAGTGGCCACAACTTGATGAATTTGAGCCTTTCATCGACTATGGGGTCGACTAAAGCTTTAAGGAGGTCATCTCGTGCTTTTTAAACATGATGGGACTTGATTTTTCTTAATCGATACAAAAGATGCCGATGAACAGTTTACATAAAGAACTTTTTCAGATTTATAGCATTCCATGATCGAGGCAGCTCACGACTTGCAGCATCTGCTAAGCAATAGGTGCTGTTTTTGGACACCTTGATGACTGAGTACGGTCCTTCCTACTTCGGGTCAAGCTTCCCAATGGGTCTTGATACTTTCACTTTCTTTAGGACAAGATCGCCCACCTTAAAACTTCATGGACGTACCAACTTATTAAGTGGTTTGCCATCTTTGAGCTGTACCTCTGGATTTTGTTGTAAGTCGCTTGGCACTTTTCATCTATAGTAATTAAATCCAGTGTCTTCTTCGATGTATTTATTATTGGATTGTAGTGGATCACTCTAGCTGTGTGCTGGATTAATTCTGACGGAACCACTACTTCAGACCCGTAAACTAGGCTATAAGGGCTATGACCTGTGGCTGTTCGGGGGGTCGTTCTATAGGCCCAAAGGACTCTCAGGAGGTCGTCCGCCCAGCTGGCTCCTGTCCCCGATATTCGGCTCTTAATGTGATTGATGATAGTCCTGTTAGTTACCTCGGTCTGTCCATTGGCTTGCGGATTTTCCACTAAAGTAAAATACTGGGCGATGCCCAAGGTCTCGCACCACCTTCTTGTGTTTTTGCTCTGCAATTGAGTGCCGTTGTCTGAAATGAGGACTTTAGGCAACCCGAACCAGTATATAATATTCTTCCATATGAAGCTCTTGATGGCCGCATCGGTGATCTTCGGGGTTGCTTCAGTTTCCACTCATTTTTTGAAATGGCCACTATGATAAACTTCCACTGGCCAGAGGTTTTTAGGAGTGAGCTGACTATGTCGATGCTCCACTGGTCGATGGCCAAGCAATATTAACATTGGTCATTGGTGCGGCTAGTTGGTGCTGGATGTTTGAATGTGTTTGACAAGATGCGCATTTCTTAGCAAAATCAACAGAATCTTTCAACAAAGTCTGCCAAAAGTACCCATAGCGCGTGACCTTATGTGCCAGGGATCAGCCACCCAAATGGTTGCCGCAAATACCTGTGTGCACCTCCTACAACACTTTATTTGCTTGGTCGGGATCTAAGTATCTGAGCAGCAGCGCTGCAGTCGATCTCCTGTATAACTGTCTATGTTCATCCAATCCATATTTGGGTGCTAAGCCCTTCAGTTTATGAGCTTATCATCATCGGGCAAGGTACCCTGGCCCAAATAAAGCTTGATCGGATATTGCCAAGAATCTGTTGCTTCTTCGAGGCACCCGGCCAGTCCCGGGTCAAGGTCAGGATGCAGGGCTGGTTAGTGACAAGAAAAGTTATGGTTTTTTCTTGGTGCCTTTCTTCGAGCTTGCCAACTTGGAGAGCACATCTGCTCGCGCATTTTCTGATTAGGGGACTTGGCTTAGCGAGAAATTTCTGAATCTCTGTCTTAGCCGGTGTACTCTGTGAGATACTGTGCTATTTTATGTTCTCTCGCATTGAAATTTCCCTCGACCTACTCCGCGATGAGCTGTGAGTAGGTAAAGGCCGCTAGCTTATTGACCCCATGGTCTATGGCCATACGCATTCCTACAATAAGGGCCTCATACTTAGCTTCATTATTAGTGACTGAGAAATCGAGTTTTACTACAAAATCATAATCCTCAGGCAGTGGGGATCAGAGGGATACGCCCACTCCTCCTCCAGTTGATGTCACGAACCTATCGACGTGTAAGGTCCACCAAGGTGTGTCCTGCATCTCCTGAGTTGAGAGGTCGACTCTCTCGAGGATGAAGTTTGCCAGCACTTATGCTTTTATAGTTGCTTGTGGTTGAAACTGGATGTTAAATTCTCTGAGTTCAAAGCTTATTTCGTGAGTCGATTTGAAGTGTCTGGTTTCAACAACACCTATTTTAGTGGCTGGATCGTTAACACCAAAATTGTGTGGGATTGAAAATAAGGCCACAGTTTTCTTATTGATGTAACTAGGGCCAAGGCAAACTTCTTGATCTCCAGATAGTTATGTTCGGACCCCTAAAGGGCTTTACTGCAATAGTAAACTGGACAAGGGTTTCCAAATCTCATCATCATCAACACTGAATGGAATCCGAAGAGACCACCAGATATATCTATAGAATTTCCCCTAGCTTGGGTTTGGCAAGTAGAGGTGGTGAAGAGAGGTATTGTTTGAGGTTGGTCATAGCTTGATCACACTGTTCGTCTCATTTGAATCCAAATTTCTTTGTATTTCTCAAGATTTTGAAGAAATACAGGCTTTTGTCCGCCAACCTAGCTATAAAACTGCCCAAGGCTATAACTCTGCCAACCAGGTGCTGGACTTCCGGAGCAGTGCGTAGTGGGGTGATGTCTAGAACTGCTTGAATTTTATGTGGGTTGGCCTCGATACCCCTTTGACTGACCATATAACTAAGGAATTTTCCTCCCCGAACCCCGAATGTGCATTTGTTAGGATTGAGCTTCACACCGAAAGCTCTCAGAATGGAAAATGTATTAGCTCAGGTAGGTTAAGTGGTTTTACGCTTTTCTTGTTTTTACGATCATATCATTGACATAAACCTCTATTGACTTTCCAATTTCATTCTTAAACATGAAGTTAACTAACCTTTGGTAGGTTGCTCCAGCATTTTTAAGTCCAAACGGCATAACTAAGAAGCAATATCCCCCATTGGGAACGACAAAAGCAGTTTTATCCCTGTCCTTAGGTGTCATGAATATTTGATAATAACCTTGAAATCCATCCCTCATACTAAGCAATTCGCAGCCAGCAGTGGAATCAACAAGTAAATCAATACCAGGCAAGGGGTAAGGATCCTTAGGACAAGCTTTATTCAAATCTGTGAAATCATTGCACATCCTCTATTTTCCCTCATTCTTGGGGACAAGTACAACATTACAAAGCTAAGAGGGATATTCGATTTCTACAATATAGCCAGCTACTAAAAGTTTGCTTACCTCCTCCTAAATAATCTATGCCTGCTCAGCATTAAAAGTTCTCTTGTTCTGTCAGATTGGCTTATGGGCAGGGTACACGTTGAGTCTGTGTACAATGATGTCGGGGTCGATGCCCTGCAAGTTAGTAGCTTTCCATGCGAAGACATTGATGTTGCGTCGAAAAAAGTCGACCATAAAGCATTCCAGTCGATCACCCATATCAGCTCCAATCCTTGTTATCTTGTCGGGATTCCCTAGCTCAAGCGCAATTGTTTGAACTCTTTTTTCGGCTTGAACCTGGTGTTCTCTAATTTTCTCTTCTTTGTTGAATGTCCTTCCTCGGGTTTTGCTATAGGGGCATCCCCCGAGACCTTCAATTCTGGTCTCTTTTTCTACCCACTAGCATCCATCGAGATTGTGTAGCAGCGCCAAACATCCTTAATACTGCATAAGAGCTCACCAACTCCCGCGTGAGTCAAGAACTTTATCTTCATGTGGTATGTGGATGCAATAGCTCTGAAATCATTTAGGGCTAATCGACCGACAATAGCATTGTAGGCAAAAGGGGCATCGACCATTAAGTAGTTGATCATCAAAATTTGACTACGATGGCCCTGCCCGAATGTAGTGGAAAGGCTGATCAACCGTTCTGGTATGATTTTTGACCCTCCAAATTCGAGTAAGAGTATTCTGACTAGATCAAATTTTAGTTTGCCCAAGTTCATTCTGTTCAAAGTCTACAAAAATATGATGTTTGTCGAACTCTCATTGTCGACCAGCACCTTTCTCACCTCAAAGTTGGCGATCTCAATGGCGACCACCATTGGGCAATCGAGCTTTAAATCCGCACCCTGGCCCTCAAGGTAGTCTAAATCTGCATCAGTAAAGGAGATCAGCTCGATGTTGGTTGCTAACTAGAATACTGTCTCAACCTTAGATGGTTTGGTCGAGTCAAGTTGCCTCCGGGTCTGCTTCTTGGCGTTTTGGGTATCTCCTCCTGTGTGCCCCCCTGCAATCGTGTCGATGACACCTCTGATGGCCAGATGGGTTTCATGGGTTGGTTTCTTCCCTTTGTCCTCTCGTCATGGGCTGACTGAACTTTCTCTTTGAGGAGTCCGATCGGTGATACCCTTATTTCATCGAGCCCTCTCCTCGACATACTTTTTTAGATGTCCCTGCCTGATCAGCCTCTTAGTGTCATCTTTCAAATTAAAGTAGTCCTCAGTGTCGTACCCTTTCTGCTTGTGAAAATGGCAGTACTTCTCGGACTTCTTCATGGCCTCAGTTTCTGCAATTTTTAGAGGCTTTTTGAGCAAGTTGTCATGCTAGATGGCGAAGAGTACTTCCTTCCTCAGCATGGAGAGTAGGATGTATTCATGGAAATGTCTGATTGGGGAGCAGCATCCCTCCTTGTTCTGCTTGTCCTCCTTCTCCTTGCCCTTCTTTCTGTCGGTCTCTATGCTGCTGTAGTTCATTTTGTTCATCTCCTCCTAGGTCTGTACTTCTCTGCGAGGTCGAGGAGATTCTCCATTGCTCTTGGCTAAGCACATACCAAAGCATTGGCACACTCCTTGTGCCTCAAGCCCAGAAATAGTACATCTATCAGAAACTCAATCCTCGGGTTGTCTATCTTCAATACCTCTGCATTGAATCTAGTGAAGAAATCCCGCAAAGACTCTCCCTCAGTCTGTTTCACTATGTGCAGGTGGGTATGCGGTAGTTTCGCCCTCCTCCTACTGGCAAACTGGTGCAAAAATTTACCACATAACTGGTAGTATAAAAAGATGGACGCCGGTTCCAACTTCATGAACCAGTCTAGAGCCACCCCTTGGAAGGTGGTTACCAGCATCTTTGCATGTATATATTCTTTGTGCCCATACAACTGCATCATATGCTCGAGCTGCAGCAAATGTTCATTTGGGTCCGTAGAACTGTTGTACCTCAGGAGTCCCATGGGGATCTTTGCATCGATGGCTGTACATTCATCGATGATTTCTGGAACGAAGGGTGAATCTCGTTCCCTTTGGAATCTTGAAGGCACCTCCGATTGCATGGTTTTGTCCGCATTTCTCTTTGAGAGTTCCTTCAGGTGCTCATTCAGCTGTTGTACCTGGTGAGATACCTCTTCCCACTCCTGCTGATCCTGCCTTTGCCTACTTCTGGAACGCTCGGCCCTATCATGCTGCGAGGCTTGAAGGGGCCGAACGTTGTGGTCGACAGAGTCCGTTACCTCCTCTCTCGGCAGTGGGCGGGTTGCCTCCCGTGGAAAATGACCTTGGCTCGCTTCTCTCCTAGATGGGCATCTGGGAGACTTTGGTCTTTGTGAGTACTCTACTGGTTGCGCCCTCTTCGAGCCTGCGAGCTGGGGTATGGCGCTAGCCGCTGGCTTCGACTGCACAGCATGTTTGTTCGGAGTGGCAGAAAGTTGGGCAAAAATCTGTGTTGAGATTTGCTTGTTTATGAGCTGCATCAGTTGGGGCATTGTAAGAGTAACCATAGGCTCAAATTGCGTACTGGGTCCTTGTGCATTTTGCTCTTGGTTCTGCAGGGGGCAGGAGAACTAAATCTCCGGTTCTCCTCTCTTCCTGATAGGGCTCACCTAGTGTTCACCATTTCGATGGAGGATTCTTTTTCCACAGATGCCGCCAAATGATGATGGTTTAATTTTGATGGATAAAAATCTGAACTTAGATGCGAATAGAACTCGATCCGAAGGATAAATGCTCTTGACTGACTTGGGCTTAGAATCCTGCAATCATGGTAAACAATAGGCTAGCCGAGTGGTCCTCGGCTTAGGCCCTCTGCGCTCAAGTTAATATATAATTCGACTTCTTAATTCGAGCAGTGGAAATATATGAGTTTTGAGTATATATGAGTGCATACCTGGTGAAAACAGGATTAAGGGTTTTTATATCCCTCCCCTTTCTGGAAAATGTTAAGAGAACCCCTGGGCACACTGAAGGGCCTTCAGCTTCCTTCCGAGGGTAATTGGTCATTTCCTCCATTTGAATTTTGCTAGCTAACTATCCTGTCAAAGTGCAAGGACAGGATGGTACACTGTAGTGCCGCCTACTATGTCAAACGGTGAGGGGGGGAGCATGTGCTATTAATGTGGAGGCGTGGCACTAGTCAGTGCAATTAATGCGGTAGCAGAGCACTATATAGACCCCGACCTGCATCTCGACCTCTTCATGGTCGAATGAGGTCGAGTAGTTTTGGTGCCCAAGCATGACAGTCTAGGGCCTGGTCGATCAGGGTCGACCAGTTGCAGGGTCCTGTTCCATCAATTTTTGAGCCGTAGCATTGGTCCCTGTCCTCGGGCTCTGCAATGGGCCTATTGGGCCATTCTGAAATGGAACTCTTAGCCCATCCTATATCAAAACCATTAAACTAACAAGTAATTAACAGCATCATAAGTTCATATTTACATAATATGCACTAAAGAGTAGTCAAATTCAAACTTAACATACCAGATTTCATAACTTATCATGCATTCTCAAGCATCTAGATACAGATTCACAAAAAGATAAACATAGTAGATATTGTTACAAACAATATGTCTGCTGCTCCCTAGGCTTCATCTGGGGTATAAAGCTAAAGAAGTGTAATATCGACTCTCCTCTAAATTTAAGAGTTCAAATAGAACCTTTAGCTACTTGTTTCCCTTTATCCTTGTGGTACTTATACTTTTTCTTCATTTATTTTACGAACCACTGAATATAGCAATTTTCACTTTCAAACCCAAAGTATTTGTCAATCTTAGATTATCCCAAATCATACTTACCAGTATATTTACGATTTGTAGGGGTGTAAACGGATATTAAACGAATCAACTACACTATTTTCATATTTGTATTTTTTTTGACTTTTTGAATATCTAGATACGGATATGAATTTAATAGATATTTAAAAATGATATCCAAATTTGTAACCGTCAGATATCGATCAAATTCGGATATATCCGTATTCGATTATAATTATTCAAATGCATTCATATTTTATTAAATTTATTTGTATTTGAATTATTATTTTATATTTATATTGGGTAATAATTATTTAGATATCCATTTATGAATATCAAAATACATGAATTTATGAATCTATAACAAATACATATTTTAATTAATTGAAGGAACCATATAATTTTATCAAAATGAAAGATATTAAACAAATAACATCATTTTTAATTAATAATTGACATTATAATTGATTATTAGTACTTATTAATAGTAATAAAGGCATTTAAGTACATTAATTATAAAGTCAACTAACAATAATTATGTTGATTAACTTTACTCTTCAATGTTTTCTCTATATTACAATAATTTTTTAAATATATTTTGTTTTCTTCTCAAATCTTTGAAACCATTGGTTGGGACATTTCTAGTGATCAAGGCATTGTTTTGACCTTAAACTAAGCTATGCGAAAAGGATTATAATTTATATATATACATAAACGGATTATGGTATTTCTATTAAAAATGTAAATAATATATCATTTAACAAATATATATTCAGATCGAATATTAAATGGATCGGATATGCATTATCCATATCCATATCAGTTTATAATCGGATATCTAATAATCGAATACGGATGACACCTACTTTAAACGAATGCAGATAAATTTTGTATAAACAAATACGAATACAAACAGTAAATAAATTTTTGAATATTCATTTATAACCTTAACGATTAGCAAGAACTCCTCTTTTTCAACTCTTAAATGATATCTTTGTTTCATTTAAGCAATCACCATTTCAACAATCCTAAACATAAGCCTAAATAGTTGATCTTATGACTTAAGTTTTCCTAAAGCAGATGAGATTATCCTCGTATCTCCAAATTTCCTTTACGAAACATATATGCATCATCATTTCCTTAGTTGATCTCATTAATGCACTTATTTATACCAATCAGAAGAAACCCAATAACCTGTACTTTACATATTTTTTGGTCGTATGTAATTGTCCATAACTAGGTAAATCATTTCCTTAAATGCTCGAGAGATCATAGCCTAAACATATATGTGACATAGCTATTCCTTAATTCCTAGCAATTTGAAAGTTCTAACAAGATACTTATAAGTTAATCCCAAAATTTTATCTTAATTCATAATGTCTATATTACAAGAAAAGGACAACTCTTGACCCACATTCTCCTTGAGTTTGTCATTCAATAATATTCTTTCCCTTACTTCGATTCTAAACAAACCCCAAACACGTGCATTTGGTTAAATAGCTTATAAGGAAAAAGGACATCCTAGCTTCTTAAACTTGATAAGTCTCGTTGAGCTCTTACTATTGCTCTACTAATTCTAATCAATAATTCAAGGTCTTTCCCAAAAGTAAGTAGTATCCTCAATTCCTTTATCCATCAAGTTTACTTGATATTCCAATTTTCTTATCATTCCTTAATTCACATTCCTATAGTTTACTAGTCTGACCTTTGATTAAAGGAATAAAACTTCAATTTCTCAAAGTTATCCTTCACATAGTCTCTGTTGTATTTCCCATATTACTAACCTCATTTGCTCATCTAAAGGGTTGTAAGGTGCATCCTTCCACTGTAATAAGTTACATACCACTAATCCTCCTATCTTTGGATCTACTAGGTGGGGGAGAAATTAGACCTAACATTATCTTCAATTCTTCCCATGAGATTTTCTAATTCAAAGCGTCCTTATCGTGATCTTCGATTGTTTTAGCTTCATCAATTGATGACCCTCCACTATGATTTAGTTGATGGAGGATCACATTCACGTTTGTGAATGTTCTAGCAGTTTGGTATCCCATCATATCGCAATTCCTGACCTTGGAGGTTAAGCTTGAGATTGATTAGCCCATATTGTGCATCTTAGATATTAATAATACTAGAATGGCTACCAAGTAATTCTTGAGAATATTAAGCTATCAATCTACTTATCTGATATTTAAATCATAGAGGGTAGAACTTACTAAATCTAATATGTCATTGTAATGTTCAAATGTTCATCATATTCTACTTACTGAGCTACTAGTCACCCAGATGCATACGTGCACTTCTTTGACCACTTACCTGATTGACACACCTCATAATCCTTATTTTCCCTCGTCAACGGCAGGCTGTGCGTCTCCATTTCAAATCTTGGTCTCATTCTCATGCACTTTCTATATCCTTAAATTAGATAACTGCATTCTATTATGCCATTGATCTCTATCCTCCCTCTATAATCCTATGCACGACAATAATAACATTTTCTTCGTCCTTCGTATTTATTCTTCCAACTCTTGTTTAGTTGATTTCTTTACCTTTACTATTATTTCTTGATATTCTTAGATTACTGAATCATACACCCATTGTCCTGAAAGCATATCTTCTCGTCATTGATTATTTCTTAATTTCTATCGCCTATGGTCTCAATTTCCTATCTTCATATTTCTTGTCAACATAAGAATACCATCCATGCCATAATTGTTTATGTGCATCAAAAACTCTTTTTGTTATTAGTATTGTATCTATCATATTTATCTTTTCGTCATGTCAACCCTTACCTTAATATATACTGTTAGATTTTGATTTTTACATAAGCCAAAATGTCACTCAGTCTTAACAATCATGCATTCTTGAATGTACTACTGCCTGCAATAATCCTTCTCTTGTATACTCACATAACTAAGTTTCTCTTTTGTAAGTATGTAGTAAGAATTTGTTTGTCCCAAGGCACTCACTCCCTTAAGGTTGAGCGTTATCACAAAGTTTGTGTCTTACTCAATCCTATGCTTAATTCCACTACCAAACCTCATATTCGAGAATCTGAACAACATCCATGTGTGTAGTATCCTTATTTCTAGATACATTTTAGAATCATTTAATCCAAAATGTAAGAATTTAAACGGATTCAAATGGTACAAGAAATCTTAAACCCAATACCGAACATTACCCAAAAATGTTCAATTGAGACCCCAAACTCATGAACCGAAAGCACCATCTTGATCACTGCAATGAAACTATCATCTAATCACCACAATCGCTGGAGATGATTAACTCCACCACCAATTAAAGCCTTTCAACTCAATTAAGCAAACTTCCCAAACAATTTTATCAAATCCCACTGAAAAAACCTTCAATTGGCCAAAAAATATTGTTGATTTGCTCAACACCACTGCATGCCACCACACTCCGATTCTAATTTGCCGCTGGCTGGTTCATGAAATTGAGGGCATCGGGATGCTCCTTGAGCTAAACCCATCATAAACCATCCCTCAGACCGAAGCCTCAGCTGCTAGGAAGTGGAAACCCATCACCACCATCGTGTGTCTTCTCTGAAATCCATTTTTTGGTTGCTCCATCAACCAATTTTAGGAGTTTCAAGTGTGGTTGAGTTTTTTGAGGTAGGGATAAGGGAATGGTTAGTTTGGTTTAGCTAATTTCGGACTGCCTAAAAAAACCACCGACGAAGGAAAAGCTTGGGAAGATAGTGGTGCGGGGTGAAAATAGAGAAAAAGGGGGGGGGGCTACCTTGCTATATATAAATACACTTTCAAAAATTAGGTTTTGGCCCCTAGAAGGTTTGCTTGGGTTCCAATTGGGTCCTCCAAGATGTTGATTCTTCAATTGAGCCCTATAATTGTTGAGTGCCTAAAAATCAACCAATATATTAGCCATGTAACCCCCAAAACATTGAAAATATGATCTAATCAAGTCTTGCTTATTTTTACTTTGACCCCAAAAGTTCCAAAAATTTTGCAATCAAGTTCTCTTCATTTATTTTTCGAGCCCTAAAATCTAATAAGTCAAAAGCTTGATTTTTTCCAATTCTTATTTTCTAAAATTCTAAATTTTAGGGGTGTTACAATCCTCCCCCCTCCCCTACAAAGAATTTGGTCTTTCGATTCTCATCTTCACTTGGATGAACCTCGATTAACACCAGTACATATAACATTCTTGTTCCTTGTGCCTCAATCACATGTCATTTCAATTCTTAATATATATCCTCCATCTTAGTTCTAATAGAGTGCATGCTTTTATTTAAGATACCATGAAACCATTAAAGTAATAAGTAATTAATAATATCATAAGTTCACACTTACATAATATGCATTAAAGAGTAATGAAATTCAAAATTAACATGCCAAATTTCATAACTTATCATACAATCTCAAGCATTTAGATACATATTCACAAAAGACTAAACATAGTAAATATAGTTACAAACAATATGTCTGTTGCTCGCTAGGCTTCATCTGGGGTATAAAGTTAAAGATGTGTAATATCAGACTCTCTTCTAACATTTAAAAGTTTAGACAGAACCTTTAGCCATCTGTTTTCCATTATCCCTCTAGTACCTACATCTATTCTTCATTTGTTTTGCGGACAACTTAATATAGCAATTTTCACTTTCAAACCCTAAGTGTTTGTCAATCATAGATTATCCCAAATCATATTTACCAATACATTCACAATCAATAAGAACTCCACTTTTTCAACTCTTGAATGATATCTTTATTTCATTTAAGCAATCACCATTTCAACAATCCTGAACATAAGTTAAATAGTTGATCTTATGACTTAACTTTTCCTAAAGCATATGAGATTATCCTTGTATTTCCAAATTTCCTTTACAGAACATATATACATCTAGCATTTTCTTAGTTGATCTCATTTATGCACTTATTTATACTAATTAGAAGAAACCCAATAACTTGTACTTTACATATTTTTTGGTCGTACGTAATTGTCCATAACTAGGTAAGATCATTTCCTTAAATGTCAGAGACATCATAGCATAAACACATATGTAATATATCTATTCCTTAATTCTAAGCAATTCAAAGATTCTAACAAGATCCTTATAAATCAATCCCTAAATATTATCTTAATTCATAATGTCTTTATTACAAGAAAAGGACAATTCTAGACCTATATTCTCCTTGAGTTTTTTTATTTAATAATATCCTTTCCTTTACTTCAATTCCAAACAAACCCTAAACAAATGCATTTGGTTAAATAGCTTATGAGGAAAAAGGATATTCTAATTTCTCAAACTTGATAAGTCTTGTTGAGCTCTTATGGTTGCTCTACTAATCTTGATGAGTAATTTAAGGTCTTTCCCAAAAGTAAGTAGTATCCTCAATTCCTTTGTTCATCAAGTTTACTCGATATTCCAGTTCTCATCATTCCTTAATTCACATTCCTATACTTTACTGGTCTGACCCTTTCAATGATTAAACAAATAAAACTTTAAAAATTTCTCAAGATTATCCTTCACAAAGTCACTATTGTATTTCCCATATTACTAACCTCATTTGCTTATCTAAAGGGTTATAAGGTCTGTCCTTCCATTGCAACAAGTTTCATACCACCAAACTTCCTATATTCAAATCCATTAAATGAGGAGAAATAAGACCTAACATTACCTTCAATTTTTCCCATGAGATTTTCTAATTTAAAGCGTCCTCATTGTGATCTTTAAGTGGTTTAGCTTTATCGACTAATGACCCTTTGCTATGATTTAGTCGACGGAAGATCACATTCACATTTTTGGATGTTTTAGTAGTGTCATATCCTATCGTATAGCAATTCATGACCTTAGTGGTCGAGCTCGAGATCGATTAGCCCATATCATGCATCTTACATATTAATAATATCATAATGGCTACTAAGTAATTCCTGAGAATATTAAGCAATCAATCTACCTATCTGATATTTAAATCATGGGGGGTAGAGCATACTGAATCCAGTATATCATTATGATATTCAAATGTTCATTATATTCTACTTACTGAGCTAACTAGTCACCTAGATGCTTATATGTGCCTGTTTGACCACTTTCCTGATTGAGACAAATCTTGATCCTTAATTTCCCTCGTCAATGGTAGGCTATATGTCTCCATTTCAAATCTTGGTCTCATTCTCATGCACTTTCTATATCCTTAAATTAGATAACTACGTTCCATTATGCCACTGATCCCTATCCTCCCTACACAATCCTATGTACCACAATAATACACTTTCTTCATCCTTCGTATTTATTCTCCCAACTCTTGTTTAGCTTATTTCGTCACCCTTACTATTATTTCATGTGTCCCAAAGCTGGTTATGCTTGTTTCTCTTCCAATGTTTACTATGACTTCTCACAACTCCATTATTAGCAACAACCATTTTCCAGACAACTTTATCAATTGAGTTATACCATACAAATTTATCTAATGTTAATCTATCTGTATAACCTTTTAAATCATCAAATATGACTTTTTCTAGAAGGATCTTTAACTTATAATTCTAAAATCTCACAAAGCACGTCTAAACGTGAGTTATTTCTCAAGATTTCACTTTTTTGAAATTTAAAGAGCCCTATGCTTGACATTCTTAGATTACTTAACCATACACCTATTGTCTTAAAAGCGTGTCCTCTCACCATTGATTATTTCTCAATTTCTATAGCCTATGGTCTCAATTTCCAATCTTCATATTTCTTGTCAACATAAGATACCATCCATGCCATAACTGTGTATACACATCAAATACTCTTTTTCTTATCGGTATTCTAAGTACCATATTTATCTTTTCATCATGTCACCCCTTATGATAAGACACACTATCATATTTTGATTTTTGCATAAGCTAAAATGTCATTCAGTCTTAATAATCACATATTTCTTAAACGTACTACTGCCTACAATATTCGTTCTCTTGTATACTCACATAACCAAATTTCTCTTTCATAAGTACATAGCAGGAATTTGTTGATCCCAAGGTACTCACTCCCTTAAGTTGAATGTGATCCTAAAAGTTTGCATCGTACTCAATCCTATGCTTAATTCCAAAACCAAACCTGATACGCCCATCAGTAGGATTAAGATACAAGTTCCCAAACTTTTCGTTCTTTATCATCATCAATCTATTTGAAATCCTCAAGCTTCATTAGAGAATTATGCCTTATCGGTTACTAACTCTCATCTCATCCCAAGTGTTTACAACCTACAATACTCAAACTCATTATACTAATATCAACTGATCAAATTCATCTTAAATCCTTGAATCACACATGAACTTCCCAATATGCAAGACATCTATATCAATACTAAAACTAACCTAAATAAAAGGCCAATCGCAAGTCCTAATGGCGGCCCATGCCTAGGCCATCGACAAACTTAGGCTCTGATACCACCTATAATGCCTATCTCGGGATAGCACCTTAGCTGAGGCGCCACTCAGTTCGATCTTAAACAACAAGCCATAAACAAGCAATAGGCCCAAAAGAATTTTTTTTTTCAAACCTAAAAGAAATAGCAGCAAAGTTTAACTTAAATAAACCCTGTCCAAACACTAATTATAAAATAGTCCACTTCTTAAAACTTAAAAAAATATAAAATGCCTTTAGGAATGTCACTATCATTCATGACACATCACAACATTTCAAGTTCAGGCTTAACAATCAGATGATTCCATATATACATTCAAACACCTAATCTATTATAGAATATGTTGACGTCTAGGCCTAAAGTCTAAGTTCTTCATCTATTCTTGTTTGAGGAAAATTAAAATAGTATAGAAGGGTAAGTCCTAAGGACATAGTAAGGGAGAAAAAAATTATAGGATTCAAGGGAAAGCTATTAAGATATAACAATTAAGAAACAAATTCACTAATAAGCAAGTCTTTTCAATATGAGCAAAATTTGGTAATAAACAAGCATTTTTAACATGATCAACAGAGTATGTGGCACATATGATATCTAACTTGACAGAGTGTAGGTCATTCCACCCTGGTGACTCCCATATCAAATTATAATTGCTAGTATCTAGCTTGGGTGTAGTATAAATAAAATTTCCTTATCTCTTCACTCAGCTCGACAGGTAACAACTTGCTATATGGCTTGCCTAGTCACATGCCAGATTCTATCACTCACAGTTTGCTACCTTCAACTACCTATAAGTTAGGATCATATGTGGGTACTAGTCGTAAAAACTATCTTTGTCTGTCCGTTTGCCCGGCCGTTTTTTGGACCTAGCCCCTGGGCCTAAACCCCTATGGCATCCCTCCAAGTGGAAACCTCCTATGGCATCCCATGAGTTGAAAATTGCCCATGCATCCCATGGTTTAAAAAGATATAATGCTAACAGATAAAAATTTAACTTCAAAAGCAATATACATGAATATCAATGTACGAGTCTAGAACAACAATATACGCAGTTTACTTGCCAACAAGACCATTTAGGAATAATAATCCAAGCATTCCATTGCGATTGGCACTTGGCTCATACAACTGATAATTATGTATGCCATCGAGGCCAAATAACTGATATCTAGAAAGAATTTAAATATGACGAAAAGGCCATGGATTGTACTAAACAACATCATAAACAAGAATCAATAAAACAACCCTCACAGGGGTTTACAAAAGAAAATAATAGATAATACAAAAGATCTAAGGCAATTGAGGAATTCAAGGTAAATCAGAAAGGAAAATAACAACCATATTTATAAGAAGCTATTACTAAACATGAGGTTAGCCGGCAAGGTTGTGGGGTATAAAGGATAGGAAATGAATAATATAATAAGAGTTCTAGATACCAAAATGGGAAACAAGCAAATAACAATCGAGATTTCAAATAATCCACAAATTTCAACAATTCAAAATACTAAACAAAAATAGAAACCCTCACAGGGGTTCATCACAGTGACAAATAGGTATGAAAAAAGTGCCAGAGTGGCAGACCCTCTCCTCTGTAGTCTTAAAAAACTACAACCACAATCGGCAATCTACTAGTCTGCTGGACCCATTTCTTTGTTACCTAACCATAGTAATAAATCCATGATTAAAATCCTTATTACTCTCCAATAATTACAATCTTGCCATTAATAGCCTAAAATCACTAATTACTCGATTAATATGGTAGTTTAAATTCTTAAATGGTGCTATCGGCTCAAAATGGCTAATAAAGTCATTATTACCAAAGTAATCCTGGAATTCATATCAAGTCTGATAACATAATAGAAATTAGTCCTCAATTACATATTTTTAGCCTTATATTGGTACCCCAAATCAAAATAAATCCACTTAGGTTTAAATCCCATAAATTCACAAAGTTAGGATTTTTCTTACTTAATAAACTCAATAGAGTCCAAATTATCATAATTCGATATAAATTCGAGTCCAAAAATTTGAACAATGTCTATGTATGAAGTATCCTCATTGCTAGATACACTTTAGAATCATTTCATCTAAAAACACAAGAATTTAAATAGATTAAAATAGTACAAGAAACCCTAAACCCAACACCGATCATCACCCCAAAACATTTACTTGAGACCCCAAAATCATAAACTAAAAGCACCACCGTGATCACCGCGATGAGAGGAAAAAACTATCTTCAAATTGCCTTCGCGTCGCCGTCGCTAGAGATGAGTAACTCCACCACCAATGAAAGTTTCTCAACTCGATTAAGCAAACACCCCAAATAATTTTATCAAATCCCGCCGAAAAAGCCTTCAGTTGGCCAAAAAATATCGTTAATTTGCTCAACACTACACACGCAGCCACACTTCGATTCTACTCCACCCCTGGCTAGTTCATGAAATTGAGGGCAACAGGATGCTTCTTGAGCTAAACCCCTCACGACCCACGTACAAAGTGGAAACCCATCACCACCGTCGTGCATCTTCTCTGGGCTCCATTTTTCAGTTGCTCCGTCAACTGATTTTAGGACTTTTTAGTGTGGTTGAGTTCATTAGGGTAGGGATAAGGGAATGGCTGGTTTGGTTTAGCTGATTTTAGATCAGATGAAAAAATCACCGAAGAAGGGAAGGTTGGGGAAGACAATGGTGCAAGGTGAAAATGGAGAAGAAAGGGAGGCTGCCTTACTATATATCAAAAATTAAGTTTTGGCCCCCAGAAGGTTTGCTTGGGTTTCAATTGGGTCCTTCAAGATGTTGATTCTTCAATTGAGCCCTATAATTGGTGTGTGCCTAAAATTTAACCCATTTGGCCAAGAATATTAGCCATGCAACCCCCAAAACTTTGAAAATGTGATCTAATCAATTCTTGCTTATTTTCACTTTGACCCAAAACTTCCAAAATTTTTGCAATAAGTCCTTTTCATTTATTTTTCAAGTCCTAAAATCCAACCAATCAAAGTCTTGATTTTTTCAATTCTTATTTTGTAAAATTCTAAATTTTAGGGGTGTTACATTTGCAGTTTTGAAAGCTGCAGAAGATGAAATCACGGTTAATGGTTGCTCAAGACAAGCCTCCCAGTCGGAATAGATTTTGCCTACAAGATAGTGAAGGTAAAGCTCTGCTATGCGCCTATCAACCGAAAGGATCACGCATGGAGAAAAACAGTGGCTAATTTATCAAAGGACAAAACCTGCCAACACAAGATGCTGGCCAAGCCATACAACCCTTCAAACAACAATTTCACCTGGATAGTTCAGAGGGATGTGCCGACTACCATATATTTTGTCAGAGCCTATGCGCTTAACTCTGCTGATGAAGAGGTTGGCTACGGCCAGACCACGAACTCTCAAAAGTCGACCAACTTATTTCAGGTCCAGGCAATCTCCGAGCGCCATGTTACACTCGACATTGCCTCAGTTTGCTTCTCTGCTTTCTCTGTTGTGTCCTTGTTTGGATTTTTCTTCCTGGAGAAGAGAAAATCCAAATCCTCTCAGCAAAAGTGAACTGCATTTGTCTCTTAATTTCAATAATTTGAGATTGGACTTGTTCTCCTTTCTTTCATTACGATATTAGTGCTGCTGATCTTATTCTTCCACTCAAAATTTGAACACAATGTAAGAGCATTTATACAGTCTGCTCGTTTTGCATCCAACAATTTAAGGAACAAGAATATTCAGAATTTTTACAATAATCAATTTTTACAATTGAAGCAACTTAAGCTCATTTTCCATGGTTTTAAATAACAAAATAAGTTTTGTTTGAAACAGATCATCCGTATCGGAAAAGAAGTAAATTCTGGGAAAGAAGAAAATGAAAACTAGAATGAAATAAAATTCATCCTTTCTTCTAAGAGAAAAATTTATCTTGGCTCAAAGGCTTGAGGGAAAGGTTAGTTAAGGAAAAATTTGAAGTTATTAAGAATATTCTTAGACTCTTGCTTAAGTGCAAGTGTAATAACACAATCTTTTGTTAATATGATCTTTCACTAAAGTAATTCTAGTTCAATAAAATGCCCTATAATAAATAAAATTACTTCATTTACACTCCTGAAAATATCTCTCATTTTCATGAGCATTTGAATGATAAGAATTGTTGGACCAGTTAAAACTAAGGATAGGAATATGCCAGCCAAACTCTCACAGGCATATGACCTAACCTATATATGACCTTGTTTGATCTAGTCTATTTAATAATAAGGCAAGATCAAAGCTAAAAAAAAAAGGTCTTTCTAATTAAACGTACTAAATTTAGGCTCTTTTAGGAGCCCACAAGACTAACAGGCTGGCCAATATATCATTCTTGATATAATATAAAATAATTATATTTATATTATATATTTTTAAGTTAATATAAATAGTTTTTCTCATTTAATCAACATTTGATGAAAGTGGGTTGGTTTATTTGTAGGCTCTATATTCATGTAACTCTTAATTATATAGAACTATTTTAAACTTAAATTTTAACTTTCTTAACTATGTAAATGGTACTTTACTTCTGCTTATTGTCTATATATATTTTTGTAATTTACATATTTAGATTTATTGCAAAACTAGGCATATTAAGATCTGTTACAAATTTAAGCATATTCAAAGCTTGGATTTATGTAGTCTCTAAGCTTAATTGTAGCCTTAATTAATAGAAAATATGATTTAGTTTTAGGTGGACTTTCACGTCAGATCAAGACTTTTTAAATTTATTAAAAAGATTAACATGACTTTAGAAAAAACCTATCATAGATAATAAATTAGTTCATACTTGTTATGTGGATAACAAGGCATAACAAACATGGTCTATTTAAGCAAAAGCCTAACTTGGCTTAGCCTATTTTGATGGCTAATTAAAACTCTAAAAATTTATTAGTAAAAGACAGCCTGATCAAGAACAAAATAGAAGTTTGAAGTATGTTTGAGGTTTTGTCCAGCCATGATTTCAATTTGAGTAATATTATACTAGTCCTTGTTATTTTCATCAAATTAAAGACAACCAAAAGAAAGAAAAGGAGATGAATCTCATACGGTGGTTCCAAGTTTATCCAAATTGTTTTCTTTGGAATCTTTAATATCCTCATATAATAAATTTACATGTTGGTTCAGTGCATAGTTTTGAAGGCAGCCTTACGATACATATTCCAGGTTTGATATTTTTTACACAAATAATAGTAGTGATAGATGGGTGGACTGAGTTGGGTTTGATTTAAGTTTATATGGGTTGAGTTTAAAAAGGCTAAGTTAAATTGGGTGAAAGCGGATTGAGTTTAAAATAGTTTGAGTTGGGTTTGAAATGGTTTTAATAGAAAATTTAAAAAAAATAATTTAATTTACTGTTTAAAAAAATAAATTTAAAAGACCATAGTAATATTATTATATCTTCTACACTCTACTTAATATACAATTTTACAACATAAAGAAATAATTTATTAAATTAATTAAATTTTTTAAATGAGCCTATTTTGAACTCAGTTAAAACTTATTTTGAACCCAAATTTGATACAATCCATCTAAAACCAAATCTGCTCAAATCAATTTCTAAAATGTTGAGTCTAATCCAATTCAAAATCATGTGGGTTGAATTAAATCTATAGGTTTTAACCCAAATTGATACCCATAATATCTATCTATCTATATATATGTTAGTGGTGAAAATTGATTGGATAATAAATTCATAACTATTTCTCTTTTGAGATTATTATTGGGTAATAAAGAGGACTACACATGCTGCTTGGATTTTCGTCGACAGATTTTTTAACCTTTTTGGTTAAATCTGACCTACTGTACAATATCTTGTATATATGGTTATGATGATTTTAGCTTTGATTGAGATTGCTCAAACATGGTAGAATTAAGTTCCAACCATGTAATACAAGCTCATACTATTTAATTCATTTTAAGTTATTATATTGAGCTCATAATTAGTATAAAATAAGTCCAAAAAATTTAATTATATTTTTTTATTTATGGATATTTAGGTCCATTTTAATCAATTAAAGACTACAAATATAATTTTATTATTTAATTTTTAAATTTATACATTCTAGAAATCTTCCATCACTTTAAAATTCGACCTAGATAGTTTTGAACTTCCATAAGGTATCCGTATCACATTAACTTAATAAAATCATATATATATATGTGTGTGTGTGTGTATGTGTGTGTGTGTGTGTCCGTATGTATTTGTGTCTGTGAGGTTGTGATTGTTTGTGAAGTTGGTTTCATGTTTTTGTGTTTTAGATATTTTAAAAATGGTTGGGTGTTTGAGAGTAATATAGGGTGGCCCAAATACCTCGACTCAAACCAAGCTGGCCCAGAGATGCAGCAGAAGGCCCAATCTTACATCTATGGCCTATAGACGCAATCGACCTCAATCGACCTCTCTCTTGACTATGCCTCCATTACAGAATGACGGCTGGCTGACTTGGTCAACTAGCAAGGTCGAGACAGGGCAGGACTTTGCCACCATATTAAATGTATTGATGGGCGGCATGCCTTTGCATTAATGGCGCATGCCACCCCTTCATCGCCTAACACAGCAAGCACCTCACCATTATACTATCATGTACTTAAAACTTGGAAGGGCAATTATCCAAAAATATGCAGATAGAGAAAATAACTAGTCACCCCTTACCAGAGATATCTCAAACAATTCCCCAAAAATAAGAAGGCTATAAATACTCTCACTTCATACGCTATCATACATACACCAAGTCCTTACTCCGCTGCTCGATATATCCCGTTGATCTGTACTAACTTGAGCGTTGGCGGGCCTAAATCGAGGGCTCTTCGCTAGCCTGACGTTTGCTGTGTCCCGTCTCACTTGAATAAGAATACCAACTTGTGAGGTCAAGTCCCATTCAAACTCGTAGTTGGACCAATACCCATCAAATCAAACCCTCATCATTTGGCGCTATCTATGTGAACACTCTAAATCTTCTATCAAAACACCAGGCGAGCTCCCTCTAGGGGAGAGAAAAGTAGGAGGTCTAGTTCACCTCCTCTTCGGCCTCACCCAAAACCAAATGCCCAAAGATCCAGTGCCCAACTTGAGCTTCTGGTCACATTGATGTTGCCCCAGTTGATGTAGCTCATCAGCGAATAAATCTCAGCATAAAGTTTTGCCCAGCTCTCAGCCGCATTGAACCGACATGTCATACAATCGAAGCCAGCAGCTAGTGCCACATCCCAGCTTACCACCCCGGAAAGAGGGCGGCCTGAGAAGAACTCTCAGCGACTAGAATCTCGAAGGCCCCTATCAAGAAGAGAACTGTGCCCAGGCTATTTTCCAAGAGAAATGGCCCGTCCCTTGCTGTGAGATGAGGAAACAGATTCTGTTGACCATAGTGTTCGACCCCTTCGAGCCTAGCAGTGTGATAGGGTCAAGTGCTTAAGATTTTGATAGGGTAGAAATATGTCCCAAGCAGATCAGCAAGAATGGGAGGAGGTATCTAATCAAGTAAAACAGCTGAATAGACACCTAGACGAAAAATTGAGGTGGAATGTAGAAAGGACTCTCCACCCAGACTGGCAATAGAGGCTCCATAGGGCGCGAGTCCACCTTTCATCTAGGAGATCATTGATGAGTGCATTGTTGTCGATGCTAAGATCCCAATCAGGCTACCAAGGTATATGGCTCAACAAACTAGAATGAACACCTACTGTAATTTAAGCACATGATGGAGCTGCGTAGGAATAATGAGTGCTTCATGAAAAGATGTTGGTAACTACATTCTAGGGAATGGCTCTTGATTGGTTTGTGAAGTTGGAGCCGATGTCTATATTTTCTTATGAGCAGCTATGTGATAAGTTCTTACATTAATTTGCAAGTATGAGAAAAGGCAAACTCCCACACACACACTTGCACATGGTGAAGCAAAATGAAGGAGAGTCCCTCCATAATATTTTCACCAGATTCAACACGAAAGTATTGAAAATTGATAGCTCGAGGATTGCGTTCTTAATGGATGTGCTTTTCTTGGGCCTGAAACAAAAAGAATGTGCAAATATGCTTGTGCGCGAATAGCGCAGGTCAATGGAAGAGCTCTTCAACCTCAATGAGATGTACATGACCCAAAAAGAGATGAACACGTTAAAATATGGCAGTGTGAAAGTCAACAGAAAGAAAAACAAAGAGAAAGATGAATGTCAGGTCAGAGAGAGGCATCGTTCCCCAATAAAATGGTTCCATGACTACACTCCATTCAACCTTCCAAGGAAATAGGTGTGTTCACCATACAGTATGAGAACCTGCTCAAGAAGCCCAGAAAAATCACAGAAATTGAGGCCATGAAAAAAATCAAAGAAATATTATCATTTCCATAGGTAGAAGGGACACGACACAGAGGAATACTTTAACTTGAAAGATGAGACTGAAATACTAATAAGATAAGGCCATTTGAAAAAGTTTGTCGAGGAGCAAACTAGGTGAAAAGAGGCGGGACCAATTAGACTCCTCGTAGAGAAAGATCAATTAGTCCAAGGAGAGAAGAAAAAGGGAAAAAACCTGCCCAACAACCCAACCTACCCATTCGAGGAGTCATTAACATGATTGCGAGGGGCGCTACTGAAGGAGATTCTCGGAATGCAAGAAGACAAATGCAAGGACAGCTTGACTTGATCAAGCCGTCCAAGATCGAGTTAGTATTCCAACTATCGACTAGTGCCAAACCAATCTCCTTTAGTGACTCAGACCTCGACCACATGGAGAACAAGGGAGTTGACAAGAAAATAGACTGTTCCATGGTGGTATCCCTTGAAATTACCAACTTCGAGGTCAGAAAGATACTGATTGATAATGTGAGCTCAATGAACATCATGTTCTTGTCTACTTTAAACAGAATAAAATTAGTGAAGCTAAAGTTTGATCTAGTCTAAACACCCTTGGTCGGATTTGGTGGGTCCAAGATCATCCCTAAAGGATTCATCAATCTTTCCACAACATTTGGACAAGGCCTCGCAGCCGAACATTGATGATCAACTATCTGGTGGTCGATGCCTCATTTGCATATAATGTCATCATAGGTCGACCAAGCCTCAATAACTTCAGAGCCATTGTTTCCACTTACCACATGAAGATAAAATTTTCGACCCCAGTTGGAGTAGGGGAACTTTTATATAACCTAAAGGGCGCATGGCACTGTTACACTATTTCTGTCAACTCCAATAAGTAGAAAAAACAAACCAAATTGAAGCCCTCGGGAGATGCCCTTGTAGTGAAACTTGAGGAGAGACCTTTTATCTAAGAAGAGAAAGCTGGAAGACACCAGGGTCAAACCTGTCGGGGAATTCAAAGTAATAGAACTTAAACTTGAGAATCTCGATAAGACCACCAGGGTCGGGAGTGATATGGGAGATCGATTGGAATGTCTTCTGGTCGACTTCTTCCGATGCAACGTTGATGTGTTTGTATGAAAAGCCGTAGATCTTCAAGGAATAGACCCCAACATTATTGGCCATCGACTTAATGTGGATTCAGCTCACAAGCCGGTAAAGCAAAAGATAAGAATCTTCAACTCTGAGAGGGCTCAAATCATCGAGGAGGAGGTCAAGAAACTCTTGGGGGCAGGATATGTTGTAAAAATTCAGTACACTTCTGAGATTTGTAATGTTGTACTTGTCCCTAAAAATAAGAAAAAATGGAGAATGTGTAATAATTTTATTGATTTAAATAAATTTTTCCCGAAGGATCCTTACCCCTTGCCTCGAATAGATTTATTAGTTGATTCAACTGCTGGACGTGAATTGCTTAGTTTGATGGATGCCTTATAAGATTGTTATTAGATATTATGGCACTAGAAGACAGGGATAAGAACTCTTTCATCGTCCCCTTTGGACTAAAAAATGTAGGTGCAACATACCAAGGATTGGTTAATTTCATGTTTAAAGATGAGATCGGGAAATCAATGGAGGTCTATATCAACAACATAATTGTAAAAACTGAGAAGGCCGAGGACCACCTGGCTGACCTCAACCACAGCTTTGCTATATTGAGGGCTTTTGGCATGAAACTCAACCTTAACAAGTGTACATTTGGTGTGTGAGGAGGCAAGTTACTTGGGTATATGGTCAATCAGAGAGGAATTAAGACAAATCTGCAGAAGATCCAAGCGATCCTTGATATCGTTCTACCCCGCACAGTTCAACAAGTTCAATGTTTGGTGAGCAAGGTTATAGCCCTCGGCTGATTCATAGCTCGACTGGCTGATAAAAGCCTATCTTTCTTCAAAATCCTCAGAAATGCCAAGAAATCTGGGTTCCACTAGGATCAGCATTATGATCAAGCTTTGGTAGAGCTCAAGTAATACTTATTTTCACTGCCTATGCTCGCTAAACCCGAGCTAGGAGAAGTGTTACAACTGTATCTAGCAGTATCCTCAGCCTCAATTAGTTCAGTGTTGACATCAATAAAAGAGAAGACCCCCAGTTCGGTGTATTATTATAGCAAGGCTTTGCATAGACCCAAGCATAATTATTTGGAGATCGAAAAGTTTGCTCTAGCCCTCGTCACGGCAGCTAGAAAGCTATGGCCTTACTTTCAATCCCATGTTATCGTGGTGCTAACAAATCAATCGTTAAGGCAGGTATTGTCGAAATTCGAGACTTCAGGTCGACTCACTAAATAGACTATTGAGCTCAGGAAATTCGACATCACATTTAACCACGGACTGCCATAAAAGCACAAGTTTTGGCTGACTTCATTGTTGAAAGACTCGACCTACCGACACAAAATGTTAACAACACCTCAGTGTGGACCTTATATGTTGATGGATCAGCAACCACATCAGGAGGTGAGATAGGTGTATCCCTTCGTTCCCCACTTGCTGACGAGTATAATTTCATAATCAAACTCGACTTTTTGATCACCAATGATGAAGCAAAATACAATGCTCTCATCACAAGAATGCATATTGCTACAATTCATGGAGTCAATCCGCTTGCAGCATTCATTGATTCTTAATTGGTCGCAGTGTAGGTTGAGGGTAATTTTGAGGCAAAGGAGCTCAAAATGACCCAATACCTATTAGAAGTAAAAAAATTATAGCAGTTGTTCGAGAGCTTCACCCTGAGCTGGGTCCCCCCGACGGAGAACAAACTAGCAGATGCCCACCGATGACAAGGGGGCCCACAGACTTAGAGGATTGACAGCCAAGTTCGCCCTAGATGAGTATAGATAGCTTTATAGGAGGTCGATATCAGGACCTCTACTAAAGTGTCTAGAGCCGAACAAAGTATTGCAGGAGATACATGCTGGAATATGCGGCAACCATCCTAGCGGCCAATTTTTAGCGCACAAGGTCGTCCATTATAGATATTTTTGGTCGACTTTATTATAAGACTCAGTTGACTTCGCTAGAAAATGCCCATCGTGCCAAATCCATTCTAACCCGGCACCAACCAGCCACATTGATGATCAACGTTCAGATCACTTGGACATTCGGCTAGTGGGGGATTGACAAAGTTATATCTCTCCCAAAGACTTCAGGCCAGCATAAATTTATTATAGTAGTAGTTAAATAATTCACTAAATGGGTAAAAGCCAAAGCAGTCCCAAAGATCATCGATGCGGCTATCAATAGCTTCATTTGAAAAAATATAATCTGTCAATTTGGGTTGCCTAAGGTCCTAATCTCAGATAATAGCACTCAATTTCAAAGCAAGAGCACGAGAAAGTGGGGCAACACCCTGGTAATCACTCAACACTTTACTTCAATGGGAAAACTCTAGTCTAATGGTCAGATCGAGGTCACAAATAGACCCATTCTCGACCACCTCAAGACTCAAAATGCAGGGATAGGGGCTAGCTAGGCAGATAACCTCCAAGGGTACTTTGGGCTCATAGAATGACACCTCAAATAGCCATGGGCTGTAGCCCGTATAGCCAAGTCTAATAGTCCGAGGCAATAATCTTGTCCGAGTTGATTCAGCATACAGCTCAGGTGATCCATTATAATTCGATTACAAATTTATCAGAGAGAACTTTGGATCTAATCACTGTTTATGAGCAGCATCACGTAGCCTACAACATAATGCAGCAATATCAATCGAAAATGGCAAAATGCTAGAATAGGACAGTACGACTCCAGAGTTTCAAGGTTGGCAACCTCATTCTCAAGAAAGGAGAAGTGTCAAAAAATGTGTGAAAACTTGGCCCAAAATAGGAGGGAACTTACTCAGTTGTTAAAGTATCAAAAAACAATGCCTACCAACTAGTGGATGCACTAGGTCGTGAACTACCTCGACCTTGGAATGTAGTAAATTTGAAATATATATATATATATGTAAAAGGCTATTGGCCCCTTTTGTATCTCTCAATAGTAATAAAATTATGGCACATTCCGATTACATGAAACTCGCAGAATCTCCCTTACAAAGTCAACCCTGTAGTTGAAAAAATTAGCTTTCTGTCACCAAGTCGAGGCTTAAATCACAAGACCACAAAGTCGACCCCATAGTCGACAAAGCTAGCTTTCTGCGCTAAGTCAAGGCTTGACATCCAAGACCACAAAGTCGATCCCATAGTCGAGAAAACTGGTTTTCTGCCGCCAAGTCAATGCTTGACAACCAAGACCACAAAGTTGACCCCATAGTTGACAAACTTAGATTTACGTTGCCAAGTAGAAGCGTACCAGCTTATGATGGCGCCTATGTATTAATCACGATTTAGTTGACATAGACCATGAATGAATTTCACAAAGTACAACTTCATTTATTCGATGGGGGCTATGAAAGAATGCTAATTGATATGTTTACGAGCATTTGCCTAAGAATTTATATATGCAGGATAATAAAGACTGCAGTTAATACCTGTTAAACAGCATACTCATTAACAGGAATAATTTATACCAAAATCAAAAATCATCATCATTGAATATGAAAATAATAAAAATACCCATTCATCCATCAGTGTTTAAAAGCCTCATCGACACATAAAAACCACCAACCATTTAAAAGCTTCATCGAGGCATATATATCTAGCATCAAAAGCAACAAAAATAAATAATAAAAGACAAACAATCAAAGCAAGCTACAGCTAACAACCTCCTCAGCAGCAATGCCAACCTCCTCGATAGCGGGAGCAGTAGTGGGCACAGGTTCAGGTAAAGCCAAGGTGACAAGGACTGCAGCAGTCATTGGTTGAGAAGAGCCAGCCGCATCTTGTAAGAATTATCGTTTAGGAATAGGGAAATATGCAATGGAATCAATTGCCCTCTTCTTCACCTCAAAGGTAAAGTCGTCGGTAAACTCAAACTCCATGGCGATAGCCTTCAGTCTTCTCTCGACCTTAGCCCACCTTCTTTCATCTTCACTCAGTCGGATCTCCAATGCGCCCTTCTGAAAGTGCTATGGCCGAGATAAGCCAAACAAATTCAAAATTAAATAGCAAATCTCGACCTAAGGCAACATCTTCAGGCATATATCATACAACATAAATGGATTGATCAAAGAATACCAACCTGAATCGCTCAAAATCCTAGGAGATGATGGATGATTCTTCCTATCACAGATTTTAGATAGTTTCTGGCACAGTGGAGAAAAAGTAGAATATCTTCCAATTTCGACCTCCAAATGAAATGAGGAAAAATTCTCCAGAAAGCTAACTCAAATGCATATCTTCTTTGAAAAAATTAGCTTAAATATCCATCGGATCGCTCCAGGAGAAAATCATGAAGAGACTATTCTGCAGAAATTGAGTGGCCTCACTTGTGGTCACCTCCAATGCAAGTCCACACACTTTAAAGTAATCCTATAACATCCAGATCTTTAGCTGGAGCAGATTTGGAGTTGTTTAGTGAAGAAAGAGGTTTTTGAGTGAGAGAGAAAATGGATGGAAGTTAGATCTCTACTAACTTTGGAGAGAATTTTGGAGGGAGAATTTAGCTTGCGAAATTCAGAATTTTGGCCAATGAATCTAGACTGATTTTCGGCCACTACATCTCCCCTTATATAGAGGTGTGAGATCACACCTCCCATGCAAAGGGGGGACCGAAAATTGCAAGGTCATAATTGTAAGTTAGTAATTCCACTATCATGTGGTCTTGCCAACTTACTTAATTGGAATCCAATTCCAATCAAGTCAAATCATATTTGAATTCTTCCCTCCAATAATATATTCTCCTATTAATTAAATTAATGCAATTAATCTAATTAATTCAACTTGATTTAACAATTAAATCAAGCAAACTTAACTCTTTAAGTTTTCTTTAGTTGACTTAACTCTTTAAGTCAACTTCAATTATTCAACTATTAATGTGGCTCAAATAATCAACTTCTTAATTATTTTCCTAATTTAACTCCTTAAATTAGTTGATCAATTTAACACTTAAATCAATCAAGCCATAATTGATCTTGAAATCTCTATCTCAAGATCGGTCCCTTAAGAGGGACTATTTTCTAACACTTAAAAATTCTTCTTTCACCACTTAGAAAAATTCAAGGCTTTTGTGCGTGACCCATTGGGTTCAACCATTCGTCGGATATAGGCTCACAACTCCTTGTGATTTTTGAATATCAAATATGTATTCTAGTTTAAAACTCCTTTTAAACTAGTCGACTCCATTCAATCAATCTCTATCAATTGAAGCGTACCTAATCTCCATGGTCGATGTCCAACCTCAAGCCCATGGTCAAAATAAATGTCTCTGTATGAACCTTTTAAAGTTCTATGCATTCCATGCAAATATAGTCCTTCCGTCTCCTATCTCCATGAAAGAGGCCTAGAGCAAGATATTTGTCGGCTTTCTAATAACCTCGATTCTATGCTTCTATTCTAAATATTCAATTTCGATGTATGACCTTATCTTTTGAAAAACTTTTTTCCCAAACTGTCATACCACCTTGCGTAAGAATTTTTAGAATATGATCACTATAGAATACATAGGAGATGTACTCGCCCTTCACAAAAGTGAGGAGCCGGATTCCATCTTGGATCTTATAAACCTCCATGCCAAGTAGCTCATACCCAATCATAACCCAAACAGTCGACTGGGTAACTAGGGATAAGTCAAAGCATAAGGATCGGACATAAAGTTATAATGGATCCTCAGGTCAAAGGACTAATTTATATGTACTAGCGTAAGCAGGAGAGCTTGCCACTACCGACCTGCCACTACGGCTGCCTAGTGGAGTCTCCTGTGTGTCTTTAGTGCCTTGTTCTCTAATAAGCACCTACTAACATGCACCCATATCATATACAGTTGCTCGTGGAACTGAGCAATATCCAACTCTTTAGATTTATACATCGTTAGTGCAAGTCTGTCCGGATCTTAGATGTCTCGTCTCGTAAGATCCTATGACTTGAAATATTTAAGATCACGATTATGTAAAACTTATTCCATAATCACCACCTAGTGAACTGACCTAGTCTCATAGTTATGTGCGATCTAAGGACTTCATCCAAACGCCAATAAAGGAATATAATGCATAAGATGAATGTGGCCATATGTAAGATATCATTCAATCAAGACTGTCTCTTTAGAAAATAGCTTTACAAAGCCAAAATCATTGGCTTGCCGGGCACTATTTCTAACAATCTCCCACTTGCACTAAAGCCAATGCCCTACAGTCTTAAGACCCATCTTCTCAATATGTCCCTCAAAGACCTTTTGTCCTAAGGGCTTAGTTAGTAGATCTGCTATATTGTCTTCCGAGGCAACTCTCTCTACTCAAATGTTGCCTCTCTCAATGATCTCTCTGATCAAATGATATCGCCTCAAAATGTGCTTGGATCGTTGATGAGATATGGGCTCCTTAGCTTGTGCTACCGCCCCGATGTTGTCACAGAAGATAACAACTGGCTCAGTTATGCAAGGCACTACATTCAACTCTTGAATGAAGTTTTTCATCCAAACACCTTCCTTTGCGGCTTCAGAAGCCACAATATATTCTGCTTCTGTGGTTGAGTCAGCCATGGTATCTTGTTTGGAACTTTTCCAACTCATCGCACTGCCATTAAGGCAAAATATAAATCCAGAAGTAGATTTGAGGTCATCTACATCAGATTGAAAGCTTGACTCCGAAAAGCTTTCTAGTTTCAATTCTCCATTACCGTATACTAAGAACAGATCCTTAGTTCTTCTCAAGTACTTAAGGATTGTCTTTACGGCCATCTAATGACTTTCACCGGGATTAGATTAGAACCTACTCGTAACACTTAGCGAGTGGGCCATATCCGATCTTGTACATTCAACAGCATACATTATGCTCCCTATAGTAGAAGCATAGGATATTTGGGACATCTTTCGTTTCTCTTGCTCAGTCTTAGGGGCCATAACCTTCGACAGACGAATGCTATGTCCCATAGGAAGAAATCCTTTCTTAGATTCCTCCATACTAAACTTTTTTAGTATTTTATCAATGTACATGGTTTGGGATAACCCCAACATCCTCTTTGATCTATCTCTATAGATACGTATTCTTAATACATAGGATGCCACTCCCAAATCCTTCATGGAGAATTGTGTAGATAACCATGCTTTAGTACACTATAACATTCCAACCTCATTCCTAATGAAAAGGATGTCATCGACATAAAGCACAATGAATTGTACAGAACTCCTACTGGCCTTTTGATACATACAAAGTTCATATACGTTCTTGACAAAGCCAAACGATTTGATTGTCTTATCAAAACGCATATTCCAACTTCGAGACCCTTGTTTAAGTCTATAAATGAACCTTTGGAGTTTGCAAACCATTTGCTCACTCCCTTTGGGTGTGAAACCTTGTGGTTGCTCTATGTATATTTCCTCTTCAACGTTTCCATTGAGAAAGACATTTTTCACATTCACTTGCCATATCTCATAGTCATAATATGCAGCTATGGCAAGCAGGATCCGAATGGACTTAGGCATTGCTACTGGTGAAAAGGTTTCCTTAAAATCAATACCGGGTCTTTGAGTATAACCTCTAGCTACTAGTCGCGCCTTAAAAGTTGTCACTTCTACATCTACTCCAAGCTTTTACTTATAGATCTACTTGCAACCTACGGGAACGACTCCCTTTGGTGGATCTACTAAAGTCCATACTTTATTTGAGTACATGGAGTCCATTTCGGATCTCACGGCTTCTTGCTAGTATCTTGAGTTTATGTCCAACATAGCTTTCTCATAGGTCTTCGGATCACTATTTGATTGACCCGTCTCATGAAGAAATTCGAATCTTTCGGGTTGCTTCTTGACGCGGTCAGACCTTTCTAGAGGATGTGCATCAAGCTTTTGTGATTCAATTATTTCCATCGCTTGTGGGATTTGTTGATCGTTTTGAACTTCATCAAGTTTAACAACAATGCCATTTCTATCCAATAGAAATTTCTTTTCCAAAAAAATGGCATTCCTCGAGATAAACACCTTTTGTTCCGAGGGATCATAAAAATAATAACCGATGGGTATCCCATAAACTGGCATAAGATGGATCTACTATCTAACTTATCTCCCACTGTCTGTCTTATGCAGACAGGAGATCTCCAAATCTTCAAATATTGATAAAAGGGTGTTTTCCCATGCCATATCTCATATAGTATCTTTGGCACTGACTTTTGAAGGTACTATATTTAGTAACTTTACTGCCATAGTCAAGGCATATCCCCAAAAGGATATCGGTACATCAGAGAAGCTCATCATGGAATGTACCATGTCCAACAGTGTGCAGTTTCTCCTCTCGGCTACTCCATTAAGCTAGGGTGTGCCGGGGGTAGTCCATTGTGAGAGAATCCCATTCTCCTTTAGATAATCCTAGAATTCAGTGCTCAAGTGTTCTCCTCCTCAATCCGATTGAAGAGTTTTAATACTTATCCATAGTTGCTTTTTTACTTCATTTCTATACTCTTTGAATTTTTCAAAGGCTTCGGATTTGTTCTTCATAAGATACAAGTGTCCGAAATGACTGTGATCTTCGGTAAAGATAATGAAGTAGGAATAGCCACCTCTCCCACTAACTCTTAGTGGTCCACAAACATCTATATGGATCAAATCCAAAAGATTTGTGGAGCGTTCCGATTGTCCTACAAAAGGAGCTTTGGTCATTTTTCCTTTGAAACAGAACTCACTAGTTGGAAGTTCTTCAATGCCACTAACATTTAGTGTTTTGAGAACCTCTAACTTGTTCATCCTATTTTTGGATATATGGCCAAGTCTTGTATGCCATAGCATGGCATCCTCTTGGATATCTTGCTTACTTTTATTTGATTGAATGTGCATTAGTGAAGTTTGGGAATTAAGTATGTACAATCCATTGGACAATGTACCTTTAGCAACCAAAGAACCATTCTTTGATGCTAATAGATTCCCAATTGATATTGAAAAATCATATCCTTCATTACCTAGAAGGGGTATAGAAATAATATTTTTGACAAGATTAGGTACATAGTAAACTAGATCAAGTACAATGCTTTTATTCCCTAAATCTAGCTTGATTATTCCTTAGAATGTGGCAGCAACAGTTGCTCCATTTCCAAAGTAGAGGATCATATCCCCGTAGACTCCTTCTTCTTTCCATCCCTTGCAATGAATTATAGAGGTGAGAACCGCATGCGGTATTGAATACCCATGTGGAAGAATTCGTCGTTAAATGCACTTCAATGAAAAACATACCCTTCGTAAGAGTAGTAAGGTAAGCTTTACAATTTCTTCTCCAATGACCCTTTTTCGCCACAGTGGAAACAGTTTGCATCTACTTTAGCCTTTTTCTTGTCTCTCCCAGAACCTTTTTCGGGTTGCTTCCCTTTTGAAGGAGAACTTTTCTTCCTCTTTCTTCCTTTCGTAGGGCCTTTGGGACTTTTGGACTTAAAGGTGGATGAAAACATAAGATGTTTGTCCCTTTTCAATGTGGCCTCAACGGTCACAAGCATATTCACCAGTTCGCTAATCATGACTTCTTGCTTGGACATGTTGAAGTTCATAACAAACTGATTGAATGATGGCAGTAATGACTTCAAGATCAAATCTATGTAAAGGTCATTGTCCATGATCACATCAAGTTGTCCAAGCTTCTCAATCGGACCAATCATTTTGAGACCGTGATCATGGACATTTGAGCCTTCACCCATTCAAAATCTAAAGAGTTCCTTGAAAATCACGAACCTTTCATGCCTCGTTTGTACACTATACAACTCTTGTAGGTGTGAATGAATTTCACAAGCATGTTTCATATGCTCATGAAATTTTTGGAGCTCATTAGACATAGATGCCATCATGGTGCATTGTACTTGTAGATCATCATCTATAAAATGCGCGAACCGTTCGCAATCTTCATTAGATGCGTCATCGCCTAATGTATCTATTGGATACTTGTCTAGGACATAGGTCCTCTTATCAGAGTCAAGAACAATTTTGAGATTTCTTAGCCAGTCTTGGAAGTTTGGCCCGGTTAGCTTATTGGTTTTCAAAATAGTTGAGAGTGGATTCTTAGCCATTTTAATTTTGAAGATTTCACAAATCTACAAAGAGGCGAAAAAAAAAAAAAAAAGAATAAGCATGCGATTGATTTGATATTGAAAACATGTTTATGGTCTTTCAAGCATGTTTTTCTCCCACTATTTTATCAAATCCTTTACCCCCCAAAAAGGATTCGGGAAATCATATTTCCTAGTGAAAATCAAGATCCCAAGAACTTGTAAGTGGACCCACGACTCGTGAGACATCCACTAACAATCGAAGAGTAAGCAACATTTGCTAATTACATCTTATGCAATTCTTGATATATTTTGTTTCACTTTTCATGTAGACCCATGACTCGTGTGACATCTACATTACTAAGTGTTAAGTCAAACCTACCAATCATGCTTCAGTTAGAGATGGGCCACACGTCATCCCATGACTCGTGTGCCAATGCGTGGGCATTCCCCAACCAAAGTGCATCTTATGCTAAGTATGTGGACACAACTTTTCTATCATAAGTGTGACCCACGACTCATGAGATATCACACAAGTGATGCTAGCATCATCATGCCACATACTATTGGTAGAAAGCTTGGATTAATTAAAACTCCCTTTAATATGAAATTCATTTTGACTTAATATTTGAAAAATACTTAGACTTTTTAAGTGGAGGATTTTATTTTTATTTTCACTTGCAAAGATCTCATCATTGTTTTATCTCCTTATTTAGGTTCTCTGTATCTTAATCTTGCATCGTATACAAAATATGATATGAAAAGCATAAATAAGTAAATGAGCCTAGCATACATCTAGGGTGGGATGACCATAAGTTTTAACCAAGTGATGCACTTAGAGCCATAGGTGCATCACTTAGTTGATTTTAAGTGGGTTGATTAAATTTAGCTATTACATGATAGTATCCCATACATTCATGGGCCTTCATAAGGTCTTCATGCCTCCAATGGTCTCTTTTGCTCCTTGTAACAATTACATGAGTAGGAAGCCCTCACTCCTAAAGATTCTACTCTCATAACTTTTACAAGATGAATCAAGAGGCATGCAAGCCTCAATTTAATACAACCAACTTGTCAACAACTTGAAAATAAATAAAATCATATTAAAGGCTCATGATTTTCCCCATTCATTCATCATCCATTCAACAACTAAATGAACAATAAATAAACAAGAGTTAACAATTAATTCTACCAATTAAATGCTCATCATATAAACAAGAAATTGGTCATGCATAACAATTATGCAACTATCTTGGAGATCAACTTTAACCAATTTTAAGGAGCACTCAAAAATGTCAAACATAATTTTGACACCTTGCACAACACTTGTGCATGTGTTGTGTGCAATGCAAAACAATTAGGGGCATAAAAGGATGGACTTGGGGGCTCAAAAATCGCCCCACAAACCAGGTGCTGCTACTGCCGGTTTGGGGGGGTGGCAACTCAAGCCCCATTCCTTAAACTTTCATGCACCTATCTTTCTACCATGTGTGACCAACACAATGATACAATTTTTGATCAAATTTCAGATTCAAAACAGTTTCAAAAATTGAAAATTAAAGTGCACAAACTTGCTCCAAAAAACTAGTTAAGGTGAGAATCATATTCTTCAAACAATCTCCAAATAAACTCCAATCCAATTGGATCCAAAAATGACCAGAATACTTTTAGCCATTCAATAACATGCTATATCGACATATAACATCAATTAATGTCAAATTAAAATTCAACATTAACTTCTATGAATTAAAACATGCTAACTATACGAATTAACAATTAAATCACATAATAACATGCTTTCAATTCATCAAACACAAAATCCATATGCATCTCCAATCCACACACTCCAATTCATCAATGAATCAAGTATGTGGATGATTCAATCAGATCATCACATGATCCAATTATGCAACAAAAATCCAAATAAGTGCATGATATTGGCTTCGATACCACTTGAAAGTGCTATGGCCGAGATAAGCCAAACAAATTCAAAATTAAATAGAAAATCTCAACCCAAGGCAACATCTCCAGGCATATATCATAAAACATAAATGGATTAATCAGAAGATACCAACTTGAATCGCTCAAAATCCTAAGAGATGATGAATGATTCTTCCTATCACAGATTTTAGACAGTTTCTGGCATAGCGGAGAAAAAGGAGAATATCTTCCAATTTCGACCTTCAAATGAAATGAGGAAAAATTCTCCAGAAAGATAACTCAAATAAAGATCTTCTGGGAAAAAATTGGCTTAAATATCCATCGGATCGCTCCAGGAGAAAATCATGAAGTGGACTATTCTGCAGAAATTGAGTGCCCTCACTTGTGGTCACCTCCAATGCAAGTCTACACATCTTAAAGCAATCCTAGAACGTCCAGATCTTTAGATGGAGTAGATTTGGAGTTTTTTAGTGAAGAAGGAGGTTTCTGAGTGAGAGATAAATGGATGGAAGTTAGATCTCTACTAACTTTGGAGAGAATTTTGGAGGGAGAATTTAGCTTGCAAAATTCAGAATTTTGACCAATGAATCTAGACTGATTTTCAGCCACTCCACCTCCCCTTATATAGAGGTATGAGAGGTGTGATGCCAAGGTGGCATCACACCTCCCATGCCAAGGGGGGGGGGGACCAAAAATTGCAAGGGCATAATTGTAAGTTAGTAATTCCACTATCACGTGGTCTTGCCAACTTACTTAATTAGAATCCAATTTCAATTAATTCAAATCATATTTGAATTCTTCCCTCCAATAATACACTCTCCTATTAATTAAATTAATTGCATTGATTTAATTAATTCAACTTGATTTAATAATTAAATCAAGCAAACTTAATTCTTTAAGTTTTCTTTAGTTAACTTAACTCTTTAAGTCAACTTCAATTATTCAACCATCAATGTGGCCCAAATAATCAACTTCTTAATTATTTGCCTAATTTAACTCCTTAAAGTAGTTGATCACTTTAACACTTAAATCAATTAAGCCATAATTGATCTTGAAATCTCTCTCTCAAAATCGGTCCCTTAAGAGGGACGTATTTTGTAACACTTAAAAATTCTTCTTTCACCACTTACAAAAGTTCAAGGCTTTTGTGTGTGACCCATTGGGTTCAACCATTCATTGGACATAGGCTCACAACTCCTTGTGACTTTTGAATATCAAATATTCATTCTAGTTTAAAACTCCTTTTAAACTAGTCGACTCGATTCAATCGATCTCTATCAATTCAAGAGTACCTAATCTTCATGGTCGATGTCCAACTTCAAGCCCATGGTCAAAATGAATGTCTTTGTATTAACCTTTTAAAGTTCTATGCGCTCCATGCAAATAAGGTCCTTTTGTCTCCTATCTCCATGACAGAAGCCTAGGGCAAGATATTTGTCGGCTCTCTAATAGCCTCGATTCTATGCTTCTATTCTAAATATTCAATTTTGATGTATGGCCTTATCTTTTGAAAAACTCTTTTCCCAAACTGTCATACCACCTTGCGCAAGGATTTCTGGAATATGATCATTATAGAATATATAGGAGATGTACTAGCCCTTCACAAAAGCGAGGAGTCGGATTCCATCTTGGATCTCATAAACCTCTATGGCAAGTAGCTCATACCCAATCATACCCCAAACAGTCTACTGGGTGACTAGGGATAAGTCAAAGCATGAGGACCGGACACAAGGTTACAATGGATCCTGAGGTCAAAGGATTAATTTATATGCACTAGCATAAGCAGAAGAGCTTGCCACTACCGACTTGCCACTATCGCTACCTAGTGGAGTCTTCGGTGGGTCTTCAGTGCCTTATTCTCTAGCAAGCACCTTCTAACATGCACCCATATGATATATAGTTGCTCATGGAATAGAGCAATATCCAACTCTTTGGATTTATGCATCGTTAGTGCAAGTCTGTCTGGATATTAGATGCCCCATCTCGTAAGATCCTATGACTTGGAATATTTAAGATCACAATCGTGTGAGATTTATTCCATGATCACCTCCTATTGAACTCACCTAGCCCCGTAGTCATGTGTAATCTAAGGACTTCATCCAGACGCTAGTGAAGTAATATAATGCATAAGATGAATGTGGCCATATGTAAGATATCATTCAATCAAGATTGTCTCTTTAGAAAATAGCTTTACAAAGCCAAAATCATTGGCTTGCTGGGCATTATTTCTAGCACCCCCATCCCTGCGGTCTCAATGATCGATCGCTCAGCATCGCCCTCCTCCTTGGGGTAAGGTTGCAGCTGCTTGTCGAGCAAGTGGCTTATGCACAGCTAGTCTTCAGGTCGGAAGCTATAGCCTAAAAACTGTAGCTACTTAAAGGCTTTCTCGAATGAGCTTTAGGCGTCGTCGAGGGCAAGAATGACATTTACGTCCTGGAAGACGGGACTTCGCATGAATTGTTGCATAGCCTCCCGATGTACCAGCAGCAGTATTCAGTTGAACTCAGCCCAAGCCTCCGTCAGACCTGTATTTCAGCCCGCAAATCAACCAAAATTATAAGCTACCTAAAGATTCAATGTAGTTTTTTCACCAACCTATCTATTTTAGTCCTCTCATGGACTGCCACGATCACCTGTTCATCTTTCTGCTCGAGGTCCATGTTTAGCTACCCTACCTACCTCTCCAGCTCGTTAACTCTTATCTGTGAAGACTCGAGCTGAGCCTTCAGAGTCTCGATGTCCCACCAGCCTCCAGCTGCTCCCGATAAGCTAGGGCTAGCTTCGACCATTGGTAAAAGTTGTAGCTTAGTTGCCCAACCTCAAAGATAAAGCCATTAGATACTCGATCAGAATGTAATGGCAAAAAAATAAAATGCAAAGAACTTTACCATGTTGGCATGATAAGCCAACTCCTGAAGAGTCATATCCTGGCTCAGCCCCATGGTCATTTTCTAGTCAGCTACGAACTAACCTGCTAGCAAGACCTTTAGAGGAGTGGCCTCGGTTGGACTTGCAATGTCCATGTACAGTAAATTATGCATGATTGGGCTGGGCTCTACCCTGAATCGAGGAGAGAAAATTTTTGGTAACTTGAATAGTATCTCACCCCCTCATTCACCAAACAAGTCAATCTCGATCGGCGGTCCCAACCCTACTACTTTGCCCTTTCCCTTCACGGCAGTAGCCCTCTTTAGAGTAAGCCCTCCCTGCTCCACCATTGCTCGCTTGCCCTAACCCATAGGGCTGTTGCCAGTTGTTGAACAGGTGATGGCATCGAAAAAGGGATGGGCGACCTCCGAGCATGACTCCTTGATTGTAGTAGCTGCTCGATGAGCCGTCGGACCTTGTCTTTGCTGTCTATTTCTCTCTACTTGGGCCAGCACTTCTGCCCTTAATCTGTTCATGATGCTTACACAATCTGCCAAGTAATAAATTAACAACAGTAAAAAATGATAACAATAATGACAAAGCAACAAACTACAAGAAATGTTGTATACCTAGTTAATTCATAAGCAAATCTAATGGAGGTGGCGATAATCAAGCCAATACTAAATATCTCTCCTCGATAAAAATCGAGGCCTCTATCTCGCTAAATTCGAAGGTCCCGAACAAAGGTATTTGGCCAGGTTGGGGTAAGGTTCCTTAGCATTTATAAATGCCCCTTCTACCAGGCCCATGGAATATTAAAACCCCCAGCCACTCAAACAAATAATTATTATTTTTCCCATATGATGAAGCAGGGGCCATGAGGAATTTACGGCGTGGTCGAGCGATTAAATAATAGAAGCCCGACTCATCGGCACTACCCGACTTGTGAGATATGGGTAGATTAAAGAGATTAGAAAAGTTTTTGAAGCCAGCGAGCGGATTAAGTAGATGTATCAAAACGATAAAACTATAGATAGTGGAGAAATAGTTGGATAGCAATTGAGTTATGCACACGTGACGACTCCTAAGCAAATTGACCATGGTGTTGCTCATGGGGAACCTAAGACCACATTTAAAATCATCCTCGAAAATAGTTATACAACCTACAGAAGGGTGGTGCATTCTACCTGTCTCCCCAGGAGTTAGAAGTTAGTATTTAGGGAGAATATGATATAGCTGCCTAAGATATCTGAGGTCGATGGGGTTCATGGTGGATACAATCTCACTATAATGACTCGGAGTGAATGGTCAACCTCACGAATGAGGATTTTAGCTTGGCCCAACTTCATGCTCCCCTCAGATGCTACTCGAGCTACTAAAGCTTGAGTTGCTAGAACTGGCATCGTCGCTCGACGACTCACTGGACTGCCTAGAAGCATATATAGGTCTATCAAATTAGGTGGCCTACTATCCCCCTCTTGATTACCCTCAGAACTGTATAAACCCATCATCATGTCAAAAATCTAAAGGACAAGAAGTAGAAATGAAGGAGCACTTACTGAATAGAAGAGCTAAAAGTAGAAAATCTTGGATGCGAGGACATTTGGGAAAATGCTTGACCAGAAGCTAAGGCAGTAAAAGTAAAAATAGTTGGTTTAACTGCCATGCTGACCCACATGGGTCACAATGTAATCGTTCAATAAACATGCCAAACCCTGGTTGACTTTTGAAAAATCCTGGCCAATTCTTGAAAATACTTAGCAAGCTACTTCCCAATGCTTCTCGTCGATTCTCGTTCAGCCTTGCGCAGTAGGGGTGCTCATGATATAGGGTGGCTCAAATACCTTGGCCCAAATAGAGCTGGCCCAGAGACACAGCATAAGGCCCAATCTTGCCTCCATTACAGAACAGCGGGTGGTCGACTTGGTCGACTAGTAAGGTGAAGATAGAACAGGACTCTGCCACTATATTAAATACACTGACGGGCAGCATACCTCCACATTAATGGCGCTGCCACCCCCTCACGGCCTGACACAGCAGACGCCTCAATAGTGTACTATCATATCCTTAAAACCTGAAAGGATAGTTATCTGAAGATGTGAAGATAGAGGAAATGACTAGTCACCCTTTATATAAGAGTAAAGGCCCCTGAATGTACTAGGGGCATTTCAGACAATTCTCCAAAAAGAAGAAAATACTCTCACTTCAATCTTTCTGAGGTACGCTCTCATACATACAACAAGTCTTTATTCCGCTGTTTGATATATCTTGTCGATCTGTACTGACTTAAGCATTGGAGGGTGTAAGCCAGGGGCTCCTCGGCTAGCCTGATGTTTGTTGTGATTGCAAGATTCATCCCACCTGAACAAGAATACCGACCCGTGAGGTCGAGTCCCATTGAAACTTGTAGTTGGACCAATACCCAGCAAATCGAACCCTTATAAGAGAGATATGGAAATGGGAGATGAGGTTGTAAGTGTTTGTGAGATTAAATGTAATGATTATAATGATATAATATGTTGATGTGATTTCAGGTTGTGAATTATTGTGAGGTTGTTTTGAAATATATTTGATAAATTTATTTGAAATAATAAAATTATTGTATGAGATTTATTTTTTGGGGTTTGCTTGGGACTTAAAATAAATTAACAATTTATAATAAATTTTTAATTCTAATGTATTGATTTTTCCATTTAACTCTTAACAAAATATCATCTATGAATAAATCTTTTTTTATTTTTTTATTTATTTGTAGTAATATATTAAAAAATTAAGAAAATTCCATTAATTTGTTAAACTAAAAAAATATATTTTCTTAAGCATAAAAAATCCTATCCTGTATTAATAAATCAATTTTTGATGTTTTGGGTTTGTTTAAGATTTAAGTTGTAGAAAATTTTATAGATATTCTATAAATTCACTAAATTAATATTTTTTTTAAAGTTAAAATATACGTCATGTGCTAATACATTGAATTTTGCTAAAATTTGATCTGTTTAGGATTTATAATATAGACAAAATTTATTGATATTTTAAAATTTTAATAAATTATAATTTTATAAAAGTTTAGTCGAAATTTTTTAAATTTATTTTTTATAATTACAAAATTAAATAAACACACATATTGTCAAAAATTAAAATTTAACAAATCTTATTAATTGGATTGGTTAGAAATTTAATTTTTATTTTTTGTTTATTCATAAAATAATTTGAAAGGTATGTATCACATAATTTTGGCATTTCGTTTTTGTTTTTGTTTTGTTTTTTGTTATGCAAATTTATTTTAAAAAATTATGTTTAACAAAAATAAATAAAAAGATAAATTAATATATTTAATATATTCGATACGTTTTTATAAAATGGACAATCAAATATTTTTTAAATTGAGCAAAGTTAAATTCCAACTAAAAAAGTTTTTGAAGATTATCACGAGTTTAGTTTTAATAAATTTCAAATTCATTGGATTAATCAAAAATGATAAAAATAAATGAATCAAAGTTTTGTTAATATATATTTTTTATTTTGTAAAAGTAATTAACATGTATTTCATTAAAAATGACAATGCTGATTATTGTTAACTAATTGAAATTTTTGTTTAGCCAATAAGGTTTCAATATTTTGAAAAAAAAAAGAAAAAAGAAAAATGAAACAAACAAGCAAAAAAGGAAACCGAAAGGAAAGGGAAAATGGAATAGGGCAACACCTCCCCTCTCAACCTACCCTACCCATGATTTTCAAAAGCAAAACTCAAGATTGTCTTAAAATCTTAAAGATCAAAATATAATTTCATACCCAAGCAAGCCTTGCTCCTTGTTCCTTATTTGATAGGCAGAAAAATAGGATGAAATCTCATAAGCAATCGCACGCTAAGGATCCGTCAATTCACTTTTTTGATACAGTACTTGGACCCCCAATCAGTTATACTATATTATATTTTGATTTGTTTAGGTGTATTTAGGAAAGTAGTTTATTATGGTGTATTTGTATATAGGATTTCGATAACCCAAATTCAATCCGTGATTAAATGAATTTTTTTTAGAAAAGTAAGTGGTTTCTTCCTTCTATGATTTTGTAAAATGACTTTTTGACAAAAAAATATTTATATGGTTTTCTAGCTAAATTATTTTTCTCATAAAAGAGGATTGGAGCATGTTATTTTAAAATTTTAGTTTTGTATAAAAGAGCATTTGAGTATGTTAAATTTTTTATAAGTAGATTTTTTCTTCTATTTTTTGTAAAATAATTTTTCTGTATAAAAGAGGATTTGAGCATGCTATGTTAAAATTTCTAATAAGTAAATAAGTAGTTTCTTCCCTCCATTTTTTTAAATATTCTTAAAAAATTTTATAACTAAAGTTATCAAGTAGAATCTTCCTTCTATTTTTTGTAAAATATTTTTCCAAATAAATGTATATGTTTTCTATTTAGATGATTTTTCGATAGAGACTAGGTTTTAACATGATATACTAAAAATTCTGATAACTAAAGTAAGTAGTTTCTCTGTTTCTTTCTTCTGTTTTTTTATAAAATATTATTTTCAAATAACTATATATTTTCTTTCTAGATCCGGCATGATGTGTTAAAATTTTTGATCACAAAAGTAATTATGTAGTTCCGTCCTTCTGTTTTTCGTAAAATATTTTTTTGAACAAATATATCTACTTAAATGATTTTTTTTTTTTTTTGGTATAAAAAGGGATTCGAGATGCTATATATATTAAAATTTTGAAGGGTAAAGGAAAAGTTTTTGTTTCCTTCTTTTGAAAAATGTTTTTTCGAATAAAATTAAGTATGTATTTTTGTCTAAATGATTTTTCTATATAAAAGAGGAATAGAGCCTGCTATATTAAAATTTCTGATAAGTAAAACCTATAATCTAATCCTATATTTACATTGGGTTACGGTAGCAAATCCTTGACTACGCTGCCGGGTTATAAAAGAAAATTTTTAACTGTACTATAGAGTTGTAGTGACAAATTTTTCACCACGCTATATGGTTATGATATTCAATTTTGGACCGTACTACTAAGTTATATTTTTAAATTTCTAACCATGCTACTGAATTATATAAGTAGCATCAAATCTTTAATGGTGCTATTAGATTATAGCAGTAATTAGAATCCCAAAGCTTATGAGCAAAAATGAGTAAATAAATGAATTGTTATTATACTATAAAGTATAAATTTTGTTAAGTCCTGAAAATTCTTAAAGTATGCTTACAAAATATATAGGTAAGTATGATTTTCTGATCCTTAGTTAGATTTAATATAAAAATTTATGACATGGTATATGTATGTTTTTTTGAAAATTGTTTTATTTAGAGGCATAAATAGAGATTAAATGAATCAAATATATTGTTTTCATATCAATTCGTATTCGATTAACTTTTGAATATTCGGATCTGGATATATATTCGACCGATATTTATGCAAAACTACCCAAATTCGTATTCCAAGGAAATTAATTGTATTCAAATATATCTATATTTGATTATAATTATTCAAATGCATCCATATTCGGTTAAAATCATTTCCTAATTCAAATATTATTTTTGGATATTCATATTTAATGGTAATTATTTAAATGTCTATTTGCGAATATTTGAATATGTAAACCTTTAAATCTACAACAATTTTTAATAAAAAGAATTGTATAATTTCATTAGAAAGAAAGCAATTAAACAAATAATACATTTTCTAATTAATAATGGACTTTATAATTGATTATTAGTACTAATTAATATTAATAATGATATCTAACTATATTAATAATAAATTCAACCAACAATAATTTATGTTGATTAACGTCACTTTTCAATTTTTACTCAATGTTACTATAACTTTTTAAGTTTATTATTTTTTCTTCCCATTATAATTTATATTTGTACATATATAGCTTATCAGATTTTCATTGAAAAATATAAAAAATATATTATGTATATACAATAATCTTTTACATATACTTTATTATATTTAAAACACAAGAATAAATTAGATTATTGTACATATTTTTTAAAATATAATTTATCAAATACAATAATGGATGTAATTAAGCTGCAAAAAATTGAATATGTAAATGGATGTTTCCAATGAATATGTCTTCTGAGTGAATATTAAACATATTAAATATGTATTTACCATGTTCAAATGCATTTACAATCGAATATTTTTTAATCCAATACAAAAAAGTATCCATTTTAGACAAATATGGATAATATTTTGTGTTAATATATACAAATGCGAACGATGAGCGAATTTTCGAATATTATAGTCAATCATAGTTCTACTGTTAAAAGTTGATTATTCTGTTTTATTTAAAGAAAAGAATTATTTTGGTACTTTTATTTTTATTTTTTTTTCTTGGTTATGTTACATATGTAACTTCGTCAAATCGGATAGAAAGCCAGGAATTTATTTCCTGGGCAATTAATTATTACTGTACCGTTTTATATTCATTTTTGTAAATAATTTAACTAAAAACGAAGAGCTAGGGGATCAATTTTTGGCTTAATGACAAGTCACTTGGATGCTCTTTGGTTTCGATTAAAGTTTGATTTAGTATTTTGAAAGTTTTATTTGTTGCTTGAAATATATTTAAGATTGATTTCTAAATATAGATACTTCCCACTGCTACGCTTTTTGAAGTTTCATAATTATATCTCATGTATTATTTTGAATTCCATGACTAGGTGTTTTTCAGTATATTATGGGCTTGGGAGTATTCCCGTGTTATGTTTCCAATTTGAAGCGCGACAAGAAGTGGGCCTTTTATATTGATTGTTGGCCGGAGAAAAATTCAACCTGTCTTCCTCTGTAGCCTGTAGGAGATCACTTGAATGCAGATGATCTTGCAGAGTTTTCATGTTCAGAGTGTGAAATTTTATACTATAATACTAACCCACCTTTTCTCAAAATTTACACAATAACAATCTAATCATATTTTCATCTTCACACAAAAACCCATAGAAAGTTAGTTGAAAACGACGAAAACATGAGAAAATAACAATAACAATGAAAACATGACCAATCCGGGCATAGGTCTCTTGCTGAAATAACGAAGAAGATCAAGGAGTATGCCTTGGAAGGCTGAACTTTGCAACAACACTCCTGCAGTAAAAAGCATATGAAGATCCATTTCTTTTACATTATTTGGACTCACAGGTCTTAGTCTGGCTATACATTATAGTTCAAATGGATCACAAGTCACAACATCGATAAGTACAAGAAACAGAGTAATGATCAAGTAAAACGGCATCTCCAGAAACACAACGATGGAAATTTGAATCATGCTTAGACAAAGGATAGCAGCAGTAGCTCTTGATGCTAGCACCAAAACAGATTTTCATCAAACCTTTAATTTCTTGACAGAAGATGAAAGATGCAATGTGCTTCCAAAGAAGGTATTTGTTGAAGAGCCTTTCCTCATACACCTGAGAAAATTGGGAGGAAAATTACCCTGAATTGCCAAATACAGAAAAATTACAGACTGCTGGCTCTTTTATTTTTATTTTTTAAAATAACTATAAAGTTCAGAGATAAGAAATGAGGTTTGGTATTTTATTCAAACTATTGAATTAATCTGTGACATCGAACCTATAAACAGCTGTTTTCCTGTCAGAAAAAAAATCCAGAGACCTTAACATCTTCTATGTTGTAGAATTTATGGTACAAAAGTTCTGGTTAGCATCATGGGTGCTGGTGAATTTTCAACAAATGAATCACACAACAAGTGTAATTTTAGAGGTGATTACAACTTTCCATTCATAAATAATATGTAAAAAGGTGGCATGATGCTTATAACTCCATGAAAAGTAAGTGAAAGTAAACTTGCTAGTTTACCTTAATCCGAAATGGCTTTGGCGATCCGAAGTTTCTGAACTTCTAATCATGCCGTGAAGAATAGAGGTTAACTTGAATTTCTTCATTTCCCATATCCATTTGCTCCTCTTTTATTCGTAGAGCGGAATCCATGGCCAATGGGCTGCAATCAACAAGCTCTATCATTTCAAGTGTTGGGATATCTCCAATATAAAGAGGGATCTCTCGTAATTTGTAACAGTGCCTAATGATCAGGCACTGTAGTGTTGGGAAGTGGGTATCATCACTCATCCAGTACTCCAAATCCATGTCTTCCAGCAGCAGGAATTTTAGACAGAAGAATTCCCCCTCGACCGTTTCCCACTTGGGGCCCTGGAACGCATAGCTCCGCAACTTGAGCACTTCAAGCATCGGCAATGAACCAATCACCCTCATATTCTCCCAGGCAAATCCACATCCGCTCAAACTTAACTTTCTAAGACTAAGGGGAAAGGCCGGCGCCGGCAGGGAAGAAACAGGTAGTGGAGAGCCAAGATCAGGATGCATAACAACACATTTAAATGATTCAAGCCGAAAGAGAATGTCAAGATGGCTAAAAAAAGTGAAGGTTTCTGCAGCATCCTGTGATGATGATAGGATTCGAATTCCTAATTTGTTTAGGTTTGGGACTCTTCTAAGAATCTGGGGGGTACAACTTTGAGCACTGACATCTAAAAGTGTTAAAAGGTTTTCTAGGAGCAGATTGCCATCCCTTCCATCTTCAGTATTTTCTGAAAGATCTGGCAGATCACTTCCCATGAACTGCAAATGCCTTAACTCTTTCATATTCCAAATCTCCATTGGCAGATGTGGTGCAGCTAGTCCGGTGTGTTTCATGCTGAGATATCGTAGAACAATTAAGAACTGCAGGCTCTGAAGCTCACATACTGATGCTGGGAGCTCTCCGTTGTAGCTGAAAGCAAGGTACCTTAAGCGAACTAGTTTGAGAAATACAGATGGGAAATTGTAGAAGCGAATCTTAAGAGCGTCTAGCACCCTAAGCAGCTTGAAGTCTAACCACACCCGCAGTGGATATTGATGCTGCGGACCGGTATATAGAAGAGAACGAGCGGTTGAAACTGATGCCTTGGAGTTATACTTGGTTGCATCTTTGACGCCAAAACTGATGTTTTTATGGATACAAAACCGGCGCTGATTATGAGTGCCTTCCAGAAAACCATTTGTATTCGTATTGATGACATGGAAGAACTTCTCCTCCTCAGCTTTGGCAACAACAAACTCACGATAGACTTGATCGATTCTGCAAGTTTTTATTCTGCCGCTGAGCCTCCTCTCACAGGTTGAAACAAGACCTCTGTCGACAAGCTCCAATAAATATTCCTCAGCAATCTCTTCTAAGGTTTTTGATGATATTGGTTCAAGAAATCCTTCAGCAATCCATAACTTAATGAGCTTTGAGACTGGGATCTCATAATTGTATGGGAAAATTCCCAGATAGAGAAGACATGCTTTTAAGTATTGGGGCAAGTACTTGTAACTCAAAGAAACTATCACTTTCATGAGCTCAGAATGGTCTCTACAGACACTAATTGTGGATGCCACTTTCTTCCATTCTGTCATGCTGGCCCAGGAAAGTAGTCTTCCAACGGTCACGATTGCTACAGGGAGTCCTTTGCAATTCGAGGTGATATCGTTTGTCATTTCCTCGTATTTTGCAGGGATTGACTCTTCTTCACCAAAGACTATCTGGCAAAGCAGATCCCTAGATGCATCTTCATCGAGGAAATCCAATCTATGAGGAGGTGCGCCATTGGAGGCAAAACTGTCAGCTATATCCATACTTCCAGTTGTTAGCATAACTCGACTTCCATTATTATCATCTGGGAGTAAATCTTTTAGGTCATTCCAGGCCTCAACATCAAGTACATCGTCCAACACAACGAGATACCTCTCATCCTTTAAAGACTTATTAACACGCTTTGCCAATTGGTCATCAGTCTCTTGGCTCATTTCATCACCCAGATTTTTCATGGATCGCAGAAGCTCTAACAACATATCTCGTTTCTGGTACTCCGGAGATAATGTGACCCAAGCACGAATATCAAAGCGACTTTCAATCAATTGATCATTATAAACATGTTGAGCAAGACTAGTCTTACCAATTCCAGGAATCCCAACTAGCGGGACAACTTGGAGCCTCCTGGCTGAACCAGAGAGCCGATCCATCAGTTGCATAATGTCTTCATAGCGTCCAAACAATAGATTCTTTGCCGTCCTTGACGAACTTCTCCATCTTCTCCGGAACCAGGGGCTCCTTTGGGGCCGGTCCGAATCATGATCGGTGAACTTCTTCATCCCTTCCGCAACAGAAGTCATTATTTCTAGTGTTACTCTCTGCAGGTCCTGACAGAAGATCTGGCTTTCGGATTCTGAAGAAGAGAAGTTAGGACTTGATACGTGGGATTCAATGATGTCTTCGGCTTCATAGATTGAATCTCTGATTTGGCTTTCAAAATCACTTTCGAACTCACTGTTTTGTTTAAGGAAATATTTCAAGAAACGGACTTCCTCATAAAGAAGTTGGATTTGAGACTTTGGGTAGTGAATACTTGAAAATTGGTCAGAAAGCTGGAGCTGCTTTAGAATCTGCGAAAGAGAAACTGCAGCAGCATAGGCCATCTCTCTGATCTCTTTTCACACAAACACCAAATCAACTAACAGATCCTTAGCCTAAAGATAATATTGCTATTGAGCTAAATTATTTGGTACATGAAATGAAAATAATCAATATGATGGATCAAACGGATGCAGGTGACGGTGCAATGAGCCTGCACTTCTCAATAATTTCTGACTGTGGACTTCCAAGATTTCTTGGGAATGTTCGGATATATTTTTTGTGTGATTTTATTATATATTTTTTAAAAATAAATTATTAGATAATATAAAAATTATATTTGGTATGTTTATTTATATTTGAAGAGAGACATATTTTATTATAATAGTCAAATTGAAGCTTGTTTGTTGGATTTTTAGGATGAAAATAGAATTGAGTGATTTTTTTATTAATAGAATAATAATATATATGATATATATAATATATGTATCTATATGTTGAAAAATAAAAATTTTGAAGGAAAAATGAGAATATATTTGATTATATTTTCCTAAAATAATTTTGTTACGGGAAAAAATAACCAACCTTCCCTGGAATTCTGAAGCAGGGACGGTTCGTGGACTATTCAACATTTGAACTAGTTGCTATATTTCTATTTTAAATTACTAGTTTGTAATTATTGGGTTGCTCTATTTCTATTTTAAATTACCGATTTGTAATTATCAGCTAACTCAAAATATAAAATCCACTGTTAGGTTGCACATATTGGCCTTTTTGCACCACATTGGTGAATGCAACCATATTTTTGTCCTTTGCCAAACACATTCCGGCATTTGTCCTTCTAGAAAAAATTTGCAGGGATTAGCTAATGTGATCCTGTTTGGAATCTATTGTTTCGGTTACAGAAAGTTTGTTGGATCTTATCTTGTGCGCAAGTATGGAAAGTATTCCCCATATCTTCTTTACTTGAAAATTATATTAGAGTTGTTGAGCGTGTCTTGAAATTCTACTTGAAAACGACGGCGAGAAGCAGCGAAAACAGCTCAAAAAAAAAAAGAAAAGAAAAATAGTGTGAAATGGCATAATAGGGCGGAAATGGTAGACTGAGGTGGAAATGGTGGCGAGATGGTGACCGATAGTAGCCCACACGCTGAGGCGCACAGGAGACGTGCCTCTGCGTATGGGGCAGACTCGCCTCTTGTTAACCCATTGATGATTCACATTGTTTTGATTATGACAAAATTACATTCCGAAAATTATGTGTTGAAACCATACAATCAAATTATGAATACTTTTCCATATCTTCTACTAGAATCTGTCTAAGCGCTAGAACTTATTTTCCATAAATAAGAGATATCTTGAAGATTCTAAATTGATTCACATCTTTATAACTTAAGAAAGAAATCACATTCTGTTGTAATCATTGAAGCATCCACAATTTATGGAATTAATGCATGTTTACTTAAAAATCTAGTTTCCTTATTTGATTCCAATGAATACTTACCTAATTAAGAATCTATAACCCTTGGACATAAGGACCTCTAGGTGAAGAAACTAGTAGAGCGGCATTGTCTAGAATCTTCAGTAGTGTTCTAGGTTCTAGTATGGAAGAATAGTTTAGAGCTTGCCGTACGGAGTGGCAGCAACTCATGCATCAATTCACAAAGATTGTGCAAGTGAATCTAGCAAAAGTTCTCCCGAGCCTATTCACAAAGCTATTAGTTTCACAGTGCTCTGGAATCCACTTTATCCCATACTGGATTCAGATTTAACTCTTTGTGAAGTGTTGAATTTCACCTTGCTAAGGTGTTTTTGATTCTTAACTTCCTAACTATCAAATTACTGTGATTGCTTGTAAAATATTCTCACATATTAATTAACTTGACAGGTTTAAAATCCTAAGTGAAAGCTTAGGTAGAGGATGTAGGCTTGCCAAATCTCTATAAATACCAATGTTCAGTAACTTATGTTTTTACTATTTTATTAAACGCTAGTCAAACTGGTTGTTTAACTACTACTTACAAAAACCAATTAGTAACTAAAATAATTTTATGCAAAAGACTTAAACCATTTTGAAAAGCCAAAAATGTGATTAACTTTCACTGCATTAATATCCCTTAAGTCTAATTCGCCCCCCTCTTATGCATATAATCACTCACAATTGGCATCAGAGCATTGGTTCTCTATATTGTGGTGTAACAACCATAGTAAAAGATCCTATAGCCGTTGGCACTCTTGATGTCTTTGCAGAAGGACAATTGCACAAGTGCCTCCTTTGTCTGATGGTTCTAAATATATTTCGTGGAAAACTTGGATGCAAGAATGCTTAATTGCCCAAGATTTTGATTTATGGGACATGGTCAGTGAAGGGCCGATGGTTCTAATGAATTGGTTGACAGATTGATGGTTCTAAAGGAGCGACAAGAATTTACTAATGATACTAAAAAGGCCATCTTAATGAATGCGAAGATCAAAAATATTCTGTCATGTGCTCTCACAAAAGAGGAGTACAACCAAGTTGTACATGCACTACAACAAAGCAAATATAGAAAATGTTGCAAGTGGTCCACGAGGTTACCAATCAAGTTCAACAAGAGAGGAACACTTGGTAGAACCATAAACAAGGATGAGCAAGTCTAGAAAATTCTTAGATTGCTTCCTAAGATATAGATGCCAAAAGTTACTACTATTCAGGAAGCTCGTGATCTTAGTAGGATGACTATAGGTGAACTAATTGGATCTCTCACATCCTATCAGATGATGTTGCTAAATAAAGATGAATATTCAGAAACAAAAGTTATAAAGAATATTATTTTTAATACCGATCGTGATTTCGACTCAAAACTTCAAGAAGATCTTGATGAGGACTAGGTTAAAGATGAAATCATTCTGATCTATGAGAAATTAAAGCAACTAATGAACCTCAAAAGAAAATTTCAGAAAAACAAATCAAAACTAAGCAGAACTAGTCCAAAAACTCAAAGTATCGGGCCACTTTGCTGCTACGAATGTAATAAAATCAGACACAGAAAATTAGATTGTTCTCGATTGAGGAAAAATACAAAACAAACCAAAGCTAAGGTGATGGTAACTACAGAGGATGAATTCAATGGTGAACAATTTGACAATGAAGAGAATTGCTTCATGATAAATCAAGTAAGTATCTCTTTATGTTTTGGTTACGATTCCAGTGAGGAAATTGATAATGATGAGAATGTGCAAAAACTACTTAAGCTTTACGAAATACGTTAGCTTTGCAAGATAAAGTAGATTATTTGCAAGAGGAATTGGATAGGGCTCACAAAGAGAAGTTTAAAATGCAAATAGCTAAAAATAGAGAGACCCTTGATGGTGAATGCAAAAAGAAAATAAATGATTGGCTCACTAAAGAGAATAATTCTTTGAAGAACAAATTGATAATACGAGTCATGAAATCAAAGGAAAAATGATTGTTGAATAATGCTTGTATGTTATGAGTGATCTAGGTAAATCTTCCATAAGTATTAAACACACACATATGGATGCTCCACCTAGACATAATGCTTAAAAAGGTCTAAACTTTAGAAACCACATGAATAAGAAAAATACCAAATTGGTCTCAACAATTTTCAAACTAGTTTAAAAAACCTGCTTTACTTATGGAAAATTTGGTCATGTTAATTATAGATGTCCAATTGAAAAACTCATTGTACCTAGTTTGATTTGGATGATAAGGTGGGACAAAATGTTTTTACCCCACCTTATTATTCGTTTGGTTGTAGTGATAATAAACACTTAGTCCCGCATGAATACCAAAAGCCCATACTTATATATGCAATTTTCTTGATAAATTAATCTACCACCCCTCCATGGGATTATTTACACATAGGTCTGCTCCTTGTGTTGAAATATCTATTTACCCTTTAATTTATTAAACTAATTATCATAATATCCCCTTTTTATTATTCAAACTAAATTTGTCTTCTATTCTTACCTTCCCCAAATCCCGTGTTTCTTAACTTGGGGCTCCTTGGGGCTCCAAGTAATTTCTTCTGCAAGCTCTGCAAGGTATTTTAGTTTTTTTAAATTGGTTTTTGAAATCTCAAGCAAGGTAGTACCTCATCTATTCATTCCAAAAGTTTGATAAAAAAAATTCCCAAAAAATTGGTCATTAGTGAGTCCTAGTCCTATTCATCTACTAAATTTAGTTTAGTCATGGAAAGTCATCATCTTCCTCGAAAGGTCCAATCATTGTTCAGGATGGATGAACTTAATATGCCAAACTTTAGATTTAAATAAGTTGCTATTTCAATTTCTGCATTGACATGTGGATGTCTTCTTCATGGTCATGTTATTTCTTTTGGTTTGAATTCATGGAATTATCACAATATGCTTCTTGAAGTTTTTTTTCCCCCTCTGTACATGGTTGATGCATTATGATAAAACAATGAAAAGCTTTTTAGTTGCTTTAGTTTTGGTTGAATATTGGTGAAATCCTAGTAACTGGACTTTTAATTATGATGATGATGATGATGATGATGATGATGATGATTATAATAATAATAATTATAATTATAATTTATTATTATTGTTGTTGTTGTTGTTGTTATCGAGACAGATGAATTATAAATTTTATATTTGAGTAAGAGACAAAAAGATAATTTATTAGATGTAGTCAAGATGATTTAATATTGAATCAAACAGAACAATTATTGTATTAGGACCCTTTTATAAGTTTCCCCTTGATCTTATGAATTTATTAATATTTACCCCCCTTTTTGCCCTTTGGTAAGTCCTACGGACTTATGCCTCCTTTGTGTTCTCAGTTCTTTTCCCCAAGTAAGTCGTAACAGGTAGCAACTGGAGTGCTACAAGTTGTATTATGTTGTAAGCTGAATTCTAAGACATCTCATGAAGATGATTATGCTTGTATGGGCTCTGATTACAGGTGATAGTCGTAGACCTAGACTTATTATGTACTTTTGGCATGTGTAAATAAACTTAGTATCTTATTAGTACCTATTCGAGTTGTTAAGATTTTAGTGCTAGTAACTATATAACAGTTTTGTAATCCTTGCGGAATGTCATATAGTGAATTGTAATCGTAAGTTGGCATGAATGGTTTTTGAGTTGATATGTAGCTATTTGAATTGGAATTTTGGATTTGTGTATTTGTTATAAATTATTAAATTAAGATCATAATAGCACCTCGGCCTGAAGTAGTCACCTCCCTATAGAGGAGCTACAAATGGAAATTCATCAAAAAAATCTGAAAGATATATTTCATCAAAAAAATTGATTGGAAAAATGATATTTTTCTAGTTGTTCAAGCAAAAGTCAATTAGAAATTTGAAGAAACTAATACTAAGTATAAAAAAATTGTCAATAAACATAGACATTTCCTTCCTTCTGAAGAAGGAGATGATATTGTGGGTTTTCTTGAGGAAAAATAGATTCTCAGTTGGTAGTTACAACAAGTTGCAATTGTAGAAATATATGGTGGAAGGTGGAATTGTTACTAGAGAGCATGGCTATTTCCAAAACTTTTTAATGTGGTTGATCCTTATCTTAATATCATCCATCCAATAAGTATTTGCATCCATAAGACATTGATAACTTGAGGTAAACTAAAGTAGGAGAAGAACTAATACAGAATTTAGAGAGAATCTTGATTGAAGTATTTTGAGTGATCTTCTCATTGATTTTCTGCACGTGAAAAATATTTGATGCCTATCATTTAGATAGATAGTTTTATCTTTAAGATTTTTTTTACTCTTTGTTGATAAATATGACATTTATTTTGATTTTAAATTTTGTATTACTGTTTGGGGAGTTGGATATTTAGATTAAACCTGAATTTGTTTTCCATGATCTTATGCTTATCAATTAGAAAATTAGGATTTTTGATAGGCTTATAAACATACAAGATTGTGTAACTTGTAACACACAACTTGAGCGATAAAAGTTCTTCTTTGGTATTCCCTTCATGAGGAAGACTCTTTCCTTTAGTTTTCCTTTTTCATGTAATCGAAATCAATCTAAATTCTTAAACTTAGAAATCAGACACGTACGTTTAGGAAACAAGACTACTACAATTCGTAGAAAGTTGTTTCCAACAATAATAAAAAAATTCAAAGTAATAAATCACTCTCAAACAGGAGCTAAGAAGCGTCTCAGTGTATTGTCACTAACCCTATAATTGATTGTCCTCTTCTTTCACAACTAACTCCTCTGTAAAAATGGTTATAAAATGGTATCAATGATAAAGCATCCACTAAATAGTTTTTTGATCTTCTATCATATCTGAGCAAGTTACGCATGTAGTACATAAGAAAGACACGATAAGAAAATACTGCTTTTCTTTCGAATAAAGCAAAATAACCAACTTTCAATGATAACACAATTTGAAAAAAAATGTACAATATACCGTGTTATAGCTTTTTGTGTTAAATCATGCTAACGACCATAAAATCATTTTTATTAAGACATTTCAAAAAAAACATTTTTAGAAGTTTTAGGATTCTAAATCCAACTGCAACTAGGAAGTCATACATATCAAAACAATTTCAAAAAGTATTTAGATTGTTGTTTTTCTTTCTTAACAAAAAAAAAAAAAAATTGAGTGAATCAACTTTCAAAATATATAGTATGTGATCACTTTTTGTAATTCAGACTTCTTCCAAAATATATTTTGAAAGACTTGCGTTTTGGAACTTTCAAAACTTAACAAAAATTCATTACATTTTGCTTAATTATGCTCATGACCTTTTGGGATTCCAATTATCACTATAACCCGAAAATGGGGTTAGAGATTTACTACTATAACATGTAGGCAATAAAAAATTTATTACTATAATCGGATAGCATGATCAAAGATTTGTTATTATAACTTGGAAGTGTAGCCAAAAGTTACTACTATAGTCCAATACCACAATCGAGAAATTGCTACAATAACTTAATTCCCATGGTCAGAAATTTACCACTATAACCCCGTAGCACGATTGAAGATTGCTAATATAATTGAATAACTCAATCATAAATTTTGCTACTTTAACTTGGTAGTGTGATTAGGGGCCACATATTCACACAGAGCCAAATCATTGATTGATTTCTTATTTAGAAAATAATTTTTTTCATCTTTGTAAAGATATAAGATCACATGACATGCTTTACTTATGAGAAATTCTAACATAACATGCCCAAATTCCTTTGTTATAGAAAAATTATTTGAAAAAGAATATATTCATTTATCTAAGAAAAAACATTTTAACAGCAAATAGAAGGGAAAGAAAACAACTTAGTTAGTTATAAAAAATCTTAATATAGCATGATTAGATCCTCTTTCGTACAGAAAAATAATTTATACAGAGAACTTACATATTTGTTTTGAAAAATATTTTAAAAAATAGATGAGAGAAACTACTTATCCATCTCAGATTTTCTTTGGTTTAATCCATGCATTGCTTCATATTACCCAAATCCTATATAGAAATACATCATAATAAATTAAGGTCCTACATGTACCTAAACAAGTTAGAACATAATATAGTATAAATAGATTAAAGGTCTAAGTACTACCTCAAAAACTTGAATCAATGGATTATGAGGTTCTTCACCTTAATTCCTCTTCACTGTCTTTCTCACCCATGACAAATTTTGCTGAAAATTTTGAAATATTTATGGGGATTTTTTGTATGAAGAGGCATGACACCAAATATGGGTTTCTAGGTTTCATATTACCTTATAAGGTTTTAATAAGTCCATATGTCTAGATACTTCGTGGGAATCATAACCTATTTAGTATATATAGGGTTTTAAAATGATGAGAAGAGCCTCCAAATGATGCTTTTATCCATAATTTAAATATTAAAAAATAACATAGGTACTTTTAATTAATTAACATGGACCTAAACCCTTACAATACAAATATAATTTATCATCTTATACAGTAGTTAGCGCTTAACAATATGGAATAAATTAAATAGTTTAGGCTGAGTATTATAAAATTGGAATTAGTTTTTATAATTATATCATGTAACTATAAGCTCTAAAATTATGTCATAATATTAGCTCTATCGCTGGTCTAGGATTAAATACCTAATTAACTAAATTATATCAAAATGCGATATGGACATAAGATTAGTATTTCTTCACTATAAAGAGAAAATCACATATTCATTGAATGGTTGTATTGAATTATTAATTTCCCAAAAGAAAATGCATTTTTCTAGACATCATTTGTCCACTTCCAGTTTTGTTCACATACTAAATAGATAAATAAAATCATGGCCTACTAATAAGTTAAGCCAAATAATGTTCGCTACATGACTAATGCATAACTTCAACATGTGTAATAGTAAATTGATGTCTTCAATTGCTAACTTAATTATTGACTTGAAACTCAATCGATGAAGCCTCATCAAGTAATTGGCATCTTATTCAGTAATATTGCAAACTGATAAACTCTATACCTTCAATCACCACTAAGCATTCCTTATAAAATTATTAAGCAAGTGTTAAGCTTAATCTAATGTTTTCAAGAACTTAAATTATGATTTTTTTTTCTTTTTAATTTTTCTTCTTCCAAATTAAGATTGAAGGTCTATGTTCTCGAAATTGTAAAAAAAGCAATTGAAGTACCTAAAAAAAGACTCCTAATATGCTTCAAGATGAATGCAATTTGTTTCCAATATTTACTTTTTATTGAAATCTCATCAGTTGATAGAGCTTTAAGTAAATTGCATGCTAAGGTTTCAAAAAAACAGTAACTAAAAATATCGATGAAAAAGTTAAACCAACTACAATTTATCTACTTTTCATGACAGCAACATCGTTTATGTCTATTTTATTTTTTCAGAAGATAGAAGCTCACTACTAATTATTTACTTTTGCATTCTAGATCCTATGATATTGAGGACCAGCCTTAAAGAAATTATTATAGTTCTTAAATAAGCTAAATAACCAAGATATATTTATGAGATATTGTAACACCCCTGACAAATATCTCATGATTAATATGAATTTATACATTATCATTTTATTTTTATGAATTTTTTATTAATTAAATATTATTTTTTTAATAATATTGGGGTCAATTTGTAAATTTTGAAAACCTAATGGAACTAAAATTTGAAAAGTTAGGGACTTGCATGGAACTTCTCTAGTCAACTAGGGTTTATATGTTATTTTATTAATTAGAAGACTTAATTTGATCAATTTAATATATACTAAGGACTAAATTGCAATTATAAAGAGTTGAATTTTATAAAAGACATGTTTTCTTCATTTTTCTTCACCATCGCTGAACCATCTTTCTCTCTTTCTTATTTTTCTCACCATTACCAAAAGCTATCATCTACGAACATCTCTCCCATCCAACACCACTAGCTACTTCTCCTTGCCTCCGAAAACCCCATCACCAACACACACACAACCCAGCACCAGTGGAACTCCTCAGCTTTGGATACCTATAAAACTAGCCGCAGTAGCAAGTGAGGAACCACGAAAGGATGGCATCAGAGGGGCAGTCTAGGCCATGTTTCTAGAAGCCGTTGGTTCAAGGAGTGAGCTAGCAGCCTTGCATTAAGGAGTAACGTGGCGGCAGCAACGAAAATCAGAGTTATAGATGTGGTGGCGAAAAAGTAATGTTGATGACCATTTTGTACTCAAAACTAAAAACTAATCGTACTGTTGGACTTAGGAGGATGAAATGTAGCGACTGGAAGTGGTTCTGACATTTTTCAACGACGATGGCCAATGGCGACAGCTACAGTTCTCTTTATTTGTTGAACCCCAGTGAGGGTCTGCCAATTTGACACTTTTCATACTATCTGTTTTCTAATAAACCCCTCGTGTGGGTTTCTTATATCTGTTTTATTTTTGTTTTGGTACCATACTCTAATTTGTTTGAAATCTAGAAATTGTTTGAATTCCAATTGTTATTTATTATTTGATAAGAACGCCCCTGTGAAGGCTATCATTTGTTATAAATTTCAATTTCTATCTACTCTGGCATCCAGAACTTTTATCATATTATTCGATTTTGTTCCTTGTATCCCTCAGCCTTGCCAGTTGATCCCGTATTTCTTGTTCATTTTCTATCATGTTAGCTGTTCAAGAAATCTTGTCAGTACAATTGAGTTTGTTATATATAGTTGTACTGGCTGAATTCCTTTCTAGCGGAATACTTGGATTATTATTCTTGAATAGCCTTGCTGGCTAGTATATTGATGTTCAGATTATATCTCTTTCTATTCATATTATTGTCTAAAGGTTTACAATTTTATCTGTTGGTATTATATCTTTTAACCCATAGGGACACCATGGGCTGTTTCCAACTCATGGAACAGTATGGGCGGTTTTCACCCAAAGGGATGCCATGGGGGGTATGGGCTTAGGAACTAGGTCCAAAAGACAATCGGGTGGAATAGAATTGATGGACACATGTCTTTTCGGCTAGAACCCATAAAATAATCCTAACTTACAGAGAGCCAATTGTGAGTGTCGGGATTTGGCATGCTGTCGACCATGCTAGAAGATATGTTAATTACCTACCAAGCTGAGTGCTCGAGCATTAGACCGATAAGGAAGTATTATTCCTACGGTACCAATATTCGATACTAGTATCTATACAGTCTATTAACTTGATGTTATATGTACCTAGTAAAATGTTGATTTATGTTAGAAGTCTTATTGTTATTGAACTATCTTTGACTATTATCTATCATTTTCCTTCCTATTGTTATTAAGGTGTTGATCAATAGTTGTACCTCGTTAACTTTCCTTTTAACTCGTATAGTATCTTTTCCCTCACTAAGTTCCTAGGACTTACGCTCTTTTGTTGTTATTTGTTTTCAGGCAAAATCGAGTGAGAAGTTAGGGTTCATGCCTTTAGGTTTGGATGTTATCTTGTAATAGATTAGGTGTCAGGTGGTGTATCTAATTCACCTGATCTAGATAGCTATTTGAAGAATGTTATGGGAATGTATATATTTTCCTCTATTAAATGTTCTTTTGGGTTAGGATGACTTGTTCTCCTTTGAAATGGTTAAATTATGGGTTTCCTAGTAATTATTTGAATTATATTTAAGACTGAATTGGTAACACCTCAGCTTGAGTGTTGTCCTGAGAGGGGGGTTTTACAGGTATGATTAACAATGCTTCTAATTGGAATATATATTGTTTAAATCTATTACTATAATGATTTACAAAAACACTTGGAGTATTACAGTCATGCCACGGTTGAGTTTCCTATTTTTCCTTTTCCTAATCCTGATCATCGTAATAGAAGATAAGATTTTGTAGTTTTAGACAAGGAATGACTTACCAAGGCACACCACACTATAAGAAGAACGAAAATCAGTGATACTATAAGAGATGTCGATGGTTATGTGTATTAAATGACAAAAGATATCTTGTTTTGTTACTCTAGTGGTTTTTGAAAATTCAATAGTTATATATAAAATTTGGTATTTAAGTTGGCACCATTGATAAATAGTGATATAACTTTAATGACAACCTAGGGATGATTCACAAATTATAATGATAATTTTTATTATCATTAAGTTGTCCTTATAGACTTTTCGTTGATGGCAACAACTTAAAACATTGACTTTTGTAACTATTAAAGTCATACTATAACAAAACAAAAAGCATTGTTATTAGAAGTAATAATTGATAACAAAATAAAAGTTAGTGTTATTTGATGATATATTATTAGTGATAATTTTTATATTGTCACTTATCTTTTTGTCACTAATACATATCATGTTTTTTGTATTGTTATTGGTGATAAAGATTAGTATTTTAAATTGTCACTACTAGTAATTAGTAATTTATGTATAATTATAGCCTATTGATAATAAAATTATCACCAAATTTTTTTATAATGTTTTCATTGTTACTAGATTGTGACTTTTTACATATAATCAGTTACTGACTTAAATATGAATTTTGTCACCATTAAGATTTTCAAAGTAATTAGTGTGGTAAAAATAAAGTCTTTTGTCACTTAATCTATATAATTATCAGCAACTTTTGCATTATCATTTTTTATTTTGTCACTATTTTTTTCTCTTATAGTGATATATATGTAGTATAAGATTGAAAGTAATGCACCTCCCCAAGAAAGACCCTCCTACTTGAATGTAAGGCCTTCACTAGGACAACTAGAGATATGTGTTATATCACATAACAATTAATCAAACAATTATTGATGTAGATGCCATCATTTCATATTTTAGCATTAATTTGAAACCATTATTGTTTTCTCTATCCTAAAAATATGTGTCTTTCAGTATTTTATGAAGTCTATGAGGTCTTATTCTTATGCAGTTTTCACACCTCACAGGCTCACCTGCCATGATCTTGGTTGCCTTTGAGGCCAAGAAGTGGACACACTTCCTACATTGAGAATGTTGGAGATATCTACGTACATACATTTAACATATATATATATATATTTCTATCCTAAATTTTTTGTTCTTAATCTTATTTTCCTTTTGGAAATCCTCAAAGCAAAGCTCAGTTTGCAAAATGTTTTTTTTTTTTGTCTCGAAACTATCATCTAATAACATTAGGATTTCCTTTGAAGAAAAAATTTTGATTATGCCTTTCTTGAACAATAGATTGATTTAACCTTGCATGGTAGATTTCAGTTTTAACCATGTGTCTAGTGCAAAATTTGGAACTTCCCATGATTAGAGCCAAAGATATTTTTGGTATGTTACCATTGCACCATCCAAGGAGGAAATTGAGCAATCAAAGTCACGATTGAGGATCTCACACTTTATTATTTAAGAAAGAAGAGTTCCTAGTGAAAAGGTAGTGAGTGCCATTCTATGAGAAGAGGATTGTTCCTTTGCTCTATACTTTGTATTTTCCCAAAACCCCAATATAGTATGTTGAGTGTTCCACTACCACTTTGTGTGGTTTTGGTAAGTTAGCGTTGCTCATTGTACTTGTTCCATCTATTTTATTAATAATACTTGCAGGTTCAAAGTCCCAATTCTGCTTGCTTGGGTAGTAGATTAGGCTTGCCAAACCACTATAATCATTTTATCTCGTTATCATATTTCTGCTTTCTTTGGAATTTCAGTTATATATGAAAGGTTTAGTTACTGTTTGGCTTCTTTGAGTCTTTTATCCTTTTGGGTCCATATACCCTTTCAATTGGCATCGAAGCTGAGGGCTCAAATATATAAGTTTAACAACTTGAGCTAAAAGTTCCTGATAGCTTCTTCTAGCTTTGATATGTATACAGATGGTCAATTCAACACAAGTCCCCATCTATTCATTAAGACCAACTATTCAACATGGAAAAAAAAGGATTGAGGAATTCTTCATAGCACTGGACTATGATTTATGGAGCATAGTTGTTGATGAGCCTCTTGTTCCCTCCAACAAAGGCAAATCCTCAATAGGAATACTGGAAATTACCCCTAAGGACAAAAGAATGTTCTCAATGAATGTAAAAGCAAAAAATATCCTTTCATGTGCTCTAGTTAAGCAAGAATACACTTGTGTGAGCACAGGCACTTCCGCCAAGGATATGTGGAACATGCTTCAAGTTAACCACGGAGGGACTTCACAAGTAAAGTTAGAGCTATTGCATTACTTAATCACAAATATGAGATGTTTTCTATGAAAATGGTGAAACAATGAGTCAAATGTGCGCTCAATTCATGGAGATAGTGAATCCCATGTTTGCATTAGGAAATACAATGTCTAAAAGTGAACAAGTGTGGAAGATCTTAAAATCTCTACCAAAGGAAAGGAATCCTAAAGTTAGTGCAATGCGTGAGGCCAAAAGTCTTGAAAAACTAACTATGGGAGCGCTAATAGATTCATTCACCTCTCACAAGATGATACTTCTTAGCAAGGAAGAAATTTTCAACAAGAAAAACAAGAAAAGCATTGCCTCCAATACTGAACAAGGAGAATATAATGATGATCTTGGTGACATGGATGAAGAAATGGTCAATAAAGAAATTGCCAAGACAACTAGGCTGCTTTGATAATTTACCTAAGTTAGAAATAGCTTCAAGAGAGACCCCAGAACAAACACAAAAAGAAATAATAGGGAATTTCAATCTGAGCAAATCATTTGTCATGAATACCATGAAGTAGGGCACAAAAGGCAAGACTGCCCAAAACTGAAATAGAGTCCAAAACTGAGAGAAATTCAAAACAAAGATCTATAACTATCACTCGAGATGATTCAGACTCAGATTAGTTTTATAATGAAGAAAATTGTCTCATAGTTGATAGACAGGTAAATTTACTATCTTAACTAAGTTCGAACAATTTTGACGTTGATTATGATAAAAATCCTGATATTCACATAGAATGCCATAGTTAACTCACTAAACTTCAAATAGAAATAAATCTCTTTAAGGAACAATTAGAGAATACTCTTAACGAAAAGGAAGAATAGTTACATCACTATGATAGAATCATAAAGAAAAACTTTGAGGAAAGAAATAGGCTAGTTGAGAAAAACAGTATCTTGAAAATGAAATTTGATTTTTAATTGATAATAATTATAATTTGTAAAGATCTCTAAAGGGCAAAATAAAATTGATTCTAGTTATAGAAACACAATATTTCTCAAAAAGACTTATCACTATTATTCTAGAAAAGGTCACATGGCTCACAAATGTCCTATAAGGAGAAAATTGGAGTCAAGTATATATGGGTGTCAAAGTCTAACAACTCAGGACCTAACAAAAAATGGTTACTTAAATTCACAAACTCTTGTGTTGCAACAATCAATCAAGAGGAAAGTTCAAATGGATCTTTGGTATTTGGATAGTAGATGTTCTAGACACATGACAGGAAATAAGTCATTCTTTTGTGAAATACAAGAATATAATGGAGGAAATGTATAAAACACAAAAGGAAAAATCATTGGCAAGGGAACAGTAGGTATTAAGGATGGAACTTCCATTGAAAATATATGGCTAGTTGATGGGTTGAAACATAATCTTCTCAACATAAGTCAATTATGTGATAATGGTTACTAGGTACACTTCGAACCCTCAAAATATGTAGTAACCAAGCATGATGAAACCATTTTTACTGCAATTAGACAAAGAAACATATATTGCATAAATCTAGATGATTTGTCCAAGCAAAATGTTGAGTGCCTAGTTGCTACTGATGAATTTCGCTAGACGTAGCATAGACGTGTTGGCTATGCTAACATGAAACTCTTAAATCATTTGGTTAAAAAGGATTTGGTGAAAAGTATTCCCAAGATAAAGTTCACATAAAGCAAAATACATGATGCATGCATGAAAGAAAAACAAGTGAAAACTTCTTTTCAACCAATACATGACATCGCATCATCAAAACTAGTGGAACTTTAACGTCTTGATTTATTTGGACCCATGAAAACATAATCTCTTGGAGGAAATAAATATGTTTTTTGTCATAATTGATTATTTCACTCAACATACATGGGTAAGATTTCTTATGCATAAAAATGGAGCTTTGCATTATTTCATTAATATCTCAAAGAACATCCAAAATGAAAAGGGGCTTATGATTAAAACCATCAAGAGTAATCATAGCATGAAATTTGATGATCATAACTTTGCTATTTTTTGTAATGATCTTGGATACACTCCCAACTTCTCTGCTCCAAGAACAACCCAACAAAATGGGGTGGTTGAAACAAAAAATAGGGTTTTACAGGAAATGGCTCAAACAATATTGAATGAGTATGATCTTCACAAGCATCTCTAGGCTGAAGCAATCAACACAACCTGCTACATCATCAGCAGAATCTTTCTAAGACCTTTTATAAAAAAGACTTCCTATAAACTCTGGAAAGGTAAGATACCCAACATATCCAATTTCACATATTTAGGTGCAAGTGTCACATCTTAAATGATAGAGATCACTTTGATAAATTTGACTCAAAATCATGTGAGAGAATATTTGTTGGATATTCAACAAATAGTAAAGCATATAGAGTTTTCAACAAAAGAAAAGGATAACACAAAAATTCATGCATATGGTATTTGATGAATTTGACCCTCTACTAGCTAAGGATTCCTTAAGCATAGAAACAACAGGTTTTGATCAAGTGACACAAGCACTTCAACAAGAAAAAGAAATATCCCAAAATCGTACTAAGATAGCCTCAACTTCAAATGGAACTTCCGATGACAGAATTTGAGATAAAATCAACAAATTCAAACATGCATCAAGCTATCCTACACAAAACATCATTGGGGATCCAACTACTGGAATCACAACAAGGTCCAAAATTAAAACAAATGATTCACAACTCTCTAAACTTGTGTATCTATCCTATGCAAAACCATACAATATAAATGAAGCACTGAATGACAATTCTCGACTGAGTTCAATGAAAGAAGAACTCAATCAGCTTGAGAAAAATCAGGTTTGGAACTCGGTAAGGAGACCTGAGAATCACCCACTAATTGGTACTACATGGGTTTTTCAAAATAAACTATGACCATGCTGAAGTTGTTAAAGACAAAGCTATATTTGTTGCAAAAGGGTACTCTCAACAAGAGGGTATTGATTATGATGTAACTTATGCACCTGTTGCACGATTTGAACCTATTCGCATATTGCTAGCCTATGCATCACATAAAAAACTTCACTCTTTGTCAAATGGATGTTAAAAGTGATTTTTTAAATTGACATCTAAAAGAAGATATCTTTGTTGAACAACCTTTTGTTTTCAAAAATTCAAATTTTCCAAACCATGTCTTTAAATTATCAAAAGCTCTCTATGGTTTGAAGCAAGCTCCTAGAGCATGGTATGATTGTTTGAGCTCTTTCCTTATCTCAAAAGGTTTTTGGCATAGGTAAAGTAGATACTACATTTTTAACAAAAACATCACATATATATTTACTGCTTGTTTAAGTGTATGTGGATGATATAATTTTTTGTGTTACTCAAAATGATGTTTGTGATGCCTTTGTGTCATGCATGAAAATGGAATTCGAAGTGAGTATCATGGGTGATTTAAATTTCTTCCTTGGGCTTCAAATCAAACAAACTACTAAAGGCATTTTCATATTCCAAGAAAAATATACTAAAGAACTACTGTAGAAATTCAAAATGGAGGATTGTAAAGAATCTAATGTTCCCATGGCTGCATCCACAAAACTAGAACTTGATCTTGATGGCAAAGGGGTGGATGAAACAACATATAGAGGCATGATCGAAAGCTTACTATATCTAACTTCCAGTCACCTAGATATATTATTTGCCACTAGTTTATGTGCTCGATTTCAAGGTCAACTAAAGGAGTCACTTCTCAAAGCTATCAAAAGAATCTTTCACTATCTCAAAGGAAATCACCAATCTTGGCATTTAGCACCCTCAATCTAAAACTTTTAATCTACTTGGATATTCTGACGCTGACTATGCAGGGTGCAAAATTGATCGAAAAAACAATATTGGAAACTACTAACTACTAGGGTCATATCTAGTAAGTTGGTGTACAAAGAAATAAAACATAGTGGTAATGTCAACAACTAAACCTAAAATAGATGGTGCTAGGTAATTGTTGCTTAGAGGTATTGTGGATGAAATAGACACTCAACAATTATGGATTACAATTCTCTTGCAAATCTATTTTATATGATAACACTAGTGTTATTTGCATTACAAAGAATCCAATTTATCACTCATACATGAAGCATATAGAAATCAGGAATCACTTCATTAAAATCATGCACAAAAGGGTGATGTTCGCATAACTTTCATTGAGACACAAAATCAATTGGCTAACATCTTTGCTAAGCCACTTGCAGAAGATAGATTCTATTTTCTCAAACAAAAATTAGGGATAATTTCCTCTCCTTTTTCATCATGATGTATATTTGGTATGTGCATCTCTCCTTATATAATATACTGGTTATGTGTACATCTTTTTAGCAAAAATATATTTTCCTTCCAAAATTATTTACACATTGTGTCAATTTTTTTAAAAAATATTTCTAAGAGGGAAAAATTAAACTTCTCCTCTTCCAGCACAAAAACCCACAAAAAACTTCTCCTCTTCCAGCACAACTCTCATTGGGACCTCTATCTTTCCTTTATCTCTTCAATGGCCAAACCCTTGTCCCACCAACACTTCTCATCTTCGTCATCAGTGGCCACTAGTCCGAAATCATTATCCTCAAAACTAGTTGATTACAAACTACTCCCCCTCCATCTTTTCACCTACCCTCCTTGGTGGAAACCCTAAATGTTTGCTATTCCTTATCTCCAAGGACTCGGCCCTCCTCTTTGCCTCCTACGTTTCATACATTTACTGATTCTTTGTTCAAAAATTGGGACTTCAAGTCTATTCCAAAACCTATTAAGTTTCCAAAGCCACATGCTAATAATTTCTTCTCACTAATATCATGGCTCAAAAGCTTAACTGCAGGTGTGCAATCGACTTCTCCAATATCCCTCTAGCTCTTGTCCTTACCTGGGTTGATCAAATAGGCTGGAAATACATTATGCAAATCGATGAGACAGCTTACCCTCTTTTTATTTGTCTGTTCTACGCCAACAATAATCATGCTAACTCCTTACTTCAATCGACTATTCTTGGCATCCTAGTTTCCCTCAATATTGAAAAACTTAACGATACCTAGGGCTTCCAAATTCTGGTGTGAAATTCTTCGCCTGTGGTGAATGGTGTCATCTTGAGCGTTTTAATCTTAACCATGCCAAGCAACTATTTTGGAATGGAAAATCTCCCAAACTAGCCATTGGTGTTGCTTTGAAACTCCTTCCCATTGACTACTTTTTCTTTCATCACCTCGTCATGCTCTATCCTTTATAGATCTTCTATTATTAGGGTTTACTCCACCAACAAGAACAGATTAGCTGTTTTTCGTTTGTACATGGTAGTAACTAAGAAAACTATCAACATTAGCTATATTATTCCACACAATATGATCTATGCCCTTCATCATGCTTCTAGAAATGTGCATTACTACATGCTTTTCACTCATCTCCCTTGCCCTGAGCATATTTTTCTCCTATCTACATGGGCTGAAGAGCCTATGAATGGAAATTCATTGACCTACCCACCTCAAAGAAATAAAAATTCAGATTCGTGAAGATGGGGTCTAGTTTAAGGGAACTTCCACATGGCCACTATTCTTTTTACTCCTCGACGAACTATTCGTTGAAACACTAGCAAAAAAATCTATACATCTCTAATGACTGTGTTCAAGATATTGACTCTATAGGCTCTAAAGGAGTAACTTCCAAATGGGAAAACAAGCCGCTAGATGTTCTGACACCTAATCTCTTAACTATTGTTCAGGGCATTACTTTCTTTATTGACCGTCTGGATACAAAGCTTTATGAATTTGTTAGCTCAGTAGAATATGATTTTCAGGGTGAAAAACCAAAATCTCTGAACTTCATGATGAAATAAAGGACCTTCGCTTTTCCCTCCGCAAGCATTCCCACAATCGCTAAACTTTTTGATGATAAGGGGGAGAGCTTACTATTGTTCTACTAAATCTCTAGCTGCTTTAACTGATGGTTTGCTTAAGTTTGATACTGCTATGTCTTGCTTAAGTCTACTATTGCTATGTTTTGTCAAACTGCTATGTTTTATCACTGCCTTGTTGGCTAAACTAATGTTTTGATTAAGTTTGCTACTACTATGCTTTGTCATTGTTTTTTGACATGCTGAACTGAGGTCATTGAACTGATTTACTGATGTTTACTACCTACATATTACTAATGCTATGCCTTTTGCTTTGATATGATCTCATAAGTTATAAATTTAGCATACATGCTTCTATCATACTTATCTATTTGGTATGTAGGCTCTCTAAATAAAGGAGAACAATGATTGTGCATGTCTTTAAGTATTTAGAAATTGACCCATGTAGTAGTTTATTTAGATAGGGGAGAACACCAAAAAGGACATAATCAAAAAAGGAAGATTGTTAGGATTTTCTTTGAAGACAAAATTTTGATTACGACTTTCTTGAACAATGGATTGATTTAACCTTGATATAGCAAAATTTGCAACTTCCCATGATTAGAGCCAAAGGTATTTTTGGCATGTTACCGTTGCACCATCCAAGGAGGAAATTGAGCCATCAGAATCACGATTGAGGATCTCACACTTTATTGTTCATGATGAAAAAGTAGCAAGTGCCATTCTATGAGAAGAGAATTTTCCTTTACTTCAGGGTAAATTGCATTTTTGGTCCGACAACTTATGCCGTTTTCAATTTTGGTCTTATTTTTTTGCACTTTCTCACATTACATCCCATAAGTCTATTTTTTCCTCAATTTAAGTCCTGAAAGGGGGTTTCGTCCAATAATTAACGAAAAAGTCACGTGCCACTCACGTGGCCGTTAAACTTGTTGCTTTCTTGATCCCATAAGTTAGGTCCGTTTGCATTTTTGGTCCCAACGATAGCTTCAATAAATTTTTTGCAGAAGAAGAAAGAAAAATAGTCGCAAGTGAAGATGCCATTTATTTTCGTGGCACACCGTCTTCATTGAAAACCTCATGGACAAATGAAAATCCAAATAGGAGGTTTCATGGTTGTACTTTCATGAATAATAGATGTGATTTTTTTGTTTGGAAAGACCCTCAAATGTGTGAAAGAACAAGACAAGTGATACTTACGTTATAGGATGTTGAATGTAATGAAGAAAAGTTGTTAAAACTTCAAAAAAAATTATTAGAGCTGTCATTGGGACAAAAAATATAAAAATGAGACTGACTTATGGGACCAAAAATGTAACAATTTTAATGGCCATGTGAGTGGCACGTGATTTCTCTATCAATTATTGGACAAAATCCCCTTTCAGGACTTAAATTGAGAAAAAATAGACTTATGGGATGCAATGTGAGAAAGTGCAAAAGAATATGACCAAAATTGTAAACGGCCTAAGTTGTGGGACAAAAAATGCAATTTAGCCTTTACTTTACACTTTGTGTTTCCCAAAACCCCAATATAGTCTACTGAGTGTTTCCACTACCGCTCTGTGTGGTTTTGGCAAGTCAGTGTACTTGTTCCATCTATTTTAATAATAACACTTGCAGGTTCAAAATCCTAAGTCTTCTGACTTAGGTAGTGGATAGGCTCGATAAACCAGTATAATCATCTTGTCTTGTTTATTATATTTCTGCTTTCTCTGAATATTTCAATTATATTTGAAAATTCTAGTTTAATTACCTATATTTTGTTTGACTCCTTTGAGTCTTTTACTCTTTTGGGTCCATCTGCTCTTTCAAATAAAATGAAATAAATTTATGATTTTTTTGTTTTTTCCAATGAATTTTTTGCTATAATTCCATATGAAATATATGTTTTTTTTTTTTTAAAAACAAAGCATTTATAAAGTTGCTTTTCAAGCTGCACACTGTCGACCTGGTAGAATGTGAAAGGAAAAAATAAGAAGATTCCCTCGATATTTGTAAAATCAATAGTCTAAAGCAGCACTAAGGATCAAGTCAATCTTTCTTGTTACTTTAAATAAAAAAATCAAGTTGAAAAGAAGATAGCTACATTATTGAAACAAATGTCATTTTGCTTGCATTTTCTGTGTTGACAGGAAATGTTCATTGACTCGAAATATCTATGGCTATATAAATGGCTAATTTAAAGAAGTCCGTTAATTGTTAGGCAACATGCGCACCTTCTTATCATTTTGATCCGTCTGGGTACACTTTGTGTTACATCGATTGAGTTAGCCTCCTGTGTAATACACACTAGCGCGCGCGCGCGTAGTATTTGCGTCTAGGAAATTAATTATGTAAAGCAAAAAAATGATAAATCAGTTTCATCACATTATTCTGGCTGACCAGTTTTTTATGTTACAGGAAACGGCGCATTTGCAACAGAAATTTTCGATTGCAATTCTGTTATTAGAGGGCCTAGTAAGGAATTGCAAGGGAACTCTTTCAAAGCTCAACCAATCGATGCTAAATTAATCGAAACGGAGTTGATTCGTTAATAACTTAAAAAATGGAAAATTTTCCATTGGGTAACAAATTATTTGTTGATAGCTCTTCTCAAATTTTTTTATTATTTTATTTTTTTATTTTTGAGTTTCTGAGTGCCCTGAGCAAACACTTCCTAGTTTTGAAAGTAATGCCTTTACAAGGACAACAACGACACAACAAGATTCTTTTAATAATTCTCTTGAGTTTGTTCTTAGAATGGTTCTGTATGTATCAAACAATTCCTAACGATATTCCATGATTAAAATTATGATCTTAGTTGAAAAGAAATGCCTTAAAATGAGGGGGGGGGGGGGGGTGGATGAAATGTAAGCTAGGATTATATTCTAACTACGATAGCAAATAGAATGAGACTTAAGCGCAATGTAGTATACAAGGGTGGTTTTGCAAATGATCGGCATCACACTTAGTGTAGCAATGAATCTTAGTGTGCATAATTTGAAGTAAGCAAAGATAATTTTATCAATTAAGAAAATATGTCAAAACTATTTAATAAATATATTTATTCTTGAATTTGGGAATTATTAGAAAACATTTTAGAGAGTGAATGTATAGGTCAAGTATGTGGATGAATGAGCTTAGATTCATCTGATATTGAGATCTTGGCATGCCCAATTGAGTAGGAACTGCATTATAGCACATAATCATACTGCATATGCTTCAATATGACGTTATATGAGAAGTGATTAATGAATCCCTATTGCATCATTAGGTGAATCCATATAGATTCTTGTGTCCTTCGAGATTTGGACTATGTAAACTTGACAATATTACTTTAGCATGTTACTAAATGACCATCGACAACCCGTTTGCCCAAACCTTGCACAGTAACATTGTCAAGAGGAAGCTAATTCAAGAGAAATTGAAGAAGAAATAATTTGGTAACACAGTTATATTCTATTGTTTATAGCTTGCATGAGTCACGACTATGCCAAATTGTGTTTAGCTAGTAATCAATTTAGATACATGCTTGGGAGAGTCAAGTATGTTTTATTTACTTTTGGATGAAGGATTTAGGGATGCTCGATTACGGACGATCACATGAGAGTTAGTGAATTTGGCAATGAATTAACCCAACTCTAATTATCATTCAAATATGATAAAGTAAGAGAAGTTGAAAAATAGGTCGAATTTCAAAATTGCAACTGAATTAATATATTTGAGTGAATTTTAGTTTCAGCTAAAATAGAATGACATTTTATTGTAGAATTTTTAGATTCTTCCATATGCAGGAAGCGAAATATGCCTATATATTAAATCCCTTTTCTAATTGCACGAGGCAATTAATATATCGTCTCCCAAAATTTCTCCCAGAATTCCTCTGGCTATGTCTCTCAGTTTATCTATATGAATTTTCTTGCAATATCACCAAGTCTCCATGAATTTGAGGTGTGTGAAGACTTGTGAACCCCTCTCATAGTATTCCACCAAGGCGAGCAAAGAATGTCCATAATTGATCAAATCAAAGCATGCAGAAGAACCTAATAAATAACATAGACTGATAACTTTGGCTGCATACAGATATACCCGATTCTCTATATGTTATGTAATTGATAATTTCCAACAACCAAATGAGCTAGAGTATTGCTGCCAAAATGCACAGAAGCTTGGGTTTTTAAGTGTAAAAGCTGAAGTGGCTTTTCTTGCAGTAATAATCTCCTACTCCAAACTTCCACTATCGACACCACAAAGATTACAGTCTCATGCAAATTTTACCTGAAAGTAAGACAACATTTTGTATTCACAGAGATCTTCAAAGATATCATACATCGAAAGTTGTTGATGATTCCAATAGGCTGCCACTGAAAGTAATTAAGAAATCGATGAAAATAACTTTATGATCTAACAACAAAGTATTTGATAGCCATTAATCTCAGAATCAAATTGGCCAACAAACAAAGAAACAAAAAAGTAATCACTCACAACAGTTACACATTTAGGGAGTTCAGCATAGTGTACAGAACAAAAGGCACCATTTATTCGAGCGACCTAGACCTTGTACAGTTGAAGAAGGATCTCCATCCATCAGGCATCCCCATTAATCTCTTTGGCTGCTTTGCATGATATGCCTGCATGGTGGAAAGGAAGTTTTACAAGTGTGTGGCAGCAAGTTTGGGGTTGCAGTTCAGTTTCTAGAACGTAAAGGATGCAAAAACCTCTGTTTTACTACACCTGTTGTACATGAAGTTTTTTTAGGTCAAGTTCATTCAAGAATTTAATAGAACATAAATTTAGTAGGAAAAATTATCCAATTGGATATTAGTGACACCATTCCTACTTTTCTAAATTTATATCTCTTTCATAGGTTGCGTAGTTCAAATAATTGATGACTAATTAGTTTATTCTCTCTTTGAAGGATTCATTTCAGTAAACTAACAGCCAAACATTCTTGAAATAACTATGTAAATTGTCCAATATTGATATGCAATCACTATTATAGGAGGGCAAATCCTACGTAACGGGAAGCTTTAAAGGGGAATAATTATTTGGAAGTCTTACCTACCAGTCAAGTGAGAATCAAGATGATCATTTGTCAGATGGGTTAATGGAGAGCTTCAATCCACCGGTTTGCCCTTCCTGCTGCCTTTTTTTGGCTTCATAAATTTTCTTGGCTGAGGCTGCTGCATATTTAGAACGATACAAGTCTAACTCTTCAAACATAGGTATATCGGCCAGCCCAATTGGAATTTCTTGGAGATCCTCACAGCTGTGCAGCTCAAGGCGTCTAAGTCTAGGGAAGTGATGACCTGATGCAGCCCAATAAACTAAATCTGTGCGTCCAATGTGCAAGACTTCAAGATGGCGAAAACCGCCGTCAGCTGCCTCCCACAACTTCCCTATGAATGCATAAGCTTTTAGCTTGAGCACCTCAAGGTTCTCCAGCAATCCTAGGATAGACATATGACTCCAATCGAGAAAAGTATCAGACAAAGTCAGGCTCCTCAGTTTCGGAGGGAATTTGTAGGGTGGAGGAAGGCCACGCAATTGGCCTTCCTTAGCTGGACTAGGAAATACATCATTTAGTAGCTTCAGCTTTTCAAGATTATACAATTTTCCCAAAGAATCAAATGACCCACTCTTGCCATCCAGAAGAAAGGCTAGTCGCCCACGAATGCCCAATTTCTTCATATTGCGAGCCCTGTCAAAAACTTCTTCCGTGCAACTGTGTGGCGAAATTGTACCAAGTGTCTGAAGCTTTTCACCTTCTTTACCACTTTTTCCTCCCTTGGGTAAAGTAGCAGATGCATTTGTTTTTAAATGCCTTAATTGCAACATCTTCCAAATGTCTGCTCTGATTTCAAGAGTACGAGATGTTGTACTAATTATGAGAGTTTGTATGTTGAAGAGCTTGGAGAAGGCTAGAGGAAGAATGCCTAATTTGAAGGACAGGGCAATATACCTCAAATGAACCAAATGGAACAGATCAGAAGGAAATCTAGTGAACATGATGGGCTGGACATCCAAGACTCTAAGCAATTTGAAAGCTGCAGGAATGGTTGAAATGTTTTCGGCTGGCAAGGTGATTTCATCCTTCGAGAAACAAATAAAAGAACGGATACGGGGACCATAAGGTTTTGAAGAAAGAAAGTTCAAGACATTGGAATGAATACAAAGACGACGGTACTTAGGTAAGTCAGAAACTGGAGGTTCAAAAACTCCACCACTATTCTTCATTTCTTGGAGGAAATTCTCCCTTTCACTTCCAGCTTCTGTTACGCAGAAATCGCGTAGCATGTTAGGAATGCGGCATGTTTTGGCACTACCATCGAGCTTCTTCTTATCAACTCTTACTAAATTTCTGCTAATAAGATCCTCCAAATAGTTTTCAGCAGTTTCCTCCATGCTGACCCCTGGCTTTTGTTGTATAAATCCTTCTGCAATCCACATCCGGATCAATTTCCACACAGGAATGTCGAAATATTCAGGGAACATCCCCAGGTAGAGAAAACAAGCTCTCAAGTGAAATGGCAATTTGTCGTAACTCAATGATATTATGTTTTCTATGCGTCTCTCTGGGTCCTTGTTAAGATATGTACTCACGTTTTCAGATACTCTTTTCCATGCATTTCTCATTGCACTTATATTATCTGATGCTGAAAACTTTCTGACGAGGATGCCTCCAATGACCACTATTGCAAGTGGCAGCCCATCACACTGCTTTGTAATTACTTTTCCAAGACCTTCCAACTCAGGAGGGCACTCAGGATTACCAAAAACCTCCCACTTGAGCAGCAACCAACTCTCTTCTTGAGTCAAGAATCGCAACTTGTGGGGGGGTCTATTGCGATTAGCAGTGCGAGCAACTTCCTCATGACGACTGGTGATCAAGACTTTACCCATCTCATTTCTCTTTGGCAAAGCAATCTTGAGTGTATCCCAATCCTCACATGTCCACACATCATCCATGACAATCAAGAATTTTCCCCTCTCTAGATGATCAGCAACTAGTCGGGCTAATTCTGCATCAGTTCTGTGATACATGTCCTCAGTTAACCTGGTGAACTCTCTCAGAATGGCAAGAAAGACATCCCTTTTTGTGAAGTATTGAGAAATATAAACCCATATGCGGGTGGGGAATCGGTATTGGATTTCTGGATCATGAAAAATCTTCGCTGCCAGTGTTGTCTTGCCAAGGCCAGGCATACCAATAATGGAGATGACATCAAGTTGCTGAGTCTCTTCATTGAGATAACCTATTAATCTTTCCGCCTCATCTTCAAAACCCACCACATTGTCTTGTCTCACCAGGGGAACCTGGTTAAAAAATTTTAAGGGCTAGATCAATAAAAAAGTTGGGGAACAAAAACTTCCAAGTATCATAGTAATTCCTTGATAAATTTTGATGGCATCCATATTTGAATCATTCTGATCTAGCTTCTAAATTTCTGAAAAGACGTATTTAAGATCTCCGACTAAGACAAGATTTGCTTTTAGCATTTCTAAAATTTCCAAACTAATATTTATGGCCTCTGGATTAAAGGTTGTTGATATAATATGATCAGGAATCAACTCTGAAGACATGCCTGAGGTATACCATAAATTCCAATATCAAGATACCAAATTTAAGAGGCCGGCTTAGCATAGATCAATAAAGATATGAAGAAAAAGAAAAAAAATCATCACCTCTGATTCTTCGGGGCCTTCCCCGTCATCGAAGCTGGCGAAGTCAATCTTGGTCTTGAAGTCGTAGGCATCTTGGATCCTGCGTACAACGGCCTCGGCTTCAGTGACTATGCTGCTGAGCTTCACCGGCGCCTGAAAAGCTCTGAGGAAGTAATTCTTCGACCTGCTCTCGGTGGCCTGGGTCACAAAGGCGTCGATGACGTCCTCGGCCTCGTAAACGACGTCGCAAATCCTGCGGCCGAGCTCTCGCAGGCCCTCGTCCTTCCTCCGCTTCTTGGCGGAGTCCCTGAGGAAGGCTTTGAAGAGGCGGAGATCGTTCTCCAGCCTCTCGACCTCGTTCTTGGCGTCCTTGATCAGATGAGCGTGGTAGAGAAGTAGCTGCTTCAGGTTTTCCAGCAGGAATTCCACTGCTGCATCCGCCATTTTAGCTCTCTGTTCTAGATCTCCTCTCCCAGTCTAAACAATGGAAAGCTAGTAATCAATCATTTGTATATATGTAAATTCCGTGCAATTAATTATTAATAGTCACCTAAATGGCATTGGAGTACTTAAAAGAAAATGATTAATCGGTGATGGGTAATGGGGCAATTTGGTTCGAGACTTGTGGGGCCCCATTTAAGGTAGTAAACGGGTTTTGCACCCAGCGGGTGTCGTGATCCATTTGTTTTTAGACAATACATGAAATCTTCTCCGTATAATTTATGGGATTAATTATATATACATTGGACTAGTGAATCAAAGTATGCCTTGTGTTGTAAACACCTTCATAGACTTCAAAGTATTTTAAGAAGGCCCCTCCCATTTGCTTCCGTTAGTATTAACACAGGTTTGATCAGCTCCTTATTTGTCATGCTTGTATTATATAGGATCCCGCATTTCCACACTTTTGCACAAGAAGGTTTTTGTTTTTCTTTAGGTCTTAGGGTGAATTCTGTGACCTGGCAATTGGGTACCCGTGGATATCCAATTGCGGGTACCAACGGGTTGTAAATTTATTCATTTTTTAACGGGTACGAGATATGGGACCCGTTACCAATCCTCATGGGTAACAGGTAACCCGCAGATACCCATTTTATTTTTTTTTAATTTTTAATTTTTAATTTTAATTTTTATTTTTTATATTTAAAGGTAAACATGATGTTACTCAAATATTAACTAAATAAAATAAAAAAAAAGAAGACTATAAATTTCAAACATTAAATTGAATAAATACCTAAAGCATATTAATAATATCATAGTTTAAAACTTATATCTTAAGTATTTAAAATCTAACAAATTTAAAGTGCAACACATTCAAAAGTTCAAATTTAAATTAACATTACATGCTAAAAATTTTTTGAATTGAAAATTTAAATATCAATTAAACATTATTATTCTTGTGGAAGAAAATGTTATATTCATAGGAATATGCACAATAAATTATTTTAGGATATAATTTAATTTAATTTGCTTTAAATTTTTAATTTATGAAATCAAAAATTAATATTTAGATTAAAAATATTTATATGTAAATATATATAAATATAATATATATATATATATTAAACACTATATATGTATTTATAATATATATATATATTATATTTATATGTATACAATATATATATATTAAAGTACATTACATTCAAAAGTTTTTTAAATTAAAAATCAATCAAACACTGTTGTTTTTGAATCTTGTGGAAGAAGATGTTGCATTCATGCGAACATGCACAATAAGTTGTTTTAGAATATAATTTAATTTAATTTGCTATAAATTTTTAATTTATGAAATTAAAATTTTATATTTAGATTAAAAATATTTATATGTAAATATATAATATATATAATAAAAAAAATTTATTTACGGGTTACCCGCGGGTACGGCCAAAAAATAACGGGTAAATTGGGTACGGATAAAATTACCTGTAATTTTTTGGGTAAGAAAAATAAGGCCCGTTACCCGTATTTTTTTGGGTACCCGCGGGTTTGGGTCGAATTTTGCCAGGTCTATTACCAGTACCATCGTTTAATTCAAGAGAGTATAATTGATTGATAACCAAACAACTTTATAACTCATAACGTTTATAGAGCACAATTACATTAAAACAACTAATACACTAATATGTGAATTGTGCTGACAAGTATATCATAAAAAAATAAAATTATATTTTTACTGATAGCTGTAACTTTTATTTTAGTAATAAGCGCTTGATTATAGTAAATTCTTAATCATATTTATATTGAATTTCTAGCCGTAGCTCAAATACGCAAGCATCTTTTAATTTGCTTCATGTCAACAATCAAAACGTTATACGGCATATTTTATACAATGATCACAATGGAGTTGAACAACTCCCGGATCTATTATGTCATAGAAAAAATAGGATTTTTGTATTTTTTTTTCCTTCTCCTGAGAAAGCACTTTTTTTTTCTTCAGTGTCTAATTCCTTTTTTTAAAAGACTTCAAATAATGATAAATGTAAAAAATAAACCAATTTCATAGCTTTTTGTTCAATTTCTCATGGAATCAAAGTTTTATAAGTATAGTTCAATCAAAAACTGAATTTTGTTTGAATCTTTTTGCTAAAAGTTCAAGTGCTGAAAATGAATATGAACTTTGGATCAAACTCGATCTTATTGATTTATTATATATTTTTTACTTTTAGTACTTTTAGTTAATTTATTAAATACATATAAAATTACAAAATAATTATAATAAAAGAACTAACAATCTCAATACACATCAAAATAATCAAAATCAAATTCTATCCATAATAAAATGACAAATTACCGGAGTTAAATTAAATACAATAAACACTGTCAGATATACATGGACAAATACATAGAAGAACGATGTGTCCTTGTAATCCAAGAGCACAAGTTTTTGCTCAAACAGCTGATTTATGGATTGCCACTTCTTAATTTGTGTAAGAAGCATTGGATGCTCATCTATTAATTGTTGGTTTGGCAAAATGTGAAAAGAAAAGTCAGAAGATTCCCCCGATTTTAGTAAAGTCAGTAATCTAAATGCGCCATTAAATTGCAGAATTAAACTAATCTTAGTTGTTAATTTTAAAAAAATCAAGTTGACAAACTGATAGCTATGTTATTGCGATCCAGGTCAGCATGTATGAACAAGTTGCATATTGTTATTATTTTCGTCGGTTTGGATACACTTTATGTCACATGTACTGGGTCAGCCGATATTATCATAACATATTTATATAATATTGAAATCTAAAAATCAATTGAGAGAATATCTGGATGAGCTTATAATTTTCTTATAATATTTAATAATATTTTTTTAAATTTATAAAATATTACAAAGTATTTACTTAAAAAAATAATTTTATAAGCTCTCAAAATAAAATAATAATTTTATAAATTTTTTTTAAAAGAAAAAAGTAAAAAATTCTTAACTCGCACGTATAATTATTTTTTTACAATTCTTATAATTTTAATAATATTAATTAATTAAAAAATTATCAATACCAACATAAGCTTCGAAATCTTATTTTATCAAACCCCATTGAGAGCTTATTTTTGTGATAAGATGCAATGGTCTACAAACTCTAAAAGATGTTATCAGATGTTTCAAATTAATGAACTTCGCCAAATAAGTCAAGAAAATTTTCAAAAGCCAGCAATTTCATCACATTAGTTTTTGGCACACCAGTTGTTGTTTCTCTGAGAATTGATTGGAGATGGCTTATGCTGCTGTAGTTTCTCTTGTGCAGATCCTAAAGCAGCTATTGCATTCTGATCAATTTCCAAAGCCAGAAGATATTCAATCTCTCCATGACCATGTCTCTTCCTTGCAATCCTCTCTTGAAATAATCATTCCAGCACCACAAAACAGCAGGGATGAAGTAAATGATTTGGAAATCCAAATCAGAGATGCACTCTATAAAGCCCAAGACACCGTTGAATCCTTCCTCTCCACACCACTGCTTTTCTTGCAAGAGTTGCAGAAACTACTAGCCGAAATATGTCCCATCACAAAAACGGCAGAGGAGATGGCAAATTCCATCCGCCATACCAAAGAAGATTCCCAAAAAGGCAATAATTCGCCGTCTGCTGGATCTGCTCCTACTAGCAAGATCAGTAAGATTGTGGGACAGGAGAAAGATCTGGAGAAGCTAAGGGATCAGCTAACGAGAGAAATACCTCGACAACTCCAGGTCGCCCCAATCACCGGGACGGCCGGGATCGGTAAGACAACTCTTGCTAAAAGCATTTACGAAGATGGACTTATAAAGAGTCACTTCGACACTCGTGCCTGGGTAACAGTATCCTCAGACAATCATGTTAAAGATATCTTCCTAAAGCTGCTTGGTTCATTGGAAAGTATGGGCCAAAGCGGAGATGTCTCGGGTTCCATGGAAAAGCTTGGAAATAAAGTGAGCCAAGAGATCAGTGATGGTCAGTTAGAAGTTCAACTTCATCAACGTTTATTCGATACCAGGTATCTCATTGTGATAGATGATATGTGGAATAAAAGTGTTTGGGACAAAATAAAAAAATCTTTCCCAGATAATAACAAAGGGAGTCGAATTGTTCTGACTACTCGAATTCCAGAGATAGCTGACCACGCGAAATCTTCTAATTTTCGTCATGAGATGCATCCTCTAAACGGGGAAAATAGTTGGAAATTGCTGTGTAAAGAGGTTTTTGGAGAAGGACCTTGCCCTCCTGAATTGGAGGAGAGTGGAAGGAACATTGCAGAAAAATGTGGAGGCCTTCCACTCTTAATTACGGTGGTTGGCGGCCAACTCTTCAAGGAAAGAAAGACTGAAGATTATTGGAAAACTGTTGCTGCAGACATAAAAGCTGCAAGAGACACAACTAAAGAGTCCCTCTTGGAGATTTTGTCTCTAAGTTACAACTACTTGCCAGGTAGATTAAAAGGATGTTTCCTTTACATGGGAGCTTTCCCTGAAGATAGCGAGATTTCCGTCTCCAAACTCATCAAGTTATGGGTTGCCGAAGGCTTTTTAATACCACCATCAGTTCCATCTGAGAGCTTGGAACAGGTCGGGAAGCAGTATTTGAAAGATCTCATTGATAGAAATCTCATTTTTGTGAGAAAGATCAGTTCTCACGGCCAGATTAAAACTTGTGGCATGCACGATAGTTTACGGAATCTTGCCATGGAAGAATCTCAAAAGGAGAAGTTTTTTCATTCCATAAACAGGTATGTCCAAGTACCTTCAGAAGGCACAGACGACAGACTAAGGCGCCTGTCTGTTCATAAAAATAGTCTCATGTGCGTGGAAGATGTTTATAACTCCACAAAATCTATAACATTTGCGCGCACTCTTCTTTATGTCGGACCTCATCATCATCACCCACTGCCTTTCTGTTTAACTTTTGAGCTCCTCAGGGTATTAGATGCGTTTACTGTCTATTTCATCAAGTTCCCAAATGAAATAATTAAGCTGATCCACTTGAGGTACCTTTCTTTTACCTATAATGGGAAGATTCCTCCATCAATATCTAAACTACGAAATCTTCAAACCTTGATAGTTCGCCAAAATCCCAAAATCATATATTCTGGCACATCAATTCTGCCAGTGGAAATCTGGAACATGCCGGAGTTAAGGCATCTCCTGTTTACCGAAAGTGATTTGCCGTCTTTCATCCGTTCTGGTGATCATTCAGAAAACTCTGTTCTCCTTGTAAACCTTCAAACTCTTTCAAATGTCAATGCTGCTTCTTGCACGAAGGAGGTTCTTCAAAACATCCCCAACTTGAAGAAGTTAGGAATTTGGATTGATGAAGCACCAGGCGAAGTGGACTTTGATCCTGATGTACTCCAACAACTTGAAGCTTTGAAATTCACTGTGCTTAATCCCCAAATCCCCGAGTCTAAGATTGACTTAGACTCCCCCCCGACACTAATCTTTCTCCCAACAATGCTGAAAAAGTTAACTCTGAGTGGCTGCGGAATTCCTTGGGAAGATATGACAGTTATTGGGGAATTGCCATATCTTGAAGTGCTGAAGCTGCGAGAGTTTGCCTTCTATGGTCCAGAATGGTGCCCCAATAAAGAAGAATTTCGTAAACTGAAATTCCTGCTGCTTGAATCCATGGATTTGGAGAACTGGGATGCTGATCGTTCCCATTTCCCAAGCCTTAAACGCCTGATTGTCAGACATTGCTACGAATTGGACAAAATCCCTGCAGATATAGGAAACATAGAAGGCCTTGAACTGATCGAATTGGTTGACTGCAGCCCTTCGGCTGTGGCTTCGGCAAGGACAATTAGGGACCAACCGAAAGACTCCAAAACGGGCCTTCAAGTTCTCATCTATTCTTCACGGGAATAGCTGATTCTTCCCCATGCGGTATGTAATTTTCTAGTTGCCCTTCTTAATTTGCCTGTTCAAGGTAAATGAGAAAAATAATATTACTATTGCCAATTTCATGCACTCTTAACCGCAGATATCAATTTCATAGCATTTAATAACTTTTCTGATCTTTGTTTGGTATTGTAGATTGCTTACAAGTGGATAATTGCCTTATCATCTGAGTCCGAATGTTCAGACGGTAACAGACTGTTGTTGAATTAGGTTCTTTCTAATTTTCCCGATGTTTTTGCATTGAGACTGTACAATTTGATCTGATGTTTTCGTGAGATGTTGCATTTATTTTCCTTTGGATGTTTTCCTATTCCAATTCAGGGGCTCTGTGAAATTCTAATGCTATGTATGCAGGAACTTCTTGATAAATTTCTTCTTTCAATGTGTTAACATCATTATAGACCATGTGGTGGCTACATGTTTATGTTGTAAATTTATGAAACTTGATGAAAATTAAAGGTGTATCCTTATTTCCTTTAAAGATAACAGCGTGCTATGTGATAAGATAAATTATTTTAGGAATCAATAAAAACTAAAGTGACTAAAACACTTTGTCCCAGTGTTTGCTAAAGTTGATACATCTATAATTACTGGACAACTAAATTCTTTATACTTGTATATATATATACACACACACAGCATATCTTGTGTTGTACATAAACGGACAAATTTTGAATTTTAAATTATTTTTGCAAAAATATAAAGATTGTGTGTGTCTGCGCGCGCGTGTGTATATATGAGGATTAAACCCATACAAAGAAACTGAATAATTGCGTAATACTTTTCTCCCTTAAAGCGTGGAAAGGAAAACCTAATTAACCATACAAAGAATAACATCAAGAGTGGAAATTACTATTTCTTTAAGATTGTCGAAAAGTATATAGGTCCGAAAATATACAAGGGTGATATTCTTCGACAAGATACGATAAAACAAGCAGTATTCGGAAAATTGAACCGTTTTTTGACTCGAAACACTTATTGAGCTGTTTTTGATTGTTGGTCAGATCGTAATTGAACCGCAATTGAACTATGACATCATAATTATGTCATATATATATATATATATATTATTTTATATATTATTTAAAAGTTGATAAAATACCAAAAATGAAATATGAAGAGCCTAAATTAAATTTTTAAACTTAATTATAAGTTAGAATTTATTGGAAGAGATAGCCAAGAGCACATACGTTGGGTAAGGGACTAAAGGGTTCCTACCTTTTAGTCAGATTTAAAAATTAGAATGTTAGATTTAATTCGAGGCTTTTATTTTGTAAATTTGTTTGAGTGTTTTAGGCTTTTAGCTTTGTAATATGTACGTTAGCATTGAAGGTTCGTACATTAGCAAAAAAAAAAAAAAAAGTATTAATTATGCCAAAAATTAAAGGGGAGAAAAGAAAACAAATGAACAGGTCCAATTTTAATAAATCGTGAATGGTTCAAACGGTCCGACCGCTAGTTGAAACAATTTTCACAAAATATGATGGTTTTTTTCTGTCTACCAGTTTTACTCCAAATCAAACCGGTTCATTGGACAATCGATGGTCCCACCGGTCCAACCATCCGGTCTAGTCTAGTTGTTTAAACAATGAATACAAGATGTATCGATATGATATTAATAGATTTAGGTTGGGTCCATATTGAAATGACCCGATAAGCAACATGAAAATTATGGATTGATTTGGGTTGGATTTTGGATTATCCAATAAACATGATAATTTTATTAGGTAACCAGCCAACCTTTGACTTGACCCAACTTAACCTAACTCAACACAATTCAAATTTTTAAGAAAGGAAAAAAAAGTATTTATGTATGTATATCTTGTATGAATTAATACTTTAGTATACTTATTTTTCGCTCTAAAACTCAATTGGAAGCAGTAAGCTTGGCAATGGGTTCGGGTAATTCGGGGCATTGTCCCCAATGGGTTGGGTTCGGAGCGGGTACCAGGTCTAAATATTCAGGACCCGATTGTGTCCAGGGCGGGTTACAGGTTTTACTAAACTCGCTCCGAACCCATCCCATTTAATAATAATAATTAAATATATTGGTATATACATATAAATATTTAGAACTTAAAAAATTAGGACTCTTTTCATGGAATCTTCATTCAAATTTGGCATCTTATGAACTAATTTTGGCTAGATTTCCTATTGCAATGGTGAATCAAGTGGAAAAAAGAAAAAAAAAAAAAACCCCAAGTTAAACAGGTTAGACCTGCTAGGTTCGGGGCCAAATGGGGGGTGGAGCGGGGCGAGGTGGGTTTTTGTTACAACAATTGCCATGTGTGGCAGGTCTCGAGTCCGGCCAAACTCGCTCTGTTGCCATGCATAAGAAGAAGAGAATAGCAATGAAGAGATATTACTATAATTAAAAGCTGGAATATGCTATGCCTTTTGCATTTTTAATTAATGACTTTGATGTTAGTTTTGAATAATTTAAGTACTCTAGATTCGTTTGTAATGAATTAAAGAGTCTAATTTACTACTTAATACTTGACTATTAGTGCCTTTGAGATGATTACTATTGATTGGATGGGTGGATTGTATTTCTTTGTCAGAATTCAATTTTATGATTGTTAAAATTGAGTTGTCATGAACTTTTAGTTTGACATTGAAACTTCTATATTGTTGATGTTGTGTAGAAAATTGCATAAAGTCTAATTATCAAATTGGTCCATTATACAAAATACAGGCTACCTAAGTATAAGATTGGCTTTTTTCTAATTTTTGGGATAACTTGATTTTTCTTGAAATCTTCATATAAGTTGTTTCTTTTATTAAAATTTTAGTTGAATATAAAATGTTCTAAGTTTTTTAGATGAATTATTAATGAAGAACAATCACAAGTTGAAATGAGTTGGGTTCGGGTTAGCACGAAAAATTTTAGGTTGGGTTTGAGTTGATGCTTATTAGACTCAATACTTTTCAGGTAGAGCAAACCTTTATAATATTCCCACCTCAACCAGACACAAAACAACCCGACATGATTAACACTCCTAGAACTATATAAAGCCAAGAGTTTGGAGGAGGCTAATAATTGATAATGTTCCTAGGTATGATTTCTTAAAATACTAAATTCTTTTATTAAAAAGTATAAGAGCACTCCATGCATGCATAAATATTTATAGCATAAATATTTATAGCAATAATTTAATATTTATAAATATTTATAACAATGACTTCATGAATTCTCTTGCTCATGCCTGTTTAGCCACAAGGCGCATATATTTATCCATGAATTCTTAGGTGAAATTCTCCCAGGTCCTGTGGGTCCCTGCAGTCGATCATTTTCCACCAACTGCGTGCAGGTCCTAACAGAAGAAATACAGCAAAACAAACTCTTTGTTCATCTAGGTAGAGTAAAGTCTCACATATGTTCTCCAAAATTTGTACCCATTCTTCTGCTTTTCTGTCATCCAGCTTCCCTGAAAACTTCGAAGGCTGGAAGCGAAAGAATCACTCCAACGCCCAATCTTTAGCCATCTCATTAACAACTCTTGCTCCACCACTCGGTTGTTGAGCTTGTAGCCTAAATCTTGGTCCCCTTTGATCCATAGGGTCTACTGGCTAACCTACTAAAAGAGTTTGCCAAACCTCTTCTTCTTGCATGACTTGTGGATAAGCAGGTGCCCCGTATCTTAGAGCCCATCGGTTATTGACTCGTTGCCTAGGAGGTCTTCTCCATCGCCCAATTCTAGGCAAAGCGGGAACATCGAAACTTCCTTGCAACGCCATTAACTCTAACTTTCCAAATTTCTAAGAATAAAAGAAGGAGAAGGATTAGATGAAAGTAAACCAAACTCATACATATATAAGTCTTAATCATCCTATGATATACGATAAGATCCTATAGACATCCTACAGTACTCAAACTCATCTTCTTAATATCAATTGATCACATTCATCTTAATCCTAGAACTATGCAGGAACTTCTCAATATGCAAAGTACCTAAAATTCATACTCAACAAACCTAAACAAAGGTAAGTCACAAATCCCAATTATATTCAATACCTAGGTTATCAACAAACCTAGGCTCTGATACCACCTTTAACACACCCCCTCTTGGTATAGCCCTTAAGCTGAGATGCTAATTCAATTCAAACTTAAATCTTAACTCATAATACAAACAATAGGCCCATAGAAAAATTTCCAAAATTTATTAGAGATAGCAATGAGCTTCAACCTAAACAATCCTCAACAAAAGTACAATTTACATGCATTAACTAGTTTCCATAGCATTCATCATTCCATTCTATACATACCACAATCCTTAATTTCATCCTGACCGATCATAACATCACTAAGTTTAGAACTTAACATGCAATTGAACCCATAAATAGATATAAACACCTATTCTATTACAAAACATGTTTACTTCAATCCGAGCTTGAAGTTCGTCTTCATCACCTATTCCTATCTGAGAAAATTAATGAAATACAGGAGGGTAAGTCCAAAGGACTTAGTGAGGGATAATTCTAATTAAATAGTTTTGCCAAGGAAAAATCAACTCAATACAACAACAATTAACAGTCAGAATAGGTACGTTTAAAGATATAGGCAGAAACTTGTTCCATGGACAATATACAAGCAGTTAGGATACAGTCAAAATAAAACAGGCTCGATTAACATATGAAACACAACATATCAGGATAGGACAAGCATATTAGTTAAATCTTTAAATTCATGAAGAATTTTATAAAATTCTTCATGATCACTTTCTTGTTTAATGCAAGAATTACCATGTTGACAAGGATCACAACATTCCTCTTCAGATATATAATTCTCATTTTCTAATACTTTTAAATCATCAGAAACTAAAGATTTCTCATAACTATTATCAGAAACATTAGAAATATCTTCTGAATCAGAATTTAAAAGTAATTCGGAAAGAGTTTCTTTTAACTCTTCACCAATATTAAGATTATTAATCTTATTCTTCATTTTACACTTATCAGCGTAATGACTTATTTTACCACATTTAAAACAGGCTCTTGATTTTTCTTTTCTATTCTCTCTTTCTTTCTTTTTTCTCTTCTTTTCTCTTTTCTTTTATTAAAAGAGACTTTATCTTTCTTCTACCTATGAGGCTTGCTAGAGGAAGGTTGTTCCATCCCAAATTGACCACAAAATTGACCTAATTGTCATTTTTTTGTAATATTATGGCGTTTAATTTGTTGATTTAATTTAATCTCATTACACAAGGATAAACCTTCTTGAATACATGTTCCTATAAGTTTACCATAAGTATAATTTTCATATTCAATTTGAGTCCCTCCTTTTCTAAGATTTTTTCTAACTCTTTCAGCAAATAAAGAGGGTAACCCATCAATAAATTTTGATTTCCAAAGTGTATTATTAGACTCAGGGAGTTCCATAACTATGGATAAAAATGTATCCTTATACCACCTAAATGAAGTAAGTGTAGGACATTTCAAACCATTGAGTAAGGTTCTAATATTTTCAGAATTATCAAACCATCTACCAGTAAAATGTTCTATGATATTAACAATAAGTGTATAAACAACATTTTCAATATTATGACCTGATTCAATCTTAACAGTATTAAGAATTTCAGCTCTTTCAGAAGCATTTAAATAATTATCCCACCAGCCCTTTAATTGGCCAGTAAAACCTGCAACAATCATATTAGCAACAACTTTATAACTATTACCATTACTTTTAGAAATAGTGCTATACATGAGCATCCTATGATCCAGATTATAAGTCTGTCTTTCAGTATAACCAACTAAATTCCATTCATAAATATTTTTACCATTATAACTATTATTGACTATATATTCTTGTTCCTTATGTAGAACATCTTGAGGAGTAGGTCTAGGATAATAATGCATCCTCCTAGTAGGCTTGTCAGCATACTTTTCAATTTTACTAATTTCATCATGGATATATTTCTTATAACTATTAGTATTTTCCATATTATCTTTAAATTCTTTATCAAGAGTAATTAATTTTAATCCTTTAAATTTGTTATCAAGAATTTTTTTCTAATTCATTAATAGATTTGAATTTGAATTTATGAATTTCAGGGAGAGATTGAATACTAGGGGTGGCAATAATCTCTTGATGTTGGGTTTGCCCTTTATTAAGACTAGCAACATTGATCAAATTTTTTACTTGATTAACAAGTGAATATAAACTTTCAACTCTATTATGAAGAGATGTAATATGTTCTCCTAAAACATTAAGATGCATATTAGTATAATTTTGTTGTTTTACTAAATTATTAATAATAGCAGTATTAATATGGAGAGTTCCATTTTCAAAAAAAGTTTCTGGAACGCAGAAAAATATAATATTTCTCCATTATTATGAATTTGAAAAGGTTGTTGAGGTGGATATATTGCTTTTAAAACTGATCCACAACTCAATTTATAATTTTTTTCTGAAATAGAAATATAATTTTCAACATAATTGATTGTAAGCCAATGTACAAATGGGATTATTTTATTTTCTTTTGAAGTAAAAGAATAAAATTCATTTTGGAATGTTAACTTATCTTCTCCATTAAAATTTTCAAAAAACTATTTTCTAAATGGCTCCCATTTGGGTAAATTAAATTCTTTTTTAATAAGTTGCTTGGCTGGAGATCCAGGACTAGAATAAATCTTTGGACTATAATCCATTAAATAGAAAAATTCATTTCTGATTCTGTTGTTTCCGGTTCTTGATTATTATAGATTCCTTTAATTATATCATTTTTAGGAATTCTTAATTTATTTACTTTTTATGTTGAATCTCAAATTCATTGTAAGACATTTTTGTTATTTGAGAAGTAGAAGCTCTTGATGGAAAATCAATATCATCAAAAGGTGAAATATGAAAATAAAAAGATGTATTTGAATTAGATCTAGTAATTCTGGATCTAGAAGAAGGTTTTATTAATCTTTTATTTTCTTCAAACTGTATTTGAACAGTACCATCAGAAGACTGTATTATGTTTGTAACATTTGAGCTTGTTATAGGTTGTGGATTCACAACTTGTCCCATAATCCAATTTTCAGGAAAAACAATTTTTTCCCATTTTATGGCTCTTCTAGTAATAATATTAGATATACTAAAATTGGTTTCTATAAGAATTGTTTCATTAACAGGTTTATTAACCTTTTTACACTATGGATTAAGTGTGTGAAGTGGTTTAAAATAAATTCTATAGCAGATACATATGACTTCTGTTCCTTGCATATAAGTATAACCATGAGTTTTTACATTTAAAATAAGAGCATCAAGTATATTAACATCAGATAAAGATAATTGCAAATTAAGATATACATCAAAATAAACAGAGCCATGAGCCAAATTGGATTGTATAATTCCCATCAAAGATCCTTTCCAATTAATATTTCTACCATCACGTAAAGCAGCTATAAAGCTTTTAGGCAGATTTTCTAAAGTTAAAGGTTTAAATGCAATTTGCATAAGACCAATATGAATGAATCTATAACTTTCTTTATAATGACCTATATCAGAATATTTAATATATATTTATTATTTGACATTTACTATATATTTAATATTTATTATATGAATAGAAACTTAATACATATGAAAAAATATTTAACTATCTTTGACGAACAACTATCGGACTATGCTAAATATATGAAAATACTCTTCACATATATATAACATTTAAAAAATATATATATATATATACATATATGTAAATGTATAATGGATATAGATGGAGGATAGATATTTAAAATATATTACTAAATAATTAATAAAAACTTAACGAGCACCTATTTAATAATAATACTTAATACATATGTAATATATATTACGAAAAATAATATATTAGTAAAATAACTAAAATTTCATATTTAAATTTAACGTAGTCAACTCATTTAAGTAAAGACAGAGTCTACCATAACTAGTATGAAACATGCGTCAATGAATGTAAATTTACTTTCAGAATTGAGGATAATGTGTCACCACATTAGGCCATTAATACATTGTCTGTTAAATATTCAAACTTGGGTGAATGGTAATATGGTTGTGTTATGTCACGATATGTTAATTACTGCATTATTCATGGTTGTGTTGTTTGTACTTAGTCATACTATTTTAATAAAATATTCCTATGAGATGGCGCACAAGTTTACAGTTGCACATTGTATCCAACTCCACTTAAGAATATCTTGTTTCACCTAGATGGAATCAAGTTCAAAACGTAGTCAACATAGCCAAGGTGAGAATGCTGTGTGGACTAGGCAAAATGAGACGACCTTTATCATGCTTATGTATGATGAAGTCTTAAAAAGTGGTGTATATGGAGCGAAATTATCCCCTTCACAGTGGATTGACATGATGGTAAAGATGGAAATGACGTGCTCGAGTTATACATATTCTATCAGACAATTGCAAGGAAAAAGCCAGTGGTTGAAAGAAAAGTGGAAGAGATACCACGAATTGCTTACTATTGATAATAGCTTTGGGTGGGACGATGAGAACATGGTCTCGACGGCCTCAGAGGAGTGTTTGACATGGTGGATAGCGGTATGTGTGTTTGTTTGCATATATTTTATCGCTGCTCAGAGAAAGTAGTCACACACACTTAAATTAACATTACCATTACTAAACTTTCTCTTCAAATGTAGGCTAACCTAGAGACGCATCTCTTCGATCAAAGCCCTTGTGCCACTATAGAGAGCTTACAACTATTTATGCACCTAATACTACGATGGGTTGAATGGCAAAGGCACCAACCTGAGACACATTGCCGTAGGGTGAACGATGCGAATGAGATAATGATAATTTAGGGACTGGTTCAGAGGCCGTCCCAGATATAGGAGATGATTTTGATGACATTGAGTATTCATCACCTCCGATATCCCAGGTCCCCCATCCTCATTCTAGGCTAACCTTCTCCATCTCCATGTCCTCGCATCGAAAAAAGGATCACAATCCGGTGGTTATATTTGCCATGCACTCTTTCACTCGAGCTAATGAGGCCATTGTCTCATAGAGTGATCCTACCTCTATCACTACGATGGAGATATGTGTTCAAAAATTAAGCGAGATTCCCAACCTGCTCGATGACTTATTCTACAGTGCCCTTACGAAATTAGATGACCCTATCCATCGTAGGATATTTCTTGCCCTCCCTACCGATCGTAGGTGTGGCTACTTGGAGAAGCTTTTGTGACTATCAATCGGCCTAGTTTATCTGCCTATATGCTATGCTATTATGGTGTTTATCTGCAAATTTTTTAGTTTTGACTTTTTTATTGTTATGATATAATTTGTATTTATTCGTGTTTTACTATGTATGTACTCGTTTTATCTATAATATCATCCGTCCTTAATTAGTTTGTTTATGTTTTTTGAGTCATAGTAATTCACTACCTTCCCCACCAGCAATTTTATCAATTTTGTTGGATTGAAATATTACTAGGAATGGATGGTGAAAACATTAGAGGTATACATGATGATGTAGTGGGCAATGTCGTTGATTGTGTGTTCGATGGCATGCAAAATGAAAATACTACCGATTCTAGGAGAAATCTAAACTATTCATTCGGGGGTTTTCTGTACTTGTACCAAACGTCTCCCCGCTCTTTTGCAAACTAATTGAGAATACCATTTAAGGATTCGTGATATCGAGGCATAGATATATTGGTTAATTGAGTTGTTCCAAGGACACATGAATGTCATTTTTTCAAACAATTGAAGATGAGTAAACATACATTTCATACCCTCTATGGTCAGATAAGAGACCGGGCCTAATTGTAGAACACCAATGCAGTCAGATCGTGATTGAAGATAGTGTTGTTGTATTTATTGAAACGATTGCCATGTACTACTGACACAGAAATAGTGCCGAGAGATTTCAGTATTCCACTGGGACTATATCACTGTACGTGAAGCTTATTTGTGATGCTCTCTGTGGATTAACACTTGATTATATACGGTCTCCAGATTTTAATTCGGTGTCAGACAATATACGACACAACAAAAACCTATATCCATGCTTTAAGGTGCGCCTGCACTTTTTTTTTTGTTTTTATTTTTATTTTTTTTCCTGTTGCATGTCACCCCTATAGTTATGTGACTTATTGTATCATCTTTTCTAATAGGATTGCATAGGGACAATTGACGGCACCATTGTAACGACATGGGTGCCCACAAATAAACACGGTGCATATCGATGTAGAAAAGCTTTTGTCGTGCAAAATGACATGGCAGCTTGTGATTTCAACCTTATGTTCACGTTCGTCCTTGCCTATTGGGAGGGTAGTGCCAACGACTCTCAAGTTTTTCTTGATGCATTTTCCACTCCAGAGTACAATTTTCCTTAGCTTCCTGCAAGTGATTTTACAAATGATACTGAGAACCCAATACTTAGTCCATCTTATATTAATTATTTAACACACGATAACTATAAATTATTTGTAGGTAAATATACATGGTTGATTCTGAATACATGGACTTTCCTGGTTTCATGTCACCATATAGAGGTGAATGCTATCATATTCCAGAATAGTCCAAGCCAAGCCGTGGACCTCGTATAGTAAGAGAAATGTTCAATTGCCACCACACCATGGTCAGGAACTAAATCGAGCGATGCTTTGGCATTTTGAAAAAGTGATTCCCAATTGTCCAAGGCATAATGCTCAATTACCTAGTGTCCAAGCAATTTGAAATTGTCCTTGCTTGTTGCGTACTTTATAACTTTGTGCGTAGACGTAGTGTACAGGATGATATCTTTGATGAGTACACTGACTTGGACTACATAGATGAGGATGCCCAAGCACAACAATAAGTAAGAATTTTTTATATGTCTCAAGAAGCCATCTGGGAATAGAATATGCTGTGTGACTCTATCGCCCAACAAATATGAAATGATTGTGGATGCACTTAGACATCATTTACTTGCCTCGGACTTGTGTTCCGCATCCTGCACATGTTACATTACTGCTTTAGTGTTATTATCTATCTTACATTCTAAATGTATGTCTGGATACCTTATGTTGTTTCTGGATCTTGTATTGACAATTTTCAAGTACATATTCTATCATTGGTGAGCATGGCTTATGTACTACCTTACTGTGATGTGTTAATATATGCTTATTTTGCTTGATATTATTTTACGTATGATTGTTGCCATGTACTATTCATTTTTTGTGAAGTTAAATTTAACGTGAATCAGTTTCTATGGCGCCTGCATTGTATCCCTTGTGCTCTTGTGGTGGAGGCCCAATGATGTTGTTCATGGCAAGGACGAAGAGGAATTATGGTCGTTGGTTCTACACGTGTCCTTACATGGAAACCACCAAAGCAGCTTTATTTGGGCAGATTCCCAATCCTCTCACTCATATTCACGCGCGAGTGCATCACATATGCATACATCATCTACCACTTCATCTTACGTATATGCAGATTTACACGAGGGTGCTCACTTTATGGGTCTGACCCACACATCTACATTACTTGGTGATTGTGGACGTGCACAGTATCATCTTACTACTCAAGTTGGATGGATGATATGTGCATGATGTGGATGTACATGCATTTTGTTTGTCTTTGTTATTGTTATGTTGCTCGTGTCACTTCAGCGTATTGCTACCTCCAGTTGGTGATGCTTTTGTACTATATCATCCATAACAATAAGATATTGCACATTTCCCAGAACTAATGCTATTATGCGTATGGAAGTAGGAAGCTTTATTCTACTTTTTCATGACTATAATGTGTGTGTAGCTACAATGTTAGTTGTGTTATTCAACACAATTAACATATTGTACGTATTGTTTATTATCATAGACAACCACACTTGTTTGTTTTGTTTCATAGATTGTCGTATGTAAATAATGTGATGTTGCAATAATTTATTCAGTGGTGCATTTCAGGTATGCTGCCTTGTATGCATAATCAGCTGATGGATGAGTTTCTTCGTGATCCATTCAGGTAGAGGAGACAGACTTGGTGCATCTTGTTAGGCTGCTGTGAATGCCTACGACCTATCCGACCGTGGCATCATGTTGTCTTTGTGCGCTAATATTTCAGTAGAGCTGTCAAGGCAGTTTGGGACGGATGTCATGGCTGATATGGTTAGGATTAAGATTGGACAGCTACGCCGTATGTATTACTCATTTATTAAGTTCACAGAGATTTCAGGGGTGCACCACAACCTGCTACTAATATAGTGATGGTTGACATGCAGTACTAGAAGCACATTCAGCATGTATGTATTTTGCTCTTATTATATGTAATTATACCATGATGCATACATCTAACACAAAATATGCAATAAAGTAGTGCACGCATATCACCATCTTAACACTTATTTAAGGTGTTATTCCTTAACATTTTTTTAACATTTTTCAGGAGGCCACCAGACAGCGATATTTTCGTGTTAGGGGAGAGCTGCTATGCATCCAGTTGGGCTACATTTTCACTTATGCATGAGCTGCCGACTTGGATGGTCGTGAGGGAGAGGCCATCTTGCCTATTGTGATATTAGGCTCCGATGACGATCTGGTCTTGCCCCCATGTGTCCCACATGTGGTTGCACCACTAACCATGTTCCATGTGCTCCTGCACATAATCTTCCGTAACGGTTACAAGTTATTTAGTTGAGTGACTCACGGGGTAGCACGGAGGTCAATTATTCTTAGGAGGGTACATATGACAGCACTAGTAGGTCTCCCTCAGTCGATGCTCCTATTCCAAGTGGACATGGGGGATCGTTGGATGACTAGGTCATAATGTTCGGCCCCATGGTGTCTGACTGCTTATTATTATGTTTCTTATTTTATTATGGACTAGGACTTTATGTTCGGCCCCATGGTGTCTGATTGCTTTTTATTATGCTTCTAATTTTACTATGGACTATACTTTATGTTCCACCCCATGGTAGGGGACTGCTTATTATTATGTTCTTAGTTTACTATGGACTGAACTTTATGTATTTTTATTTGACCACTATTACTCCATGTATGGTGTAATACTCTAACATATTGCCTTTGAACTACGATTTGGATTGCAAATTTATTATGTGCTACATAAAAATCTCTTCCATCACTCGTGCGATATTTTTTGTACCAATTACATGGCTTAAATATATGTGAAAGATATATGTGTACCTATACATAAAGCAAAGGTGTAGAAATTTTTATTTCACATACACACACACACACACACACACATATATATATATGAATATATCAAAAAGAATTTAAACACAATTGATTCATCTACTTATAATAATGTGAGAAAATATAATTACATTTTAATGAATTTTTTTAATATTTATATAAATATACACAACAATACAAGTTATAAATATATTATATATGCACGCAATATAAAATGTAATTTAACATAAAAAATCATCATCTGCACAATAAAATTAATGTAGTGTATTTTACATATTTTATACAAAATTATTTCCATATTTTACACTTATAATTCCAAATTAATTTTTTTATAATATTTAAATGGAATTTTTTTTTCATATTATGAAGAGTCATTGTGAATATTTTATTATTCAACTATAAAATATTTTACAGTATAATATGTGAACATATAATATAATATTTTAAATAAAATCTTTTTTACAAAGTTAATTATTAAAATTAATATTAAATTTCATTATATTTTATGGGATCTTTTATATAACATTAAAATAATATAATTTACTCATCCTAAATGTAGACATAAATAATAGATAACATTCTTTACATAAAAAAACTCATAACCAATCACCATCCCTTAAAAATTTTCTCATGCAAATTCTCACATTCAATCACCACTCCAAAAATTTTCCTCAAAAAATATCTCACAACCAAATATCTTCTCACAACTTTTTCTCACAAAAATTCTCACAAACAATCACCAACTTATAACTCTCACCTGTCACATCCACTGTAATCATTATCCTTTTACTTCACAAACAATCACTCCCTCATAAAAAAAATTTCAATCTCATAAACAAAAAAATCTCACTATTTTCTCTAAGAAATAGGAAATGAGAAATGAAAGCACAAGCAATCACAACCTTAGGTTCTCCACTTTCCTATTCGTGATGTTTCTCACCTAGAATGAATTTTGTTGAAAAACTTGAAATGTTTATGGGGAATTTTCATATGAAGAGACACAATACCAGATATGAGGTTTCAGGTTTCATATTACCTATATTTATATGTTTTAGTAAGCCCACATGACTAGATACCTTGTCGGAATCAGAACTTATTTAGATATATAGGGTTCTAAAATGATAAGACCTCCAAAATGATGCCTTTATCCATAAATTCAAAAATTAAAAGAACAATACAATAGGTCATTTTAATTAATTAACATGGACCTCAAACCATGAAAACACAAATATAATTTATGGGCTTATTATTACACTACTTATAGACTTAACAACACAAAATAAATTAAATAGTTTTGGCCCGAGTATTATAAAATTGGAATTAATTTTGATAATTTTATAGTGTAATTATAATCTCTAAAACTATATTATAATATTAAATATATTACTGTTCTAGGATTAAAGACTTAAGTAACCAAATTAGTTTAAAACAAGATATAAACATAAGATGATCCTTTTTCTCTACCAAGAGAAAATCACAAATGAAAGGGTTGTGTCCCATTATTAATTTCCGAAAAGAAAATGCATTTTTTTTGGACATACTTTGTCCACTTAATTCCAATTCCTGCTCACATACTGAATAGATAGATAAAATATTACGGCCTACTAATATGTTAAGCCAAATAATTTTCACTAGACAACTAATTCATAACTCCAACGTGTATAATCCTAAACTGATATCCTTAATTGCTAGATCAATTATTAACTTGAAACTCAATCAATGAAGTTTCATCAAGTAATTGGCATCCTTTGGGCTTGTTTGCTTGGGCATATAGGATTATGAGGGATTAATATGCTAATGATACATAAGCTAGAAATGGTATTCAAAACTATGTAATCTATTGTTTGCTTGGATTTTAGAAATTAGTGATATCCTATGCTTAATACTATCTAATGTTTGGTTGGCAAGATTGCTCAATGTGATTACACTTTGTAATGTCTAAAATGTCCTAACTTCTAAGAAGGTAAATTTCCAAAATACCCTCCATATATTTCAATGCTTAATACTATCTAATGTTTGGTTGGCAAGATTGCTCAATGTGATTACACTTTGTAATGACCAAAACATCCTAACTTCTAAAAAGGTACATTTCCAAAATACCCTCCATATATTACAATGCTCTCTCTCCCTTTATCCCAACTATTTGTTGATTGATAAACCCTTTCCCCCCTTAATTTTATTAATAAATTTGTACCATGGACATAGTAAATCTTTATGCTAGTACTGAAATTTGTTTCTCGTGTATGAAACTTTGATGTTCTTGGCAGATATATTCTTTCCTTGATAGGGGCCATCTTCTATATGGTGCCTCGATGCCATATCAGATGCTTAAAGGTGGGGCCAACTTTGTGTAATGACAATTCATAACTAAAAAAAATAGCATGTCATTTGACACATTTAAACAAACCAAATACACACAAAAGCACCTGTAGTGTAATGAAATAAAAGGAACCATCACTAAAATACTAAGCAACCAATATACCATAGCTTAAACAAAGTTTGACAAACAGAGTCTATGAACTTCAAAATACCTGTTCAAAACATCAGTTCACTCAAAATGCCCCATAAACTTCTAAACACTAGTTTAATCAAAATACCATAGCTTAAACAAAGTTTTACAAACGACCAGAAAGCTTCATCCTTACATACTCCCCTTTCGCCTCATTTGGAAGACTAAAGAACAACTCCAAGTCTTTAGTATTTTTGACAAGCAATTGTGACACAAGCAATTTCTCTTGCATGCTCAAACCAGAGATGTTTCCGACTGCAGCATATACCTCTTTTCTAGCATTTGAGACATCATACTCGTAACCTATCCTACGAGCAATGTCTCCTAATCTCGCATCTATATTTTGGCAAAAAGTCCCCAAGAGCTCAACAACAGGATCAGTACTAGCCATAGATTTTCTCTTTTTACCTTTTTCTTTCTTTCCATTACGACTACTAACAGGTTGACAAACAGACATCATTTCTGTCTCATCAGCAAACCCCTCAAACAAACTATCAGAATCCTCTCCAGTATCTTTCTCTTTCTCAAGTCTTGCATTAAGAACATCATTCACAGCTGTAGTAAAATCCTCAGCATGTTCCCCTATAGCTCTGTCCTTGCCAAAAATCTCACACCAATCATGGTAGTATGGCCAAGACTTGAACCTCATGAGGCGGGCATTTGAGTTAGCCTGTTTCCAATTTTCCAGTGAGACATATATAGACATGATTAATATAGGATTAATTTTTTGGTATCATTTTGCAAATTATTGTAACATATGAACATAGAAAAATTATAAGCAAATACTTTGGTAGAGCAATTACCTTTAAATAAGCCTCCCATGCTTCATCAGTAGCTTCTATCATCTTTGTAGTTTCGTTCCATCCTATTCCACTACTTGACAACACACTAGCTAATGATCCATAATTTTTTTTCCAAACATGAATCTTGGAGTTTATATGTGGAATAGCACGAAGATCAGTGCTGGGGAATTGTTTTGCCATTGCTTGCTCAAGGATTTGTAAATACCCTACCTTGAATCCATTATCGGCCTTCCAATCATTAGCAATGATTTCTTTCACACATTGTCTCAATACTTCCTCTTCCTTTTGAGTTCAACTACTTCTTGTCTTATCATTATTTTTGCCACCCCCATGGCTAAATGCACTACTACTAGGCTCCATCTCACTCTCCTAAAAATGTATCAAAAATCTTGCACAAAATTATACAAACAAGAAGAAGAAAATCAAATAAGAATCTGCCAAGAATTATCATCATAACAATACAATGGATTTAAATAATTGATATACTTATCTCCCATCATATAATATGAAAAGTCAAAAATTATGGTAAAATGCAATAGATTTGCAGTCAGTCCAAGCTAGAACAAACTGTCCAAATGCATGCAAATGAATTTTGAAGCCTTGAACTTGATTTGTTCAAACACAGAAAATCAAATAAGAATCTGCCAAGAAAGATCTCCATAACTCTCCTGACAAAAAGCAATAGATTTTCTGATTTCTAGCCTGAAATCTGACTAAAAAAAGATTCTAAGTTTGCACAAAACGTTCAATTGCACTTTCAAGAAACATCTTGTTGCCCGAAGAAACAAATTTGCAGAGCCAATGGAGTTTTACAAGCTGGAAACATGTTACTAATTTTGACCCTTCTGTGGTTTGGATCTTTATGAACATATTGTATTGAAAGTTTTGGGAAAAACAAATTAATAATTAATAAAAAAAAGCAAATAAAGAAGGTTTTCGTGTAGTACCGAAAGACAAAACCAATGGCTTGAGTCCACAATGTTCCAACTATCTGCATAGAGAAATTGAAAATACTCAACTATCAAAGACCAAAATTGAAAAAAATTAGAAATAAACAAACAAAAATTAGACATTTATTTAATGAAAAAAATTTGTCTTTTTTAGAGCTAGAGTACAAACTAATTAATTATACAGATACCTAAAATCAAGACATGTATCTCCATTGAGTAAACATTGATTGTGCCAACTCATCACGCCAATTGGACCACTCATGCGAAGATTCTACTGTATCAATGAAGTCATGTTCTCTTTCACTGTTTAAATGCAACTCATCAAGTAGATGCTCCATAGGATCTATTGCCATATGTAACCTTATAAAATTGTGCAACAAGCCATTATTATACGATTTTGGATCTTGATTGGGCAGTACGAAGGACTTCGTAAAATTCCCCATCGCATTTTCAACAACCCAAATGCTTGTTCAATCACATTTCGAGCTCTGGAATGCTTCATGTTAAAGAATTCCTTAAAATTCTGCGAAGCTCGAGTACCTACTCCCCATTCATCCAAGTGATATCTAACACCTTTGTAAGGGGTTAAAAATCCTTCACAATTTATGTAACCATTATCACACAAGTAATAGTTACCTGCCAAAAAGAACAACCTAAGTAATATATTTATATTTACATACATACATATATATATATATCTTTTCTACATAAAACTTCTAACTTTATGCATTACCCTTAGGCACTTTTAGCCCGTTCAACCTAGTAACTGCATCTCGTAACACTCTAGCATCTGCAACTGAGCCTTCCCATCCAGTTAACACATAAATGAATTTCATTTCTTGATCACAAACTCCTAACACATTAACTGCTACATCTCCTTTCTGTGTCCTATACCTTGGCTTATAAGTCACACGCACCTTCACCTCAATATAGGTTCCATCTAATGCGCCTAAGCAACCCTATATATTATGGGAGAAAAAAGAATCATTATCATTCTACTACATAATGCCCATTAATTTGACTATGATAAATCTATGTTATTGTTGAGTAAGAAATGAATACCTTGAAGCATTTCCATCTACCATTTGTACAATCATCATCTATAGGTTTAGGCTCAACGAGAAACAAATGATGAAGCTTCAACAACGCATTAAGAACAGCGTGGAAGTGCTTGCTCACAGTTTGCCCCGACCTTAGAAAATTACATTTTACAATCCTATTCTTTTTGTGGTAGGCTAATATACAAAGAAACATTGCTACCTTATCCATAACATTGATATGCCTAGATTCAACTAGCCCTCCAACATGTTCTAACAAGTAGCATAACCTACTAAAAGCATTGAGATTCATTCGCAAATTATTAATACAGTCATCATCATTTAATTCAACAAGCCTTCTCATATATGATATTTGATCAGGAACCCTATGTGCCATGACATATCTCACTAATCTTTCTCGACGCCTACGAATTTCTCCTTCATCATTCCTAAGTTGTCTAAGAATGAGGTTGAGAAAGATGACACTTTGTTGCATAATCTTCTCCAAAATAAAAAACACATGAAGCTTTTTCTTTGATACACTTCTCATATTCACCTTCAACACATGAATATAACAAATGACAAACTGAAAGAATATTTAAATCTTTAACTGAATGAGACAATACATACTACAACATCTAATGAAGTTAATACACAAGACTATGTAGAAATATGTAAATAGTTGGTCGACCTAATCAATTCAACCCTTTTATGAGGAGACATTCTTTTTCAGAAATTACAAGATTATTATATCAGAATATCAAAGGCTTTCAAGCTTATGTGATTAGACAACCTATAAAAAAGGACTTTTAATAGTGCTCTTCATTTCTAAGCCTTTTAAAGCACTAGTAGTTATAAACGTTGGTAGGACTTTAGTTCTTATTGCTTTGGATTTAATTTATAAAATTGGTCATTAGTCATTAGTCAATAATTGAACCTAACACATGCAATATTTCAGCTACAATACTGAATCAATTTATATTGGATTATGTATAAATTATTAAGATGTATAAACTATTATTTTGCTAAACCTTTTATCAATCCATACATATTATAAAAAATTAAAAAATAATAAATATAAAATATTTTTTTAATTGAATAATTTTTCTAATTATAAGAATCTGCAGTAGTCAGTTTAAAGAAAATATGAAATAAAATAAGACGGCAATTCAATTTTATTAATTAAAGTGAAGACAAAGTAGGTATTATAAAAATATATTAAGACCTACTATATCGTTCAAATATGGGGCATGAATAAACAAAGGCTACTAATTATAAAAACAAATCAACCATTTACTAACTAATTATCAATGCTATTGCCAGCATCAAATCAATAATCATAACTTAATTAACCTGATATATATATATATATATGTGTGTGTGTGTGTGTGTGTGTGTGTGTGTGTGTGCATCTGTGCATTATGCATATGAAGCCAATAAGCATAACATAGGAATGTGCCATAAGTATCAACTCTTATTGTAAAATCACTGCATTGCTTCTTTATTGATATTGCTGGTTAATTTAAGCCAATATGGTTTCTTCTGAAGTCATCAAGTACATATGCATTAACTAGACCAAATTTCCAGGTCACCTTGACATGGTTTAAGAGCATATTGAATCATATATCAATTACACTGTTGAAAGTTCAGTCATGCGAGAAGAGGAAGGACAAAATTAGCAGAATGATAAAGGATTAAGACATATAAGTCACTGTTGTTTTGAGTAGTTCAAATTTCAGTGTATGTATCATGAATATAAGAATTGGTCCTGTATTAAGAACTTAGGGAAAAAATATTTAAGTAAAGTAATTTGGTAAGAGAGGTCACGGATATATATCTCAGAAAGGAAAGTTTACAATGTTTCAAATTTTGGTCTAAAATACTGATGCAAATAGATTTTGATGGGTCTTCAAATAGTCTATATGCTAAATCTTGGTTACATAGGTCAATCATCTGAATAGCATATATCTTATTTAGCCTGGAGTTGACCGGAACTTCAATCTTTCTTTCATCAATCTTATAATGACAATGCTGAAATGATTTGGCGGAAAATGCATTGAAACTAATTATTTTTGGTTCACCTAAAAAGTTTGGAACTAGTCTCACTCTGACTATAGCAGGGATTTTAACTAAATTCAAATAGCCATAGCAACTCTCCAGATCAAAAGCAACAATTATCATTATCAATCGTTAAGACACCGGTAGATGTCCATATATATTATTGTTAAAATGCCACAAGGATAGTCATAGAGCAAATATCATGCATGTACATAGAGAAAAAGGAAAGAAGAACATGACTTACCTAAGTACACGGCAGGAATATAGTATATTTTCAGTGCAACCTTGTGCTGAAATTGGGTTTCTATTGCCTGCAAACAGTCAAAATCATCCTTTAGTCAGTATTTCAGGCCTAAAATTCTGAAATATGCACTTCCCAATAGAGGAATAGAGATAAATCTCTATAGTTTATGGAAGAAAAATGAAGAAATGGAAGAGAAAATTATCTCTACATATATATAAATATGTGTATATCCATACAGAAAAGAAGAATTCAGAGAGGGGGAGAGAGAGAGAGTGGGCGAGGAGATAAGAAAATTGCCGTTTCGGCTGAGGAAAAAGGCCGTGCCATTGCTGATGCTACCTTTTCCTTCGCTGATCGAGGCGGCAGCGACGAGCAAGGTGGTTGTGAAGAAGAATGAGGGTGGGGCGCAGCTGTGTATGAGGATGGATCGATGGGGGAGATCAGAGATTAGGGCGAGTGAAGAGAAAGTATGGCTGCAGAACTTGGCAGGAGGTGAGGATAGGGTTTTCAGGGTAAGAATGTCATTTCACTTCTTATCAGATGAAATTTGAATGGGATGGAAAATGGATAAGGCCATCTTGGCTTGATCCATAAACTTATCTGGCCCATGATACCATGCCGGGCCTCAAAGGTATCATGGGCCATAACATTACCAAGCAAACAAAGGATAAAGCTGGAGAATGGGCCTATCCAACTTAATCCAGTGAAGCAAACATGCCCTCAATCACCACTAGGCAGTCCTTATAGAATTATTAATTAAGCATTGAAGCTTAATACTAGTGTATCAACTCGTTATATTATGATTTTCTATTTTTCTTCCTTTTCCAAGTTAAGATTGAAGGTATATGTCAAAATTACAAGAAAATCAATTGGTATACCTAAAATAGGATTCCTAATAAGCTCAAAAAAGAATTCAATTTATTTCCAATATTTACTTCCTACTAAGATCTTATCACTTGATCGAGCTTTATATAAAATACATGCTCAAATTTGAGAAGAAGAACAACTAAAAATGTCAATGAAGTTTGAAATCAACTACAATTGATCCACTTTTTATGACACCACCATCATATATATACATTTTTTCAGAAGACAGAAGTACATTACTGATTATGTATATATTACTGTATTCTAGATCCCACTCTGTTGAGGTTCAACATTAAAGAAATTAATCTAGTTCTAAAATATACTAAATAACCAGGATATATTATGAGGTATAAATAATAATATTTCTGATTAGAATATATTGTTAAATCTATTTGATTCTGCTCAAAAATGGAGCGATTATGTTCTTTTTGGCAGATAGCAGTTTTGTTAATTCTTTTCCTCTAGAATGCATGCAGAAAGATCTCTATTTCTCGAAAATTCTTGAAAGTTAGAGGTTCTTTCCCTTTCACCCTTCCAAATTAAGGTCGAAGGTGTATGTCCTTTTAATTGCAAGAAAATCAATTGAAACTCCTAAAATAGAATTTTTAGTGAACTCCAAAAAGAATTCAATTTATATCTAATATTTACTTTGTATTAAGATCCATCAATTAAATGAGCTCTAAATAAATTACATGCTCAAATTTCAAAAGAAAAGCAACTAAATTGTCGATGAAGAATTGAAACCAACTATAAATGATCCACTTTTCATGACACCAATGTTGTATATATCCATTTTTTTTTTCAGAAGACAAAAGTTCACTACTAATTATTGATTCTTGCGTTCTAGATCTCATGGCATCAAGGCTTAGCCTTAAAGAAATTAATGTAATCTAAAATAAATTAAAGAACCAAGATATATTTATAAGGGATAATTAATAATGCTTCTAATTGAAATATATAATGTTAAATCTATTACTATAAAGATTTACAAAAGCGTTTAAGGTATTACAGTCATGCAATGTTAGAGTTTCCTTTTTTTTTTTTTATTTTTTTTTTTTCTCTTTCTAATCCTGAGCATCACATTACGAATTAAGATTTCATAGTTCTAGATAAGGAAAGACTTACCAAGGCACGCCATGCTAATAAGAAAAAGGAAAATAGTGACACTGTAGAGGTTGTCAGTAATCAAGTATATTAAGTGACAAAAGATTTTATTTTGCTTCTCCAATAGTTTTTACAGCTATAATAGTGATAAAAATAGTATCTAAGTTGCCATCATTGATAATTAGTGATGTGCCTATAATGACAACCTAGTGACAATGAAAATCTTGTCAAAATTATATTGATCATTTTATTTTAACTAAGTAGTCACTATAAGTATTTCACTAATTGTTGATGGTGACTATTTAAAACATTGACTTTTATCACTATTAACTCATATTAAAACAAAATAAAAAGTATTGTCAAAGTATCAATTAGTAACAAAATAAAAGTTATTTAATATATGTCATTAGTCACAATTTTTATGTTATCACTTATTTTTTTTCATTAATATTACATTTTTTTTTTGTATTGTTAATAGTGACAAAAACTAGTATTTAAGTTGTTATTATTAACAATCAGTAATACACGTATAGTGACAACCTAGTGATAATAAAATTATCACTATAATTTTGATAATATTTTCATTGTTACCAGATTGTCACATTTACGTTACCATTGGTGAAAACTTAGCCACTAATTTTATCACTATTAAACTTGTAAAAATAATTAGGGTGATAAAACAAAATCTTTTGTTACTAATTTTTTTTGTACAGTGATACGCAGTATAAGATTGAATTAAACTGCTATAATCTGTATGCACCTCACCTCCCCTAGAAAACCCCTCTGGAACTTGAAAGTAATGCACCTCACCTCCCCCAGAAACATCCTCATGCTTGAAAGCAATGCCTTCACTAGGACAACTGGACAAGAGTTATAATATATAACAATTGATCAAACAATTATTTATATAGATGCCATCTGTTTCATATTTTAATTACCATTAATTTGAAGTCATTATTGTTTTCTCTGTCCCAAAGATGTGTGCCTTTTAGTATTTTATGAAGTATATGAGGTCTCCTTCTCATGCAGTTTTCACACCTCAAATGCTCACCTACCATAATCTTGGCTGCTTTTGAGGCCAAGAAGTGGACCTTTTCCGCGGATTGAGAATAATGGAGATATCAATGTACAACACATTTCTTATATGTTTTCATGTCCTAAATTTATTGTTCTTGTCTTTCTTTTGGAAAGTCTCAAATCAAAGATCAGTTTTGTAAAATGATTTTTTATTTTTTTCCAAAGCTATCATGTAATTGAAAAACTAACCCCCTAAGTTCTCCACCATTATCTTTTAAGGTAATAGTTGAAGGGAAAAATGCAATTTTAGTCCACCAACTATGTTCTCTTTTGATTTTAGTCCATTTTGATATGGAGTTAGTATATTTGATCCAGTGGCCCGAAAATTTTGGCATATTTAGTCCAATTTTTCACAATTTTAGTCTATAAGGCTGAAAAATTTGAAACTAAGCCCGCAATTATCCTAGTCAACTTTAATCGGGCCTAATATTTGGGGATTTTGTGACATTTGTCACGAAGTGCCACATCACCATCCATTTCATCGCCACATCTTCAAAATGGCAAAAATCAAAAAAGGAAAAGAAAAGAAAAATTATAGGGAGAAAAAAAAATACTCCCAAATGAAAGTCAAAAAAAAAAAAATACTGGAAAAAAATTTAAAAAATAATAGAATTAAAAATTTATGTTGTTATATATAATATAATACATATGTATAATATATATAATATGATGCATTATGATAATATATATAATTCATATATATATATATATTTATATTTATCTCCCCCCACCCCACCCCACCCCACCCCACCCCCCAACCCCCAAATCTCCCACCCCAACACCACTAGCTGCCATGGCTGTTGACAGCCACGGCGGAAACAAAAGAAAAACGAAAAAAAAAAAGCGTCGGCGGCCATTTGGCTGCCAATGGAAAGAAAAGAAGAAAAAAAAAAAAAAAAAGATGCCGCCGGCCAGTGGCTGGATTTGGCCTGATCTAGCCAGATCCGGCTAGCATGCATGCAGCCATGGCAGCCAAGAATAGGGCTTCCATGGCAGCCTGTTAAGATGGGGTGTGGTGGGGGGGTTTAGGGTGGGGGTGGGGGTGCTTGGGGTTTTATATAAATATATATGTATATTATATATAATTTATATATATATATATATATGTATATATATTTTAGATAAATTTATATATATATATAGGATAAATAAAAAATATTATTAATAATATATAAACTTGAAATGAATAAAAGAAAAATTAAATATTATTTAGAATTATCATAATTAAATATTTCCTAATTTTTCACATTTCATTATTTAGAAAAAAAAAATTCAGTTTTTTTTCAATTGCTACAATTATTTGAAATTATTTTAACAATTGGTAATTTTTCACATACTATTTTTTCAAAAAAAATTCATTTTTTTTAGTTGCCATGTTTATTTGAAATTATCTTAATATTTGATATTTATATATATAGGATATATAAACTATTATTATATATAATTTTTATTATATATATTATATATAACTTTTATAAATATATCTTTTAGATAAATTTATATATGTATATAAGATAAATAAAAAATATTATCAACAATATATAAACTTGAAACGAATAAAAGAAAATTTAAATATTATTTAGAAATATCATAATTAAATGTTTCCTAAATTTTCACATGTCATTATTTAGGGAAAAAAAATTTCAATTTTATTTTCTCAATTGCTACAATTATTTGAAATTATTTTAACAATTGATAATTTTTCACATACTATTTTTTTTAAAAAAAAATTCAATTTTTTTTAGTTGCTATGTTTATTTGCAATTGTCTTAATATTTTGTAATTTTTATTTGTCATTATCTTTTAAAAAAAAAATTCCTCTGCATTTTTTTGTTCTTTTCCCTTTTCTATTTATTTTTTATTTTAACCATTTTGATGATGTGGCGATGAAATGGATGATGATCTGGCGCTTGGTGTCAAATGTCACAAAATCCCCAAAGATTAGACCCAATTAAAGCTAAATAGGATAATGCGGGCTTAATTTCAAATTTTTAGGCCCGATGGATTAAAATTGCGAAAAATTGGACTAAATGTGATCAAATGTGCTAACCTCATATCAAAATGGACTAAAATTGAAAGCAGGCATAGTTGGTGGACTAAAATTGCATTTTTCCTAATAGTTAAACAATATACAACTTTTAATTTTTTTTAACTCGTATAAAATTCTGATCTGTTTACTTAATTAGAGGAATTAACAATAATCCAAATTATAGCATCTGAGGTGTATTATATTACTAATTGTATTATTCCATAACTTAGCTATCCGGTTTCAACTCGATGTTGGAAAAGTAAGAGCAGCAGGATTAGTTGAATCCTTAATTAAAATGGCACATTTAGGCTACTGGATTTAAATATGATCATGGGAACTTATATATATATATATATATATATGTATGTACATCAAGAATTAGTATTTTAAACCTCATAGATGCAACTCGGTCCGAAAGTTATGAGCATTTTCTTTAACATTTACCTAACCAAACATTTTTTAACTTTTGAAGCAATCCTCCTTAAACAAGTTAGAAAGGCCTACCCATAGATCAGTTTGAGCAAAATGAAAAAATAAAATTAAAAAAAAATTAAAAAAATTGTGGGGCTTGATTATACTGATGTATTCATTCTTCTATTTGTCAATCAAAATGTTTCTCTGTCACTACAAAATAATAGTTATTTTTTATAGAAATTTTGGCGACAAATAAAATGTTCGGCATAGTTGTGATGAAAAATGTTTTGTCAGAAAAAAATTGGTTGGAGATCATCCGAAAAAAGAAAAAAAAAAAAGAAGAAGAAAAAAGCATCTGAAAATGTTTAAGAATGCATCCTAATTAAACTCGGAGAAATTTCTGGTGGAACATCAGCTGATCCGCCAGAAATTTATGAAAATAATTTTTTATCTTTTTTTTTTTTTGCTGAAATTTTTGCTGTAATTCTATCGAAATATATATATATATATATAGATTTTAAAAATATATTTATAAAATTGCTTTATTAAGCCGCAAAATGTTGGTCTAGTAACCTCTTGTTGATGTTGGGGTGGAACATAGGTGTGCCTCAGTGCCCCTTCATTGTATCAAGGGAATTTTTTGACCGGTGTTTTCTAATGCACAATGAGAGGGTCCTCTGGTGCGCAGCATCAAAGAAATTGTCTGGCAAAATGTTACAGGAAAAAGTCAGAAGATTCCCTCGATATTAGTAAAATCAATAATAGTCTAAAGCATCACTAAGCTGAAAAGATGATAGCTATTTGCTTGTTTATTTACATTTTTGGAGTATTTTGTCAAAATATTTTAGCAAAATAATTTTTGGGTAGTGGGTTTGGGGAATATGATGGTTGTTTTTTTATATTTTGGGCGGTAAATGGAGAATGTTTTGAGAGAAAATTGTTTGTTTCGTTGTGTTTTGAAAGGGGATAATATGTCATATTAATAGTTTTTTTGTTGTTGGTAGGATAAAATTGATATTATAAAATTATTTATGTGTGTGTGTATATATATATAAATTGGGTAGGGAGACAAAAATGAAAGGGCTAGACATTGGGGAATGGATAGAAAATGAGTTGGGAGAGTATTTTGGGTCTTTTTGGATGTATTTTGAGAGTAAAGCTGGGAAATGTATATAATTTGTTTATTTATATTTTGAGAGTTAGAAAACAAATTGAGAGTTGACAACCAAACAAGGTCTATGTTATTGGAATACAAGTCATTTTGCTTACATTTTCTGTGTGTTGGTAGCAGAGGTTCATTGACTCCAACAACCTCAGTTGCATAAATGGCTAATGTAAATAAGCCCGGTTAGTTGTTAAGCAACAAGTGCATATTTTTATCATTTTCAACGGTTTGGATACATTTTGTGTCACATTTGTTGAGTCAGCTTGCTGTAGTTTACACACACACACACACAGAGAATTTGGATCTGGGAAATTAATTATGTGAAGAAAAAAAATGATTAATCAGTTTCATCACATTATTTTGCACTTTAGATCCTCTATTTTATTCTGTGTTTTATTTCATATTTCAATGTGATGTAGATATACCAAGTGTATTTGATTATCAATCTTATATTTTTATAAGGAAATATTTAATATACTTGTCATACATCCATGTACGTAATGAAATAAGAGATGAAACATATATTGGAGTAGATGATTTAAACTGATATTATACCTAGCAGAGATGTTGTCTTTGATGAAGAAAGACCTTGTGATTGGAATGGGCAGCAGTCTATCCGCCCTTATTGATAATGATCATCTAAAGGAGCCAATCTCAGGAACTTCTGTGTTCAAAAATTCCTCAAATGCCACTTCAACAGTCACTAATAGCAACAATCATGCATGAAGGTCTTAATGGTCTTTCCTGCTTCATTTTCTAATTTTGGATTATTTATGATTTTCAAAGAATACAATTTATGTATGTTCCAGTGTTTGAAAAATCAGACCATTCATTGAACTAGAAAACTTACTGGTTCACGGTTTACTGGTTCAACCGTTGGTCGAACTGTAATTGAACCGCAATTAAACCGTGTCGTCATAATTACAAAAAATATATATATATTTATATTATATATATTGCTTAAAAATTAATAAAATACCAAAATATAAAACATAAAGAACTTAAATGATATTGTCTAACATTACAATCCAAATTTCACAATTCATATTATAAATGATCACAACAATTTAAATATATCAAGTCCAAAGTTTAAAGTTGAAAGTGTGTAAGTTAATTCTAAACTCTAAATTAAGCTTTTTTTGCTTTTAGATAGCTTGTGAAGTGTACCTTAACCTTCAACCTTTGTACTTAGACCAAATTTTTTTTTTAAAAAAATAATAATTTTATTAAAAATTAAATGAAAAAACCTATCAACTTCAATTGCACTATGAACGGTTCACCAATTCAACGGTCTGAACAGTTTTTTCAAAAAATGGCATTTTTTTCATTTTTCCGATTTTTTGAGAAAATCGGACTAGTTTGTCGTCCGGTTGATGGTCCGACTAGCGGGTCTGGTCCAAATTTTTAAACAGTATTATGTTCCAAACAAATAATTCAATTGATTTTAATTTATATGCTTAGTAAAATTTCTTTTTACGACTTAAAAAGATAAACTCAAAATTCTAACAATTGAAAGTTGAGTCAACAATCAACTCAGTTGTGATGAAACACCACTTTTCTATATCTAACAACACAGATATTACATATATATATATATATTAGAAGTTTTGACACATTTGATACATGTGCTAAAACTTTTACATCATATGGTAAATAGAATGAATATTTACTTTAAGTATAATATTAGTTTTTTAAGTACCATTTGATATTTAGTATTTTAGTATAATCACACAAAAATCATGATAAGATGACAATTAAAGTCTAGACGTGTATGTTATAAATGGCAGTTGCTATGTAAATTGTAATTATGAGGACTAAAGAAAAGAAGTGAAGATATTTTTAGTACATTATATAAAAATATGTCAGAAAGAGGATAAGTACTTCATTAATAGTGTAGATATATATAAAGTTGAATAAAGATTTTTGGAACCTATATGTACGTACCTCCCTAAAAAACACATCAATAGTGCCTTCACCAGGACTAGTGGCGATGAGTTATATGATATCCATTAATCAAACAACTACTGATAAAGTTGCTATCATGTCCATACTTTAACTTAAAGTCATCTAACTTTTCTCAGTCCCAAAGATGGGTACCTTTTCTTTCTTTCTTTCTTTTCTTTCTTTTTTTCCCTTTCTTTTTTTCCTTTCTTTTTTATGGAGTCTATGACATTTTCTATAACACCCCTAAAATTCGATATTTTTAAAAAAATAAGGATTTAGAAATGACAATAATGGTTGATTGGATTTTAGGGCTTGAAAAATAAATGAAAAAGATTTAATTTCAAGAAATTTGAAAGTTTTGGAGTCAAATTGCAAATAGGCAAGACTTGATTGGATCACATTTTAGGATTTTTGGGGGAATTATTTTTGGTCAAAGGGATCAAAGTGAGGCACTCAAGCATTTGAGGGACCAAATTGAGGAATAGGAGAGTTTTGGAGGACTTAATTGCAGGCTGGAGGGAATTTGAGGGTCAATTTGTGAATAAAGAAAGTTCAATTCTATAAAATGACATTTTGCATTTCAACCCCCCATTTTCATCATCTTCCCCACCGAAATCACATCTCCCTATCTCCAACGAGTTTCTTTATTCAATGACCAAAACTACTAACTAACCTAACCACTGTCTTTCTCTCTTCACGACAAGCACACCGGCACCAAGAACAACCCAATTCGATCAGTGAAATGGCCGGAAAACTGAAGCCGACGAGAGCTCACATCGGAGCTTGGAAGGTTCACCGTACCAGCGGCTTTTGGGCACGACCAAAGGGTGTAATCTTATGGGTTTAGCAAGAGAATGCATTGGTGGCTTCAATTTCCAGTTCTGGTCACTAGCGGCAACAGAATTGAGCAAAATGATGTGGCTGCAAGTTGAAGACCCAGTTGGGTTTTCTGGCAAATTGAACCTCAATTTGTTGGCGAACTTCAAAATTGACCTGTGCATTGGATTTCTGGAGTTGACACACGTCTGCTGGTGCTAGTGGTGACTATCTTCGAGGACAGTGGCGGTGCAATAGCCGTGAAGGGATAGAATTTTTGTCTCATTGCGAAGTTACATGCATGAAGGTTGATCATAATTTTGGGGCTTCAAGATAGAAGACATTAGGTAAAAATGGAAATTGGGTTTAAATTGTATGCATGATACATACCTTCCAAATTTTACAATACATTGTGAATATGTCATCTGATTGGGAAATTGAGACAGTGGACCCGAATTTATATTATTGTATGATAATCTTGGGTTAACTAAGTTTATTAATGGATTTAAACCCTAACTTGTGGATTCTATGGATTTGGAACCTAAGTGATATAACTAGGTTATTTAAGATGGTATAGAACCAAGATTTGGGACATGCATGTACCATTATAAGCTTAGTGAACTTGGATCTGTAATATTTTATAATAAATTTGGGATTAATTGAGTTAATTGATAGAGAAAACCCTAATTTTGTGAATTTTGGACTTAAGTGACAATAATTAGATCAATTAAGAGGATTGAACTATTATTACTGATTTGGGATAATGTTATTAGATTAATTATGTAATTAAGGACTGGATTCATCCCATTCTTGGAACCGATAAACCTTAAAACTACTGAATTAGTCGAGCAGTAGTGATTTTAGATTGCTAATTGTGTAACTGTAATTATTAAGGATTATTAGAGTTGAATGGAGATTTTAATAGTGAATATGCTATTTTGGTTAGGTGACGAAGAAGTGGGCCCTGCTAACCAGTAGATTGTTGATTATGGTTGCCTTTGTCTGAGATTACGAAGGTGAAGGTTTGTCAATCTGGCACTTCTTATACCTATCGATTATCTTGATAAACCCCTATGAGGGTTGTATTTGACTTGATTATTGCACTCTATTTATTGTTGTACTCCTGTAAGGATCTACTAATCAGTATTTGCTTTATATAAGCTTATTCTATAACTATCTTTAAACCCGATTAGGTTCTATTGATCTGATAACTGTCTTGATTTTTCATTATCATTGTTGTTAATTATCGAACCCTCTGAGGCTCCTTAGAACTATTTTCTGTATTCTATATCGCTCGATTGCCTGTTATTTTCTTATTATCTATATCGTTACATGTTGCCTTGTCTGCTTTTCTGTACTATCTTAAACTATTCTATACTGTTATAGTTACCTCGTCAACACACTTGTTTAATTGGTATTAGTGGTGTGCCATACGATTTGTATGGCCATCTGTACAAATTGTTACATGTATGGAGATATGTTTGGGCCGAGTGCCAATCCTAGCGGAATACTTGGGTATACGGATACGCTAGGGAACTTCTAGGCACCTACTTAATACTCATTGATTGACTGACTGACTGATTAACTGATTGACATATGCGAGGAATATTCCTAGGTATCGGCGGTGTGCCAGGGATACTCTTGGACATCAGCAGTGTGCTAGGGATACTCTTGGGCGTTAGCAATGTGCTAGGAATACTCCTAGCCATCTACTTGATATCGACTGATTGACCGATCGATTGATAGATTGACTGATCGACTGACTGACTGATTGATCGATTGACTATCCGACTGACTAATGATAGGTATAAAAGGAAATCTCATATGCCTGTCCTATTCTGATACATGGGATGGTATTTGTTATTCGAGATTGTTTATTCTGATTGTATTTGATAAGGAGAGATTCCTATTTACTTATTTTGTTATATCCTAAAATGTTCATATTCAATAGTTAACTTATGATTTATTGGGTTGATTCTTCCTCAACAAATCCCTACTGCCTGCTATTCGATTAGCCCTCACTAAGTCATTTACACATATCCCTGTATTTCTTTGACTTTCTCAAACAAGACTAAGTGATGAGCTTGAACTCCAAGCTTGGACAGATGAACACCTTTGTAATAGAAATGTTTGTATATGCTAATGGGTACTCATGGACATTTTGGATACCCTAGAGATGTTGTGATATGTTAGGTCTGGATATAACATCTTCAGGGTGTGTTTATATTATGTTAGATATTATGGCGATCCGTTTGGTTTATATATATATATATACTTTTGTTAAGGTTTGCTTAAGATGAAATCCACTGCTATATCTGATAATAGAACAAGTGTTTGTAATTGTTATGGGTTCAATCATATGTTAACTTATAAACTTAGTGATATTGTGATATGACTGGATGAGATTAAGATCTATTGTATGTATGGAATGATGAGTGCTATGGAATCAGTTAATGCATATAAAATGTACTATTGTGAGGATTGTTTAGGTTGAAGCTTGCCGCTCTCTAATATTACTGCATTAAATTTAAGGCATGTTGTAAGTTTATGATCATTGTGGTTTATTGAAAAATTGTGAAAAATTTCATGGGCCTATCAAACATGATGTTTGCATGCTATAAAGATTTCTAATGGGCTTATTGACTGTATTTGTGGATTCCCTTTAAGACTGAACTGATTGGCGCCTCAACTTAGGTGCTATCCTGAGTGGGGGTGCCAAATTTTCTCATAGGCAATAGATATAGTACAGATATGTAAGTCACAGACTCAAATTTCATATATATATATATATATATACTTTCTTCGTGTTGAATTGATCATTTCTATTTTGCTTATAGAACTTATCAAAAATAAGATTCACTTTTCTAAAATGCCTTTTCTTTTTCAAGATTATTGTATCATTTAAAGTATTTAATGTGGCACCACTAATTCAATACAACTATTATACTAATTGTCACGCCACAAATCTGGTACACAATACGGTGGTGCTACTAACTTCAAAGGATTCAAAAACACCACGCCCCAAAATTCAAAACACATACTAAAATCCAAAAATATTATTGAAAATTTCCAAAAAATCATAACAATCAAAAATAACTCAAACACTTGTCTTTGAAATTAAACTTAATTATCAAAAACCCCTAAAACAAAATCATCTTAACAATCAAGTAGGATTCAAAACAAAGAACAAGAATTATCTAAAGCTAAAAATATAAATATCTCATCGCATCCCCCAAAATTGTCGTCTTCCTCATCCTAGACTAAGTTATTTGCAAAATGGTGAATTAATAACGTATGAGCGACACTTCGCCCTAAATAAATTTCTTTCGCCTTCTATCGGATTTGAGCATGTATAAATATTCGAAAAGGAAGTAAATTTGTCAAGAAGAAAAATTTGCCTCCGTTTAAAAAAATAACAATTAGATGCAAATCAAGAATCATTTTATCAAAAAAAAATTCAGGACATACTTTTAGAGTAACAAAAGTTACACAACTTATCAGAAACTTTCAATTTATTAATTAACCATGTTCATGAATTCTTGGGATTCTAATTGGTTAACTTGGCCAAGATCTTAACTACAACGTGGCTAAGTGGTTTCGGAGTTCTTAACTAGAACACCGTTAAAGTGGCTTCAAATTTCTTAACAACAATACCGTTAAGTAGTTTCAGAGTTCTTAACTACAACGCCGTTAAGAGGCTCCAGAGATCTTCTACTATTGTAACCCCTTATCATAGTTATAATACTCATTTCTAGCGATAGTTTCTCGATTATTGAGAGTACAAATCCTTTTATTATTTTTATTTCAATAGAGAACGTTATGTTTCATACAAGATTCAGAAAATTTTGTTTTTACATGCTCAAATACTAGAAAGTAAGTTTTATAAATGTGTAAAAAAAGGTCTTATAAATAGTTAAATATTTACAAATGGAATAATTCTACAACAAATAAATTATTAGTTATAAGAATTCAATATGCAAAATGACCTATTTTGATGCAAAAATTATTTATGTAGAAAAAGATATTTTCAATAGAAAAAGAATAGAAATTTACTATAATTTCATGCAGAGATCATTCATCCAGAGAAAATATTTTGAATAGACGGATAAAAGAAATTCACTTACACTTTCATGTAGAAAAAAAAATCCACTAACTATTCATGTATAAATCATTTATGCGAAAAAAAATATTTTCAATAGAGGGGCAAAAGAAATTTATTTACTCCAAAATCTTAAAAGCCAAAGTTTTCCTTCAGATTTGATCTACCACTTAAGCGTTCTCTACTAATTCTACGATAGAAACAATAGTGTATTAGTAGCTAGGAATAAAATTTAATATGAATTTTCTAAAGGACAATAGAAAAATTGATATGTTTCTCACATCTGCGTATTGGCTTCTCTATAGTAGGAAAAGTGTATTTATACTACTAGGTTAAGTATTCTAGATAAACTAAAATCCATATCTTATTGAGATAAGAAAGTCACTCTAATCCTAACTCCTCAAATTTGAATAGAAATCAATCCCAGATAATGATAACTCAAAGCCGTGGAGATAATTGTAAAATCTTAATCTTATCAGGATTAAGTACTTACTGAAATTCCTAGAATCTTTAATTTATCAGAATTGGATAGTTACTGAAATTCCTAAACTCATGACTAAATATCCTAAATCCTAACTTTTCATGATTCAATTATTCTAGATTTCAGCTAACTATTACCATAGTTTAGTAATTAAATAATAGAGAATATCTATATATGATGAATTTTAACATGAAAATATAGCGGTACAAAAAAGGAGGTTCTAAGATTTCATATCACTTATATTTATACGATTTTAGCTAATCGATATGACTAGATACCTTATGGAGGTCAAAATGATCCAAATAGAATTTTAAATGATGGGAAGATCTCTAGAATGATCCATCTATCCATAAATCCAAAAATTTCATAAAAAATTGATTTTCGTTATATTTAACTTGATAATCATGGACCCAAATCCCAAGTACTTCATAATAATTTGTGGGCTTGTTTTCTACACTGCTTATGTGCTTAATTATAACTTAAAATAAATTAAATGTATGGGGTTGTTATTACATTTAACACATAAAAATGCAAATATAAGTTCTGGGCCTATTTTTATACAAGCTATGGGCTTTACCAACTTGAAATAAATTAAGTGATTTGGGATAACTGATACATCTTAAATCACTAGTTAGATATTGATTAAAGATTAATATTTCCTTTGCCATAAATTGGTATCTGTAGTAGCTAGCTTAAAATCATTTACATAGAACACAATAAATAAAGTTCCATCAAATAACTGAGTTAATAAATTCTACATCTTCAGTCATCACCAAGCAATCCTAAAATATTACTAAAATCTAAAATTTATATCCTTGAAATTGAAAATAAAATCAAGTTGAGTACCTAATATAGGATTCTTAATAACTCAAAAAAAAAAATTCAATTTATATCCCATATTATTTTCAATTAAGACTCCTTAAATATTGATCGAGCCCTAAATAAATTATATATTCAAATTCTAGGAGAAGAACAACCCAAGAATATCAGCGTAGAATCAAAATCAACTAGTATTACTCCATTGTTCCTTCAATTCAATATCGATTCTATACTATAATAATAAAGACTTGAGTATTACACTAATTTTAATTAATTACACGGTAACTTTACATGGAACTCCATTTTCTTGGGATGGAAATTTCAAATTTTAATCTCTATATGGCAATGAGTTATATAAATATGCCCTTGGCTACTTTGAGGTGCAACGCAAATTACGATTCAAACAAAGTTTAAAGTTTATAAAATTATAAAAAACAAAATAAATAACTTTTTATACACAAATCAAAAGTAATGAAAGACTTCAATAACTAAACAATGGTTTCTTGATTCCTTTAACATTGTTAATTCTCCCCGTATCTAAAAATAAAAAAAATATGTAACTCTGAAAGCCCATCAATCACCTTAAGTATGTCTAACATGCAAAAGAATCAATAGTCCAAAATAATAATGTAAAAACGTGTACATAACTAATATTTTTTGTACTTAAAACACAAAAAAGATGGATAGTCGAGAAGCCTGCACAGTAACGAAGGTTAACAAAATTTCAAAATTAATTTTGAGCTTGTGTAATACAAAGTTTCAGTATCACGTAAAGAAATACGTAGTCAACATTATTCAGTAGATATATCACTAAGTATTTGTAAAATAATACATACATTAAGGATCATATTTTACTAGTATCATACGAGATATGGTATAGGTACTAAGGATGATAATAGTTAGACGTACATATAATAATAAGGATGATAATAGTTATATATATACTAAAGATTAATGTAAATTAAAGTACATAAACTATAATATGTATTGATGAGGGTATGAATGACTTCACCTGTAAGACTACAAATCAAGGAAAAATATCTTCTCCAAACTGTGAGCAACCTTTGGCCTGAACCTAAAAACACAAAGTCGTTAGGGATGTTGGAAATGATCATAGCCAAAATTCTCTGATACTTAAGTCATCAAAGTTGGGACCAAAGAGTTTACCAAGAATTTACGAGAATAAGTGTATAAAATTTGAAGAATGTACCTGCAAAGAGGCAAATGAGGAGCTATTTATAGGTGAGAAATTTTAAGATTGCTACGTCTATGTAATCCAAACTATTAAATAAGATACTGATCCATTAATAGTGATTACATGCCCATTGAATATGGAGTAGGTTGTTGATTAGACCGAGGACAGGCACTAGGTTGTTAGGATAATTTGTATTATCAGGCCTAGAGTAGTATTCGGGATGTTAATATTGGTTCGCCCCTAGAAAAAAAAAAATAGCTAGAACATTATTTTGTGTTTCAAACTTTATCATTAAACGTGCAATCAAGTTAATGGCCACATAAATGGTATATGACAATCTCCTTGATCTAACAAATGGAAGTCTTAAATATACATTGATGCTTATTTTTCCAACAAAAGATATGATGAACTTCATTTTTCATATTCTTTTTATTTGAAGTGTGTTGTTTAGTTTGAAATGTACTGTGATCAATTGACTGTTGTTCTAATGTTGAGTTGATGTTTATGTTGGATTGATTTAAAGAATATTTGATGTTGGATTGATGTCACATTGATGCTAATCTTGATGAAGTCTTATGTTTTGTATTCAAGATAATTGAAGTTACTATTGAATTTCGACTTAATTGAATTGATGAGTTTGATGAAGTCTTTTGTTATGTGTTTACTAGAAATTGAATCATTTTGTGTTCTATTGGACTGTTGTTTGTGGTTTCTGCACAACATTGTGAGGCATATTGCTGTTGAGGCATTTTGTTGTAAAATTTCCAAATCAATCAGATGCATATTTGTTGGAAATAAAACTAATGTGTTGGACTTTGAGCAAATGGACACTAATTTAATGTGCTGGACTTGGACACTACACTAAAACTAATGTGTTGGAAAAACTTTGAGCAAATGTTCCTAAACTACAAAGTGTGCTAGAAAATTTTGGAAGACTAAAAGTTGGCTATGGCATAACTTTGCCATTTACAAAACTTTGCATTACAACTTTATCAAGTATATTCTTCCTTCCACCACATAATTTTGCCACCATAACTTAACTTTAACCATGTATAATTACGTAGCCTCTAAGTTGTAGTAATGCAACTCTACTTTAACCATTGACAACTTCATTTCTATCTCCCCAACTGTAATGAAGAACATAATAATAGCAATAAAAACTTACATCAATTTTATCCTTTTGTTGTACATTAAAATCAAAATTTCCAATTTCTTCTTTCTTTTCTTGTTGCCCTCTTTTTCTTCTTCCATTTTTTCTTCCAATTTTTTATGCCGTGCTATTTGTTCCTCCAAGCTATTTATTCTTCTAAGCAATCCAGGAATGATAACCGTTGATCTGTCACATACTTTAGGATCCCACCATTTGAATACACCACAATATCATCTTTTCAATAAAATGTTTCCCAATACAACTCCAAGTTAGATACATGTTCTCAACATCAAAATCAAAGAAAATAAAGAAAACTTAAATAAACATACCCCATAATTTGGGCAAGCACTATATCTCTTCCCTGGGCTATTTGAGCTTCATGATGTTGATAATGGAGTTCATATCCACAATGACAAAATAATAGAAAGTTTGGATCAAACTTGTTGCTTGAATGGCTATTTAAGGAGTTGCTTGAGCTCATTTTGCCTTCTTCAAATCTGTCCTCCTCTGATTTTGCTTAGCACATTTGATTAGTTTTCTCTTCCATTACTTTACCTGTATTGCATGTGAAATGGTGCCAAAAATGAGAAATAAAATAGTATATAACATCCTACAATACTGGCAGCTATATGAAGTCTTTCCCTCCCTTCCATCAACTAACTTAACTAGATTCTTAACGGCAAGGATATGATGTGTTAAAAAATGGATACTTGATGGACTAATTTTGTAACTACAAATTATATAAGGACTAAAACCGAATAAGTGGCTAAATTTGAAAATGAAAAATATAATTTTCCCAACATATGTATGTATTTGGGGTTTGTGCGCTCTTGAAATATAAGTAGTCTCTTATCTAACTGCCTCGTTGATATTTATAATGATAATAGTATATGACGATAATATATATTAATATTACTCCTCAAGTCTTAGGTGACCTAAACCTATGTCTGATTAGATAATTAATTATCATTAAATTTTATCATTAAATTAACTGGGTTTCATAAAAGTTTAATGATTGCCGAATTGGTACAACATGTATTTTAATTCATTTAATATGAGCCTTTAAGTTTCTCTAGGGTTTCCAATTCCATGCACTTTCGTGGCTGGGCCAATAAGAAATAGGCACCCTATAAGATGGGTCATAGAATCCAATCATTTTTTATTTCTATCTAATTTTATTATTTTAATTCAACATAAGTATAGAAATTTAATTAAATAATTTAATTTTCATTGCAATTTTCATTAATCAGAAATCAGTTTTGACAAGAAATGCCCGTTGTTAATGCATATGAACTTTTGATGCTCACTCGTTTCAATGACATTATCCTAGTGCCATGGAAATTTTTTATCTAAATGAACTAGCATGTATGTAATTGGTGCGATGCATTAAACATACTTTCATCCAAATATTTATTTTATAATAATATTTTTTTTAATTCACGTGATCAGAAGACAAATAATATCATTTTTATCATTTAAGAAAGTTAGTTTATTATAGAAAATAAAAAAAATGGGTATTTCATTTAAAAATATCAAGTTTGAAAATTCTTCATATTTGAATATATTGTAAAATATCACTAAATGCTAACTCTATAAGTTTATAAATTATATAAAGATTTTTAATTAAGATAGTATAGTTTTAGAAAATAAATGTGAACAAAGTAAGAAGAAAATGGAGCACCTCAATATTATTCAATATATTTTTTAAATTATATGTACAAATTTTAATATGATAAGTAAGCAAACTAAGTTTTTAAAATACAAAATCTTTTAGTACGATCTGCTACTAATATTGAAGTTATAATTACAATCATTATGATATTTGAGGTATTGAAAGTGAATTGTATGTTAAAAAGTAATTACATGCTTTTTTTTTTTAATATTTCATATGTAAAAACAACTTATATTGGGCTTGCAATATCTTAAAACATAAAATAATCTTAAATACTATTACTTGATATGAATTTGATAAGTAGAATTTATTTGTTTGGAGTTGTTTTGTCAAAACTTATCAAATATTTATATATATCAAACATCATAAAACAATACGAACATATTTAATTTCTACATTCAACTTAATGCATAAGAACATATCAATGTTTTATTCATTTCTTTTATAAAAATAAAACATACAGCTAATTTAACATGAAAATTAGTCTCACTCAGACGTTCTTGATTTAACACTATCACATTCAAGTGTTAATATTTGCATGTACAAAAATATTCCTTTAGATGTGAATTCTTATTAAGGCAAAAGTATGAAAATAAATGCGTTCGATACAAATATGCAATGCACATATAAATGTACAAATAAAATATTGTTCTCACTGACTATTTAATTGATCATTCATCAAGTTTTTTTAAAAAATAAATAAATATTAATTATGCTAACTATTTATTTATATTCCCTATAATCTATTTAAAATAATTGAGAATAAACTCTTCATTATTGTCATGTTGAAAAGATAAAGGTTTTAGTTGAAAATTTTGATAATATTTGTTGACGTTGCATGGGAATTGAATTGGGGTATTTTTCGAAAATCAATATAGCATTGGGCTTCTTCTCTTAGAACATGTTTTCGTAGAGTCAGAGCTCAAGTTACGAAAATAATTATTAGTTAGATGCTTTTTTGATTTTGGGAGTAATTGGTATTTATACTGATTTATATTGATTTAAGTCCTACATTAGTTTCAGCCTACTTGGGTTGGGAGCACACCTTGAGTAGGCTTAAATTGATGGGTTCATTGGCCCTTTTTTATTTAATTAATTTAGCCTTTTATTTATATTTTTTTGCCCTTAAAGTCTTAATTTGTCTTATCAAAAGATATAAATAAGAGTTTGTAGTCATTGTGGAAAGTAATTCTAATATTTGAGATAAATTTTAAATTCAAATTAAATTATTAGTTACAAACTATTTATGATTTTATTTGAAAATATTTTACATGTCTAAAATAGATTATTTTAAAAATAATGATATTTTTAAAACTATGCTAAGTTTAAAATTTACATACCAACTACTACAAAATTATTCATTTCAATTTAAATTTCAAACTATATGAAAATTATGATTTGATAATCCATAGAAATAGGTGTTTATCCTTCTAATAAGGAATAGGTAAATTATAAAATCTTTTAGCCAATCACAATATTTAAAAGTTAATCTTAGTTATTCAGAATTCTTTTACTTATAAAACATATTTAATGCAAATTACTTAAAGAGTTGTATATACTTAAATTTTATGTTGCCAAAAGTTATTTAGTTACTAAAATAATTCAGTATTAATATATTGCTATAAAAGGATTTTATTTAAAAATATCCAAACCCATTTTTTAGCATTTTCTCTCTTCATTCTTTCTCTCTCCACCCTTCTTTCCTGTAACTGTCTCTTGCAACTTTCTCCAACGAACACATCTAGATAATTTATTCTTCTTTTTGTTGTTGTTGTTGTTGTTGTTTCTTTTCTTTTCTTTTCTTTTTTTTTTCTCTACCATTGACAACTTATTTCGCAAGAAGAAACCCAACAAAGTCTTATTGTGAGCCCAGATTTCAATGGGAAAGAACCCAGATAACCTCATTTTTCTCCATTTCATTTTGCATTTGAGTTTCTGTATTTGACAAGTAACAAAATCTTCTCGACAAATAATAGAAAAAAGAAGATAAATTTTCTTCAATTCAAGCTTAAAAAAAAATTTCAAGGGGCCAAGGTGCTTAAACTCACTATTAGAAAGTTGTGTTTACGATGGGGAATTTATGTCTTATCAATTTGTATTGTATTGTATAATTTGTAGTACAGAATATGTTGTATTATTCTTATAGTGTAGAAGGGATGGCGAACTATTGTTTTTAGCTACTAAGAAGATTTGTATTTGGAGCTATCCAAATTCATTTTTCATTTCTTTAGAAAGATAATACCTCATTTCAACAAAGTATTACTTTATCTTCATAGATACATACTTGACTTTAAAGTTTTAATACCTTGTCTTCGGCATCTAGTACAACATAAAAATGATTCTATACTTATCAGTCCTATGACCTAATTTGCATTAATTTTTGATGAAACAACATATAAGACCATCCAAAAATAATAAAATAGGATACTTTTAAGTTCTAATGATTGGAAACACAATTAGTAGTCTAAAATACCATTGTAGGTGGTAAAACATTTCATTTGGACGTCAACATTATAAGGAAAAATACAATTTCGCTGCTACACCAACATAATAAGATCTAAAATACTTAAATTGAATGATATTTAAAATGTATAAAACCGATACTGCATAACCGAAATGTAATACCTTATTTCAGCAAAACAATACTTCATTTTTTATGGAAATACTTGATTTTAGAAGATAAATACCTCATCTTCAACATCTAGTACTGCATTGGATTGATTCTATACTTATTAGTCATATCCCTAATTTGCCTCAACTTATTTGTGAAACAACATATAAGACTATCAAAAAACAACTAAATAATGTATCTTCAATTAATGGCTCGGATAAGCATGTGTTCAAATGGTTAGAAACACAATTATTATTGTAAAGCACCAACATTGACGGTAAAACATTTTATTTGGACTTCAATATTGTAGGCATAAATAGAGTTCCATAGCTATACCAATATACCAAGGTCTAAAATACTTAAATTGGATGATGTTTAAAATGTATGAAACTGATACTGCAAATCAGAAGAGAGTACCTCGTAGAAGCAAAATAAATACTTAATTTATTCCACATTATACTTGATTATTGACAAAAAAAAATAATTCATCTTAAGAACATAATACTACAACAGAGTGTTTTAATACTATGACATAGTACCACTTATGTTATCCTTTCAAACTAGTTACAACATCATGATAGGTGGTAAGTGTATCATTTTGATATCAATGTTGTAGCACATATAAGATCTCATGAATTGTCCTAAAATAAGTAACAACTTAAATAATTAAACTTAACCTAAGTTCAAATGTATTTAAAACTATACCATATTTTATGAAAGTAATATCTTATTTGTTAAATTCAATACTTCATTATATGAAGATAATGCATTTTTTTCTAGTATTTAGAACTTGAACCTGAAGATATTATACTAGATTTTCATAATCTAGTACGTTTTTAGATTTTGTTTTTGTAATGAATTAACTGTATTTCCACAATCAAGTACGTATTTTGAATATTTTTATTCTCTCTATTCCTTTAGCTAAATTTACCTTAATTTGATGGGTAAAACAACGTATAAGATTGATATAGTCATGAGATGTTCATTGATTTTCGATTATGGTGTCAAAAGGATATATATTTGCGTCATTCATTAATGATTTAGACTAATATAAATGAGAATACAAGTGGTTGGATGTGACTATTTGTATTCCCTATCATTTGTACATGTACTATCATGACCGTTACTTGAAGAAAATATGATTTTAGTGTATTAGAGGATCTTATGTGTTGTTTCACCCATTGCATTAATGTAAATTCGGCCAAAGAAAAAAATAAGTACAAAAATACACCAATAAACACAACAAAGTGAATTAAGTAAAAAACTTTAAAAATCAAGTATAAAAATTTTAAAAATTAAAAGGTATTTTTTTCTCTATTTACATTATCATTCTTAGTACATAAGAGATTGAGTTGAATTTGTCCTAATCTAACCTTTACATGACTATTAAACTATGAGTTGTGAGCCCTGGAACTGATATAATCATGAGCGGTTCATTGGTTTCCGGTAGTGTTGTCGAAAGGATACATTTACCCCATTGATATGTGGAACAATTCATAAGACCATCTAATATAACAAAATCATATTTTCTTCAACTAATGTCATGATAGCACGTGTTCAAATGGTTGGGAACCCAAAAACCGACTTCCAACCACTTGTGTTCTCATTCAACGCCAGCATCAAAAATTAATGAATCTTTCGTGACTATATCAGTCCTAGAAATAATATATCATGGTTTAATAATCATACAATTGCTAGATTTAGACGAATTCAACTTGATCTCTAACTAGAATACTAGAAATAAAAAAAATTCCAAAAAAATACCAATGTTTGGAATTTTTACACTTTATCTTTGCAGTTTTGTATTGCATTTGCCCTTATACTGTACTTATTTTGCGTGTTTTTGTACTTGACTTTTCTTTGGTTGAGTTTATCTCAATTCAATAGGTGAAACAACACATAACATCCTATAATACAATAGAATCACCTTTTGTTCATGTAATGGTCATAATAGTACGTGTTCAAATGGTTGGGAGCATAAACACGCACATCCAACAACTCGTATTCTCATTCATACTAGTATCAACCATTGATGAATGAGGTAAATGTATCCTTTCGATACCATCATTGAAAACCAATAAACCTCTCATGACTATATCCATCATAAGACTAATGAATCATGGTTTGGTAATCGTTCAATGTTTAGATTAAGATGAATTTAACTTAATCTCTTATGTATTAAGAATAACACTGCTAATATAGAAAAAATACCAATTTTTAGGATTTTTATTGTAACACCCCAAAAAATTCGGTATTTTGAATAAATAAAGATTTAGAAATCAAGATCCTAATTGATTGAATTTTAGGGTGCAAGAAAATAAATAAAAAGGACTTGATTGTAAAGTTTTAGAAGTTTTGGGGGCCAATGTGGGGAAAAAAGAAGCTGAGGACCTCAAAATAATTTTGTTTGGACTTAACTATCCAAAAATAGAAGTTTTGGGGGTCAAAGTGCAAAAAAAAAAAAATTTGAAGGGCTTAATTGAAGGCCAAGGACTAAATTAAAAGCGGGTGAAATATTTTGGGGTGGAAATGAAGTCGGTCAGGAGTTTGGGGGTCGAAATTGAAGATGCTGAAAATATTTCTATATATATAGAATGAAGGACCGAATTTCTTCAAATTCTCAGAACAACCCCAAACTTACCTCCATCGGTGAGAAAAACGGCCATGAAACCTAAAACTAAATCCATATTCAAGCTCCTTTCAGCTCAAGGAGCAAACATATACCAACTTTCAACCGAAACAACTGGCAAAATCGTTGGAAACTGAGCTCGACGGCGGAGCTCGGCGGTGGTGATGGCTCCGCCATTTTCGATGGCAGAAAATGGCGAGCTCTAGGTGGGTCTTAGTTGTTGAGCTATGGGGAGGCTGGTGGTGGTGTCAATTCGATGAAACAACGGCTGGTGGTGGCGGAATTGAAGGTGTGGCGGACGGTGGTGGGTTAGGGTTTGATGGCAGTTTTGGGCCAAATTGACTGGCTTTCCAGCGTCGAAACTAAAAATTGGTTGAGAGGTTTTGCTCTCCTCAGCGAGATGCACCTTCTGGTGATGGCGGTGCCAATCGCCGGCAGTGGCACATGGAGCTCTGGCGGCGGTGCGTGGTGGGCTGTTTTCGGCAGCTTGTACAGAATTTGATTTTGGACTCGCCTGGACTAGTCCAAATGTGAGACTGGGTCTCAATTCGACCCAATTTGGGTAAATTTTAATAATCAAAATTTGATTCGATTGAATTGTTGAATGTATCTAGATTTTCAGACAAAGTTGAGTATGATCAGATTTAAAATAGTTAAGCTATGATGTGGTTTAAGGTTATGTGTTGATTTTGTAATTAATACAGTAATAAGTTTAATCGGTTTGAAAGAATTATCAGATTGTTATAGAGATTTTGAATAAGATCTTGACAATCTGTTTATCATCATGTTGAGTTAAGAACTATGATAAGTGATTACCTTACACAGTTAAGTGTAACATGGAATTGAGAATTATGATTGACAAATCATAGTCAATATTGGGTTTAAGTTACGCAATCTAGACTTCTAATCAGTTGGGAATCGAAGTCATAGACTGTTTAAATATCTAAGAATTATCGGGGCTATGTCAGAATACCCTTAAGTTTGATAATGAAATTTATTATGTTTATAGTGAAGACTTAGAAGATTGGTGAAATGATAACTCGAGTTATTTTGTAACAGTATTTTCAATTTGACTGAAAGCCAGATCCTGAGTGATTATACTATTAAGAATTCCTCTACGTTCTTCAGGTGAGTATATATTGGCTTTCTTGCTGGGGAAAGAACATAAGTACTTGTTATTATGCCTTGCTGTTTGATTCTACCTGTGCTATGATTCGATGACTGATGCGTGCTCGCTCCTTGCTATTTTTTGTCCCTCATGTTACGTGGTCAATTCGTTGTGTTGTCGATTTTACTCAAAATTCTCCAATGATTGCTATCTAACCTCTTAATCTTGAGGGATACAATTTCTTATCGTGTATATTTGTATTGATACATGTATGTCATCTCTATTTGGCCTCCCTTCTACTAAATTATCATTTACCTCTGTAACATTAACTTGCTGCTTTTAAACTCTTTCAGTAGTTAATTGGACCTCTTTTATCCTCAAGTATAATTCTTGAACTATTCGTACTTAAGATTCTTCACTCATTTTTATATGATTGATTCCGCACCCCGCAGATCACTTCCAACTAAGTTTTGACTAAGTTAATTGTTTATGAAAATAGTATTCCACATCGCCCTTTTTCACTCAACGCTTTTATTGATGTTATTTAATGTCGCTTTATCCAAAGTTGGCGATTGTGTTGAGGAAGCTAGAAAAGTGATTCTGAAAAATAAGTTATTATTGCCATGTTTATTTTTAAACCAGCCTGAGGCTGAATTAGTGATTTCGTGTTGACATGGCAACGTGACGTGTTCAGTGAAATGCTGTTGGACAAGATATGTGATAATAGTGAAAGTGTTTAATACCTTTAGGGGTAGGCCCTGGGATCGATTACGAAGGCGACCGGGCGGGACGGACCGACGGTGACAGACCTTTCGGCTGATACCCGTGCACGATGCACACATAATCTCTACTCAGTAGGCTAGCTAGAGGTAGCAGTCTATGAGCGGGATCAGGCATGTAGCTAGCCATGCCCAGTGAGTGATTAAGTGTCCGAGCCAATCACTCAGTACTTGGGAGGAATAAGGATTTTCATGTTTTCAAAAGTGAAGTGATATGGTTGGAGAACCACCAACAGCAAAAGTGTGAAACTGATTATTAATTTTATCTTATATTGCGGAAACTTGAATATTTGATACAAACTCAATAATTTTTCAAGTGATATGTCGACCCTTGTGGTCGTTATCGTGATTTCAAATTCCTCTGTGAGAGATAGTGAATTTGTGAAACCTCATCACTGGTATGGGACGATGGTGAGATGGATCACTCTAAATTTTGATTATAAAACTCTCTTACAACTCTTGGGAATAAATGTGCCTCTATTTGCCCTTATATAATAATCGTAAAATTGTTACCTTGTTGTTATTGTTAAATTATATCACTAAGTCACTCGGACTTACATTGTTTATTATTATTCCTCGTTCTTTACCCCAGATACGAACAAGTAATGAGATTAGATTAGCCCAGCCGCACCTGAGCCAATGAGGGTAATAGAAGTGCCAAGTGTGATTCGAACTATTTCAGCTCAGAAGTAAGTATTTGCTGGAGATGGTTGTAGGATTTAATTATTTTGAAAATTTGAGAAGTGTATCTTCTATTACAAGGATGACATGTGACATTATGTATACGTAGCACCTCGGCCGGAAGCAGGCGCCTTCCGATCGGGGCGTTACATTTATACTTCATCTTTGTAGTCTTGTACTGAATTTGCCCTTGCATTGTACTTATTTTGCCTGTTTTTGTATTTGCTTTTTCTTTAGCCATAGGTGGAACAACGCCTAAAACCCTCTAATACAATAAAATTATCTTTTGTTCAACTAAGGGTCGTAATAGTATGTGTTCATGACAATCCCAAGACTAATAAATCATGATTTGGTAATCATGCAATGGCTAGATTAGGGTAAATTCAACTTAATCTCTTATGTATTCAGAATGATACTACAAATCGAGAAAAAAATATTAATTTTTGGGATTTTTATATTTCATCTCTATAGTTTGTACTGAATTTTCCCTTGTGCTGTACTTATTTTGTATGTTTTTATACTTGCTTTTTCTTTGGCCGAGTTTACCTTAATTTGATAAGTGGAACAACACCAGATCATATAATGCAATAAAATCATCTTTTGCTCAAGTATTGGTCGTAATAGAACGTGTTCCAATGGATAGGAACATAAACACCCACATCAATGACTTTTGTTCTCATTCATACTAGTATAAACCATTGAAGAATGAGGTAAATGTATCCTTTTGATACCACTATTAAAAAACAATGAACCTCTTATGACTATATCGATCCTAGGACTAATAAATAATGGTCTGGTGACTATATCGGTCCTAGGACTTCAACTTAATCTCGTATGTATTAAGAATGATATTGTAAATCGAGAAAAAAACACCAATTTTTGGAATTTTTATATTTTATCTTTGTAGTCTTGTACTGTGTTCATCCTTGTACTATAGTTATTTTATGTGTTTTTGTACTTACTTTTCCTATGGTCGAATTTACCTTAATTTGATGCATGAAACAATGCATATGATCCTCTAATACACTAAAATCATGATTTGCCCAAGTAATAATTGAGATAGTATGTACAACTGGTTGGAAACATATATATATCTACATCCAACTACTTGTGTTCTCATTCATACTATTATAAACCATTGATATATGAGATAAATGTTTCCTTCAAGAACCACCATCGAAAGTCAATGAATCTCTCATAACTATATCAGCCCTATAACTAATAAATCATGATTTGATAATCATGCAACAACTTATCTAGTTAAATTCAACTTAATCTCTTATGTACTAAGATTGATACTGCAAATCACTTAAAAAAAATGAATTTCAGGGTTTTTGTACTAGATCTTTGCATTTTTCTACTGAATTTGCCTTGTTCTATATTTATTTCACGTGTTCTTTTACTTACTTTTCTCTTAATTGAATTTACCTCAATTCGATGAGTGAAACACTATATAAGACCCTCTGATACACTAAAATCATGATTTACTCAAGTAATAGTTGGGATAGTACTTGTGCAAATGGTTGGAAATACAAATGCCCACATCTAGACTAGGAAATCATGTTTTGATAATCATATAATGACTTAAATAATTAAATTCAACTTAATTTCTTGTGTATTAAGAATAATATCGTATCCTAAAAATAGAATACCACTTTTTATGATTTTAGTACCTGATCCTAGATATATTAAATTGGGTTTCCTAATTTGGTACATTTTTTACAATTCTAATACTTAATTGTGGATATATAATACTGGATTTTCCTAGTCTGGATACCATATATATATATATATATATATCTTAAAATGTACTTCATTTTTTGCATCCTGTAGTATATGTATCAATAACTAGTATCTATATTAAAAAAATAAGAAAGATACCAATATATTGAAAAAAGAATATGATTTGTTGATTCTAGTTCTTGATTTTAGATATTATACTTGATTTCCCTAGTTTGGTACTTTTTTACGATTCTAGTACTTCATTTTTGATATATTATTTTGGATTTCTCATAGTTTAGATACCATATATATATATATATATTAAAATGTACTGCATTTGCAGCAACGTATAACATGTACATCAATAACCAATATCTACATAAATAAATCTCCAAATTACATCGTAAATTATAAACATCATTAGTTTTAATAATCCAAATGCTCAAATAATAAATCGTATATATATAATACTCAAAAATTGAAACATCATCATCAACATCCATATACAAATACTAAAATCATCCAAGTAATAACCTTCTAAACACATCATTAATTACTGTTGGAACATAGTAAACCATGCTCACACCTCTTTTGCATCCCCTCCCACTTCCCCCGCCCCCGCCCCATCACCATCGCCATCATCACCATTTGGTGGAGTCTCAACCTCAATGACAACATCCCTAACACTACCTACATCTAAACACCAATACCCTTTGCACTAGTAGCAACGGCAAAGGATTTGTTAGTGGACTATATTTGTACTTGAAATCGTCTTAAGATTGCAACTCAGTCAAAGCTACTGTTCAACTTTGGCACATGATAATACACATGAAACGGGGTTCTCGTTATTAGTTGGATGTGTCAGAACCCAATTATGGGTTTCAATTCCTTCATTACCATATGAAAGTATTGAGAGAAGCAACAAGAATATAATTCTGATTTCCTTCTTGCCATTTTTGCAAACAAGGAAATAATATAAATAAGTTTTAAAACATTTCAGCATATATATAATTAAGGTTTGAATACTGCATAACCACCATAAATATTGAGCTAGAGTACTTTGATACTAAAAATATTTGCAAAGAATACTAAAGAGTTAATCATATTTTTTTAAAATAAACAACAAAAAATGATTAGATATACTTTACAACCTTCAGACATACCATAATTTGAATAGAACACCTAGAATTAAGTTGACAACAAGATTGATCGTACTTTAAATCAAATCTATCATTACAAAAGTCAAGTGTTAATAATTGAATAAAGTATAATGATAACGAGCATTAAAATAGAAAAAAAGGTGGAGAAATTACCTTTATTATGAAACAACTTGCAATTTGAGTTATAAATATGGTTGCAATCAAGTAAATGATAACTGAAAAATAAAGCCAGTCAACCAAATTGCCTCACATAGGCCTCATATGCAAATACACACACTACTATATCACCTTGTCTGATCTTCTAATCTTCCTATTCGTCACATTCCTAATTTTACCCAGATATATATTCAGAAGAAGAGTCTTTAAGCAAAACTAGCAATAGAAATAGCCTTGGCATCTACCTATTTTCATGGGCCAAGTCCATTGCACCACCATTTCCATCGTGAAACATGCCTTTGGGTACCTTTTAACAAATTTTCTCTCAAATCGTCATTCTTTTCTTGAATCTGATGGATGTGGATGAAAATGAGGGGAAAAAAATAGCTAATAGAAAGCAATAGGAATTCAAATGCTTTTTAAATCCTCCAACAAAAAGCACTCACAATATGAAGAAGAAAAATGAAATGAGAAGAGCTCAACAGTTATAATACCTTTTGAGATGAAGATGAAAATGGAGGGGAATGAAAAGTGAATAGCGAATGAGAGAACCAAGAAGCCAAAAAAATGTGGGAAATTAGAGGAGCTCAACAGTTATAATACCATTTTAGATGAAGAGGAAAATGGAGGGGAGTGAAGAGAGAATAGTGGATGAGAGAACCAAGATGCAAAAAAATGTGGCCATGTGTCTTCTTGCCATTCTTTGGATATTGAGGAAAGATCTTGTTATTTTGTAATTTAAATGCCAAATTAGGGGCATTTGACTACTTATGCAATCAGTGGGGAGTGATTCGAAAAAAAAAAATGTTCAGTTGGAGAGTGAAAACCAAGAAAAACATGTGGGATTTGAATTAAAAAGTGAAAGTAGGTTAGTTGCTTATCCCTAATTAAGTTGTTACTATAATTGTAAATAGACTCATTATATTTATCTAAATTAAAAAAATTACCACATATGAAAAATCAGTTGCTTGTTGCAACATAATCTAGATATCAACTATTTTGTTTAGATAAACCTTGTATTTTTATAATAAAAATGTATCATTAAATTCAAAAACTCAACATATTCCTCTTCAGATGAAAAAACTAAATTTAATATTCTCTAAGCTTACATTTATTAAATAGTCTTTATGTGTTTACTTTTGTGTGTTCATTTCTCTTCATTTCAAAGTACCAAAAACTATTTGTAATAATAAAATTATCAACGTAAGAAGAACATATTAAAATATGAAATATACACCAATTATGTAAAAGAATATTCTATTTTGTATTGAACTTTAAGTTTGTAACTATATTGTAATGCAAATTTCGTGTCTGCAATTTACATGACAAGAAAATTTCGTACATACAAAAATGAATTTTTTGAAACTTATGGTATGGATACAATCCTAATCTAATTCTTTGATTCTTTCCTTCAAAAAATGATTTTGAACTTTGATGAACTTTGCAATGAATGCCTTGAATACTGTGGATATACTGGAATTTGATTTGAAAAAATAATACTAATTCAAGACCTTTGCATCGGAATCTCAAATCAAACACAGGGATTTGGGAGCTTCGTGATGAATGCTTCAAACACCATGGATCTCTTTGAATTTAATTTAGGAGTATAGCGCCAATTCGAGGGCATAGCATCGTAATCTCGAATCCAATTTCCTAACTTGTTGAGCTTTGCAATGAATGCAGTAAACACCATTGATCTCCTTGAATTTAATTTGGGAAAATAATGCTGCCATGTTGAGGGTTTTACATCGTGATCTGGAATCAAACACTGTAATTTGGTGAGCTTTGCCATGAACACCGCAGATCTTCTTGAATTTGGTTGAGAAAATTGTTGGACGCATTCAAGGTCTCTCTCATTTTCCATAAATTGTGTTGTTTGTTGTTGTCTATGTTGAATGTGATTTGATCACCCCTTTATATAGATGTCAAGCAAAAGACTCCTAGGGTCCTAGGTGGTTTAAACTTCTTTGATACTTGGTAGTTATCTTTTGATGCATATGGCAAGAGATAATATCAAATATCAAGAGATAATATTAAATATTTTTTACTTGATTAGTTTACATACTAAATATGCCACATGTGGCAACTTGGTTTAGCTTGAGATTATTGAGCTACAAGACTTGTTTTAAAATTTGGCTGTGACACTTTGTCTTTCCACTTGTTGATATTTGATTTGCACACAAAATAAATACTAGAATATTAATTAAAATTAACTATTTATCTTTTAGATTTAACTAAATAAATGCCAAAATAGAAATAGAAATTTTAAATCACTAACTATTATAAAAGTGTCATTCTTTAATTGGCGAAAAATTAATTTGTCTACATATATAAGCATAACCCTTTTTACACAAGTTACACAAATTTTATTTATTATTACTAGAAAAATAAAGTTATTTTTTTAGAAAATATTTTAAATATAAATAAAAAATTAGCTATTTGAACACATTAAGTTATGTGATAAATATAAACATAAAATATTCAATTTTTATGAGTATTTGAGCATAAGAGGGAGGGGGGATGAATTATGCTAATGATTGCATAAGAAATTCTGCAATAGACTATCATTGAGAACTTTGTGTTGGTATACTTTGAGAACTTAAACAATCATTGGCATAATTCATCTCCTCTCTTATGCTCAAATTTTCTGCCACAACAACATCTTGAACAATGGTATTTTCCAATAAGGTTCTCAATGCCTGCTGTGTCATATGTAGAATGGGATCTTTGGAAGGTGGTGCCTAGTGCACGGGCATCTCCTTCGGCATAGGTTGTGCGTTCTAGTCTAGCTTTTAATGTCGAGCATGATGGTGCTTCAGATTGGTGAATCTCTGCATTCTCCAATCTTTGGGCCCCATGATTGTTAGAGCAGCAAATTTTTGGATCTGATCATCTATATTCTTAGCGTTCCTCCTACATAGTTTAGATTTCTCACAAAATAGTGCCAAAATGATGCTATACAGAATTGAAGCCAGGGTCCTTTTCAATAATTAGCAAGGTTTGAGGTTTGTTTTCTCTGGATTGTGGTATAGAGAGCTTTCAATTTTCGATCTTCGCTTTTTTTTGCTAATGATCTCTTGTTCGCAGTTTCTTTTTTAGAATTAGTATATATAGTGCATTTCTTCCATTATTTTATTGAATTAGTATATCGGTTTTGGAACCTTTTTAGTTGGGCTTAATTGATTTGGGTTATTTGGCCTTTTTATTTGATTAGTCCTTTTGATCCATTGGCCCTTTTTAAATCTTTTATCATTTTATTCTTGTGGACTTAATTGTTCATATCAAAAATAAATATTGCATTGCGCAAGAAATGTATTAAAAAATGAAATCTTACTTTCATTGACTATTTAAGGATCATTCATCAAGTTTTTTTTTAAAAATAATTATGTAAACTATATATGTATGCCCTTTGTAATTGATTTCGAATAATTGAGAATAAGCTCTTCACTGTTGTCTTGTTAAAAAGATAACAGTTTTAGTAGAAAATTTTGATAATATAAAAATAAGATTAAGAGTTTATAGTTATTGCAGGAAGTAACTCTTATGTTTAAAGTAAATTTTATCATTTTATCTGAAAATATTTTGCATATCTAAAGGTGATTATTTTTAGATACTTAAATCTTAAAAACTTTGCTGAATTTAGATCTTACATATAGATCATCGCAAAATAAGCATATGTCTCTTCCTGCATGAAGAAGAATAAAAAAATTCTAGAATAAAGGGAGTTCTATCTTAGTCGACTAAGATTAAATTAACTCAAATATGAGTGTTAATTCAGTTGCAAGTTAGAAATTGGACCTTTTTTTTTCGATATCTGTCACTTGTCATATCTGATTTTATTTCCTAGACTTTTATCTTCTTACAATTTCTTAATTTAACAACTGCCTTCCATGTAGGGAAGGAAGCACATGATGAAGCTAGAAAGGAATAATAATTGGAGTTTATATTAATTCTTTACCAAACCAACATAGCTCCAATAACTCACTGACTCGCTATGTACCTTAGATCATGTGATCATATGTAATCGAGCATTTCTAAACCCTTCATCCAAAAATTAATAAAACATGCTTGACTCTCCCAAATATGAATCTATATTGATGACTAGTTAGACACAATTTAGCATAGTCATATGTAAAGTATAAACTATAGCATATAAGTATGCTGCTTATTAGTTCTTCTTCAGTTTTTCATGAATCAGCTTCATCTTGACAACATCTTGACAATGTTACTAAACATACTTTGGCAAACAGAATTCTCGATGGTCATTTGATAACATGGTAAAGTACTGTTGTCAAGTTTACATAGTCCAAAGTCCCAAAAGACACAAGAACCAATATGGATTCACAGAGTGATGTAGTAGGGATTCATCAATCACCTCTCATATAAGGTCGTACTAATTAAAGCACATGTAATATGACTATGTGCTATGATAGAGTTCTTTATCAATTGGGCATATCAAGACCTAAACATCATATTAATCTAAGTACATTCGCGCGCCCAGGTACTTGACTTATACACCACGAGCAATCACTCTCCAAAATATCTTCTAATAGTTCACACATTCAACAATAAATATATTTATTACAAAGTTTTGTCATATTTCTTAATAGATAAAAAGGATCATCTTTGCTTACTTCAAATTATGCACACTCAGCTTCATTGCTACTCTAAGTGTGAGGGTGACCATTCACAAAACTTCACTTGTTTGTTACTTTGCTTAAGTCTTAATATTCTATTTGCTAACATAATCCTAGTTTACATTTTTTTCCTTTTTTTCATGTTAAGGCATTTCTTTTCAACTAAGAACATAATTTTAACCATTAAATGTCATTAGGATTTGTTTGATACATACAGAACCATTCTAAGAACAAATTCAAGAGCATTATTAAGGGACTCTTGTTATTTCGTTACCGTCCTTGTCAAGGCAGCATTACTTTCAAAATTAGGAAGGGTTTGCTAGGGGCACTCAGAAATCCAAAATAATAATAATAATAATAATAATAATAATAATAATAATAATAATAATTTTGGGAAAAGCTAGCATCAACAATGGAAAATTTTCCATTTCTAAGTTAGTAACGGAATCAATTCTGTTCAATTCAATTTAGCATCGATTGATTTAGTTTTGGAAGGTTTCTGTTGCAATTCCATTGCTAGGCCATCAAGCAAAAGAATTGAAAAGGAAATTTCTGTTGCAAATATCCAGTTTTTTTGTAGTGACAACAAATTCATCAGCCAAAATAATAGGTTTAAATCCTCTACTCCAATATATGTTTCATCTGTTATTCCATAGCATGGATGTATGACAAGTGTGTTAAATATTTTCTTATAAAAATATGACGAAGAAAGCCCTTGTGATTTGGTTTCCTCTTATTATGGGATAGTAGTTATTTCTAGCCTAATTTTATGTGTGGTAGTTACTTCTTCAGAAAATAGGTATTTTTACATTATATAGGCATTTGTGGTTTTGAAAAAGAAGGAAAGAGGTAAAAAGTGATATATTAATTTCATCAATAATCTTTTGATTTATTTTTGTTTTCACTATTCAAGTTTATTGATTTATTGCTGGACGACTTTATGCACACAAAATGGTGGTCATTTACATCTATCCCTAAGGTTTGGCATAATTACCAAAAAATTCTCATTGTTTTGAAAATTACATTTACCCACTGAACTTTATCGCCGTCCAATATTTCAACCTAGTTGTTAGTCAACGTTAGGGTTTGTAACTGCTGTTAAAATATTAGGCTGAAATTTCAAAAATACCCTTAGGATCACTAACTCTATTTTTTACCCGATTTGACTTTTTTGAGGGGGAAAAAATACCCTCAAGGATGGTATTGTAAGATATTTTAATTGATTAAGAGTGTATTTGTTTTTTTGTTTTTTTTTTAGGTCTTAAATGTAATAAAACAAAGAAGAATCCAAGGTGAGTTTAAAATAGTAAATGTATTTAAGATAGTTTAATTATATTCAATTGAATATAATACGAATTAAAAATATAAATCAATTCTGTCATCTTGGAACATATAATTTTAATAATTGAAATGGTATATTCAATAATATTAAAAATAATAAGCATATATAAAATAATTTAATTAAATTTATATCTTTAGAATATAAAATATTAGATTATGTTAAATATAAATTTATATTATTAAAATTATCTAATAATATTAAAATAGAAATATATATATATATATATAATATTTTAATTAAATTTAATTCAATTTAACTAAAAATTAAACTAAGTGAAAGCCTAAAATAAATTAAATCTATAAGATTTAAAAATTAAAATATTTACTTGATGAAAATTTTGGGACTCAAAATACGAATAACGACTTGATTGTAAGGATTTTGAAAGTTTTGTTGGTCAATTTTGAATTAATTTTGGCCAACCGGGTCAATATAGTGCACTAACTAGTTTGAGGACTTAATTGAAATTGGGGAAAAGAATTTTGGGGTCAATGTAAGGCACTCAGAGAATTGAAGGATTCAATTGAAATCTGAAAGGAAGTTTTGATGTGGAAATTACATTTTCAGAAAGTTGAAAAATATATACACAAGAGCCAGGTTCCTTAGTTCCGGCCACGGAAACCCATAAACAAGGGGTGGGTTTTGATGGGCTCGACAAGAGGAGTGTAACGATGGTTTCAATTTCGTGATTTGACCAACGGAGAAGGAGAATGGAAGGTGAAGGCGCGTAACGTGTTGGGTGGTTTTGTTTGAAATTGGCCAATGAAAAGCTGAAGTTGATTTAGGGGTTTGATATAGCACAACAAAGCGTACCTTCTAGCAGCAGTAGAACCCAGTTTCGGTGGAGGTGAACGGTGGCGGCGGCACAGCGGAAATTGAAGGTTATAAACATATATCAAATAAATCCTTATAAATTCAAAAATATTACAAATAGGTTCAAGGGTATTTCTGTCTTTTGATATTTCTATCATTTTCTTATTTTTTTACTTTATTTTTAAAATTTTTAACGGAAGAGCATTTTGGTTATTTTACACTTTCCGTCAACATTACATTTAGCTTAAAAATTCATGGAGGTAAATGTAATTTTTAAAGCAACGAGAATTTTTTGATAATTACGTCAAACTTTAGGAAAAGTGGATGTAATTAACCCTAAAATAAAAGTGCAGAAAAAATCTTGGAAGAAAGCGAAACCACATTTGAAGCGATTTATGTAGCACAAAACGCCAAACTCTGGTTAGGTTGATAATTGAGAAGGACAACTCTGGTGCTGTTTAATTTCCATGACTTCCAGTAATTTTCATGCAGTGGGACCGTCTCATGTCTACTGCTTGGCAATAATAAAGTGCTATTCTTAGTCAGTGTGAGAGGCTGGCCATGCTTAATTATTGGAGGTGATGTGGAACCAAGGTGTCTCTACTGTCTATCATTATTCGAGGCCTGTATTTTTCCTTTCATATTCTTTTAGGCCCTAAAATATATATAAGACCTGCATTTGTGTTATAATATAGGCCTTTCATTTAAAAGCCCAAATTATATAGGCTTTGTTTGGTTATGTTTTGCTAGAATAATATTGTTTTAGGAAAACATAATCAAATATATTTATATTTTTTTCCAAAACATACATTATTCAATATATACTTACATATTATATATATATAAATTATGTATATTTTATTATTATTATTTTAATATTAAAATAATCACTCAATTTCATTTTCACCCCAAAAAACCTAACAAAAAAGCATTGATTTGATTGCTACCGTAAAAAAATATCTCTCCTAAAACATAAATAAGCATATAAAAAAACAACTTTCACATTTTTCAATAATTTATTCTCCCAAAACACGTAATAAACATATAATGAAATCAAACAAAAAATATAATCAAACATAAGCATAATTTTTCAGAGAAAAACACGACTAAGAAAAAGTATAAGACCTCTAATTTAAAGGCTTTGTTTCTAAAGTTGTAATAATTAGTCAAAAATTTTAATTATTACTTTTGATTCTTCCTAAATCTCCTCTATCTTGGAAATTCTTAGTGTTTTCTTTACCAAAATCCTAGCTACTTCCTTATTTTTTAATACTAATCAACTAACATCTTTCCACTTTTTCAATGCCAATTAATAAATAACTCCAAAATCATCAAATAACGTTAACTTTAATTCTCTTTCACTATAAATTAAGCTCTTATTTCATTAAAATTATTATTATTATTATTATTATTATTATTATTATTATTATTATTATTTATAAATGACAAAATGCTTGCTGAAAGACATTTATATTAGAATTTTTTTTTTGTAGGACTTAAATTTTTATTAAATATATTAAATGCGTCATTTTCATATTTAGCCTTATGCTTTCAATTTTGTTGAGACCACTCTAGTAAAACCATTAATATTAAAGTTTAATTGTAGATAGTTGAGTGGTCGATTGGCCCAACAACATCACCCTCACACTTGTATGTGTGAGTTCTGTGGTTCAAATCCTAATAAATTCTTATTGTACATGCATATGTAAGTAAAATAAAAATAAAATTAAAAGATCATTTGTTAATTTCTTATTTAGAAAATCATTTTTTCCATCTTTCTAAAGGGGATGGGAAAAAAAAAGTATTACATGACATGCTCTACTTATCAGAAATTTTAACATAACTTATGGCTTTTATTACAGAAAAATCATTTAGACGAAAAAACATATTCATTTGTCTAGAAAACCATTTTAATAATAAATAGAAGAGAAAGAAAACTACTCACTCATTTATTAGAATTCTTAACATAGCGTGCTCAAATCCTCTTTTACAAAGAAAAATAATTATACAAAAAAAAAACTACATATTTATTTGAAATAACATTTTAAAAATGTATAAAGACAGATATTGCTTACCCATCTCAAATTTCCTTTGGTCTGATTTGCATATTGCTTTCACTACAACAAATTGCACTTTATGTAACAAGTAATTTGGTAATGAACGAAAAATTCATTACAATTTATAATTAATTTAACGAAACATAAATTTTGTCACAAAAATTCTTATATTGGGTAACTAAAAAAAAACTTTTGTTACCTTTAACTAATATTTGTTACTGAAAATATTTGTTCTTTTATAACTAAATGAAAAGTCGTTACCAAACATAAAATACAGTTACAAATAATAATTCCCACCATTTACAAAGACTTATTATTCAAACCTTTAGTAACATTAAATTCATTACAAATAAAATGATTGTAACAAATATTTTTGTTACTAAAGTTAAAATTGTTTCGCACACAAAAATTCATCTTGCCAATATTTTGTTGCATTCATATGGTAACCAATATCGTCACTACTAATTTTAAATCACAACTTAATTAAATTCCCAGCCATAATTAATTGCTTCCCTCTAAAATGTGTCAAAATTCTAAATTGTTTAAAATTTTATTCCACAAAAATAATAGTTTTCTTTAAAAATGAATTAAGCTTCACATAAAAAGTGAATTGGGCTTACTTATGTAAATTAAAGTTTTTGAATTAGGCCTCCATTATCTAAATTAAATAAAGCTATTTTTTATTGGGCTTACTTTTGCAAATTAATAGAAGCCCAACCGAGAGTTGGAGAATGGAGCATTACAACTTATTTTTAACGATTAGCTTAACCAAATATTGGTGAATAGTGCTTCCTTTAAATTTGGGTTCACATTAATGCAAACAATTGGATTTGAGCAAATTGTTTTAAAGAATTTAGGTTTAACCAAATTTTTAGCTAATTGGTGAATTATGTTTCCTTTAAATTGAATTTTAAATTAATTTAAAAGTTGATTGATTTGGCTTCACCAATAATAATTTAAACAGGCTGGCTATGTTCAAAAAATGTTTGAGCTAATGTTGAACCAAGGTGGCTCTATCATTAGAGGCCTGCCACATGTATTTTCCCCTTTATATTTTAGACCTTGAAAAATATATAAGTCCTACATTTGTATTATAATTTAAGCCTTTAATTTAGAAGCCCCACATATATAATTTTTTAGAAAAAAATATGCCTAAGAAAAAGTATAAGATCCTTAATTCAAAGGTTTTGTTTCTAAAGTTGTAATAATTAATTAATTGATTATAACTAATGAAAAAAATTGATTTTAATTTTATTACTTCTGGTTCTTCCTAAATCTCCTCTATCTTAGAAATTCTAAGTGTTTTCCTTATCAAAATCCTATCCTTACTTTTTAATACTAATGACTTAATATCTTTCCACTTTTTCAATGCTAATAATTAAATAACATTCCAAAATCATCAAATAACATTAACTTTAATTCTCTTTCACTATAAATTAAGTTCTTATTCCCTTAAAATGTTTTTCTTTTATTTATATATCAAAAAATGCTTACTAAAAGACATGTATATTAGAAAGTTTCCTTTTTTTGGTAGAACTTAAATTTTCATTAAATATATTACATGCGTCATTTTCATATTTAGCCTTATGCCGTCAATTTTGTTGAGACCTTGGTAAAATCATTAATGTCAAAGTTTATTTGTAGATAGCTGAGTGATTAATTGGCCCAATAACGTCGCCCTCACATTTATATGTGTGAGTTCCTTAGTTAAAATCCTAACGAATTCTTACTGTGCATGCATGTGTAGTGAAAAAATAAAATTAAAAGATCATATAAACTTCTACATTTGCGGAGTGGTCAATTGCCCTCAATAATATTGCCCTTACACATATAAGTGTGAGGTCCGAATCATAACAATCCTTGTTGTACGTGCATATATAAATTATAGGAAGAAAAAAAACAAGTTTAATTGTAAGTAGCATCTAGCATATTTCAATTTCATATTATGGTTTATTTGGATATAGTTTACTTGTAATTATTTAGCAACTCGCAATTTCTTAATTATATTGTCTAAAGCACTCTACTTCTCATTATCAGTTGGTAAACGTTCTAAAAGTCCACTGTAAATTGAAAAACTATTGTTTGGTTATGTTCTCATTTTCAACATTTTCAAATTTCAAAAATTTAGTTAGAGAAAATTAGTTGAAAATGAGTTTGTAGTTGGATAGTTTTTTGGAAAAGTAATGGTTATATAGAATTTAATAGGTGTAGGTGGAGAGAGATAATAATAATAAAATGGAAAGAAAAGATACATAGGTTATTGGGAGAATATATATAGGTTACTGGGGAATGTATTTCGATATAAAATGAGTTGGAATTTTAGTAAAAATGGTGATAAGTTACTGGTAATTCATTTTTAAATAGTAAAAATGGGTGAAAATGGATTTGAAAACATAAACAAACATATATGCACATATTTGTTCATACAACATGTTGATACATCAAACCATAATAATGCAGTATTATATGTATATACTTGTAAGCAAAACTTTCTTTGTTTGCAATAAACAAAATTACAAGACAAAAAAACCATATAAATAAAATGAAATTGAAATTTATCAATTGGAATCTAATCCTCTAATTCTTCCCTTCCAAATATGATCTTGAAATTTGATGAGATGATTGATGAATGCTTTGAACACCATGGATCTCTTTGAATTTCAATTGAAGAAAATAACGCCAATTCTAGGGCTTAGCACTTTAATCTCGAATCAAATGCCAAAATATGTTGAGCTCCAAGAAGAATGCCTTGAACGCCGTGGATCTCCTTGAATTTGATTTGAAGAAAATAATGCCAATTTAAGGGTTTCGTAACTTAATCTCGAGTGAAACACCAAAATATGATGAGCTCCATAAAGAACGTTGTGGATCTTCTTGAATTTGATTTGAAGAAAATAATGTCAATTCGAGGACTACGCACTTTAATCTTGAATCAAATACCAAAATATGATGAGCTCCGTGAAGAATATCTTGAATGCTATAGATCTCCTTGAATTTGCTTGAGAAAATTGTTGGAGTCCTTTAAAGTTCTCTCACTTGCTAGAATTTGTGTTTTGTGTGGAATGAGCTTTGATTAGCCCCTTTATATAGATGCTTGATGGGAGACTTCCAAATTGACTTGAACCTCTTTGATAGTTATCTTTTTTATAAGGTAATATCAAGTATCAAGAGATAATATCAAATATTTTTTATTTGATTGCTCCATAGACATAGACACTTCATCTTTGACACTCGTCAGTATTTGATTTGAGTATAAAATAAATACTAGAGTATTAATTAAAATTAACTATTCATCTTTTGGAATTAAATTTAATAAATCCCAAGAAACAAATAGAAATTTTAAATTAATATCTAATATATTATTTTACATGTGTCACTTCTCCATTGGCTAAAATTAATACGCCTACAAATGCCCCTATTTCAAAGCCTGACGAAAATTGTGTCAATCATCCACAAAAGAGGCAATGCTTGAAGTATTTGATAATTTTTTTTTCTTTCCTTTCGTTTTTTTCCATATGTTGTAGTAAGAACATCTTCCAAGCATTCTTCATGCTATACTACCTTCAAGAACTATCATTCTTTTATGGGATCTTCATAAACTTTCCAAATTGCCAATACGTGGAGATTTTTATGATGAAGTCCTCCCATATGCCTATGTACATAATAAAGGATCAAGTAATAACACCACTCAAAGTAACGTCTTTTTGAGGGGGGTGCGGTACACAATTTATACTCATACGTGCCAGGAGTAATATGCAGTTTAGACTCATATGTCAAAGAGCATATTTAACTTGGATCGACATTGTATACTCATGCCAAGGAGTCCAATTGAATTTGACTTGATAGATAGTTTACACTCTTATGAAAGAGTACTTGGGGAGACTTTAACTTAAAGATTTTATATAGTTTATGCTTGTGTCTAGGAGCATTATTGACAGTTCAGATTCTTATCAAGAAGCATTTGGAATTTGAAGACTTGAGCTTTAGACTTGAAGATTTGAGTCTTTGATTTGGAAACATGAAGACTTGAGTCTTGAATTTGTAGATTTGGAGACTTGTGTCTTAAATTTTAAGACTTGATAACTTGAGTCGTGGATTTAAAGATTTAGAGACTTGAGCTTTGAATTTGAAGACTTCTAAACTTAAGCTAGGATTGTGTTTAGGCTATGGTGGCAAATAGAATATTGAGACTTAAGCTAAGTAGCATACAAGTGAGGTTTTGTGAATGATCGCCCTTACAATTAAAGCACCAATAAAGCTTAGTGTGCATAATTTGAAGTAAGCAAAGATGATCATTTTTATTGATTAAGAAATATGTCAAAGCTTTGTAATAAATATATTTATTGTTGAATATGTGAACTATTAGAAGGCATTTCGGAGAGTGACTACTTGTGATGTATAGGTCGAGTATGTAGACGCACGAATGGACTTAAATTCATATGATATTCAGATCTTGATATGCCCCAATTGAGAAAGGACTCCATCATAGCATATATTCATACTACATATGATTTAATACGACATTATATGAGAAGTGATTGATGGATCCCTACTATGTCACTATGTGAATCCATATTGGTTCTTATGTCCTTTGAGATTTTGGACTAGGACAATAGTACTTTTCCATTTTATCAAATGACCATCGAAAATTCTATTTGCCAAAATAACATTGTCAAGACGAAGCTGATTCATGAGAAACTAAACAAGAACTAAGTATGTAACACACTTATATGAAGTAGTTTATATATAGCTTGCACAACTATGCCAAAATTGTGTTTAACTATCATCAATATAGATACATATTTGGGAGAGTGAAGCATGTTTTATTAATTTTTGGGAGAAGGACTTAGAAATTGTAACACCCTTAAAATTCAAAATTTGAAAAACAAGAATTTTGATTGGTCATATTTCAGGGCTCAAAAGAAATAAAAAAGACTTAATTACAAAATATTTGAAAGTTTGGGGTCAGATTTATAATTTTAGAAAACTTGATTGACCATCTTTTGAAAATATTGGGGTTTGCATGGAATTATTTTGGGTCAAATATGCTAATGTAAGGCACTCACTAAGTTCATGGACCGAATTGAAGATTGGGTAATCCTTTTTAGACTTGATTGAAAGCATAGCAGAACTTTTAGGGCCAATCCATGATTACGCAAAAGTTGATTTTTTAAAAATAGGATTTTCATTTCCCCCTACCCATTTCTTCTTCTTCTTCTTCCTCGTGTTCACCCATACCTCATCTTCGGTGACTTTCTTTTTCGGCTAGTCTTTCCCCAAAACAACCAGGCACCATCTTCCCTACACCCCCGGCAACCACTTGGCACCACAAGCTCAGCATTCCGAGCACCAGGTCACCAGAACCAAAAGCTTGAAGAAAACCCACCTCGGCGGTCTTGGCAGGCAATGGCAGAGCAGCAACTAGAATGGGCCTCTAGGTGGCTTTGTTGAAAGCCTACAGTTGGAGGAACAAAGTGGTGTTATTGCATAACCATTTCACGCAGCAGCGAAGGCAGAATCCGTCGAAGACCTCATGGTGGAGCAAGGCACTTTTTAAGCTTTCAGGGCAGCATTTGAGGCTTTTCCTAGTAGAGAAACTGAAAATAAAGTTGAGCATTGGAAAGCTCACGGCGAGAGGAATCTATAAGCGGTGGCGCTGAATTTTTTGACAACGGTGGACAGTAGCTAGTGGTGGCAGCAGAGAGACAGTTTTGCCTCCTCGACGCGACAATCACACTCATGTGCTTGGTTTGTGATTTCGGACATCCTATATTGTTCTTATGTTGGAAGTGGAATGCTTTTGGATTATATATGTATATGTATATACATGCATATTGTACTATTTCTCCTACAAATCTTGTAATATGTCAACTCAGGATGTGATATATGAAGTTGGAGATGTACCTCATGTTTGTATATATATATATATATACAATGGGCCCAGACATATAGTACTATGTGGTAACTTGGATTAATTAAAGTTTATTAAAGGATTAAACCATAACTTGAGAATTTTATATATATTTGGGACTTAAGTATTAACATTGAGGATAATCTTGTTAAATAAAATGTTGTTGTTAATTTGGGATGATGAGTTGGGAATCATGAATCAAGGACTAAAATTCATTCTATTATTCGGATAGAAATAGTTTTGCAATTATTTATGTAGTAATCGTCTTAATTAGCATACCTCGTACCAATAGATTTGGTCGGATCCTGATTATTGTATTAGTTGGTTAATTAAAGGTTTTAGGGACTATTAATAGTTTAATTATGCGTATTAAGAATCAAAGGAGAATTGTAATAGTAAATGCCCTTTTGTTTAGATGACGACAAAGTGGGTCCTGCGGACCAGTAGAATTGCTAACTGTGGTTGCTATATCTAAGAACTACAAAGGTGAGGGTCTGCCAACCTGGCACTCCTTTTACTTATCTGTTATTGCGATGAACCCTTGTGAGGGTTTCCTATTTTTGATATATATTCTGTTTTGTTGAAATATAGATTTATATCTGTTATCTTATTTGAATACCCCTGTGAGTGTTTGCCAATCTGGCACATTTTCTAACTATCTGTGTGATAAGCCCTTGTGTGGGTTTTCTATTTTTGTACTATACTTTGTTCGTTTGAAATCTAAAATGTGTTGGAATTCTAATTTGTTATCTGTTATGTGATTTGAACACCTTGTGAAGGTTATCTCTTGATATTGATTCTGATTTGTTATCCGTTATCTGATTTGAACACCCCTGTGAGGGTTTTTTTTATATTGATTTTGTTTCTATCTGTTCTGGTGCCTAGAACTACTGTTTGTTATATGTACCGTTTTGTTATTTGTTATTGTCTATTATTTGTTCGATCAGTTATTTGACTGTATGTTATCTTTCTGTACTATTATTTCGGGACATTAATCCCTACTATGTGAGCATGGGATAAGCCGTAAGCTTTGGGACATTAATTCCTACTGTGTGAGCATGGGATAAGCCATAAGCTCAGAATTTTGATTAAGTAATGGGACGTTAAACCCCACTGTGTGCTTGGGAAAAGCTGTAAGCCCTGGGATGTTAATCCCTGCTAGGTGCATAGGATAAACTGTAAGCCCAAAAAAATTTGTGAGATAAGGAAATTTGATCGACATGTTCTGTTTTATTTTTTGACTGTATTCTAATTGCCCGTATTCCATTGGTGGAGCAACAAGGATGTGAAAGTTTCTTGGTCAGATGAGCCATCTGTATTTCCTCTCGAACTTATTCACTTGAGATGGACCATTCCTCCCAAACTGATCTGGTTGAGATGATCCCGGGCTATTCAAGCCGACAGCTACAACTCCTGAACTAGTTCCTACTGATAATCTTGAAATATGAAAATGTCTATTTTGCCCGATTGTATTCTGATTGCCTAATCGGATCTGTTTGTCTACTTGTATCTAATCTGCCTGTAGTCTGTTTTGTTTCGTCTGATTGTACTCTGCCTGTAATTGCTTGATATGCTTTTGTTCTGATTGACTAATGATAATTTGTTGAGTTGATTCTTCCTCAACAGATCCTTACGGTTACTATTAAGATTATCCCTCACTAAGTCTTTGGACTTACGCTCCTATATTACTTTGATTTTCTCAGACAGGGATAAGTGATGGATGTGGATTTCTAGTTTGAACTGGAGGAAATTATCTCTTGTAATAGAACAGGTGGTTGAACGTATATATGGAATCATTTGAATATTTAGCTTGAAATTGAGACATTGTGATGATATCATGTTGATGCTGATGACTTAAGGCATGTAAATGTGGCTAGATATAAGAAGGTGAATCATGACATTTTACTTAATGATTTGACGAGTCAATTAAGTTAGAAATTTTCGTTGCTTTGGATAAGTTGGATTTGAGATTTAGTGGCATGTGTTTAGTATATATGCTGTCTGTTACAGGTTTATTTAAGGTTTGTTTAAGTTGGAATCTGCTACTATTCTGATCAATTTGAAATGTTTATTATAGGTCTATTGATTTGTATTGTGGGTTCAATTTAAGATTGAACTATGTGGCGCCTTGGCTTAGGTGTTGTCCCAAGTTGGGGGCGCAACAGAAATGCTCGATTACATACGATCACATGGTCTAAGGTACATAGCGAGTTAGTGAGTTATTAGAGTTATGCTAGTTTGGTGAAAAATTAATATACTCTAATTATTATTCCTTTCTCACTTCGTTATATGCTTCCTTCCCTATATGGAAGGGAGTTGTTAAATTAAGAAATTGTATAAAGATAAAACTCAAGGAAATAAAATGTGATAAGTGACAGATGTTGAAAAGTAGGTCGGATTTCTAACTTGCAGTTGAATCAACACTCATATTTGAGTGAATTTTAATTTCGATTAAGATAGAATTACATTTATTTTAGAATTTTTAGCTTCTTTTTTATGTAGAAAGAGACATATACGTATACATTAGATCCTTTTTTTAATTCAACGGGGCAATTAATATATTGTCTCCTATGAATTTCTTCCAAAATTTCTTCCAAAATTCCTCTGTCTGTGTCTCTCAATTTTCTACATGAATTTTCTTGCAACGTCACTAAGTTCCCATGAATTTGAGGTGTGTAAAGATGTGTCGATTGCTCTCATAGTATTCCACCAAGTCGAGCAAAGAATGCCCATAATTGATCGAGCGAAGCATGCAGAAGTTGTAAATATAGCAAAGCGTTTGAATTAATATAATAAATGAGTGATTTTATATTAGTTGGTCTTTAAGATCTAAATTTAGCAAAGCTTTTAAGATTTTATTACTTTAAAATATTTACTTTTAGATATGCAAAATATTTTTAGATAAAATGATATATAGAATATAACTAATAAATTAGTTGAATTTAAAATTTATTTTAAATATAAGAATTACTTTCTACAATAACTATAAACTCTTAATTTTATTTTTATATTATCAAAATTTTCTACTAAAACCGTTATCTTTCTGACAAGACAACAATGAAGAACTTAGTCTCAATAGTCTCAATTATTTGAAATAAATTACAAGGGACATACATATATAGTTTACATAATTATTTATTTTAAAAATTTAATGAATGATCCTTAAATAGTCAATGAAAATAAGATTTCATTTTTAAGTTTGTTTCGTTGTACAATGCAATTAGGGGTGTAAACGGATATTAAACGGATTAGATACACTGTTTTCATATTCGTATCCGTTTAACTATTCGAATATTTGGATACAGATACGGATTTAACGAATATTTAAAAATGATATCCAAATTCGTATCCATTAGATATCTGTTGAATTCGGATATATCCGTGTTCGATTATAATTATTTAGATGTATCCATATTTGATTAAATTTATCCGTATTCGAATTATTTTTTTGATATTTATATTCGATGATAATTATTTAAATATCTATTTACGAATATCCAAATACGTGAATTTATGAACTTATAACAAATACATATTTTAATTAATAGAAGGAACTATACAATTTCATTAAAAAGAAAGCAATCAAACAAATAACATAATTTTTAATTAATAATTGACTTTATAATTGATTATTAGTATTGATTAATATTAATAATAGCATTTAAGTGTATTAATTATAAAGTGAACCAACAATAATTATGTTGATTAACTTTATTCTTCAATTTTTTCTCTATATTACAATAAATTTTTAAATTTATTCTTTTTTTCTTCCCAATTCTTCAATCATAATTTATATATATATATACACACACACACACATACATATATGGATTACAAGATTTTCATTGAAAAATATAAATAATATATTATTTAATAAATATATATTTGGATATGATTTAAACGGATCGGATACGCATTTACTAAATCAGTATCCATTTATAATCAGATACCTACTAATCGAATACGGATAATATCTGCTTTAAACGAATGAAGATAAATTTTTTATAAACGGATACGAATGCGAACAGTAAATAAATTTTCGAATATCCATTTATATTCCTAAATGCAATATTTATATCTGATATAAACAATTACCTCCACAAGGATAAAAATGATAAAAGAATTAACAAGGGCCAATATATCAAAAGGAGTCATTAAATAAAATGGTCAAATAACCTAAATCAATTAAGCCCATAAAAAATTATACCAAAACCCTAATGGGCTTGAGCCCATTAAAAAATGAACTATATATACTAAATTTCAAAGAGAAATTGAGAACAAGAGATCATTCGTAAGAAAATGCGTAGATTGACAAATTCGAATCTACCTGTACTGTGCTCTAGTGAAAACAAACCTCAAACCTTGCTGATTATTTAAAAGGACCCTGAATCCATTTCCTTATAGCATCATTTTGTGGGAACTCTAAACTATGAAGAAGGAATGCTGATAATACAAATGAGATCTAGAACTTACAATTGTAAAAACCATGGGGCCTAAATATCAAAGAACACAAAAATTCACCAGCCCGAAGTACCATCATGCTCAGCATTAAAGCTAGACTAGGACACGCAACCTATACCGAAGGAGACACCCACGCAGCAGGCATCTCCTTTCAGAAATTCCATTCTACATATGACACAACAGGCATTGGGGACCTCATTGGAAAATACCACTGCTCAAGATGTGGCTGTGGTACAAAGTTTGAGCATAAGAGAGGAGGCGGATTTTGCTAATGATTGTTTAAGTTCTTAAAGTAGACTGATACAGAGTTCTCAATGATAGTCCACTTTAGAATTTCTTATGCAATCATTAGCATAAATCATCCCCCTCCCTCTTATGCTCAAAATCTATCATATATACACATAAAAATTGAATATTTTATGTTTATATATATAACATAACTTGAAGTGTTCAATTGACTAACTTTTTATTTATACTTAAAATACTTTCTGAAAAACATAAATTCAATTTTCTAGTAATAATAAATAAATTTATGTAACTTATGTATAAAAAAATTATGTTCATATACGTAGACACATTAATTTTCAGGCAATTAAAAAATAACATTTGGAGACAATATACTAGTTAGTGTTTTAAAATTTTCATTTCTATTTTGGAATTTATTTAATTTTGATTCTAAAAGATCAATAGTTAATTGTAATTAATACTTTAATATTTGTTATGTGCAGAAATTAGATATCAATAAGTGTCAAGATGAAGTGTCACAGATTTTAAATCAAGTTTTGTAGCTCAACAATCTCGAGATAACCAAGTTGCTACACGTGGCATATTTTGTATTTAAATCAATCAAGTCGAAGATATTTGATATTATCTCTTACTATATGCATAAAAAAGATAACTATGAAAGAAGTTTAAACCACCTGGGAGTCTCCTACTTGACACCTACATAAAGGGATGATCAAATCTCATTCAACACACACAACAACTAACAATGCAATTTATAGCAAAAGAGAGAGACCTTAAATGAGTTCAACAATTCTCTCAACCAAATTCAAGAAGATCTACGGCATTCAAAGTATTCATTGCGGATCTCATCAAATTATGGTGTTTGATTCGAGATTATGATTCGAAAATCTCAAATTGGCGGCATTATTTTTCCAAATTAAATTCAAGGAAATCCATAATGCTTAATGCATTCATTGCGAAGCTCATCAAATTAGGGAATTTGATTCGAAATTACGGTGTCAATTCCTCAAATTGGTGTCATTCTCCTAAATTAAATTAAAGTAGATCCATGGTATTCAAGATGTTTATTGTAGAGCTTGTCAAATCCCAGCATTTGATTCAAGATTACACTGTGAAGTTCTTAAATTAGTGTTATTTTTTCAAATCAAATTCAAGATTACAGTGCGATGCATTTCCTCTGGAATGCATGCAGAAAGATCTCCATTTTCTAAAAATTCTTAAAAGTTCCTTGGTTCTCTTTTTTCTTCTACCAAATTAAGATCGAAGGTGTATGTCCTTTTAATTTTAAGAAAATCAATTGAAATACCTAAAATAGGATTCTTAGTAAACTCCAAAAAGAATTCAATTTATATCCAATATTTGCTTTCTATTTATAAGATCCATCAATTGAACGAGCTCGAAATAAATTGCATGTTCAAATTTCAAAAGAAGAGCAACTAAAAATGTCCATGAAGAATTGAAACCAACTATAAATAATCTACTTTTCACGACACAAGTATCATATATATTCATTTCTTTTTTAGAAGACAAAAGTTCACTACTAATATTGGATCTTGCATTCTAGATCCTGTGGCATCAAGGCTTAGCATTAAAGAAATTAATGTAATTCTAAAATAAACTAAATAACCAAGATATATTTATAAGGGATAATTAATTTATAATGCTTCTAATTGAAATATATAATGTTATATCTATTACTATAAAGATTTACAAAAGCGTTTAAGGTACCAGTCATACCATGATAGAGTTTCCTGCATTTTTCTTTTCCTAATCATGACAAGGAAGGACTTATCAAGGCACGCCATGCTATAAGAAAAAGGAAAATCAGTTACACGGTAAAAGTTGACGGTAGTGTTCATGTATATTAAGTGACAAAAATTTTTATTGTGTTACTTAAATAATTTTTATAAATTTAATAATGATAAAAATAGTATTTAAGTTAAAATCATTGACAATGAGTGATATACATATAATGACAACCTAGTGACGATAAGAATCTTATTAGAAATTATAGTGATCATTTTTATTGTCACTAAATAGTTACTATGAGTATTTCACTAATTTTTTTTTTAATCATACACACGCACGCACATCAGAGTCCATTCGAGTTCGAATCATGACTTCTCACAATATGTGGGAGACTTATGTTACTAGACCATAAGCCACTTGGCAATTATTTAACTAATTATTGATGGCGGCAGTTTAAAACATTGACGTTTATCATTATCAAGTCATATTGTGACATAATTAAAAGTATTGTCAACTTTAAAAGTATCAATTAGTGACAAAATAAAAAGTTATTCCCATTTAATATATGTAATTACCACAATTTTTATGTTATCACTTATTTTTTGTCTCTAGTATTACATATTAGGTATTGTTAATAATGACAAAAACTAATATTTTAAGTTGTTACTATTAACAATCAGTGCTACATGTATAGCGATAACCTAGTGATAATAAAATTATCACTATACTTTTTGATAATAGTTCATTGTTATTATATTGTCATATTTACGTTATCATTGATGACAACTTAAACACTAATTTTGTCGCTATTAAACTTGTAAAAATAATTAGGTGATAAAACAAAATCTTTTGCCACTTAATGTATGTTAACAATTTTTGCATTGTCATTTTTTATTTTGTAACAAATTTTTATTTTTCTTACAGTAATATATGTGCAGTATAAGATTGAGCAGAACTGTTGAAATCTGTATGTACCTCGCCTAGAAAACCCCTCTTGAACTTGAAAGTAATGCCTCTCCCCTAGAAAGACCCTCCTGCTTGAAGGTAATGCCTTCACCAGGACAACTAGAATGAGTGATAATATTTAACAATTAATCAAACAATTGTCGACATAGATGCCATCAGTTTCATATTTTAGCATTAATTTGAAGCAATTAGAGTTTTCTCTGTCCCAAAGATGTGTGCCTTTTAGTATTTTCTGAAGTCTATGAGGTCTCATCAGCAATAGGGAGTCTCGTGCAGTTTTCACACCTCAAAGTCTACCATAATGGAGCACATTTCATATATCTTTTCATGTCCTAAATTTTTTGTTCTTATTTTCCTTTTGGAAATTCTCAAATCAAAGGTCAATTTTGTAAATGATTTTTTAATTTTTTTCCAAAGCTATCATCTAATTAAAAAACAAACCCCCAGGTTCTCCACCATTATTTTTTAAGGTAATAGTTAAACATCATACAACTTTTCTTTTTTATTTTTTTTATTTAACTCGTATAAAATTCTAACCTATTGACTTAATTAATGGAATTAACAATACTCCAAATTCTAGCATCTGAGGTGAATTATATTACTAATTATATTATATTCTTTGTATTTCCATAACTTAGCTATTGGGTGTTTCAACTTGATGTTGGAAAAGTAAGATCGGCTACGATTAGTTGAATCCCTTAATTAAAGTGGCGTATCTAGGCTAATGGATTTAGATATAGATCATGGGAACTTCTTTTTCTTTCTTTTTTTCTTTTTATATATATTAGTACGTACATAAAAAAATTCGAATCTTAAACCTCACACACACAACAACTCGACATGAAAATTATGAATATTTTCTTTGACATTTACCTAAGCAAACATTTTTTAACTTTCGAAGCAATCCTCCTTAAACAAATTAGAAGGGCCCACCCATAGATCAGTTTGAGGAAAACAAAAACAAAAACAAAAAAAAAAACTGAAAAAACGAAAGCAAACAAAAAAATTGTGGGACTTGATTGTACCGATGTATTCATTAATTCTTCTATTTGTCAATCAAAGTGTTTCTACGTCATTACAAAAATAATAGTTATTTTTTATAGAAATTTTGTGGAAAAAATAAAATTTTCGGCATATTTGTGATGAAAAATGTTTTGTCAGAAAAAATTTTGGTTAGAGATAATCCTACAAAAAAAGGCATCGGAAAATGTTTAAGAATGCGTCCTAATTAAAATCGGAGAAATTTCTGGTGGAACATCCGCTGATCCGCCAGAAATTTATGAAATTAATTTTTTATTTTTTGTTTTTTCCATGAAAATTTTGCTGTAATTCTATAGGAAAAATATATATTGTTTAAAAAAATATTTATAAAATTGCTTTCTTAAGCTGCAAACTTTGGTCTAGTAACCTTTTTTCGATGGGGGGACCCAGTGGGCTGCCCCTCGTTGTGCATTATTAAGGACCACAGGCGTGACTCAGTGCCCATCATTGTGGATTAGAAAACACGGGCGTAAAAACACTGAACGCAGTGAGAAGGCCCTTGGGTGAGCCCCGCATCGAAGAATTGTCTGGTAAAATGTGAAAGGAAAAAGTCAAATGATTCCCTCGATATTAGTAAAATCAATAGTCTAAAGCACCACTAAGTTGAAAAGATGATAGCGTTATTGGCAATGTTTGGGAAATCAGTCGGAATCAGCTGGCCCGATCAGTTTGATCGATGATTGGAGGTCAATTTGATTCGATTAGAGCATAAAAATTAATGACAATTAAAATCGATCAAAATTGGTGAAAATCGGTCAAAAATTGGTTGAATTAGTTCAATCGATTTTTTATCGGTTCAATTTTTTTTTGAAAATTTAAAAATTATTTTAAAAAAAAAAAGAAAAAGTAAAAAAGAAAAAGAGAAATTATGAGTTGAATATGATAATTAAAGATTTTGGACATGTAATTTTTTGAAACATAAATTTATTGTTTTGAAATTTAATGAAGTGGTAATTATATGCGAATGCTTATGTTTTATTTGTTATTTTATTTTGTTTAATCTCTATTAAATTATATTGAGTATTTAGCATAGAATAATTTATTTTTACTTGGAGTTGAAGTATGAACTGAATGATTACTTAAATTAATGTGAAATATTATTTTTTATTTATTTATAATTAACTAATTGTGAAATAATATTATTTTCTAAAAAAACATACTTAAAAATAAGTAGGTTGAAATTTTTTCAAATAATATTCTTTCTATGTCAATTGAAAGTTTTATTTTTTGTTAATATTAAAATATTATATATTTTAAGCAAAGTAGCAAACAAGTGAAGTTTTATGAATGGTCGCCCTCACACTTGGAGCAGCAATGAAGCTTAGTGTGCATAATTTAAAGTAAGCAAAGATGATCATTTTTATCGATTAAGGATATGTCAAAACTTTATAATAAATATATTTATTATTGAATATGTGAACTATTAAAAGATATTTTGGAGAGTGATTACTCGTGGTGTATAGGTCAAATACCTAGACACGTGAATGAATTTAGATTCATATGATGTTCAGATCTTGATATGTCCAATTAAGAAAGAATTCTATCATAGCACAGTCATATTACATGTGGTGTAATATGACCTTATATAAGAAGTGATTGATGGATCCCTATTACATGACTATGTGAATCCATATCAGTTTTTGTGTCCTTTGGGATTTGGACTATGTAAACTTGACAATAGTACTCTACCATGTTATCAAATGACCATCGAGAATTCTGTTTGCCGAAGTATGTTTAGTAACATTGTCAGATGAAGCTGATTTATGAGAAACTGAACAAGAGCTATGTAAGCAACACACTTATATGCTATAGTTTATAGTTTGCACAACTATGCTAAATTGTGTTTAACTAGTCATCACTACAGATTCATATTTGAGAGAGTCAAGCATGTTTTATTAATTTTTGGACGAAGGATTTTGAGATGCTCGATTACATACAATCACATGGTCTAAGGTACATAGCGAGTTAGTGCGTTATTGGAGTTATGTTAGTTTGGTGTTGAATTAACATCACTCTAATTATTATTCCTTTCTCGCTTCATCATGTGCTTCGTTCCCTATATGGAAGGAAGTTGTTAGATTAAGAAATTGTTTAAAGATAAATTCAAGGAAATAAAATCAAATATGATAAGTGACAAATGTCAAAAAATAAGTCGGATTTCTAACTTGCAACTGATTAACACTTATATGTAAGGGATTTTTAATTTCGACTAAGATAGAATTACATTTATTGTTGATTCTTACTTGTGTAGGAAGAGGCATATACCTATATATTAAATCCTTCTCCTAATTCAAATAGGAAATTAATATATCATCTCCCATGAATTTCTCCCAAAATTTCTTTTAGAATTCCACTGTCTTTGTCCCTCAATTTTCTACATGATTGTTTTTGCAATGTCACCAAGTTTCCATGAATTTGAGGAGTGTAAAGATGTGTAGGCCGCTCTCATAGTATTCCACCCTGGCGAGCAAAGAATGTCAACAATTGATCGAAGCAAAGCATGCAGAAGTTGTAAACATAGCCAAGAGTTTGAATTAATATGATGAATGAGTAATTTAATATTAGTTGATATGTAAGATCTAAATTTAGCAAAGCTTTTAAGATTTAATTTCTTTAAAATAATTATTTTTAGATATGCAAAATATTTTCAGATAAAATGAGATATAGAATATAACTAATAATTAATTTTAATTTAAAATTTATTTTAAATATAAGAATTACTTCCCGCAATAACTATAAACTCTTAATTTTATTTTTATATTATCAAAATTCTCTATTAAAATTGTTATTTTTTTAACAAGACAACAATGAAGAACTTATTCTCAAATATTTGAAATAAATTAGGGAGATACATATATAGTTTACATAATTATGTTTTTTTAAAAAAAAAAAATTGATGAATTATCCTTAAATAGTCAATGAAAATATATAAGATTTCACTTTTAAGTACGTTTCTTTGCACAATACAATATTTATATCTGATATGAAAAATTAAATCTACAAGGATAAAATGATAAAAGAATTAAAAAGGACAAATGGATCAAAAAGACTAATCAAATAAAAAGATCGGACAACCCAAATCAATTAAGCCCACCGAAAAGGGTATCAAAAACCTAATGGGCTTGAGCCCATTAAGAAATAAACTATATATACTAAGTCTCAAAGAGAAACTGAGAATAAGATATCGTTAGCAAGAAAACGCGAAGATTAGAGAACTCACTGTATCGCGTTCCAGAGAAAGCAAACCTCAAAGCTTGCTGATTATTGAAAGGGACCTTGGCTGTAGCACCTCCACTCAGGATATAGCCCAAATGCCTAAATGCCGCTTAATTTAATTCTATAGCATGCAAATAACATATCTGATAGGCCCATAATTTTTTTTTTTCAACCATCTCTAATAAACCTCGATACTCATAGTTCACAGGATGCTTCAAACTTAATACAATAATATCAGAGTGCGAAAATCATATTAATAATCCATCATCGTTCAAAACGAATATCAACATAAGAGATATCATTTATACATGCCAAAAGTCTTATACTTGTCATGACATATCACAACATTTCTAATATCTATATATGTACAAGTTGCATATACATTCACCCAACTCTATTACATATATCCAGATAACACCTGTCAATAGCTCAAACCTTCTATATCAATATGTCGGTAAGGAAATAATGGCGCGTGGGTGAGTCATAGAGACTCAGTGAGGAATAAAGCACGGTAAAAGTCGGCAATCAGAATCAATAATAACAATAAGGCTCGATAACATATAACTATAGAAGCTCAACAACAAGCCAGAATAAAGAAAAACAAAATTTTCAAGCAAATAATATTCGCTAGGTCGGGATATTGTAACCGTTAGCTCAAAAGACCCGGGATCATTTCGATCGATGCTGTTCGAGAGGTATAAAGCATCTCAATCGATCATAGTCAGGAGGAAAAATAGATGGCTCAGTTGGCTTGGATGTAGCTCGATCCAGACTGGGAACTCACTCTAGCCTTATTGCTCTATGAGTTAAATATAATTAAAAGTCCAATCCCAACAGACTATACATATCAAATAAAAGCAATTATGCATATCAGATTATCCTTATACCTCCATAACAACACAATCGTTCAACAATAACAGTTCAATAATCACAATGGCACGAGCATCAGCTCGACAATACTAATAGCACAAGCATGACAGCTTGGCAACAATAATGGCACAAGCACGATGGATTGGCAGTAACAATAGGAAAAACATGACAGCTTGGCAATGCTCACAGCCCAACAATTCTCTAGTATTATTTTAAATCAAACTTTCCACTTATCAATTTGCCAACATGGCAGAATAACTGAACAATTATGTCGACATAGCAAATCTACGATACACTGATCAATTAAGGAAATCAATACGATATTTGACAATTAACAATACCAATTCAATAGGAACAATACAGTAGCACTGTGAAAGTTCATAGCGCCAGAACGGTAAATTAGTTCATGATCAGAATGGTTTTAAAGAAAACACAGGCCACTCGACCGTACAGTTTAGTTTTCAGGAAAAAAAAAAAATTTCACAAAGCTTCATAGAAGCTGATCTAGATAGTCATTTTAAATAAAACAGATCAAGTATCAACCAATTTCAAATCAAGAAAACCTCACAGGATTCGAAAATCAATAACGAAAATCATGACAAATATTAAATCAGGGGAACCTAATGGGTTCAACGAGAACTACATATTAAGTTTAACCAATCAAGAACCAATCAGTAGATCCCTCATAAGGGTAACAATCAACAATCATTCACAGAATACAGTAATCAAATCAATATCAACCCTTACAGGGGTTTATCAAGGACTCGATAAGTGCAAGAGTTGCCAAATTGGCAGATCCTCACCTTGTCAACCTCAACAAGAAGTCAGAACCTACTGATCTCTAGGACCTAAATCCTCATTACGTATTAAAAGAATAATTTATCAATTAAAACCCTCGTTCAATCCTAAATATATCTATCAATCATATTCATATTAATAATAGTCAAATTCAATAGTCTTCGACTAACATAATGGTTAGGATTTTTCTTTGGCATCATTGCCACAGGATATGCTAGACGTACTGGTTGTATGAAATATTTACGAATTTCAACCTATACCGGCAAAATAATAAAATTGAGTCCTTAACTTACCAATTTAACCTTATAACGAAATACTAGGTCGGTAATAATAGCCCAAATTTTTTGTAAAATTCTAAATTTTGTCACTTAAGTCGCAATAACCTGAAATTAGGGTTTTCTATACTTAACAAGCCATCTAACATATAGTTCACATGAAATAATACTATATCGGATTCAATAAGCTTAATTATCGTGCATGAACGTTCCATTCTTATGCATGGCTGTTCTGATCGATCATTTCCTTCATCGTCTTTTGAAATACAAGGCTTGATTGAAGAATACATGTATACAAATACATTAACAAGCTTAAACCTAATTTTGAACATTTACCCAAATTTTGAATTATCGACAAGGAGAATCGATGATCAGCCCGCAAGCATGTCACCGTCTCGACGAGACAAACAAACTTTCTTTTCACCGCAGCCAAAAAATTCCAGGTCCACCACCAACAGCTGCTCCTCAGCTCCAGAAATCCAGTGGTCCAATTAATTTCTCATTCCAATGCCGGGAAAGTCCTCAATTTGCTGGAAAATCGTAATCCCGCCATCAACACTGCCGTGCAGTTTTTGTGCTATTCATCCTTCTACGTAGTCCGTTTAGAATTCTAAAAACACTGGAGCAATCTTTGAGTTAATCTCATCAAAGTGGTACCTAACTTCGTCGTAAAAAGTCACCAGAATGAAGACCTAATTCAAGCTTCCCATTTTTGTTCCGTTTTCATTTTTTTCCTGGTGACTCTGCCGAAAATTGAGGTTGGAAGGGATGGTTTTAGGTTCTAGGTGGAAAAGTGATGGTGGACATGTGGTTGGTTCATGGTAGTTTACGGTGGTCGGAGTTTTTGCCGTTGAGGGATGAAATGGTGGTCGGTGGTGAAGATGGTGAAATGGAGGAGAATAATTGCAAAATGTATATATATATATATATATGGGTAGCTTTTCCATATTTTTAGATTAACCCCAAAGTTGCTGCTAGCCTAAAATCAGGTCCTCGAAAACTATGCCCAACTTCAATTCGGTCATTGGATTATATGTTGCCTCACATTGGGTCCAAATCTAATAAAAAATTAAACATTGACCCCTCTTAGATAAAATAGTGGTAAAATTAGATCCTCTAAATTTGCATTTAAACCCACAATTTATATATATATATATATATATTTAATTGGTAAAAATTCAAAATAATAAAATAAATAAATTCTAGCGATGTTACAATCCCCCCATCTTAAAGGAATCTGGTCCCCCAGATCCTCACCTGAGTATTGAAAAAGATTGGGATATTGTCGGCGCATAACATCTTCGAGCTCCCAAGTCACTTCTTTGACATTATGGTTATGCCAGAGGACTTTTACTTGAGGAGTCTTTCTATTTCTCAATTCCTGGAACTTTCGATTCAAAATTCTAACCGGCTGTTCTTCATATGTGAGATCACTCTGCAGAGACACACTGGTACAGGGAATAACATGAGATGGATCAGGATGGAACTTTCAAAGTTGTGACATGTGGAAAACATCATGAATGCCTGTCACTTCATAAGGCAACTCTAGGCGATATGCTACTGGTCCGATTCTTTCACATATTCTATATGGACTAATATATCTAGGGTTAAGCTTTCCGCCTCTGCCATTCCTTCGAGTACCTTTTCTTGGAAGAATTTTAAGAAATACCTGATTGCCAACTTCAAATTCCAAATCCATTCTTCTCTTATCTGCATAACTTTTTTTGTCTATCTTGTGCAGTTCTCATTCTCTGCTTAATGATTTGCGTTTTCTCAACAGTCTCCTAGATCAGTTCAGGTCTTATGGTTTCTAAGGACTTGTGGTCGTCGCTCTTATACTCCTCAATATCCCAATGTATTGGAGATCGAAACTTTCTGCCATATAGTGCTTCATACGGGGCCATTTGAATTGTCGTTTGATAACTGTTATTGTATGTAAATTCAACCAGCGGCAGATGTCAATCCTAACTCCTATAAAAATCCAAAATATACGCACGTAACATATCCTCCAAAACCCCTATAGTTCTTTCTGATTGTCCATCTATTTGAGGGTGAACAACGAAACTGAAATACAACCTTGTGCCCAGATACTCCTGCAAGGCTTTCCAAAGTCTCAATGTGAACTTTGGATCCCAATCCGACACAATACTAACTGGAATTCCATGTAATCTGACTATCTCTTTGATATGCACTTCAGCTAATTTCTCAACTTTGTACTGTGTCTTGATAGGTAGAAAGTGCACAGATTTAGTCAATATGTCCACTATTAACCATATACTGTTGTACCTACCTTGGACCACTGGCAAACATATTACAAAATCCATAGTTATTTGTTCCTACTTCCAATCAGGAATTGGGAGTGGTTGGAGTAATCTTGATGGTCATTGATGTTCTGCCTTTACCAACTAACAAGTTAGACATTTTTCGTACATACTTGGTGACATATTTCTTCATTCCGTTCGACCAGAACCGCTTTCTCAAGTCTCGATACATCTTGGTACCTCTGGGATGTATTGCAAACCTCGACTTGTATGCCTCATCCAATAATCTTTCTCTTAATTCTTCAGGCATGCAGATTTTCTTACGAAATAGAAGAGTACCTTGACTATTGGTACTGAATTCTGATTCCCCAAACCTCTTGAATGCTTTCTTCTTTTCAAATAACCATTTATTATTGGCTTGTGCCTGTCATATTGCTACATGCAATTCTGGTTGCACGTTTACTCCCGCAAACCAAACTTTTTGTTTCATTCTCATCACCGCATCTGATTTTTGAACCTTCATCTTTGTTCCTATCAAATGAGCTAATCCAGGTGTATGGCTCATCGAATCTGCTACCATATTAGCTTTTCCCAGGTGGTACAAAATTGAAAAATCATAATCCTCAAGAAATTCTACCTATCGACGTTGTCTCATATTTAAATCTTTTTGAGAGCGTAGATACTTGAGACTCTTGTGGTCAGTGTATACCTCAAATATGGTCCCATAGAGGTAATGTCTCCACTTAGATAGTACGAATATCATTGCTGCTAACTCCAAATCATGAGTTGGGTAGTTTTCTTTATGTGGTTTAAGTTTCCTAGATGCATAGGCAATGACGCGACCTTTTTTGCATCAACACACATCCAAGTCCTTTCTTGGAAGCGTCTGTATAAACCACAAAGTCTTTTAACCCATTGGCAGAGCCAAGACTGGAGCTGTTATTAATTGGGTCTTGATTTCTTGAAAGTTCCTTTCACATTCACCATCCCAATCAAATGGTTAGTTCTTTCGGGTTAACTTAGTTAATGGGCTGGCTATCTTAGAAAAATCCTGAACAAAACTTTGGTAATAACTAGCTAAACCCATAAAACTACAGACTTCCAATACATTCTTGGGTCTCTTCCAGTTAACTATTACCTCTACTTTGGAGGGATCAACTTTCATTCCATTATGGGAAATGATATGTCCAAGAAAAGTTACATGTTCTATCTAAAACTCGCATTTACTGAACTTAGCATATAACTAATGCTCCTTCAAAATTCTTAGTACTAAGTGAAAATGCTTAGCATGCTCTTCTCGAGACTTCGAATGTACTAAGATGTCATCTATGAAGATAACTACAAATTGATCCAGATATGGTCAGAATACTTGATGCATCATATCCATAAATGCTGTCGGAGCATTGGTCAAACCAAATGGCATCACTACAAATTCGAAATGACCATACCGGGAATTGAAGGCAGCCTTTGGTATATTCTCCTCTCTGAACTTTAACTGGTAATATCCTTGCCTTAAATCCAACTTTGAAAAATTGTAGCCCCTTGCAACAAATCAAACAACTCTTCTATGTGTGGTAGGGGATACTTATTTTTAATAGTGACTTTATTCAGCTCCCTATAACCAATGCACATTCTCATGGATCCATCATTCTTCTTAACAAACAACACCGAGACTCCCTAAAGAGAAGTGTTTGGTCTTATAAACTTATTCTCCAGTAGCTCCTGAAGTTGATCCTTCAACTCTTTCAACTCTGCTGGGGCCATTCTATAGGGAGTCTTAGATATAAGCACAGCTCCTGGTAGAGTGTGAATAACAAATTCTATTTCTCTATCAGGAGGTATTAAATTCAACTCCTTTAGAAATACTTTCGGATACTCGGCCACTATATCTACTTCTTCTAACTTGTCGGTGTCTCGATGCTTGTTTATGAGATAAGCTAAAAATCCTTGCCCACATTCCTTAAGAATACTTTTGGCCCCCAATGCAGATATTAGTGACAACGAGGTAGCCTTATCCACGGTGGAATGGGCAGATATCGACGTCTTGCCCCCAAGCGTGATGCTCTTTGTAAAATATTTCATTTGCACCTGATGTCTATATAGCCAATCCATTCCCAAAATCAGATCATATTCCTAAAGGGGCATCTGTATAAGATTGGCTGAATATATCTCATCCCATATCAGCATTGGACAATCTCGATATATTATATTTGTTGTTAACCTTTCCCTTAGTGGTGTCAAACCTCTATTTGATAAGTCATAGTTTCTAGTTGTTTGTTCAATTTTTGAGAAAAAGTAGAAGATATAAAGGAATGAGATGTACCGGGTTCATACAAGGCATTGCCAAAAATACTAGTTATAGAAACCATACCTTCAACTACTTCATTTGGATTACGTGCATCTTCTTCTGTAGAAAGCATAGGCGCGGGCCTATACCTTTTGTTTGCCTTTAGCTCCTACCACTGGTTTTCCTTTCGCTGCTATGGTCGGCGATTCCCTTCTACGAAAATCTTTTAAAAAGTGTTGGTTACTACCACATCCCAGGGACCTCCCTTGCTTCAGCCAACAAGTAGCCTCTTCATGTCCTGATCTACCACAATGCCCACACTATCGCTGTGTTCTTTCCTGAGCTTGATCGGTGGTTCTGCTAGACTAGGGTACTTGAGATATTGGATTCTCGATCTATAAAAGAAGCTGTTTTCTCCCTGAACTACTTTGTCCTCTAGGGTAGGGCCTATTCTTTCGAGTTCTGTCCTTGATCCTTCGAATGTCTTGGAGTTTGGACTCCAGTTGTAAGGCTTTGCTGATCGCCACATTATAATTTGGTATATCACAAAGAGCTAGTCCATGTCTAAATTTTGGCCGCAATCCTTGTATAAATTGTCGTGTCTAGTGACTTTCATCTTCTAGTATATAGGGAGCATACTAAATCAATCGATTGTAGACAGCCTCATACTGGCTAATGGTTTGACCTCCTTAGATAAGGTTCATAAACTTCCTTTTCTCACGACTGCTTGACTACCATCGGAACATATTTATCCTTAAATTCCCTAGTAAAATTCATCCAAGTCCATTGGTTCCCTACTGCAATCCATCTCCGGTCAATCATCTTTCACCAACTGCGTCCAGGACTAGCTAACAGGAAGGCAAAAAAATAAACCTTTTGCTCATCAGAGTAGTGGAGAGTTTTAAATATGTTTTCCAGGTTATCTAACCACTCTTCTACTTTTCTGTCATCCGGTTCCCCTAAAAACTTGGGAGGTTGAAATCGTAAAAATCTCTCCAAGGCTCAATCAACAACGATCCATTAGTTACTCTTGCTCTTCTGCCTCTTGCATGCCTACGCAGCTGGTGCCTCAGTCCCTCCAGATTTCTAAGCTCAACAGGTTGATCTATAAGCGGTTGACCATCCAAATTAGTCTATGAAACTTCTTTTTCATTCCAAGGTTGCTAATATACGGGTGCTTCTCGTCTAAGGTTTCTAGCCATATTAGGTCTTCTTCCAACTGGCCTTCCCCTCCGACCCCTTTGCACTGGGGTGGGATCATCGTTGCTTTCATGAGATGCCATCGTCTTTACTTCTTAATACTTAGGCTTGAAATCATCGATTCATGAACCATTCTCAATCACAAATCAATTCTGGAAAATTCAAATTTTAAAAGAATAGAAAAGCCAAAATAGTATTGCACACCATATAAATTATAGTAACGGTTGGAACTTTTCATTTATAAAACAAGTTAGCATTAGCAGTTACAATAGTATATACAAGTCAAAATTCAAAATTTCAAAAAGTTTCTAAGCTAACTATATGCCAGGTCGTAGAAAAATGACTAAACTAATGCGAGAGATCACTCATCGCCTTCGAACAACTAGCTCGTATTATCCTGCGTAGGGTTATACTACTATTCTATATACACAAAAGTGCCATATCTGAGTTAGAAAACCATCAGTCCAGGTCCTCGACATCTATAATAACTGACTCCGTATCCTCCTCCTCATCAATCGATATCTTTATCTCGTCATCATTATCAGGTATCGTCATCTCCTCATTCACCTCATCTGGCATCAATATCTCCACATCTTCACCTGGTATTAGTATCTCCACATTTACCTCAGGTATCGGGATCTCTACATCCTCAGCAGCTATCGGGATCTTCGTATCAGCATCCTCAGGCGGCTCGTCTACTAAGAACTCTAGTACCGGATCTATCTCGGGCTCCTCCTCGGGATCCTCATCAGCTCTATCCTCTACTGGCTCTGCTGTAGATGCCGTAATCGGGACTCTCTCAACTACCTCCTTGATACGTATACTTGATCCCTCTCCTTGCTCTAGTGCAGGACGTATCCCAGAGGGTCCCACATTAACATCAATACCTAAACCCACACCAATAACTTGATCGATAGCTCTACCATAATGAGCTACCATTTCCCGAATCTCATTCATGTTAAGATGAATCATATCACGAATTCTCATAAAGTCAACTTCCAACAACATAAAAGTCTCTTCCATATGCTCACGAATAGACCAAAGTCTTTCAATTTGAGCTTGAGCAATGCTAACCCTTTGCTCTTCACTTTCTACGTCTTCCATCAATTCAGCTGCCATATAATTTCTATCCACCATAGATGACTTCAGATAATTATTCTCAACTTAGCTGTCTCTCGAATTCTCTCTCATATCACAAAGTCTATCTTGAAGATTTTGGCATATCTCATTCATTTTTTTCTTCTCAGCCTTCAATGCCTCAATTCTTTCCTTAAGAGACTCCAAACTCTCATTTTCTTCCATAAGTTCCTTGCCCTCTCTTCACCACAGGATATGCTAGACATACCGGTTGTATGAAATATTTACGAATTTCAACCTATACCAATAAAATAATAAAATTGAGTCCTTAACTTACCAATTTAACCTTATAACAAAATACTAGGTCGATAATAATAGTCCAAAATTTTTGTAAAATTCTAAATTTTGTCACTTAAGTCATAGTAACCTAAAACTAGGGTTTTCTATACTTAATAAGCCATATAACATATAGTTCACATGAAATAATACCATTCCAGATTCAATAAGCTTAATTATCATGCATGAACGTTCAATTATTATGCATAGCTTTTCTAATTGATCATTTCCTTCATCATCTTTCAAAATACAAGGTTTGATTGAAGAATAGTATACAAATACATACAACAAGCTTAAACTTAATTTCGAACATTTACCCAAATTTTGAATTATCGACAAGGAGAATCGACGATCAACCCTCATGCATGTCACCATCTCGACGAGACAAACAAACTGCCCTTCCACCGCTGCCGTCGCTGAGAAATTCCAAGTCCACCACCAACAGCTGCTCCTCAGCTCCAGAAATCCAATGCTCCAATCAATTTCTCATTTCGACGCTGGGACGGTCCTCAATTTGCCAAAAAACCATAATCTCGCCACCAACACTGCCATGTGGTTTTTTTGTAATTCTTCTTTCCACGATGGTCCGTTCAGAATTCTGAAAAGACTGTAGCAATCCTTAAGCTAAGCCCATCAAAATGGTACCCAATTTTGCCGTAAAAAGTCGCCAGAATGAAGACCCATTTCAAGCTTTCTATTTTTGCTCGATTTTTATTTTTTTCCTGGTGACGCCGCCGAAAATGGAGGTTGGAAGGGATGGTTTCGGGTTCAGGGTGAAAAAGTGATAGTGGACATGTGGTCGGCTCAAGGTAGTTCACGGTGGTTGGAGTTTTTACAGTAAGGGATGAAATGGTGACCGATGGTGAAGATGGTGAAATGGAGGGGAATAATTGCAAAATGTATATATATATATATATATATATGGGTAGCTTTTCCATATTTTCAGATTAACCCCAAAGTTTCTGCTGGCATAAAATCAAGTCCTCCAAAACTATGCCCAACTTCAATTCGGTCCTTGGATTATTTGTTGCTTCACATTGGGTCCAAATCTAATAAAAGTTTAAACATTTACCCTTGTTAGATAAATAATGGTAAAATTAGATCCTCTAAATTTGCATTTAAACCCACAATTTATATATATATATATATATATTTAATCTGTAAAAATTCAAAATATTAAAATAAAGAAATTCTAGGGATGTTAAATTGGCTCCATTTTTATATAGCATCATTTTGGTGCCGTTTGTGAGAACTCTAAACTATGAAGGAGGAATGTTGGGAGTATAGATGAGGTATCTAGAACTCGTGGCTCTAACAACCATAAGGTCCAAAGATCTAAGGACACAGAGATTCACTAGCATGAGATACCACTACGCTCGGCATTAAAGCTAGGGGTGTTTTAATTCAATCCAATAAAAATAAAATAAAAATTGATGAACCAATCCAAAAAACTGAAAATCAATTATAATTGAAATCTTTTGGTTTGTATTGGATTTATGTTTTCAAAATCGATTGGTTTGGATTGATTTTCAATTCCAATTTTAGAAATCGATCGAATCCAAACCGAATCGAGTTTTATATAACAATAATGTAAATATATATATATATATATATATATATTATTTGTATAATACATAAATAAATTAAAATAAACTAACCTAGGATTTTTTTTTTCACTTTTAAAAATCAAATACACGGGAATAATTATTGTGTGAACTTATAATTTTATAGTTGTGTGTTCTTACATAATTTAACTCAATTCCACAAGATTAGTGATGTGATTAGCAAATGAAACTTACAAATCAATTGATTAAATTAATTTAATTATCAATAGTAACTTGTTAAATATTTCAGTTAGAAATTCAAATTGGCAAATAGAATTAACCGATTTAATCCAAACTGATTTAAAATATATTGAATTGGATCAGATTTACAATAAAAATCAAACTAACCTAAATCAATACAATATATATAATATTGTTTGGATCGGTTGGATGTTGACTCTAAAATTGATCCAAATCGAATCGCGAACACCTCAAATTAAAGCTAAATTGGGACGCACAACCTAGACCGAGGAAGATTCCCACGTAGCAGGCACCACCTTTTGGAGGTCCCACTCTACATATGACACAACAGACATTGAGGACCTTATTGGAAAATGCCACTGCTCAAGATGTAGTTGTGGTACATAATGTGACCATAAGAGAGGAGTTAGATTATGCTAATGATTGTTTAAGTTCTCAAAGTAGATTGATACAGAGTTCTCAATGATAGTCTACCTCATAATTTCTTATGCAATCATTAGCATAATTCTTCCCCTCCCTCTTATGCTCAAAATTTGTGCCACATATACACATAAAATTGAATATTTTATGTTTATATATATCACATAACTTAACGTGTTCAATTAGCTAGCTTTTTATTTATATTTAAAATACTTTCTAAAAAGAATAACTTTATTTTTTTACTAATAACAAATAAAATTTATGTAACTTATGTATAAAAAAGTTATGTTTATATATGTCCACCCATTAATTTTTGGCCAATTAAAAAATGACACTTGTATACTAGTTAGTGATTTAAAATTTCTATTTCTATTTTGGAATTTATTTAATTGTGATTCTAAATGATAAATAATTAATTTTAATTAATAATCTTGTTCTTATTTTGTGCACAAATCAAATATTAACATGTGTCAAGACGAAGTGTCACAGCCAAGTTTTAAATCAAGTCTTGTAGCTCAACAATCTTGAGCTAACCATGTTGCCACATGTTACATATTTAATATATAAACCAATCAAATCAAAGATATTTGATATTATCTCTTACTACATGCATCAAAAAAATAACTATCAAAGAAGTTTAAATCACTTGGGAGTCTCCTACTTGACACTTATATAAAGGGATAAGCTCATTCAACATAAACAACAGCAAATAACACAATTCATGGCATTCAAGGCATTCATTGCAAAGCTCATTAAATTATGGTATTTGATCCAAGATCACAATGCGAAGCCCTAGAATTGACGACATTATTTTCCCAAATTAAAGTTAAGGAGATCCATGGTGTTTAATGTATTCATTGCGAAGCTCATAAAATTAAGGAATTTGATTAGAGATTACAGTGCGAAGTCCTCAAAATGGCATTATACTCCTAAATTAAACTCAAGGAGATTTATGGTGTTTAAGACGTTCATCACGGAGCTCATCAAATCCCAGCATTTGATTCAAGATTATAGTGCGAAGTTCTTCGATTAGTGTTTGAAAGTTTATAGGGTCCAGGAGGGATAAAGAACTTAGATGATGAGTCAGATAAGATATAGATATATTCTGGAACTTCTAGGCAAGACTGAAATTCCAGATATAATAAAAATTGACAGAGCAATAAATGAAAGAAACAAAGGTATTTATAGTACCTAAGCCAGAAGACTTAAGATTTTGAACCTGCACTTTGATTAATAATAACAGTTATAAATTATAAAGTACCAAACAATTGGAACCAAGCACTGGATCAATCTTCAGAGGTAGATCAAAAGAAACAAACACTTTGACTTAGTCACACCAGATGTTCTAGAGCACTCACTCAACTTTTCGTTAGCAATATTGCTTATACAATTATATTGTGACCTCAAATTACAAATTTGCTAGATTGTTATTACAATAAATAACCTTCATTACTTCCTAATATACGGTGATAGAAAAATGGCCTCATATTTTGCATATTTCCTTTTATACAAGGACAGCTGCATCTTCTAGTAAAATGGAATGGAAAGTTCCTTCATTGATGTAATGACTAGTTTTCTTTAAACATTCAAAATCTGTTGTCAAGCTATTATAGAAAAGATAGCATATAGGGTATTGATCAGAATCAAAATATCTTTGGAGAAAATCCTAACATACTCGCCATTTTTTATGATGACCAATGTAGTCTCCCCTTGTCAACTGTAATCATAGCATGTCTTGTGCAAGTCTATATTCCAGCCATTGATCAGTATCTCAATATCATATCTTAATATTCAATGACAATTCGATATCAAGTATGATCAATATTAACTTAGAGTAAGTGATACAAGATTACCCAAAAATCAATCTCTTAAGAAGTAGATATGATTAACATCATCATAAAACATCAATGACAATAGATTTAGTCACAAAACATCAAGCTAATAGTTAATCAGCCACAAAACATCAAGCTAATAGTTTGCATCAGGCATTATCAGTTTAGCACGAGTGCTGAGGTGACAAAGCATGAAGTGACAAAACATTAAACTAACAATATCAATATCAGTTTAGTACAAGTGCAATGAAAATTTGAGACAGAGACTTAATTTGCTTCTTCATCATAAAAAAGGTTGAGACAGAGGCTAGTGATCACGGGATCTTTTGCGAAGACTGTAGCAAAGATCCTTGACCTCATGGTGGAGATTAGGAAGACTACGTCATGACCGACGGAAGTAATCCTCGAAGCTTGTTGGAAGGGCAGTAACCTGAGTGTTGAGATTTGCAATGGTGGTTGCCAGTTTAGTGAGTTGAGTTTGGAAAGAGTCAAGCTTGGAGGAAAGTGTTTCAATAGAAGTATTAAGATGGTTATCCAAGGGTTTAGGAACAATTGGTCCTTTTTTAAAAGTAATTGCACCAGAAGCGGCAGAATTTGTGTCACGAACAGAGTTTAGAATAGTATAAAGAGGCTTTTTTCCAGGGTTACGAAAAGATTGCCGCTTGGGAGCAGGGGCAGGAGTATCAGAGGTGCCTTTAAACCACATACCATCCTCAAACTGTATTTGCATTTCTTTGAGACTATTTAGAGTAATAATTTTTCAATCATGCGGCTCCTCAATCCATGACGAAGGGAAGAAAATGTTTTCTTTTTTAAGAATTCGAGTAAGCAACATCCCATAAGGTAGATTTTTTGAGCGATGATTAAGTGCATAGTGGATGTAGTGAGCATAATGTAACCAATGTTCACAGACTGTCCAGTTAAGGCCATATAATGAAGAAAGACAGAAAGCCTATTCATATCGGTAGAATGTCCACCACTTGTGGAAGTACTAGAAAGCAGAGAAATGGTCATCAGCCTATGTAGAAAGAAATGATCTACTTGTAGTTGTGAAGGGCTTTCCCCCCAGCTAACTTGGGATATTTTTCATTCCACATTAAGGATTTGGCATGGGATAAATTGAAATGAGCATCAGAACACCATTCCCCGAAGGCAAAAAACTTGACACCAGAATTATCCAATCCAAGATATTAATTTATTTTGGCCACAATGAGAGTAATAGGAACCCTCAAAATAGTAGAATAAAGAATGAGATAATAGGTTACTGGGCCTTCGTACGAGGTGAGATTAGCATAGAATAACCTAACCAGAAATGGGTAGGCGGGTTCGTCAATGCTAATCAATTCCTTCTAACCAAGATGGTTAATTATGTCAAACACCGATGATGGTTGAAGTGTAGAGAAATAAATTACACGTCCCCATTTGATATTTTTGTCCTTGATGTGAAAGGCGAATGCTTTATAGGAGTGTGGAACAAGAAATTTAAGGATATTGGGAACATAATTAAAATCCCAGTTGTTAAATTGGGAGTCAGTAAAGTTCTCTGGGTTGAAAGGGTTTGGCGACAGTGTGCAGTTTGGAGAAGAAGGGTGTCAGAGATGGGAGAAAGAGGAGGTGTGTTACCGGTGGAAGAGTTGGTATGATTGGAGGATTTTCCTAGAGAGATTGTGTTGGAGAACATTCAAATTCAGTGTTAGAAATGATGAGACAGTGACAATGAAAAGTTTCTACTTCTAATGGTGAGACAGGAAGAAGGGCCGCTTTACGAAGACGACGGTGGAAGGATGGTGGTGACATGATATACGATGGAGAGATATTTTAGGGAAGACGAAAGGAGAGTGAGATTTGATTATTTTGAGGGGATGGGGTTTTTTTTTTTGTTGTTTCTCTTTTTTTTAAGAGAAGAGGTTTCTGGGTATAGGAAGAGTTTAACCAGTTTGCAGGAATTAATTTTAGTTGTTTTGATAAGAGTGAAGAAAGTTTGTTTTTGGAAAGAAAGCAATTTATGATTGGGGAAAAAGTAAGAAAGCTTAGAGTTTTTAGGAGAAAAATTTAAACATTCCATCTTAATACCCAAATTACGTGGGAAAATTTTTAATTCCTAATTTGTCTTTGAGAAAGTAGAATCTTTCCTCGACTAGTAGTTTGGTAAATATGTCAGCAAGTTGAATTGATGTATCTACATAGTTTATGCAAATATGCCCATTAGGAACATGATCCTTAATAAAATGATGTCTGATTTCTATGTGTTTGGTGTGTGGGTGGTGTACAGGATTCTTTGTGATACTAATAGCACTAGTATTACAATTAATAAGAATAGATGAAAAATTAAGACCAAAGCCACAAAGTGTTTGTTTCATCCATATTACCTGTGTGTGTAGCAATTTTCTAGAGCCATGTATTCTACTTTCGTGGTGGATAAGGCTACAACATTTTGTTTTTTGCTACACTAACTCACCAAGCATTGACCAAGGAGTTGGCAAGTTCCAGTGGTACTTTTGTGGTCAATTTTGCACCCTACATATTCAACATTAAAGAATCTAGTAAGAGTAAAAGAGACCCAGTTGAGGAGACCTTTTTAGATATCGACGAATTCTTCGGACGGCTTTAAGATGTGATTCTTTTGGATCTCCTTGAAATTGTGTAAAAAGACTAGTGGAAAATAGTATATCTGGTTGGATCGCGGTTAAATATAATAGGCTTCCAGTCTTACCTTAGTACAAGGTCTCATCAATGCTGTTCTTATATGGATCAAGCTCCAGCTTGGTGTTAGGTGCCATTAGAACTACTATTTTCTTATAATCCTCCATTCGAAACTTTTTCAGTAATTCTCTAGTCTACTTTTCTTGACAGAGAAAAATTCCTTAAGGAGTTTGTTTATTTCGAAGATCAAGAAAGTAATTGAGATGCCCTATAAGACTTATTTTAAATTTAGTTTGCATACATGTAACAAAGTCTTCACATAAGTCAATTTTTGTTCCACCAAAAATGATATCATCTATGTAAATTTGTACTAGTAAAGTATCATTTTGAGAGTTTTTTGTAAATAGAGTGGTGTCAACTAGAAAGTTGCTTAAGCATTCGTACCAGGCTCTAGGGGCTTGCTTTAGACCATAAAGAGCTTTTGAGAGTTTAAAAACATGATTTGAAAAGGAGGGATTTTTGAAACCAGGTGGTTGTTTAACGAAAACTTCCTCTTTTATAAATTAATTTAAGCAGGCACTCTTTACATCCATTTGAAAAAGAGTAAACTTTTTATGACATGCATAAGCCAAAAGCATGCGGATGGACTCAAGTCATGCAACAGGAGCATAAGTTTCATCATAATCAATACCTTTTTGCTGAGAGTATCCCTTGGCAACTAGTCTTGCCACGTTTTTAATAACTTTACCTTTATCATCTAGTTTGTTTCCGAAATTCCCACTTAGTTCCAATCACTGGATGTTCTGAGGGTCTTTCAACTAAGTTTCAGACTTTGTTTTTGTCAAACTATGATAGTTTGTCCTTCATAGTCTTAACCTAGGGTTCATCATTTAAAGCTTCTTTAATGCTTTCGAGTTCTGTAAGAGAAAAGAATACAACATTAGTAACATTAGAAGATTCATCTTTTGCACGAGATCTTGTGGTAATTTCTTCTTGGGGATCCCCAATTATGCTAGTGGTTGGATGACTGGAAGAGTGTTTGAATTTTCTCAGTTTTTCATCACCATTGTTGTTGGAACTTCCAGTCATATCGTCAGTTGGGGGATCACTCCTTTCTGATATGTCAGGGTCTTTAACTTGTTGAATAACTTCAACGACCTATTCAGCTCCTATAGATTCAATGCTCAAGGTTTCCTTGGCAGCTAAGGGGTTAGTTCATCAAATACCACATGAATGGTTTCTTAAATTACTCATTTTCATTTGTTAAAAACTTTATATGCTTTACTCTGAATTGAGTATCTAACACTCTGAATTGAGTATCCAACAAAAATACCCTCGTCAGATTTTGAGTCAAATTTACCTCAAAGGTCAATATAGTTGAGAATGTGACACTTGGATCCAAGGACTCGAGAGTAAGAAATGTTTGGAACTTTTTCATTCCACAATTCATAAGGCGTCTTTTTGATGAAAGGTCTGAGGAAAACTCTATTGATCACGTAGCATGTTGTGTTGATTGCTTCTTCCCAGAAGGTATTTGGAAGATTGTATTCATTTAGCATTGATCATGCCATTTCCTAGAGTACCCTGCTTTTTTCTTTCAACTACCCCATTTTGTTAGGGTGTTCTAGGAGCAGAAAAGTTATGAGCACAACCAAATTCATTGTAAAAATTACTGAAATCTGAATTCTCAAATTCCAGTCTATGATCACTTCTTATGGAATTAATGGTATGACCTTTTCTATTTTGTATTCTCTTTGTGAGTGGAATGAAAGACTTTGATGTATAATTCATGTGAGACAAAAATCGCACCTAGGAGAAGCAAGAAAAATCATCCACAATTACAAGCACATATCTACTACCACCTAATGTTTAAGTTTGCATTGGGCCAAAAAGATCTAAATGAAGAAGATCAAGCGGTTTTAAAGATGATAAATCATTTATATGCTTGAAAGAGGATTTTATCAATTTTCCTTTAACATAGGCATTGCAAACTTTACTTTTACTAAAGTTCAGGTTTGGAATACCTCTTACAAGACCATTTTTCACAATATGATTCAACAAATTCATGTTTTCATGACCTTAGCATCTGTGCCATGTCCAATTAGGATCTTCTTATGCAATGAGACATTCTACATTCTGGTTTATGAGATCGCTCAGATTAATGCAATAGATGTTCCTATCTCTAGTGACAGTGAATACAGTTTCATCATTTTTTGATACAATGCGAAGTGAGGGTTGAAAATGTACCTGATAGCCATTGTCACATAGTTGGCTTATACTTAGTAGATTATGTTTTAGCCCTTTTACTAGCTAGATATTTTCTTCGCAAGTTCCAGTGTTTTTGCCAACAATACCTTTTCTGACTATTTTGCCTTCGGTGTTATCTACAAATAAGATATTTCCTCCATCAAATTGCTGTAGGTCTGAGAAGAATGTCTTATCTCTTGTCATATGTCTGGAACATCTACTATCCGGATACCATTTTTTGCTTATTTTCTTCGTTAGCTCTTACATCACATATATTTAACCTTTTAGGTGCCTACTTATTACCGGGTCCTGGTTTGTTAGTCTTTTTAACCCATACATACTTGGTTCCGATGTGTTTTTTTATTAGACATTTATAGGACAAGTGACTAACATGATTGCAAATGTGGCAGATTCTAGGATTTTTATAAGTCATTTCTATGAGAGGCATTTTCTCTTTCACTTTCCTCTTTAGTAAGTAATTTTCTTCCAGAAGATCTCTACTTGTTTTTCCATTTCTTTATTCTTTAGAACTATTCTATTTCTTTCTTCCGATCCTTTTTTTATGATATTGATATGGACATGGACTATCTCTGCCTTTTTACTAATAATCTTATGTAATTATTCCTTAAGAGAGTTTAATTCTATTTCCAATTCAATTAACTGATTGTGACACTTAGCATGTATGTTCATTGAATTGATACTTTCATGATCAAACTCAAAACTTTCGGAATCACATACATAATTAAAGATTACCTATTTATCTGCTATTAAACAATTGTCTTCAACTTCAAATTGATCTGAATTAGAGTTGTCCCATGTAATTGTCATAGCTGCTGGTCTGGAACTTCTTTTAGGTTTGGGACTTTTTCTCAGCTTTGGACAGTCTGGTCTTAAGTGACCCACTTCATGACACTCATGGCATAAAATTAGTTCTGGCTTTTGGTATTCATTTCTCTTGAAGTTGGATGTTAGGTCCATTTTGAATTTCCTTTTTGCTTGAGTGAGTTGCCTCAAACGCCTAGTAACCATTGCGATTTTCTCATTTATGATTTCTTCATCAAGATGTCCCATAGTCATCTTTTCCAGATTCTTTGCTTCATGAATAGTTGTCACTTTTGGATTCTATTCTTTGGATAAGGGGCACAAGATTTTTTTGACTTGCTCACTTTTTGAGATAATTTTTCCCAGAGCAGACATTGGGTTCACAATTTCCATAAAGTGAGCATACATTTGACTTATCAATTCACTTGTTATCATTGAAAACATTTCAAATTGGTGAGTAAGAAGAGAAATTCTTTCCAATTTTACCTAAGAGGTTCCTTCATGGGTAATCTATAACATGTCCCACATTTCTTTTGCTAAGGAGCAAGAACTGATGCGATTGTATTCTTCTTTGACAAGGGTGTATGACCGAATGGTTTTTTCCTTAGCATCTGTTGATAGGATTTTCTTATCTTCCTTAGGAAGTTCCATTCTGCCTTTTGCAGATATTTTAGAATTTGTTGGAATCAGGGGCCCATCAATGATAACATTCCAAAGGTCATAGTCTAGTGCTATGAAGAATTCTTGGATCTATTTTCCATGTAGAGCAATTTGTTCCATCAAAAAATGGTGGACAAGGATGAGATTGACCTTCTGTATAGATATCAAAACTAGAGGTAGCCATTAGAGAGAAATCAATCTGGCTTGGATGCCAATTGAAAGTTTATAAGGCCCCAGAGGGGTAAAGAACTTAGATGAGTCAGATAAGATATAGATATACTGAACTGGAACTTCCAGACAATATTGAAATTCCAGAGATAATAAAAATAGACAGAGCAATAAATGAAAGAGACAAAGGTATTTATTGCGGTTCAGTAAGAGTACCCTACTATTTAAACCAGAAGACTTAGGATTTTTAACCTACACTTTGATTAGTAATAACAGTTACAAATTACAAAGTACCAAACAAGTGGAACCTAGCACTAGATCAATCTTCAGAGGCAGATCAAAAGAAACAAACACTCTGACTAAGTCACACTAGATGTTCCAGAGCACTCACTCAATTTTTTTCCAGCAACATTGCTTATACAAGAATATTGTGAGCTCAAATTACAATTTTGCTAGACTTTTATTACAATAAATAACCTTCGTTACTTCCTAATATATGGTGATAGAAAAATGGCCTCATATTTTGTATATTTCCTTTTATACAAGGACAACTGCATCTTCCAGTATAATGGCATGGAAAGTTCCTTGATTGATGCAACGGTTAGTTTCCTTGAAACATTCCAAACTGTTGCCAAGCTATTATAGAAAAGATAGCATATAGAATATTGGTCAGAATCAAAATATCTTTGGAAGGAATCCTAACAGTGTTTTTTTTCCAAATCAAATTCTAGATGATCCACAGTATTGAAGGCATTCATTGCGAAGTTCAAGAAAGTTCAAAATCATCTACGAAAGGGAAGAATCAAAGCTTCAATAAATTTTATTTTTGTTTGTACGAAATTTTGTTATCGTGTAATTTTAATTTTGCAGACATGAAATTTGTGTTACAATATAGTTACAAACTTAAAGTTCAATATAAAATAAAATATTCTTTTACATAATTGATGTATATTTCATACTTTAATAAGTTATACTTACTTTGATAATTTTACTATTACAAATAACTTTTTGTCCTTTAAAATGAGAAATGAACACACAAAGTAAACACATAAAGACTATTTAATAAATGTAAGCTTGGAAAATATTAAGCTTAATTTTTTCATTTGAAGAGATATATGTTGACTTTTTGAACTTAATCATATGTTTTTATTTATAAAAATACAAGATTTATCTAAACAAAATAGCTAACAACTAAATTATGTTGCAACAAGCAACAAATTTTTCATATATAATAATTTTTTTATTTATATAAATATAATGAGTTTATTTTCAATTATAGTAATGGATTAATACTAAATTATTTTCATAACAAAATAACTTTTGTTATAACTCTTTAAATAATTTACATTGAATATATTTTATAATTAAGTAAAAGAATTCTTGACAATTAAGATTAACTTTAAATATTGTGATTCGCTAAAAGATTTTATAATTTACCTATTCCTTCTAAGAAGGATAAACATCTATTTCTATGGATTATCAAATTATCATTTTCATATAATTTGAAATTTGAAATGAATAATTTTGTATTAGTTGGTATGTAAATTTTAAACTTTGTAGAGTTTTAAAAATATAATTATTTTTAAAATAGTCCTTTTTAGACATGCAAAATATTTTCAGATAAAATCATAAATAGTTTATTACTAATAATTTAATTTGAATTTAAATGCATCTCAAATATAAGAATTACTTTCCACAATAACTATAACCTCTTAATTTTATCTTTTGATAGGACAAATTACGACCTTAAGGGCAAAAAAATATAAATAAAAAGGCAAATTAATTAAATAAAAAAGGGGCCAATATGAACCCAGCAATTTAAGCCCACTCAAAATGCACTCCCAACTCAAGTAGGCCGAAACTCGCATAGGACTTAATTAGTATAAATACCTCCCAAAGTGAAAAAAGCATCTAATTAACAATTATTTTTATAACTCGAGTTCTGACTCTACACAACCACATTCTAGGAGCATAAGCCCAGTACTACATTGATTTTAAGAAAAGATACTAACTTCATTCCCATGCAATGTCATTTTTATATTATCAAAATTTTCAACTAAAACCTTTATCTTTTCAATATGACAATAATAAAGAGTTTATTCTCAATTATTTTAAATAAATTATAGGAAATATAAATATAAAGTTAGCATAATTAATTTTTATTTTTCAAAAAAACGTGATGAATGATCAATTAAATAATCAGTGAGAAAAATATTTTATGTGTACTTACATTTATATGAGTATTGCATATTTATATTGCATGCCTTTATTTCCATATTTTCGCCTTAATAAGAATTCACATCTAAAAGAATATTTTTTTACATGCGAACATTAATACTTGAATGCGATAGTGTTAAATTAAGAACGTTTGAATGAGACTAATTATCATATTAATTAGCTGTACGTTTTATTTTTATAAAAGAAATTCATAAAACAGTGATTTTTTCTTATACATTGTGTTGAATATAGAAATCAAATATGTTATATTGTTTTATGATGTTTGCATAATGTATATTGTTTGATAAGTTTTGACAAAACAACTCCGACCAAATAATTTCTACTTATCAAATTTATATCAAGTATCACTATTTAAGATATATTTTAAGATATTGCAAGCCCAATTAATACAAGTTGTTTTTATAGATGAAATATTAAAAAAAAATCATGTAATTACTTTTTAACAAACAATTCACTCTCAATACCTCAAGAGTCATAATGATTGTAATTATAACTTTAATATTAGTAGCAAATCGTGCTAAAAAAGATTTTGTATTTTAAAAGAAATTGTTTTCTTATATATCATGTTAAAATTTGTACATATAACTTAAAAAATATATTGAATAATATTGACTTGCTCCATTTTCTTCTTACTTTTTTCACATTTATTTTCTAAAACTATACTATCTTAATAAAAAATCTTTATATAATTGATAAACTTAGAATTAGCACTTATAGATATTTCACAATATATTCAAATATAAATAATTTTCAAATTTAATTTTCAAATAAAAGACCCAATTTTTTATTTTCAATAACAAGCTAACTTTCTTAAGATGATGAAATGATATTATTTGTCTTTTGTTCACGTAAATTAAAATAAATATTATTATAAAATAAAATATTTCAATAAAAGTATTTTTAATGCATCACATCAGGCACATTTAATATAATTTTTCATTGGCACCAGGTCAGTTATTTATGTGGCCAACACTTCTTTTTTTGTAGAAAGAGTTCTAATATTTTTTTAAGTGTTAATAAATTAATTATTGATAGTCGGTCCAATAGGTCCAATACTTTTTCATCTACCAGAAAAAATTTCATATATGCCGTTCGAAAAATGGCTGAAACGAGTAACCATAAAAAATGTCATTCATATGCATGAACAACGGGCATTTCTTGTCCAAATTAATTTCAGGAAAATTATAATTTTAGTCCCTCAACTATTGCCTATTTCGATTTCAATTTATTTTGATGTAGGGTTAATACATATTTGATCCATTATGCATAAAATTTTCGCACATTGAGTCCAATTTTTCACACATTTGATCCTTCGAACTCTAAAGTTTTAAATTGAGCCTGTAGAGTGCCAAGTCAGCTTCAATTGGACTTTAAATTTGGGGATTTTTCGCTATTTATCATGCAATCCCACATCATCCACCATGTGTAATGCCATGTATTTTTTATTAATTAATAATAAAATAATAAATAAATTAAAAATAATAAAAATCTAAAAAAAGTGTCACACATTCAATAATATTAAATAATAAACATATATAAAATAGTTTAATTAATAATGTTACATAATTAAAATAATTTATTTAAATAATAAAATTTATTAATAACATTAAATTCTAAATTTATTTATCAATTGAAATACTTATTTCATAATTCTAAATTGATACACATATAAATAAATTTAAGTGAATTATTTAGTAATTAAAAATAAAATAAATAAACAATTTAAATAAACAACTAAAATAATATTTCATATTTAATAATATTAAAATATGAAAATGATTGAAAATAAATTATTTAATTTAATTATGTATAAGAATAATTTATTTAAATAATTAAATTTAACATAATAATATAATTTTGATAATTTTTTAGGTATATATTTTGTAACTTACCGAATTTTGAATATCATAAAATTAAAATGAGAGAAATTTAACTTTCAATTTTTACAAAATACCTTTTGAATAAAAGAATTAAATCATAGTCAAATTGCTAATTAGATCAATTAAAATCTAAGTATAAATACTAAAAACCAAAGGGCTGGATATTAATTCAATTTAGGATCCAATTGCGCTGAATCAAAAATATTAAGGGTCAATGTGAGCAAATTGAAAATTTAAGCACTTCAGAGTAATTAAATTTAGATCCAATTGCCCAAAAATTGAAATGTTAGGGGGTCAATGTAACAAAAAATAAAACCTTAAGGACTAAATTAAAGTTTCGGGGTCAATCCATTAGGCAATTAGAAAATTTGGGCACAATTGAAGTTGGTCAAAAGTTTTGGGGGTCAAATTGAAGAAGTTGAAAAATATTTTATATATAGATTAAGGATGGAAGTAGTGCAAATTCACAAAACCTACCCCAAACCCCACTCGACGAGTGAACGGCTAGAAAATGGCCGAAAAAGCTAAAACTAACCCCATAGGAAGTTCCTTCTTAATACAACAATCTCAACCATACCAAAAACCATCTAAAACACTAAAGAAATTATCAAAAAATTGAGGGCGATTGTGAACGTGCAGCGATGGTAGCGGTTATGCTGCCTCTGATGGTGGAAATAAGAAAGGTCCAGAGGGGTTGTAATTGGAATCTCATGGGTTGTCGATGGGTGGTGTTAATTTTAGGATTGAATTGGTGGTGGCAAAGAATTAGAGGTGGTGGTTGATGGCAAAGGATTAGGGTTCGCGATGGCTTTGGACCAACATGTAGGTGCCGAAAGCCGAAATTGATTTGGGGGTTTTGTTCACCTTGACGAGGTGCCCTTGGTGGTAGTGGTGGCCTCCACCTCCAACAATGGAGCACAGTGGGAAGCATTGTGGTGATGATCTAATAGAAGGTTCAAAATGTAATTTTAAGTCCGTCTGGCCTATTTTCGACCTGATAGTGGATCTCGATTCGATCCAATTAAGTAAATTTCATATCGAATGTCAATTCAATTGATTTTTAAGATTCTAATTAAATGTTTATGAAATTTAGGTTATTCGAATATAATTTGAATCAAGATTGACTTAAAATTATGTACTTAGACTAAAAAACATAATATGTTGTGAACGAAATTTAGTTAAGCTTATTCTAAAAATTAAGTCATATAAATATTAGAACGAAAATGGATGATCCAACTTGGAGCTAATAGACTCGTACCCAACTGATTTAGGAATCTGGACCCTTATCACGTACCGTAAATTTTGGTAACCTATAATTGAACTAGCTCGAATTCTTAGAATAAGACAATTAAGCATATCGCAAAGCAATGCTTATAGAATAGGATAAGAGTATAATATTCATAAAGTGGGCTAGGTAACTCAAGGATTGAGTTGGCCCAAGCATATAAAGCTATTGAGATGGTTAAAACATTAAGATGATAAAATGAGAATGATCGAGCTCAAGTAAGTAAAATCTTGTAATATTGAGAGTATCATGTATCTGAAGACTAAATGAGACCACAATGATATATGTCATATCAGTAATCCATTCATAAACTGATTAGCTAAGAATTACCATTTTTGATCGTCTTAAAATATGAAATAGAGATTAATGGAATTATATCAGAATAACCTTGAGTTTGATAAAGACATTAACTATATTTATACTTAAGATTTAGAGGATTAATAAGATGGTAACTCGGGTTATCTTATGACAGTTCTTGGTTCGACTAGAAAGCCAGGACTTGAAGATCCACACAACTAGGGATTCCTCTACATTTCCAAGGTGAGCTTTTACTCAATAGTATGAGATTTCTTTGCTGTGGAAAGAACATATATACTTGTTAATATATCCCGGTCACTTGATCCCTTTCAATTTAAGTGTTGAGAAATTTACCACACATCACCACTTTATGCTGATTGTGATTCCTCTTGAACTCTATTTATATTATTTTACCTAAAATTGGCAATCGTGTTTAGAAAACTAAAAAGGTCTTTTAAAATTCATGTTCTTTTATTACCATGACTATTACCTTGAAATGGGCTCGATATTAATTGCTTGTTCGTCATGGCAAATTAGAATGTTAATTGAAATGATGTTGGATATGTTACATGTTATCCATGAATGTACTTAATACCCTTGGGGTATATATAATCTTGTCTCATAGCCAGCTGGAGGTAGCCTTCTATGAGCGGGATAAGGAATGTGGCTAGCCATGCCTCATGATTGTTTACATGTCCGAGCTGATCCCTCAAAAATTGGAGGGATAAGGATTTTCGAATTTTCGAAAGTGGAGTGGCAAGGTAGGAGAACCACCAACAGCAAGATTGTAAAAGTAACCGATATGCTTGATACTTGTGCTTTGAAACTTGAATGTTTAATGAAAATCAAATGATTGTTCAAATGTCATGTCGACTCTTTTGGTCATATTTGAGATTTAAACGTTTGTAAAAAGAAAGTGAGTTTTGTGAAGTCTCATTACTGATATGAGGCGATGGTGAGATGAATCACTTAAAATTTTAACTAAAATCTTCTCTTATGACTTCTGGAGATTTTAATGCTTCTATTGTTTTGTATATAATATTTGAAAAGTTGTTACTCTGTTGTTTTTGCTAAAATATTTCACTAAGTAATTCGAACTTATGTTGTTGTATTGTTATCTTCCGTTCTTTACCCCAGATAAGAAAGAGTGACGAAGATAGACTAACCCACATAACGCATGAGGTAATGAATCCAATGAATGTATAAATATGCAGGTTGCATTTGTTGAATTGCTTACCAAATTTAATCAATGTTGTAAAAGTGCTAAGAGTGATTCATGATATTTTTGTTATAAGTTGAACTTCTGATAGATCTCGCTTATATAAATTAAATACTCTGGATTTTAAGAAGTTTACTTTCTGTTATTCAAAAAGCTTGTGGTATGGAATGTGTAACTCCTCGGATGGGAGCAAGTGCTTCTCGGACGGGATGCTACAAAATTAATAATATTAAAATAATAAATATGTCTCAAATAATCTATTCAAATTTAACACAACTCTTATTAATTAATAATAAAATAATAAATAGTTAAAAATAGTAAGAATCTAAAATGATGTCACGTATTTGGTAATATCAAAAAGTAAACATATCTAAAATAATCTATTTAATAATATTACATATCTAAAATAGTTGATTCAAATAAATAAGTTCATTTAACAATGTTAAATACTATATATATATATATATTTATTTATTTATTAATTTAATTATATATTTAATAATTTTAAAATAATAAATATCTCTTACTAACATCAGTTTGTATTACTGGTTGAATAGGAACAACATTTTCCATTATCCAATTTTCAGGAAATTTAACATCATCCCACTTTATTGGTTTTCTAGTGGTGATGTGAGATTTACAAAAATTAGTTTCAATTAAAATTGTTTCATTTTTATGATTATTAATCATCTTACACATAGGATTCAAAGTGTAAAGAGGTTTATAATAAATACGATAAGTAATACAAATCGTTTCAGTATCAGGCATATTATTGTAACCATGCAACTTTACATTCAAAATTAAAGCATGTAAAATATTAACATCAGTTAATGATAATTGCAAATTTGGATAAACATTAAAATAAACAAGGCCATGAGCCAAACAGGATTGAATCACACCCATAATTGAGTGCTTCCAGTTTAAATTGCGAGCATCACTCAAAATAGTAACAAAACTATCAGGAAGATTATCAAGAGTAAGTGGCTTAAAAGCAACTTGTATTAATCCAATATGAATAAATCTATAATCAGCAGATCTATATTTATCAATATCAGATCTATGTAAAAGCTGTAAAGTAATATCATCTTTACAAAGAGGTATTGATTCCTCTGTAGTTTTAACCACCTGTTTGAGACCAATTTTCTCAAAAGTACCCAATTGGTAAATAATTTTTGGATCCACTTTAGGAATGGTCCATTTATTAAGGAGTTCAATATTAACTGGAAGATCTATTTCCTCCATAGTACTATTTTTAATATAAGATTTTCCTTTAAGAAAATTCATTTTTTAAGAACAGTGTTAAACATGCAATCATCAAATATCTCCTGTACACCATGGCTCTGATACTATTAGGGGCAGGATCTTATGAAGGAGAATGCAGATCGGGCTGTCTCTATTGAATTTAAACAACCTGGTAATAGTAGTTTAAAATCAAGTAGATCTCATAGGTCTTCTTTTTCTTCTTTTTCTATGCTAGATCCTCTTGATTATAGTGTTGAGAGTCCTGAAATATCTAGAGCTTCAACATCTAGAGTAAGGGAAAATAATTTTGAAACTCGTTTGGGTAAATTAAAAATTTCTTCTGATAATATTGTTCATGGAATTCTTGTTGATAATAATAGTGAGGAGTAAATAGAACCAACTGAATTCGAGATGGATTTTTCTGTGAGAAATACTCGAATTTAATTATTTTTTTTAATGAATCAAAACAAACTTGATTTTTCTAAGGGTTATTATAATAGAAAACTTATACAACTTGAGTTTCATAAAGATTGTTGGATTTTATTTAGAAAATGGTTTTTTGAAAATTTTAATAAAAACCAACAAAATTATTTTCAAACAGAATTTTTTAAATTTTTGGAAGAAAAGAATCAAATTGTGCCTTTTGTTCCATGGTTTTTGGTTAATTATATTGAACCTCGAATTTCTGTTCTTGAAAGAACTTATATTTTTGAAAATGGTAGGAAAGAAAAATCTGTTTTCCCCCACAAGATCCTTTATATATTGAAGGAAATAATAAATTCTCTTTTAGGGAATTTTATAAGATGCTTGATAATGATACTGTTGCTGTTACTATTTGTAATATGAATGTTTTAATTAAACAGCAGAATTATGCTAATTTGTATTTAAATGTGCTTGGTGAACGTTTGTATTAACTTGACCAAAGACTTTCCAGTATTATTCATAGTATGGAAAAGTTAAACAAAAATATTAATCATTTGGAAGAAAAAATTGATAAACAATTTATAAATCCTTCCTCTGATAATATTGCAATGCCTAGTATTCAACCCCTTCCTGAAATTGATAATTTCATTCTTAGGGATGTTTCTAAATTAGAAAGGGTAATAACTAAGAAATTTGCTGAATTTAGAATTTCCACTCTTAATAAGGAGTTAGATGAGGATGCTTATAATAATAAGGTTAATGATGAGATTAATAAAATTCAAAATTATGCTGATAGGCCAACAATGAGAACTTATTATTATCCTAGGCCTACTCCCCAAGATGTGTTACATGAAGAACAAGATTTAGTTCTTAATAATTCTTATTCTGGTAAAAACATCTATGAATGGAACTTGGATGGTTTTACTGAACGCCATATTTATAATTTGGTGCATCGTATGTTGATGTATTCTACTATTTGTAAAAATAATGGTAATAGTGATAAAACTGTTGCAAAAATGATTGTTGCAGTTTTTACTGGCTAAGTTGAAGGTTGGTGGGATAATTATCTCTCTCAGAATAATAGAGATGAGATTCTTGATACTATTAAACAGGAAGGAACCAGTCATAATACTGAAAATGCTATTTATACTTTGATTGTTACAATTATAGAACACTTTACTGGTAGGTGGACTAATAACTTTGAACATATTAGAACTTTATTAAATGGTCTAAAGTGTCAGAGTCTTACCTCATTTAGGTGGTATAAGGACACCTTTCTTTCTAGAGTAATGGAACTCCTAGAGTCAAATAGTGACCATTGGAAGTCTAAATTTATAGACGGTTTGCCTTCTTTGTTTGCTGAGAGAGTTAGGAAAACTCTTAGGCAGAATGAGTCTAATATAGATTATAGCAAATATACTTATGGCAAGTTAATTGGAACTTGTATACAGGAAGGTTTATCATTGTGTAATGAAATAAAATTGAATCAACAAATTAAGCGTAATAACATCACAGAAAGAAAACAATTAGGTCAGTTATGTGGTCAATTTGGAATGGAAAACCCCAAACAGGCTAATAGTAAACCTCATAAAGAAAATGAGAATTATGATAGGAAGAAAAAAGTTAGGAAAAGGTCTCATAGACAAACAAGAGAAAAATAGAAAGAAAAATTAAGGCGTTATAGAGAACCTCATAGAGAGTCTAATAGAGCAATTAGAGATAGGTTTAGGAAACATGGTGTCTGTTATAAGTGTGGCAAGGTAGGTCACTACGCTGATAAGTGTAGGATGAGAGAAAGAATTAATAGTTTGGATATTGATGATGGTCTTAAAGACATTCTTTATAAATTGATACTTGAATCTTCTGATGATGATAATACTGCATCTGATATTTTGAATGAATGTGCTAATAGTTCTTCTTCTGATTGTGATCCTTGTAAAGAAGGATTGTCTTTTGATAATACTGTTTCTGATAGTAGTAAATCAGATAATGATGATATGTATAATCCGATTTCTCAATTTACTGAATTAAATGTAATTAGCAATGATAATACAATTGAATATTTGAAAATAATAAAAGACCATATTTTAAGATCCTGCCCCTAATGGTATTGGAGCATTAGGGGCAAGATCTTATGAAAGAGAATGCAGCTCGGGCTGTTCACAGCATTACATGACTGGGAATTCATTTATCTAAAGTTAACTAGCCCACTCAGTATGAATTCTTGCCCAAACTGCTTGAAACGCCCACAAACGCCAACCCTAGCTAACAAGGGCAATAGGGCAAACACCAGAGGACAACATACTGGGAGTGCCGTTAAGCCTCAAAACCCAACCATAACTGGCTAACAAAAACCACAGATTTTCATCCTTCTAACATAGTCCTTTACTTAAGTGACCATAATGATATAGGATATATCTAATTCATACATGTTTAACACTTATGTTCTTAGCCTTCCATTAGGCTAAGATTAAACAAAATAAAATATTTAAAAAATAGAAAATAAAATTGAAGCTTACCACGAGGGGGTCTTCAAAACGACAGCTTATTTATTATACAAATAAACTAAACTTAAAGAGAAAAAATTTACAAAGGGAAATTACAAAGGGGAAGTCAAGGGAAAACAAAGAAAAGCAGAGGGAGAGTAAAAATTTGCGCTCTCCAAAACCTATCTGAACTAACCTATTTAAAGAAAGAAAAAATACTGTACGGACTTCAAACATTTCGAGTCCAAACAGTGAAAAGCTGAAACTACTATGCGGATTTCAAATATTTCGAATCCGAACAGTAAAATGAACAGTATATTACTGTTCAAATAGTAATTTCCTATTACAAATTACAAATTTATCCCTCTAGTTATTTTCTCCTTTTCTGAGGGAAGCCAGGATTTTATTAATATCCTGAGTAGAAGGTATATCTTCATTTGGGTTTTGAGATTCTCCTCCCAGACATCCATATTGGTTGTCATCAGTTCTTGATCTGGAAGAAGTGGCCATTGATATATTTTCATCCTCTTCATCTGAAGGCTCAATATTATCTTTTCCTTTCAACTCTGCCTGTACCATATTAAGTACCTCCTTCAATAGATCCTCTTTGGACAATTTTTCTTTGCGCATCTTAATTTTTTCTGAAGCCTTTCCGAATAATGATGAGGCTTCCTTCTTTTTATCTGCTTCAAATTTTTCTTTATATAATTGAGTAGCCTTAAAAATATTATTTAAGGTTTCTTGACCCTGCATTTGGCCTCTATCATTATCTATTTGAAGCATTTTATTTCACCACTTTATATAATAGGAGCGGAATAAACAAGGGATATTATCCTCAGTAAACCCAATCTCAGGAACCCATTTCCAAATCCATGGAATAGAAAATTCAGTAAAGAAGAGCATGGCAGCTTTATTAGTGACCATCTGGTTATTCTCTTCTGCTTCAATGAGTTTTGGAGAATATTGACTCCATTGCTCATATGCTTGCCTGAACTGATCCGAAAGAATATTATGAGTTGGACCATAGGATTTCCACCAGGACAAAAACCAATTTGGCAAAATATTTTCAAAAACTTCAGGACATACTTTTGTAAACCAAGTATGTTTTTTCTTGGGATTTTCATATAAGAAAATATTTGTAAAAGCCTAGATATAATCCCAGTAATTAAATTTGAAAGTAACTCTATTAACATAAAATTCTTTTTCTTTTAATGAGGATAAACCCCATTCTTTAATAGAAATAAGTTTTTTAATTATTATTTTACTAAAATTGAAAATATTTTTCTCTTGTGAATTTGGAAAATTTGGAAAATAATGAGAAATTTCACAAGAGCCAATATTAATAAGAAGATTTTCAAAATAAATCCTGGGTTTATAAGACCTAGCAGCATATGATGCTGTATCAAGATATCTTTGGGCTATTACCCATGGATCATTCTTCCATTGAATATCTTTGTGTTCAAGGACTATTATTATATCTTTGCAATCTTTCCTTTCAAATGTTGTGAGAGAATCCTCATCAACAGGGGAAGCAATATTAGAGGTGACATGCACAGAAGAAGGTCTATTAGATCCTTCTGGCTTTGTGGAAGGGTTGGAGGCAGATGATCTATTAGATTCATCTGTTTTCTGTTTTTGTTTGAATTGCAGAAATTTTGCAAAAAGGGGATCTCTATAAATGGGATCGGAAGAGGTTGAAGAAGCATATGATGCTTCAGAAATAGGGGAAGCTATTAGCTTCTGCTTGCCATGTTGTATTAGTAGTCTTGGCATACCACGATAATTGCTTCCTCTACCTCCTCTATTAGAGAAGGGATTTTGTCTACCACTCCTATAAGGGATCATCCCTGCAAAAATTCACGAGTTAGAAAATCAGGGAGACTATTATCACTACCCTTTTTATATATGATTTTAAAATCAAAAGGGGCTAGATATGCTTGCCACCTTGCAAACATCTGTTTAGAAACATTACGTTTGAAGTCTTTATTAAACATAAATTGGGCAGCTTGACAATCAGTTTTAATTATAAAAAACTGATTATATAAATCATCTTGGAATTTAAGCACACATTTTACTATAGCAAAGATTTCTTTAGCTACAGTAGCATAATTTTTTTCGCTATCATTCCATTTACCAGAACAAAGTCTAACAAGAATTTCTTGTTTACTATTATGATCTATTTGAGTTAAAATACCAACATACCCTATATCAGAGGCATCGGTTTCAACAACTTTATCCCAATTAGGATTAGAAAGCATTAAACAAGGCAATTTATTAACCTTTTCTTTTATTTTAACTACAGCATGAGTATGACTCTCACTCCAAGGTTTAGGGACCTTTTTTAATCTATCATATAGAATTGCAGTATCTTGTGCAAGATTTTTATAATAAGGGGAAATATAATTTAAACTTCCCAAAAATCTTTACAACTGAGTTTTATCAGTAATCCTATCAGGAAACTTAGAAGCAAATTCAATACTTCTATTAATAGGAACTATTTTTCCTTTTTCAATAAAATGACCCAAAAATTTAATTTTAGTTTGAAATAAAACCATCTTGGGTTTAGAAATTACAAGACCATTATTAATAATAGCTTGTTTAAACATGTGAAGATGTTTAAAATGATTTTCTATAGTATTAGAGAAAACCAAAATATCATAAATATAAACAATTATAAAACTATTAAAAGGATTGAAAATATCATTCATAATTTTTTGAAATTCTGAAGGGGCATTTTTCAAACCAAAAGGCATTGCATTCTCCTTCATAAGATCCTGCCCCTAATGGTATCAGAGCCATGGTGTACAGGAGATATTTGATGATTGCATGTTTAACACTGTTCTTAAAAAATGAATTTTCTTAAAGGAAAATCTTATATTAAAAATAGTACTATGGAGGAAATAGATCTTCCAGTTAATTTTGAACTCCTTAATAAATGAACCATTCCTAAAGTGGATCCAAAAATTATTTACCAATTGGGTACTTTTGAGAAAATTGGTCTCAAACAAGTGGTTAAAACTACAGAGGAATCAATACCTCTTTGTAAAGATGATACTACTTTACAACTTTTGCATAGATCTGATATTGATAAATATAGATCTGCTGATTATAGATTTATTCATATTGGATTAATACAAGTTGCTTTTAAGCCACTTACTCTTGATAATCTTCCTGACAGTTTTGTTGCTATTTTGCGTGATGCTCGCAATTTAAACTGGAAGCACTCAATTATGGGTGTCATTCAATCCAATTTGGCTCATGGCCCTATTTATTTTAATGTTTATCCAAATTTGCAATTATCATTAACAAATGTTAATATTTTATATGCTTTAACTTTGAATGTAAAGTTGCATGGTTACAATTATATGCCTGATACTAAAACGACCAGTATTACTTATCGTATTTATTATAAACATCTTTACACTTTGAATCCTATGTGTAAGATGATTAATAATCATAAAAATGAAACAATTTTAATTGAAACTAATTTTTGTAAATCTCACATCACCACTAGAAAACCAATAAAGTGGGATGATGTTAAATTTCTTGAAAATTGGATAATGGAAAATGATGTTCCTATTCAACTAGTAACACAAACTAAATTTAGTAAGATTATACAGACTCCAGATGGGGATGTCTCTATTGAATTTAAACAACCTGGTAATAGTAGGTTAAAATCAAGTAGATCTCATAGGTCTTCTTTTTCTTCTTTTTCTATGTTAGATCCTCTTGATTATAATGTTGAGAGTCCTGAAATATCCAGAGCTTCAACATCTAGAGTAAGGGAAAATAATTCTGAAACTTGTTTTGGTAAATTAAAAATTTCTTCTAACAATATTGTTCATGGAATTCCAGCTGATAATAATAGTGAGGAGTCTATAGAACCAACTGAATCTGAGATGGATTTTTCTGTGAGAAATACTCGTATTTAATTGTTTGTTTTTAATGAATCAAAACAAACTTGATTTTTCTAAGGGTTATTATTATAGAAAACTTATACAACTTGAGTTTAATAAAGATCGTTGGATTTTATTTAGAAAATGGTTTTTTGAAAATTTTAATAAAGACCAACAAAATTATTTTCAAACAGAATTTTATAAATTTGTGGAAGAAAAGAATCAAATTGTGCCTTTTGTTCCATGGTTTTTGGTTAATTATATTGAACCTCGAATTTCTGTTCTTGAAAGAACTTATATTTTTGAAAATGGTAGGAAAGAAAAATCTGTTTTCCCCCACAAGATCCTTTATATATTGAAGGAAATAATAAATTCTCTTTTAGGGAATTTTATAAGATGCTTGATAATGATACTGCTGCTGTTACTATTCATAATATGAATGTTTTAATTAAACAGCAGAATTATGCTAATTTGTATTTAAATGTGCTTGGTGAACGTTTGTATCAACTTGACCAAAGACTTTCCAGTATTATTCATAGTATGGAAAAGTTAAACAAAAATATTAATCATTTGGAAGAAAAAATTGATAAACAATTTATAAATCCTTCCTCTGATAATATTGCAATGCCTAGTATTCAACCCCTTCCTGAAATTGATAATTTCATTCTTAGGGATGTTTCTGAATTAGAAAGGGTAATAACTAAGAAATTTGCTGAATTTAGAATTTCCACTCTTAATAAGGAGTTAGATGAGGATGCTTATAATAATAAGGTTAATGATGAGATTAATAAAATTCAAAATTATGCTGATAGGCCAACAATGAGAACTTATTATTATCCTAGGCCTACTCCCCAAGATGTGTTACATGAAGAACAAGATTTAGTTCTTAATAATTCTTATTCTGGTAAAAACATCTATGAATGGAACTTGGATGGTTTTACTGAATGCCATATTTTTAATTTGGTGCATCGTATGTTGATGTATTCTACTATTTGTAAAAATAATGGTAATAGTGATAAAACTGTTGCAAAAATGATTGTTGCAGTTTTTACTGGCTAAGTTGAAGGTTGGTGGGATAATTATCTCTCTAAGAATAATAGAGATGAGATTCTTGATACTATTAAACAGGAAGGAACCAGTCATAATACTGAAAATGCTATTTATACTTTGATTGTTACAATTATAGAACACTTTACTGGTAGGTGGACTAATAACTTTGAACATATTAGAACTTTATTAAATGGTCTAAAGTGTCAGAGTCTTACCTCATTTAGGTGGTATAAGGACACCTTTCTTTCTAGAGTAATGGAACTCCTAGAGTCAAATAGTGACCATTGGAAGTCTAAATTTATAGACGGTTTGCCTTCTTTGTTTGCTGAGAGAGTTAGGAAAACTCTTAGGCAAAATGAGTCTAATATAGATTATAGCAAATATACTTATGGCAAGTTAATTGGAACTTGTATACAGGAAGGTTTATCATTGTGTGATGAAATAAAATTGAATCAACAAATTAAGCGTAATAACATCACAGAATGAAAACAATTAGGTCAGTTATGTGGTCAATTTGGAATGGAAAACCCCAAACAGGCTAATAATAAACCTCATAAAGAAAATGAGAATTATGATAGGAAGAAAAAAGTTAGGAAAAGGTCTCATAGACAAACAAGAGAAAAACAGAAAGAAAAATTAAGGCGTTATAGAGAACCTCATAGAGAGTCTAATAGAGCAATTAGAGATAGGTTTAGGAAACATGGTGCTTGTTATAAGTGTGGCAAGGTAGGTCACTACGCTGATAAGTGTAGGATGAGAGAAAGAATTAATAGTTTGCATATTGATGATGGTCTTAAAGACATTCTTTATAAATTGATGCTTGAATCTTCTGATGATGATAATATTGCATCTGATATTTTGAATGAATGTGCTAATAGTTCTTTTTCTGAATGCGATCCTTGTAAAGAAGGATTGTCTTGTGATAATACTGTTTTTGATGGTAGTAAATCAGATAATGATGATTTGTATAATCTGATTTCTCAATTTGCTGAATTAAATGTAATTAGGAATGATAATACAATTGAATTTTTGAAAATAATAAATGTCCCTATTTTAAGATCTAAAATAATAGATGAAATGGAAAATATTCATTCTTCTTCTTCTCTTTCCCCTTCTTCTTTTTCTTTTCAAACAAATGATATTTTAAAGGATAATGATCCTTATTCTATGTCTGAAGTTTATAAGATTTTAGAAAATAGGAATAAGAATAGTAGTCCTACTACTATTATTGATTTTAAAAAAAGAAGTTGATAATTTAACGAGAGAAATAATAGATTTAAAAAGAAATAATAATTTCCTTGAAGAAAGAATCAAAAGATTAGAAATTTCTCATGGAAAACAAATTGTTCCTCAAATTGATAATCTTTTTAACATCACTAATAATATTCAAAGTGATGATTTCGTTTCTAAATTAGAAATGGTTACTTCACAAAAATGGCTTGTGAAAATAAAACTTTTAATCAGTGATAATTTTTCAAAAGAATTTATTGCACTTATTGATAGTGATGCTGATTTAAATTGTATCCAAGAAGGTTTGATACCACTAGGTATTTTGAAAAAACCTCTCATATTCTTCGTGTTGCTAATAGTGAAAAGCTTGATATTAGTTATAAATTTTCAAAAGCTTTTGTTTGTAAAAATAAAATTTGCATTCCTAATAGTTTTTTATTGGTTAAAAATATTTCCAATCAAATTATTCTTGGAACCCCATTTTTGAAGAAAATTTATCCTTTAAAAATGGTTGATAAAAATGGTTTTACTGGTACTTATAATAATACTGATATTCATTTTGAATTTATAGTTGAACCCTTTTCTCAAATTCTTAATAATATTGAGGAAGTGTTGAAAGCAAAAACTAATCATATTAATTTCTTAAAACAAGAAATTGTTAGTCTTGATATTGATAACCAATTAGAAAACCCTAGGTTAAAAGAAAAAAATTGCTTTTCTTGAAAACCAGTTTGCTTTGTCTGTGTGTGATGAACACCCTAATGATAGCTTTGCTGGTAATATTCCTACTAAAGCTAGGCCTTGTCAAATGAATTATGAATATTTAAATTATTGTAAAAAAGAAATTGAGTCTTTATTACAAAAGAGCTTAATAAGGCCAACTAAGTCTGCATGGTCCTGTACTGCTTTTTATGTTAATAAACATAGCGAACAGGAACGTGGTGCTCCTAGATTAGTTATAAACTATAAACCTCTTAATAAGGTTTTAAAATGGATTAAGTATCCTATTCCTAATAAAAAGGATTTACTTGATAGACTTTTTTATGCTAATATCTTTTCAAATTTGATTTAAAATCTGGTTATTGGCAAATACAAATTGCTGAAAAGGATAAGTTTAAAACTGCCTTTAATGTTCCTTTTGGGCAATATGAATGGAATGTAATACATCTCATAGGTCTTCTTTTTCTTCTTTTTCTATGTTAGATCCTCTTGATTATAATGTTGAGAGTCCTGAAATATCCAGAGCTTCAACATCTAGAATAAGGGAAAATAATTCTGAAACTCGTTTTGGTAAATTAAAAATTTCTTTTGATAATATTGTTCATGGAATTCCTGCTGATAATAATAGTGAGGAGTAAATAGAACTAACTGAATCCTAGATGGATTTTTCTGTGAGAAATACTCGCATTTAATTATTTGTGTTTAATGAATCAAAACAAACTTGATTTTTCTAAGGGTTATTATAATAGAAAACTTATACAACTTGAGTTTAATAAAGATCGTTGGATTTTATTTAGAAAATGGTTTTTTGAAAATTTTAATAAAGACCAACAAAATTACTTCAAAATAGAATTTTATAAATTTGTGGAAGACAAGAATCAAATTGTGCCTTTTGTTCCATGGTTTTTGGTTAATTATATTGAACCTCGAATTCTGTTCTTGAAAGAACTTGTATTTTTGAAAATGGTAGGAAAGAAAAATCTGTTTTTCCCCCACAAGATCCTTTCTATATTGAAGGAAATAATAAATTATCTTTTATGGCATTTTATAAGATGCTTGATAATGATACTGCTGCTGTTACTATTCGTAATATGAATGTTTTAATTAAACAGCAGAATTATGCTAATTTATATTTAAATGTGCTTGGTGAAAGTTTGTATCAACTTGACCAAAGACTTACCAGTATTATTCATAATATGGAAAAGTTAAACAAAAATATTAATCATTTGGAAGAAAAAATTGATAAATAATTTATAAATCCTTCCCCTGATAATATTGCAATACCTAGTATTCAACCCCCTCCTGAAATTGATAATTTCATTCTTGGAGTACCGTGCCAGTGTAAGTAATCATATGGCAAATGCACTAAGCCAGAGGGCGGATCATACAAGGATGGTGGCCGTTTTATCTTTAAGTATAGCTACTACTTCTATGAAGGGCCCAATACGGGAGCTTTTACCGAAAAATCCTGCATGGCAGTATTTGGTTGATCTTATCGAGAAGGGCGAACTCGGCAGTTTTGGAGGGATGGAGGACTCTTGATAACCAAAGGAAACTGCATGTATATTCCTAAAGGTGGGGACCTGAGGAAATCATTAATTTCGGAATGCCACAATACTCTTTGGGCGGGACACCTAGGAGCAGAGCACACCTATGCCTTGGTGCATAGATTGTATTATTGGCCGCATATGCAGGATGATATTGAGATATATATCCATACTTGTATGGTGTGCCAGCAGGACAAGCTGGACTATCAGAAAAAACCAGGCTTGTTGGAGCCACTTTCTATTCCCCAATGACCTTGGGAGAGCATATCTATAGATTATATTATTGGGTTGCCTAAGATGGGAGATTTAGGGACTATCGTTATAGTGGTAGACCGATTCTCTAAGTATGCTACCTTTATTGCAACCCCTAAACATATTACAGCAGAAGGGACAACTCATCTCTTCTTCAAGCATATTGTTAAGTATTAGGGATTGCCGAAGGATATTGTCAGTGATCTGATCAGGACTCTCGATTTACTGGCAGCTTTTAGATCGAGCTCTTCAAACTTCTTAGGTCCAAGCTGAATATGAGCTCGAGCTATCATCCACAGTCTGACGGCTAGACCAAGTACTTCAATTCCATGTTGGAGGAATATCTTTGACACTTTGTGAGTGGTTCTCAGAAGGATTGGGTGAAGCTCTCTGATGTTGCTCAGCTGTGCTTCAACAGAAGTGCTCTACTACCAATAAGAGTGCTTTCGAGATTGTGACTAGGCAGCAACAGCTACTTCTACACACTCTGGACTCCCTGCAGGGTTTACGGTCTCCTCTTGCACGAAGTTTCTTGCAGGAATGGAAATAGAATATTGATTTAGTTCGAAGCCACCTTAAGAAAGCTCAGAAGCAGATGAAAAAGCATACAGATCAGAATTGCCCTTCAGTGAATTCCAAGAGGGAGATAAGGTATTGGTGAAGGTCTGTAATCCGAGACAGTCGAAAGCAGCAAGGGGGAGAGACCCTCACTTGATGTAGAAGTACATTGGACAGTTGCCTATTATTAAATGCATCAGAAAGGTAGCCTACACGATAGCGTTGCCTGGCCGGTGGAAAATTCATAATATCCTCCATGTGAGCCAGCTTAAGCCCTATCATATAGATCAGGATGATGCATCCTGCAATAGACCCAGCCGCCTACAGTTGACGTTGATGAAGAAAGAGAAAAGGGTGGCGGAAGCAATCCTAAATCATCAAGTAACTAGCACAAGAAGCACAACTCAGATGGAGTACTTGGTGAAATGGAACGGATGTAGTAGTGATGAGAACACTTAGGAGCGGGTGGCGGACTTTAAGGCATTCCAACCTCTGTTAGAGGCATGTCAGGCCTCAATGTTGCCGAGGATGTCGCCATCTCAGGTGGGGGAAAATGTCAAGGGTATCTTCTGCCATTGGGCCCCTTGACCGTCTACAGGGCATCCAGGTTGCCTCCTAACAGCCTGCATCAACGGACTTGCACTCCTAGGGGTTATCTACTGTGTCCTAGGTGTAGGCTTTTTCTTTTGTTTTCCCTATTGTACATATGTAGGTAGGATGCTGCTGTTTTTGTTGTAATTTTTAGCTTTTTAGTATCTAGTGCTGTCAAAATGTTTTTCTTTTTTAAGCCCTATTATAGGGGGAATGAGTATTCAAAGTTGAGTTGTGTTGTGCCTTGTTGGAGCCCCTCTAACGTCTAGCGTTGCTCCAACGATTATCGATATTATACTGTTGATGTTATCAATGAAATTGAATTTTCTTTTCATGGGATTGTGCATCTAAAGCATTTCGGCATGTGCATGAGTACCATTGGGTGTGAGTGCGACACACAATCACCCAGTGGTTATTGAGTTCTTGATAGTGATTGAAATAGTTGACGGTTACTGAGATGGTTGATGGTTGTTGTATTTTAGGTGGACGTAGCTAACGTGTGGCAAGCTACTATCCGCACAATACGCAGTTTCCTAGTTACTTGAGGAGCGTCCTATGACAAATAGGCAGCTGCTGCTTATGTCGCTCATAAGCAGCGATTACTGCCATACCTCCTCACCCACATTTCCCTATGCATATCCCTTTCTTCTCCTTTTCCCTTTTGCACCCGTCCGCTTGCCCGCAAGAATGGCCACCCACTGCCACAACAGCAATGTCCGCAGCTACTATTTCCATGGTAGCTGCCAGATGTGGCTGCTAGTCATGGAGGATGGTGGGTAGGTGGGATGCCTTTTTGTGTGTATATATATATTATGTATATATAATAATATATATTATATGTTTACATATATCTATACATATCTTAACAATAATATTCTTTAATATATATATTTTTTAATTCTTCCCTCAGCTTTTTTCATTTTGGTTTCAACCATTTGGTTGAAGTGGCAGATGACATGGATGATGATGTGGAGCTGAATGACAAATGTCAAAAGATCCCCAAAAATTAGGTCCAATTGATGTTGACTTGGCAATTACTGAGTCCAATTGAAATTTTTTTAGCCCGATCAACCAAATGCTAACTCCGTATCAAAATGGAGTGAGATTGAAACAGGCAATAATTGTGGGACTAAAATTACAATTTTGTCAACTAATTTCTAAATAATAAAAATTGAATGAAAATTAAATTAATTTAATTAAATTTCTATACGTTTAATTAAAATAATAAAAAAATAAATAGAAATAAAAAATGATTGGATTTTATGACCCATCTTATAGGTTACATGTTCATATTGGCCTAGCCACGAAAGTGTATGGAATTGGAAAACCTAGACTAACTTACATATACAAAATTCGACAATTATTAAATGTTTATGAAACCCAGTTAATTTAATTATAATTAGCTATCTAATCAGACAGAGGAGTAGGTCACCTAAGAGTAGTGGAGTAATATTAATATTATCGTCATATACTATTATCATTATAAATATCAACGAGGTAGTTAGATAAGAGATTACTTATATTTCAAGAACACACAAACCCTAAATACATATGTGGGAAAATTATAATTTTCATCATCAAATTAGCCACTTATTCGGTTTTAGTCCTTAAATAGTTTGTAGTTACAAAATTAGTCCTTCAAGTATCCATTTTTCAACACATTGGGAAAGATTTCAGATTGCTGCCTAGTTTCCCACCAAACAAGTATTGTTGGATGTTTTATACTAGGTTTTTTTTCAGTAAAGGAAGAGAAAATTGATCAATTGAGTGATGCAAAATTAGAGGAGGAAAATTTTTAAGAAGGCAAAATGAGTTCAAGCAACTCCTTCAACAGCCATTAAAGCAACAAGTTAGATCCAAACTTTCTATTATTTTGCTATTGTGGATATGAGCTCCATTGTTAACATCATGAAGCTCAAAGAACCCAGGGAAGAGATATCATCCTTGCCCAAATTATGGGGTATGTTTATTCAAGTTTCCTTTTTTCTTTGATCTTGATATTGAAAACATGTATCCAATTTGGAGTTGTATTAGTAAACATTTTACAAAAGAGAGGATATTGTGGTGTATTCAAGTGGTGGGACCCTGAAATGTGCGATAGATCAAATGTTATCATTTGTGGATTGCTCAGAAGAATAAATAGGTTGGAGGAAGAAGTAGCATGGCATCAAAACTTAGAAGAGAAATTGGAAGAAGAAAGAGAGGCTAACAAAAGAAGAAAGAAGAAATTGGAAATTTTTATTTTAATGTACAACAAAAGGATGAAACTGATGTATGTTTTTATTGCTATTATTATGTTCTTCATTGCAATTGTGGTGATAAAAATGAAGTTGTCAATGGTAAAGGTAGAGTTGCATTACTGCAACTTAGAGGCTATGTAATTTTACATGGTTAAGGTTATGTTATGATGGCAAAATTATGTAGTGGGAGGAAGAATATACTTAATAATGTTGTAATATAAAGTTTTGTAAATGGCAAAGTTATGCTATGACCAAGTTCTAGTCTTTCAAAATTTCCAGCACACTTTGAAGTTCCAGCACATTTGCTCAATGTTCTTCCAACACATTAGTTTTAGTGTAGTGTCCAAGTGGAGCACATTAAATAAGTGTCCATTTGCTTAAAAATTCCAACAGACTTTGATTCCAATTCCAACAAAGTTTCAAAATTTATTTCCAGCAAATATACAGTTGATTGAATTAGAAATTTGACAGCATAATGCCTCAACAGTAATATGCTTCACAATGCTGTAAAGAAACCACAAACAATAATCCAGCATAACACATAATACAGGAACACAAAACGATGCAATTTACGGTAAACACATAACAGAAGACTGCATCAAACTCATCAATTCAATTAAATAGAAATTCAATAGTAACTTCAATTATCTTGAATACCTCATTTCAGTAAAATAAGACTTCATCAAGATTAGCATCAATGTAACATCAATCCAACATAGCACGGTGATGCAGTATTAGACGTTGAAGATAAAGTATTATACTTCTACTGTCTACTATATACCTATAAAGATACAATATTATTTTACTGAAATGAGGTATTATCTTTTTATTATGCAGTACCAAATTTATACATTATAGATATCATTCAATTTAACAATTCTAAACATTGTTATATTGGTTTAGCCATGACACCTTATTTTTTTCCTTAAATGTTAATGTTCAAATGAAACATTTTACTAAAAGATTCTTCATCAATCCAACATAAAAATCAATTCAACCTCAAAACAATAATCAGTTCATCGTAATACATTTCAAACTAAACAACACACTTCAACTGAAAAGAACACTTCAATTGAAAAGAATATGAAAAATGAAGTTCATCATATCTGTTGTTGGAAAAATAAGCATCAATGTATATTTAAGACTTCCATTTGTTAGATTAGGGAGATTGTCGTATACCATTTTTGTGGCCATTAACTTAATTGCACGTTTTAGTGATGAAATTTGAAACACAAAACATTAATGTTCTAGCTATTTTTTTTTTCTAGGGACGAACCGATATTAACATCTTGAATACTACTCTAGGCCTGAACATTCCAATTATCCTAATAACCTAGTATCTATTTTCATTCTAATAAATAGCCTGATCCATACTTAATGGGCATGTAATCACTCTTGGGTTAGTTTCTTATTTAACAGTTTGGATTACATAGACCTAGCAACCTTAAAATTTCTCACCTATAAATATTTCCTCATTTTCCTCTTTGCAGGTACACTTTTCAAATTTTATATACTTATTATCTTAATTCTCAGTAAACTCTTTTGTATCCACTTTGTTAACTTAAGTATCAAAGAATTTTTGCTGTGATCATTTCCAGCATCCCTAATGACTTTGTGTTTTTAGGTTTAGACCAAAAGTTGCTCACAGTTTGGAGAAGATTTTTCCTTGATTTGTCTAGTCTTACAAGGTGAAGTCATTCAGACCCTCACCAATATTTATTATAGTTTAAGTACTTTAATTTGTTTCTGTTTAACGTTAAGTTTTAGTATATATATACAAGTATTATCATCCTTATTATATGTACGTCCAACTATTATCATCCTTAGTACCTCTTTTATGATACTAGTAAAATGTGATCCTTAATGCATGTAGTATTCTACAAATACTTAGTAAATATATCTATTGAATTATGTTGACTACCTATTTCTTTATGTGATACTGAAACTTTGTATTATACGAGCTCAAAATTAGTTTTGAAATTTTGTTAACCTTTGTTATTGTGGCTTCTCGACTTTCCACCTTTTTTGGGTTTTTAGGTACATAAAAATATTAGTTATGTATATGTTATTACATTATTATTTCGGACATTAATTATTTTGCATGTTAGACATACTTAAGCTGTTTGATGGGCTTTCAGAGTTACCTTTTTTTTTCCTCTAATTTTCAGATACAAGGAGAATTAACAATATTAAAGGAATCAAGAAACTATTATTTAGTTATTGAAGTTTTTCATTACTTTATATTTGCATATAGAAAGTTATTTATTTTGTTGTTTAGAATTTTATAAACTTTAAACTTTTTTTGAATCGTAATTGGGCAACCCCTCACAGTAAACAAAGGCATATTTATATACCTCGTTTCCATCCCAAGAAAATGGACTTCCATGGAAAGTAATAGTGTAATTAAAATTAGTTTAATATTTCAAGTCTTTATTATTATGGGCTAATATCATTTTACCCTGCTGTGAAATATGAAATGATCACAATGAACCCCTGTGGAAAAAAAACATGCAAAAACCCCCCTCGTCATTTTAGAAATATATCTCACCACTTTTCGCCTGCAGTTTACAACATAATTATTTGTGAAAAGACTGGAATGCCCTCTAGTAAAATAACCTCGGACTTTTTTCATCTTTTCCAAACATTCAAATTGAAATCCCACCTTCGATCACCTTTTGAAACGCTCCCACTCTCATTCTGAAAACCCTACCTGCAACCTCGCCAAATCAAGATATCTAGCCAATTTATTTGCTTGATCTTGGGAGGATTTTTGAAAGATTGGAGGTTAGACCGAATCTTGGTATGTTAAAGGCTCACGACAACCTCACATTTTTCTTTCCCCAAGTGCTTAAGGTACAGAGCTTATATCATGTTTGAAGTTTTGGGAACTTACAGACTACATATGTGTGTGGGTAGTTGTTGTGTGTACATATGTATATATATATATATATATATATTACTGGTAAGTTCTTTGTGTACATTATGAATGAAATTGTTGTTTTTGTTGATTGCAATTTTTTTGTCCACTTGTTTGACTAGATTCTGCATAAATTCTTATTGTCAGTAGTGTAGTATTTTCATTACTGTAGATTTTAGTTTAATGAGACCATGCTAAATTATTGTTTTCAATTGTTGGATGTGGCCCCCAGTAATTGTAATAAATCCAAACATGCAGCTTTGTCTATGTGATTCAACCTGTTGTGGTCCCCATACTTATAAAATTTACCCAACAATTGAAGTTTTTTAGAATCATTTTTGTCTGTGAGTGTGTTATATTGACTTAAATTAGTCAAAGATTGGTCATTATGAAGCTTATTAGAGTCAATCCAAATCATGTTGTTAAGTCAATATCAAAGCCTCCCTTATCATACTATAATTAAAGGGCTAGATATTTATTTCTTAATTTTTTATGGATGCAAATGAGACAATATCACCAGTTAGAGATTTGGTACGGAGGGCAATTTGTGTACGCACCTAAATTGATATATAGAGGAGGTTCTCTAATTTGTATTCCAAAGTTTGATTTAGATTATTTCAATTTACGTGTGATGAGTGAAGTGTACATGATGCATGGAGGCAAAAAAGGGGCTGTGAACTTCTATTACACAAGACCTGGAGAATCACTTGAGCATGGGTTAAGGCTGTTAAATAGTGAGATGCCTTATGACAGCATAATTGAAATGTAAAGGGCATACAGAGGCATTGACCTTCATGTTCTGATATATATTAAGGAGATAGGTGACCCACTGCAGGTAATGAATGAGCATGGCAATTTAATAAGCTTGGAGGATTTACTGAAAAATCAAGACAATGGTTGCAACAAGGACCAAGATTCAGGGATTAAATTATTGACATATAGAATCAACTTTAATGATGAATTTGATATTGGACATCAAGTGGAGGCAGATGAAATTGAGGTAGGTACACAGCCTCTAATGGAGGAGGAGGAGCTAAATGAACATGATCCCATGCATAATGAGCAGCAACAAGAAGGTACAGTTGAAGGGGCTGTTGAGCAAGAAAATGGGATTGAATTACAAGAGAATCCCAAAATGTAGCAAGATGAGGAGGAAATCCAGCAAGCAATAGAGAATCAGCAGCAACAACAGGTAGATCGGTTTGGTTGTGCATTTCAGTCTGAGCCTCAACCACAACAAGTTGATGAGAATCCTGATATTAAGGAAGAACCACAACAATTTGATGAGAATCCTGATATTGATCAAGAACCACAACAATTTCATGAGAATCCTAATGTTGAGCAAGAACCACAAGAAGTTGATGAGAATCAGAGTCTTGAGGATGGAGCATAGCAAGTTCATGGTAATCAAAGTCTTGATGATGGAGGACACAATGGAAGTAGCAGTTGGAGATCTTCAACCTGATAAAACAAGCAAAGAAAATGAAATGAGGATAGCAGACAGTCAAAAACAGAAAAGAAATGAATGTACTCCTCCAACTGATCCAAGTAGCTCAGAAGATAAAGATTACATGCCAAGTGATTATGATATTGACTCAAATTGCCCAAGCGTTGTGTTAGAAGACTTGGAGGTATCTAGTGATGATGACATCTTCTTAGAGAATAGCACAAGTAGAAGAGAATAAGTGAGAAAGTTGAAGAAGATTGTAAAGTCAAAAGACCCTAAGCCAAAGATAGCAGCCATGCCTCCACATGTTGAAGATAAAGAATGGTGTAGTGATCCAGGTGTGGAGGATGGCCTAGTCAGCTTGAGTGGCTCTGATGATGATGCACCAAAGCATCCTTATTTTAGAGAAGGATAGGAAATGAGGAATTTTAAAATGGTTGTTGGAATGAAGCTCTCAAATGCACAAGTGTTTAGGGAAGCTTTTAGGGATTGGGCAGTCAGAGAAGGCTTTGAATTAGAGTGGATTAGAAATGGGAATGCAAGAATAACGGCCAAGTGCAAGAATGAGAGTTGCAGCTGAGGATACATGCATCCCCTGTTATGGATTCATCCACATTTCAAGTGAAGACAATTAAAGGAGAGCACACTTGTGCTAGGACAGATTCTAACAGCCTTGGAAAGGCTAGATATTTAGGCAAGAGGGTGGAGAACATTATCAGAGACAACCTAGGAATTTCCATTGAGAAGTTGAAGAACACCATTTGGTGAAAAGTGAATGTGGAGGTAAGCACATACAAAGTGATAAAAGCAAAGAGACATGCATTGGATGAGATCAGAGGAACTGATGGAAAGCAATATTTGAAGCTTTGGGATTATTGTGCTACTGTCAGACAAAAGCATCCTAGCAGTAAGCAATTGTTGAGAAAAGTAAATGACAGTGATCCTCCAATTTTTGATAGGATGTACTTTTGTTTGGATGCAATGACTGGAGCATTTTTAGCTAGATGTAGACCAATAATTGGTCTAGATGGCTGTTTTCTGAAGACAGGTTATGGAGGCCAACTTCTTGTTGCTATGGGGAAGGATGGCAATGAGAACATGCTCCCTATAGCTATGGTTGTTATTCCAGTGGAGAATAGGGAGACATAGACATGGTTTTTAGCTGAACTTTTAGATGATATTGGTGATTGGGGATGGACTTTCATCTCAGATAGACAGAAAGGATTGATAGAAAATGAAAGAATTATTTTGGAAAGCAGGCTCAGCTGCTAGGAAGTCAGATTATGAGCATTACATGAATCTGTTGGAGAAGGAAGATCCCAAACTGGATGCTATTGTTCAGACTGCAGTGCAGTGGCTTAGGAGTATTCCACCTCAACATTGGGCCAGGTCATATTTTTCTACCAGCTGTAAGAGTGATATTTTAGTTAATAATTTATCTTAATCTTTTAACAGTTATATCCTTGATGCAAGGGGCAAGCCTATTATTTCCATGTTTAAGGGGATAAGGACTAAGCTGATGACAAGGATTTAGACAAAGTATATAGGATCTATATGCCCAAACATCCTCGAAAAGATTAATAAGCAGCATGCTGTAACAAGGCATTGTTATGCTAGGTGGTGTGGAGGGAAAGAATTTGAGGTGGACAACCCAGATGATAGGTTTTTAGTGGATTTGGAGAAAAGACATGTACCTGTGGTATGTTCCAACTCAATGCATACCCTTGTTGCCATGCTTGTGCTGCAATTTCACAGTGAAGATTGAAGTTAGAGGATTTTGTTGATGATTGTTACAAGAAAGAGACTTATTTGAAAGTGTATGAGCATATGATACATGGAGTGCCTGGGCCTAGGGACTACATCAAGACAGGTTTTGTGCCACTTAAGCCTCCTCAAACTAGAAGAAAGCATGGAAGGCCAACTAAATTAAAGAGAAGGGGCCAGATGAGTTACATAGGAGCACATCAACAAGAAAGGGCCTCACACACACTTGTAAAAATTGTCTTCAAAGAGGTCATAATAAAGGCACTTGCAAGAAACCCCTTCATCCCAAGTCAAAATTTTATAAAGTAATCAAACTAGTATTCAAATAACTTGAATTGATTTTCTATACTCATATTCTGACATGGTTTTTATTTACTTTCAGGCCACATGGAGCCCAGCTAATGCATAGCCTCAAATGGACATGGATTCTAACGTGAGCAAAGTCATAAAAGATGCCCATCTTATTTAAAAATCTGTAATTAGATCACTTATATTGTTTTTCTATACTTAAGTGCTTTACCTATTGTGATTTGCTTTCAGGCTACAAGAAGTATCCCTACTAGTGGCCAGACTGAAATAGAGATAGATTCTGCAGCCCCTGCTCTTAGCCAAGATTCTCAAGCACAACCACCTTGCCCATCTTCCAGATCTGGAAAGGTATAACCTCTTTTCTAATGTTTTTATTTCATATGATTGGACATGTTTTTACTTCAGTCATGTTGTAGAAACAACCTACCTATGGAGCTGCTGCAACTGCTGGATTTGCTCAATCTGTTGAAGCTACTGCACCACTTGGATCCAGTAGATCTGCTGCCCTAACACCTACACAGAGAACTAGAAGAGTGAAAAAACAAACTGTTGGTCAAGTTTTTGAAAATATAAGGAAAATACCTGCTGAGAGAAGAGCATCTAGGCCTTATATTTTCTTCTTCTTTTGATTACAAAAGATTGAAAAATATAAATGTGTTCTGAACAATGTGTAGTTGGTATTTTATTTTTTGAACATGGTGTATTAGTGCATCTAGTATGTAGAAAAGATGCCTCTGTTTGCTTTTGAGTTGTTTAAAGTGTTTGGACAGAATAGGATAGTTGTGGCCCTTTTTTGTGCATTAAAAGATGCCCTGTTACTTTTTGTTTATTTTGACTTGCCATTATCTAGTTTTTGGTGTGTGTGCATTTTCTATATTTTAGTCTTTTGGGTGGTGTTGAATTGCAGTTGTTTTTACAGATTGAGTGGTGTTCAATTGGTGTTTCTATTGTGGATTAAGATTTATAAGTTATCCTCTTGCAAAATTGTTTCCTATTAAATAGGCAATTTATCCCCCTGTGAAATTATATGTTTTGCTCAAATTGGTAGTTTATGCCCCTAGATGTGAATCACATTTTCAACTGTCTGCAAATGACACTATAATTTGGAGAACAAACATACAACATGGTGTCTCTGTTCTGGATTAAGATTGTACATGATAAATTCTTACAATATTTTTCCACAGATAAATTAGCAATTAACCCCCTTGTCAAATTATTTGTGAGGTTCAAATTGGCAATTTACCCCCTCCGCAGTCAGTGAAGAATGATTCAAATTTGCTGTTAACAAAGAAACATACATACATGGGTAAATTCAAGAGCAAATTTCGTTCATTCCAACATACAAAACTTGCACGCATAATGCTCATTTCATTAACACTATGACAATCAAAATTGTCAACAATTACAAACCACGAGAAATGCACAAAATGACCATCATTCTCATCCTTCCTACACCCAACTACTCTTGATACCCTAGAAATCACTTCATCCACATCTGGGACTTCAGTTTTTTCACCTCCATAAAATGCATCACCACCGTGCTCCTGTGGATAGGTCACTGGATGCCTAGATGGAGACCATGTTGCTTCTAATGGCACGCACCACGCAAAGAAGTTGCAACGTTGAAGAGGGCAACAATAATAGAGCTTACCTAACAAGCTTTTCCTATCGTTCACCATTACTCGAATAGCTGCATCAGCCAAGCATCAGCCAAGCATCTATAGACTGGAGGCTTCCCATATCAAAGATCCAATGTGGGTTTATGGAACCTATACCTGTTCCTCATTGTATTTGTCGAAGAAGATGCCATTGCAGCTTTTCAAATTGGTGAGTAAGAAATTTGGAGAAGAAAGAAACTTGGAGTCTGAAGCAGCCGAGGGGAAAAATTAGGAGGAGAAGAATTTTTAGAATAAATTACATACTAAGAGGGAAAAATTGACCTTTTATGTACAATAAACTCATAACTAGTCGCAAAAACAAGTGCGTGCCCATCACCATAGCACGAAAGGGGCTTCTTTGCATGATTTTAAAAATGACAAGGAGGTTTTTTGTATGTTTTTTTTTTGTTGGGGGGGGGGGGGGTTTGCCTATTTCATTTTTCACAGGAGGGTACAACCCTATTTTCCCTTATTATTATAGTATATATACGATATTGGATGGTAGAAAAAATAGCATAATATTAGTTGAGTTTGATTTTTCATTAATATTCATGGGTTGTTCGTCTCCTAGAACCTAAGCATCTAATTTATTTAGGGCTCGATCGACATTCAAAGGTTCTTAATTGAAAATAAGTACCGGATACAAATTGAATTCTTTTGGGAGTTATTAAGGATCCTATTTTAGGCACTCATCATGATTTTATTTGCAATTTCAAGGATATATCTTTTAGATTTTAATAATATTTCTAGGATTGCTCGGTGATGATTGAAAGATGTAGAATTTATTAAGTCAATTATTTGATGAAACTTTATTTATTGAGTTCTATGTTAATGATTTTAAATTAGCTACGACAGATACCAATTTATGGCGAAAAAAATATTAATTTTTAGTTCATATCTACCTAGTGATTTAAGACGTATTAGTTAACCCAAATTATTTAATTTATTTCAAGTTGTTAAAACCCATAGCTTGTATAAAAATAAGCCCATAAATTGTATTTGCGTTTTTATGGGTTAAGTGTAATAACAACTTAAGTTATTTAATTCATTTTGAGTTATAATTAAGCTGAAGTAGTGTAGAAAATAAGCCCACAAATTATTATGAAGTACTTATGAGTTTGGGTCCATGATTATCAAGTTAAAGATGACGAAAATCAATTTTTTTAATGAAAATTTCAGATTTATGAATAGATGGATAATTTTAGAGGTCTTCCTATCATTTTAAAACTCTATTTAGATAGTTTTTTACCCTCATAGGGTATCTAGTTGTATTGGTTAGCTAAAACCATATAAATATAAGTGAGATGAAATCTTAGAACCTCCTTTTTTGTACCACTATATTTTCATGCGAAAATTCATCATAGATATTTCCTATTATTTAATTACTAAACTATGGTAATAGTTAGCTAAAATCTAGAAAAATTTAATCATGGAAAGTTAGGATTAGGATATTTAGTCATGAGCTTGGGAATTTCAGTTACTATCCAATCTTGATAAGTTAAAGATTTTAGGAATTTCAATAACTATAAAATCCTAATAAGATTAGGATTTAGAATTATCTCTGCTTTGAGTTATCAGTATCTAGGATTGATTTCTAATCAAATCTAAGGAGTAAGGACTAGAGTGATCTTCTGATCTCAATATGATATGGATTTTAGTTTATCTAGAATACTTAACCTAGTAGTATAAATACATTTTTGCTATTATAGAGAAGCCAATACGCAGAGGTGAGAAACATATCAAATTTTTTATTGTTCATTAGAAAATTCATAGGAAATTTTATTCTTGGGTACTAACATATTATTGTTTCTATCGTAGAATTAGTAGAGAAAGCTTACGTGGCAGATCAAATATGAGGGAAAACTTTGGGTTTTAAGATTTTGGAGTAAGTAAATTCTTTTGTCCTTCTATTGAAAATATTTTCTTCGCATAAATGATTTCAGCATGAAATAGTAAGTGATTTTTTTTTTCCTTTTTTTGCGTGAAAGTGTAAGTGAATTTCTTTTATCCTTCTATTCAAAATATTTTCTCTGCATGAAATTGTAATAAATTTCTATTCTCTTTCTATTGAAAATATCTTTTTCTACATAAATAATTTCTGCATCAAAATAGGTAAGTTTGCATATTGAATTCTTAAATCTAATGGTTTATTTGTTGTAGAATTATACAGTTTGCAAATATTTAATTGTTCATATGACTTTTTTTTCACATGCATAAAACTTTCTTTATAGGATTCGAGCAAGTAAAAACAAAATGTTTTTGAATCTTGTATGAAACATAGTATTCTCTATTGAAATAAAAATAATAAAAAAAGATCTATGCTTTGAATAATCGACAAACTATCAGTATAAACACGTTTCGTAATTGTGTTATGAGATTACAATAGCAAAAGATCTCTAAAGCCTCTTAACAGTGTTGTAGTTAATAACTCTGAAGCCACTTAATCGCGTTGTAGTTAAGATCTTAGCCAAGTTAACCAATTAGAATCGTTGGAATTCATGAGCATGGTTAATTAATGAATTAAAAGTTTCTGGTAAGTTGTGTAACTTTTGTTCCGAATTACTCTGAAATTATGTCCTGAAATTTTTTTGATAAGATGATTCTTGATTTGCATCTAATTGTTATTTTTTTAAATGGAGGCAAAATTTTCTTCTTGACAAATTTACTTCCTTTCTAATATTTATAGATGCTTAAATTTGATAGAAGGTGATGAAAATTTATTTACTGGCGAAGTGTCACTCATACGTTATTGATTCACCATTTTGCAGATAATTTAGTTCAGAACGAGGAAGACGAGCAATTTTGGGGGATGTGATGAGAGATGGATATTTTCAGCTTTAGGTCATTCTTGTTCTTTGTTTTGAATCCTTGTTCATTATTAAGAGGATTTTGTTTTGGGGGTTTCTGATAGTTATGTTTAATTTCAAAGACAAGTATTTGAGTTATTTTCAATTGTGATGATTTTTGGAAATTTTCAATAATATTTTTGGAATTTAGTTTGTATTCGGAATTTCGAGGTTTGGTGCTTCTGAGTCCTTTGGACTTTGTAGCACCGCAGTATCGTGTACCAGATGTGGGGCATGACAATTAGTATAATAGATCCGATCAGATTTCTAGAATTTGGATTGTTTGTTTCAATTCTAAGGATGCTTCATTGCAAAAAGGCTCAAAATTAAGTAAATAGAAAATTTTATATGAGAGTTAAAAATGTATTGTATCTTTCATTATATAGTTGTATAGAATTAGTCACATTAAATACTTTAAATTATACAATAGTCTTGAAAAAGGCACTTTAGAAAATTGAATATTATACAAAAGCAGTATATATATATATATATATATGAAATCTGAGTCCATGACTTACATGTCTGTACTACATCTATTGCCTATGAGAAAATATCATAGACTCCATAAAAAAAGAAAGGAAAAAAAAAAAAAGAAAGAAAGAAAAGGTACCCATCTTTGGGACTGAGAAAAGTAAGATGACTTTAAGTTAAAGTATAGACATGAATCATGATAGCATCTTTATCAATAGTTGTTTGATTAATGGATGTCATATAACTCATCACCACTTGTCCTGGTGAAGGTATTATTTTCAAGTTAAAGATGTGTTTTCTAGGGAGGTACATATATAGAGTCCAAAAATCTTTATTCAATCTTAGTTATTTATGTTCACACACACACACACACACATATCTACACTATTAATAAAATATTTATTCTTTTTTTAGTATATTTTCATGTGATGTACTTAAAATGCCATCACTTATTTTCTTTAATCCTCATAACTACAACTTATACAATAATTACTATTTATAACTGCACATCTATACTTCAATTATCATCTTATCATAATTTTTGTATCATTATACTAAAATAATTGCTAAATATCAAATATTACTTCAAAAACTAATATTATACTTAAAGTAAATATTCATTCTATTTACCATATGCTGTAAAAATTTTAGCAGACATGCCAAAATTTCTAGTATATATTATATACATAATATATGTACTATAATATGTAGAAAAGTGGTGTCTGAATTCATCACAACTGAGTTGATTGATGACTCAACTCTCAATTGTTAGAGTTTTGAGTTTATCTTTTTAAGTTGTAAAAATAAATTTTACTAAGCATACAAATTAAAATCAATTAAATTATTTGTATTGAACATGCATAACTTGTATTCTTTGGAAATCATAAACAATCCAAAATTAGAAAATGAAGCAGGAAAGACCATTAAGACCTTCATGACAAATCGTGCATGATTGCTGCTAAAATTTTAGTGACTGTTGAATTTGCATTTAATTTGATGAATTTTCGAACGCAGAAGTTCCTGAAATTGGCTCCTTTAGATGATTATTATCAATAAGGACGGATAGACTGCTGCCTATTCCAATCACAAGTGCTTTCTTCATCAAAGACATCATCTCTGCTAGTTACAATTTTCTCTGTCAGTGGGTTAAACAATGTTTATGCTTTAGAAATATGTTTCTGTTAGGATCAAGAGCTTACCACTAAACTAAAAGTTATAACTGTTAGTAGAGACACAACTTTATTTTCTTATATATTTAGCAGCGAAAAATGCTGCAGAAGACTACGATCAACTTGAGGTGGTTTGCGCCCCATAAACACTATGGATGGGACAGTTAATTTTCGAGTCAAAGGATAATGCAAATAATAAATCCAACAGTCTCAGTTACACCAAGAAAGACACTTTTTTCAGCCTTATCATAAGATTTCTTTCTTTTCTTATCCGGAACATGAGCATATGCGATGCAACAAAAAATTCTAAAGTTGTCTACAACTGGTCCCACTTTGCTGCAAGCCTCTTCTGGTGTCATGTTTTGAACAACAAAGGTTGGACTCCTATACAAAACATGAATGGACTTCTATTCAGAACATGACACCAGAAGATATATTAAATATAAATAATTTTAAAAAGTTACATGTGCATTTAAAGTTATTAGTTGTTGAGGAGATAATTTTGTAATTAAAATACAAAAATAATTCAAAAATATATAGTTCAATTGGAAATAAAGTGATTATATATTTGAAATACAAAAAAAATTATTAAATATGGAAAATTAGTTTATTTATTTCGTCATAGATTAAATTATCAACTACTTTATTTAGATCATTTTTAAATTTTTCTTGGAATAAAAATGTATAGTAAGTAAGAAATAACAATATCTAATTCTTTTTTGTGAAAAAATAACAATAATATTTTTGCTTAATTAAATTATTCAACTTGATGTGAATATTCAAAATATAATATTAAAACACAGAAAATACACACATTATATAAATGGATATTTTATTTAATAATGAGTTTTAAGTTTCTAATTATAGATACGTGAAGTTTTAAAAAATTATACGGAACCCTCTCCCAACTTCCCATATTAAGCTCAATTGTGGTGGAATTTCGGTCCAGACTCGCGGGCGTCATTGCATCACTATGGTTGCTCGGGATAGTTTAGGTTCATGTATTTGGCGGAGCAAGAGATCTTTTGAGGGTGTTTTGGCGCCAGCGGAGTTAGATGCAAAGGCAATCCTACTTGGGCTTCTAGTTGCATCGGAACGTCAATGGAATGGTGTCTTGATTGAAGGCGAAAGTCCCACCGTGATCAAGTCTCTTCTACTTACACAGGAGGATTTCTCATCTGCAGGGGCATTGCTTGCCGAATGTAGAATTCTAGCTCAACAAATTCCAGGAGTTCAGTTTTCTTCAGTTCATTGTAATGCTAATAGCTTAGCATTTGTACTTGCAACTGATGATAGGATTGAGGAAATCTCTAGTAATTCCCTTCTTTCTTTCATTGTGGATGTAATCCGACCTTTTCTGACATGCTAATAAATTCGTTTATCTCAACAAAAATAAAAAATAAAAAAAATTATAATATAGGGAATTTTTGTTTTTAATTAAGATTTGGTTTCCACTGATTATGGGATAGCAGTTATTTCTTGCCTAATTTTATGCGTGGTAGATACTTCTCCAGAGAATAGGTACTTTTATTTACATTATATATAAGCATTTGTTGCAGCACCCCACTCATGGTAACCCCAAAGTTGAGACACCACACTATTCAGTCTTAAGCTGTGAACTTATCTATCAGAAAAGGCTCATTGTAACAATTCAAAATCTATCAAGATCATCAACAGGTTTTACAAATCTTTTAAGTACATGCCATAAGCTGTATCAAATCACAATTCATAATATTTACACATCGGAGATCACAATTCAGACTTACATATCACAACCTCTCTAAGAGGGTATTTGGCTAAACTTATTTTAAACATTTTATAAGCTCTTACATCTTATAAGATGTTTTTGGAGCTTATAAGATGTTAGCTCTTATTTTTAAAATAAGTTGTTGAAGTGTTTAGATAAAATAAGATCTTGGAACTTATAAGATGTTAATAATGGCAATTGTATAATTAAAATGGTTAAAATGAAGGAACTTGTTAAGATCTTAAAAATAAGTTAGGGTCTCCTTACTTTTTTTAAAAGAGCTTATAAGCCCATAATATCGTATTTTAGGATCTTATAAGCTTTTTTTAAAAAAAAAAATTTACCAAACACTTTTTATCAACTTATAAGCTCTTAAACATTTTATAAGATATTTTCAAGAGCTTAAAAGCTCACCCAAACACCCTATAAGTTAAGAAAACCTAGAGTTCAAGAGAGACCTTTGCACATACATATATCCATGGTGCTTTTACAAAACATATCTTCCACGCCTTCTGCTCAAAATATTCTTATCCATCTCCTGTACCTGTCTGAACCAATAAAAGAGTACATAAGGAAAGTCTAAAGGACTTAGTGAGGGATAATAACAAAGATAAACAGTAGAGATCTATCGAGGAAACATCAATTTAATATATCATAATTTACAGTCAGACGAGCACATATCAAGAAACAGGCAGTAATAGTTTAACAATTAGGAAACTCTCTTGCCTTATTGCTCCATGTATAGGCTACAAGCAGTTAGGAAACAGTTAGGTAAAGCAAACATGAAGTTATGCATTTCAACACAATATAACCAGACATGCATATTAGATTCTCCTTATACCAAACAATCATTCAGTATTGCCAAAGCATGGCAGCTTAGCACATGGTTGTGCCCATACGACCCATATGGCACACAATGATGCCTAGGGGGAAATCCCTAGAGCAACGCCCGATGCCCAAGAGGAAATCCCTAGCATACCATTGGTACCAAAGGGGAAATCCCTTGTGTATCCCATGCATAGCGATGCCCAGGGGGAAATCCCTAGCGCAATCCCAATACCCAGGGAGAAATCTCTAGCATACTATTGATAGCAAGGGAGAAATCCCTTGCTTACCAATCAAGCCCATGGCCATTTAGTTCTCCATTCAATAACAGGTCAATAAACAGTTTGTAGATTCCTAGGGGAAATCCCTAGCGCATCGCTGATACCAGATAAACGATTATGTCAACAAGGCAAATAGGACAATATAGATATCAGAATAGACAGATAGCGAAACAATTGGATAACAAGACAGTTAGGCAACAGACAGTCGGATATCAGAATAGGCAGATAACATATAACAAATAAAATTTCTAGGTACCATAACAAATAGGAAACAAAATCATAACAGAAAGTAACCCTCACAAGGGTGTCTAAACCAAATAACAGAATATCAATGAGATCTCAACAGATCACATATATCAATAACATAGTACAGTCAGTACAGAAACAGTAACCCTCATAGGGGTTTATCACAAATACCGAAAAATGTAAGAAAGCACCAGATTGATAGACCCTCACCTCTGAAATCCCAAAAACTTGTCACCGCCTACTGCTCTGCGGGACCGAAGTTGTCGTCACCTAACCAAAATAATATTTCAATAGTTAAAATCCATAGTCAACTTCTAATAATCCAATTAAACCATTAATATTCTAAAAACACTAGTTAACCGACTAATTTAACAGTTTTAGGACTTAAACGGTACTATTGGCCCAAAATGACTAATAAAGTCGTTATTGCCAAAGTAATCCTAGTTTTCATATCATATTTAATAATGGAACATAAACTAATCCTCAATTACTAATCATTCTCATAATATCATCCTAAAATCACAATAATAGCTTAATTCTTCATAATCAGTCCTAACTAATGCCACTTAGGTCTTAAGTGTGTAAAATTAGGGTTTTCTATTACAATACTCGATAATTCCTAAAATTTCATAAAATAGTACAATCCAAGTTTATTAAACTTATAATGGCATATGCATATTATGAGTCTTAGTCCCATATCATCTCAAATCACCCAATTGTTATTTCTCAAGTTCTAATTTCATAAAATCATAGTTTAATCACTTAATTAACTCGATTAATCCAAACTTACCATTTAATAATACATAATCCGGATCCACTATTGTATGTTATAATCCATCAATGGGAATATTTATATATCATCCATGTGTATTCCTTCATAATACAAGATTTAGGAATTTATATACAACATATGCATATATATATATGTGTGTGTGTGTGTATATATAAATCCCCAAACAACTCTTTACCCAAGATCCGGCTATAGAAGCGCAGGAATCACAAATCGAGAACACCATCATGATCCTCACGATGAGCTGAAGAATTTGTCCCAGCTCTGTCGACATGCTACCGTCACTGAAAAAGCCTAATCTCACTACCAAAATACACCTTTCAGCTCAACCAAGCCAATGCCTCAAACAATTTTTTCAAACTCCATCGAATTGAGATCCAATTTCAACTCCAATCACCCACCACCATCACTCATCGCCGTCGTTGTTTCTCTAAAATTCATTGCCGCTAGTGGTCCACTTTGGAAGCTGAACCCACGATTGTGATCCTTGAGCTGATCCCGTCAGGACTATACCTTTGTTTGCTATGAAAAGTCACCAGAATGACGAACCCACCAAAGCTCCACCGTGAGCTCTCAACGGCTTTGGTTTTTTGGCTGTTTCTCCAATCAAAATGGGTGGTTCTTGGTGCCAACGTGATTGTGGTGACAAGGGGAAAAAGATGGTTGGTCTGGTTTATGGTTTTGGGGCGTCACCAGAGAGAGAAAAGAGGGACACGGGTAAAGAAGAAAGGGAGAATGGGGGGAGGAAATGCAATTCCACTATTTATAGATTTGACTTTTCCTTATTTGCAGATTGACCCCAAAATTTTGGTCATTTTGCAATTAGGTCCTCCAAGGTTTCCACCAACTTCAATTTAGCCCTTAACTAAGTGAGTGCCTCATTTGACCCTTTTGACCCAAAATATTAGCCATGCAACCCTAAAACTTCCAAAATTCTTACAATCAAGTCCTTTTTATTTATTTATTTTTCGAGCCTTAAAATCAGACCGACCAATTCTTAATTTCTAAATCCTTAGTTTTCAAAATATCAAATTTTAGAGGTGTTACATTTGTGGTTCTGAAAAAGAAAAAAAAAAGTAAAAAATGATATATTAATTTCATCAATAATCTTTTGATTTTTTTTAAATTATTCAAGTCTACTAATTTATTGCTGGACTACTTTATGTACACAAAATGGTGGTCATCACATAAATAAAAGTGCAGAAAAAATCTTGGAAGAAAGAGAAACCATATTTAAAGAGATTTGCGCAGCACAAAACGCCAAACTGTTGAATGTTCTAATGTTTGGCATAGTCGTTTAGGTCATTTAAATTTTGGATCTGTTAAACGCATGATAAACTTAAATTTGATACCTAAACATGATATTGAAAGTAGTCACAAATGTCGAGTATGTACTGAAACTAAACAAGTAAGCAAACCTTACCAATCGATTGAAAGGAATTCTAAAATACTTGAGCTTGTGCACACAGATATTTGTGAGTTCAATGGAATCTTAACTAAAGATCAGAAAAGACACTTCTTTAACTTTATAGATGATTGCAGTAGATATTGTTATGCTTATCTGTTAAAACATAAAGATGAAGCACTTGAAAAGTTTATCATTTTTAAAAACGAAGCTGAAAATCAAACTAGTAAGAAACTTAAAAGGTTAAGATCGAATAGAGGAAAAGAGTATAAGTCTAAAACCTTCGATGAATATTGCAAGAACTTTGGTATTATTCATGAAGAAACTCCTCCATACTCTCCCTTATTTAATTAATGGGGTAGCAAAACGAAATATTAGAACTTTTAAAGATATGATCAATAGTCTGCTTTTGAATTACGAACTGCCTAAATATATGTGGGGAGGGGCTTTGAATATGGCTTGCCATATTCTGAATAAAGTCCCTCTCAAACATAAAGAAAACACTCTGTTTGAAGTCTGGAAAGGCAGAAAACCTAGCTTAATGTATTTTCGAGTATGGGGTTGTCTTGCAAAAGTTCTAGTCCTAGAAAACAAGAGGAAAAAGCTTGGTTGTAAGACTGTTGATGCAACCTTCTTGGGCTCTGTGGAAACAAGCTATGCATTGAGATTTTTGGTAATTAAATCCAACATTCCAAGGATAAAGGTTAACACAATAGTGGAATTTCATGATGCCACATTTGTTTAGGACGTGTTTCCAATGAAAACTAGAATACCTCATGATGTTTCTTTAAATTCAGCTCTTACATCGACGTCTATTCCTGATCATGTGGAAAAGATGTCTAATATGGGGGTTTTTCCAAGTAGTTCTGGTTTAGCATCCATTGGAGCTGAAGAACCAGATGAACCTAGACGGAGTAAGAGAGCTAGGGTCGTCAAGGATTTTGAAAGTGATTTCATCACCTAAAATATCGAGGATGATCCTGTGACCTTCAAATATGCTATGGCCTCACTTGAAGCTAAGCATTGGAAGGTAGCTATCAAAAGTGAGATGGATCCTATTATCTCTAATGGGACATAGGAGTTAGTCGATCTGCCTCCGGGGTGTATTATGATAGGGTGCAAATGGATCTTTAAAAAGAAACTTAAATCTGATAGAACCATTGATAACTTTAAGGCCAAATTAGTTGCCAAAGGCTTTATACAAAAAGAGGGAATAGACTTCTTTGATACCTACTTCCCAGTTGCTCGATTGACTACAATCCGGGTGCTTATAGCATTGGATTCCTTATATGGTTTCCCTATTCACCAGATGGATGTGAAAACAACCTTTCTATATGGTGATCTTGAGGAAGAGATTTATATGGATTAGCCTGAGGGATTTGTAGCTCTTGGTAATGAGCAAAAGGTCTGTAAGCTTGTTAAATCCCTTTATGGATTGAAACAAGTGCCTAAGCAGTGGCATGAGAAATTTGATAAAACTATTTTATCATTTGGTTTCAGCATAAATGATAATAATAAGTGCATTTACTGTAAGGTTAAATGTGATGATTGTATTGTACTATGCTTATATATGGATGACATTTTATTGATTAGTTCTACCATTGAGATTATCAATGAGATAAAGTCATACTTGAAAAGTAAGTTTGAACTGAAAGATATAGGTGAAGCTAATGTGATTCTTGGACTCAAGTTGATTCGGTCAACTAAGGGTATAGCTATTTCTCAGTCTCACTATGTTGAGAAGATAATTGAGAAATTTAGCTATAAGGAATTTAGAATCGCTAAGACACCATATGATCCTTCTGTGGCTCTTTTCAAGAATGAAAGTGGTATTCCTGTATCTCAATTGAGGTATTCTCATATTATTGGGAGCTTGCAATATCTTGCAAATGGCTCAAGATTGGATATCTCATTCGTAGTTTCAAAGTTGGCGATGTATATAAGTTGTCCCAATAGAACCCGTTGGGAGGCTTTAGCTAAGGTACTTCGGTATCTTAAGGGCACAACATCACTTGCTTTGCATTATGGCAGATTCCCTGTAATACTTGAGGGATATAGTAATGCTAGCTGGATAGCCAAAAACTCCGGTAGTAATGGGTGTACAGGGTATGTATTTACCTTGGGTAGAGGCGCTGTCTCCTAAAAGTCTACTAAACAGACTTTGATAACTCGGTCTACATTTGAGGCAGAGTTATGTACTTTGGACACAACTGGAACAGAGGTTGAGTAGCTACACGGGCTAATGGTCCAATTACCTATGGTTAGTAAGCCTTTGTCTACAATTCCAGTGCATTGTGATAGTCAAACCACAATTGCAAAGATCAAAAGTTCAAAGTATAATTAAAAGACCAAGAAACACATCCAAGTTAGACTACAGTCTATAAAGGAACTTGTGTCTAATAGGATTGTGACCATCGATTTTGTTGGATCCGAAGACAACATGGTCTATCCTTTGACCAAAGGACTTGAGTTGTTCTTATTCCAAAAATTTAGGCTAGGGATGGGACTGAAAACCCATTAGCGATGCACCTGCAGTGGCAACCCAACCTACTAAGTGGAGATTCCATAAAGAAGGTTCAATGTGGTATAAACAAGTTGTTGGGTGTGTTAAAGTGCACCTAAACTTAATTGATACCTTTATATCTGAGTATGTCCCCTAGCATACCTGGAAGTTGCTGTTAACTGCAAGAAAAGTAAGAGTTCTAACTCTAAATGAGGTCAAGTCATATTGACGAGGTGCAACCAGTGCATCCCTGGAGATGCCCAACTAAGTGAATGTAGTCATTTGGCCGTGACTAGAGGAAAAGGGTTATTCCTTGAAAACATTCATGATACAAGATCGGGGCACATGGTCGTATCGTGTCAGACCTAAAGATCACTACATAGCCATGTAGCTTGTTGTTACCAATAGACGCCAACAGATCTAAGGCCAAATCAAAAGCTTAGATCCATTTGTCCCTGTGGTGGCATAAGTTAGATAACTTATGTAGTGGTTCAAACCAAAAGGTACCATTACTGAAAGCAAGTTACGATAATCATGATAGTCCAATACTATGGATTTGTGGGGGATTGTTGTAATTGGCACCCATTTTATTGATATTTGGGGCTAATTACATGTTAAAGAGATGTTTTATTTCTTTGAATTAGTGCCAATTACTGATTGAAATCAATAGATGTTTGAAGTGTAAAGAGAGGTTTAATAATCATAGATTCTATAAATGAGAGTTGTACTACATTGAAATAAAGATAAAGATGTGGGGACTTGTGGGAGTACAAAGTATTTTTTGTTTAGTCCTTGTCCCACATTGGAAATGAAGGAAAAGCAAGGTATACTATACTAGTATAAAATGCTAATTGTCCCAGATTAGAAATAAAAGAAAGATATGGAAAACTTTACTAGTATTTATAATAATAACCTTTATTGTCCCACATTGAAAATTCCTTAAAAAGTGATCCACTCCTAGCGCTTGTAAATTAGTCTACTGAGTGTAGACTAAAGGCATAACAACATATTCTCTTTTATCCCTCTTATATTTTTCTATAATAGTGTTGTTTATCATTTTCTGGCGACTGAGTGGTGATCGAGGTGAAGTTTTTTGGAGTGCACCAAAAGGCTTCTGAGACTGACTTATCCTGGAGGAAGTTTCGTTGCACCCTTTGCACTAGTAGGGGCGGTAATTTCTTCAAGGCAAATCAGATTCTAGTGATTCAGTCTGAGTTCTGTTACGATACAGAACTTTGAGATAAGTTCTTAATTTAGATATATCGATCTTTGTATTTTTGTTCTTATATTCCAAATTGATATGTTTGCTTTGGTTTACGCTTATATTAAACTAAATTGCAATTAAATAATTTTGGAATATCTATACCGCTGTTTGCCCTTTTTTGAAATATTTATAATATTTCTTTTACAAATACTACCCCATGATTATAAACTATTTTATAATTACTTTATATAAACTGTTGTTTATAATATGTACTTCCAACATAAATTGCCCCTCACATGGTGACAGAAGACTTTTGGAAATTAACCTCCAAAGATACAACGACTTCTTTTAGTTTAAGGTAGCACTCCAATAGAATGGATTGGCGAACTTCTTCTAACTTGGAACTCTTTTTAATGGACAATGTATAAAGTGTGCAATATAGTGAGACAGAATGCTATGTATGTATGTTTTGAATTTTCAGTGGGTTGGGTTGGTTCTAGGCACTCATATTTATAGGTTGTGTCATGACTTTGTGCAAGGTTGTAACTACAGACGAAAAGATAAAATTTGAATTAAAAGACATAAGTCTTGTCTAATCAACCCTAAGAGACATCATTGGCACTTGTTGACATATAAGACATATCTCTTTAATTTCCTTTATTTTTCTGGAAGAATTTAAAATAAAATATGAAGAGATGTGACTATTAGCATATTCTGGAGGGTTATGTAATTAAAATAATAATTTAAATAATTAGTCAAGACCCAAGCAATATATATACTAGCTTTTTCTAGTTTCCTATTCCAATGTGAGCTGGCCTCTTTTACCATGTCCTTAGTTCTTGTCATCCTCTTATAACCCCTCAAAATCAGTTTCTATTTTCTCATTCAAACCTTAGTGAATTTTGGTAAATAAAAACACTATGACCATCTCCTCAATTAGAGGTTCAAATTGATACAGGAATTTATAAATTTCATTAAGTATAATATTCTCAATTATTGAGCCAAAGTTGGGTCCTCAAATGGGTCTCTTGTTTTGCCAAAATTCTCACAATTTGTTCTCAGAATGGTTATGTACGTATCAAACAAATCCTAATGACATTTCATGGTTAAAATTATGTTCTTAGTTGAAAAGAAATGCCTTAACATGAGAAAAAAAAAATGTAAACTAGGATTATGTTCTAACTATGGTAGCTAATAGAATATTGAGACTTAAGCAAAGTAGCATACAAGTGAGGTTTTGTGAATGATAGCCCTCACACTTAGAGCAGCAATGAAGCTTAGTGTGCATAATTAAAAGTAAACAAAGATGATCATTTTTATCGATTAAGAAATATTTCAAAACTTCGTGATAAATTTATTTATTGTTGAATGTGTGAACGAGAAGATATTTTGGAGAGTGATTGCATGTGGTATGTAGGTCAAGTACCTAGACGCAGCGAATGGACTCAGATTCATATGATATTCAGATTTTGATAAGCCCAATTGAAGAAGAACTCCATCATAGCACATATTCATACTACATATGCTTGAATACGACCTTATATGAGAAGTGATTGATAGATTTCAACTACATCACTATGTGAATCCATACCGTTTCTTGTGTCTTTTGAGATTTTGGACGATGTAAACTTGGCAATAGTACTTTATTACCATGTTATCAAGTGACCATCGAGAGTTCTGTTTGCCAAAGCATGTTTAGTAACATTGTCAAGAGGAAGCTGATTCTTGAGAAACTGCAAAAGAACTAGGTACGTAACACACTTATATGCTGTAGTTTATAGCTTGCACAATTATGCCAAATTGTGTTTAACTATCATCACTATAGATACATATTTGGGAGTCAAGCATGTTTTATTAAGTTTTGGTTGAAGGATTTAGAAATGCTCGATTACTTACAATCACATGGTCTAAGCTAAGGTACATAGCGAGTTAGAGAGTTGTTGGAGTTATTTTAATTTGGTGAAGAATTAATATTACTCTAATTATCATTCCTTTCTCGCTTTGTCATGTGCTTCCTTCCCTATATGGAATGAATTTGTTAGATTAAGAAATTGTATGAAGATAAAACTCAAGGAAATAAAGTATGATAAGTGACAGATGTCGAAAAATAGGTCGGATTTCTAACTTGAAACTGAATCAACACTCGTATTTGAGTGAATTTTAATTTCGACTAAGATAGAATTTTATTTATTTTATAATTTTTAGATTCTTCTTTACATAGGAAGAGACATATATGTATATATTAATTTTTTTTTCCTAATTCAACGAGGCAATTAATGTACCGTCTCCTACGAATTTCTCCCAAAATTTCTTCTAGAACTCCTCTATCTGTGTCTCTCAATTTTCTACATAAATTTTCTTGCAACGTCACCAAGTTCCCATGAATTTGAGGTGTGTAAAGATGTGTATTAATGTAGCAACCAAGATTTGCTTGTTAGTCAGCACAATTGTACCAGATTCTTCTAGAAGTCATTCAGCTAACTAAAAACTAATTGTGCTGACTAAAAAGAAAATGTTGCGTTGCTACATTAATAACCTAATCAATCATGGAAATAAATTTTGACAAAATTAGCTAATCGATGGTGGGACGGGGACAACACCCAAGCTAGTGGTGCTTTAGAGGTGCTATAATTTGGCTTGGGAAAAGGGGTGATCAAGATTCAAGGCAGGATCTTATAGAAGGCAAAACAGGGGATTTAGTGTGGGATGTTGGTGGAAGGGTCTGGGGTGGGAAGGCAAGGGTCTCGTATGTGTTGAATGCCTTTTATTCTTGATTGATGCGGGTTTGTATACAAGAATTTCCCCTTTTCAAATGAATATGCAAATGAAATGGTAAACAAGTTAATTTTGAGATCATATGAAAAACCTCTATGTTTTTTTTTTTTGCTAATATATATATATATATGTATATTATCTTGATTAATTAGATAATATTAGACAACTAAATTACAAAAATCAAGATTTTAAATTTTAGTAATTTCACTATTGAAAAATTAATATTATGAATTAGTCAAAATATTGAAGAGTTTGACAAGTGACAAATTATTTTGGGCAAATAAAGTATCATAGTCATAAATTAACATAGTGCATAGGATAAATAAGAAAAAAAAATTCTAACCGCGCGATCAATAAAATTGGAAGGAAAAAAATCATTTATTTGTTTCTAATTCATTTATTTGACTAAAACCAAAAAATTAAAATAACTTTAGATTAGATAAAGTATCTATTCTTTCCTGTACTCAGGAATAAAAAATGAAACGAATAGGGGCAGACTTTAAAAAAATCTTATTTGACTATTTTACCACTCATATAATCAATTTTTCGGCTAAATTCCACCAGAAATTCATGTTATGGACTTATGTGAAATTAAATTATAACTTTAGGGACTTTAAGATTGCTATTTAATCAATAGGAACTAAAATGCTCTTAAAGGTAAACATTAAGACTATTTATTCAATTTGCCCCTTTTTTGTTCTTTCCAAATAGTTTCATCTATGCTAACACCCTTAGCGTCATGTCTCCCCAAGCCATCTTGCACCATAACAACATATTTACACTATATCTGTATCTAGGATTTCATTGTAGAAAATGAGAAAAGGGGGAAAAAATGAAAAATGAAGTTCGCCATATCTTTTGTTGGAAAAATAAGCATCAATGTATATTTAAGACTTTCATTCGGTAGCCAAGTGGCATATGGTCCAATGGCATAAGTCTCCTATATAATGTGGGAGGTCAGGAGTTTAAGCCTAAACGGACTCTTGATATGCGTGTGTATAAATAGAAAAAAAAGACTTCCATTTGGTATATCATGGATATTGTCATATACCATTTATGTGGCCATTACCTAAATATAACTGTACGTTTAATGGTAAAGTTCGAAACTCATAACAATATTCTAGCTAATATTTCTTTTCCAAGGGCAAACCAATAATGACATATTAAATAGTATTCCAAGCTGGAAAATGACGATTATTAACAGCCTAGTATTTATTCTCATTCTAATCAACAGTCTGATCCATACTCAATGGGCATGTAATCGCTCTCGGATTGGCATCATATTCAACAGTTTGGATTACATAAGCCTAATAACCTTAAAATTTCTCACTGGTAAATAGTTCCTCATTTGCCTCTTCGTAGGTACACTCTCCAAATTTTATACACTTATTTTCTTAAATTCTCAACAAGCACTTTTATACACACTTTGTTAACTTAAATATCAGATAATTTTTGCTGGGATCATAAGCATTCCTAATGACTTTGTGCTTTTAGGTTCAGATCGAAGCTTGCTCACAGTTTGGAAAAGATTTTTTCTTGATTGGTTTACGCTTACAGGTTAGCTCATTCAGACCCTCAGCTATATGTATTATTGTTTATGTACTTTGTTTCTGTTTAGCGTTAATCTTTAGTATATATACACTATTATTATCCTTTATTATATATATGTGGAACTATAATCATCTTTAGTAAATGTACTATATCACTTATGATACTAGTAAAATATGATCTATAGTGTACGTACTATTTTACAAATACTTGGTAAACGTATCTATTGAATCATGTTGACTATACCTATTTCTTTACGTGATATTGAACCTTTGTATTATGCAAGCGTGAAACTAGTTTTGAAATTTTGTTAACCTTTGTTATTGTGGCTTTTGACTTTCTACCAATTTTTTTGGTTTTAGGTACATAAAATGTTAGTTATATATAAATTATTATATTATTATTTTGAACTATTAATTGTTTTGCATGTTAGAAATACTTAAAGTCCTTAATGGGCTTTTAAAGTTACCTATTTTTTTATTTTTCAAGTATGGGGACAATTAACAATATTAAAAAAAATTAAGAAACTATTATTTAGTTATTGAAGTTTTTCATTACTTTCGATTTATGTATAAAAAATTATTTATTTTGTTGATTAAAATCTTATAAACTTTAAACTTTGTTTGAATTGTAATTTAGGTTGTGTTAATTTGGTAGTAGAATTTCTATGATCAGTAGGTAATCAAGACGAGAGTGGAGCTCTTTATCTTTAAGACGAATTAGCCTCACACTGGTGCTAACAGCAAATTAGATCCCAAGATACAACAATTTTATCAAACAATAGCAGCACTACACACTGTTTGATCACTTCAAACTCAAGCATACAAAACTCTTTTTTATGAATTGGACAATGCAGAAATGCAAATTGAAAATGCTTGTTATTATGATATAGATTTGAGACTAATATATGAAGTCAAGGAGTAGCCGAAAGGTGGTAAAAAAGGGTTGTTTTTCCAACGCAACAGTTATTTTTTCTAATGCAAAAGTTTGAAGGATGCAGTCTAGATACATCTACTTAAGATATTATTTCACGCGTTTTCAGCTCTCTCATAAGCTGAAATCAATTCACTCATTTTTTCAATTCTCCACAAACTGAAAATTTAATCATCTAGCATAAGTTTGAAGGTTTCTGTTATTTCTGTTGGGCCAAATAAAATTCAGATTAAATTTGGTCCAAAAAGTTAATGTTGGACTTAAGGCCCAATCCAAGCCTCAGCCCAAGCACACGACCACACCATGCCATGCCACGCCAAGCCCAGCACAGCTGTCCGGATGGGCAGGCGGCAATGCTGGCACGCGCGCGTGTAGGTTTGATTGAACCCACTACCATGTAGATCCTTTCCCCTCCAAACACTTGTGGTACCCCCAAAGAGCCCAACCCTTACCTCCACACTTGAACTATTTATTTTAGTCTACCTTTTATTCATCTTCCAATGTGGGATAGAGTTTCTCTTCTCCCATTCCATTGGCTTCTTTATTAATCTTCTTAGTCAACCATTAAGTAGCTCACTTTGACCATTAATTTCTCATTCACTTAAAATTGGTTTTGGCCAATTAAACACATTATCGTCATCTACCTGCAACGTAGTTTACGACGACCACCAATTTCTTAAAAATTAATGCTTTGAGCACATTCAAATATTTGGTCCAAAGAAGACCAATTTCCAACAGCTCTCCACATGAAAGGAAATTAATGTGTTGATGATGCATAGGTATATGCAGACATAAGAGAGTTCAGGCGAACAACTATTGCATTAGGGTAGGTAGCTTGTGGCTTTGAACCTTCTGTAGTGGAGCACTATTAGGCTTATTTGGCTAATCAGTGAACACGATATCTTGAACTATTAAACCGTTGGTGTAAACTAAGACAACAGTATACACACAATAGATGTCCTTACGCTTTTTAGTTCTTTGTGGTTGTGTCTATTTTGGCTATGGACATCGATCTTGGATACATAAGTGTTTACAATGAAACGGCCTGTCTTCACACTTATATAAATGATATCCCACAAAGAGTATCCCGCCATACTCTATTATTTTAGTTTTGGGAATCATTAAGAGTCGAGACTCAAATTTGTAACCACTCAGCAGACAGCACTGCCATATCATAGGAATGGGTCAAAGTGCTCACATAAACCTTCATAACTTAGTTATCCCATTGAACTAGGTTCTTGGGATCTCTAATCATCATGGTTGGGTGTCTGCTATGTTGGTTCTTAAACTTATGGATTTTAGTCCTATTCCTCTCGAAAGGAATTTTACTTTATCTCTGGATAGGCCTTTTGTTAACGAATCTGCTAAATTCTCCTTGGACTTCACACAGTCAAGTGAAATTACCCCATTTGAGATCATTTGCCCTATGGTATTATGTCGTCATCTAATGTAAAAAGATTTACCATTGTACATGTTGCTTTAAGACCTTTTGATTGTTGATTGACTATCATAACGAATTATGATGGCAGAAATCGGTTAATGCCAACAAAGAATATACTCTAGAAAATTTCGGAGACATTCTGCTCTTTCTCCTGCTTTATCTAAATTAATAAATTCAGAATCCATTGTGGAATGAGCTATACACATTTGTTTAGAGGACTTCCACGACACAGTAGTTCCACCTAGGGTGAAGACATACCCACTTGTGGACTTGGTGTCTTTTGTATCCGATATCCAGTTGGCATCATTGTACCTTCCAATATAGCGGGATATCTAGTGTAGTGTATCTTGTAATCCATTGTGTACTTAAGAAATCTAAGTACCCTTATCAGTGCTTTCCAGTGTTCATTTCTAGGATTGCTCGTAAATCTGCTAACTTGTTTATAGAGCACACAATGTCGGGATGAGTACAATTTATTAAAAACATCAAACTGCTTATTATTCTCTAGTACTCCACTTGAGATATGGGTTCACCAGGATTTTGCTCAAATGTTGACTGGGATCCATGGGCGTGATTACGTAAGTGTTGTCATATACATTAAATTTCTTGACAATTTTCTCGACATAATGGGATTGAGTCAGAATCAGTCCGTCAGACATTCTAATTATCTTAATCCCCAGTATGACATCCGCTATACCCATATCTTTCATGTTAAAATGCTTCTTAAGCATTTTCTTGCTAGTCAAGATTATATCTTGATTGCTACCCATTATTAGCATGTCATCAACATACGGGTACACCATAAAAAATTCACTTTGAGTTCCTTTAATGTATACACATCTATCACACTCATTTATTTGAAAACCATTTGACAACATTATTTTGTCAAACTTTTTATGCCATTGTTTGGGAGCTTGTTTGAGCCCATACAATGATTTAACAAATCTGCACACTTTATTTTCTTGTCCGGGAACAATAAATTCTTTAGGTTGTTACATATAATTTTTTTCATCTAACTCACCATTTAGGAAAGTAACTTTCAAATCCATTTGATGTGTTTCAAGGTTATTCAGGGCTGCTATTGCAATAAACACCCTGATTAATGTGATTCTCGTTACTGGTGAGTAAGTATCGAAGAAATCAAGTCCTTTTTTTTGTTTGAACCCTTTTACTACCAACCTAGCCTTGTATTTATCCATAAAGCCATATGTCTTGTATTTCTTTCGAAGAATCCATGTATAGCCTAATGGTTTGTAGCTTGCTGAGAGATCAACGAGCTCCCATGTGTGATTTTTCATGATTGACTCTATTTCACTATTGATAGCTTCTTTCCAGAAAGGTGCTTCTAGACTAGACAATGCTTCATTTATTGTCTGTGGTTCGCTTTCTAACATATAAGTTAGGAAGTCTGGGCCAAACGTCTTTTCCTTTTGGACCCTCATGCTTTGTCTTGGTTCTGCATTAGTTTGAGAACCACTTGTTGATTCTAGAGCTTTTTTACTAGAGCTCAATTCGGAGGCAGTGCAGCGACGGCACTGAGACAGTCTCTTCAGCTCGTCACGTTGATCATGTACGTGGCACTGGTTTGTGGTTTTGGGGCTCCAATAATCAAATCTTGGGTAAAGACTTAGAATTGGAATTGGAATTTATAAACCTAATCCATGGAAGTCAGTCTGTCAGCCAGTACGAAGTCGCTTTCAGCCAACTCATTCAGTATGCTCTCTATATCTTGGAGGATGAAAGTCGGCAGACGCAACAATTCATACAGGGACTACGACCGAAGTTCAGGCAAGGTTTGACCACTTATGATTTGCCCAATTTCAATCTGGCAGTGAGCAAGGCGCTACAAATAGAGTCAGAGCTTTAGGAAATTTGAAAAATTGAAGACAGAAGTCGAAAGGAAAGATCATACCCTGGGGGTCAAAGTAGCATCGTGAGAAAGCAACTGAGACTTCAAGTTGGAAGCGATGCCCAAGACTCAAAGCAGCTCTCATGAGCGAGCTTTGAGAACAGAGGAATTCCTATATTTGTAAGGAAAGGAAAGCAAGTAGCAGGATCTGGTGGGGAACAGAGGATGCGAGCTCGGGCCAATGCCCTTATAGGAGACGAAGTACTGGATCCTAACTAGGTGATAGAAGGTATGGTTTCTATTTTTGAAATCTATGATAATGCCTTATATGATCCAGGTGTTTTACATTCTTCCATACCTGTCGCATTTTCTTGAACTAAATATGCAACCCGAGACTATGATTTATCAAAAAGAGGTTCAAATACCCTTAGAAATAAGGTTAATAACAGACACCATGTATTGGAATTCGACAATTGGGGATGGGGTATATCCATCCAACCTTATATAGATGCATATGAAAGAGTATGATGAGATACTTGTAAGGGGACTGGCTGTATCGTCATCAGGCACTGGTGAATTGCTTCACCAAATGCATCACACTTGGAGATAAGTTACCAATACCAATACGCCCTTTTGCAGATAACGCCTTCCCGATGCCAATTATATCTGCGCTAGAGACCAGAAAGATTTTGAGAAAAGACGGGCAAGGATTCTTGGTGTATCTTATCAACAAACCCCGAGATACAGATTAAAATCGAGGAAATGAAAGTGGTGGCTGAATACTTGAAGATATTTTTGGAAGAATTGAGCTAATTACCCCCTATCCCATGTAAAAGAATTGTTTGACCTTCTGCAGGGATGAGAATATTCTCAAAGCTAGAGTTGAAGCAAGGGTACTACTAGTTGAAGACTAGAAAGACCATGCAAAGCACTTATGCATAGTTCTCGAAACCTTGAGAGAGCATAAGTTGTATGTAAAATTTAGCAAGTGTGGATTTTAAATAAAGAAAGTGGCTTTTCTTGGGCATATCGTATCCCAGGATGGGGTAGAGGTTGATCCCTCTAAGATAAGAGGCGATAGTCAACTAGAAGAGACCAAAAAATGTGATAAAAGTTCATGATTTTTTGGGTCTTGTCAGCTATTCTTGAAGATTTGTGCAGAACTTTTCCAAAATAGCTGACATGTTGACTAAATTAACTCAGAAAGGTCAACCATTTGACTAGAACGAGGATCTGAACATGAGATAAAGCTGATGGATGGAAATTCTGGAAGATTGTGATACTTCCATCACCTATAACCCAAAAAGGAAATTGTATAGGCTAATGCCTTGAGCCGAAGGACCGAAACGACTCACTTATTGGTAGCTGAAGCATCAAAAAGTCAAAAAATATGTGTTGTGTTGAAATTAATACAGCAAATGGGATTACAAAGATAAGTGCAGACCGAATTGTAGAATTAAATGCGACGAGCCTTATGTTAAGGATATATGGATAATGAAACAAAAGAAAAAAGTGGGAAGTTCGGGAGAGTCTGAGTTCAACGCCAACAACTAAGGTATTCATCTATTTTGTAAGAAAATATGTGTGCCAAAAGAAATAGAAGAAAGATTGTTAGGTGAGGCACACAAGTTAAAATATATGATGCATCCAAGAGGCATGAAGGTGTATCGGGACTTGAAGAGGCAATTTTGGGGGAATGAGATAAAAATAGAATGTAAACCGATTGACCAAATCTGCTTATTCTCTGCTAGTTGGAACAGTACTTAGATGAGAATATGGGGACCAGATTCTTTTAAGGGGGGGAGATATGTAACACCCTTAAAATTTGGTATTTGAGAAAATAAGGATTTATAAATCAAGATATTGGTTGGTCAAATTTTAGGGCTTGGAAAATAGATAAAATGGACTTAATGTTATGTACTAAGAAGGTTGGGGATTGAAATTGAAGTTGGAAGAACTTTTGAGGACTTGATTGAAATTCGGGCAGAAGTTTTAGGGGTCAAATTTGGATTCCAGGAGGTTTTCCTTTATATAGCTTCCCCCCCCCCATATTTCTTCATTTCTTCAATCGAAACACACCATTTCTTCTCACCAGTGATTCTTTCTCCGGCGATTGAAACCTGGCAAATTTGGTATCAAACTTTTCCTCTTTGAACAAGGAACACAACCATACCTTTTTCTTTCAAAACCATCCAGTAAAATGGCCAAAATTTGAGTCCGAAGCCACGATCACAATGGAGATGCTGGCGCGACTTCACCAGCAACGGAAGCTAAGTTCTGGGTGAAGGGTTTGGTAATGCTCAGCTCAAGGAACAACCTAGTAGCTTTTAATTGAGATTTAGCTTGGCGCCAGTGATAGAATTGGAAGAAAATCATGCGGCAGTAAGTGGTGGCGTAGTAGGTTCGAGGTTGAAATTAAGCTTCAATTTGGCGACGATTGGTAAAATGGAGTTAAGGTTTTGGTTAGTTGAGCTGAAAGGCATCTTTTGGTGGTGGTGTTGGCCATTTCCGGCGGCGACAGCGGCAGACGGTGGCCAATAGAGGTGGCGCTGAGATAGTCTCTTCAACTCACTACAACGATCGTGTACATGGCATTGGTTTGTGGTTGTAGGGCTCCAATAATCAAATCTTGGGTAAAGACTTGAAATTGGAATTGATACCTTGTACCATGATTTCTTCTAAATCTTATGTATTGTTGAGGAGTTGATGTAAGAATTTGATATGGTAATTAGCATGTGAAATTTTGTAACTTAGTGGACATGAATTTGCATTATTTTATGATAATTTTGGGATTAAATGAGTTAATCGGAAGAGAAAACCCTAATTTTGTGAATTAAGACCTAAGTAATAAAATTGGGTTATTGAGGATAATTGGACTGTTATTATTGACTTGGCTTGAAATTATGAGGTTAATTATGTGATTAAGGACCTGATATATCCCTTTATCGAGATCAATGTATTTAGCATCTTCTTTATCGAGAATGTCGATCGAACCCTTTAACTATCGATTTAGCCAATTAAGTATTGATTTTAGAGCGTTATTTGTATGATTGTAATTTTAATGTCGAATAAATATTTTGATCGTGGATTTAATCTTTTGGTTAGGTGATGAAGAAGTAGGTCATGCGGACCAGTAGTCGATGATTGCAATTTTCTGAGACTACGGAGGTGAGGGTTTAACCTCTTGGGCATTATCTTGTATGCCCTATGAAGGTCTGCTAATCTAGCACTTTCTTACACCTATCTGTCATTATGTTAAAGCCTTATGTGGGTTAGATTGGTTTTTGTACTGTACTGTATCTTGTTTATTAAAATCTATGAATTGTTCAGAATCTTGCTTGTTATCGGATAACTAATTGGTATACCCCTGTGAGGGTTGTTTTCTGATATTTGTTCTGATACAAACTTAGTATTTCTATTCTGGTGCAAAGAACACACACTATCTCGATCAATTTGAACTTGTCCTGTCTATTATATGTTTGGCCTTGTTCAGTTACTTGAGTCTGTTTTGTAAATTAATAATTCGCCATGTTGGCATATTTCAAATGTTATACGTTATATTGTTGCCTCATTGGCAAATCCAATTAATTGATATATGTTATATGTACGGAGATATGTTTGGGCCGAGTGCCAATCCTAGCGGAATGCTTGGGTATATGGAACACGCTAGGGATACTTCTGTGTGTTAGTGATATGCTAGGGATACTCCTAGGTATTGGAGGTGTGCCAGGGATACTCTTAGGCATCTACCGTGTATCAAGCTGTCACGCTTGGGTATGACTGACTGACTGAAGCAAGGAATGTCTAGTACACATGTCTTGTTATGATCTGTTGAACTACATGTAATAATCGGGTTCTGTTTTACCTGACTTTATCCTAATTTCCCATAATCGGATCCTGACTGCCCGTATCCTGATTTGTTCTTATTCTAACTGTTAAATTAAGATTTGTTGAGTTGATTCTTCCTCGACAGATCCCTACTGATTATGATTACGATTATCCCTCACTAAGTCCTTTGGACTTACCCTCCTATATTACCTTCATTTTCTCAGACAGGACTGAGTGATGAGCTTGGACTCCAGGTTTGGATCGGCGAACACATTTTGTCGCAGAAAAGATGTTTGTAAATCCTTATGGGTACCCTTGGACATTTTGTATAACTTAGAGATGTTGTGATATGTTAGGTCTAAATTGAATATTGGTAGTATGTATATATTATGTTGAATGTTATGGAATTATCTATGGCATGTATATAGCACTTTTGTTGAAGTTTGCTTAAGATTGAAATTCGTTGCAGTCTCTAATAAATTTTGAAAAATTCTCTGGTGGGCCTATTGACTATCTATTAGGTTAGATTTAAGACTGAACTGGTGACATCTCAACTTAGGGGTTATCCTGAGTGGGGTGCCACAATTATGTACTTAAGTATGTATAAGTAAACTTAGCATTTTGGCTTGCACCCATTTGGGTTGTTGAGGCTTTGGTGTTAGTAAATATATGATGGTTTTGTAGCCCTTGAGGAATAACATATAGTGGAATGTAATTGTAAGTTGGAATCAATGGTTTGGGTAGTTATGGAATTATTTAAATTAAAAATTTTGGAGGTACGTATTTTGTTTGAATTAATATGAATAAGGTTGGATAGCACCTCAATCAAAGTAGGCACCTCCCGAGTGGGGCGCTACATAAGTAAATAGAAAATTTTATATGAGAATTAAAAATGTAATGTATCTTTGCATTGTTGCCTTGAAAAATAGTTGCACAGAATTAGCGGTGTCACAATAAATACTTTAAATTATACAACAATCTAAGAAAGGAAAATGCATTTTAGAAAATTGAATCTTATTTTTGATAAGTTCTAAAAGGAGAGTAGGAATGATAAATTCAAGACAAAGAGAGTGTGTGCATATATATATATATATATATATATGAAATTTGAGTCTATGGCTTACATGTCTGTACTATATCTATTGTCTATGTGAAAATATCATAGACTTCCTAAAATACTGAAAAGTACCAACCTCGGATTCTTTAATTAAAAAAAAAAGAAAGAAAGAATGAAAGAAAGAAAAGAAAGATAGATAGAAAAGGTACCCCATCTTTGGGACTGAGAAAAGTAAAATGACTTTAAGTTAATGTTATAGACATGATAGCATCTTTATCAATAATTGTTTGATTAATATATATTATCTAATTCATCTCTACTTGTCCTCGTGAAGGCATTATTTTCAAATTAAAGATGCGTTTTCTGGGGAGGTACATCTATTCAACCTTAGTTATCTGTATTCTTACATATATATATATATATATATATATTTGTACTATTATATATAGAAAAGGGGTGTTTCATCACAACTGAGTTGATCATTGACTCACCACTCAATTTTTAGAGTTTTGAGTTTATCTTTTGAAGTTGTAAAAATAACTTTTACTAAGCATATATATAAATTAAAATCAATTAAATTATTTGTTTTGAACATACATATATTAAATTACACCAAGAAAGACACATTTTTCAGCATTATCATAAGATTTCTTTCTTTTCTCATCCGGGACATGAGCATATGCCATGCGACAAAAAAGTTCTGAAGTGATCTATAGCTGCTCTAAGCCTCTTCTGGTGTCATGTTATGAACGACAAAGGTGGGACTTCTACACAAAATATGAATGGACTTCTATTCAAAACATGGCACCAGAAGATATATTAAATATAAATATTTTAAAAAATTACATGTGCATTTAAAATTATAAGTCCTGGAGGAGATAATTTTTTAATTAAAATAGAAAAGCAGTTCAAGAATGTATATTTCAATTGCAAATAATATGTGGTTATGTATCTAAAATACAAAAAGATTATTGGACATGAAAATTTTAGTTTATTTATTTCGTCATAATTTAAATTATCAGCTACTTTTTTAAGATCAATTTTAAATTTTTCTTGGAATAAATATGTATAGTTAAAGTAAAAAAATAAAAATATGTAACTTTTTTTGGTGAAAATTTAACCTTAATATTTTTGCTTAATTAAATTGTTCAACTTAATTTAAATATACACTTATATAGATAGTTTCAAGGTGTCTTAACTACTTTTTGTATCTTTTTTCATCACGCCATGCATGACACAAACGATGATTATAAATTGTTAAACTATTCAAAGTTTAATATTAAAAAACAGAACATACACACATATATAAATAGATATTTTATTTAATAATGAATTTTAAGTTTCTAACTATATATGGAAAGTTTTAAAAATTAATATATATATATATTATTTAATCTATTGATAGATAAATGTTATATATAAAAGTATTATAAATATAATTAAATATTTAGTTAATTGAAGTATATATACTAAGGATAATAAAGTAAATTCCACATTAAAAAAATCACACTTAAGTAATTGAAATATTAATATTATTTTATCAAATATAAGTAAGTAAATCCCATATGAATACATAATTTCTTTCATTCATTTGACAGAAAAATTGGATTAATTTCAACTACTTAGAAAAATTATATATTTCAAAAAGTTCTACTATTTTAGGTACAATATTCAAATATAAAGCACACACAAATAATATTTTGTTTAAATAGAAAAATTGAAAAAATTAATATAAAAAATAGTAAAATACAAACGCATTAACCAAACACATTTTGAATTTCAAATTGAGGTCAAATGAAATAATAAATCTATGATTATGGATATTTTGAACTTTTATGATAAAATAAAAATCTATCGTTATGCATTTTTAAAATTATCCATTAGATAAAAATTAATGTTGCAATTCTCAATAAGTTCACCACGAGTTTTAATTACATCAGATAACTTAAATATTCTATTCAAATAAAATTAAAAAATAAATTAATAACTAATGAAATTTTTTTAATTTAACCAAAAATTTAAAATTTTAAAAATTCAGAATTTAGTTAAAATTATATAATTATGATCACACATCATCATACTATATAAAATAGTATATATATCATAGCTATAAATCTATAACAATGTTCATTGCAAACGCAACAAGTTAGTTTACACATTATTCATATAGAAAAATTAATATATATAATATATATATAAATAATCATCATGTACAAATTAATCATAGTGATGGTTAGCTATGAGAGTATCAATTTGGAAATTAAAACTGTGAATTTTAGAGCATCAATTATGAATAATAGGTTGTAACTAATGCCCTAATTTTTTATAGTAGGTGGATCAAAACCTCATCTTAGAGTTTGTTTCTTTTTCCTTTTATTCTTCTAGATATATATAAACCATATATACTTTGAAGCCATGCATGTTGATATTACGTTCATATCCAACACAAATATCATTATTATTATTATTATATATCCCATAAATTATAAAATTGAATTCAATAATTAAATAAATAAAATGAGCAGTACCTGATCAGAACTAGACTTGGAAAGGGAGCAATTCTGATTAGTCGGATTGACGGAGAGGAATCTATGAGGGAAGGAGAAAGCTAGGAAGCATCCCACCACAAATCCGATTCCAATAACGGCTGAGATTATCGGTCGCAATATTGACGTTTGGTGGTTGTTCTTCTCTATCCGCCACCCAGCTGACCCCGCCATTTCCATTAATTATATTGTTAATTTCCTGTTATATATATATATATATATGTTGTTTGATTTTTCAATTTTCTGATAATACTATATATATATATATATATATGTGTGTGTGTGTGTGATTTCTGTCTTTGCATTTTTTGACGTCGGCTTCGTCGTCGTGGCTTTTAAGGTTGGGCCGGGGGATTTTGGAGTTGACTACGTGTACGCACCTGCATCAGTAATTAATAGCAACTGCATTTAACTAATTGTGTTGATTTTGTGAGCAAAGTATGTACACAAGCTTACTATGAGCTAGGCATTTATTTGTAATTAAGTGACATTAATATTATGAAACTAATTTTCTATATGGAGATAAATAATCAATAAATGTCTCCGATGGAATCCATATATTCCACAAGTAATCTACTCTATGTATGTTTGGATTTTGAATTGTAATATAGAAAATATAATTTTTTTTCATACTTCAAGTTATATAACTCTGTGCTTTAATATTTGCTCCTTTTTATTTTTCTTCTTTTTTTTTTTCCCGTCTCACTATTTTACTTGATCCATACATAACACTAGAGTCTAGGCTTAGTTTGGAATGTTTTTCTCCTGATCAATTTAAGATTCTTATTAAAATTCTTGGATGGATTTGGTACTAACTAAATTTAATTTGAAGTTCGGTCATATTTGTAAGTCAACTAACAAATTAATCACAATTCAATTTTCTTTTTATTACAAAATATTGAAGTCAAAACTAATTAATAATTGATTAAATTTATTGAAATTTGCCAATCAATAAAGTAATTAACAATTATAAACAATGAGTTACAATAATTTATATATGTATTCGATGCTCTGCCGAATTTTCAACACTATAAATTTATAGTTTGAGCAGAATAGAGAATGACAGCACAACAAGGATGATCGAATTCGATTAACTAAATTTAGGGAATTGAAGATCTTTTTTATTTTCTTAATTATTTAGGGAATTTGTCTGAGTTTGAAGATTGAATTCGTGTACTAGGGTTTAATGTTAGAAAAAAGAGAATTTTTAATTTCTTAAAATTAATAAGGTTAATTTGGTCATCAAGTATTAGAAAGGTTTTTATTTTATTTTTCATAATTTAATTTTAAAAGAAGATAGTTCTTTATAAGAATCATGGTTCTTTACTTCATAATGGTTCGAATGTGAGGATCAAATCAAATTGATATGAACAACTAAAAAATGGATACATGATGATAAGTTAGAATCATGAGTATAGAACCCTAGAAAACCCCTAAAAAGTTACATGTGGCAATAAATGTTTAACTTATTTAAAATTTGATGGTATTTGGATACATGAAAACCGGGCGTGAAACGTAATTCCCTTTGCAGTTGTTTATAATTTGCATATTTCCCACATGCAGGATCAGAGGCAATTAGAAAATATAGTTGGACTCGAAGATCAAGAAGAGATTATAGTTAACTATCTCAAAATCCGAATATCCAACGTGAATTCCCCACTCGCATTTGGGTTAATGTTTCTCAAGAGTTTACCACAAGGGATTTGTTTCAAAACATTTTGAAAGAATTCACCAGCGAAGACATTACTAGAATGACTGATCAGGAGCTGGCTGACAAAGTCCGGCACTGGCTGGACAACAGAAGGTTCTTGTTAGAGCACCACACGCTCTGCGTTTCCTAGAGCCAGACGAGAGCTGGGAACTCCTCCAGTTAGAAGTATTTGGAAATAGCGAAGACTGCCCTGAAGAATTGAGAGTTATAGGGGAAGGTATAGCCAGGTAATGTGATGGACTGCCACTTGCAATAGTGGTTATAGGAGGAATTCTTCTGGACCAATTGTCAGCTACAGAGGAAATTATTGCAATTCAAAATGCTTGGAAAAATGTGTCTGAAAACGTGAGCACGTATGTTAAAGATGACAAGGAGCAGCGCATACCGGATATTGTAGCATCATTGAGTTACCATAAATTGCCTGATGACTTGAGGGATTGATTTCTCTATCTTGGGGTGTTTCCTGAAGATTATGATATCCCGGCCTAGACATTGACGCGCTTGTGGATCGCTGAGGGATTCATACAGCATGAGGGAAAGAGCCCGGAGGAAACTGCTGAGGAGAATTTGAAGGACCTTATCAACAGGAACTTAGTTATGGTCGATAAAACAAATCACATGGGCGAAGTTAAAACATGCCGTGTTCATGATGTGATATGTGAATTCTGCAATGGCAAAGCTGGAATCTCGGAGCAGAATTTGTTCCGGGAGGTAAAAAAGTCCAAGGATGGAGTTTTTGAGCCTTCGGTTACCGACATACAAAGGTATCGCCGTCTTTGTATCCATTTCCATCTCCCCAAATTCCACTCCAAATGCCTCTCTGAAAAACAAAGCGACAAGCGCGTCCGTTCATTCTTATGTTCTACAAGGATACCATCCTCTTGGATCCAATACACATTAAAACTATCCCTGATACCTTCAATTTGCTCAGGGTTTTGGATTCCAAATCCATCAAATTCAATGAATTTCCCATAAAGGTTACCAAACTTATTCATTTGAGGTACATCACTCCGTCTTGTGATGATCTCAAAGATCTTCCTGATGCCGTCACTGAGCTATGGAACTTAAAAACTCTTGTAGTCAACACAACGTCCCGTATCCTTGAAATCAAAGCAAGTATACGAGAGATGGTTCAGCTGAGGCATCTAAAGAAAAAAGCAGAGATTAAGCTTCGGGCTGTATAAGGGGAAGGCAAAGGCTGTGAAAACCTTCTAACACTCAGCAGATTATCACCTGAATGTTGCACGGAGAAGATGTTTGATAGGGCCCATAACCTAAAGAGATTGGGAATACGTGGGCGCCTAGACGATCTTTCTGAATCCAAGTCCTTGCAAAAATTGGATCATCTTGAAAACTTGAAGCTAGTAAATGATTTATTTTATGGATCAGCAGCTGAAGACTGGCTGCGTGGCCTTCCTCCTTGTTTCCCACAAAAAATCAAGAGGCTGACATTATCAGCTACATATTTGGATTGGAGTCATATGTCTACATTGGGAATGATTACTACTCTCCAGGTGCTCAAGTTGAAAAATAATGCGTTCACCGGAAAGTACTGGAAAGTTGCTGATGGTGGCTTTGGTTCTCTTCAATTCTTGCTCATTGCAAGCACAGAGTTAGGTATATGGGAGGCATCAGATAATCACTTCCCTAATCTTAAGTGTCTTGTGCTTAAGAACTGTAGAGCCCTCCATAAGATTCCATTGGTCTTGGCGAAAAGCCTCCTAACACTGGACATTGATGGTGTTCCCAAAACCGCAGTTGAGTCTGCCAGGAAAATTGAGGAGGAAAAGAAACAGACGCAAGGACCAAAACAAGCCAGATGGGGTGGATTCAAGCTCAAAATTGGCCCTGGATGTCAGTGATCAACAATTGATCAAGCTCAAAAGTGATACCTTATCAGGTAAGATTTTTTATTTTTGTCCTTTTGACATCATGACATTACATGCACGTTTTTCTCTTCAACATTTTTGTTGACATAGGATTTGTCATTCTAAATTGATCCTTGTAGGTGCATAATAAATATGATCTGATGTGAGAACAATTGATATCGATCTGCTCTTCTCAATGCGTGCAGCAACCTTAATTTGCCTGTCGGCCCATTGTCTTCTTGCTTGCCTGAATAACTGCTGCAGTACTTCATTTCGTTCAAGAAGAACTTCAAAATGTTTGCATTTTATGTATGATAATTACTACTGTTTTAATTTCTCCTATTGCCTTCTCCCTATTGGACCTGTGAGTTTCTTGACAAACTACTGTTACAAGAATAATAATGATAATTTTCAATATTCCTCGATGGATTCTTCTATATATTGCAATAACTGGCAAAATTTTCTGACCACTTACTAAATCCCATCGGAATGATGCAAAGTCATACTTTAAGTTCAGTGTTCCAAGTATATATATATGTGTATATTCAACAAACCTAGAAGTGGAATTTAAGCACCTATGCCATGCGCGTCTTGTGGGAGTTTTCATGTTTAAATTTCGATATATGTTATTGATAAGTGAAGAGAATCAAGACAAAAGCATGCCACTCTGACGGCTAAGTTGTAAAATTCTTTGCTCAATGCTAAAAGATCCAACTTCAAAATTTATGCATATGAAAAAATCCTGCCCTTAAAACTACATTCGGTTCTGGGCTTCTTGAAAATTAATTTAACATTTTCACTATCATAACAAATTAACCATCCTAGTTATATATGTAACTAGTCTTTAATTTATAGTATTAGAAAAGAATTCTGCTCCCCTATTCCTTTTTCTATATCCAGTACGCCCAAACAAAAAGTTTTATATGAGAGTTGAAGAAATGGAACATTTGAATATGTTCATATTATTGCACTCATATATACTAGTTGTATAGGAAAAGTGTACGAAGTTAAAGACTCCTGAGTATGCTGTGAGAAGACTATTTAATATTGGTCAAATAGTTAGCCATATATTATTTCTGATATTTGCTCTCCTATATAAAACTTTTGTGATGCCTATGAGTTACTACCACAGGTGATGTTATCTTCCTTCAAGAAACACACGAAAGGTTTGATTGTCTAAAGAGCTTTTTACGGTAAGAATGATTGAAGTCACTAGCATGCATGAGCATGATCTTAGATGATCAGCACAATGAGAAGTTCATAAACTTTAATATAGATATGAACAATGAGTTTTATGTGGAATTGATCTTATAGTCACTCTCTAATTCATTTGACCACTTTCATGAACAAGATCCAAGAGGCCATCCAATAGCTTATTAATGGCATGTTAAAAATGTCACAAAAGATTTCTTTTTGATGACATGTTAACCCAACTGCTCTTATATTTAAGATTCCAATATGGTCCAACTGCTCTTTTTATAATTCAAACATGATCATCTCTTTGAAAGAGTATGATTTTGCGATCAAGATATCCGTCAATATTCATTATATATAGTTAAAAATATTAATTTATTTTTATACCTTGAAAGTATATTTACTCAATTATCTGTACCATGTTATACCAACCCCTCATTTGGTGTGTTTCCACATGATTTACCTAAAACACCCACACTTCTTTGATATAATAACTACCATTTACAACCCAACTTTTTATGCCAATATTTTATCATAACGTTTTAATTATTGTATATAAAAATATTATAGAACTTAGCACATGCATCGAATGTGCCAAGCGGCTAATTTAAAAATATGCATGCTATCGAATTTATCAAATGGAATAATATATTTAAAAATGTGTGAGGGAGTAATTAATTTAGATATACAAAAAGAGAGGCAAAACATAATATATAGGTAAGGAGAGAAAAATTGGCAAAATTTAATTTTTTTTATACTTTTTGAAGATATGGTTAATCAAGTAGTTAATCAATATTTTAATGATAATATGTATATATATAGACATAAATTTATAAGTTTTATAGTTATTAATATACCTATACTTTATCTACTTTTGCAACATTATTTTTTGTTGCACTTTGACTAAATTATGAGTGGCATTTTTTCCAAAAATAAAAATGATAGTAATGCTAATTAAATGCTTTTGACATAAAATTATGTTTCAATAACATAACACTACGTTTTCACAAAATTATTAATCAATTGACAATAAGTATTATATTATGTGACATTTTATTTTATTACTACCACTATACTATAAAATGTCAATTAGTTGATGCTACTAAATAATAAGTGCTATCTTTTTCAAAGACACGATAAATAAATATGAGTGGAATTTTTTTTAAAAAAATTAGCGGCACTAGTTAAATGCATTTATGTTGGCATTTTCAATCAAATGTTACTATTTTTATATGTCATCTATTAATTAAACATCATTAAATATTGTAACATAGTGGCATTCTTAAATATTTATCAACATATTACTTTTCTTTATCACCACACTACAGAATCACTAAATTAATGCCAGTAAATATTTTGTGATATTTTTTCTAAATGACACAATAAATAAATGTGAGCAGCATTTTTAAGAAAAATTAGTAACACTAGTTAATGCTTTTGAAATGAATTTATGATTATATTATCAATCAAATATCACTATTTTTATTTGTCATTTATTAATCATATGCTATTAAATATTGTAATATAGTGGAATTTTCCAACAATTATCACCATATTACTCTACGGTGTCACTACACTATAGAATGTAATTAAATTAGTGCCACTAAATATTTTGTAGCATATTTTCTAAATGACATCATAAATAAATATGAGTGGCATTTTCAAAGAAAAATTAGTGGGCACTTGTTAAATGCCTTCGAAATATATTTTTGTTGGCAATTGTAATCAAATGCTACTATTTTTTAATTCATTTAATTGTCAAATACAACTAAATATTTTTATTATAGTGACACTTTTTTAATTACAACTATCACCACATTATCTTTGTAACGCCACCGCCCCCCCCTCCCCTGAATAGCCCCTAAACTAAAGCACCACTTTGATTCAGTCTTAATTTCAAAACCCATAATTCGAACAATAGTTCCATACATAACATTTCAATCCTAACAAAAGCAGTGACAAGTTCAACTTAAACAAACCTTAACAGGAAATTACTGCATACGTGCCATAGTGATCCTTTAATAGTTAACATAATTTGTACATGCCTCATGTCAGAATTTAGTCTTAGCAAATAGATATCTAATCTATTACGAAACATTTACCAGTCCATGCCAGAGGTCTGAGTTCATCACCAAAACCTGTCTGAGAAAATCAAAATGATAGGGGGGGTAAGTTCAAAGACTTAGTGAGGGATAATCTTAAGAACAATCACTGGAGATCTATCAAGGAAAAATCAACTCAACAGATCATAAATTCTATAGTCATAACAGGTACATATCAAGAAAATAAGTAGTCATAATTTGGCAAATAGGAAGCTCTCCTGCCTTATTGCTCAATGAACAGATTACAGGCAGACAGGACACAGTCAAGTAAAGCAAACCCGAAGTATATGCATTCCAATAGATTACAACAAAACATCATAGCAAATTCACCTTATACCGGTCAGTCAAACAGTTTACCAAAGCGTGACAGCTTGGTACATGGCAGATGCCCATACGAAACTGTATGGTGCACTGTAGATGCCTAGGGGGAAGTCCCTAGTGCACCGCTGATACCTAGGGGGAAATCCCTAGTGTACCACCGACAAGTATGTCGGCAAGGCAATGGACAACAATACATGATGGCACAGATAACAAGACAGTCAGACAAAAGAGCGATACAGATAATGGTAAGAATTCTGGGTGCCAGAACAGATAGGATTCAAAAATACTATCAAACGATAACCCTCACAAGGGTGTATACATCAAATAATAGATAAGAATCGAGATCTCAAGCAATCAACAGATTTCAATAAACACAATACAATCGGTATAGAAACAGGAACCCTCACAGGGGTTTATCACAATACAGATAAGTATGAGAAAGTGCCAGATTGGCAGACCCTCACCTCCATAATTCTCAGATAAAGCAAGCACAATCAGCAATCTTACTGGTCAGCAGGACCCAATTCTTTGTCACCTAATCAAAAGAGTATTTTTACCATTAAAATCCTCATTTGATCCTTAATGTGTATAATTATACTATCAATAGTCCTAAAATCACTAATTAATCAACTAATATGATAATTAGGGTTCGATCAATTTTGTTGGTACGAAATGCGCTAATTAAACCGATTACTATAGAAATAGTTACGGGGTTGTTTTGGTTCCAGTAATGAAATGTAATCTAGTTCTTAATTATGTAATTATCCTCATACATCATCCCAAATTAATTAACAATAGCCCATTCATCATGATTAACCTCAATATAAATACTTAGGTCCCAAATATATAAAACCCTCAAATTCGGGGTTTACATTCTTTAATAAACTTAATTTGTCCAAGTTAGCATATAATATGATATATCCGGGTCCACTAACTATATATAATAATCCATGCATGGGAATATATATATATATACCAATCATATATCATTTCTCCATTCTTGATACAATACAAGATTTATAAATAAATGGTACAATATACATGTGTATTTTCAAAATCCTATTTCAACTTTTCAACCCAAGATTCAATTACTGGAGTTTCGGAATCACAAACTAAGCACATGAGTGCTATCGTTGCGTCTAGGAGATGAGACTATCTCTCCATCGCCGCTGTGCCGCTGTCTGCCGTCGCCACCATGCTGCTGTCTGCCGTCGCCGGAAAAGATCAACGCCACCACCGAAAGATGCATTTCGACGAGAGTTGTCCAACGCTCCCCTCAATTTCAGGTTTCACCGCCAGGAAGACCTCCAATTATAGCCCTGAAACTTAGCACCACCACCCGACGCCGTGAAGATTTTGCTGAAACCCCCTTTTGCCGCCGTATAAAACTCCCATATAGTAGCACCAACGTGATCCTCAAGCTGAGAGCTTTTAGAAAAGCTACCCAGAAGTATGTTCCCACCGCTGCTTGGCCATCGCCAATCGCCACGGTTAGTTTTCAGTTTCTATTTCCCAACAGTCCGCTACCTAAAACTCTTTGCATGAGGTATCAGGGTGTTGTTGGTGATGAGAGGAATAAGATGGCCGGTTCAGTTTTGGGAGATAAGGTTCGCCGATAGAAATCGCCGAGGAAGGGGGAAAGAGGGTACGCGGTGATGAAGAAAGAAGAAATGAGGAGGAAAATGAAAATTGGGTTATTTATAGAGGTATCCTTTTCGAATTCTAAATTGGCCCACAAAGTTTTACAAAATTATTCGATTGAGTCCCAAAAAGTAGGACCTTATCCTAGTTGACCTAAAATCTTCTATGCAAACCCCCAAAAGTTCAATTGTTGTCTAATCAAGTCCTGTTTATTAGCGAATTGACCCCCAAAATTTCAATAATATAATAAAATAAAAAGAATAATTAAAATTCATCAAATGTAAAATAATGAAAATTAAACTCTACCAGCCCTATAATTTTCAGGATGTGACAACCTCCCCCTCTTAAAAAAATCTAGTCCCCAGATTCTCACCTGAATATTGGAAGAGCTTAGGATATTAATGGTGCATGAGATCCTCTTGCTCCCAGGTTGCTTCTTCCACATTATGGTTGCACCATAGCACCTTCACTTGAGGAATCCTTGAATTCCTAAGCACCCGAAATGTTCGATCCAAAATACAAACTAGTTGTTCCTCGTACGTTAGATCACCTTTCAATTGCATGAGTTCATGAGATATGACGTGGGAAGGGTCAAGATAGTATTTTTGAAGTTGTGACACATAGAAGACATCATGTATTGCTGTCAAGTCCAACTCTTTCACATACTTCATAAGGTCCAATATATCTTGGACTCAACTTCCAACCTTTACCGATTCTTCAGACTCATTTCCTTGGTGATACCTTGAGAAACGCTCGATCAGCAACCTCAAATTTCAAATCCTTTCTCTATTTATCTGCATAACTTTTCTGTCGGTCCTGGGCAGCCTTTGTTCGTTGCTTAATAATTTGTACCTTCTCTACAGTCTCTTGAATCAATCTAGGTTTTACAATCCTCGGAGACTTGCCAATGGTACCTTTATACTCCACCAGATCCTAATGCAATGGGGACTAACACTTTTAGCCATACAGTGCTTCATACAGTGCCATTTGAATAACATATTGATAACTGTTATTGTAGGCAAACTTAATCAGAGGTAGATGTCGAGTCTAGCTTCCACCGAAATCCAAAACATAAGCTCGCAACATGTCTTCCAAAATTTGGATTACCCTTTCTGATTGTTCGTCAGTCTGAGGATAGGCGGTTGAGCTAAACTGTAACCTTATTCCCAGGTATCTCTGCAAACTTTTCCAAAGCCTCGATGTGAGCTTTAGGTCCCGATCAGATACAATACTGATTCGAATTTCGTGTAATCTAACGATCTCCTTGATGTATAATTCTGCCAATTCCTCAACCTTGTAGTCCATTTCAACTGATAGAAAATGTGTTGACTTCGTTAAACGGTCTGCTATTAATTGGATACTATCATATCCTTTTCTAGCCGTCAGTAGACCGGTCACAAAGTCCATGGTTACTTGTTCCCATTTCCAGTCAGGGATAGGAAGTGGTTGTAACAACCCTGATGGTCGCTGGTGCTCTACTTTCACCAACCGGCAGGTCAAGCATTTATGTACATAATCTGCGACATCTTTCTTGATCCTATTCCACCAAAACTGTTTCTTCAAGTCCTGATACATCTTCTTTCCTTCCGATGTATTGTATACCTTACTCTGTGTACCTCTTCTAATAACCTTTCCTTCATCTCTTCAGGTACACACATTCTCTTACGAAATAGTAGTATACCTTGGCCATCGATGCCGAACTTGGACTCTTCATAACTTCCAACCATTTCTTTCTATTTTAACATCTACTTATCCTTGGCTTGGGCTCATCGAATTAGCACCGCACTCGTCCTAAGTTTTTTTCATGCTTCTGCCCCTTGCAGATGAGCCATTTCTGCCTTTTGATTTAGAGCATCAGCTATTACATTCGTTTTTTTGGGATGATAGGTGATGGAGAAGTCATAATCTACTAGAAACTCCATCCATCTACGCTGCCTCATGTTTAGATCCTTTTACGAACGTAGATACTTGAGGCTTTTGTGATCTGTATATATCTCAAATGTAGCTCCGTAAAGAAAATGCCTCCACTTCGACAATGCAAAAATGACCGCTGCCAACCCTAGATCAAGGGTAGGGTAGTTCTCCTCATGAGGTTTCAACTTCCTAGATACATAAGCAATAACTCATCCTCTCTGCAACAACATGCATCCCAACCCCTTTATAAGAGGCATCTGTATACACCACAAAATCTTTCAACGTATCTGGGAGGGCCAAAACTGGAGCTGTAGTTAGGTGGTTCTTCAATTCTCGAAAGATTTTCTCGTAATCCTTATTCCAATCAAATGGTTGGTCTTTCTAGGTTAACTTGCTCAACGAACTAATTATCTTGGAGAAATTTTCAATAAATCTCCAGTAGTAACCGGGCAATCCCAAAAAGCTCCAAACTTCAGTAACATTTTCGAGTCTTTTCCAATAAACAATCGCCTCTACTTTAGAAGGATCAACTTCTATCCCGCTTTGAATGATTATGTGACCCAAAAAGGTTACTTTCTCGATCCAAAACTCACACTTACTGAACTTGGCATACATCTGATGTTCTTTTAGAGTTCTTAGAACTATGTGTAAGTGTTTTCGGTATTTTTCTCTGGATTTAGAGAATACCATGACGTCATTAATGAAGATGACCACAAATTGATCTAAGTAGGGTCTGAATATCCAATGCATCAAATCCATGAATGCCACCGGGGCGTTGGTTAGATCGAATGGCATCACTACAAATTCGTAATGACTGTATCGAGAATTGAAGGTAGTTTTTGGGATATCTTCTTCTCTAATCTTCAGCTGATAATACCCCTATCTCAAGTCCAGCTTTGAGAAGATTCTAGATCCCTGCAACAAGTCAAATAACTCTTCTAGTGTGGTAAAGGATACTTGTTCTTGATAGTGATCTTATTCAATTCTCTATAGTCTATGCACATTCTCAATAACCCATCTCTCTTCTTGACGAATAGCACTGGGGCTCCCCAAGGGGACGTGCTAGGTCTGATGAATGTCTTTTCCAACACTCCTGTAGTTGGCTATTAAGTTCTTTAAGCTCAGCAGGTACCATTCGATAAGGAGTCTTGGAAAAAGGTGTGGCCCCCGGAAGAGTATGAATAACAAACTCTATTTCTCGGTCAAGGGGTAGCGAGTTCAACTCTTTTGGGAACACCGCGTGATACTTAGCTACTATTTCTACTTCTTCTATTTTGACCGTGTCCCGAGGTTTATTTATAAGGTATGCCAAAAATCTTTGCCCTCCTTCATTCAAAATCTATCTAACCTCAAGCGCCGATATGATCAGTACCGGGGAAGTGTCACCTATCGAATGGTGTTTGGATATGAATGTCCCTTCTCCGAGTGTAATGCACTTGGTGTAGCAATTCACCTATGCTTGATGGTGATACAGCCAGTCCATTCCAAGTATTAAGTAGTACCCTTGGATAGGTATCTATATTAGATTGGCTGGATATACTCGGTCCCTGATCATGACTAGGCAATCCTAATACATGGTGTATGTGATTAACCCTACTCCTAAGGGTGTCTGAACTTCAACTTGATAAGCCATAGCTTTGGTTGTGTATTTAATTTTTGAGAAAAATCAATAGATATAGATGAATGTGAAGCATAGGATCATATAATACTTTACCATGGCTTTTGGAGATAGTAATCATACCTTCCATTACCTCATTGGGGTTTGGTGCATCCTCTCCAGTTAGGGCATAAGCACGAGCCCGAACTTTCTATTTTTCTTTTTTCTACTAGCATTGGGCCTTTCATGCTGGGGCAATCCTTCAAAAAATATTAGTTACTTCCATACCATAGGCAATTTCCCTGTTTCTGCCAACAATCTTCTTCTTCATGGCTAGTTGTCCCACAAAACCCACACTGCACTAGTGCTTTGTCCTGAGCAAGATTTGTTGTCCTGTCAATTCGAGGAACTCGTTGGGGTGTGCCTCCAGCTTGTAGCCTTGTCTATTTCTTACTAGTGCCACTTGGTCCTCCAGGGGGTAGTCTTCATTTCCGACCCCTATCTTCAATTTTTTGAATCTCTTAGAGCTCCGATTCTAACTGTAGTGCTTTACTTACTACTATGTTAAATTTGGGTAAGTCAAAAATGGCCAAACCCTATTGGAGCTCTAGCCGTAGCCGTTGCACAAATCTTTAAGTCTGTCTGCTCTCATCCTCCAGAATGTAGGGTGCATACTGTTCGCCTTATATTGACTGACGAACTGGTTTTCTTGAACTAAGTTCATAAACTCCCGTTCTCTTGATTGATTGACCACCAGGGGTATATATTTGTCCATGAACTCCTTGGTAAAGTTATCCCACGTCATGTGGGCTCTTGAAGCAGTCCACCTTCGGTCGATCATTTTCTACCAGCTCCTCGCAAATCCCGCTAAGAGAAACTTGGCAAACCATACTTTCTGCTCGTCTAGGTAGTGTAGGGTCTCGAATACAACTTCTAAATTCTCTACCCATTCTTCAGCTTTTCAGTCATCCGGCTCTCTAAAAAACTTTGGGGGATTGAAATGAAGGAACCGTTCCAATGCCTAATCTTCAGCCATTTGTTGAGCCTGAGGCTTAACTCTAGGTCCTCTCTGATCCATAGGGTCTACTGGCTGACCCATGAAGGGGTTTGTGAAACTTCTTCTTCTTGCATAGGTTGAGAGTGAGTAGGTGCCCCTCGTCTTGGAACACGTCGATTGTGGACTTATTACCCGAGACGTCTCCCTTTTAGAGTAATTCTTGGTGGAGCGAGTCTAGCAGCACTACCATGGGATGCCATCTCTTACTTTGAGATCCCTGAAGTATGTCTCAAGCCTGCAATAATAAGTTACATTCAATACTTTGCCCTCAAGAATCCTTTTAGAATTTCTTGAATCTTTCAAAAATAAAGAAAAGTAAAGTAAGTTTAGTAAAGATTCCAATTACGCATAGCAAAAGAAAGGATATCTACTAACAAATATTAGAAAGATAATTTCATTAATATGATAAGTTAGCATTAGCAAGTTACATTAACATATACACAGGTTCAAAATTTGCAAAAAAAAGACTACGCTAACTATGTGCCTGATCATATACAAAATGATAAGGCGTAAGGAGGGGAGGGGGAAAGAAAATATCAGTCGATAAAATTAGACCTAATAGTCAGAAGTTACTACTAAGCTATTATTGCCCTATATACATATATGCCAGGCATCCACTGCACTAAGTCATCTAGCTCTACTCTTCATCGTCAGTAATACTGGACTAGGCGTCTTCGTGATCCTCCATTAGATCTGGAATCGCATCATCATCGTCGTCCTCCCACTGCTAAAAGTCTTCCTCATCATCAACCTCCAACGGTACTACTATCAGGGGCTCTGGAATGGGATCTGCATTAGGAATTTCCTCTGCACCTTCGTCCTGGACCTCCTCGGGATCCTCCTCAAGCACTGCTACTGGGCCCCTCACGGGTCGCTCCTCGATCTGCTCTACCTGTCCATGCTCGAGCTCTGTAGCAGGATGAACCCTTGAAGGTCTTGCTTCAATATCAATCCCTATTCCGACTCCTATGGCCTGGTCAATAGACCTAGTATAGTGAGTCACCATCCTACTAATCTTGTCCATCACTAGGTGGGGTGCATCCACAGACCTCCTATAGTCGGTCTCTAATGCTCGAAATATGGCCTCCATCTGATCTCGTATGGTATGGACTCCCTGCACATGTGCCTTTACTATGCTCACCCTTACACGCTCTCGTTCAACATCTCCCATGATTATGTCCATGAGGTAGTGCCTAGCTCCCAACATTGACTCTAGTTGATATATCTTCACTCGGTATTATGTAAGTGACTCATATTGGTTACACAACTTTTCTTCGAGTGACCGGCACAATCTTAGTAAGCCTGTTTTTTCTTCTTCTAGAACCTTAATATTATCCTATGGAGATTCCTTGCTCTGTCCATCTACGGACTCCTTTCCTTCTCTATGGTCATTGGCCATCCTACAATCACAAAAATCACATGAATCTGTTTCGTTGGTGCCAAGTAATTAAACATATTCCCAATCTTTCCTATGATCATATAAAGCCTTCTAAGGTGCCCAAAAACGCACAAGGTTCAAATCTTATTAGTCCTAATCAACATATCAGCTATAAATCCCAATGTTATTCAATACCTAGGCCATCGATAACCTAGGCTCTGATACCACTCTTTAATGCCCACACCCGGAATAGCCCCTAAGCTGAGGCACCACTCTAATTTATTCTTAATTTCAAAATCCATAATTCGAACAATAGTTCCATACATTACGTTTCAATCCTAACAAAAGTAGTGACAAGTTCAACTTAAACAAACCTTAACAGGAAATTACTGCATACGTGCCATAGTGATCCTTTAATATTTAACATAATATTTGCACACCTCGTGTCAGAATTCAGTCTTAGCAAATAGATATCTAATCTATTACAAATATTCATCGGTCTATGCCTGAGGTCTGAGTTCATCACCAAAACCTGTCTGAGTAAGTCCAAAGATTTAGTGAGGGATAACTCAACATATCATAAATTTTATAGTCATAACAGGTACATATCAAGAAAACAAGCAGTCATAATTTGGCAAACAGAAAGCTCTCATGCCTTATTGCTCCATGAACAGATTCTAGGCAGACAGGACACAATCAAGTAAATCAAACCTAAAGCATATGCATTCCAACAGATTACAACAAAACATGCATAGCAGATTCACCTTATACTAGTCAGTCAAATAGTTTACCAAAGCGCGACAGCTTGGTACATGGCAGATGCCCATATGGAACTATATGGCATACTGCAGATGCCTAGGGGAAAGTCCCTAGTGCACCACTGATACCTAAAGGGAAATCCTTAGCGTACCGCCGATACTTAGGGAAAATTCCCTAGCGCATTGTTGACACCCATGCGGAACAGCATAGCATGCCCCACTATGACTAAACATCTCACCAGGATCGGCCCTTGGCCCAATTACTCTCTGTACATATAACAGAATCAATAACCGTTTGTGCAAATGCCCAGGGGGAAGTCCCTAGCACATCGCTGATGCCAGGTAAACAAATATGCCAGCAAGGCAAACGATAATAGGATAAAATAATACAGAATAGTACAGGAATGACGACAAGGCAATATGATACCAGTAAACAATTCAGATAAGCCAACCTGGCCATTTAAAGCTGTAACGGATAACAAGTGTGCTAGCAAGGTAATGAATAACGATACAAGACCATACAGATAACAAGACAATCAGACAACAGAGCGATACATATAACAGATAAGAATTCTGGGTACCAGAACATATAGGATTCAGAAATAGTATCAAATGATAACCCTCATAGGGTGTACACATCAGATAACAGATAACAATCGAGATCTCAAGTAATAAATAGATTTCAATCAACACAATACAATCAGTACAGAAACAAGAACCCTCACAGGAGTTTATCACAATACAAATAAGTATGAGAAAGTGCCAGATTGGTAGAGCCTCACCTTCGTAATTCTCAGATAAAGCAATCACAGTCAGCAATCTTACTGGTCAGTAGGACCCACTTCTTCGTCACCTAATCAAAAGAGTATTTTTACAATTAAAATCCTTATTTGATCCTTAATGCATATAATTGTACTATCAATAGTCCCAAAATCACTAATTAATCAACTAATACAGTAATTAGGGTTCGATCAATTCTATCAGTACGAAATATGCTAATTAAGCCGATTAATACAGAAATAGTTACTGGGTTGTTTTGGTTCCAGTAATGAAATGTAATCTAGTTCTTAATTATGTAATTATCCTCATACATCATCCCAAATTAATTAACAACAGCCCATTCATCATGATTAACCTCAATATAAATACTTAGGCCCCAAATATATAAAATCCTCAAATTCGGGATTTACATTCTTTAATAAACTTAATTAGTCCAAGTAAGCATATAATAAGACATATCCAGGTCTAGTAACTATATATAATAATCCATACATGGGAATATATATATACACCAATCACATGTCATTTCTTTATTCTTGATATAATAAAAGAACTATAAATAAATGGTACAATATACATGTGTATTTTCAAAATCCCATTTCAACTTTTCAACCTAAGATTCGATCATTGGAGTTTTGGAATCACAAACCAAGCGCACGAGTGTGATCGTTGCATTGAGGAGGTGAGATTATCTCTCCGCTGCAGCAGTCCGCCGCCGAAAAAGATCAACGCCACCACCGAGAGACACCTTTCGACAAGAGTTATCCAATACTTCCCTTAATTTTAGGTTTCACCACCAGGAAGACCTCCAATCGCAGCCCCGAATCCCTCAGTATCGTCGCCCGCCTGCGGTGAAGATTCTGCTGAAATCCACCTTCGTCACCGTGTGAAACTCCCATGCAGTGGCACCAACATGATCCTCAAGCTGAGAGCTTTTAGAAAAGCTGCCCAATGTGTTGTCGTCACCCATTGCCACAGCCAGTTTTCAGTTTTCGTTTCCCAGTGGTCTGCTGCCTAAAACTCCTTGCATGAGGTATCAGGGTTTTGCCCGTGGTGAGAGGAAAAAGATGGCCGGTTCAGTTTTGGGAGATAAGGTTCACCGGTGGAAATCTCCGGGGAAGGGGGAAGAGGGTGCACGGTGATGAAGAAGGAACAAATAGAGAGGGAAATGAAAATTAGGTTATTTATGGGGGTGTCTTTTTAGAATTCTAAATTGGCCCACAACGCTTTACAGAATTATTCGATTGAGTCCTTCTAGATTATAAAAGTAGGACCTTGTCCGAGTTGACCTGAAATCTTCTATGCGAACCCCCAAAAGTTCAATTGTTGTCTAATCAAGTCCTGTTTAATAGCGAATTGACCCCCAAAATTTCAATAATATAATAAAATAAAAAGAATAATTAAAATTTATCAAATGTAAAATAATGAAAATTAAACTCTACCAACCCTATGATTTTGCGAGGTGTTACAATCTTTTTGTGTCATTACACTAAAAAATGTCACTAAGTTAGTGGCACTAAATAGTTTTTGACATTCTTCTCAAATGATAATGTAAGTACATATTAGTGGCACTAAATATTCTTTGACATTCTTCTCAAATGACAACGTAAGTACATATTAGTGGCACTTTTCTAAAAAAATTAGTGTCAATAGTTAAATGTATTTGAAATACATGTATCTATCAATATTTTCAATGTCATTATTTCATTTGTCATTTATTACTCAAATGCCACCAATTATTATATTATGGTAATCTTTTTTTCGACTATCACCATAATATTTTTTATGTCATTATATTACAAAATATCGCCAAACTAGTGCCGCTATATATCAATTTTGTTATAGTGCGAATAAGTCAAGAAGAAGAAAACCGATTGGAAAGACAGGACATATATACCATTATGGGAAGTTTGGCTGTTAGAAGCAAAATTAAGGAGTCATTAGCTTCCTTACCACAGACAGGTATAATTCTTTGTTGAAGCTAACATATAGGCTAACAATAAATTCTTGGTTATGTGACTTCTAGGTAATGACAAGATAGATGCCACAAAATAAAAGGGATAGGATCCCATAATGGGACAAAAATTTATTATGGAGATACATCTCACCAATTATTGAACACATAAGGCTAGCAAAAGGCTAGACCGCCTGCCTCTGTTCTCTTTTTCCAAGATATATCTCTTTTTTTTCCCCAAAAAATCTTTAGCTACCCAAAATCTTGACGAACAAGCAAAAAAGCCTAAAATTGTGATAGGTTTATCGGCTCCCTCTTTTTCATCTCAACTCAATTTTTCTTCTACGATGACCAATAAAATTCAAAAAAGTTTGATTCTGGACTATCTACTTACTATCACAGGTATTGAATGCAACTTATTATCGCAAGCTTGAGACATACTATTTCAAGTTTAACTCTACTTGAAAGAACACTGTTTCAAGTTTAATTCAAGGTACTATTGGCCAGGTTTAAAGTCGACCCTTTCCAGCAATGGGGCTTAAGGATTGATATGATGATTGGTTTAGGTAGGGCGGTAGGCCTACTACGAGCACTTGTAGGGATTAGTGCGTGAGACCGTGATCCACAAAAGCATGGGACTCACCCGTTATTTGGGAATATAGAAGGGTAAGGTGACTGGCCTGAGAAGAGAAAGTCATCGCAAGTCTATCTATTTCTTTCTTTGCTTTAAGATATCATAAGTCTCAAGGGTTGTTTTCAAAGGCATAGAATTGAGATAGGCATAGAGTAAAGAAAAGAAAGGAAAGTCATCAAGAAAGGCAGAAGAAAGATATTAGCAATTGAAAGAACTTTGAATCAATGTAACTACTTGTATCAGATTTCCAGCACCAAAACGAAGAAAAGAAAAAAAATCTTACTCCGAATTCAGAGTCATCCACTAATTCCACTAGATCGAAGGCACTTCACTAATAGACTCTTTTCGACAAAGCCGATTTGCATTGACAAGCAAAGAAGTCCGAATAAGGCCTTGTCGACAGGCTTCAACAAGGGCTAACCCTGATACCAGCCTTGAAAGATGCCCTAGAAGTATTATTTTAGAAAATTGAGAAAAATGTTGTGAGTACTGGGTGAAGGGTGTGCTTTGCATTGAAGTGCTACCCGATTGTTGCCCATGTATTTGTCTCTTCTATGGAGAAAGGTTGTAAAATCCTTAGTTCTCCAGGGACTTCGACAATAGGATGAGAGAAAGATAGATATCTACTTTGTGTGAAGTGAGTGCTAAGGAAAAGGCCATACTACTATAAAAAAAAAAAGGCATTTATGGTACTATTATCACAAGTCCTCTGGCTTTAGGAAGGCCACCTCCATACGGTTTCTTTGAGAAGGGCGTGATACTACCACCTATTAGGCCCGATGAGCAATGGGATTGAGCGCTTTCATTATGGGACACATCATGCCATCCTTTTGTACCAATTAGTAGTTCGCTACCTTATGAGGTTAATAATCGATCTACGTACTTGAGTTGGCCTAATCATAGACTAGCCTTCTATTTTCATTTCCTTGACTTCCACTGGTAAGTTCGCTTATATATTCATCGGCAGATGGTGACATCAATCTTCGCTTCTACAAGGCCTAGTCAACTTTTGTAGGAGCTACCTTCCTTTTCCTCTTATGTCTTGTCTAACTTTGAAATCTAACTTGCAAAACAACCACGTAATGTCTAGATCTGCAAGAAGGGATATCTGTCTAATTCAATCGATTGCTTTAAGCCCGCAATAGCAACAAAATCGGACCAATTTCAACTTTCTTAGAACTAGGGATAGACCTTCAAATAGTATGTTGATTTATAAGCATAATCCTCGATGATTTCTTTAGATAGAGGTAAGAAGAAGAAGCTAAAGTTCTTATCCCTGATCAACAATAAACTGGAAATCTCATTTCCATGATCTAGAAAATACTTCATTGAGATCCATTGAAAGAAATCATGACTATTTGAGGTTTGCCAAGGGTCTTTCATTGCTCGACTTCGAAACAGCTCATGATGTTCATATTGATCTATTATGCGCCTCTACAAGTTTAAGTATAAGCTATTGAGTTCAGTGGAAGAAAAAGAGTTTGATGCCGCGCTCTAAGCGTCTTTATATCTCCGTTCAACCTCTCTAACTAAGTATTCTACCCATTCCTGTGAGGTCCATTCAAAGGGTCATGGCCTAGAAATGGTACTCTTTAAGCCAATCAACTAAGCGAGTACATGTATCCGTCCCTGCTATCGTCGGTGATGAAGTAGTGGGAGTAAGAAAAGGTTAGTAAATAAAATTTCATCTAGCATAAGGAAACTTCTGAGCCGAGCTTGGAATCAATTTATCAACGACGAAATTCGTTGCATATCCTCTTAGCAGCTTTTAACCCCCTCTTCCCTTTTAGGAAGATAGCAGCCATTTCAATAGCTATGCACCCCTCATTCATCCTTTGCTAATAACATAGACTTCTGAGTCTTAGTCCAGGCGTTGAAAAAAAGATAATTTAATTAAGATATAAAAATGATTCAAATTTAATGTATTACTTCAATTAAAAATAAGGTCATTATATTTATATAAATAAAAAAAATTATTGTATAGGAAAAATTAGTTGCTTGTTGTGACATAACATAGTTATCAATTATTCTATTTAGATAAATCTTGTATTTTTATGAATAAAAATGTATAATTAAATTACAAAGTCAACATATACAACTCTTTAGATAAAAAAATTAAGTTTAATAATTTTTATTCTGGTGTCCAGTAGATAATCTTGATGTGTTTACTTGTATATTTGTTCCTCTTCATACCTAGGTGCAAAAAATAATTGTTAGTAAATTATTAAAGTAAGTATAACTTATTAAAGTATGAAATATACATCAATTTTGTAAAAAAGTATTTTATGTGGTATAACATTTTAAGTTTCTAACTATATAAAAATAATCTTTTATTCATAACTTACATACATTTTATTTATTTGCTAGTAGGGAAATAAAGTTATTTTCTTATAGAAAATATTATAAATATAAATAAAAATTTAGCTAATCAAACTAATTAAACATGTAAAGGTATTTGATAACGATATATAAACAAAAAAAATATCAATTTCTATGTGTATACAATCAGAAGCGTATAAACCACATTGCTAATAAGTTTAATAAATTCATTATGAAAAACTACATAATTCATTCATTTGATAGAAAAATTAGAATAAATTTAATTTCTTAGCGAAATTGCTACTTTGAATTTACATATTGTATATGGGCAAATGTCATAAATGGTCCATAAAGTTTTAGTTTAGAATCACTTTAGTCCTCAAACTTTAAAACTTTATTTTTAGTGCCTAACATTTGGATTTAGTTTCAATCTAGTCCCTAAGTTAACTTTCCGGCAACTTTTCACCAAAAAATTGACCAAGTTTGACATTTTTAAAGACAAAATTGTCAATTTATAGTTTTATATTTCACTTTAGTCCCTATATAAGGTTTTATGTTCCACTTTTGTCCTTATATAAGATTTTATGTTCCAATTTAGTCCCTATGTTACTTTTTCTTTTCTTTTCTTTTTATAAATATATGTGCATGTGTGTATATATAATTGATACTAATATATTATTGATATATTAATATCATTTGTGATACTATTATAATTAATAATATTAATTGTATGATTAGTGACATATTAATAATAATAAAGATTATATTGTAATAATTTTAATTATATTCATAATATATAGTTTTAATAATATTATAAATATTATTAATATAATAATTTTTTTTATTATTATAATATTACAACTACTAATAATAATACATGATATTAATAAATATTAAATTAATTTTATTATAATTAATATAATTGATATGAGATAGCCCAATAGGCCCAAATCCAAAGATACTCGACCAGAGCAAAAAGGCGTGACGGTCCAACAGGCTCAACCCCGAGATACTCGACCAAAGCAGAAAGAGGATGCCAGATGACCCAATTACTGGCAGACTCGACCGTAACTCGACCACAGTTGAAATCCGTTAGAGCAGAGCACCAACACCCGCCCAATCAACCAGAAGCTGATTGACTTGGGCCTCTAATCAATTTCTCTCACTTCACCCAGCGTGGTTAATCTAAAACAGATCAACTGTAGCTTGAGGAGATGTTATACAAGAACATCCATATCGACCATGGATGCCGAGGACAGGCAACAACCTCTCCACCGCATTAAATGCTCCCCCTGGTAGAGTGTCTCTGCATTAATGGCGCATGCCACTATAATAACACATTTCCTCAGTGGACTCAGGATAGTACGTGCCACCAGTGTACCTCTATGCCTTAGGCCGCGTCACCTAGAATAGTACACAAGAAGGAGAAGACTTCATAGTCCTCAATCCAGCACAAGAGCTACTCCAATTTTATAAGGGCATCATAGTCATATCAACCCCAGTGATAAGACTATAAATACCTCATCACAATCCTTCAGCAAAGTATGCAATTTCTTATCTTGTGCTCTCACTCTGCTGCTCATCTCTTTAGTTGATCCATACTAACTTGAGTGTCGAAGTGCTTTAGCCGAGGGCACCTTGGCTAGCCTGACGTTTGCTGTTGATTATAGGACTCGACCCCGATTCATTAGAAGCTCACTAATCATACAATATTTATTAATACTATATATTATGAACATAATTAAAATTATTATAATATAATCTTTATTATTATTATTAGGGTAAATATCGCCGATAGTCCCTAATATTTTGATTTAGTATCACTTTAGTCCTCAATCTTTAAAATTTCATCTTTTAATCCCTAACGTTAATATATTATTTCACTTTAGTCCCCAAAACCATTTTCCAACAGTTTTTTGCTGGAAAATTGACCAAGTTTGATATTTTTAAGGGCAAAATTGTCAATTTATTATTTTATGTTTCACTTTAGTCCCTATATAAGGTTTTATATTCCCCTTTAGTCCCTATATAAGATTTTATGATCCAATTTAGTCCTTATGTTACTTTTTTTCTTTTTTCTTTTTTATAAATATATGTTCATGTGTGTATATATATTTGTGTATAATATATGTGTATATATAATTGATACTAATATTAGTCACATGCTCATATTAATATTTAATAATATATTATTGATATATTAATATCATTTGTGATACTATTATAATTAATAATATTAATTGTATGATGAGTAATATATTACTAATAATGAAGATTATATTATAATAATTTTTATTATATTCATAATATGTAGTATTAATAATAATACATGATACTAATAAATATTAAATTAATTTTTTTATTATTATTAATATATATAATTAATCATAAGAATAATAAAAATTTTATAGGACGAAAAAAATATTTTTCCTATTTACCGGGGGTAGCTGCCATGGCCGACCACCATGGGGTGGGGACCCCACACCCTCCACAACCCCCATCCCCATCCCCAACTGCCCCATCCCCACCCCACAGTGGTTGGCTATGGTAGCTACCCAATTTTTTTCCGACTTTCAATTTTAAACCGAATTGTTACGCAATTTTAAATTTGGTCCTATAAGTTAAAAAAAAAAATTGCACATTTAGCCCAAAAGTCATCGGAATCTCATAAAATGACCGGAAATGTTGATGTGGCATGCTGAAATTTGTTGAATTTTGAAATTTTTGTTTAGGTGGCAAATTTCCATCTAGCATGACCATTTTTTTGTCTTGTTGAAAAAAGTCTTTGCTTAGTTGGATTTTTAGTAATATTATTATTAATATATCATTAACAATATTATTAATAATAATCCTAATAATACTAGATAATTATATTATCATAATAATACTATTATTATCATTGATAATATTATTCTTATTATTCTTATGATTAATTATATATATTAATAATAATAATAAAATTAATTTAATATTTATTAGTATCATGTATTATTATTAATACTCCATATTATGAATATAATTAACATTATTATAATATAATCTTTATTAGTAGTAATATATTACTAATCATACAATTAATATTATTAATTATAATAGTATCACAAATGATATTAATATATTAATAATATATTATTAAATATTAATATGAGCATGTGACTAATATTAGTATAAATTATATATACACATATATTATACACAAATATATATACACACATGAACATATATTTATAAGAAGAAAAAAAAGGAAAAAAGTAACATAGGGACTAAATTATAACATAAAACCTTATATAGGGACTAAAGTGGAATATAAAATTATAAATTGACAATTTTGCCCTTAAAAATGTCAAACTTTGTCAATTTTCCGGCCAAAAAGTGCCGAAAAATGGTTTTGGGGACTAAAGTGAAACGATATATTAACATTATGGACTAAAAGATGAAATTTTAAAGATTGGGGACTATATTGATACTAAATCAAAACATCAGGGACTATCAGCGACATTTACCTTTATTATTAATATATCATTAATTATACAGTTAATATTATTAATTATAATAGTATCACAAATGATATTAATATATCAATAATATATTATTTAATGTTAATAATAATATATCAGTATCAATTATATATACACACATGTGCATATATTTATAAAAAGAAAAAAAAAAGTAACATAGGGACTAAATTGGAACATAAAATATTATATAGGGACTAAAGTGGAACATAAAACCTTATATAGGGATTAAAGTGAAACATAAAACTATAAATTGACAATTTTGCCCTTAAAAATGTCAAACTTGGTCAAATTTTTGGTGAAAAGTTGCCGAAAAGTTGACTTAGGGACTATATTGAAACTAAATTCAAACGTTAGGGACTAAAAAATGAAGTTTTAAAGTTTGAGGACCAAAGTGATTCTAAACTAAAACTTTATGGACCATTTATGACATTTGCCCTATTGTATATTAAATTTAAAATTGTTGAAATTTAAAAAAATAAATGATAAAAAATAATCAAATAGAGCAAAATATTTACAAATAATAATTATAAGTAAATTTTATATATTTTATTTATTTATTGATAGGGAAATTATTTTCTTAAAAAATATTATATATATACCAAGAGACATGATGCTATATATAAATACAAAAAAATATTTTTTTATGTCCACATAATTAGAAATAGACAAATTAAATGGCATGAATAAATTTAATGAACTCTATATAAAACATGCATACTTTTTTCTTCGTTCATTTGATAGGAAAATTCCACTAATTTCAACTACCTAGAAAATTGATATATTTCAAATAATTGTATTGTTTTATCTACATATATTGTTTAAAAATAAGTATATACACATTTTCTTTTTTACCTACAGAAATCAAAAAAATTACAGTCAAAATAATAGTAAAATAAAAGTTCAATATCCAAACTTCGTTTGAATTTTAAATTTATGTGATGAGATAGAATCTATGATTATGGATATTTTGAAAGTATGTGATGAGATAAAAATTTATACTATAACTATGGATAATACAATATGAGGCTTTAGTTATAACAGATAAATAAACTAAAATAAAACTAAAAAAATAAATCAACAACTAATGAAAATCTTTTAATTTAATTAAAAAAACTCAAAACTCTATGAATTTTAGTATTTACTAAAAATTGTACAATTATGATTAACAAAACTGTACTATATATAATTGTATAGATAGGATGAAACAAATCTAATATATATAAAGTAAAATGGTGTTCAACCCTATTTTGAGAATATTTGTTATGTGGCAATGATGCGGATAAGTTATGTTTATCCCTTCTTGCCATCTCAATATCCTCCATATATAGTTTACTATAAAAATTAGTTATTTTATTATGAATATAAAATATTATATTACATGATTTTTTTTGTAACTCCATATCTAATGATGGTAAGTACTCCATAGCTATAAATTTGACCTTCCATATTAATTTTTGTATTATTTCTCTCTATACATATTAGTTTATATATGGAATTAATATGTATATAGATTAGTTTATGTATGTATTGTTAGTTTGATGCATGGTGCATTAATTTTTTAGTTCTCTCTCTCTCTCTCTCATATATATATATATATACAATAAAATATGTTTTGTTTCATAATTTAATATTTTAATCCCTAAAACTTAGAACTTTCTTTGTAAAAGTTATTTTCAATTGATTTTTTCAAAAGCAACTTTATAACTTTTCATATGTTTAATATTTAGACTTTTATGGATCCAATTATAATTTACATATTAACTAGCTATGTTTATATTATTGGTTCAAATTAGATTATAAACCACATTATTAAGGTAACATATTTATTTCAAATAAAGTAAAACGAGGGCTAATTTATTTTAAAATAATAATTTTGGGATTGCATATGTTAAGGAATTTTAAAATCTTACCAAATATAGTACAATCGTTATTACCTTTAATCATTAAAAATAATTGTTATGTACGTTTTGTTAACCTTTGTGATTGAGAAAAACTCTCTCTCTCTCTCTCTCTATATATATATATATATATATATCTAACTATCTATATATATATAATAAATCTTGAGTTATTATATAAATGGCTAATTTGAGTACGTAAATTTGGCTGTTGACATATTTATACTAAATATTTATTTTTTATTTCATAAATTCAGGCATTGAGTATGGATAGTAGTTTTGACCTTTTTTTTGGTACTTTGAAATGGTAAGATTTTCTATAACACTTTCTATGTTTAGTTCGAAACATTTTATCTTAATTTAATATTCCCTAAAATATATTTTATTCCACAATTCAACATTTTAATTATGTTAAGTTCCTTAATCTTAGCTCATAATCTGTATAAATAATATATACTAAAAACAATTGAACATGTAATACACTAATATTTAAAGTACGATTTTTTTTCCTTCACCTCTATCAGATCATTTGCTTGGTGAATTAAATTCTATTTGTTTTATTGTGCATGTATTTTGTAATTATTATATGATTTACTAATATTTAATATATTTTTATGTTTATGAGTCAAGTTAATTTATAAAAGGAATTCGAAGTCTCCATGTTGTGGTAAATTAAAATTTTATATTTATTTTTTACTTTTGATTGAATTTTTTTTCACTTTCTTTATATTTATTTATTTTTAATTATTTTGTTAGTTCGATGTTTCAAGAATATTCACAATAAGATTTTTGTTATTTTTTATAAATTACTATTTTTGTTCAATATTTATAATATTTATAACTATTACACAGTGCAACGCATGGGATCAAAACTAGTTTTGTAGATAAAATGCAATTATAACATTAATTAGGAATAAATAAAGAATGATTTGCTTCAATCAAGAAAATAGTTTAAAAAATATAGGAATTTTAAGTGTAAATTATTGTCAAATATAGTAACCAGCAAACAATTAGAATTTTTTTAATTAATTAAAAATCTCAAAATTTTAAAAATTTAATATTTGATCAAAATTACATAATTATAGTCGACACCTCTTTCTTATATCTATAATCGATATCTATATATATGGCTTTTACACCAGAAAGTGACGTTTCTGAGATAACTACACCAAATTATTATCTAGATAGTTTACCCTTAAATATTTTATTAGGTGAGAAAAAATTTTATGGTTCTAAATCAAATTTTACTTCTAACTAAAAATATCTTCCATGTTCTCTTTTCTTCCCCACTGTTTTTCTCTTCTCCTACCATAATTCATAAATCAATCATATATTCTTTAGAAAATTAATCTTACAGAACCAACCCATCAGTTCTTTGTAATTGTTATCTGCCTCGAATTCAGTCGATTTTAATAATTATGAATTTATTAAAATAAAATTAATATCTTTATTAACTTGTATATTTAGGGGTAAATATATTATTAATTATGATCATTATTAAAATATTATTTATATTAGTAAACATATTAAATATTGCTTGATAACTAAAATACTATCATTATTATGTCAAATATTACTTAATTAATTACTATTAATATTATTAATTGCGGAAATTTTGAAAAAATTATTTAATTAATAGTACATAATAATACTTTTAACAATTTTATTTTGCTTAATTATCATTACATAAAGTTTTATAATTAATATTGTTGGTTTAATTTCATAATTTTGATTCATTTCATCAAATTACTATGCCATATAATTTCCTTAATTATAAAATAATTTAAAGTAAATTCAAATTTTAAGTAATCACACATCCTTTCATTGTATCAATCATTACAAAATATAGATTTATATACATCAATCATCCATATATATATATATATATAATTTAAATACAATTTCATCCTATAAACCCAACAAAAAAATAAATAATTTGACATTTATAGTAAAATTTGTGTCTTGCAAAAGAATTCCAAACGAACAATTTATGTAACACCCCTAGAAATCATATAATTGGTGGAGCTATATTTAATATTGTTTTTGTTGTTTTTGTGAATTTTAATAAATTTTATCCAATTTTGAAAGTTTTGGGGGTTAAAATGTAATTAGGAAACTCAATTGCAAGAGTCTTGAAAGTTGTGGGGGCTGAAATGGAATAATCCTTGGTCAACCAGGTCAATGTCATGCACTCATTAGCTGGAGGACTCAATTGAAAGCAAAAATAAAATTCTGGGGGCCAATCTTTAATTTTTGGAAAATAGCCCTTTCTATGTCAAATTCCCCCTTCCTCTCCTTCTCTGGCAATCTTCTCCGACGACGGTGAAACCTAGCAAATTATATACCATTTTACTCATCTCAACACAAGAAATACGATGATAACATTATATACCATTTTACTCCTCTCAACACAAGAAATACACTGATACCATTTTCTCCCAAAACCAACTGGTGGGGTGTCCGGAATTTGAACAAGAAAACTCAACCGTGGCAAAGGTGGTGGTCGCGATGTCGCTGGTGGTGGAAGCTCGGGTCTGGGGTATGGGTTTTGTAGAGCTCAACTTGGGGAGTGTTTAGGTACCTTTTGTTTTTGGTTTAGATTGCTGTTGGGAGCGAAATTTGGAAAAAATAGTGATGATGGAGATGGTGGCGCGGTGACTTTGAAGCTCCAATTGACAAGCATTTCGGTAGTGATTAGAGAAATTGACTTGGGCGTTTGGTTGCTCTCGTCGAGATGCAACGGACAGTGGTGGTGGTGATGAACTCTGGTGGTGAACAGCGGACGGCAGCAGCATTGACGCACTTTCTTTGCCTCGTCACGGTGATCGTATATGTCACATTGGTTTGTGATTATGGAATTTTGATAAGAAGATCTTGCGTAAATAGCCCGAATCAGGGTTTAATGCCTTGTATTGTTTATTTCTTACTAATTCTTGTATTTTGTAGTGCAAATGAAAGAATATGATATGGAAAATATGTATTGGAATCAAGAATACATGCATGGATATATATATATATATATATGTGTGTGTGTGTGTGCGCGCGCGCCTAGTGAACCTGAATTTATTATATTACATGGTAATCTTGGTTAATTAAGTTAATTAGGTGATAAGACCCTAATTATATGTAATTGAGCCCTAAGTAACAAAATTGGATTGTTCATGATAGCTGGACTATTATAATCGACTTTGTGGAACGTTGCAAGGTTAATTATATAATTTAAGGATTTGATTACATTCCTTTGCCGGAACAAATGTGATCTTCATAAATATTCTGGTATTATCGGCGTAATTAGTATGTTACCTCTTGATAAGATCAAAACTGAGCCTAAAATATAGTATTAAATGTATAACAATCGATAATAGAATGTTACCCGTTTAATTACTGTTATAAGGTCAAAACTAGTGTTTTGATGGTAAATCCGTTCTTTTGGTTAGGCGACGAGGAGCTGGGTCCCGTAGATTCGTAGACTGTGATGGCAATTCTGTAGCTATTGAGGATAGAGTCTACAAATCTGGTATTTGTCTTGTAAGGGTTAAGCTTACTTTGTTTATGGGAAGGGATTGTCTTTGATTGTTCGATTCTCATGATTGTTGAATTCCTGGATCGTTTTTCCTACATTATTTGAATTTTCTTGATTTTACCTGTTATACTTGAACATGTCCATTCTGGCGCCCAAAACTCTCATTTGTCTTATTTGTTATCGTTCTGTGTAACCCATGGCCTTGTTGGCTGCCTGTTTATTTCATTGACATCTGGTCTTGTCGACCTATTCGTGTTTAACTTGTCTATTTGATTTCATTTTGTATAATGATTGTTGTTCTTGTTGGAATATTTGAATCGCTCTGTATACCGTTTATTTGACTTTGTCAGCTTATTTGAATTGCTCTGTATGTCGTTGTCTGGCCTTGTTGGCAAATTAGTTATTGATTGTATTGACATATATACATGTATGGGGAAATTTTCTGTATGGGCCAAAGGCCAATCCCAGCGGGATGCTTGGATAACTGGGACACACTGAGCGGTATGCTTGGGTGTTTGTGATATGCTGAGCAGTACGCTTGGGTATTAGTGATGTGCTGAGCGGTACGCCTGGGCATCTATTATGTGTTGAGCTGTCATGCCTGGATTTCTGTACTGTTACGGAGGAATAAGGAGAATCTAATATGCATATTATGCTTTGGTTCATTTGGATTGCATATCATGCTTGGGTTTGTTTTGTTCTGATTGTACTCCAGTTGTTTATACTCTGTTCATGGAGCAATAAGGTCAGAGAGGTTTCCATTTGCTGCATCTGATATTTGTTTACGTTCTGGCATATTCATGTTCTGATTGAAATATCGTGCTAGTTAATATTCTGTTGAATTATTTCTTCTTTGACATATCCTTTCTGACTGTTATTGAATTAACCCTCACTAAGTTCTTCGGACTTACCCTTCCGTTATTCTTTTATTTTCCTTCCCAGACAAGTATGAAAGTGGAATGAGGGCTTATGGTTTGGCTGATGGGACTATTTTGTAACATTATTGTTGAATAGATATACATATAGGTTCATCTACGCGTTAAGCTTTGACTTAGAGATATTGTGATATGTCAGGTTTGAATTTGGAACCTATGGCATGCATATAATGTGTTTCATAAGTTGACGCTTTGGGCTTGTATCTAGTTGTGGCTTAGAATTGAGAATGTTGAACATTGTTGGAATACTTGGCATGTAATATGGAACCCTGATAGTGTTGCTTTAAGTTTGAAGTATGACGCTATCTACGAGTTTTGTTGAAATTTTATGGGCCTATCGGTTATGTTGTACATAAGATTTAAGTTTGAATTGGTTACTTCTCAGCATAGGGGTTATCCTGAGTAGGGTTCCACAATTTCATTCTCATGTTTTTCCAAAACCAAATCAAATAGTGGAACCATTCCCCAGTTTTAACTTTCAAAACACCTTTACTCAAAATATTTTCAAAAAACGTCCAAAACACAATCAAACCGAGCCTAAGCTCACCTCACAGACAAAAATCGAAAAAAGACATTCGAGCAAATTATCCAAGCCCAACCCACAATTAGCATCCACGGTTACTCATGCATTAGGTTAATCAATAATAACATAAATCACATGAAAGAAAAGCTCAAATGGATTCTCAGTCATGGTAATGTACATATAATAATAATAACACATAAATAAACTAGAAAAAAAAAAGGAAAATAGAGAAAAAAACAAAAAATGCTTATCCTATTGGCTGAAATTCGTATGGTATTGTAGCGAATGACGTGACTGAATAAACCTTCTCCTCAAAACCCAAAGCTTGATCAGTAAGTGTTTTGCAATTTCAGATGAAAGGAGGAAATTTCTTCTCAACAAAAATCTGATATCCCAAGGAAAAATGAAAGCGCATAGTATAGAAATCCACAAAAGTAAGAATCAAAACACGCTTTTGTTAAACAAAAAGAAGAGTCCAAGAAGAAAAGAACGGCAATGTTTCATCGTAGAGAGAGTGGAGGTGTAAATGAGTCGAACAAAGCCCGAATCTAGTAGGTTCAAGCTCCGTTCGTCTATTAATTTATGAGCTCGGATTTGGGATTGGGCTCGAGCTCGATCAAGTCTAAACACCAAACTAGAGCTCAGCTCGTTCCAATAGACGAATGCACGAGTCTTATTGAATTCGGCTTGATAAAGTTCGTTATAGGAAAGAAAAAAATCTCGATTTGTATAAATTCGAGTGAGCATGAGCTTGTATATGCTTGAACTAACTCGAACTCATTTAAGCTCGAAGCAAAATATGTAATTACAAAATGTTTAAATAATTTTATTATTTTTCTAAAAATATTATTATTATTACTACTTACTTACTTACTTACTTTTATGGGCCTTATTATATGGACTTAGATTATAACTATATATATATTATATATCATTTAGGCTCGTGAGCTTTCGAATCGAATATTATTGAGTTCGGCTCGTTTAACTAATGAGCTTGGACTCAGAAAGATCAACTCAAGCTCGAATTATTTACAAATCATCTTATCTCTCATCTCATTTATAGTCCTAAGAAAGGGAGAACGAGAAAGAAAGAAAGAAGAAAAAAGGAAAATGCAATTTGCTGTAGGAAACACCCCCCAAATATATATAAAACCCCAACTACTAATCCCAATAAAAAAATAAATAAAATAAAATCACAAAACAGAGGCCAATGAAAAAATAAGAAAAAGTCATTTTCTTCTCACCCCTTAAAGGTGCCCCACCAACAACCCCCCTCAAAAAAAGAAAAAAATAAATAAAGAAAATAGCATCCAAGATCTAAAGCCAACAGAGCAAACGCACAAAACAAATCATTCGTCAAACTAGGTCATTTTATACACCTAAAGAAACAAGATAAGAAGGGGGAGGAATAAAAAAAAAAACACAGTAACCCCTGGAAAAAAAGCTCCATTTTCTTCTTATCATTTGAGTAGGACCCACCAACAAAACCAAAAAAGTAATACAGACAGATATAGATATAATCATATGAATATGGCTGGATACTTCTCGGATGCACCTCCCTTAGAAAAACCATCCTAAACCTGAAAGCGATGCCTTCACCAGGAGGATAAGCAGAGTTGAGTTATATAATAATCAATCAAACAATTATTAATATAGATGTAACCATTTCTATATTTTAACATTAATTTAAAATTCATAATAGTTTTCTCTGTCACCGTAGATGATGGGTACCTACCTTACTTTTGGCTGCTTTAATTGTGGCACACGAAGTGGACCCTTTTCCTAGATTGAGAGTGGGAGTGATCCGAATATGCCTTTCATATTCTCTCTTTGCCCTCACGTAATTTTTCCTACTTTATTTTTGGATCGTCTCAAACAAAGTCTCAATTCTTTGAAATGAATTTAAAATTTCCATTTAATCTTAACATCAGACATGTACTATACTAAATATATAGAAATTAATCGTGTAAGGTAAATTTTCATGTAAGACCATTTCTTTTGGTATATATGAAAACTAATTTCTAAATTTAATTTCATATTTCGACTATGTTTAAGTACCCATACCTCCAACTTGTTACTTAACAATTAAAAGTCTTCTTTAAATTTAATTAGCCATTATACGTAAGTTTCTGGAAGTCAATGAACCTCTTTGGCCACTAAAACACAAGAAATATATAGAAAATTATTTACAATAATATAGCTTAACTATCAGCTCTACAACTAATTGGCGATTTTTTAATTTAAAAAAAAAGACTAATTGGCAATTGACAATTAAAAACAAAGATTAGTTTAATATGTTAATCTAATGGTGCATTTTGTGATTAATTAAGACCACTGGATTTAAATAATATCATGGAAATTTTCAAATTTTTTTCTTTTCACATTTGCCTAACCAACATTTTGTGATTAATTTAGAAAAGAATATTCCATAGACAAATTAAGCAGGGCCAATCAATCCATAGGTTGGTTTGAAGCTAAAGAACTCGTGGAGTGATACATTTGTTCTTCTATTTGTCCTTCAAAATTTTTGGATACAATATTATTTCATTTCCTTAAATTTTTTCCAAAAGTTTTTAGCTGACATGGTACAAAAATTGAATCGGGATAGAAATGCTAGCCCTTCCTTCGAGATGTCCTTCACGTGCGAGATGCTTCTACCTAAATCTAAAACAACAATTTTCATTGTATTATTAGTACAATTAATAAAATAACCATGCTGAATGACAAACCATCAAACTTAGACGGCTAGATGAACACAATGCAACAAAATTAAATATTAATGTCACTAGAAAAATGCACTTAAAGAATATTATAGTGGTAATTTTGTATTTAGTGATCTTTTCTTAAAAGTGCCACTTATAGTGGGGTACTTAAAACAATAAATGTTACATATTTAACTTTTCCGTAGTATTAAAAAATGCAACAAGAAATTCATCAAATGATGCACTAAAATGTCACCAAAATGCATTAAATAACATGTCAAGATTAAACGCCACAAAAGATAATTTTAAATAATATATTAATATTTCACTATAAATGCATGTAATGGCATTTTAAAATGTCACTGAAATTCCTTTAAATGACATGCCAACATTTTACAAAAAATACAATGAATGACATGTTAAAATGTTATAAAAATATTTTTCAATGACATCCTAGCATGTCACACGAAAATACATATGGTAATGTTAAAATACCACAAAATATTCTTTTAAATGGCATATCAATATCATAAAAAGTTAATTAGAGAGCATGCTAAATTAAATGCCACAAAAAGTTCTTTTAGATGACATGCTAATCTGCCCCCACTACCCCATATATGAGACTCCATGACACCCCAATTGCTCTTTATAAAACTTGAACTCACAACCATCCATTCGCATGAATAAAAATTTACGACCATGTTACCCATCAAATTTAAATATATATAGTTAAAAATATTAATTTATTTTTATAATTTGAAAGTATATTTTCTCAATTATTTAAATGTATGAGCTCGAATTTATTATGTGAAACAATATATTTGAAAGTGTGAGATATTAAATTTAGAGATAGAAAATATTCAAATAAATAGAGAGAGAAAAACATAATGTACACGTGAGGAGAGAAACGATCGGCTAAAATTTAAATATTTAATACTTTTTAATATATAGTCAATTTAGTCAATACATTAAAAATATATCTAGTAGTTAATTTAATCAATACGTTGATAATAAGATATATATATATATACACACACATATATATAAATTTGTAAATTTGATTTATACTTATGAGTATGCCCATACTTTATCCTTTTCTGTGGTATTTTTTCTTATTACACTCATTACACTATAACTAAACTATGAGTGGTATTTTCTTTTCCAAAGCAAAAGATAGTGATACTAGTTAAATGCCACAAACATATAGTTATGTTGGTGTTTTAATAAAATGTCACTGTATTTGTATAGCATTTCATCAATCAATTGTCACTAAATATTGTACTCTAGTCGTCATTTCTTTACTACTATTACTATATTATTTTAATGCGTCATTACATTGTAAAATGTCATTAAGCTAGTGCCATAAAATAATTTGTAGAATCATTTTCAAATATCACCATAAATAAATATATAAAAAAATAGTGGCACTAGTTAAGTGCGCTAGGGTGTGCGAAGCATGAAGGGGATGGACTTCTGAGCAGTAGAAAGAGTCAATCTTGAAAAACAAAATATTGATAGAAATATCGAAAACTAATTGCCTTTAAAATATATTTATGTTGGTATTTTCAATCGATTAGCATCACTATTTTTTATATTTGTCATTTATTAATCAAAGGCCACTAAGTTTTATACTAAATACTTTTCTGTAACTATCACCGTATTACTCATATATATCATTACATTATAGAATGTCACTAGATATTTATAGCATTTTTTTTTATAAATGACAGCCTAAACAAATATGAATAATATTTTTTAAGAAAAATTAGTAGTACTTTAAATGTCTTTAACATACATTTTTGCTGGTATTTTTAATCAAATGTTGATATTTTATGTGTCACTAAATAATCAAAACCACTAAATATTTTATTATAGTGTGATATTTTTTTTAATGACTATTACCATATTATTTTTGTATGTCATTAAACTATAAAATGTCACTAATCAAGTTAATATACTTTTTGATATTTTTTTCAAATGACACAATAGTTAAAATATTAGTGGTATTTTTCTAAAATATTTAGTGGCACTAGTTAAATATCTTTGAAATACATTTATCTTGGTATTTTCAATCAAATGTCATTATTTTCTTTGTTATTTAATAATTAGATGACACCAAATATCATATTATAGTGCAATCTTTTTACGACTATCATTAAATTACTTTTTCGTATCATTACATTACAAAATATCACTGAATTAATTAGTGCCATTGTATGATGCCCCAGCCAGGGGTGATTCCTAAGCTATGGTGCTACCAATTCAAACTTAAAATATAATTCACAAGATAACTAAGAGAGCCAAAAATTTCACAAACTCACAAAGTGGCAGTTCAACATTAAACCCAAAGATCATTTCAGAGAGCGCAATATGTACATATCAATAGTCTTAAGATCAAACTTAAACATTACATAACATACTTCAAGTCTAAGTGTCTCGATTAGGTGTAATCCATACATACAAACATAACACCTAATCTAATACAAAACATGTCTTTTCTCGAGCACACCTCGAGCCCTCGATCTTCATTCAATCCTTTCTGGGATGAGAATAAAAGATAACAGAAAAGGGGGTAAGTCCTAAGGACTTACTGAGGGGGAAATATGATAGATAGACAAAGAAAAACTATCGAAGGTACAACAATTGATAAACATATTCAACAGCAAACAAGTCTTTACGATGAGAAGCAATGATGCAACATAGCACACGTGATACCAAATTTCACAGATTGTTGGTAATTCCGTCCTTATTTCTCTTAGAACAGAACATAACGGTAATAACAATAATAAATGATTCACTGAGTACATTAATCATAACAGATTTCCCCTATCACTCCATTACACAAGCACTCGGCTCAGCATCCAAGCACACAGCTTGCAAACTGGTGGCATTACCGGCCACATGTCAAATCTCGCCACATTACTAGAAAGCTAAGTCCAGCTATCTGCAAGTATGTGGGTACTAGCCGGGAGACCAGCCACCTTGGTCAGTTCCGCTTGGTTATCTTTTTGGACCTAACCCCAGACATATTTCACACTGTGGCGTCCCATCGGACGATAACCCCTTAAGAGCATCCTCAAAGTGATAATACATATTCCAAATAACATATCAGAATCACATCCGTGGAATCAAACGTAATAGTACAATCCGTAAACATTAGCCAACATGGCCATATAGAAGTATTTAAAATGTTTCAACCAGTAGTATAAAACAGAAGTGGTCGGCAAGACCCAAAATATCAACACAAAAAAGGGGAAGCCGACAAGGCTATAGGGCGTACGAGATAGAAACAAATGTCACAATAGGAGTTATGGGCACCAGAATGAGTACAATTAAACACCAATGAATAGCCAAGCAGAGAATGTCACTAGAACGAGCATAATCAAGTACATCAAATAGGCACAAAGAACATAAAGAATGAAAATAGTTCATTTCCCAAAAAAATAGATAGGTTAAACCCTCACCTTAAAACTCCACAGAGATGCTATCACGTCTTACAATCCTGGAGACCCTAGCTCCTCATCACCTATTCCAATAGGACGTATTAAATGTTAAAACGCTTGCACCATATCCTTTAACAATAATTAAACCATTTATTTCTTAAAATCGGGTGTTTCTGATTACGAGGCAAATCTATCTAACTTAGGTTCTTGCCTCATTTTGAATATAGTGACTTAAGCTAAAATACTTTGATTATCTAAATTATTTTAACAAAATCATCACGCTAATTTCAATACAGTATTAACTAAGGATTTATTTGTTTCGAGTTATTGATCATTTCTTAAGTTACTGGCCCAAGCTTAAGAATAATAATTCAACCAAATTGTAAAAAATTACCATGTTCAAGCTTATTGGTTACTAGCCCAAGCTTATTAGTTCAATCTGTTAATCTAATGGTGCATTTTGTGATTAACTAAGACCACTGGATTTAAATAATATCATGGAAATTTTTGAATTTTTTTCTTTTCACATTTACCTAACCAACATTTATGATCAATTTAGAAAAGAATGCTCCATAGACAAATTAAGCAGGGCCAATCCATAGATTAGTTTTAAGCTAAAGAACTCATGGAGCAATACATTTGTTCTTCTATTTGTCCTTCAAAATTTTTGGGTACAATATTATTTCATTTCCTTAAAGTTTTTCCAAGAGTTTTTAGTTGACATGGTACAAAAATTGAATCGGGATAGAATTGCTAGCCCTTCATTCGAGATGTCCTTCACGTGCGAGATGCTTCCACCTAAATCTAAAACAACAATTTTCATTTTATTATTAGTACAATTAATAAAATAAATCTAAAACTACCAATCTCAATGCACATCAGAATAATCAAAATCAAATTCTATCCATGCTGAATGACAAATCATCAAACTTAGACGGATAGAAGAACACAATGCAACAGAATTAATTATTATGTGAATTTCCATATATAGTTACCCATCAAATTTCCATATATATAGTTAAACATATTAATTTATTTTTACAATTTGAAAGTATATTTTCTCAATTATTTTAAATTTATGATCTTGAATTTATTATGTGAAATAATATATTTGAAAGTGTGTGAAATTAAATTAAGAGATAGAAAATACTCAAAATAGAGAGAGAGAAACATATTGTATATGTGGGGAGAGAAAAGATCGGCAAAAAATTAAGTTTTTAATATTTTTAACATATGGTTAATTTAGTCGGTACATTAAAAATATATCTAGTAGTTAATTTAATCAATACGTTAACGATAAGATTTATGTATAAATCTATATATATACACACATATATAAAAATTTATAAATTTGATTTATAGTTATGAGTATGCCCATATTTTATCCTTTTCTGTGGTATTTTTTCTTATTACACTATAACTAAATTATGGGTGGTATTTTCTTTTCCAAAACAAAAGATAGTGATACTAGTTAAATGCCACATACATATAGTTATGTTGGTGTTTTAATAAAATGTCATTGTATTTGTATAGCATTTTATCAATCAATTGCCACCGAATATTGTACTCTAGTTACATTTTTTTACTACTATTACTATATTATTTTAATGCGTCATTACATTATAAAATGTCATTAAGCTAGTGCCAAAATAATTTGTAGAATCATTTTCAAGTATCGCCTTAAATAAACAAATAAGAAAAATCAGTGGCACTAGTTAAACGTAGGGTGTGCGAAGCGTGAAGGGGACGGACTTATGAGCAATAGAAAGAGTCAATCTTGAAAAACAAATTATTGATAGAAATATCGAAGGCTAATTGCTTTTAAAATATATTTATGTTGGTATTTTCAATCGATTAACATCACTATTTTTTGTATTTGTCGTTTATTAATCGATTATACTAAATATTTTTCTGTAACTATCACTGTATTACTCTTATATATCATTACACTACAGAATGTCACTAAATTAATGTCACTGGATATTTATAGCATTTTTTTTATAAATGACAGCATAAACAAATATGCATAATATTTTTTAAGAAATATTTGTAGCACTAGTTAAATGCCTTCAAAATACATTTTTGCTTGCATTTTTAATCAAATGTTGATATTTTAAGTGCCACTAAATAATCAAAACCACTAAATATTTTATTATAGTGTGATACTTTTTTTATGACTATTACCATATTACTTTTGTATGTCATTTCTAATCAAGTTAATATACTTTTTGATATTTTTTCAAATGACACAATAACTAAAATATTAGTGTTATTTTTCTAAAATATTTAGTGGCACTAGTTAAATATCTTTGAAATACATTTATCTTGGTATTTTCAATCAATGTCATTATTTTCTTTGTTATTTAATAATCAGATGACACCAAATATCATATTATAGTACAGTCCTTCTACGACAATCATTAAATTACTTTTTTGTATCATTACATTATAAAACATCACTGAATTAATTAGTGCCATTCTGTGAAGCCCTAGCCAGGGGTGATTCCTATGCTAAGGTGCCACCAATTCAAACTTAAAATATAATTCACAAGGCAACTAAGAGAGCAAAAAGTTTGACAAACTCACAAACTGGCAGTTCAACACTAAACCCAAAGATCATTTCAGAGAGCACAATATGTACATATCAAAAGTCTTAAGATGAAACTTAAACATTACATTACATACTTTAAGTCTAAGCATCTCGATTAGGTGTAATTCGTACATACAAACATAACACCTAATCTAATACAAAACATGTCTTTTCTAGGGCACGCCTCGAGCCCTCGACCTTCATTCAGTCCTATCTGCGAAGAGAATAAAAGATAATAGAAAATGGGATAAGTTTAGAGGACTTAGTGAGGGGGAAATATGATAGATGGATGAAGAAAAAGAAAAAGTGTCGAAGGTACAACAATTGATAAGTAGATTCAACAGCAAACAAGTCTTTACGATAAGAACCAATGATGCAACATAGCACACGTGATACCAAATTTCACAAATAGTTGCCAATCCCGTCCTTATTTCTCCCAGAACAAAACATAACAATAATAAACAGTAATAAACGATACACGGAGTACATTAATCATAACATATTTCCCCTATCACACTATTACACAAGCACTCGGCTCGGCATCTAAGCACTCAGCTTGCAAACAGGTGGCATTGCCGGCCACATGCCAGATCTCGCCACATTACTAGACAGCTATCTCCAGCTATCCGCAAGTACGTGAGTATTAATTGGGAGACCAGCCACCTCGGTTGATTTTGCTTGGTTATCTTTTAGGACCTAACCCCGAACCTATTTTGCACCATGGCGTCCCATCGGGCGATAATCCCTTAAGAGCATCCTCAAAGTGAGTTAGACGTAATGCTAACAGGTAATACATATTCCAAATAACATATCAGAATCATATATGTAAAACTAAACGTAATAGTACAATTCGTAAACAATAGCCAGCAAGGCCATATAGAAGTATTTAAAATATTTCAACTAGTAGTATGAAATGGAAGTGGTCGGCAAGACCCAAAATATCAATACAAAAAAGGGGAAGCCGGCAAAGCTGTAGGGTGTACGAGATAGAAACAAATGTCACAATAGGAGTTCTGGGCACCAAAATGAGTACAATTAAACACTAATGAATAGCCAAGTAGAGAATGGCACTAGAACGAGCATAAATCTAGTACATTGAATAGGCAAAGAGAACATAAACAATGAAGATAGTTCATTTCCTGGAAAAACAGATAGGTTAAACCCTCACCTTAAAACTCCACAGAGATGCTATCACGTCTCACGATCCTGGAGACCCTAGCTCCTCATCACCTATTCCAATAGGACATATTAAATGTTAAAACGCTTGCACCATATCCTTTAACAATAATTAAACCATTTATATCTTAAAATCGGATGTTACTTATTTCAAGGCAAATCTATCTAACTTCGCTTCATTTCAAATACGGTGACTTAAGATAAATTATTTTAATTATCTAAATTATTTTAACAAAATCATCACGCTAATGTCGCTACAGTGTTAACGAAGGATTTATTTGTTTCGAGTTACTGATCATTTCTTAAGTTACTAGCCCAAGCTTATGCATAATAATTCAGCCAAATTGTAAGAAATTACCATGTTCCATTTGTAATTAATCCTTGCAATGTTACACAAGTTTAGGCCTAACTATATTGATTAGTTTAATTAACAATAATTATATTCTAATTACCAATCTGGGCCCACTAGTGTTGTACATAACTTATATATCCAAAATTTTTTGCTCATCATCATGAATCTTATCCCGATCATTTTGATCCATAATTACAATTTGGTGCAATAAACTTAAACTAACATCGGTAATCAGCTTAACATTTTGAACTGAACTGAATCAAGATACATTTAACCATTTGAATAGAATTTTACCTAAAATCTCGATTGTAATGTTCTAAGCCCATAATTTCTAAATTTATATCACCTTTATGAATTTTACATATTTTCTTAATAATAATAATCAATATTCATAACATCACGCAATTTAGATTTCTCAATTATATCAATTAACTTAATTTAATGATAATTAGCTTTTAGGTAACGATCCGAGTCCACGTATCACTTTGTATTAAAATCACTTACAATCATTCTTGTCCATAATCATAATTTTTGGTCCAATTAACCATACATCAGAATTCATGTTAACAATTCAATCAGATTAAATTAGGAATCAAATAATCTAATTAACTGGTGTTTTACCAAATCGATCGAATTTGAGGTCGATTCACAATCTAGAACTAGCCCGCATGTGCTTGGATCGACGCCTTGAAAATTCTGCCCTGAAGTCGCCAGCCGCTAGGTTGCCGCCACACACCACCGCGTGCTGTCACCGGAACTAGAAGCTAGAACTCACCATTCGACTCATCTCCACACGTCCTGAGTATCCCAACATTCCACATAAGATTGGCACTCGGCCTAAGTACTTCCCTGTACAAGTACAATAAGTATCAATCAATCAATTGGATTTGCCGATGAGGCAATACATAAACAACTAACAAATACAATCAAGCCAACAAGGCCACATAACAAGATACGAACAAGCGAGTAAGCCGACATAACATTCAATAACATTACAAGACGAGAACAAGTACAAGACGATAACAAGTACTGATCGAGAGCAAGCACAAGACAAGACAATAACAAATACCAATCAGGAACAAGTACGAGACAAGATAATAATAAGTACCAATCAGGAACAAGTATGAGACAAGATAATAGAAAGTTCTAGGCACCAGAATGAACAAGGACGAACTCATAACAGAGCGCGATCAAGAACTAAACTTCATAGGGGTAGACATGTCAATTAATTGGTAACAATCAATTACAAGCAAGTACGATACCAATAACAAGAACAAGTACAGTGCACAAGCACATTGAATCCCTCACAGGGGTTTACGAGTCAATTAATAGATCACGGGCAAGTACACAATCAAGTACAGATTTCAATAAACACGAGCAAGTACAGTTCAAGCATATTTAGCCCTCACAGGGGTTTTTCCACAAGAACTAATAGAAATAATCAAGGCCAAAGTAGCAGACCCTCACCTTCGTAGTCTTAGAAAACTACAATCGTTGTTAGCCGCTTACTGGTCCACAAGTCTCAATTCCACATCACCTAATCCAAAAAAAATATACTTACAATCAAAAATTCATATTCAACTCTAATAATCCAATTAAACTGTTAATAATCTAAAATTACTAGTTAACCAACTAATATAATAGTGTTAGGACTTAAACGGTACTATTGGTCCAAAATGACTAATAAAGTCGGTATTGCCAAAGAAATCTCAGTTTTCATATCATTTTTAATAATGGAACATAAACTAATCCTCAATTATTTAATCATTCTCATAATATCATCCTAAAATCACAATAATAGCTTAATTCTTCATAATCAGTTCCAACAAATGTCACTTAGGTCTTAAATACATAAAATTAGGATTTTCTCTTACAATACTCGATAATTCCCAAAATTTCATAAAATAGTACAATCCAAGTTTATTAAGTTTATACTGGCACATGCATATACCGAGTCTTAGTCCCATATCATCTCAAATCACCCAATTGTCATTTCTCAAGTTCTAATTTCATATATCATAGTTTAATCACTTAATTAACTCGATTAATCCAAACTTATCATTTAATAATACATAATCCGGGTCCACCATGCTATGTCATAATCTATGCATGGGAATATTTATATATCATCCATATGTATTCCTTTATAACACAAGATTTAGGAATTCTATATAACATATGCATATATATGTATATATATAAATCCCTAACCAACTCTGTACCCAAGATCCAGCTATGGAAGCACCGAAATCACAAATCGAGGACACTGTCATGATCGTCGCGACAAGGAGTTAACACCGTCTCTCCACCGCCTCCGGCCGCTGCCGTCCATCGCCGTCGGAGACAGTCACCAACACCACCACAAGGTGTGTCTCAACTCAACCAACACAATGACAACTTCAATTTTAGCTTTTGCCACCAGAAAAGTCTCCAATTTTAGCTCCGAAGGCTTAGCACCACCACTCACCGCTGTGCGCTACCACGCCTGGTTTGCTTCATTGGTCGCTGGTTCACGAAACTAAGACCACCAAGTTGTACATCAAGCCGAGCCCGTCAAGAACCACCCTCGGTCCGCCTCCAGAAGTCATCGAAAAGAAGGACCCACCACCTCCGTCGTGCACCACCTTCGGCTCCACGCTTCACGACGAGCCTACAGTTGTTTGATTGCAAGCTTGGTATGAATGTGTTCCTAGAAGTGAGATGAAGATGTTGGTTAGCTTGGTTTGGCATATTTCAGGCTTGTTGGTGAAGTCGCCGGAGAGAATGGTGTCTGTGTGTGTGTGCATGCAGGAGAAAATAAAGAGTGGAGGAGAAGATGGGGATTTTATAAAATTCAACTTTTCAAAATTAGAGATTGGCCCCCAAAAGTTCAATCTATCCTTCAATTAGGTCCTCCAGAAAGTTGCAACACTTCAATTCCACCCCTAAATTATGTTAGTGCATGATATTGATCCTTTTGACGAAGAAATATTCCATGCAAACCACTAAGACTTTTAAAATTTGCTCAGTGAAGTTTCTTTAAATTTTAGATTAACCCTAAAACTTTCAAAATTCTTACAATTAAGTTCTTTTCATTATTTTTCTAGCCTTAAAATCCGACCAACCAATTCCTTAATTTCTAAATCCTTATTTTTTCGAAATACCGAATTTTAGGGGTGTTTCATGTTGTTACACATTGAATACCAATTTTTTGTAGTGACGACATTATATGTATGTACATAGAAAAAAATGTGTGGACATAATCATACACAACAATTGCTCAAACTAATTTATGAATTAGCCCGTCTTAAGTTGTATAAGAAGCGTGGCTTTTTAAGCTATAAAATGTTGGTTGTTAAATGTGAAAAGGAAAAAGTCAAAATTTCCATTCTTATATCTTTTTGCAAATTTTTGTTTGTTGATTACCAAGTATTTCATATATAAATCGTATATAAAAATTTGCAAATATATCACCTCATCATTAAAATTTTTCTTTAAAAGATTTGCAAAATTATGTTATCACTTATATTTTTGTCTCTAATATTATGTTTTTGGTAGTGTTAATAGTGACAAAAATTAATATTTTAAATTGTTACTATTAACAATAAGTGCTACATGTATAGTGATAACCTAGTGATAATAAAATTATTAGTACAATTTTTGATAATATTTTCATTGTTACTAGAATGTCACATTTACATTCATTGGTGACAACTTAAATTCTAATTTTGTCGCTATTGAGCTTGTAAAAATAATTAGGTGATAAAACAAAATCTATATCAACAATTTTCACATTGTCATTTTTTATTTTGCTACTAATTTTTGTTTTTCTTACAGTGATATATATGTAGTATAAGATTGAGCAGAACTATTAAAATCTATATGCACCTCCCCTAGAAAGACCTTCCTGATTGAAAGTAATGCCTTCACTAGGACAACTAGAGATGAGTTATATTATTTAACAATTAATCAAACAATTGTCGATATAGATGCCATCAGTTTCATATTTTAGCATTAATTTAAAGCAATTAGAGTTTTCTCTATCCCAAAGATGTGTGTCTTTTAGTATTTTATGAAGTCTATGAGGTCTCCTTCTCATGTAGTTTTCACACCTCATGTTGGCTGCTTTTCAGGCCAAGAAGTGGACCTTTTCCGTGGATTGAGAATAATGGAGATATTTATGTACAACACATTTCATATATCTTTTCATGTCCTAAATCTGTTGTTCTTATTTCCTCTTGGAAAGTCTCAAATCAAAGCTCAGTTTTGTTAAATGATTTTTTATTTTTTTTCCAAAGCTATCATCTAATTAAAAAACTAACCCCCCAAGTTCTCCATCATTATTTTTTAAGATAATAGTTAAACAATATACAACTTTTTTTTTTTTTTTAACTCTTATATAATTCTGATCTGTTGACTTAATTAATGGAATTAACAATACTCCAAATTCTAGCATCTGAGGTGTATTATATTACTAATTATATTATATTATTTGTATTTTCATAACTTAGCTATCGGGTTTCCACTAGATGTTGGAAAAGTAAGAATAGTTAGTTGAATCTAATATTAGAATGGCACATTTAGGTGTGTGAACTTGTTTTCTTCTTTATTTATATTTATATACGTATGTGCATCAAGAATTTGAATCTCAAACCTCACACACAACTCGACATGAAACTTATGAATATTTTCTTCTAACATTTACCTAACCAAACATATTTTAATTTCCGAAGCAATCCTCAAACAAATTAGAAGCGCACACCCATAGATCAGTTTGAGCCAAACAAAAACGAAAAAAAACAAAAAACAAAAAAAAAACAAAAAAAACGAAAAACAAAAAACAAAAAACAAGAAAACGAAAAAACGAAAAATTTGTGGGGGCTTGATTATATCGATGTATTCATTCTTCTATTTGTCAATCAAAGTGTTTATTTGTCACTACAAAAATAACAGTTATTTTTTATAGAAATTTTGTTGAAAAATAAAATTTTCAGCTTATTTGTGATGAAAAATGTTTTGTCAAAAAAAGGAAAAAAAATGATTGTACCCCTCTGTGAAAAACAAAATAGGCAAAAGACCTCCTGGTGAAAAAAAAAAAGCATACAAAAAAACTCCCTTGTCATTTTTAAAACCATGCAACGAGACTCCTTACGCACCTCACTCGGGCATTTGTGCAAATTTTTGAAGGTTTTTATGTATAAAATGACTTTTCTACCCTTATAATATCAACCGTTAAATGCTTTTGAGAAAAATCGACAATTTAAATTAAATTTCACAAAAACATATATATAAATATAGAAATAATATTATTATATATAAATATTATTTGTATATATAATAATATTATTTCTATATATATTTAATATATATATTATACCCAACCCACCAGCCACCACCACCACCCCACATGCACACCCCCCCTCCCCAACAGTACATTATAACACACATATTTATAACACACACATATAATATATATGATATGTGTATATTCATATATATATATATTACACACACATTTATACATATTATTAAATCCTAAATCTCGCACCCCCACCCCACCCCACCCCACCCCACCCCGAGGCTGCCATGGCCTGGCCATGGCAAGACGTCCGGCCCTTGCCATGGCCGGCCATCTAAAAGGAATGGCTGGCCATGGCCACCGCGAAAAAGGTGGCTGGCCATCGCCGTCACTGCAGAAAAGACAACCATATATATATATATATACACACACACACACACACACATGATATATGTGTGTTGAAAGTATATGTGTGTGTGTGTATGAAAATAAATAAAAGGCCGCCGGCCACCATGGCCAGATGCAACCGGCCATGGCGGCCGGTGACCGGACATGGCGGCCGGTGATCGGACTTGGCCAGATCTGGCCAAGTTTTGGCAAAATTTTGGTTGCCATGAAAATTTATGGCAGGCAGGGGTGGGAATGGCGGGGATGGGGGTAATATAATGTGTGTGTATATGTATATATATTATATTTGTATAATACTTATATTATATACAATTCGGTTTGGATTGGATTGATTAATTCAGTTTTTCAATTTAAAATTTTAATTGAAATATTTGATAAGTTACTATTGATAATTACACTAATTTAATCAATCAATTTATAAATTTCATTTAGTAATCATATCACTAATCTTGTGGAATTAAATTTAACTGTGTTAAAGATATAGGTCCACAATAATTATTCATATGTTTTTTTTTTTTTCAAAGTGAAAAAAAAAGTCTAGGTTTAGTTTATTAATTTATTTGTGTATTTTACAATTAAGATATATATATTTTTATATAATTAGTATATAAATTTCAGTTTGTTTGGATTGGATCCGTTTTTTATATTAAAATCAAAAATCGATCCAAACCGGTCGATTTTAAAAAAACAAATCCAATTCAATCCAAAAAAAATTGGTTTTGATCGATTTTTTATTTTTTGAATCGGTTTGTCGGTTTTTTTTGGATTTGATTGGATTTGAACACCCCTAATATTTATATGATATATATGTATATAAATATACTTTTTTATATATTTTTTAGAGATTAATTTGAACCATTCATTTTCAAGAATCAAACGGCTATGGAGAAATTAACAAAAATTTAAAGAAAAACAAAAAATAAGAATAATAGATAAAATAAAAATAAAAAGTAATTTAATTTTAATTTTATTTGAGGGTAATTTTATCTTTTCAATAGTAAACAAAGAGCAAATATAAAAAAGGAGGCACTGTGCATCATTTAAAAAATGACAAGCGGGTTTTTTCAATTTTTTTTTTCACAGAAGGGTGTTATGAACATTTCATATTTCACATGGGGGTAAATTGTTATTAGCCCTCTAAAAAAATTTAGTTGGAGATAATTAGACAAAAAAAGGTGTCGGAGAATGTTTAAGAATGCGTCCTAATTAAACTCGGAGAAATTTTTGGTGGAATATCTGCTGATCCGCCAGCAATTTATGAAATTAATTTTTACTTTTTGTTTTTTTGATGAAAATTTTACTGTAACTCTATCGAAAATATATTTTTTCAAAAAAAATATTTGCAAAATTGCTTTCTTAAGCTGCAAACGAGGCGCACCCAGTGGACTGTCCCCTCATCGTGCATTAAAAAACATGGGCATGACTGGGTGCCCCTTCGTTGTGCATTAGAAAACACGGGCGTAAAAGCACCGCACCTCTATATTTTTTAATGCACAATGAGAGGGCCTCGAGTAGGGGTGTTAAAAAAAAAAATCAAAATCAATCGAACTGACCAAAAACCAAAAAAATTGAATCGAATCGAACCTAACCTTAGGTTCGGTTCGGATCGGTTTTTGGTTTTTCATTTCAAAAAAATCCAATTTTCAGTTTTTTCGGTTTTTTATTCAGTTAACCGAACCAAACCGAAAAACCAAAATTTTTTATTTATTTATTTTTATATATAAAATTTATTATTCAATCACTACTAGTTTAAGTTTTATTTCACATTTTTTTATTAAATTTTTTAAGTCTAAGATATATAAATATAAATTTTTAAATAATGTAAATGTTAATGTATTTTTAAATTTTTAGGATAAATAATTTTTTTTTTTGATAAAGTGAAATAGTTGAGAAAAAAAGAAGTAAATAATATATCAAAAGAGTTATTAAAAACCCTATGTTTTATAAATAATATAGATATTATTATATGATGTATAAAAACATGAATAGTTATAATACAAAGAGAAAAAAAAAATGATATTTTTTTCTAAACTCAAATGATACAATTGCATAATTTTTTTATTATATGAACTAATACATGTTACATATAAAAAAATAGATGATTATGATTTAAACAGCAAAAAATGTTATATTAAAAGAAAATTAATTAATTAATTAAACTTATATATATTATAGGGTATGTTGATGAGCAAAACTTAAATTGCAAACTAAAGGATAAGGGATTGAATTCTATTCGGTTATTCCTGTGGTAATACTAGTAATATATTGTATATGCTAATCAAAAAAGATTTTATCTATATCATTTAAAAACAAAGATCATTTTGTATCTAAAATAGAAGTTATTTTTGTTCATTTACATAATTTGTCCTTTTAATTATTTCCACAACAAAAATTGACAATATAGTTTGAAGGATAAATTGGAGAATTCAAAATAAAAAAGATAGTTTGGATACAAATTTTATCAATATTTCATAATTATCTTTTAGAAATGATGATTTAATAATGTTATAATTGTATTTTTTACAAAATTTACAAATCCGCAATCTATATTATGACATCATTGGATCAATTAGCTATTTAACTTTAGTAGATTGAGTTTAAGATTTAATTCTCTATTCGATCTTAACGGTTAAGGTTTGAATATACAAAAATTGCGTGCATCTGCTTTGACGATTATAAGCTAGCAATTTTAGCATACTCAATGTGTATACTAAAATTTTTATAACATAAAATAATTAAAATATTTATTTATCTTCTTAAATTTATAATATTATAAATGTATTTGTTTAGAATAGATAAATTATAATTTTATCAAAAAAAATATTTCAGTATAGAAAAAAAAGTAATCTAAATCAATTTTTTCACCTAAAAACAAATATTTTTATCAAATAATTTTTTTGGTACTAAAAGAATAAGTTACCCAATTCAAAATTTTAATTAAACTAACTTACTTTTGTCAAACAAACTTTTATAACACTTTCTTGGTTAAAAAATAAGTTCTTCTTCTTTTTTTTTTTTTTTTCAGTTCAGTTTCGGTTTTAACCGAAACCGAAAAAAACCACACAAAAAAAAAAACGGTTCGATTTCGGTTATGCATTTGGAAAAACCGAATGTACAGCCCTAGCCTCGAGTGTACCAGTATCGAAGAAATTGTCTGGTAAAATGTGCAAGGAAAAAGTCAAAAGATTCCCTCGATATTAGTAAAATCAATACTCTAAAGCACCACTAAATTGAAAAGATGATAGCTATGTTCTTGGTATCATTGTTTGAAAAATCGAATCAAATTGGGCAGTCGGACTGGTTGAACAGTCGATCGCCTTATAAATCGGTTCGGTTTTGAGTAAAAACAGGTAAATAAAGAAAATCATCCTATTTTGGGAAAACTATTTCAACTGGTGGTTGGACCGTTTGAATCGTTGAACCGTTCATGATTTATGAAAATCCGACCGGTTCATTTATTTTTTTTCCTTTAATTTTTGGCATAATTAATATTTTTTTTAATTTTTTTTGGCTTAATGTGAACCTCCAAAGTTAAGATACATTTAAAAAATGTAAAAACCTAAATCATTCAAACGGATCTATCAAATAAAAGCCCCAAATCAAATCTAATATTCTAATTTTTAAATCTAGCTAGAAGGTAGAAACATTTAGTCTCTTATCCAACCTATGTGCTCTTGGCTATCTCTTTCAAGAAATTCTAATTTATTAAGTTGAACAATACAATTTAGACTCTTTATATTTTATGTTTGATATTTTATTAACTTTTAAATAATATATGAAATATGTAATATATATTATATAATTATAACGTCACAATTTAATTGTAGTTCAATAATGGTCTGACCAACAGTTGAACCAGTGAAGTGTGAATTGGTAAATTTTTCGATTCAATGAACGATCTAATTTTTCAAACACTGATTATAATACAAGTCATTTTACTTACATTTGCTTTGTGTTGGTTGGAGAGGTTCATTGACTCCAACAACCTTAGCTATATAAGTGGCTAATTTAAAGAAGCTCAGTTAATTGTTAAGCAACAAGTTGCATACATTTATCATTTTCATAGGTTTAGATACACTTTGTGTTACATTTGTTGAGTTAACTTGCTGTATTATATAAATATATATATATATATACACACACATAGTATTTGGATTTGGGAAATAAATTATGTGAAGAAAAAGTAATTAATAAGTTTCATCACATTATTTTGGCTGATCAGTTTGTTGTCAGTACAAGAAAACTGTATATTTGCAACAGAAATTTATGTTTCAATTCTTTTACTTAATGGCCTAGAATGGAATTGCAATGAAACCTTTCAAAGCTAAACCAAACGATGCTAAATTGAATTGAATTGAATTGATTCCGTTACTAACTTAGAAATGGAAAATTTTCCATTGGTGATAAATTATTCTGCTGCTAGCTTTTCTCAAAATTATTATTATTATTAATTAATTAATTATTTATTTATTTCTAAGTGCCCCTAGCAAACCCTTCGTAATTTTGAAAATAATGCCTTCACAAGGACAATAACGTAATAACAAGATTCCTTTAATAATGCTCTTGGTTGGATTTTAGGGCTCGAAAAATAAATTGGAAGAACTTAATTGCTTAGAAATTAAAAGTTTTGGGGTCGAATCGCAATCTGAGAAGACTTGATTGACCAACATTTGGAAGTTTTGAGGGTCCAAGTGGGATTATTTATGGTCAAATTAGCTAATCCTAGGCACTAAGTAAGTCTGGGGGTTGAATTGAAGATTATGGAAACCTTGGAGAACTCAATTGAAGGCTAGACTGAAATCTTAGGAATCAATTTGAGATTTCTAAAAATTTCCTTTAAATAATCAATTTTCATTTCTTCCCCCCTCCCATTCTTCCTTTCTTCTCTCCGCGTCATGCCATCACCTCACCGGTGATCTCATCGGCGACCACCTCAAAACGAAAAACTAAAACAACCATATTCTTCATCTTTTCACGGTGAACACGCCGGTACCACATGTAGCCAGAATCCACCAGTGTAGTGGTCAAAAATTGAGACTGAAGCCACAGTCACGGCGGAGTTGGTGGTGCGGCTTTACCAGCGGTGGAAGCTTGCAACTAGGTAGTGTTTGTAGCCATCAGCTCAAGGAAAACTTTGGTACCTTCAGCTTCTAGAGTCGACCACCATTAGCGGCGGAAACTGAAAGAAACCGCAACAGCAGAGGTGGTGGTTTTGTGAGCTTCAAGGCTTTAATTGAGGGTCGAATTGGCAGCAAAACTCAAAATTGATGTGGACATTGGATTGTTGGAGCTGAGACACTTCGAATGGTGGTGTTGTTGACTATCTCCAGTGGCAGTGGACGGCAGCGTAGTGACAGAGCTGGGATAGTATCTTCAGCTCGTTGCGACGATCGTGGCAGTGTAATTGGTTTGAGATTTCAACATCTTGATACGAAAATTTGGGTGACGAAGAAGTGGGTCTCGCAGACCAGTAGATTGCTTATTATGGATTTCATTTTTTAAGGCTATAAGGTGAGGGTCTGCCAACCTGGAACTTCTTGTACTTATTTGTTATTGTGATAAACCCTTGTGAGGGTTCCTATTTCTATGATGTATTGTATCCTGATTGTTGAAATCTGTGATCTGCTTGACATCCTATTTGTTATCTGTTAACTGATTGGAATACCCCTATGAAGGTTATCTCTTGATATTGATTCTAAATCCTGTTTGTTTTGGCGCCCAGAACTCTCGTATGTCATCGATTACCATTCACCACTTGCTACTATCTTGTTATTTGTGCTGTCCTGTACGTTACTATTTGCCTTGCCAGCAATTCATTATTGATATGTTATATGTACGGAGATATGTTTGGGTCGAGTGTCGATCCTAGCAAAATGCTTAGATATATGGAACACGTCAGGGGCTATTCCCTGGGCACACTATTTAAAAAACCAGACTGGACCGGCCAATCAGACCGGTCGGACTGTCGATCGGCCATCGAACCGGTCCAATTTTCTAAAAATTGGAAAATTAAAAAAAATGCCCTTGTTAAAATTGTTCAGGACCGGTTGGTTAGACTAGTGAACCATTCACGGTTCAATTAAATTGGACCGTTTTTTCCATTTAATTTTTAATGAAATTAATTTAAAATTTTTTTTTTGTCTAAGTATAAAGTTTTAAGGCTAAGGTACACCTCACAAGCTATCTAACAGTCAAAAAAAGTTTTGATTTAGAGTTTAGGCTTTAGAATTAACTCACGCACTCTCAACTTTAAGCTTCAGACTTGAGATATTTAAATTGTTGTGATCATTTATAATATGAATTGTGAAATTTGGATTGTGATGTTAAACAATATCATTTAAACTCTTTATGTTTTATATTTTGGCATTTTATTAATTTTTAAGCAACATATAAAATATAAATATATATATTTCATAATTATGATGTCATGGTTCAATTGCGGTTCAATTACAATCTGACTAATGGTTAAACCAGTGAACCGTAAATCAGTAAGTTTTTCAGTTCAATGAATGATCCGATTTTTTGAACACTGCTTGGGCATCAACATCTGTCATGGAATGCCTGGATACATGAGATACATCATGAGCTATTCCTTGGGTATCCGCAATACTGCTAGGGGCTATTCCCTAGGTATCAACGATGAGCCAGGGGCTATTCCCTGGGCATCAACATCTGTCATGCACCAAGCTGTTACACTTGGGTAAGTTTAGACTAATTGACCTACTGACTGACTGACTAATTGATTGTCTAACTGATTGTTTTACTGACTAACTGATTGAGATAAGTTGCTTCCAGCTGTTGAGCTCGGGATGTGCCGTTATGTTGTTCCCAATTGTTATGCTCGGGATGTGCTGATATGATTGACCGACTTATTGATTGATATGACTGACCGACTGATTGATTGATTGATTGACCGACCGACTAACTAACAGACTATCTAACTAATTGACTGATCGTTTGACTGATTAATTGACTAGCGGACTGACTGGTATAAGGAGAATCTGATATGCCTGTCTTGTTCTGACTTATTGGACAACATATGTTACTCAGGATTGTTTTATTTCGAATGTATTCCAATTGTTTGTAATTTGCTCATGGAGCAACAAGGATGGTGTAGTTTCTTGGTCTAGATCGGGTTGCTATCCAGGCTAGATGAGCTATCTGCATTTCCCCTTGAACTGATTCGATTGAGATGGATCATTCTTCCCGAATTGATCCGATTGAGAGATCCCGGGCCATTCGAGCCGACATTCACAACTCCTGAGCTAGTACCTACTAATAACCTTGAATTCGTTAATGCCTATATTTTCTTACGTTCATGATCCGATTGCATTGTCTATTAAAGTATAATCTGTTGAATTGTTTCCTCTTCAGCAGAGCCCTTATAATCTATTACTGATTGTTATCCCTCACTAAGTCCTTTGGACTTACCCCTAGTATTTCATTGATTTTCTCAAATAGGAATAGGTGATGAACTTGAACTATAGGCTTGGATCGGCAATCAAATTTTGTAATAGAAAAACATTTGTATATGCTTATGGGTACTCTTGGACATTTTGTATACCCCAGAGATGTTCTAAAATGTTAGGTTTGAATTTAACATATGCAAGGTGTATATGTATTATGTTAAATATTATGGGATCAATTATGGTTGTATAAAATACTTTTGTTGAGGTTTGCTTAAGATGAAATCTACTGCTACTTCTGATAATAGAACATGTGTTTGTAACAGTTTATGGGTTTAATTGTAAGTTAAGTTTTAAATTCAGTAATATGTGATATGATAGGATGAAATTAAGGTTTGTGGTATATATGGAATATTGAATGCTATCGAATCAGTTAATGCATGTAAATTGTATTTTTGCTGAGGATTGTTTAGGTTGAAGCTCGTTGCTCTCTGATAAGTTTGGAAAAAATGCCGTGGAATCTTTTGGTTAGGTGACGAAGAAGTGGGTCCTGCTGACCAGTAGATTGCTTATTATGGGTTGCTTTTTCTGAGACTATAGAGGTGAGGGTTTGCCAATCTGGCACTTGAATACAAATATCTGTTATTGTGATAAACCCCTGTGAGGGTTCCTGTTTCTATACTGTACTACATCGTGTTTGTTGAAATCTGTGAACTGCTTGAGATCTCGCTTGTTATCTGTTATTTAATATGTACACCCCTGTGAGGGTTATTGCTTGATATTGATTTTGATTCTTGTCTGTTATGGCGCCCAGAACTCTTGCTTGTTGTCTGTATCGCTCTGTTGCCTGTTACTATCTTTTTACATGTTACCGTTCTAAATTGTTGTTCGTTGCCTTACCGGCATACTTGTTTATCCATACATCGTTATGTGGCCATGTTGGCTTATTTGAATCTATTAACTGTTATTGTTTCGCTTTGTCGGCAAACTATTAATTGATACTTATTATATGAATGGAGAATTGTTGGGCCGAGTGCTAATCCTAGCGAAATGCTTGGATAACTGGGACTCGCCAAGCAGCCTGCTTGGGTGTCAGCGATACGTTAAGCAGTCCGCATAGGTATCCGTGATGCTCTAGGAATCTCCCCCTAGGCATCAGCAATGCACCATACGTACCGTATGGGCATCTGCCATGTACCAAGCTGTCAGGCTTTGACAAGATTGACTGAATAATTGGAATAAGTTGATCCCAGCTGTTGAGCTTGGGACATGCCATTAACTTGTTCCCAACTGTTATGCTCGGGACATACTAATATGTCTGACTGATTGATTGATTGACTGATTGACTAATTGACTGACAGGCTGATCGATTTCTGACTAACATCTGACCGACCGACTGACTGACTGACCGACTGACCGACTGACTGATTGATTGATTGATTGATTGACTAATTAGCTGGCTGGAATAAGGAGAATCGGATATGAATGTCATGTTATGATCTGTTGGACTGCATATGTTACTTGGGTTTGCTTGACTTTGATTGTATTTTGATTGTTTGTATTTTGCTCATGGAGCAACAAGGATGGTGTAGTTCTTAGTCTAGATCGAGCTGTTGTCCGGGCCGAACGAGCCATATGCATTTCCTCCCGAACTAATTCGGTTGAGACAGACCATTCCCATCGAACTGATTAGGTTGAGACGATCCCGGGCCGTTTGAGCCAATAGTCAAAACTCCCGAGCTAATACCTACTAATAACCTTGAAATTTGTTAATGTCTGTGACTGTATCCCAATTTTCTGAAATCTGATACGTCTATAATCTAATCCTGACTGTAATCTCTTGTTATGTTCCTGTTCTGACTGTTAATTGCTATTCTGTTGAGCTGATTCTTCCTTGGCAAAACCCTACTGTTTAATATTAGAATTATCCCTCACTAAGTCCTTTGGACTTACCCTCCTGTATTTCATTGATTTTCTCATACAGGAATAGGTGATGAAGACGAACTTCAGGCTTGGATTGGAGTATACATGTTTTGTAATATAACAGGTGTTTATATCTATATATGGGATCACTCGTATGTTAAGTTTTAAACTTAGAGATACTGTGATATGTCAGATTTGAACTTAAGGTTTGTAGTATGTATGAAACGATGAATGATGAGATTTGTCATGTATGTAAATGACACTTTTGTTAAGATTTGCTTAAGATTGAATCCATTGCTGTCTCTGATAAATTTTGAAAAATTTTTCTGATTGGCCTAATGCTTGTATTGTGGGTTAAGATTTAAGTCAGAATCGGAGTGGCATCTCAGCTTATGCGCTATTCTGAGAGGGGGTGCTACATTCTAAGAGGAAAATAGGAATGATAAATTCAAGACAAAGAGAGAGAGTGTGTGTGTGTATATATGAAATTTGAGTCTATGACTTACATGTCCGTACTATATCTATTGTCTATGTGAAAATATCATAGACTTCCTAAAATACTGAAAAGTACCAACCTTCGGATTCTTTAATTAAAAAAAAAGAAAGAAAGTAAGAAAGAAAGATAGAAAAGGTACCCATCTTTGGGACTGAGAAAAGTAAAATGACTTTAAGTTAATGTTATAGACATGATAGCATCTTTATCAATAATTGTTTGATTAATATATATTATCTAACTCATCTCTACTTGTCCTCGTGAAGGCATTATTTTCAAGTTAAAGATGCGTTTTCTGGGGAGGTACATCTATTCAACCTTAGTTATCTATATTCTTACATATATATATATATATATATATATATTGGGGCGTTTCATCACAACTGAGTTGAACATTGACTCACCACTCAATTTTTAGAGTTTCGAGTTTATCTTTTGAAGTTGTAAAAATAACTTTTACTAAGCACATATATAAATTAAAATCAATTAAATTATTTGTTCTGAGCATACATATTAATTACACCAAGAAAAATGTGTATTAAATTACACCAAGAAAGTTCTGAAGTGATCTATAGCTGCTCTAAGCCTCTTCTGGTGTCATGTTATGAACGACAAAGGTGGGACTTCTACACAAAATATGAATGGACTTCTATTCAAAACATGGCACCAGAAGATATATTAAATATAAATAATTTAAAAAATTACATGTGCATTTAAAATTATAAGTCCTGGAGGAGATAATTTTTTAATTAAAATATAAAAGCAGTTCAAGAATGTATATTTCAATTGAAAATAATATGTGGTTATATATCTAAAATACAAAAAGATTATTGGACATGAAAATTTTAGTTTATTTATTTCGTCATAATTTAAATTATCAGCTACTTTTTTTAGATCAATTTTAAATTTTTCTTGGAATAAATATGTATAGTTAAAGTAAAAAAATAAAAATATGTAACTTTTTTTGGTGAAAAACTAACCTTAATATTTTTGCTTAATTAAATTGTTCAACTTAATTTAAATATACACTTATATAGATAGTTTCAAGGTGTCTAACAACTTTTTGTATCTTTTTTCATCACGCCATGCATGACACAAACGATGATTATAAATTGTTAAACTATTCAAAGTTTAATATTAAAAAACAGAACATACACACATACATAAATAGATATTTTATTTAATAATGAATTTTAAGTTTCTAAATATATACGGAAAGTATTAAAAATTAATATATATATATTATTTAATCTATTGATAGATAAATATTATATATAAAAGTATTATAAATATAATTAAATATTTAGTTAATTGAAGTATACATACTAAGTATAATAAAGTAAATTCCACATTAAAAAAATCACACTTAAGTAATTGAAATATTAATATTATTTTATCAAATCTAAGTAAGTAAATCCCATATGAATACATAATTTTTTTCATTCATTTGACAGAAAAATTGGATTAATTTCAACTACTTAGAAAAATTATATATTTCAAAAAGTTCTACTATTTTAGGCACAATATTCAAATATAAAGCACACACAAATAATATTTTGTTTATACAGAAAAATTGAAAAAAATAATATAAAAAATAGTAAAATACAAACGCATTAACCAAACACATTTTGAATTTCAAATTGAGGTAAAATGAAATAATAAATCTATGATTATGGATATTTTGAACTTTTATGATGAAATAAAAATCTATCATTATGCATATTTAAAATTATTCATTAGATAAAAATTAATGTTGCAATTCTCAATAAGTTCAACACGAGTTTTAATTACATCCGATAACTTAAATATTCTATTAAAATAAAATTAAAAAATAAATTAATAACTAATGATAATTTTTTAATTTAACCAAAAATTTAAAATTTTAAAAATTCAAAATTTAGTCAAAATTATATAATTATGATCAAACATCATCGTACTATATAAAATAGTATATATATATCATACGATTTGAGGACCGGGTGTATTTGGAGTAACAGATTTTAATATAGGGAATTTTTTTTTTTTTTTTGAATTAAGATTTGGTTTCCACTGATTATTGGCTATCAGTTATTTCTTGCCTACTTTTATATGTGGTAGTTATTTCCACTAATTTTTATGCTGGGACAATCTGTCTACTTCTTAGCCATAATAAAGTTCTATTCCTAGTCAGTATGAAAGCTTAGTTTAAATTATAATGCAGCAAATTGCAAATTGCAATTTTCTGTCACCATTGCGACAGGCTGGCTATGTTTAAAAAATGTTTGAGGTAATGTGGAACCAAGGTGGCTCTATCATTAGAGGCCTGCTATATGTATTTTCCCTTTTATATTTTAGACCTTAAAAAATATATAAGTCCTACATTTGTATTATAATTTAAGCCTTTAATTTAAAAGTCCCAAATATATAATTTTTTAGGGATAAATATGCTTAAGAAAAAAGTATAAGAACTTTAATTTAAAGGTTTTGTTTCTAAAGTTGTAATACTTAATTAGTTGATTATAATTGATAAAAAATTTTAATTTTAATTTTATTACTTCTGGTTCATCCTAAATCTCCTCTATCTTAGAAATTTTTAGTGTTTTACTTTTCAAAATCCTATCCTTACTTTTTAATACTAATCACTTAATATCTTTCCACCTTTTCAATGCTAATAATTAAATAACGTTTCAAAATAATCAAATAACCTTAACTTTGATTCTCTTTGACTAGAAATTAAGTTCTTATTTTATTAAAAAGTTTTGTTTTTTTATTTTTATTTTTTATTTATGGATCATGAAATGCTTACCAAAAGACATGTTTATCAGAAATTTACTTCTTTTTTTTTTTTGTAGAACTTAAATTTTTATTGAATATATTAAATGCATCATTTTCATATTTAGCCTTATGCCTCCAATTTTGTTGAGATGGCCCCGGTAAAACTATTAATGTCAATGTTTAGTTGTAGCCAGGTAGTTGAGTGGTTAATTGATCCAGTAGCATTGCCCTCGCACTTGTATATGTGAGTTCAACAGTTCAAATCCTAATGAATCCTTGTTGTACATTAATGTATAAATTAAGGAAAAAAAAAAAAAGCTTAATTGTAAGTAGCATCTTTCATTTTCTTATTAAGGTTTATTTGGATATGGTGTACTTGTAAATATTTAGCAACTTGCAATTTCTTAATTATATAGTCTAAATTATTCTACTTTTCATTATCAGTTGGTAAAACGTTCTAAAAGTCCACAGTAAATTAAAAAACTATTGGTTGGTCATATTTTCATTTTTAGCATTTTCAAATTTTAAAAAGGTAGTTAGAGAAAATGAGTTGAAAATGAGTTTGTATGTGAATAGCTTATTGAAAAAATAATGATTATATAGAGTTTAGTAGGTTGTGGTTAAGAAATAGTAATAATAAAATAGAGAAAGAAAATATATAGGTTATTGGGAAAATATATAATGAGTTGGGGGATGAGTTTAGTGATAAAATGAGTTGGAATCTTGATGAAAATTGTGATAGTTATAAATAATTCATTATCAAATAGTAAAAAAAGGATGAAAATGAATTCGAAAACATAAACAAACATACATGCACATATTTGTTTATATTCAACACGTTGATACATCAAACCATAATAATGCAGTATTATATGTATATACTATTCATCTTCTACGTATGTATTCATCTAGTACTATTCCAATGATATATATAGATATATATTCTTGTTAGTCTTGATTGATTAAATATAGGCTCTAACCACTGAGAATTTGGAGTCATCTGTCGTCCAAATTAAATATATAGTTTCACATCCTCACTCTCTCTGCAATACAGAAACAAATTAAGAGAAATCTATCCATCAATCTATCTATCTATCAACCCATCCATCCATATATCAACCGGTCTATCGTCTATCCCAGATTGATGGCGGATGCTGCAGTGACGTTCCTGCTGGAAAATGTGACGCAGATACTGCAATCGTATGTGAACCTGATGGCTGAGGCAAAAAATGAGTTGGAGCAGTTGGAGGAAGAAATTAAATCATTGCAGGCCTTCCTTCGGGAGGCGGCCAAGAAGCCAAAAAAGGAGGAACAATTGAGAGAATGGGAGAGGCAGATCAGGGAGGCTGTTTACGATGCCGAAGACACCATTGACTCTTGTTTGACGCAGGACGCAGCAGAAAAGGGCAAGCGTAGGCCGCGTGTCTTAGGCGGTGCAAAGCGTATAAGTCTGGCAAAACAAGTCAAGAAAGTTCGAGAACAAAAGGTGAAACCCAAGTTCGAGGAGGCCAAGATGAAATTCGCTAATATGCAAATTGGTGACGGATCTGGCACAAGCGTTGGGCAATCTTCGACCAGAGTGAAAAAGGTAAAAAATTTAGATTGTCGCTTAATATTTTTAATTATCATGGTTCCAAATAGGTCGAGATTAGAAAAACATTTAAAATTAGTGGTAAAATATATTTGATAATTATGTAAAAATTACAGCTAATGACATATATATATATATGTTATTATAATAATTTTATTTTATCACTAACTATATATATTTATTAGCAAAAGTAAGTTTTGTTTTACCATAATTAATATAGTTTAACAGTCATGAAATTAATAGATAGTGCTTTCAGTTGTTAGTGATAATAAAAATTATTACTGTATATGATCTTTGACAATATTTTTGTTATCATTATAGTACAATGCAGTCACAGCCTTTTGGATACACAGAATTTAATTCATCTGAAAAAATTACTTCCAACCCCAAGGAATATTTAAAATAATTAGAGCATGACATGCTTAAATTATAGTGTAAGGGGGCTGGGGCTGAATTTGGGTGGTGGGGATGGAGGTGGCCTTACCTCGTGCTCTAGGATGCTATGGAAGGCATAGTGGATCTACCTACAATGATTGAAAAATACTAATCAACATATGCAATGCTATTATATTAATAAATAAATACAATTTGCAATTAAAATAATCAACAACGACAATATATTTTAGTATGACATGAAAATATAATGAAATGTCTAATTACCAACAATGCAATTCATTCTAAATAAGTGTTAGTATATTCATGAGATCCTTCTTCTTCATCAGATTCATCTTCATCATCGCTAAGTTCCACCTTCTCATTCGTCATTATCATTCTCACTACAAAAAGCGTCAACCTTATGTATATAACCAACATTGTCTAAATGATGTATATGATCAAGAAACTGATGCATATGATCTGTCAAGGGTTCCACAAGCTCATCAAAAATTTTGGTGACAATGTCTGATACCATATCATGGCTGCCACGGCCAGCCGGGTGCTTGGGGAGGCGGGGGCGGCGGTAGGGGGCCTGGGGCCAGGGTGGTCCGACGGTAGGGGTGGAGAGTGTTCAGATGACAGATATATGTATATGTATATATATATGTATGTACATATGTATATATAATATATATATATTTATATAAACATAAATATATGTGTATATATATGTGTGTGCATAATAAATATTATATATTTATGAAAATATTTATTTATATAAGTATGTGTGCATAGTATATGTGTGTGTATATATATGTGTATGTATATATGTATGTATAATATATATTTATATAAATATATGTGTATATATATTCTAAGTACGCAAAAGACTTCTTCCAACAAGATAAAAAAAGGCCACGTCAGCTAAAAATTTGCCACCTAAGTAAAAATTCCCAAATTCAACAAAATCCGGCATGCCATGTTAGATTTTTCGGTCAATTTTTTCAATTACGGCGACAATAGGACTAAATCTTCCAATTTCTTTATACTTATAGACTAACTTTTTAATTATAGGAAATATAGGATAAAATTAAAAATTAGTAAACTTATAGAACGAAAAAATTAATTTTCCCTTTGGTGGTACTTTTTATTACATTGCAAATTAAATAGGGACATTTAATTGAATATGTCAAGATAAATGTATTTCAAAAACATTTATATTCACATTAAATTCTTGGAAACAGATGATTGTAGGTTCGAGTCTCACATTAGGGGAATGGAGGCAAATTAGCCTGCTATGTAAAATAATCTTGTGGCATTTAACATGCCATTGATCTATATTATTTGGTGGCATGTTAACATGTTATTTAAAGAATTTTTTGGTAATATTTTAATATATCATTTACGGTATTTTTTTGTAGCATGTTAGTATGCCATTGAAAGAAATCTTTCTTAGTATTTTAATGTCATTTATGGTATTTTTATGGCATATTATCTTGTCATTTAAGAAATTTTTATGGCATGTTAAATGTTATTATACATGCAATTTGTATGACGTGTTAGCATGCCATTTTTTTGAAAAAAAAAAAAACAAAAAATTGTGGGATTCTAATGTATCATTTAATGCATTTTTTATGACATTTTTTAACATGTCATTTAATGCATTTCTTGTTGCATTTTATGAAGGCCACAAAAAGGGTATCATAGTGGCACATATATCTTTAGCTACATAATGGCACTTTTATAAAATGGCATCATATGTAAAATGTCACTATAGAACTATGTATGTGGCATTTTTTAATACTTTTGAGGTAAAAATTTTGTTATACAGTGTTTTTTAATTAACTCTTGTGAAAAACTCTAAACGTAATCATGAAACTAAACTCAAAATTTTGCGTGAAGAAGGTACGATATATAGAATAAGTGCTATTGCACTTACATGAACTATTTACATTAAAAAGTTGGGGTTTTTTACGGTCATATATCCATGATTCTGACTTGTTATCATGGACTCATTTTCTAACTGTTCATATCAGCTTAATTTGATTTTCACCTTCGAACCATTATGAAGTAAAGAACTATGGTTCTTTCATGGCTCTTACAAAGAACCATGTTCTTTTAAAATTAAATTATGAAAAATAAAATAAAAATCATTACTGTTCTAATACTCAATGACCAAATTAACCTTATTAATTTTAAGAAATTAAAAACTCTCTTTTCCTAATAGTAAACCCTAATAGACAAATTCAATCAAAAGAAAATTAGAGAAAATAAACCCTAAGCGACGAATTCAATTTTCAAACTCAAACGAATTCCCTAAATAATTAAGAAAATCAAAAAGAACTTCAATTCCCTAAAATAAGTTAATCGAATTCGAACATCCTTGTTGTGCTGCCATTCTCTGTTCTCTTCTTTCTCAATTTCCACGCCCAATTAATCCCCAATTTTTATTTTTTAACTTAAAAACAAAAACTCACACGATCCATAAGCTTCAATTCAAGCTTATGGATCTTCTTCTTTTTTGCTTGCTGTTTTAAGATTTTCTAAGTTGGTGAACCCTTTTGATATTTAAATGGCTCTTGGATAATTGTAACTTGTGCTTTATATTTTTCACGCTTTGCTTTCTCCATTGTTTTATTTCTCACTAAAATCTAAGGTAGTCCAAACATGCTCTCCCTAGAAAACCATATTGAACGAAAGATTGTGTATTACTTACTCTCTGCAAGATTAATTGTTTGTTTGTAATGGGTAATGTCATATGTGGGGTTGCCTCTAAGTAACTAAAATCTTGGGTCTACTGGGTTGCAAAATCTGTTTATGTTTGTGGCTGGTTGTTTGCACCCTAACAGTGAATTAAGAAAATAAGAAAATCTCCTCTGCTTGTATATTTACTGGCATCCTGATCAAGGAATAATATGAACGTGTTTATGGCTTGGATTGTCACTTGTTAAATTAATATTCAGCAAGATTAAAATTAATTAATTGAATTGAAGCTTATGGATCGTGTGTGTGTGTGTGTGTGTTTGTTTTTAAGTTAAAAAATAAACACTGGGGATTAATTGGGCGTGGAAATTGAGAAAGAAGAGAATAGAGAATGACAGCACAACAAGGATGATCGAATTCGATTAACTAAATTTAGGGAATTGAAGATCTTTTTGATTTTCTTAATTATTTAGATAATTTGTCTGAGTTTAAAGATTGAATTTGTTGCTTAGGGCTAGTTTGGTTCGATTTTTAAGTTATCTCATGATTATTTATCATGAGATAATTTGTGTGATTATTTATCATTGCGCAATAGTTTGATTTGCATGATTATTTTTATATGGGTCCACATGATTGTTAATTGTTGTGTTTCGTTCAACATTAAAACATCTTGATTACATATAATAAATTATCTTTTTGTCCCTTACTCAAATATAAAATCCATAATGTCTAAAATTAAAAGGTAAATAGATAATTTCAACACAAGTAGGCCTATGGATAAATAATCCCATGGGGGTGGTAGGTTAATTTATTATGAAATTACACGTATAAGCACGGGCTTTTAGTATTCATGCAGGCTTAAGTGTTTATTATTACTCCAACAAGACAAATGATAAAATAGGATAAAAATATTTTATCCCACCTTATCATACCAACCAAACTAACCCTTAGGGTTTATTTTATCTGATTTTCTTCTGATTGAATTTGTCTATTAGGGTTTAATGTTAGGAAAAGAGAGTTTTTAATTTCTTAAAATTAATAAGGTTAATTTGGTCATCAAGTATTAGAAGGGTAATGATTTTTATTTTATTTTTCATAATTTAATTTTAAAAGAAGATAGTTCTATATAAAAACCATAGTTCTTTATTTGATAATGGTTCGAATGTGATGATCAAGTCAAATGGATATGAACGACTAAAAAATGGGTACATGATGATAAGTTAGAATCATGGGTATAGAACCCTAAAAAACCCCTAAAAAGTTACATGTGGCAATAAATGTTTAACTTATTTAAAATTTGATGGTATTTGGATACATGAAAACCGGGCGTGAAACGTAATTCCCTTTGAACCATGCTGCTTGCACCTTACGTATTCATTATTTCTTCAATCTGGATTAATAAATGTACATGCTTGGTTGAATCTAAATATCTTATGTATTCCAAATCAAATGAGCCGGCAGGAAAACAAATAGTTAATGGATAAATGTAAATTAAATAAATGTTTGATTGATATATAGATCATTAATTTTCTATTTTTGGTATTAATTTTGTTCTCTTATAACATAACCTTTTTATTCTAATAATCAACAGTGCAGTTGTTTATAATCTTATCATTTGCATTATTTTCCACATGCAGGATCAGTTTATCAGGCAATTAGAAAATATAGTTGGACTCGGAGATCAAGAAGAGATTATAATTAACTATCTCAAGGAACCAAAGGAGGAACTTGATGTTATCTCCATCATTGGTATGCCTGGCCTGGGGAAGACAACAATGGCATGGAAGATCTATCAAAATCCGAATATCCAACGTGAATTCCCCACTCGCATTTGGGTTAATGTTTCCCAAGAGTTTACCACAAGGGATTTGTTTCAAAACATTTTGAAAGAATTCACCAGCGAAGACATATCTAGAATGACTGATCAGGAGCTGGCTGACAAAGTCCGGGACTGGCTGGACAACAGAAGGTTCTTGTTAGTCCTGGATGACGTGTGGACCGTTGACGCCTGGAATGCTATCAAAAATGTGTTGCCAAAGAGCAATAGGATGGGTAAAGTCCTGATTACAAGTCGTGACAGGAAAGTCGGCACGCATGCCAACGTTGCTAGAGCACCACACGCTCTGCGTTTCCTAGAGCCAGACGAGAGCTGGGAACTCCTCCAGTTAGAAGTATTTGGAAATAGCGAAGACTGCCCTGAAGAATTGAGAGTTATAGGGGAAGATATAGCCAGGCAATGTGATGGACTGCCACTTGCAATAGTGGTTATAGGAGGAATTCTTCTAGACCAATTGTCAGCTACAGAGGAAATTATTGCAATTCAAAATGCCTGGAAAAATGTGTCTGAAAACGTGAGCACGTATGTTAAAGATGACAAGGAGCAGCGCATATCGGATATTGTAGCATTGAGTTACCATAAATTGCCTGATGACTTGAGGGATTGTTTTCTCTATCATGGGGTGTTTCCAGAAGATTATGAGATCCCGGCCTGGACATTGACGCGCTTGTGGATCGCTGAGGGATTCATACAGCATGAGGGAAAGAGCCCGGAGGAAACTGCTGAGGAGAATTTGCAGGACCTTATCAACAGGAACTTAGTTATGGTTGATAAAACAAATCACATGGGCGAAGTTAAAACATGCCGTGTTCATGATGTGATACGTGAATTCTGCAATGCCAAAGCTGGAATCTCGGAGCAGAATTTGTTCCGGGAGGTAAAAAAGTCCAAGGATGGAGTTTTTGAGCCTTCGGTTACCGACATACAAAGGTATCGTCGTCTTTGTATCCATTTCCATCTCCCCGAATTCCTCTCCAAATGCCTCTCTGAAAAACAAAGCGACCAGCGCGTCCGTTCTTTCTTATGTTTCTACAAGGATACCATCCTCTTGGATCCAAAACACATTAAAACTATCCCTGATACCTTCAATTTGCTCAGGGTTTTGGATTCCAAATCCATCAAATTCAATGAATTTCCCATAAAGGTTACCAAACTTATTCATTTGAGGTACATCACTCTGTCTTGTGATGATCTCAAAGATCTTCCTGATGCCGTCACTGAGCTATGGAACCTAAAAACTCTTGTAGTCGACACAACGTCCCGTATCCTTGAAATCAAAGCAAGTATATGGAAGATGGTTCAGCTGAGGCATCTAAAGACAAAAGCAGAGATTAAGCTTCGGGCTGTACAAGGGGAAGGTAAAGGCTGTGAGAACCTTCTAACACTGAGCAGATTATCACCTGAGTGTTGCACGGAGAAGATGTTTGATAGGGCCCCTAACCTAAAGAGATTGGGAATACGTGGGCGCCTGGCCGATCTTTCTGAATCCAAGTCATTGCAAAAATTGGATCATCTTGAAAACTTGAAGCTAGTAAATGATTTATTTTATGGATCAGCAGCTGAAGACCGGCTGCGTGGCCTTCCTCCCTGTTTCCCACCAAAAATCAAGAGGCTGACATTATCAGCTACATATTTGGATTGGAATCATATGTCTACGTTGGGAATGATTACTACTCTCCAGGTGCTCAAGTTGAAAAATAATGCGTTCACCGGAAAGTACTGGAAAGTTGCTGATGGTGGCTTTGGCTCTCTTCAATTCTTGCTCATTGCAAGCACAGACTTAGGCATATGGGAGGCATCAGATAATCACTTTCCTTATCTCAAGTGTCTTGTGCTTAAGAATTGTAGAAACCTCCATAAAATTCCATTGGGCTTGGCGAAAAGCCTCCTAACACTGGACATTGATGGTGTTTCCAAATCTGCAGTTGAGTCTGCCCGAAAAATTGAGGAGGAAAAGAAAAAGACCCAAGGACCAAAACAAGACAGATGGAGTGGATTCAAGCTCAAAATTGGTTCTGGATGTCAGTGATCAACAATTGATCAAGCTCAAAAGTGATACCTTATCAGGTAAGATTTTTTATTTTTGTCCTTTTGATATCATGACATTACATGCACGTTTTTCTCTTCAACATTTTTGTTGACATAGGATTTGTCATTCTAAATTGATCCTTGTAGGTGCATAATAAATATGATCTGATGCGAGAAAAATTGATATCGATCTGCTCTTCTCAATGCGCGCAGCAACCTTAATTTGCCTGTCGGCCCATTGTCTTCTTGCTTGCCTGAATAACTGCTGCAGTACTTCATTTTGTTCAAGAAGATCTTCAAAATGTTTGCATTTTATGTATGATAATTACTACTGTTTTATTTTCTCCTATTGCCTTCTCCCTATTGGACCTGTGAGTTTCTTTTGTGGTAATCGAACAAACTATTGTTCCAAGAATAATAATGATAATTTTCAATACTCCTCGGTGGATTCTTCTCGAGATTGCAATAATTGGCAAAATTTTCTCACCACTTGCTAAATCCCATCGGAATGATGCAATGTCATCCTTTAATATGAGTGTTCCAATTAAGTATATATATGTGTGTACTCAATAAACCTAGAACTGGAAATTTAGGCACCTATGCCATGGGCGTCTTGTGGGAGTTTTAATGTTTAAATTGCTACATATGTTATTGATAAGTGAAGAGAATCAAGACAAAAGCATGCCACTCTGACGGCTCAGTTGGAAACTTCTTTGCTCAATGCTAAAAGATCCAACTTCAAAATTTATGTATATGAAGAAATCCTGCTCTTAAAGCTACATTCGGTTCTGGGCTTCTTGAAAATTAATTTAACATTTTCACTTTCATAACAAATTAACTATCCTAGTTATATATATAACTAGTCGGATGATGCGCTGCACGGAATTAATTAAAATTTAATTTACAGTATCAGAAAAGAATTCTACTCCCAAATTCCTTTTTCTATATCCAGTACGCCCAAACAAGTTTTATGAGAGTTGAAGAACTGGAACTTTTGAATATGTTCATATTATTGCACTCAAATATATTAGTTGTATAGGAGAAGTGTAGTTAAAGACTCCTGAGTATGCTGTGAGAAGACTATTTAATATTGGTCAAATAGTTAGCCATATATTTTTTCTGATATTTGCTCTCCTACATAAAACTTTTGTGATATCTATGCGTTACTACCACAGGTGATATTATCTTCCTTCAAGAAAGACACGGAAGGCCTGCTTGTCTAAAGAGCTTTTTAGGGTAAGAATGATCGAAGTCTCTAGCATGCATGAGCATGACCTTAGATGATCAGCACAATAAGAAGTTCATAAACTTTAATATGGATATGGACATGAGTTTTATGTGGAATTGATCTTATAGTCCCTCTCTAATTCATTTGACCACTTTGTCATGAACAAGATCCAAATGGCCATTCTATAGCTTATTAATGGCATGTTAAAAATGTCACAAAAGATTTCTTTTAATGACATGTTAACCTGATTGCCCTTATATTTGAGACTCTAACAAGGCCCAACTCCTCTTTTTAAAACTTGAACATACAATCATCTCTTTGAGAGAGTGATTTTACCATCAAGCTATCCATCAATGTTCAATATATATAATTAAAAATATTAATTTATTTTTATACTTGAAAGTATATATATTTATTCAATTATCTATACTATTAACAAAGTACCAACCCTTCTTTTGGTGTGATCTCAAATGTTTACCTAAAACACCCTCACTTCTTTTATATAATGACTATCATTTACAGCTTAACTATTTTATGTCAATAATTACTATTTTTTCATAATGTTTTAATTATTGTATATAAAAAATATTATAGAATTTAGCACAAGCATTGTAATGCCCCACAATTTTATTTTGTATTTAATCGATTTATTTAACCTTGCTTTATTTTATTTATTATTTAAATTAAAAAATGTAATGCTTTAAAATTTCTTTTAAATTAATTAATAATTTTATCCTAAGTTATTTTATTTTCTCTTAGTCTCTCTTTTTTATTATATTAGTTAGAAATTATATATATATATATAGATAGATAATGAAATTTCTATTATTATTGTCTTAGTATATATTCCATATATTTTGGGAAAATATAAAAAAATTTAATTTTACTTGGATTAATGTTATAATGTACAAGGAGCGAATTTTTAATTCCTAGTTAATAATAATTATAAAAATTCCATTAGAGTTAAACTACTTCCCTCATATATATAGATATATATATATATTTCCTAGGATCTAAACCCTAATCTTATTAGACGAAAAAAGGAAAAAAAAAAAAGAAGAGAAAAATATATGTCAAACACACCATATTCTCTCTCTACCCTTTCCCCCCAATGCACTCATGCTCACTTTGAGTACCCCAACCCACCACGGCCGTAGCCCTGCCATCGTAGTCAAAACTCTTATGCAACTCTTCCCCCATTGTGTCATCACACCACCAACATGGTATCTTTTTCCTCTGGTCCAATTCGCACCAACGGATTCGAATTGGACATGTCCAAACCCGAGTTCCTGACATAAATCGAAGTCCTCAACCGTTGGGCTCGTCGAGTTAAACAACTCACCCAAATTTACCATGACCGCTATTGGGCATTAATGGAAGATCTCAAATCAAAGCACCGAGAGTCCTAATGGGAGTACAGGAAAAGCCTAACCAGAAAAGCTGATGAGAATTAATAATAAAAAAAAATGAATCGCGTTGCGGTGATTGCAGATTATGTTAGTCCTAGGATTTAAGGGGAAATAATAATAGAGATGTTACAAATAGATATGGAGCCCAGGGGTGTAGGGCCAAGGAAATGGCATATACGAGGTTTTGCCACATGCATATATGGACAGATGCCAAGCAGAAGCTCTATAAGGCTTGTAGTTTCCCCATTAAAAGTTCTACTACATGATTTGTGGGAAACCAATATTCAGATCAACAGTTCCTTCTTATTGCCCTCTGTACTTTCAAAAGGCTAAAAAGCATATGGCCCGTCCTCTAAAGACAGCACATCTCAACGTTTTCTCCACTAGTAAGCTTGCCCCTAAGTTCTATATCATAGTTTCAGAGTATGTCCACTAGATCCAAATCAATAGAAGAGTTGCACAGAAGGCAAATCTAAAACTTGCTGGGGTTTAGGAAGATAACAATTCTGGAAGCTTTTGTTCATGCAAATATGTACATTGTAACTTGTAATAAGTATTGATGATAATAATTATTGAGAACACGCGAAATGACCTTTGTGCCTCCAAACTTTAATCAAAATTACATAGATGGATAGGGTCTGCGTCTCTTCATTTGGGACGGGTCATGACCTAGATGAACCCAAACCCAACTTGACGCGGCTTATGATCTGTAATTTGAGCCATCCATCAATCAAGGACCCAAGGCTCAGCAATATGCCACTTCGACCTATACAAAAAAGTACAATTCGCCTCCTATAAAAGGCAAGGTAGACACAGTTTTAGGTCAAGTCACCATTATTCACTTCCATTTAAGCTCCTTTCCTTAACTCGAGCTCATTCGTTTACTTTAGTTTCACTAACTTAAGTAGCAGAGGGCCTTAGCTGAGGGTGATCTCAGCTAGCCTAACGTGTGCTCTTGTGATAAGGTCGGAGTTCTAAATACACTTGTGCGGTATCATGTCGAGGTCATTAGCCAGGGAACGTTGGAAATTCAGGTCAAGATCGTGATCTTAGAATCCAAGCCGCATCAGTTGGTGCCGTCTGTGGGAATTCTGACTTGATTCATTAGTGGCAATAGTACATTATTAGTGATGGACAGAACTCTGGGACAAACTATGGATATTCCTATCCCGAGATTTCCCATATCCCTATCGCCGCCGATATCACCTACCTCCCCAGCCCAGCCCATCGCCACCTCACAAGGCACTCAAATTGGAACGGGCCAGGGAACTCTGGCATAAGACCTCCTCGAAGCTCAGATAGTACAAAGTAGTAGGAATGACATGGAACAATTAGTTTTTGAGATGAGCCAACGACTCTGGGATGAACATGAGTGCAGAAGCCGAACGGAGGCGGTGGCACCCTTCCAAAAGGCCCCCGTGTTGGTGAACCGATCACTATTTCAGGAAAGGATGTCAGGTCCTTCACTAACCGAAGGGGTACAAGGTTTGAGGATCTCAAGGCGTGAGGAGACGGCGAATTTTGATAAGTTGGGAATAAGATAGCTAGAAGCCCACATCGCCCACCGAATGTTTACCAAAGGGAAAAAGGATCAAGATTGGAGTTGTTGACATTGAACAGGGACAACTCTGCATTCAAAGAATCCCAACCGTCACTCTCCATGGAGGAGGTTAATGAGATCAGTGAGTAGGAAGAGCAATTGAGCAGAAAGATAGATGAACTCAAGAAGAAAGGGACCTCAGCATTACAGAAAAAGAACTCGCCATTTTTCATTGAGATTTTAGCTGAGTTAGTGGCCTTGAACTTTCAGCTCCCAGACCTACCTAAGTACAATGGAAGCAAAGACCCATAGAAACATATAATAGCTTTTGAAAACATCATGAACTTGTACGGACAATCAGATGCCATGAACTCCAAGATCTTCGTAACAACGCTAAGTGGGAGAGCAGATGAATAGTTTATGAGATAGGTCCCAGGAATGATAGTATCATATGACCAGCTCATAAGGAAGTTCCTATACCAATTTGCTAGTAAGAAGAAGTCAAAGAGGTCCGCTACTTATTTGTTTACTATACGACAAAGAGAGGACGAAACCCTAAGAGGGATCGTGAATAGGTTTAACAATGAGATGCTGGAGGTGCAAGACCTGCACATCGATATGATCACTAGCATTCTCATCCATGGCCTCAAAAAATGACCCCTGGCTTCAGCTCTTGCTAGAGAGCCCCCAGAAGATATGGAGCAGTCAATGGAAGTAGCTCAGCATTATATTCATGAAGAAGAGATCAACGCCATGAAGGATCATGAGTGGTCCAAGAACACTCCTTGAAAATCTAAGAAAGATCAAGGACCTCCTATATCCCGGTCTGAAGAAGATCGCCATCGCTCTCCACCCAGGAAGTACAACCATTACACCCCACTCAACACTATAAGAGCACACGTGCTTATGGCCATTGAGGGATTAAAGATAATGCAATGGCCTCGAAAGATATAGGACACGCTGGCAAGATGGAACTCAAATAAGTATTGTCGTTTCCACAAAGACTAGGTTCATGACACGGAAGATTGCATTCAACTCAAAGATGAAGTGGAGAGACTCATTAGGCAGGGGTACATGAAGGAGTTCATTGCTAAGGAGTTTAGGTCCACAGGGCATGAACCCAAAGTGTAGCACCCCACTCAGGGTAACCCCGAAGCTGACACACTACACAGTTCAGTCTTATCTTGTCAAACTCATTTATAAAATAAAGCCCATAACAACAATTCAAAACCTATAAAAAATCATCAATAGTCATAAATCTTTAAGTACATGCCATAACCTATATTGAGACACAATTCACAATATTTACATATCAAAATCACAATTCAGACTTACATATCACAGCCACCGTAAGTTAAGAAAACCTCAAGTTCAAAAGAGATCTATGCACATACATATTATATTCATGGTACCATTATAAAACATATCTTCCACACCTTCAGCTCAAAATGTTGTCAATCCATCACCTATACCTATTTGAACTAATAAAATAGTGTGGGAGGTAAGCCTAAAGGACTTAGTGAGGGATAATAATAAAGATACACAGTAGAGATTTATCGAGGAAACATCAACTCAACAGGTCATAATTTATAGTTAGACAGAAACATATCAGAAAACAAGCAGTAACAATTTAGCAATCAGGAAACTCTCCTGTCTTATTGCTCCATGAACAGATTGCAGGCAGTCAGGAAACAGTCAGATAAAGCAAACCTGAAGTATATGCATTTCAACATAATATAACCAGACATGTATATCATATTCTCCTTATACCAAACAGTCATTCAGTATTGTCAAAGCATGGCAGCTTAGCATATGGTTGTGCGCATACGGACCGTATGGCATATAGTGATGCCCAGGGGGAAATTCTTAGCACAATGCCCAATACCCAGGGAGAAATCCCTAGTGTACCATTGATAACAAGGGGGAAATCCCTTGCATATTCCATACACTATGATGCCCAGGGAAAAATTCCTAGCACAATGATGATACCCAGGGGAAATCCCTAGCGTACCAGTCAAGCCCTTAGCCATTCAGTCCCCCGTTCAATAATAGGTTAATAACAGTTTGCAGATGCCCAGGGAGAAATCCCTAGCACATCGTTGACACCAAATAAATGATTATGCAGGAAAGGCAAACAATAACAGTTTACATAGCAAAATAGACAAATAGCAGACCAGTTGGATAACAAGACAGTCGGATATCATAACAGTACATATAACAAATAGTCAGATATCATAACATATAGATAAAAGTTATGGGTGCCAGAACAAACAGGAAGCTGAATCATAACAAAAAGTAACCCTCACGGGGGTATCTGGATCAAATAACAAAATATCAAAGATCTCAACAGATCATGGATTTCAATAACACAGTACAATTAGTACAGAAACAGTAACCCTCACAAGGGTTTATCACAAATACCGAAGATTGTAAGAAAGCACCAGATTGGCAGACCCTCACCTCCAAAATCCCAAAAAGAAGTTGTCTCCACCTACTGCTCTGTAGGACCCACGTCGTCGTTACCTAACCAAAATAATATTTTCACAGCCAAAATCCATATTCAACTCTAATAATCCAACTAAACTATTAATAGTCTAAACTCACAAGTTAATCGATATAACAATTTTAGGACTTAAACGATACTATTGGCCCAAATAACTAATAAAGTCGTTATTGCTAAAGTAATCCCAGTTTTCATATCATTTTAATAATGGAACATATACTAATCCTCAATTACTTAATCATTCTCATAATATTGTCCTAAAATCATAATAATTGCTTAATTCTTCAAAATTAGCTCCATCGAATGTTACTTATATCTTAAATCCACAAATTAGGGTTTAATAAATTAATAAACTCATTTAGTCCATATTTAGGCTATAAAGAGACAAAGCCAGGCCCACTAACTACACAATACTCCAAGCATGGGGAAATACATATCAATCGTATATGTAAATCCTTCATTATCACATAATATAAGGTCTAACAAAATAACGGTACAATTTGCATATATATATATATATAATATATATACACACATATAACAAAAAACCCTTCTCCAGTCCTTTACCAAAATCTGCTCAATGAGATCTTAGATTCACGAACCAATTATGTGGTTGCATTTGTCGAGTCAAGGGAAAGAAACTGTCTTCCCGCGGCCGCTGCACCACCATCCATCGTCGCTTGCTACTGCCGAAAAAGACCAAACTTACCACAAATTTGTTCCTCCCAACCTCCTGAATCCAAAACTATAACTAGTTTCAAGTTTTACAGCCAAAAGCTACGCCAAAACTCACCTAAAAGTCACAGCTACCAAACCCGCTACCGTCTCTGACCACCTCTGTTCTACCATTGCCGCTGCGCCTCACCTTTGGGTAAATGTACCACGATGACCATCGAGTTGAGGGCTTTTGTTTGCACCGCCTAGAACTTACCTCCATCGTTGGTACACCGCATTCTGTCAACCTTGTCACGGCCAAGCTTCAAGCTTCAAAATTCAATGTTTTTGCCGTTCAAACACCATACATGTGACATCATCGGGGTTTAGGTGAGGAGGAGAAGAAGGAAAATAGTTTGGTTGAAGAAAATTTAGCTTGCCAGAAGAGATCACCGACGATGGTTAAGGGGAGTTGTGGGAAGATAAATAAAGGAAATAGAGAGGACAATGAAAATTCCAATTATATATAGGCTATGTTAGAAATATTCTAATTTAGCCCCATTTTAGTCTGGTTAGTGCAATTAGATCCCCCCTAATTAAATAAAAATACAACTTAACCCTGGTTGACTTAAGTTTTCAAATTTAGTTCAATCATATTTTTTGAAAATTACTAATTGACCCCATAACTTTCCAAATTATTTAAATTAAGTAAAATTTCATAAATAAAATAAATAATTAACATAAATCATGAAATAAATAGGGTTGTTACACGAAGGGGAGCATGGGAAGAAAAGGAACTGATCCCGAACCCGGAGTAAGTCCTGCAGTAGGGAGAAGAAGGGTAAGGAGGTAGCAGATGACCCCGAGAGGGACAATTTACCCCGACGTGGAGTCATATATATGATAGCAGGAGGTCCCACATTGGGAGATTCCTATAGTGCAAGAAAGAAACACGTCAGATCCATCAAGAACTAGGTAAACCAGGAAAAAATGAACACCGTGATGAATATTGCTGCTAGCCCATTATTACTTTTGATGGCAGGGACTCCCAAGGGGTCATTGGACCCCAAAATGACCCCACGGTCATCACTATGGGCATAGCCGATTTCTTTGTGCATAAGGTCTTGGTAGATAATAGGAGCTCTATGGATATAATATTTTTGGAGTTCTTAAAGAAGATGGAGCTCACGCTCACGAGAATTTTGCCAGTTTACACACCCTTAATGGGATTTGGAGGAGCCAAAGTTACGCCAATTGGAACTATCAACCTCCCAATCTACTTGGGAATGGAGCCTTATTGAAGAACCCATATGCTTAAATTCCTAGTGGTTGATGCCCCATTTATGTATAATATAGTCTTGGGGAGACCCGGCTTAAACCAGTTCCGAGCAGTGGTCTCAACTTTCTACCTCAAAATGAAGTTGCCGACGAGGAGGGAGGTTGGAGAAGTGATCTGTGACCAGAATAGGTAAGGGAATGCTACCACATGTCTCTAAAAAAGAGGCTCAAGATTGAGGGTTCGGGTTCAAGGTCAAAAGGTAAGAAAGCAGTCGTGACCTTTGTTGAAGATATTACAAACTTGCAACCCCGAGAGGAGAATAAGGAAATATGAGTGAAAGAGTGCATAATCAAGCCAACATGAGGGGTCAAGGAGGTTGAGCTAGTACTAGGAGACCCAAGTAAGATAACAAGGATTAGGACCCAAATGACCCAAGAACTGGAATTCTTAACCATTGAATTTTTGAGAAAAAAAGCTGACGTCTTCGCTTGGAAGCCCTCAGATTTTGAAGAGATAGATCCCAAGGTGGTGGTGCACAAGCTGAACATAGATCCATAGGTTAAACTTGTTCAACAGAAGAAAATGAACCATGGAGCGATGAAAAATCGAATAATAGAGGACGAAGTGAACAAACTTTTGGAGGCGGGTTATGTCGTCAAGATCCAGTTCACAAAATAGCTTTTGAATGTAGTGGTTGTGCCTAAGATGGAAGAAAAATAGAGGATGTGCACAAACTACTTAGACCTGAATAAGGCTTGCCTGAAGGACCCTTACCCTTTGCCTTGGATTAACGTACTAGTGGACTCTACAGCAAGATGTGTTTTCTTTATCATGATAGATACTTTTTAGGGATACCACCAAATTTTCATTGTTAAAAATGATCAAGACAAGATGAACTTCGTTACTGAAAGGTGGATCTTTTGTTATAATGTTATGCCATTTGGGTTGAACAATGCGGTTGCCACTTACCAAAGGTTGGTGAACAAGATGTTCAATAACAAGATCGGGGTAACTATAGAGGTATATGTAGATGACATGCTGGTCAAAAGCTTGAATGAGCTCGACCACTTGGTGCATTTGGAAGAAGCTTTCGCCATTATGAGACAGTACAAAATGAAACTTAACCAAACTAAATGCACTTTCAGGGTCAATGGAGGAAAGTTCCTGGGCTACTTAGTCAGCGAGCACAGAATAGAAGCTAACTCGGATAAGATCAAAGCTATCACCACTATGAGTTCACCCAATCGATAAAGAAAATGCCAAAGTTGATTGGAAGGATCACATCTTTAAATCGATTCATCTCAAGAGTTTACCATTCTTTAAAGTCGTAAGAAACATGAGAAACTTCCAATGGGACATTGAATGTGAGAAAGCATTTCAAGACCTCAAGGAATACCTAGCCTTACCACCTTCGTTAGTAAAGCCTGCATTTGAGGAGCCCCTGTATTTGTACTTGGCAACCCCCGGCATGCGGTGAGCTCAGTAATAGTTCAGGAAGAAAACGTGATTCATAAGCCGGTATAATATGTAAGCAAGGTGTTACAAGGAGCTGAAAATAGATATTTAGAGGTCAAAAAGTTAGCTCTCACCTTTGTGGTAGCAGTAAGAAAATTGAGACCCTATTTCCAATCTCATAAAATCATTATCCTGACTAATAATCCATTGAAGTAGGTCTTAGCTAAGTCGGATGCTATAGGGAGGTCGGTCAAGTGGGTCGTGGAGTTAGGCGAGTTTGATATAGAATACCAAAGTTGGAGCTTTATGAAAGCCTAAGTCTTAGTTGATTTCGTGGTCGAGATGGTAAAACAAGATCCCGAGCCTAGTGGAGAAACTTAGATGATGCACATTGATAGGTCCGCCATGCTGCAGTGTAGGGGAGCTGAATTTTCTTTAAGGGACCTGAGTCCATGGAGCTTGAGTTCATGGTCAAGCTAGCTTTTGGGGTCACCAACAATGAGTTCGAATATGAGGCCATGATCATAGGATTGAAGGCAGCAAGGCGCATGAATGATAGAAGGTTAAATGTTTACATTGATTCATAGCTCGTGGCGCTCCAAATTGAATGAACATTTAAGACCCTGGAAAAATCCATGACTAAATACCGGAGAAAGGTAAAGAAGCTAATGTCAGAATTTGAATTTTGCCAAGTACTATAGATCCCTAGGGAGGAAAATGGAAGAGCGGACGCTTTGGCTAAGTTTGGCAGTTCAACCATAGGATCTCAAAGCGTGACCATAACTCTACTAGTAGTTGAGCATTTTAAATTGGGGAGGAATGCCTCTAAAAAAAGGCGATTATGCAGATAGAGGAGCAAGCGACTTGGAATGATGACCTAGTTCGATACTTGACGGACGGGACCTTGCTTGAGGACCCAAGGGGAAAAAAAAAGGTTAGCCTTCAGGGCAAACTGGTTCACCTTGATCAATGGGGAACTATATAAGAGATCTATTGAGGGATTGCTTCTAAAGTGTCTAGGATCCAAAAGGGCTCAGTACGTGTTGTAAAAAATCCATGAAGGCAGTTGTGGGAACCATTCAAGTGGGAGATCTTTGGCATTGAAGACCCTTACTACTTTTGGCCCATTATGAATTAGGACGCCGCAACCTTGTTAAAAAAATGTGAGAAATGCCAGTTCAATGCCAATCTTGCCTATTGACCCGCAATTCTAATGGAACCAATCCCTATGTAGTATCCTTTTAACTAATGAGTAATCGATATATTGGGCTCGTTCCCACCAGCACGGTTTTAGAAGAGGTTTGTGATAGTAGCCGTGGAATACTTTAGTAAATCTGTAGAAACAGAGGCATCAGTAAAGGTCCTCGAAAAGGAGATCATGAACTTTCTTTGGAAAAACATTATATGCCGGTTCGGGATCCCTAGGGTCTTGATCTCAGACAATGGAGCTCAGTTCAATGGGAAAAAAATAACAGGCTCGTGTAAGGAGCTCAAAATTAAATAGAAGTTCACATGAGTTAGGAACCCAAAGGCAAATGGACAGACAAAAGTAGCTAACCGTGACCTTTAGAAAAGTCTCAAAGCTCGATTAAATAAGGCGATGGGAGGCTAGGTTGATGAGCTCCAAGGAGTCTTATGGGCACATTGCACTACCCCCAAAATGGCCACATGAGAAACCTCCCATTTCTTGGTGTGTGGGGCAGAAACTATGAACCCAGTTGAAATTGGTGATCCCACTTGGATAGTCTTAGAATACGAACCAAAAAGTAACTGTGAAGCCAGGGAGTTCGAGTTAGAGATAATTGCGGAAAAGTGGGACAGGGCCTATGTGAAGATCTAAGGATACAAGAACATCATGGCAATGCATTATAACAAGAAGGTTCAATAGAGGAGCTTCCGAGTTGTAGACTAGGTTCTGAAAAAGGTGGAAGTCTCGAAACATATAGGAAAGTTAGACCTGAATTGGGAGGGACTGTAGAAAGTGGTCAGAGTAACCCGGCAGGGGTCATACCGGTTGGAAGATGCTAAAGATAAGGAGTTACCGAGGTTATGGAATGTGCAGAATTTGAAAAAAATTTATGTTTGAGCCTGTAACGAATCCTGTAAAGCCAGTATGTGGCTAGTGCCCTTTGTAATATGTTTCAATTACATGAGTTACTCTTTAATTAGTTCTGTGAATTTACTCTCTATATTATGACATTATGCTATTTCCAAGAATATCCTAAATTAACGGGATCGAGATCTTGTATTGGATCTGGGCAAGATCTAAATGCCAAGACGATCCCAAGTCAGCGAGATTGAGATCTTGTATTGGATCTACGCAAGACCCAAACGACAAGAAGATCCCAAGTCAGTAGGATCGAGACCTTGTATTGGATCTGGGCAAGATCCAAACGCCAAGAAGATCCCAAGTCAATGGGATCGAGATCTTGTATTGGATCTGTGCAAGATCCAAAACGCTAAGAAGATCCTAAAACAACGGGATCGAGACCTTGTATTGGATCTGCACAAGATCTAAACGCCAAGAAGATCCTAACATAGCAGGATCTAGATCTTGTATTGGATCTACGCAAGATCTAAATGCCAAGAAGATCTTAAGCTGATGGGATTGGGGTCTTGTATTAGATATGCGCAAGATCCAAATGCCAAGAAAATCTTAAATCAGCAAGATCAAGATCTTGTATTGGAACTCTCCAAGATCCAAATGCTAAGAAGATCCCAAACTAACAGGATTGGGTTCTTGTATTGGATATGCGCTAGACCCGAGGTGTAGCAGGATTTATGGGGGCTCTAGGTTCTCTCAACTTGTTGTTGTGAAGTGTGTACAGGCGTGAGCTCAAACAGTTGTGAAAGAAAAAGCGAATAAAAATAAAAGTGAATGCACAAGCGGTCTTGTACACGTTAATCGAACAAATGAGATTATATTTCTTTAAACGAAGCTTGCTTACATAAAGTGATGGGCTCGAGTTCACAACATAAAGGAAATAGATTCATAAGGCCTCGAGCCTATCTGAAAAGGAACTACAAAAAATTACAAGTTAGGGGGTTATATCTAACTACGCCAAACCCTAGTCTAAGATGTCCCTTTTGGGCCCTTAGCCACCACAATGGGAGCTTCGGAAGGGATTTCGCCCTCTTCTATAGCTGGTTGGGGAACCTTCTCCTCTAAACCAAGGATCGCAAACTCATATTTGGGCTCTTCTATTTCAGTGAGATCACCTAAGGGATAATATTTCAGGATGACATCCTTAGTGGGATCTAATTGCTTCAAGTTGAACCCTTCCACAATCCCGTTCAGCATCTGTATTTGAGCTTAGCATTTAATGAAGCCCATGAAGGTGTATTCTGTAGCTTTCTCCTCGACAAAGGATTCGAAGGTGCTCGAGCTCTTAAAAGCACAAGCCCCGTCCATCCGGGTCTTTTGGATCAACTCCTTGTATTCCTCGGAGTTCTCAAACTCAGAACGGCCTTTAGAACAACTCTGCTCGTAGGACTTCTTTTTCGCTGAAGCTAGGGACTCCTTTATGCTAGCTAGCTTATGCTTTAGATCTTTTATTTTCGACAGTTCCTCCATATGGGAAGCGAGTTCACTATTAATGGACTCTTGTGTTGATTTCAAATTGGCCTCGAGCTCATCTTTTGCCAATTTGAGATCCATGACGTCATGGTCCCGGGTTATGAAGTAGCCATGCCAATAAGTGCATTGGAGAGCGAGATGGTGCATGCATACAAACCCCTGTGAAACAACCAAGGTAAATAAGATCTCGATCCCAGACAAATGCATGCGAAAGTAAAAAGAAAACAGATATTGACTTGCATCATGGTGTAGGCCCCATTCTCCTCTAGCTTAGCAAAATTGATGGGAGCCAATAGAGCTTGATCCTAGGCCATCAGAAAACTTTTATAAAGCTCAAACAATACCTCCCCAGATCGAGATTGAAGCATGCTGCTTTGATCTGTAATTTTCCAGTTTGGGAACAAAGCCGGGCACGAAGAATCCCCAAAAAATTGCAAATTGACAATCTTATAACCTTTACGTGCATCATTTAGGAGTACCTCGTGGGGAGCATGAACGTCAAGGTCCTTAGGGAAGACAAGCGCAACACTAGAATTAGATCGAGGCCTTTTTTCTGAGTGACTCCCATTCGAGCCTTTACCTTTCGAAGATTTCTTTAATTTTTTTGAGGGACTCTTGCCAGAATAACTGGGGAAAGTGAGCTTCAGGCTCTTGCTCTTATAATTGTGCTTGCACTTCTTCCCATTGCCTTAGGAGTCGCTCCAATAGCAGAGATGGCCTTGGGATCTGAGGAACATACCTCAACCTCAAAGATTTGCACTAGTTGCTTCAGCTGCTCGATTTTGGCTGACTGAGCCTGCACATTAGAAGGATGGATGGGGGTCGAGGCATGACTCAGAGATGAAGGAGCTAGAGCAAGCCCGAAAGACTGAGCCTTTGCCATTAAGGCCTCCTTTTGGGCCTTCATCTTGTTGATGATCCTCAAATTCTTACTCAACATGATTGCAACAAAAAGAAATAAAGGTTAGACCTCGATCTAAAAACAAGCAAGCATAAAGTAAAAAGGAAAAGGATGTGAATGGCAGAAGGAACCATCATTTAGGGTTCCTTGAACTTGGATGTTAGTCGGCAAAAGGCCAGCAATCTTGAGAACCTTTTCTTTTAAGAGTTTACCAGCCTTATACAAGTCTTCGATTAGGGTATCTATGAAGTCCTTTCCCCAAGTGACCTCTTCTGACACGGAGGGCTTAGGTTTAATATGCTTTCAGTCATATCTGAACCACCAAGGACGATTGGTAAGGGCTCGAATGAATATAAACTTCTTTTCCATGGACTTAAGGATGTGGGGACCTTATCTAAAAATTTACACATAGATCTCACGGTGAGATAATAGAAGCCGTGCTCCCCAGTTCAAGTCGAGTTCATTGAGTAGAGCGACCAAAAATGGGCAAAATAAGGCCTGACCTCGGAATGAGTCACTATGATAAGGAAACAAAGGATCTGTCTTATTGTGTTAGGAATAAGTTGGGCAGGACATAGATCAAGTCCTAGCAAGATATTCTCTATGGGATCGAGAAGGGGAAATCTCAGACCCCCTTCAAGCATACGAATGGATAAGGTGGCGCAGCCCTCACTGGGGAGATGTATCCAATCCAAATTATTGGGAAAGATTATTTTGTATTCTGAAGGAATGAAGAACCTTGACCTGACCTCGGTAACCACTAAGGATCCCAGTTTGGGGACTATTATTAACTAGGGGGAAGTGGAAAGTAGATACTCTTTAACTTTGGGACCGTGGACTTGTGTATTTGCAAGAGTGGATGAGGGACCGACCGGGGATGAACCCATAGGATGATCGGGATCCTGAAACTCGATGGGGGTCGGGGTTGAACCCATGAAGGGAACAATTTAGAGAGAGGTCACACCCTCGGAGTGCGAGGACAGAGAAATACTTTCACTCAACCCTAATTAACTGAGGTCGTGAGTCCTATTAGAAGAAGAACCCGAACTCAAACTTGAACTCGAACTCAAATTTGAACTTATAGCCAAAGAAGAGGAACAAACCTAAAGGATTGAGATCAGGCGAGCAATCTGGGAGATCAAAGAGCAAAATTTGACAGAGCGGAGGGGACCAGGAGAAGGAGAAGGAAGGCGAAATGAAGTTGTGAAGCAGTCCTAAATTATTTATAGAGGGCCAACGGTGATGGTTTATCTCTCGAGGTAGTACCGATGGCCTAGATTGGTTCTAGGCGACCGGATGGCTATGAGGGCCAAGCGCCTACTTTCCATAATGTATAGGTGGATTCCCCCATGAAGGTGAAAGAACCAATACACTTGGAAAGTGGGGGAATTAATGATTGAGGACACGTAAAATGACCTTTGTGCCCCTAGACTTTAATCAAAATTTCCTAGACGGACAGGGTCCGTGTCTCTTCATCCAGGATGGGTTACGACCAGGATAAACCCAAACTCAGCCCGATACGGGTTGTGATCTGTAATCCGAGCAATCCATCAATTAAGGATCCAAGGCTCAACAATATGCCACCTTGACCCATACGGATAAGGACAATTCACCTCCTATAAAGGCAAGGTAGACATAGTTCCAGGTCAACTCTTCATTATTCACTTCCATTTAAGCTCCTCTCCTTAATTTGAGCTCATTCGTTCACTTCAGGTTCACTAACTTAAGCATCGAAGAGCTTTAGTTGAGGACGATCTCAACTAACCTAACATGTGCTCTTATGATCAGGTTAGAGATCCAAATACACTCGTGCGGTATCGTGTTGAGGTCATTGGCCAGGGAATGTTGGAAATTCCAGTCAAGATCGTGATCTTAGAATTCGAGTTGCATCAAGTATATCATTTGATCTCTAGAATCAGTTGATGAAGCCGCATAAAATAAATTAAAAAAAAATGGCATATTGGATGCATATGGAATCCTCACATGTACCACACTATAGAAGATCAAATATACCCATATTGGAGGTTGTCAAGGAGTCGATATGATAGAATTGACTTTTGATTCCTCTAATAAGTACTGTGAGTGCCTAAACCTATATATACACACATATTGTTTCAAAACTCAGAAGGATATATGCTATGGTAATTTGATTGCAACTTGTTTTAAGTTAGATTGCACTATAACTGTATCCCCCAGCACACAACAAAAGCCATTTGTGGCTGAGGTGGGTCCTAGAAATTCCCGAGGACGCTAGGGCGCTGTTTTGGCAAGGTCGCACCTTGTCCGGAGCGATAAGGGACTATTACAGTGGGAGTCATAAGGTTGACTAGCTATAGCAAGCAATGTCTAATCATTGTAATTAAATTGTTAGTCTAGGGAACTGGTTGTTAACTTCTGACTGTTACTGCTAAACTGTTTTATGAAGTCCATTTATGTTTTCTTGAATATTTTCACTGTACAAATAATTTTAATTCATGAGCTCACATTGCACATACTTGGCACTCATTGAGTCTTTACTCACACACGTTTCTTCTTTAACTTCCTTTTGGAAGATCTAGATCCTAGCTCTAGTGAGGAGGTAGATCCTGCGTCTGATGAGTGTCAAGATTGAAGGCCTAGTTTAGAATTTGGCAGTAGACTACTGTATTTCTCCTAAGCTTGTTATTTCTATTTTATTTATCATGGATTGTATTTGTTTCAGTTGAAGTTAAGTAGTAGTACTTGAGTTTTGTGTTATAAGACTAGCTTGAATTGGTTTGAGTTCTTGTTTAACTTTAGGAGTTTGGATAGTTAATATCATATATTTGGGATCAATTTTCATGCCTCGAGACTAGACTATATGGTTGGAATTTGGGGCGTGACAAGCATCGAATGTGCCAAGTGGCTTGTCTAAAAATATGCACCCTCTCGAATTTATCAAATGGAATAATATATTTAAAAAAGTGTGAGGAAGTAACTAATTTAGATATAGAAAATATTCAAAAACTAGAGAGAGGCAAAACATAATATATACGTAAGGAGAGAAAAATTGGCAAAATTTAAATTTTTTATACTTTTTGAAGATATTGTTAATTAAGTAGTTAATCAATATAATAATGATAATATGTATATATATTGATATAAACTTATAAATTTTATAGTTATTAATATACCTATACTTTATCTACTTTATCTACTTTTGCGATATTATTTTTTGTTGCACTATGACCAAATTATAAGTGGCATTTTTTTTTTCAAAAATTAAAAATGATAGTAATAGTAGTTAAATGCTTTTAACATATAATTATGTTGGTTGTTTCAATAATATACCACTATATTTTCACAAAATTATTAATCAATTGACAATAATTAGCATTATATTATAGTGACCTTTTCTTTATTACTACCACTATATTACTTTAATGTATCACTATACTATAAAATGCCAGTTAGTCGATGCTAGTAAATAATAAGTGGTATCTTTTTCAAAGACACCATAAATAAATACGAGTGGAATTTTTTTAAGAAAAATTAGCGGAACTAGCAAGTTAAATGCTTTTAAAATATATTGGCATTTTCAATCAAATATTGTTATTATTTTTGTCTGTCATTTATTAATTAAACGTCACTAAATATTGTAACATAGTGGCATTCTTCAATAATTATCACTATATTATCACCTATAGAATCACTAAATTAGTGCTAGTAAATATTCTGTGGTATTTTTTCTAAATGACACAATAAATAAATGTGAGCAGCATTTTTAAGAAAAAATAGTGACACTAGTCAATGCTTTTGAAACGCATTTATGATTACATTTTAAATCAAATATCACTATTTTTCTTTATCATTTATTAATCATACGCTACTAAATATTGTAATATATATAATAGAATTTTTCAACAATTATCACCATATTACTCTACTGTGTCACTACACTATGGAATGTAACTAAATTAGTGCCACTAAATATTTTGTGGCATATTTTCTAAATGACATCATAAATAAATATGAGTTGCATTTTTAAAGAAAAATTAGTGGGCACTTGTTAAATGCCTTCGAAATACATTTTTGTTGACAATTTTAATCAAATGCTATTATTTTATAAGTCATTTAATTATCAAAATACCACTAAATATTTTATTATAGTGACACTTTTTTAATTATGACTATCACTACATTATCTTTTTGTGTCATTATACTAAAAAATGTTACTAAGTTAGTGGCACTAAATATTTTATGACATTCTTCTCAAATGACAACATAACTATATATTAGTGACACTTTTCTAAAAAAATCAATGGCAATAGTTAAATGGATTTGAAATGCATATATCTCGATGTTTTTAATAAAATGTAACTCAAATACCATCAATTATTATATTATAATGATATTCTTTCTTGATTATCATTATAATATTTTTGTGTGTCATTATATTACAAAGTGTCACCAAACTAATGACACTACATATCAATTTTGTTGTAGTGCCAATAAGTCAAGAAGAAGAAAACCGACTGGAAAGATAGGACAGATTATCATTATGGGAAGTCCGGCCAATAGAAACAAAATATAAGGACTCATTAGCTTCCTGCCCAAAGAAGGGTATATTCCTTAAGGTTAGCAATAAATTCTTGGTTAGGAAATGACAAGATACATCTCACCAATTATTGAATCATAAGGCTAGCCAAGGGCTAGACCGTTAATCTAATTAACATCAATACTACGATGGACCTAAATTTATATACGCAAAGAATAACATGCCACAACGATTAGCATAATGATACAGACAGATATAGATATAAGGGATTAAGATACTTTGCTATTTGAATTATGTATGTTTTTACAGTTTGCCAATTAATTTTTTTTTTGTTTTTTGGGTGATATTTTACCATATGAAATATACTTTTTTTTTCATCTTGCCATACATGAACCAATTTTTATAAAATATTTCATGGTATTCCATCACAGGTGTGGCAAGAGTCTTTTCTAAAGATATTTTTTATCACTTTATTAAAAGTCTACCTTTTTAACTTGAATTATCATGAAATATACACATGCACTACAAGAAAACAGGGTTTCAGAGACGAATTATTCCATCTCTATAGCCCTAATTTCTGTCTTTGAAATAAAATAGAGATGGATTTTTCAGTCTTTGGATCTATGGCTGAAAGCGCCATCTCAAATTTAGAAGACGGAATGATTTCAGTCTCTAAATTTAAAGACAGAAAAATAGGTCTCTAAATCTGTCTCTAGTATCTAATATTTTTTTAGCAAAATTAGTCTCTATTTTTGTGAACTTTTCGTCTTTAATTCTGTCTTTAATAACTAACCATTGTTTTACCAAAATCCATCTCTAATTTCATCTCTCTCTTTCCATCTTTATTTTTGTCTCTAAATTCTTAATAATTTTGCCTCTAAATCCATCTTTAAATCCGTCTCTAATTAATTTAGATTTATCTATAATCTCCCTATATATTTTTTTTATAAATCCAAATTAATAACCTGCTTATAATGATTTCTCTATATAAATTATTAGCATCAACTTCTAAACCAATCACCTTCTCATCCACAAATAAATATAACTCATTAAAAACATTCAAACCAAATACAATTTATCAAAACAAGTGAGTTTGATAATCCATAATGTAAAGTAATTCATTAATCTAACAATCGAAGCCATTAGCCAAATGATTAATCATCACAGTTAATTATCCACCTACTTGCTAAAAATAAAAGCATCAGTTATTCCAACCAAAAGTCTTGCTCCCGGTCTTGATCGGTCAGCAAATCTGATGGTTTGTGTACCCTACTTCTTGAGGCTATCGACGAACGATCTCCTATAGATGCACTTCTCTCTTCGTAGCCTCTTCTTACCTTCCCTAGCCTCTTCTTCATACTTCTCTGCTTCCTTTTCTTCCCGTTTCCTTTTAGTTACCTTTCTGCTTTAACCATCACAAAACCATGGTCAAATAAAGACACAAAAACTATGAGGAGCATTTTGATTAGTATTTGGTAAAATAATATAAAGTGAAAAAACTTCTATAGGATAACAATTGAAAAACCAAATGAAAGATGCTTTTGTCAAGGTAATTGGTATGCCACCTGTTACTGTCATATAACATTCAAAATCAGAATAATAATGCTACGCCAAAATAGTTGACTGAGTCCATTAATTTCTCTTTAGGCAGGTAAGGCAAAAACAATTGATTACATTTTTGAGCCATGGATATGTCTGTTGTGTGTCAATCATACTTACCTATAATTAGATTAATTTCCTGGCCAAGACTCTTTCTAGTACTTGTTTTTCATGGTCTTAACAGTTTCATATGTCATACCATCAGCTTGCATGCCAAAAAATAGACAAGGTCTAATTAATTAAATAAAAAGAAATACCTTTTTCCCTTGCCTCGCGTGCCTCAAAGCAATCTCAACAGCAGTATTTGCAGCTGCAATATTATCAATTGTGCTATCAAGCATAAAATTGATGTGCGAAAATACGGCTAGAGAAAAAGACGAGAATATACAACAATGTATCATCATATAGTTAAAATCCATAACTAAAAATTTGAAGGTGACTGATGAAGGCATAGCTGAAGAAAGAAAAGCAAATTACTTGCTTAAATCATCATATAATTTCACAGACCATGCATGTAATGGAAGTGTCATATGACTGCCCAGAGCATCTAGGTAGTATTGCCTTATATCCAAGTCTCTAGGTACTGTTGTTCCCTAGAAGTGTTGGTGCATTCTCTAAATTATGAAAAATAAATAACTATTAGACCAAAGAAAAAGTATTTAATGCATTAAAGAACTACTTCAAAATTAAAGTAAAAAACTTTTAAAGTGAAAAGAGCAAGTCTTGCTGCAATTAAAATTACTTTAACCCTACTCTTTTTAAAGGAAAACAATAAATAAATATCTAGAACAAGAAAACTTAAAGGCAAAAAGAAGAAAGATATATAGCAACACATGCACTTGAGAAGATTTAAGGACAGTGTTTATTATTGCAAATAAAAGAAAAAAACTAACTAGAATAATGTGGTTCCTCTATGATTAGCAGGCCCTCTGGGTATAGAAATCAAGTTTTGTTCCATTAACTATTCTTATTTAGCTGACTTAGTGGTTACAAATGGTGAGTGTTTGTATAATTATTTATTTTATGGCTCCAATTGGTAAGTGATCGTTATTGAATTAATAGGTTATAGGACCAAATTACACTCTAAAACAAATCCTAACACTGCCTAAATTTCTGTACTATAATTAATAGGTTATAATTAAGTTAAAAGCATAAAAAGGAAAGGAGAGGAAAAACAATGTTCCTATAAAAGTTTACATGCATGCAGATGAAGTCATGGCAGTAAGAGTTCTTGTCTACCAGAAATAGTTTATCTGGATGACATGGATCATTTCTTTTTTAATTAAATCTACCATTTTTTTCACTTAATTGTGGGATAGTCTACTTACCCTTTTGTTTCCTCCACCTAGGAGTTCTCCTCTTAAAAGATTTGATTCCAGCAAAAATCTTACTCATTGAGAATCTGCATGTATACGATAATATAAATAGAAATAAAATAGTTTTGACATCCAAGGCAGGGCCAATTTATCAATTAATGCAGCCAAACATTTTTGGTTTTGGCAAAACAAGAATAAATATTACAGCAATTAAAAATGCCCAAAGTGGAATACTTGAAAAATCTCTTAAATATTGAAAATTGCAGATCGCTAAGTACCCTTTTATTACAACTTTAAATTTATTCCTCCTTAAGCCATATAAGTGCAGATGAACCACATGTTTTAGGCAAATGCCATACAATGATGCTTTAGAAATGGACAAAGCACTTGAAATGCATTGCCAACTAAAAGCTTAACTTGCAAAATTCAGCACAAGAGGCATAATAAATGAACCGTGTAGAAGCAGCATGTGATTTATTTCCAGGTTTGGCAACTGATGGCACTGTTTTAGCCTCAGACAAGTGTGCTTTCTCCGTAAAGAAATGGGTGAAAACTGTTTAGTAAGCTCAAATGGAAACGTCAAATTGGCAACATCAATCTGTCTTCCATCCTTGAATAGCACATCAATGACACCTGATAAGTCATGTAACAAAAAGAGAAGGATAGCAAATGTTCACAATAAGGAAACCAGAATTATTAAGCAGAAATTAGGAATACTTAAAGTGATTTAGAGCTAAGAATAATTTCACCCTAGCTTATATATAAATTCATTGAAAAATCAGACAGATAACAAAGTCAGGGAATCCTTGCATTTTTAGAACGTTTATTAATTGTCTATAAGGCCATCACCATCCCCCAGCCACCCACAACCTTAGCAAAAAGACTTTTCAAAAAGTAATGGTTGCAACAGCAAAATAGAAGCAAGGAGAAACAGAGGCGGAAAAAAAAGAAAATAATTTTTTCAGGTTGTAACAAAAATATGTTAGGATACATGTAAATGTAGCAGGATAAAATGATTAAAGAATGGAGTCTAAAAATCATACAGCGATCCAATGTATAGGAAAAGAATTGATAATAAATATTATCCCATGTTCACACAACACTAGAAATTCTCGTGTCATCAATCTGTGAAAAAGTTAGACCTCTTGAAAGATTGTTTAGGTCATCCTATCCACTTGCCAATCTATCCTTAAATTCTTAATCAAACCACAAACATTGTACATACATAAAACTCATATACATGTATAAAATCAGAATAAAAAAAATGATGAATTTAGAAAAGGTATCTAAGGTCCATCGCAAAGTATCGTTTACCTGAGAACTGAAGAGCCTTTTGAGGCAAGCCAGGCTCATCAAACTTTCAAATAATCTTCTTCAACTGATACTCATAAAAATACAAGAACACTCATAATCTATTTCCAACACATTAGTATTTGTAAAAAATAATGCTGAGAAATTCAACATATATGGAGCATGAGAATGGAAATGAACCTCGTTTAACCACATGATATGCTTCTTCCTACAATAGAAATGAAATTATAGAAGAAGATTGAAGAAAATTTTATTTACCTTATAATAGCAGAAAAATTTCTGTAAACATTACAATCAATTGACTTGGGGATGGAGTTGGAGATAAGCAGAGTCGTATGCCTTTTAGAAGAAGAAACGTTTTTTGGGAGAGGTAGAAGCGGACAATAGGGGTGCTAGTCAGCGGTCGGTGCAGCCGTCCGCGAATGGTGACCAATGATTGGTATGACTGCTGGTGAATGGAGGCTGATGGACGGTGTGGCTGCCGGCAATGGTGACTGATGGTCGGCGATTTGCTCTTGAAGGGAGAAACAATGAAAGATTCTTTCAGGGCAACTTTTTAGGGCCAGAATGTTTTGACGGGAGGAATATTTTATTTTGATTCTTTATATGTAAATCTATTACAATATTAGTTTTGTTTTTAAATTATTTTTTAATTAATTTTGTGTCTAGCAATTTTTATTTAATTTTTCATGAAAAATATTAAAATTTTCTCTTAAAATCAACTTTGGAAGTCCATCTCATTAACATTTGTAACTTTTATTAATTCTATAAAATTAGAGACAAAAGGAAAGACTTATCTTTAAATAAAAATTTTAATTTTAAAATTGTCTTTGAAATTTCTTTTTTTGAGACAGATTGTTTCCGTCTCTAGATCTTTATAATTTTTATTTTCTGAACATCGACGGATTAGTGACGGACCTGAATTCCATCTCTGAATCCGTCTTTAAATTAGTCTGTATTGTGTCTTTTTCTATTTATTTACTTTTATTTTTTTAAAATTCAGACCAACTTTAAAACCATGGATGGCTCCGTCTCTGTCTTTTAATTATTTTTAATTATTTTAATTATAAAATTCAGATAGATCATATTTCTGTCTCTGAATCCATCTCTACTTCATGAAAATTAGAGACAGAAAAGAATCTGTCTCTAAATATCTATCTCTGATAACATGTTTTCTTGTAGTGATTAAAGTAGACTGAAAAAAGTTCATTGTATTTTTCAATTTAGCAAGGTTACATCAAAGAGATGACTATTAATGTCCATAAAATTAGAAGATTTGACTATAATACCTGAAAAGGAGGCCCCCGACATTGATGTGACGAAGTTTTGACATAATATTACACCAGAATTTATTCATATATAGTAAGATGAAAAAAAAGTATGTAATTTGGATAATAAAGTGTTATACAAAAAAAATTAGTTAGCGAAGTGTAAAAACATGCATAGTTCAAATGGCAAACTATTTTTATTCTTACATATAAATAAGGCTGGATACTTTGCGGATGCACCTCCCTTAGAAAAGCCATCCTAAACCTGAAAGTGATTGCTTCACCAGGATAAGTAGAGTTGAGTTATATATTAATTGATCAAACAATTATTGATATAGATGTAAGCATTTCTATATTTTAACATTGATTTAAAGTCATAATATTTTTCTCTGTCCCGTAGATAATGGGTACCTACCATAATTTTGGCTGCTTTAATTGTGTCACATGAAGTGAACCTTTTTCCTACATTGAGGATGGAGTGATTTTCCTACTTTATGCTTTTCATATTCTCTATTAGCCCTCAAGTAACTTTTCCCACTTTATTTTGGATCCTCTCCAATTAAGTCTTAATTTAGGCATGTTAATGGGTAGGATATTACCATACCCAAGCTTATACTTTAAAGTATTCAAACAAAAATACCCTATTTTCTACCTTACCCTAACATACTCAAAACAATAAGACCCTAACCCAATCCTACCCTATCCTATCTAACCCAAGACCTATTGAATCTAGTTTATTGAACTTATGTTTTAATGTATAGACTAATTTTATCATTATATGCTAAAAATATTATTTGGCATACGATACAAAATGAATTTAAAATTTCTATTCAAATATCTTAGCATAGACATGTATGTACCATACTAAATATATTGAAATTAATCATGTAATTAAGGTAAATTTTCATGTAAGACCATTTCTTTTGGTATATATGAAAACTAATTTCTAAATTTAATTTCATATTTTGACTAGGTCTATGATATAAGTGCAATTAAAAGGATACTTTGAACTTGTTACTTAACAATTGAAAGTGTTCTTTAAATTTAATTAGCCATTATATGCAAGTTTCTCGAATCAGTGAACCTCTTTGGCCACCAAAACACAGGAAATACATAGAAAATTATTTATACTAATATAGCTTAGCTATCAGCTCTGCAACTAATGAGCGATTTTTTTATTAAAAAAAAAAAAACTAATTGACAATTGATAATTAAGAACTAAGATTAATTCAATCTGTTAATCTAATGGCGCATATAGACCACTGGATTTAAATAATATCATGGAAACTTTTGAATATTTTTCCATTTCACATTTACCGAACCAACATTTTTGGATTAATTAGAAAATAATGTTCCATAGACAAATTAAGTAGGGCCAATCCACAGGTTAGTTTGAAGCTTAAGAACTTGTGGAGTGACACATTTGTTCTTCTATTTGTCCATCAAAATTTTTTTGTACAATATTTCATTTCCTTAAATTTTTCCAAAAGTTTTTAGTTGACTTGGTAAAAAATTGAATTGGGAATTTGGAATAGAGTAGCTAGCTCTTCCTTCGAGATGTCCTTCACGTGCGAGATGCTTCTACCTAAATCTAAAACAACAATTTTCAGTTTATTATTAGTACAATTAATAAAATAAATCTAAAACTACCAAATAAACCAAAACTAGCAATCTCAATGCACATCAAAATAATCAAAATCAAATTCTATCAATTCTGAATGACAAATCATCAAACTTAGACTGATAGAAGAACACAATGCAACAAAATTAAATATTAATGTCACTAAAAAAATGCACTTAAATAACATTGTAGTTGTAATTTTGTATTTAGTGGCTTTTTTGAAAGTGCCACTTATAACAGTGTAGCTAAGACTATAGATGTTACATATTTAACTTTGTTGTGGCATTAATAAAATGCAACAAGAAATTCATCAAATGATATACTAAAATGTCACCAAAATGCATTAAATAACATGTCAAGATTAAATGCCACAAAAGATAATTTTAAATAATATATTAATATTTCACTAAAAATGCATGTAATGGCATTTTAAAATGTCACAGAAATTCCTTTAAATGGCATGCCAACATTTTACAAAAAATACAATGAATGACATGTTAAAATGCTATAAAAATATTTTTTAGTGACATGCTAACATGTCACAAGAAAATACATATGTTAATGTTATAGTTCCACAAAAAATTCCTTTAAATAACATATCAATGTCATAAAAAGTTAATTGAAAAACATGCTAAATTAAATGCCACAAAAAGTTCTTTTAGATGACATGTTAATCTGCCCCCACTACCGCATGTATGAGACTCCATGACACCCCCAACCGCTCTTTATAAAACTTGAACTTGCAACCATCCATTCACCTGAATATAAATTTACCACCATGTTTCCATCAAATTTCAATATATATAATTAAAATATTAATTAATTTATTTTTATAATGTAACACCCCTAAAATTTGGTAATTTTTGGACAATAAGGATTTGATGAACAGGATTTAATTGCAAGAATTTCTAAAGTTTTGGGGGTCAATTTGTAGTTTAAGAAAACTCGATTCACCAACATTAGAAAACTTTGAGGGTCAAATTGGAATAATTCTTGGTCAAAGCAGCCAAAATAAGACACTAACTAAGTTTGGGACTGAAATTGAAGATGAAATAACTTTTTAGGACTTAAGCGAAGGCTAGAATAAAGTTTTGGGGGGGTGAAAACATAATTTTTGGAAGTTGGTTTTTAAAAAACAGCTTACTCATTTTCTTCTCCATTTTTCACTTTCCTTCTTCATTTTCTTCTCCAAACACCACTGTGCACTACCCCTCTCCAGAAACTCTACGGCGACAACCAAACACCCAAAACCAACCCACCCAATCTCTTCATCTCAGCTCCATGAACACACCAATTCCAAGAACCACCAAAAACAGCCAGCAAAGCTGTCGGAAAATCAAGGCCAAAGTACTCACGACGAAGTTTGGTGGGTTTCCAACCTCCGACGATTGAAATTTGAATGTAAGTAGTAGGGTTTCAATGGGCTCAGCTAAAGGATCATGCCGGTGTCTTCAATTCTGGGAATGGACCACCGTGGACGGAGAAATTAGGAGAAAATGACGCAGCGGTGAATAATAGTACTAAAGCTTCCAAGCCAAAATTGTCCTTCAATTCGATGGTGTTTGTTGAAATCATTTGAGGGGTTTGATTTGTGGAGTTGAGGAGCATCTTTTGGTGGTGTTGTTCACCATCTTTGGCGGCGATGAAGAGACAGAATCTTTATCTCATCGCAAAGATTACATGCACGAAGGATGATCATGCATTCAGAGCTATGATAAGAAAATATTAGGTAAGTGGTCGAATTTGAGTTGTAATTGTATGCATGTGTATGTAGTATATACCTTCAAATTCATGCAATACATTGTCCCAACGAAAGAATACATGATTTAATTGGAAAATATTGAGATATGCATAGAATTACATAAGTCAATGGATCCAAATTTTGTCATATCGAGTAATAATCTTGATGATTAAGTTAATTAGGTGAAGAAAACTCTTGGTTTATGAATTTGGAATCTAAGTGGCGATAAATTGGGATTTTTAAGATCAATTGGATGATATAGGACCTAATTATAAATTCCTTTAACATGATTGACACTATTAGCATGTTTTTATTGAGGCTATCAATTTAGCCAATTAAGTATCGACTTTTGGTCATTAATTTGTATAAATGTGATTATATGACCAAATGAGGATCTTGACTTTGGACTTATTCTTTTGGATTAGGTGATGAAGACGTGGGTCCCGCGGACTAATAGTCAATGACTACATTTCTGAGACTACGGAGATGAGGATCCACCAATCTGGCATTTCTTGTACCTATTGATTTTCTTAATAAACCCATATGAGGATTGATATTGACTTGATTATCGCACTCTATTATTTATTGTAGTCCTATGAGGTTCTACCAATCAGCACTTGTTTCACATGAGCTTATTCTATAGCTATTGTTGAACCTGGTTAAGTTCTGCTGATCTGATATCTTTCTTGATTTTTGTTATCATTGCTATTGATTACCGAACCCTGTTAGGTTCCCCAAAACTATTGTCTGTATTTTGTATCATTAGATTTTCTATTACTGTCCTGTTATCGTATGTCTTTCTAGCATACCTTTCTGTTCGTATATGGCCATGATAGCTTAATCGTACTTGTTAATCGTTATGGTATTGCCTTGACGTCATTTATGTACATGTTATCTGTTGCCTTGTCAGCAAATCCGATTGATTGATTGATATTGTTCATATGTTAGCGATATGCTAGGGAGACTCCTAGGTATCGATATGCCTTGTTGGCAAATTCGATTGATTGATATTATTCGTATGTTAGTGATATGTTAAGGAGACTCCTAGTTATTGATATGCTAGGGATACTCCTAGGTATCGTCCGTTTGCCTGTGATATGCTAGGGATACTTCTAGGCTTCAACGATATGTTGTGATACTTCTAGGTATCGTCCGTCTATCTGTGATATGCTAGGGATACTCCTAGGTATCTATCGTCTGTTTATGATATGCTAGGGATACTCCTAGATATCTACAATTTATCTGTGATATGCTATGGATACTCCTAGGTATCTGCCGTCTGTCTGTGATATGTTAGGGAAACTTCTATGTATATATCGTCTGTTTATGATATGCTAGGAGTTAGGGATACTCCTAGGTATCTATCGTTTGTCTGTGATACGTCTGCCTGTGATATGCTAGGGATACTCCTAGGTATCTACCGTCTATTTGTGATATGCTAGGGATACTCCTAGGTATCTACCATCTGTCTATAACGTGTTAGGGATACTCCTAGGCATCTTCTGTGTGCCAAGTTGTCATGGTTGTGCCATTGTTATTGCCAAGCTATCGTGCTTGTGCCATTATTTCGGTGAGCTATCATGCTTGTGCCATTGTTATTGCCGAGCTGTCATGCTTGCGCCATTGAATTGTTATTGTTGATCAATTGTATTATCATGGAGGCGTAAAGGGTATTGTGATATGCATGTCAAGCTAGTTTCATTGAACTGCATATGACTCGAGCTTGTTTATTCTGACCGTATCTAATTGTTTGTACACTGTTCTTGGAGTGATAAGGAATGAGAGATTCCTATCTGCTCAAACTGTTATTTGTACCTAATATTGTTCTTGTTCTAAACATTAACTTGTGCTGAGTTGATTCGTCCAATAGATCCCTATTGCTTATGATTATTATACCTTACTAAGTCCTTTGGACTTACCTCCTGTATTTCCTTCATTTTCTCAGACAGGTTTAAGTGATGAACTTGAAATCCAGGCTTAGATAGGCGAACACGTTTTGGAATAGAAAACAGTTGTAAATGCTTATGGGTTACTTTGCGACATTTTGTATACCCTAGAGACATTATGATATGTCATGTTGATGTTAATGACTTAAGGCACGTAAATATTTTGTTAAATGTAAGAAAAGTGAATTATGATATGTACTTGATGGTTTGTTAAGTCAGTTAAGTTTAAAATTTTCGCTGCTTTGATAAGTTAAGTTTGAAACCTTTTGGGTCTATTGATTGAATTGTAGGTTCAATTTAAGATTGAACTGAGTTGCGACTCAGCTTAGGTGCTATTCCGAATAGGTGTGCTACGGAGGTAGTATTGGGGCTTAGGTTGTCAATAACCTAGGCTGTAACACCCCAGTAATTTTATGATTTTACTATTTTTTATATTATCAATATTTGAAAAATATTAAATTTTAATTACTAATTTTATATTTCAATTGTGTGGACAAATAAAAAATCGAGGGTACCATTAGAAAGTTCTCGGCAAGAGGATTCTATCGGTGGTACTATCTCAACTTTCTGGCGGCCAGCAGCGGTGATAGGACAGAATCTTCACCTCATCGTGATGATCGCATGCATGTGGTCTGATCGTGAAGATTCCCTTTTGTTAATGAGATATCGGTATAAATCACTAACTTCGTATATATATTTGCATGTATACGTATGATCTGATATTCGTAAAACTTTGTATTTTCGTATATTATGATAATCTTGATCGATCAAAACACTCATGCATTGGATTAAAACATCTTTGATGGATTAAATAGGCCTAGTAAATCCATAGTGGTATTATTTCATGTAACTATAGGTTATATAGTATATTAAGTGTAGAACTTTCATTTTTATGCTATTGAGATTAATCGATAAAAGTTGGATGTTTGCGGACAATTGGATTATTATGATTAATATGGAAGATCGATATGGCTATATATATATACGGACCCGTATATGTTTATATCCGATATTATTAGTATTTTAGGGTAGTAGTATCGGAACAAACCTTTACTGGTATATCAATAGGATAATTATTTAGACGTGGGGTTACTGTTGTTATGATTCTAAGTGTTAGTGATCGTTAGGATTGAACATGGATTTTGATATAAGGTTACCTTTTGAATAGGTGACGGAGGAGTTGACCCTGAGGATCAGTAGAGTTTGACTACGCTGATTGACTGATTAAGGTGAGGATCTACCGCTTTGGTACTTGTTTGAGTAAGCAATGTGATTGATGATTCCTAGTATTCTCTTGATTCTTGTTATCATTATTGTTGTTTCTGAACCCTGTGTGGTTCCATTGTCTTGACTCCTATTATCGTTATTATTGTTATATGAACCTATGTGGTTCCATTGTCTTGACTCCTGTTATCATTATTCTTGTTTCTGAACCCTATGTGGTTCTATTGTCTTGACTCCTGTTATCATTATTATTGTTATCTGAACCCTGTGTGGCTCCATTTTCTTGACTCCTGACATCGTATTGTTTTATTGATTCTTGATATCGTTATGGTTGATATCTGAACCTGTGTGGTTCTATTATCTTGATTCTTAATATCGTTATTGTTGATATCTGAACCTGTGTGGTTCTATTGTCTTGATTCCTGTTATCGTTATTGTTGTTTCTGAACCCTGTGTGGTTCCATCATCTTGATTCTTGATATCGTATTGTTGTTATCTGAGCCCTGTGTGGTTATATTATCTTGAATTCTGTTATCGTTATTGTTGATTTCTGAACCCTGTAAGGTTTTATTGATTCTTGATATCGTTATTGTTGATATCTGAACCTGTGTGGTTCTATTGTCTTGAATTCTGTTATCGTTATTGTTGATTTCTAAACCCTGTGAGGTTCTATTGATTCTTGATATCGTTATTGTTGCTATCTGAACTGTGTGGTTCTATTGTATTGATTCTTGATATCGTTATTATTGATATCTGAACCCTGTGTGGTTCTATTGTCTTGAATCCTGTTATCTTAATTGTTGGGTTTTAGACCCTGTAAAGTTCTATTGTGTTGCTACTGATACTGCTATCATTAATCATTGAACCCGTGAATCTTGTTGATTGATTCAATCAATTGATTACGGTTCTCGACTTGAACATTTCCTTATCTCGTATGTTACTGATCAAAGTGAACCTATACTTGGACTTGTGATCTGCCGTGATGGCATTGTTATTGTTTGTAAAGTTCATTGTTCTGCCATGTTGGCCATTGATTGATTGAAATACCGAATTGAAAGATCTGTGTATAGGAGAATTGTTGGGCCGAGTGCCTTGCCAAGCTGTCATGCTTGAGCTATTGTGATTGCCAAGCTGTTATGCTTGAGCTAATGTGCCAAGCTATTACGCTTGAGCTAGTGTGATTGTCAAGCTGTTATGCTTGAGGAAATGTGCCAAGTTGTTATGCTTGAGCTAGTGTGATTGCCAAGCTATCATGCTTGAGCTATTATGATTGCCAAGCTGTGATGCTTGAGCAAATGTGATTGCCGAGCTGTCACGCTCGAGCTACTTAATTGAACGGCTATTGAACTGTTATGGAGGCACAAGGATGTTCTGATATGCATGTGTTGTTCAGTTTATTGACTTGCATATGTGTTGGGTTTGTTATTCTTGTAATTCTATTCTATTCATGGAGCAATAAATTGGAGTGGTGTTTCAGTCTAGATTGAACTGTTGTTCCGGGCAATGAGCCACCTTTATGCCTCCATCTGTTGAGATGATGCCTCCCGACTGTGATCGGTTGAGATGTCCGTAAACCTCCCGAGCATGATCGGTTGAGATGATGCCTCCCGACTATGATTGGTTGAGATGAACCTAAACCTCCCGAGTAGGATCGGTTGAGATGATGCCTCCCGACTGTGATTGCTTGAGATGAACCTAAGCCTCCCAAGCAGGATTAGTTGAGATGAACAGGCCGTAAAGCCGACGATCACAGTTTCTGACATAGCAATTGTTATTCTTTATTTCTTGATGTTTCTTGTTATGATTCATCATTATTTTATTGAGAAATCATTGGTCGTTTTTCGTGTGCTTTATATTTTGGATTGGTTATGCATTGCTCACACTATCCTCATTGAGTCCTTATGACTCACCCTCGTATATTGTTCATCTTTACTCAGACAGGTAGGGGACAGGAGATTTTGAGGACTGATGAATCGGGTAAAGATGTTTATCTTGGAGCTTGTGTACATATGTATGTTTTACTGATTTTGGGATGTTATATTAAGAGATGTTGTAATATGTCATGAGTATTTTTTATAATTATGGATGTAAGTTTTGAATCTTGGTACTAGTAGCAACCTTTTGGGCTAGGTTGCTGTTGAATCTATTATGATGATATTTTAAGCACTCTGATTATCGGTTCCGCATTTTGGGTTAAGTCTGTTATAAGATTATATTTTGCTGATGTATATTGGGTAGGTAATTGTGAAAAAATTTATAGGATATTGAACTAGTGCCTCAGCTTAGGTGCTATCCCGAGATCGGGGCGCTACAGGTGGTATCAGAGCTTAGGTTTGGGAAGCCTGAGCTATACTGATACAGGATTTTAGGAATCAACTTTTGGATGTTTTTGCATGTGTAGAGAAATTCTGTGTGATTCAAGGATTTGAGGTAAATTTGATTTATTTGATATTGATATAGGAAGTTATGTATTACATGATATCTAATGGACATGTAAAAAATTGTTGACCTAGGTTAATATAGTATATGATTCTCGAATTGTAGGAAATAAGCTTGACTATGGAAATGCTTTAAACGTGTGTAATTAAGTTAAGGGATGCTTGGGGTATACTGGGATATGATCTTCGGATATGAAATTCTTGGTTAGTGGATGATAAGCTTGACTTTAGAATCGCTTTAGATTGGAATGAGAAAGAGAAAAGGACAAGAGCAATGAAATCTTTATTCAAATTGTAGAATATTGGACGATTCTGTATATATATATATCCTGACCTTTGTGCATTAGGAACTAACAACAACTATATTTTAGCTAACGAAACATTTCATTTAGTCATTGTAGATAAGTGCGGTTTACTGTTGAGAAGATTCTAACTCACCGAATGGCTTCACCAAAACTAACCCCAATGCCTTCTCCTGGATGAGAAAATTCAGAAGAAGATACCTCAGAATAGAGACGCCCAATGTATGCTGAAGAAGGGACACGAGACTCATGGGTGCATTCAATAGCAAGAGGTGAGGATATAGAGCCGATGAATGCGAAATGTCAGCAACAAGGTTAAATAGATAGCCCCAAGAAAAGCGAAGAGCTTCCAGAGTTTGGGACATTAACACATCTCTTTAAGTTCCACCCCCTAATGTTTATAGGTGAATCAGATCATCAAAAGGCAGAAGCTTGGATTATGGAGATTGAAGATATTTTTCAAATGTTAGGTTACTCAGATAACCTCAAACTTATGTTTGCCACCTATCTGTTGGAAGGAGCTGCAAGTCAATGGTGGACCTTAGTAAGTCAACGATAGGAGCATAAAAAGATACCTTGTACCTGGGACAACTTCGTGTGGGAATTCATGGACAGATTTATACCACGAGAGGTAAGAGATGCTCGAGAACAAGAATTTGAGAGCCTTACCCAAGAAGATATGATGGTGAGGCAATATGAAGCAAGATTCAATAGGTTGATTCGGTATGCACCACAGATATTAAGAAAAGAAGACTACAGGACGGAGAAATTTGTTAAGGGATTGAGACTGGAGATACGGCAAATCCTTGCACTTTACAAGCAGTCTAACTTCAAGGAAGTCTTAGTGAGAGCCTTATAAGTGGAACAAGGACCTCTTGAAGTATCTACCTATGAGAAGAAGGGCAAGCGAGGGAAAATTTCTGGTCTAGAAATAGCGGTGAATAAGGAAAGTGGTTTAGGTAGAAAACGGCAGAAAGTTCAAACTGGGAAGCCAAAAAGAGGTTGTGAATTTTGTAGAGCTTTGAATCACAAGGAATTTAACTGCTGGAAAAAGCTAGGAAGATGCAGGAGGTGTGGCAACGATCAACATTTATTCAAGGATTGTCCTAGAAACAAGTGATCAACCACAAGGGCTCAAGAGGACAAGGGAAAGCAGGTGGTCGAAGGTTCTACCTAAGTTTTAAATAGCGGATATCGAGTCTATTATCAACAATATGGAGAATTAGAGCTTGATGATTTTGTATCCGTAGATACCTTTGTACAGATGTGTATCGCATAGTAGTAATTTTCGACCATTAGGATGCATAGTGTCGGTTGGGTTATCTAGATGTATGGGGCGATACCCTATCCTTACTTTACCATTTTGGTTTCGATCAGACAGATAGTTAGCTTAGCTATCTTGACATTTTGAACATGTGTACATACTGATGTATAACACTTATTCGATATATATATATATACATAAATTCTACCCTTGAATATTGACAACGAATTTCTTTTCTTTTGCTGCTATGAGATTATTGAACTCTATTAAAATTGTATTTCTCCTCTTTTACTCTTTATAAACTTGAGAATTCAAAAGGGTTTAGGATCGAGGTATTATTTCACCCTTTATGACCTAGGGTTTAGATACTTGAGAAGTATTCGATATACTGACATCCTACGGGAAGCACAGACACCCTGCACCGGCAAGAGCAGGTCGTAGAGGAAACCTATTTTGGTCGATGGGTCAACAACTAACGAGCGCCAAGGCGAGAGGTACTTGCTTACTCTCAAGTTATGCAAGAAAAGAAAGTTCACAAAACCTTCAGTAGGTCGGCCAGCAGACCCTACGAATCAGAGGGGATCGAGATATGTGCCACAGGGACAACAACTAGGTGATAGAACAGGAGTTGTTAAAGAGGTGGCTAAAGATCAGGTGTTGGAATGATTCCTCGCCTCAATCCCCCGAAGTTCTCGGGAGGCCCTGATGATAGAAAGGTCGGAAAAAAAAAAGAGGATGACATCAGTTCTCATTTCTCATCTGATTAGTAGAGCCAAAGATAAGAACTTGTTGCTAGGGGATAGAGGAGCTTATAACCTTATTGATGAGTGAATTGGGCTAAGAATCTTAGGAGTATGATACATAAACCTTATGAAGGATAGCCTAGAGGAATTTTTAGAATTTTACCCCTTAATTACTGAAAGGATCAAATAACTGAAACATAAGGGTTTAAGGTGAGAAATTAGCTATATTACATATGTTTTCGGGCCATGATCTCGCGAACATTAAGGGAATGATCCTATTAAGGTTGCAAACACTTGAGTATGACCAGAAAGCATATCAAAAGTACAAATGTTGTTAGAATTTTTTTTTCATTTGTACCAATGGAGTATTCAGTGATTTTCCAATCAGTAAGTGCATAAGTATAATCTGAATCATAGGATGAAATGCGATAAGCCATAAGCCAAAGATATATGAATGTTAAAACAAAAGGAAAATATTAGAAGTTCTGGGAGTCTTAGTTCAATTCTGAACCAACATATTCTTTTGTTCCACAAATGAGATATGTATGCCAGAAGGAATAAATGAGAAATTGTTGGATAGGGCACACAAGATAAGATACGGGATGCATTTGAAAGGTAGGGACTTGGAGAAGAAATTTTGGCATAAGGTAATAAAAAGAGAATGTAGATAGACTGACTAAATCTACATATTATCCGCCAGTTGGAACAGTACTCAGATGAGAATCTGGGGATAGATTCTTTTTAGGGGGGAGGATTGTAACACCCCAGTAATTTTATGATTTTACTATTTGTTATATTATTAATATTTGAAAAATATTAAATTTTAATTACTAATTTTATATTTCAATTGTGTGGACAAATAATAAATTTGTACTTAATTGCATGATTTATAATTGCTAAGAATAATTTCAAAAATGAAGAATTTGTCTAAAAGAAAAAAAAAAAAGTCAAATCGAAAATCAATCAAAATGGCAGCCACTTTTCTTACTCTTTCTTTTTTTTCCTTTTCTTTCTCTTTTCTTCCCTTTTCTTCTTCATTTCTTTTTCTCCTATCTTCTCCATTTTCTTCTTCTTTCCCCCCACCACCCGCGGCCATCACCATCACCACCACCGGCGAGTTTTCTCCAACCAACCAACCACATCAACTCACTCCCCACACCACCACGACCTCATCTCCACCACCAACCGGGGCGGCAGCTCGCCGGAAGCTCGCGGCGGAGAGAGAGTCTGAAAGTAGGGAACAAGTGGGTCTCTCAATTTTCGGCATCAAATTGAGCAAACGAGGGGTGTTTCATCTAGCCCTTGACGAGGAGATCACCGTGATATGGTTGCATGGCGGAGATACTCGGCGGAGACGGCGAAAACAGCCAGCGGAGCTATTGATCGTGACCACTTCAGGCTGCATTTTGATGGGGTTTTTGGTGGCCAAATCAAAAACCAAGGGAACCGTTGGAAAGCTCTCGGCAAGAGGATTCTATCGATGGTACTATCTCAACTTTTCGGTGGCGGAGGATGGCAATGGTGACGGGGTAGAATCTTCGCCTCGTCACGATGATCGCATGCATGTGGTCTGATCATGAAGATTCCCTTTCGTTAATGAGATATCGGTATAAATCGCTAACTTCATGTATGTATTTGCATGTATACGTATAATCGATTTGATCTTCGTAAAACTTTGTATTTTCGTATATTATGATAATCTTGATCGATCAGAACACTCATGCATTGGATTAAAACATATTTGATCGATTAAATAGGCCTAGTATATCCATAGTGGTATTATTTCATGTAACTATAGGTTATATAGTATATTACGTGTAGAACTTTCATTTTTATGCCACTGAGATTAATTGATAAAAGTTGGATGTTTGCGGACAACTGGAATATTATGATTAATATGGAAGATCGATATGGCTATATATATATGCGGACCCGTATACATTTATATCCGATATTATTAGTATTTCAGGACAGTAGTACCGGAACAAACCTTTACTGGCATATCAATAGGATAATTATTTAGACGTGGGGTTACTGTTGTTATGATTCTAAGTGTTAGTGATCGTTAGGATTGAACATGGATTTTGATATAAGGTTACCTTTTGAATAGGTGATGGAGGAGTTGACCCTGAGGATCAGTAGAGTTTGACTACACTGATTGACTGACTAAGGTGAGGATCTACCGCTTTGGTACTCGTTTGAGTAAGCAATGTGATTGATGATTCCTGATATTGTTTTGATTCATGTTATCATTATTGTTGTTTCTGAACCCTATGTGGTTCCATTGTCCTGACTCCTGTTATCGTCATTATTGTTATGTGAACCTGTGTGGTTCCATTGTCTTGACTCCTGTTATCATTATTGTTGTTTTTGAACACTGTGTGGTTCCATTGTCTTAACTCATGTTATCATTATTATTGTTATCTGAACCTATGTGGTTCCATGGTCTTGACTCCTATTATCGTTATTATTGTTATCTAAACCCTATGTGGTTCTATTTTGTTGACTCATGACATCATGTTGTTGATTTCTGAACCCTGTGAGGTTTTATTGATTCTTGATATCATTATTGTTGATATCTGAACCTGTGTGGTTCTATTGTCTTGATTCTTGATATTATTATTGTTGATATCTGAACCTGTGTGGTTCTATTGTCTTGATTCCTATTATCGTTATTGTTGTTTCTGAACCCTGTGTGGTTCCATCATCTTGATTCTTGATATCGTATTATTGTTATCTGAACCCTGTGTGGTTATATTGTCTTGAATTCTGTTATCGTTATTGTTGATTTCTGAACCCTGTGAGGTTTTATTGATTCTTGATATCGTTGTTGTTGATATCTAAACATGTGTGGTTCTATTGTCTGGATTCCTGATATCGTTATTGTTGATATCTGAACCTGTGTGGTTTTATTGTCTTGATTCCTGATATCGTATTGTTGTTATCTGAACCCTATGTGGTTCTATTGTCTTGAATTCTGTTATCGTTATTGTTGATTTCTATACCCTGTGAGGTTCTATTAATTCTTGATATCGTTATTGTTGCTATCTGAACTGTGTGGTTCTATTGTATTGATTCTTGATATCGTTATTATTGATATCTGAACCCTGTGTGGTTCTATTGTCTGGAATCATGTTATCTTAATTGTTGGGGTTTGGACACTGTAAAGTTCTATTGTATTGCTACTGATACTGTTATCGTTAATCATTGAACCCTTGAATCTTACTGATTGAGTCAATCAATTGATTACGGTTTTCGCCTTGAACATTTCCTTATCTCGTATGCTGATCAAAGTGAACCTGTACTTGGTCTTGTGATCTGCCATGATGGCATTGTTATCGTTTGTAAAGTTCATTGCTCTGCCATGTTGGCCATTGATTGATTGAACTACTGAATTGAAAGATCTGTGTACAGGAGAATTGTTGGGCCGAGTGCTTTGCCAAGCTGTCATGCTTGAGCTATTGTGATTGCCAAGCTGTTATGCTTAAGCTAATGTGCCAAGCTATTATGCTTGAGCTATTGTGATTGCCAAGCTGTTATGCTTGAGCAAATGTGCCAAGATGTTATGCTTGAGCTAGTGTGATTGCCAAGCTGTTATGCTTGAGCAAATGTGCCAAGCTGTTATGCTTGAGCTAGTGTGATTGCCAAGCTGTCATGCTTGAGCTATCGTGATTGCCAAGCTATGATGCTTGAGCTAATGTGATTGCGAGTTATCATGCTCAAGCTACTAAATTGAACGGTTATTGCATTGTTATGGAGGCACAAGGATGTTCTGATATGCATGTGTTGTTCAGTTTATTAACTTGCATATGTGTTGGGTTTGTTATTCTTATAATTCCATTCTACTCATGGAGCAATAAGGTTGGAGTGGTATTTCAGTCTAGATCGAATTGTTGTTCAGGGCAACGAGCTACTTTTATGCCTCCATCTGTTAAGATGATGCCTCCCGACTGTGATTGGTTGAGATAAACCTAAACCTCCCGAGCAGGATCGGTTGAGATGATGCCTCTCATCTGTTAAGATGGTGCCTCCCGACTGTGATTGGTTGAGATTAACCTAAACCTCCCAAGCAGGATCGGTTGAGATGAACAGGTCGTAAAGCAGACGGTCATAGTTTCTGACCTAGCAATTGTTATTCTTTGTTTCTTGATGTTCCTTGTTGTGATTCATCATTCTTATATTGAGAAATCATTGGTCGTTATTCGTGTGCTTTATATTTTAGATTGGTTATGCATTGCTTACACCATCCTCATTGAGTCCTTATGACTCACCATCATATATTATTCATCTTTACTCAGACAGGTGGGGGACATGAGATTTTGAGGACTAATGAACCAGGTAGAGATGTTTATCTTGGAGCTTGTGTACATATGTATGTTTTACTGATTTTGGGACGTTATATTAAGAGATGTTGTAATATGTCATTAGTATTGTTATAATTATGGATGTAAGTTTTAAATCTTAGTACTAGTAGCAACCTTTTGGGCTAGGTTGCTGTTGAATCTTTTATGATGATATTTTAAGCACTCTGATTATCGCTTCCACATTTTGGGTTAAGTCTGTTATAAGATTATATTTTGCTGATGTATATTGGGTAATTGTGAAAAAATTTATGGGATATTGAACTAGCACCTCAGCTTAGGTGCTATCCCAAGATCGGGGCGCTACATCGGCATTTGGGTATTATTGGGATTTTTGACTGACCTTTTGATTAGGTTAGTTTGAGTATGAGTTTTAGTTATGTTTTGCGTTAAGGAGATTTTGTGTGATTTAAGGAATAAAGATGAATTGATCAGTCGATATTAGGAGATGAGTTCAGTACTATAGGATGTTTATGGGATTTTTTCATATATTGTAGGATGATTAGACTTGTGTATCCTTGAGTTTGGTTTGATTTCATTTAACTCTTCTTCTTTTATACTTAGAAGCTTGGGGGAGTTAGCAGAATTGATGGCATCTCAAGGATGTTCCGGTATACCCATTCCTCCTAGAGCTAGACGGCGGGGAAGATCTTCTGGTTGAAAGGGAAGACTTCTTGGGCGACGGGTCGGCAACTGACAAGTTCTAGGACTAGAGGCACTTACTTACCTACAATCTTGCAAGAAGAAGATGTGTCACAAAACCCTTCAGATAGTCAGCTAATAGACCCTATGTATCAGGAAGAATCGGGAACTTTGCCACAGGATCTACAGCCAGGTGTAGAGCAAAAGTCGTTAATGAGGCAATTGAAGATGAAATATTGAAATGGTTACTTCGTTTCAATCCCACAAAGTTCCTAGGAGACCCTAATGATAGAAAAGCCGAAGAATGGATTGAGAGTTTAGAGAAAAAATTTGAGACACTGTGTTATCCAAGTGTGCGAAGGGTTCGATTTGCCACGTTCCTTCTGGAATGTTCTGCCCAAAGTTGGTGGAAGATGATTGATCGGAAGTGGGTGGCTGAAGGAACCCAATGAATTTGGGAGAATTTCACTCGAGACTTCATGAATAAATATATGCTAGAAGTGGTGAAGCAAGCAAGAGAGAGAGAGTTTATAGATCTTGTACAGGGTACATAATTTGTTAGTCAGTATAAGGTTACTTTTAGCTGACTAATACAATATGCTCCCTACATACAAGATCATGAAGGTCAATAGGCTCGACGACTCATACAAGGTCTGCAACCAGAGCTTAGGCAAGCCTTGGCCACTTGTGCTTTGCCAAATCTTAATTCGAAAATAAGCAAAGCACTACAACTTGAGTCAGAGCTGTAGGAAATCCAAAAGATTGAGAGTAAGGATCGAAAGGAAAAGATGCACCTTGATGAACAGAGTAATGTTGGAAGAAAACAACCGAGGCTTCAGGTAGGAAGCACTGCCCAACAAGCTCCTCAATTTGGCGAGATGGCACATTTGACTCAAGAGAGACCATAAAAGCAATGTGGATTTTGTAGAGCATCTAGCCACGGGGAATCGAAATGTTGGAAGAAACAGGGCAGATGCTTAGGTTGTGGCAGTGATCAACACTACTTAAAAAATTACCCTAATAGAAGAGGTTCAGGATCGGCGAGAAAAGGGAAACATGTGGCTGAAGGTTCTAGCTGAGTTCTTGGATGTCGAAGGAAAGTCTGATACGGCATATTTTGGCTTTATAACCCAAATGGGGTTTAAGGAATCATAGGCGTATGGGTTATGTATATACCTAGTATATTTAAGTTTTTGCGAACCTGTATCTAGTTACTTGGGAATGTACGATAAGTTATGACATCCAGCATATTAAGTTTGAACTTGACTACTCTTTAATGTAAATAATATGTAAAAGTGAACTTGTGATGTTGTTAATTGTTTGTTGCTATAATGGTTTTATGGTCTTTTAAATAAAAGCACGCACTCTATCATAACTGAAATGGAGGATATTTTAAATCTTGAAATAATAGGTGATTGAGGTAACGAGAACCAAAATGTTGCAGGTACCAGTGTTAACCAAAGTTCAGCCAGAACTCAAGTAAGAATCTGGGGACCATATTCTTTTAAGGGGCGAGGAGTGTAACACCCCTAAAATTCGATAATTTTTGAAAAATAAGGATTTAATTGCAAGAATTTTGAAAGTTTTGGGGTCAATTTGCAGTTTAAGAAAACTCGATTCACCAACATTAGAGAACTTTGAGGGTCAAATTGGAATAATTCTTGGTCAAAGTGGCCACAATAGGACACTAACTAAGTTTGGGACTGAAATTGAAGATGACTTTTTAGGACTTAAGTGAAGGCTAGAATAAAGTTTTGGGGGTGAAAACATAATTTTTGGAAGTTGGTTTTTAAAAAACAACTTACTCCTTTTCTTCTCCAATTTTCACCTTTTTTCTTCATTTTCGACGGTGTTTGGTGAAATCGTTTGAGGGGTTTGATTCATGGAGTTGAGGAGCATCTTTTGGTGGTGTCATTGGCCATCTCCGGCAGCGGTGTGGTGGCAGTGAAGAGACAGAATCTTCATCTCGTCGCAAGGATTACATCCACAAAGGCCAATTGTGCATTCGGAGCTCCAATAAGAAGATATTGGGTAAATGGCCGGATTTGAGTTGTAATTATATGCATGTGTATGTATATACCTTCAAATTCGTGTCATACATTGTACCAGCGAAAGAATACGCGATTTAATTGAAAAATATTGAGATATACATAGAATTACATAAGTCAATAGATCCGAATTTTGTCATATCGCGTAATAATCTTGATGATTAAGTTAATTAGGTGAAGAAAACTCTCGTTTTATGAATTTGGAACCTAAGTGGCGATAAATTGGGATTCTTAAGATCAATTGGACAATGTAGGACCCAATTATATATTCCTTTAACGTGATTTATGCTATTAGCATGTTTTTATTGAGGCTACTGATTTAGCCAATTAAGTATCGACTTTAGGTCATTAATTTGTATAAATGTGATTATATGATCGAATAAGGATCGTGACTTTGGACCTATTCTTTTAGATTAGGTGACGAAGATGTGGGTCCTGCAGACCAATAGTCGGTGACTACATTTCTGAGACTACAGAGGTGAGGATCGGCCAATTTGGCACTTCTTGTACCTATCGATTTTCTTGATAAACCCCTGTGAGGGTTGATATTGACTTGATTATCGCACTATATTATTTGTTGTAGTCCTATGAGGTTCTGCTAATCAACACTTGTTTCGCATGAGCTTATTCCATAGCTATCGTTGAACCTAGTTAAGTTCTGTTGATCTGATATCTTTCTTGATTTTTGTTATCATTGTTATTAATTACCGAACCCTGCGAGGTTCCCCAAAACTATTGTCGGTATTCTGTATCATTAGAATTTCTGTTGTTGTCTTGCTATCGTATGCCTTTTCAGCATACATGTCTGTTCATATATGGCCATGATGGTTTAATCGTACTTGTTAATCATTATGGTATTACCGTGACGGCATTTCTGTACATGTTATCTGTTACCTTCTCGGCAAATTCGATTGATTGATTGATATTGTTCGTATGTTAGCAATATGCTAGGGAGACTCCTAGGTATCGATATACGTTGTCGGCAAATTCGATTGATTAATATTGTTCATATGTTAGTGATATGCTAGGGAGACTCCTAGGTATCAATATGCTAAGGATACTCCTAAGTATCAACGATATCTATGATTTGCTAGGGATACTCCTAGGTATTAATGATATGCTAGGGATATTGCTAGGTATCATTCATCTACCTGTGATATGCTAGGGATACTCCTAGGTATCAACGATATGTGAGGAATACTCCTAGGTATCTACCGTCTGTCTGTGATATGCTAGGGATACTTCTAGGTATCTATCATCTGTTTGTGATATGCTAAGAATACTCTTAGGTATCTACTGTTTGTCTGTCATATGCTAGGGATACTCATAGGTATCTACCGTATGTCCGTGATATGCTAGGGATACTTCTAGGTATCTATCGTTTGTTTGTGATATGCTAGGGATACTCCTAGGTATCTACCGTTTGTTTGTCATATGCTAGAGATACTCCTAGGTATCGATATGCTTGGGATACTCCTAGGTATCTATCGTCTGTCTGTGACATGCTAGGGATACTCCTAGGTATCTACTGTCTATTTGTGATATGCCAAGGATATTCCTAGATATCTACCGTCTGTCTGTAACGTGCTAGGGATACTCCTAGGCATCTTCTGTGTGCCAAGTTGTCATACTTGTGCCATTGTTATTGCCAAGCATCGTGCTTGTGCTATTGTTTCGCTAATCTATAATGCTTGTGCCATTGTTATTGCGGAGCTATCATGCTTGTGCCATTGAATTGTTATTGTTGATCAATTGTATTATCATGGAGGCATAAGGGTATTCTGATATACATGTCAAGCCAGTTTTGTTGAACTGAATATGACTCGGGCTTGTTTTTTTTGATCGTTTGTATACTGCTCATGGAGTGATAAGGAATGAGAGATTCCTATCTGCTCAAACTGTTATTTGTACCTGATATTGTTCTTGTTCTAAATGTTAACTTATGATCTGCTGAATTAATTCGTCCCTAACAGATCCCCATTGCTTATGATTATTATACCTCACTAAGTCCTTTGGACTTACCTCCCGTATTTCCTTGATTTTCTCAGATAGGTTTAAGTGATGAACTGGAAATCCAGGCTTGGATAGGCGAACACGTTTTGTAATAGAAAACGATTGTATATGCTTATGGGTTCATTTGGGACATTTTGTATACCCTAGAGATGTTGTGATATGTCATGTTGATTTTAATAACTTAAGGCACATAAATGTTTTGTTAAATCTAAGAAAAGTGAATTATGATATGTACTTGATGGTTTGTTGAGTCAATTAAGTTTGAAATTTCTGTTGCTTTGATAAGTTAAGTTTGAAGCCTTTTGGGTCTATTGATTGAATTGTAAGTTCAATTTAAGATTGGACTGAGTGGCGCCTTGGCGTAGGTGCTATCCCAAGTAGGGGTGCCACATATAATTTGAATGTATATTTTCTCAATTATTTAAATGTCTGAGCTCGAATTTATTATGTAAAATAATATATTTCAAAGTTGAGATATTAAATTTATAGATAGAAAATATTCAAAACAATAGAGAGAGATAGAAAGAGAGAGAGAGAACATAATGTATACGTGAGGAGAGAAATGATCGGCAAAAGTTTAAGTTTTTAATATTTTTAACATATGGTTAATTTATTCAATACATTAAAAATGTTCTAGTAGTTAATTTAATTAATACGTTAAAAATAATATATATATATATACACACATATATATTGCCCCCCACAACCCCAAAAAAAATTCCCAACTACTCATGATTTTAATTGATAAAATTAGAGGTCACATAGAAAATTATCTCTAATTTTTATTATGAAAAATATTTGACTAATTAATCACATACTTAATTTAGTTAGTTAACAAAGTTCCTCAAAACAATAGGAAAACCCCACATTTGGAGGTCAAATAAAAATGTGCCTCCAATAATTTTATTATTAAAAAAGTTGATTAATTAATCAAATATATTAAATTAGCTAATTAGCAACAAAGTGCTCATTAGCTTAGTAGCATCACCTTCACATGCATCAACGTAAGGTCAAGAGCTTGATCCTGGTGAACCTCTGTGTGCGTGTGTATAAATAAAAAAGTGGGGCCATGTTTGGTCAAGTTTTTTGTGGGATTTTAATGTGTTTTGTAAATTTTGGACTGGAATGTATGTGTTTTATTCAATGACCATGCGCAAAATATATATACAAGAACAATAAATCAAATCCTATTAATTTGGGAATCGATCGCCTGAAAGAACTATGAAAGAAGATCTCATAATATATGAGACATATACAAAAAAGATTAAAATACAAAAATAAAAGATTAACAGAATATTTACACAATCAATTCCAATACTTCCCCTTCAGTTGGTGCGTGAATGTCGTAAACACCCAACTTGCAACACAAAGATTTGAATTGATCATGGCCAAGAGCTTTGGTAAATATATCTGCAATTTGCTCATGAGAAGGGATGAAGGAAGTTTGAAGAAGGCCGGACTGAATTTTCTTTCATACAATATGACAATCTAGCTCAATGTGCTTTATACGTTCATGAAATACTGAATTTGAAGTGATATGTATAGCAGCGTGGTTATCGCACAACAGGAGGGCTGGACTTAGACTAGAAATTCCCAAATAAGATAATAGGTAAGTGATTCATGTGATTTCACAACTAGCGGTAGCCATAGAGTGATATATAGCTTCGGCAGACGAGCGAGAAATAGTAGGTTGCTTCTTAGTTTTCCAGGAAATAGGGCTAGTGCAAAGAAATATGCAAAATCCAGTAGTAGACTGTCGAGTCATTGGACAACTAGCCCAATCGGCATCACAATAGGCATTTAATTTGAGAGAATTGTGGGATGATAATAAAATGCCCTGTCTGGGAAAAGATTTAAGTAAAGCAAAACTCACAAAACGGCTTGCATATGTGGTTGGTGGGGTTGACTCATGAACTGACTTAAAATGTGCACAGAGTAGACAATATCAGGCCATGTAATTGTCAAATAAATCAGCCTACCAATGAGACGTCGACATGGAGAGAGGTCATCTAAAACGACCATCAGATGAATTAAGTTTGATATTTTGCTACATGGGAAAGTCATCAGTTCGAGTGCCAAATAAACCCATATCAGATAGTATATCTAAAGTATATTTTCTTTGAGATAAAAATATACCATTTCTCGAATGAGCAACTTCAATTCCCAGGAAATATTTGAGAGGACCTAACTCTTTAATCCAAAACTTAGAATGTAGGAAAGATTTGAATTGAGAAATTGTAGATATAATGACGATATCATCAACAAATATTAATACAGCTGTAAATATATTACCCGAAGATGATGTAAACAAGGAATAATCAGCTTTTGATTCCTTGAAACCAGCCTCCTGAAGAACAACTGAAAACTTAGAAAACCAACTAAGTGAAGCCTGTTTCAAACCATAAAGAGACTTATTTAAATGGCAAACTCGATTCTCCCCCTGTTTAGCAAAAATATGGGTGGGACTTTTCATATAAACATCCTCATCTAAATTGACATTGAGAAAGGCATTGTTTACATCTAATTGATGAAAGGGCCAATTTTTAATAGTAGCAACAGCTAATAAACATCTAATTATTGTGAGCTTTGCCGCTGAAGAAAAGGTTTCATGGTAATCGAGGCCTTCCCTTTGAGTGTAACATTTGGCTACTAATCGAGCTTTGTGATGCACAATGGTTCCATTAGAACATTACTTTATTTTGTACACCCATTTACATCCAATAGGGACTTTGCCTCGTGGAAGTTTGGTAATTGTCCATGTATTGTTTTGTTCAAGTGCTTGAATTTCATGAGACGTAGCTTCATGCCAAGCAGGAATTTTCATTACTTGAGTAAAGGTAAAAGGTTCAAATTTAGAAGAAATAGCAGTAACAAATGCATAATGAGAATGTGAGAGTTTATCATAAGAAATGTAGGACGAAATAGGGTATTTTGTACCTAAAGAATGAAGAGGTGAATTAGACTGGTTGGAAACCAAAGCACTGCTGCCACAATGATAATCTATAAGGTGGTGAGGTGGATGGCGAGATTGATTTGAACGACAAAGAGATGCAGAAGATATAAGTTGACTTAGAGTTTCACTAGACGATATAACAGAGCTATCTGGAAGTTCAAGAGATGCTCAATCATTACAGCAAAAGTTAATGTCTTCTATGGGGTAAGGTAGCACAATGGGTGTTTGTAAAGTTTTAGAATTGACATGGGCATTAGAATGGAAGGGAAAAATATTTTCATGAAAAACCACATCTCTGCTAGTAAAGATAGTATGGTTTACAAGATCATAAACTTGATATCCACTTTGACCAACAAAGACACAAGATCGAGCTCGAGGTCCAAATTTATCGCGATGAATGTGTCCAATGCTTGCATAACACAAACAACAAAGAACTCTTAAATGATTATATTTAAGTCTAGAGTTAAGTAGAATTTCATATGGTGTGTGGAAATTTAATAAAGACGTGGGAATGCAATTAATAAGATAAGTGGCTGTCAAAATAAATTCACCCCTGAAAGATAAAGTTAATCTTGCTTGGAAATAAAGGGCACGGGCAACTTGAAGAATATGTTTGTGTTTACGTTCAACGAAACCATTTTGTTGAGGGGTATAAGCACAACTATGCTGATGTATAATGCCATGCTCATGAAAGAAATGACTCAATTTAGTTTTGAAAAATTCAAGCCCATTATCAGATTGAATTTTACAAATCTTGCTATGAAATTGAGTTTGAACCTATGCAATGAAGTATTTTAAAAGTTGATGTGTCTCAAACTTGAACTTCCTTAAGAAAACCCAAGTATTGTGAGAAAAATCAACAACAATGGTTAGATAATAATGAGCTCTGAAGTGAGATACTACCAAATAATTACCCCAAACATCAACATGTATTAATTGGAAAGGAGCTGTAGTAGAAATGAAGCTATTAGGAAATGGCAATCTTGTTTGCTTTGCAAGTGGACAAATGTGACAAGTGCATTTATCATTAACTGTGATTTGAGGTACAAAATGGCACAATTTATTTAAAGGAGCAAAAGAAGGGTGCCCCAAACACCAGTGCCACAAATCAAAAGAAGTATGTAAAGAAAGAAAACAAGAGCTAGGAGATGTTGTTGGTTCAAAATAGTAAAGCCCATTTGATTCTTTACCCAGTCCAATCACCATCCTCATTGACAGGTCCTAAAATATTCAGAAACTAGGAAAGAAAGTTAACGAACAATGGCTGTCACGTGTAAGTTTACTGATAGAGAGAACAATAAATTGAAAGGATGGTACACATAAGACACTTTGTAATTGGATGTGGGAATTAAGTGATAGAGAACCAACATGTGTAATGGTAGCACCTTCACTTGTAGGAAGTTTAGTTGATTGATTTGATTTAATAGGTGTGGCAAGAGACAAGAAATTTGGCAAAGAAACCATATGATCAATGGCTCTACTATCAAAAAGCTAATGTATTGAAGAAGTTCAAGCAAGGCGAAAGAAATTACCTGCAAAGTTAGCCGAAGATGGTTCTGGTGTACCTGGTTGGATTAAAACAAGAAGTTGATTATATTGTTCAGCAGTAAAATAAGGAACCAAGGTTGCAACGGTAGAAGTAGAAGGAATAGCACTGCCAGATCTTTTCTTATGCTGGTTATTGCGATTATGGATGCGGTAGTGAGCTGGATAACCATGTAATTTGTAACATGTTTCAATACTGTGATTGTCCATGAGGCAATGAGCACAGGGGCCCCGATTGCATTGACCTTTGTTTTCTTGAGGATGGTTATCTCGTGGTTTAGAAATAGGCCATTTGACAGCAAAGGCGGAGGTGTTTTTTGGAAGCAAACTCAAAGTAAGCAGACCGCATTGAACTTCATCTTGTAAAACTAGAGAATAGGCGTGAATTACTTGTGCAAGTGGATCCATCAAGAGTATTTGACTTCGAAGGGAGGCATATGCCTCATTAAGGCCTATCAAAAACTTCATCAATTGTTGTTGATGCAGATATATAATGTGATCTTTGAAGCCAGCACATGAGCAAGAAGGAGTTGGGAGATAAGTTGCGAGTTCATCCCAGAAACCTTTCAACTTATTGAAATTCACATCAACTGAATCATTACTTTGTTGTTGTGTGGCAATATTGCGTTCGAGATGGAAAATCTGAGGCCTGTTACTAGAGGAAAAATGATTGTGAAGATCATTCTGTACAGCAGTTGCAGATTCGCAATACCTGGAGCAAGATCTTTGTGAATAGAGTTTAAAAGCCATGAGAGAACCATGTTATTGACTGTTTTCCAAGCGTAAAAGAGTGAACCATCTTCAAGTGGCTTTGGAATCGTCCCATCAACAAAGCTGAGCTTGTTTTTAGCCGAGAGAGCCACTAACATGGCACGACACTAGGTGACATAATTATCGCCCGTGAGAGGATTGGAAATTAGCATAGTTCCTAGATTGTTGGAATGGTGCAAATAATATGGATTATTGGGAGTCTCAGTTTCAGAAATATCAAAGGCAGTGTTGTTGGAGATGGTTGGGTTGCCATGGGAAAATATGAAGGTAAAAGAAAAAAAGATGAGAAAACAGGTCTAGGATCATGTTCAGGCTGATACCGTGTAAGTTTAGGACTAGAATGTATGTGTTTTATTCCATGAACATGTGTCAAATATATATACAAGAACAATAAATCAAATCCCACTAATTTGGGAATTGATCACCTAAAAGAACTAGGAAAGAAGATCTCATAACATATGAGACAGATACAAAAAAACATTAAGGTACAAAAATAAAAGATTGACAGAATATTTACACAATCAATTCCAATATGTTTTAGGAGAATGAATATTAAAAGTTATATTGGAGAATGCGAAAGTTGTGTTGGGAAATGTAATGAATTTTTGGTTATGTTTTGGGGGAGAGTTTTGGTATGTTTGTTTATGTTTTGGAGGGAAACATTTTTTACTGTAGCAGTCAAATCAATACTTTTTTGTTGGATTTTGGGGGTGAAAGTAGAATTGAGTATTTTTTAATTGCTAAAATAATAATAAAATATATATGATATATATATAATATATGTATGTATATATTGGAAAATGGAAAGTTCTAGGAATAATGAATGAGATGAAAGGGTATTTTGGAAAAATATTTTTTGGTGTTCTGGAGGAAAAATGAGGGTATGTTTGGTTATGTTTCCCCAAAACAATTTTGTTTTGGGAAACATAATCAAACATTCCCTAGGTAATTAGTAAAATTCCTCAAAAACCCCCTAAATTAATTTATTTTTGCTACAATTAATTGTGGTGATAAATAGTTTAAATATTTACTATATTTTTTGAAGTGTGGCAATTAACTATTATATACTGTACTTTTTAATTATGATAAAAAATAGGGGTGTATCTGATATCTTTTTACCACACATTAAATTTTAAGTAATTGAAGACAATTTCATAGTAAAAGTCAATTACCACGGTTGAGAAAGTGTAGCTAAACTTTTTCCTCGCTTACAATACCTACGGCTAAAAAATTATAGCACAAGCATAGTTAATAACTTTTTACTACACTTAATTACTATTTACTATATATATTTAACCATCTATAAACCCATTTAATGGGGTTGTAGTTAAGGCCCTCCTACGAGTAATAATAATAGTGTCAGAACCAACTTAATCAGGTTGTGGCTAAGGCCCTGAAGTTGGTAATAATAGTAAAGTCTGAACATACTTAAGATAGTTTCAGAACCAACTTAATCAGGTTGTAATTAAGGCCCTCAAATGGGTAATAATATTAAGTCTAAACCTAATTAATAGGGTTGACTACTTGACTTTTCATAATCAATCTCAAGTTAGATATTTTGTCGTAGATATGATTGATAGCACAAATTATATTTATCTATAAATTTACTCAAATAATGATAAAAGATAATCAAAACCTTTTTTTATGAGTGAACTCATATTGCAAATAGAGCTCAAACTCTTCGATTCGATTTTCTTTTTTGAGCATGATTTTGATTTTGATTCACTCATTGATTGTCATGGTCTAAGTCATGGCAATATTAGCAACCATCCACTTTTTCATGTTCAATTGACCTGTAAAAATTTTAATGAGATGGTTTAAGATCTTAATAAAATTAATTGTGCAAATAGATACCTTTCAATATTTTATACTAAATTCAAGTAAATTAATTATTATTCCTTTATACTTAGCAAAATCGAAAATTTCCCAAGTCAAACTACCAATCATCTCCTATTGAGTTAAAAGGCATGATAAAAATTTATTGATCTTGAATAAAATAATAATTGTCTAAATAAATAAAATATACATGACATTATGCAAATATGGACCCAAAAAAAAAAAAGAAAAAAGAAAAAAGAAAAAGAAGAAGAAGAAAAGAGAAAAAATTAGCTCCATATAAACTATATTAATATTTGGTGCTTCATATTGAGATAATTTGGCATGACGATAACAAACAAAGACATCTCCAATAAAACTGATTAAACATAATTCTCAAAAATCGGCCTAAGGAATACATGCCTTCAAAAGTTCTAAAATATTGTATTGATTCAAGGCCGGCTTCATCAATTTAATCTAATAAAAGTAGGGATACCATCATGGTCACATCCAAGTACAAGTAGTCAATTTACAGGAGCACTCAAAGGTTGATATTACAATTTTACAAAATAATACATCATATTAATATAATTTTAACTGCATCACACAAATAATCACAAAATATAATAAATAGAGCATGCGATTCATAAGTACATTGTAGAGTAATTCATTCAATAATCAACCACAGAAAGATATAACATATTCTTTTAAAATAATTTGAATGTATCTTATTGCACAAGATATTCAAAAACTCCTTTTGTATTAATTTCCAATGAAATACATTAAAACTATATGACCAAAAATAATTTCTCTCTCATCTTATGATCATTTTAGGCGCATAAAGATTAAACATATAAACCATAAACATCACTGAAAACTCAATTTTTAGGTTAAAATTTTAAAAAATCATATGCATTTCATTTTAAATTTATTTTTAATGAATAAAATATTCTCAAACATCCTTCTAATACTCTACAAGATAACCTAAAAATCATACAGTCATACAGAAAAATAAAGACCTGGATTCACATTTTTTTTTGTTGGGGGGGGGGGGGGGGTGGTTAAAGAGACTAGTCTCAATTTTTAATTTAATTTTTCTCTGAAACTGCTTTATCTATTTTTCACCAAATTTTAATCAAATGATCTACATGCCAAGATCTACATACAGTGAAAAATTCATGCCAAAATTTTATGCTTCTAAAAATTATGAATTTTAAGTGTAAAATAATTATATACAAATTGATTTGATCAATAGGAGAAAACGAACCATATGGGCTTTAATACAATTGTTGGAAATAATCACACATAGAACAAATACTACTCACATTGATTAATATCGAGATAGGTGGATCAAGGAGTGTTTAAAATCAAACCAACTCGAACAAAATCGATTAACTGGCCGAAAAAATCAAAAATCGATAAAAAAATAGATTTAATCATTTTTTTTTTGTTTAAAATTTGAAAAATCGAACGGTTTGGTTAGGTTTTCGGTTGGCAAGGTCAAAACAGAACCGAACCGAAAATATATTACTAAAATTCTTATTTTTATATGTTTTGGCAAAAATACCCCAATTCTTTACTTATTTCCCTCCCACCCAAGCTCAATTTTTAACTTAATTCTCTCTCTCTCTTTCTTAGATTATATTTTCCTTTTAATGGTAAAAGACAAGGTCCATATACTACGCACAAAATGGTTTTTGCAAGTGAATTTATAGGAGAAATGTAATGGGTTTTGTTTCATTTATATTTGAAAATTGAAATTAAGAAAAATAAAAAATTCGAACCAAACTAAACCGCATTTGATTGGTTTGGTTCTCCATATTGAACCAAACCGAATGGTTTGTCTTATACCAAAACCGATTAATTTGGTTTGATTGAAATTTTTGTCAAAATCGAACCAAACCGCACCGTGAACACCCTTGGGTGGATCTATATTACATTTTTTATAGTGAAAGCTCTTTCAAACACCACCCTAGATCAAAATATATATCCCTAGGTGGAAAGAATACACCCCAGTAAATATATAGTACTCAACAGTCAAAAGTCCTAATTTTTTATATTGCTAAATCTTAAATAATTAATATAATACAAATATTTATTTTGAATAATGAATTTCATTTAACACTTCAGGTACTTATTATATTAACAACCATGCTAATACATAATCCAAGTTATAAAATAATATAATAATTTTATTTTACACAAAGATATTAAAGGTTTAAAATTGTGCAAACTTAAACTTTCTCTATTTTTTCTTCTTCATTTTGTTTTTTTTTTTTTTTGAGAGAGTATTACAAATGATAAAATATTATCCTTTCAAGGAAGCGATATATTCCTATTTTCAAATTTAATAATTAAAATATAAACTAAACACAAAGCACATAAAGTGTATAACGCCCATTATGAATCGAATACAAGACCTTCCACTTAATGATAGTGAGAACAAATCATTATAAATAAATTGAACATACGAGAAATTTTTTTTTCCCCTCATTTTAGATTAAAAACAAGTGTTTCATTAAAAATATAAACTAAATAAATAATATAAGTTTTATTTATTTATCTAAGTTTAGAGGAAATCAACTTATAAATTACTCTGTATCATCCTGACGACACCGCTTTCTAATTGTATTTTTCTTTGAATGCCCTAAATCGAATTGTAGTGCGACTTAATCAAATTTATAGCGGAGTCACCAGGGTGACCCTCGAAAGGGGATGTACTCTATCTACTTAGGTCTGGGCTCAACCGGCCTGCTACTTGAATTTTAATGGTCTTTGTCTGTGGGCTGAAAAGAAATTGTGATCTTAGTCAACGGCTCATGGATAGGGCTGTCAATAGATCGGATTTTAGTCCGAATCCGATTTGAATTCGATCCGAATTTTAGAATTTTTATCCGATTAAAATATTCAAAATCCGAAATAAGTGGATCGAATATGGAATTAAGCAATCCGATCCGTTAAAGATCCGAATCCGAACTTTAATATTTTTTATTAAATTAATACTCTTATATATAATATTAATAATATTTTAAAATAAAATTTATATATTATATTGACCTAATAACTATATTAACATCTATATTATACTATTAATATTGAGTTTTTTAACCTAAAAAATAAGATGGATATTGATAAAATATCAAATATAATAACATATAATAGTTTATCTATACATTAATATAATGTGAAAAAGGACTTTAATATTCAAATATTTAACTTTTTGACTAATATATAATAAAAAGTTGTTAAAAATTCAAATATTACATATATTTACTTTATAAATACAATATTTTTATAAAATTTAAAAGGAAAAAAACAAGAAAGAAAAAAAATGAAATCGGATCGGATTTTTTAACCGGATTTCGGATATCCATCGGATTCGGATATGGTACTGATTAATAAATATCCTATCGAATTTTGGGTCAAATTCGAATATAAATTTTGTTAATCGAATTCGGATTCGGATATGATAGATCCGATCCAAATCCGACCTATTAACAGCCCTACTCATAGACATGGTTGACACTTGACAGGAATAATTGGTTCTGGCCAGCCCAGTAGGACAATGTCACGATTGTCCCAAAGAACGCTGACAGATTGTACCTTTCTTAAATGTTGGTCCACGGCCCAAAACAGACTGACTCGGTGGAATGTCTGCAACCGTTTTGCAGGTGAAAATAAAAGGGACACTTATTTAAAAGTACCAAACACACTTTTCACTTTTGTGATCAGTCCCCACTTGATTTTTGTTAGAAAAAACTCCCTAGTTCTGTTAAAAGTTTAGAGATCACTCCCCACTCACTTAATTTGACAAAAATACCCTTAAAAATAATATTTTTCATTAATTTTTTCTCACTTCTTCTTCATCCGGACAAGCAAATAGTAAACCCTATCATACTAGAAACAGAAAGAACAGAAAAAATGCAACAAGCTCCACAGCAGGAATGAGAATAACGTTAGAATCAAAAACCACCAACCCGATAGTTGCATTGTCTTCTTCTCTTTTTATTTTCATCATTTTCGAGTTTCTTCTTCTTCTCAGTTGCTTTTGAGTTTCTTATTTTTTTCTGACAATGTCAACCAGTAGTGAAGTAGGAGTGTTCAATCAAGTTAATGGACATATACATTAATCTCGCAAGAAAATGGAGTGAAATCAACGCCGAACACTTCAGTTTGCAATACATAGCTCCACATCAAAAATTGTACATGAATTTGACTGATGATGACGGTGTCATGAATATAGTCTTACTACATTTGACATTGAAGATGAACGTTGTTGACATCTTGGTAAACCGAAAGGATGAATTAAGCAGCAGTGCAAAGAAGAGCAGTAATGGTTTAAGGTAATACTTCTATAGAATCTAAACTGTACTGCAGTTTGTAAAGTTTTGTACTTGAAGGGTTTTGAAATTGTACTCTATTATGTAAGTTTTATACTTCAAGTGTTCTATTAATGGATAGTGTTCTATTAATGGATTATCCAAAATTGTACTGCAACTTCTAGCAGTTTATACTTGAAGTGTTCCTAAACTATACGTCTTCTATATAAAATTATTCTTTTGATTTTCTGAAATTATACTTCATTTTATCAAAGATTGTACTATATTTATTGAAGTTATATACTTTAAGTGTTATATTTATCAATTAACCAAAATATATTGTAGTTGCTAGGACTTTATACTTCAAGCGTTTTGAAATTGTACTTCACTTTATCTAAAATTGTACTTTTATTTTCTGAAATTATACTTTCTTTTGTACTTCATTTTATCTAAACCTGTACTTTATTTATTAAAGTTCTATACTTCAAGTGTTTCGAAATTGTACTTCATTTTATCTAAACTTATACTTTAGTTTTGAATATATTATTTAAGTTTAAATTGTTTTACTAATGGATTATCCAAAAATTGTACTGCAATTGCTAAAGTTTTATACTTCAAGTGTTTTGAAATTGTACTTCACTTTATCTAAAATTGTACTTCTATTTTTTGAAATTATACTTCATTTCATACATTGTTTTACCTAAACATGTACTCTATTCATTGAAGTTCTATACTTCAAGTGTTCTGAAATTGTACTTCATTTTATGTAAACTTGTACTTCAATTATCTGAATCTATTATTTAAGTTTTATACTTCAAGTGTTCTACTAATGGATTATCCAAAATCGTATTGCAATTGCTAAGGATTTATACTTCAAGTGTTCTAAAATTGTACTTCTTTTTATATAAAATTGTACTTCTATTTTTTGAAATTATACTTCATTTTACATAAACATGTACTCTATTTATTGAAGTTCTATACTTTAAGTGTTTCGAAATTGTACTTTATTTTATCTAAACTTATACTTCAGTTATTTGAATCTATTATTTAAGTTTCAAGTGTTCTACTAATGAATTATCCAAAAATTATACTGCAATTACTAAGGTTTTATACTTCAGGTGTTCTGAAATTGTACTTCACTTTATCTAAAATTGTACTTTTATTTTTTAAAATTATACTTCATTTTATACATCATTTTACCTAAACATATACTCTATTCATTAAAGTTCTATACTTCAAGTGTTCTGAACTTGTACTTCAGTTATCTGAATTTATTATTTAAGTTTCAAGTATTTTACTAATGGATTATTCAAAAATTGTGTTGCAATTGCTAAGGTTTTATACTTCAGGTGTTCTGAAATTGTACTTCACTTTATAAAAAATTGTATTTCTATTTTTTAAAATTATACTTCATTTTATACATCATTTTATCTAAACTTATACTATATTCATTGAAGTTCTATACTTCAAGTGTTCCAAAATTTTACTTTATTTTATCAAAACTTGTACTCTCGAGTCAAAGTCACTTTCATCGTATGACTTTACCGATCAATATTACCGAGTTGAGATGTATCAACAAGCATACCAAGCAGTGATAAACACTATTCCTACGTATGATATGCATATGTTCCTTCTAGATGATGATGGCGTCATTAATGCACCTGATTGCAGATCTCAACCTGGGCATAGAAGGACATAGAGGATTCCATCACAAATTGAGAAACGTGTAATTAAGTGTAAAAGGTGTGGTAGAACATGGCATAATCGTCGAACCTGCAAAGAATAAGTAATCTAGCTAAATTTCGTACCTTAATATAGGAGATTTATACTTGATTTCATGACATTTGTACTTTATTTCGGTAATCATGTACTTGATTTAGCGTGAAATTGATATTTTTGTATATTGTCCGAGATATCAGTTATTTTGTACCCCAATCTGGGAGAACTATACTTGGTGTCATGACAATTATACTTTATTTCGGCAATTATGTATTTGATTTAGCGTGAAATTGGCATTTTTGTATGTTGTCGGAGATATCAGTTATTTTGCACCATAATCTGGGAGAATTATACTTGATTTCATGACAATTGTACTTCATTTCGGCAATTATGTATTTGATTTAGCGTGAAATTGACATTTTTCCATGTTGTCCGGGATATCAGTTTTTTTGTACCCCAATTTGGTAGAATTTTATTTGATTTCATGACATTTGTACTTCTTTTTGGCAATAATGTAATTGTTTAGCGTGGAAGTTAGCAAATGGATATTGTATCAGCATTTTGTACCTCAATCTGAAATATTTATACTTGATTTCACGACATTTGTATTTCATTTCGGCCATTATGTACTCCATTTCTTAATATTTTTACTAATATTATTGAATTGAAATTTGTTCCATGATTTGCTTTTTAAGCCTCAGTAATTAATAATCAAACTCTAAAAATGTGTGTAATATTTATTATATGAATAAAATAATATTAAAGTTTTAAAGTGTTAACCACTAATGTTCAACGAATGAATGTTATCAATCGCAGTAATGTAAAGAATACTTATGTTTTCAAAGATGTAAATAAATGAGCATTTGATAATAATATCTACCTTATAACCCGTACAAATACGTACTTCATCTGATCTGATAATCTCAAAATATTGTACTTGACTATCACTACAATTATTGGAGACTAATTATTCAATTGCAATAAGTGTACTTCAACATAACACCATTTATACTTTATTTGTTCTACATTTGTACTATATTTTCATCATATTGTACTCAAATTCACTATCCGATTTCAATTGAATTGAAGTGTACTTTAACATAACACCATTTATACTTTATTTGTTCTATATTTGTACTTTATTTTTATCATATTGTACTCAAATTCACTGCCCGATTTTAATTTAATTGAAGTGTACTTTAACATAACATCATTTATACTTTGTTTGTTCCATATTTGTACTTCATTTATATCATATTGTACTCAAATTCACTATTCGATTTCAATTTAGTTGAAGTGTACTTCAACATAACACCATTTATATTTTATTTGTTCTACATTTGTACTTCATTTACATCATATTGTACTCAAATTCACTGTCCAACTTCAATTTAATTGAAGTGTACTTCAACATAACACCATTTATACTTTGTTTGTTCTACGTTTGTACTTATTTCCATCATATTATACTCAAATTCACTGTCCGATTTCAATTTAATTGAACTGTACTTCAACATAACAATATTTATACTTTATTTGTTCTACGTTTGTACTTCATTTTCCTCATATTGCACTCAAATTCACTGCTCGATTTCAATTTAATTGAACTGTATTTCAATATAACATCATTTATACTTTATTTGTTCTATATTTATACTTCATTTTCATCATATTGTATTTAAATTCACTACATAATTTCAATTTAATTGAAGTGTACTTCAACATAACACCATTTATACTTTTTTTTTTCTATATTTGTAATTCATTTCTATCATATTGTACTCAAATTCACTGTTCAATTTCAATTGAATTGAAATGTACTTCAACATAACACCATTTATACTTTGTTCATTCTACATTTGTATTTCATTTCCCTCATATTGTATTGAAATCAAAATATTATAAATACTTGATGGAAAATTATACTTACATGCAAAATAATATTATAAACAAAGTATGCTTCAATTTACATATGTATGTACATACAAAGTATGATTCAAACCCTACAGACTTAAATATTTTGTACTACAATTGCTTCTAAAATATACTATAGATACACAAGTTATATACTACATTTTCAGTTAATGTATACTACATGCCTGAATGTTTTTGTACTACATATGCTTCTAAAATGTACTGCATATATACAAATATTAAATTATAATTTAATTTAATCTACATGCTTGAATGTTTTGTACTACAGATGCTTCTAAAATGTACTGCAGTTACATAGATTATATGCTACACTTTTGCCTGATGTGTACTGCAAGCATAAATGTTTATACTATATTTGCTTCTAAAATGTACTCAGTTACACAGATTATATACTACACTTTCATTTAATGTATATTGCAGGTTTAAATATTTTGTACTACAGTTGCTTTTAAACTGTACTACAGATACACATATTATATACTACACTTTCATTTAATGTATATTGCAGGCTTAAATATTTTGTACTACAGTTGCTTTTAAACTGTACTACAGATACACATATTATATACTATATTTTCAGTAATGTATACTGCACACTTGAATATTTTTGTACTATAGATGGTTATAAAATATACTGCATATACACAGATTATATACTATAATTTCATTTAATTTATAGGCTTGAATGTTTTGTACTATATTTTCGCAACTTCCTCTCCCGGGGTCAAATCACTTGCCGCTTGAACCGTTGGATAGCTCTCGGCTTATACATTAACTCCACAAAGTTCCAGCCCCGTCCGATTCTCCATGAAACAGTAATTACACTCGCAATAAGCTGGAATTCCAGCATTGCCACTGCACTGCTGCATTCTAAACATCTTCGCCGTTTCCTATCCAAACGGAATCGTCTACTGGTGAAACTTGGTGAGAACGTTGCCAACACCTCAAGGAACACCCCACTGAAACAGTTTCACAAAATTCCTTTTCCAAGCCACTCTGCTCAATGCATCTTTGCACTACCTGCGTGCAGTAAGACCACTCCAGGTCGCCCTCAATGTTCGGTGCCCAAACGGACACGGAATGACTTCAAACTTGGTGGGAAGCATCCTCATAACTTAAGGAATATGCCATTGAAACAGTTTTTCAAACCGAACCTCGTAAGAGTCTCTACTCATGGGCTTTTTTCGCCTTACCGAGTGAGTCGACAACTCCTTGTCGCTCTTAATGCCCCTTGAAGTCAAGGTCGCCATTCTTCTCCAATGAGCGACACATGACATTCTCCTCCACTCGATCCATTGACGTCCTTATCAACATATACATAAGGACTTGAAGTGTATGCGGTGTCCCAACTCAACTCTGATCTCTTTTTGCACCGTATGAATTTAGCTCATCTTTACATAGATTATATACTATACTTTCATTTAATGTATACTACAGGCTTAAATATTTTGTACTACAGTTGCTTCTAAAATGTACTACAGATACACAAATTATATACTACATTTTCAGTTAATGTATACTGCATGCTTGAATACTTTTGTACTATAGGTGCTTCTAAAATGTACTGTATGCACACAAATTATATACTATAATTTCATTTAATCTGCAGCTTTGAATATTTTGTACTACAAATGCCTTTAAAATGTACTGCAGTTATACAGATTACATACTACACTTTTGCTTAATGTGTACTGCAAGTTTGAATATTTATACTACATTTGCTTCTAAAATATACTACAGTTATAAAGATTATATACTACACTTTTGCTTAATGTGTACTGCAAGCTTGGATGTTTTGTACCACAAATAATATACTACCACTTTCAGATAATTTCACCGTATAATATAACACTGAAAAATCACAGACATTTAAAACTGTAAATGCAGAAAACATACATTTGTTTCTTTTTATCACTTCTTTTTGTATTTCGCTTCTTGTTGCCATTGTTTCTCCTTCCATTGTCACAAAAAAAATGGCAAAAATTTTGGTGTTTTTTTTTTTTTTCTTTCTCCCATCAATGGCAGAGGAACGATTTCGCGCCCTTTTGTTTGGCCGCTTGGAGAAGTCGTCGATTTTAGAAAAAAAATAAATGAAAGCATTCTTCTTGAAGAGAAAAACGCATTTCTCAGGTATTTTTGTTGTTTTCTCTAACTACAAGGATATATGTGTCTTTCTAAAAGATATGGGGAGTGATTTCTAAGTTTTGTGAAAAAGTAGGGAGTTTAGTGTGTAAAAATTCAAATGGGGACTGATCACTAAAATGAAAGTAGGATTAGGGATTTTTTTCTAATTAACCGAAAATAAAACCCAATTTGTAACAACTTTATAGGAAATTTTATGTAATATCTAATGCAATAATTCAAATATATTTCTTTATATATCTATCTCTGTTAAATAAATATGTGTAATATTATAAATAGTCATGCTTCTACGTGATCCAGATAAACACAATAATGGCCAACAAATGCTCCCAACTTTAATAAATTTGAAAAGTCTAAACTCACATTTCTCTAAGTCAATAAATTGTTGATTATAGCTCCGTACTTGTAATATTTAATTCCGTATATGAATCTGTTCATAATTATTTTATATCATTATTATCTCTTACTTTTTTTAATCTGATTTTATTGTATGGTCTTATTTTAATTTGAGGTATTTTAAATCTTAGCTTCTCGATAAATAATTAAAATAAATAAAGCAGCAGCATAAACAAATAATTTAGATAGTTGACTTCAAAGAATTTCCTGTATCAAATTCTTGAAGGCCATGTGGAGACCTATGCAAGTTGATCATGAATTAATGGCCAAGAAAGTTTATCTTTCTTGTGAACTTGACAATTGAGACATTTCAGTTATTGTTATTATTATAAATAGAGCCATAGCAACTTTCCTTCCTTTAATATAACTTGAAAGGTGCGCACGTACGATATACGTGACTTATTAATTTTTTTTAACGTCTACTGTTTTATAAATTATTTTTTATTTATATTGAATTTAAGTGCTTATCACATAGACAAATAAAAAATAAAATTGTCATTTGAAGTTATAAATATGTTGAGCCTCTAACATAGTTTAATAGTAATTTAAGATAATATATTTCTTTTAGCGAATTTGCATCGTGTATGCGACCTATTACATTTTTTGCTTTTTTCTATTTCAATATCTATATTGTTTGTTCCAAATATAGTATCTTATGAATATCTATATTGCTTGACCCCTCAATAAAAGATATTAAAGAACAATTCTTTTTTCCAATTTCACTACCCCTTGTCTCTCCTTTTAAGGTGATATCCATAATACTTTATTTTAATTCAAATATCGAATTTGGTAGGCCTGGTGATAGTAATCAATCTTATAGTTTCTAGTTTCTAGTTTTATGTTATTAATTTGAAGAACCAATAATGGAATTGTTTTCCCTAAAGATATTATTGCAGAATCGATAGCAGAAGTTTGATCTCTATATTAATAAATAATTTGCAAATATGAAAAAATTCATATGAAAAATGTTTAAAATTTTGATAATAAGGAGTAGAAAAATTCACACTTAGAACTTTAAATTTTTAATTGTATAAGTGGTTTACAGATTATTTTTTGCATTGGTTAAATTTTGTATGTTATACCAAAAAGAAAATAAGTATCTCTTCCTAATACAAGAGTAATAAATAATGGAATAAACTATAGATAATACATAAACCTATTTATTATTCTTCAATAATGACTACACTACTTTTAAGAGTCACCTGGGCGGATAGATTCATTCTTTTGGATTGCATTATTGGATGTTTTGATACATTTTTTTGAATGCTTAGGTAACATCTTATGTCACCTATTGAGAAAAAAGTGGATATTGCAGTAGGCCGTAACATTCATAATAATGTATTATTCCATTTTTTGATCTTAACATGCATGGATAATAATATTTTGTACCACTGATTCTTTCCACTAAACTTGCTGCAACTTGATGAACATTTGGAGAATTATAAAATAAACTAATCTAATATATAATTTTTTTTAAGATATAGACTTGAATATCGTTCATTGAAAGATAATCATTTAACCTTCTGAAGATTTTTGCATATAAATTTATCTACATAAACTGTTATAAGTTTTCTCATAATTGCTTTTGATAAGTTTGATTCTTCTGATATTTTTTTATTCTCAAACTCATTTCAGTTTAGGTAAAATACAACTGAACGTTGCCATACTTGTTTTTCTTTGGAAATTAACCTTGAATGACAATGATAATTATGCCTTGTGTTTGAAAAGTATAACTCCACCCTTGTAGATGCAAGTTTTTGTCTAATTACATGGTAAATGAAGTAAAAGAGAATATGCAGTTCAAAACTCAAATATCTTTTAGAAAGTTCATAACCTCTGTTGGTAGAGAAATAAACAACTTATGCAATTCATTTGCCATTTAAAGCGAAGCAAGTCTAATTTTTTTCATTGCCACAATGTGCAAGGCTTTCTCAAATCTTACTGTAACACCCCTAAAATTGGGTATTTTAAAAAATAAGTGAAAAGGAATTAATCGTAAGAATTTCAAAAGTTTTGGGGTCAGGATGGAATTTAGAAAGACTTGATTGGACCATATTTTGAAAGTTTTGGGGTTGAATGGTTACTATTTTTGGTCAAAGAAGTTAGTGTGAGGCACTAAGCTTTTGAAAGGCTGAATTGAAGTTTGAGCAAACCTTGGAGGACCTGATTGTAAGCTGGCTTAAAATTTTAGGGGCCAATTTCAAATTACCAAAAGTTGGATTTTATAAAAATAGCATTTTTATTTTCCTTCTCCTTTCTTCCTTATTTTCTTCTCCACACCACCGTACACTACCCTCTCACCAGCCACCCCTCACCAGAAACCAAATCTTAGCAAATTTGGTATCATTATCTTCCTCTCCTCACGTAGAACACGAATATACCGATTTCTCCCTAAACCTTCCGGTGTACCAGCCAGAAACTGAGCTCAAAGTTTCGGCCATGGTGCTGGTTGATGGGTTTCTCTGCTCCAACGACTGAAACTTGAATGTGAGTAGTGGGTTTCGACGGGCCCAACTTAAGGATCACACCAGTGTCCCCAATTTTGGGAATGGACCATAGTAGATGGAGAAATTAGGAGAAAACGATGCGGCTGTGAATAGTACTGCTGCCAAAATTGACCTTCAATTCGACAGTGTTTGGTGAAATTGTTTGAGCGGTTTGATTAGTGGAGCTGAGGAGCATCTTCGGGTGGTAACGGTGATCATCTCTGCCGGCGGCGGCGGTGAAGAGGCAAAATCCTCATCTCATCGCAAGGATTACATACACGAAGGCTTATCGTGCATTCGAAGCTTCGATAAAAAGATGTTAGATGAAAATGAGAAACTTGTGTTAAAGTTGTATGCATGTGTATGTATATACTTTCCAAACTTTACAATGTATTGTATAAACGAGAAATACGCAAGATTTGATAAAAAAAATTGAGATATGCATAGAATTACATAAGTCAATGGATCCGAATTTTCTCATATTGCGTAATAATCATGATGATTAAGTTAATTAGGTGAAGAAAACTCTCATTTTATGAATTTAGAACCTAAGTGGCGATAAATTGGGATTTTTAAGACCAATTGGAAGATTTAGGACCCAATTATATATTCCTTTAATAGGATCAACGCTATTAGCATATTTTTATTAAGGCTATGGATTTAGCCGATTAAGTATCGACTTTAGGTCATTAATTTGTATAAATGTGATTATATGATCGAATGAGGATCTTGACTTTGGACCTATTCTTTTGGATTAGGTGACGAATGAGTAGGTCCCGTGATCGATAGTCGATGACTATATTTCTGAGACTACAGAGGTGAGGTTCCGCCAATTTAGCAACTCTTGTACGTATCGATTTTCTTGATAAATCCCTGTGAGGGTTAATATTGACTTGATTATCGCACTCTATTATTTGTTGTACTCCTATGAGGTTTTGCCAATCGACACTTGCTTTGTATGAGCTTATTCCATAGCTATCGTTGAACCTGGTCAAGTTCTGTTGATATGATATCTGTCTTAATTTTTGTTATAATTGCTATTGATTTTTGAACCTTATGAGGTTCTCTTGATTTAAACCCTATGAGGTTCCCCAAAACTATTGTCTGTATTCTGTATCGCTAGATATTCTGTTACTGTCTGGTTATCGTATGCTTGTCGGCATACCTGTCTACTCGTTTATAGCCATGATGGCTTAATTGTACTTGTTAATCATTATGGTATTACTTTGACGGCATTTCTGTACATGTTATCTGTTGCCTTGTCGGAAAATTCAATTGATTGATTGATATTGTTCGTATGTTAACGATATGCTAGGGAGACTCCTAGGTATCGATATGCCTTGTCGGCAAATCTGATTGATCGATATTGTTCGTATGTTTGTGATATGCTAGGGATACTCCTAGGTATCGATATACTAGGGATATTCTTAGGTATCGTTCATATGTTAGTGATATGCTAGGGATACTCCTAGGTATCAACTATATGCTAGGGATACTCCTAGGTATCGTCCGTCTACCTATGATATGCTAAGGAGACTCCTAGGTATCAACGATATGCTAGAGATACTCCTAGGTATCTATCGTCTGTTTGTGATGTGCTAGGGATACTCCTAAGTATCGTCTGTCTGCCTGTGTTATGCTAGGGATACTACCAGGTATCGTCCATCTATCTGTGATGTGCTAGGGCAACTCCTAGGTATCAACGATATACTAGGGATACTCCTAGGTAATGTCCGTCTGTCTGTGATATGCTAGGGAGACTCCTATATATCAACGATATGCTAGGGGATACTCCTACGTATCGTCCGTCTGTCTGTGATATGCTAGGGAGACTCCTACGTATCAACGATATGCTAGGGATACTCCTAGGTATCGTCATCTGTCTGTGATAGCTTGGTATACTCCTAGGTATCTATCGTCTGTTTGTGATATGCTAGGGATATTCCTTGGTATCTACCATCTGTCTGTTACGTGCTAGGGATACTCCTAGGCATTTTCTGTGTGCCAAGCTATCATGCTTGTGCCATTGTTATTGCCAAGCCGTCGTGTTTGTGCCTTTATTTTTGCCAAGCTGTCATGCTTGTGGCATTGTTATTGCCGAGTTGTCATGCTCGTGCCATTGAATTGTTATTGTTGATCGATTGTATTATCATGTAGGCATAAGGGTATTGTGATATGCATGTCAAGCCAGTTCCGTTGAACTATATATGACTTGGACTTGTTTATTTTGACTATATCTGATTGTTTGTACACTATTCATGGAGCGATAAGGAATGAGAGATTCCTCTGTACTCAAACTATTATTTGTATATGATATTGTTCTTTTTCTAAATGTTAACTTATGATCTGTTGAGTTGATTCGTCCCCAACATATCCCCATTGCTTATGATTATTATACCTCACTAAGTCCTTTGGACTTACCTCCCATATTTCTTTGATTTTCTTAGACAGGTTTAAGTGATGAACTGGAACTCCAGGCTTGGATGGGTGAACACATTTTATAATAGAAAAGGACTGTATATGCTTATGGGTTCCTTTGGGACATTTTGTATACCCTAGATGTTCTTATATGTCATGTTGATATTAATGACTTAAGGCACGTAAATGTTTTGTTAAGTGTAAGAAAAGTGAATTATGATATGTACTTGACAGTTTGTGGAGTCAGTTAAGTTTGAAATTTTTGCTGCTTTGATAAGTTAACTTTGAAATCTTTTGGGTCTATTGATTGAATGGTAGGTTCAATTTAAGATTGAACTAAGTGGCGCCCCGCTTAGGTGCTATCCTGAGTGGGGTGCCACACTTACAGTATTGCAATAGATGTAATCAAGTATCTTATTCAATTCTTGAGTCTTTGAGCGCTCAGAATCATAAATTCTCAAATCGAATCAAAATATGAGATTAAAATTTAAAATTTTAGCATATGATAATTTTTCTATATATATGATATTTATTGAAAAATTGCTAACATTTTGATTTATAAGAAATCATTTATTTCTTAGAAGCTATAAAGTGCTAAATATTGGCAATTGAATTTTTTATGAATTAACTCTTTTTCATTCAAATCTATGTTGAAAGAGAGGTCGTAACTTATTAATTTTTATATTTTTTCTCCTTCAATAATTTAATTGACTTTTTCATTTTCTTGGGACTATTTAATTTTATCTATATATGCATGTCTCTCTATAGTACTCGATACGGCATGGTTTCTCTTCATCTTATTTTGTTTTTATTGTCAAAATAAATATGCTATAATAATATCAATTATTATTAGAAAACAATATCCATGTATCTAAAAATATAGGTGAAATGTTTCTAAATAGCCATATATGATCATGTTTTAAATATATATTAGAATATCCTATATTAAATCAACTAAAAATGAAGCTGATTCGAGATAGAAGTTTATCGATTCATTATCATTTTAAGAAACCTTTACATAAAAATGGAACAACGAAAACATGTGAACTGAATAATTACTAAAATAAAATATATCTTAAAAACTTAACATTAAAAAAACATGATTAATATGTCTCTTTTACAATACGATAACTAATAGTAACCAACTATTGAATTCTTTTATTTTTGGGTGATATTTGAAGAAGCTTTTATTTTTCAATTTATTTTCTGTCATTCTCAATGGATTAGATTTGTGCCATTCGTTATTCCATAATTTTAATTTATTTTTTTTATTTTTTGTTAATTGAAAATTCCTTTTGATAACAAAATTCCTTTTGATTTTTTAAACAATAATTTCAATTGTCATTTTATAAATTGAAACTAGAAATATGGTTTAGATGATTCAAAGAGATTTGTAAATTGGTTTCCTCTAAATTTAGAAAAATAAATAAAACTTAAATTACTTATTTCATCTTAGAATTTTAATGGGCCACATTTTTTAAATTTAAAATTAAAAAGAAAAAGAACAAAAAAATTTCTCATGTGTTTGATTTATTTATTACGATTCTGTTCTCTGTTTCGTCTCTTCTTAGTTAAGCCAAAATAGAGAAAGTTAAGCTTTGATCAATCATAAACATTTAAGTACCATTGTGTAAAATAAAATTATTGTAGTATTTAAAAATTTTCTTTTTGTTAAAAAAAAAGTGTGAAAATTATTTCCTTAGAAGTTTGCTAGTTATGGTCATAAATATGTAAGAGTTGGATTATGAATTAAGTTTCCAATTAATATAATATTACCTAAATTGTTAAATGAAATTCATTGTTTTAAATAGATATTTGTACTTTATTAATTATTTAATGTTTAGCATATAAAAACTAAGGATTTTTTACTGTTGAATACTATGTACTAACTGGGGTATATAATTCGCACCTAAGGAGTATATATTTTGTGGGGTATGGACGGATACATATGGGCTAATGTTATATATATTTTATTCAATAAAGTGTATTTATTGATATTCTATTTTATATTGTTGATAGAAAACATTTCACTATGCTAGATTAATGTTATTATTAAAATCAAATAAATATTTATTAAACTTAATAGTTTGAATTACATAACTATCAATACAACAATATATACCTTTTTGAAAAAAATTCAAATTTTAATTAAATATGATCAAGTTCGAGTCAATTATATAATAAGTGAATTCTACTTATTATGTTGTTGATGTATACTTTAACGATGTTTATTGTATGATTAGCTAAATCATGCAAAAATTGGTCTTGACAAGGTCTTCATCCCCCTTCATCATGCTCTAAATAAAAAAATTAGCTTGATCATTCAAAAGGTTATTTGATAAAAATAAATATTATATATATATATATTTCTGTTCTCCTTTTAAAAATAATTATTGAAAGTTAGTAATGCCACATTATTATTTTATTTGAAAAATAATTTATTTTAAAAAAATTTGACTATTGTTTATCTTTTAACTTAAATAAGTAAGATTAAGAAATTTTATCGGATTTGTGATACAACATGAAAGCACCTTTTGCTATGTGCACACCATTAGATGTAAAATTTAACCAAAATATACTTTAGAAATATATTTAAATACACAAATAAATAAAAAGATAAAAAAATTAAATAAACTTGGTTTATTCTTTTCCGTTATCATATTAAATATAACATTACATATGAGTTTGACACTTATTTTGATATGTAATAAATATTTTTCACTTTTTATTTTTAAAAAGAACCCATATTTGTACAAATGAATGCATGAAATATATTTCTTTTTTCCTTATTAATTAAACATGTGATTGTAAGACTTAATCTATTTTTGTTTGTTTTCATATTTATTGCATTATTATATTTGAATTGAACACATATTTTAATATATAGAAAGTATTTCTTTTCTTATTTTTGAGGGAGTGTGCACAATGAATATCTATATAAATGTATTTCTGAAGCATCTTTCTCATTAATTAATTTTTTCTTAATTAATATCAATTCAGTTATTATTTTTTATGAGTCTGACTAGAATAAACTTAATTTGGTCGTGTTTATCATGAAGTTTTATGTATTGAATGTGATAGTTGTAGTCCCTTTAGATGGGGATATAATATAATTTTTGTTTTCTATAAGTCTAGTTAAATATGTTGGCAGAAGGATAAAATTTTAATATGTATGCATAATTACATTTGCTACGTAGGAAATTTTGATTTAATTAATTTTATATAATTATTATTTTCTACATGTATATTAAAAATACACTTAATTTGGATAAATTTAATAAATACAATTTATTAATATGCATTTGATATATATACATTTGTTAAGTGGAGATTTTGATTTAATTAATCATAGTTAATTTTTTTGCAAGTCTAATTTAAGATAAACTTAATTTGCTTACAACTACTATTAAACTTGTGTATTACACATGACAAGTAAAAAATTTATTTAATTAATTTTAATGTAATTTTTTTTTTTTTATAATTCCAAGTGAAAATATATTTAATTGGTAACAAATGTAATAAATACACTGATATACGTTTGATGTATATAAATTTCTTAAGATGAAAGACTTGATGTATTTAATTATAATTATTATTTTCTATGAATTTGAGCATAATGTATATACGTTTGATGTATATACATTTTTAAATATAATGCATATACACTACAAAAAAAGGGACTAGTTGTGATTGCAAATTGGTCACTAATTTAAGAAAATCGGTCACTAAAATTGCATAGTGATTGATTTAGTGACCAATTGAAGCAGTCGGAAAAAGGCTCATCGCTAATCAATTTAGTGGCCGACTTTACAGCAGTCACTAATTTAGTGACTGCTGTATCGGTCACTAATTATTTAGAATCAGTCACTATATTGCTTTTAAATATATATATATATATATTATACATTAAGCAGTCACAACAGTGGTCACTAATTAGTGACCGACTGTTAGTGATTGATGTAGGCGGTCACTAATTAGTGACACCTATTTATTCAAAAAAATGTAATTTTATGTCAATAATTAGTGACTGATGTTCAGTTACGGTAATGGTCACAATTCAATAATAAAATTAGCAATTATTAATTTTTTTAAAAAATATTTTTCTCAAGCCTATTTTTATTTGCTACTAATGACACTTTAAACAAACTATAAATCAATATCATACACAATATCCTAATAATATTAATTCACTAAAATAGAAATACCAACAGTTTAAACCATGCTATTCAATGTCATATATTATATCCAAACATATCCTCAAGGAATGCATGATTCAATATCAACAAAAGTAGTAATGCCGATCAAAGGAGCATAAACAAAAGTAGTAATGCCATACGATGGATTAAACAAAAGTAGTAATGTCATACGGTGGCTCAAACAAAAGTAGTAATGCCAACAAATAGTATCAATAGGAGTATCAACCATATGATATTTACTCATCACCAGGACCACAATGGCTCATACTAGCACCTCCTTCTAGTGAGTTCAATTTGTCCATGAACTTGCTCAATGCGCCAATAAAACTTCCTCTCTTTGCTTTGATAATTCAACCATCATCCTTGCCCCTTCCATGAAGTTTTTTCCCTACTTGCAGCCGCCTTGCTTTTGTTAGCCAATTGCTCATCGATAACTTTTCTCAAGAACGCTTCACTAATGTAGTTGGTAAATGAAGATGGCATACTAGTAGTTGAAGAGGAAGTGCCAACTATATCACGAGAGTGGAATGTATTCCTAAATCCATATACCCTACCTTTTCTTAATCCATCATTGACCTCAACTCATTTCAAAGCATCAAAAGAACTTCCAGGAGTAGGATTGCCACCATATTGACTAGCATATTCTCTATAATAATCCTCCTACATGCACAAAGTTACACATTAGTATCAAATACACTCCTACAGGGTACATTAAATATTTTTCATGTTAAACACTCCATATAAAGTACCATAGTCGAATGCATATATCTCTTAGTATTCCATATCATAACACAATAAATGAGGCAAATTCAATTTGTCTCATCTAGCACCTAAATTAGTTAGAAACTAAACTTGAAAGAAGCAACCAACTCTCATGCAAAAAGATAAAGCAACAGATTTAATGCAAAACAAATGCTAACAAAAGTTTATGCAAATATCATCTAGCACCTAAATTAGTTAGAAACTAAACATGCAATAGCAACCAACTCTCATGCCAGAAGTATAAGTATAATTGTACTTAATCCGCTCTATAATACTTAAAAGTATGATTATATTAAATTGCACAGGATTTTCAAATCAGTGGTACAAGAGTGGATGTGCTGAGTTGAGGTGGTTAATTAGTTTGAGGAAGAGAGAGGTGGAGAGCAAATTACTATTACATTACCGAAGATGAATGATGGATGGGGATTGGGGGAGTTCAAACATGAAACATGAATATATATGAAGCCACAACCACTGCTACAATCTACAACTACTGCCACCATTCGATCCATCCAATTCCCACATTACACTACTTAAGATGTAAGCATATATACTGCATATGCATCTTGGGAATGGACTTCAAAATTAATTGACCATACATTCATTCATTTTTACACTACTCAATCAGTCCATATATATATATATATGTATCTCATCATCTTAACTTGTTTTATCAGAAATTAGAAATTCATCAAAATGATATTAAGTAATTGTCATATGGATATCCATCAATCTCAATCTTTCCTTCAAATTTTCATGTACCTAAGCTATATCAACCTTAATTAAATGAATAAAAGCTCACCTCTCAACCAATATAATTGAATAGTAGTAGGCTACTAGCTAATGTATATCTCATTCTATTGTCGATGTCTATTTAACTTGGATCTGGATGCTACTACTAATGCTATGTTTGTTTATAGATTTTTAATGAAATTATTTTTCTAACGCATTTTTCAATTTTCCTTTCTCTTTTCCCTAACAAAACCCAAAATTCTTAAAGCAACCCGCTCTATAATACTTAAAAGTATGATTATATTAAATCCTTGCAACAAGGTTTTTCATTAGGAAAAATATATAGCCTATATATATAAGTAGCTTATATTATATTGATTTGAAATTATCTCAACCAATGCGTTTTTCAATTTATCAAACAAATTCATTATGAACCACTAAAAGAGAAATTGAGGACAAACTTAATTGAACTCTTTTAGACTTGCTATCAACATATTCATCGGCTCCCTTTCTTCTTTATGAGTTCTATCATGAAGTTCAACTTGACTAATCGGTTGGCCATTTTTTGACTGGATTATTGAAAAGCAAATATTAATATAATGGTTTAAATTATAAACACTTCTATATTTTTAAGTAAAAATGTAATTAGAATGAAAACATACCAATCTTCGCATATGCTCAGCAAACGAAATGGAACCACCTGTACGCTTAGTGATTGAGCCATCTTTTTCTGTCATTTGATTTTGCATTGCTTTCCTGCATTTCTCTTGGTAGTTTGGGACACTCATATGTCCATTACAAATGGCTTCCCAATGGCTTGCAGACATATTTTTTGGCACTATTTGTTGAATGTCTCTTGGGTCATTACCAACAAGCTTGACAACTTTCATTTTGTATCTATATATTGTGTTCTTAAAGTTCCGTTTATGTGTCTGCTCCCATGAGTGCCTAATACCACTCTCATGCTTAGGTAACCATGAGAAATGCTCCTGTCATGTTTAAAGAAAAAATTTAGCAACTAGATAAGGTATAACAATTATTATTCACAAATAAAAACTCACTCTGAATTTCTCCAAAAAAAAGTCCTTGGATTCTCGAGGAACTTGCTCCCACATTGGCCATGGACCCATATATCTTCTCAAATTTTCCATTACTTTACGAACAGTATTATCTGGTATGAAGCTACAAAATAAAAGAATCTTAATTATTATAAGAATATAAGGAGTGAGTTTATTTATTTTTATTTGTTAGGTCTCTCTTAAGTTATTGTATTAAATGCACTTCAATATTGAGCTAAACAAATTAAGAAAATATACCCATTGTGAAAAGGTTGTATGCGAGCACGGAGGTTAGGATTGTTTGACGCATGACTCCCATGGCTATCTCCTCTCGTCTTATTATGAGAGTCATTTTGACCCTCACTTGTTTCTTCAGATGTTGATCCTGACAATCTTGTGACTCACCATCTTGATATACAGAATGTTCCTCTATCTCTGGAGGCAGAACTTCCTGAGAACGGTCAAATAGAGAAGGAACCTCTAGATAAGGATGCTCAAAAAGGGTCGACCTAGCACGTTCAGTTACACCTTTTCCTTGCCTACCTCTATTTCTCCGACTTGGTCCTCTTCTTCCAGTCAACATCTTGCATAAAATAAAATTAAAAAAAGTAAGCATTCTATCTTCACCATAATTTCCAATTCATTTTTGAAGCCAAATTACATAATGGAATAAGAAATAACATTTCACTAGCATTTAATCACTTTCAAGAGTACCTTTCTTTGGGGTGAAACAAAAGGATCTCTTTGTGGCAAGAATTTTGCCAATTATAGCAATTTTTTTTCAGCTCTTCAATGAATGTTGTCTTCTAGTAGCATATATGGTAAAAATTAAACTTTATGAATTAATTAATCTTTCTTCGAAATCATTTTCCAAGAACTAAAAGTAATTTGTCAAGCAAACCAGTAACGCATATCAGCATATATACATATAACTTACCCTTCCAAATTCTGAGAATCAGTAGGTAGAAATATTAATAGTTGCGGCACCATTCCAGTCCACCATATGATCAAGTTCCAAGGATCCCTCTGCAGCCGCCACTTTTCCATTCTTTATGGACACAGATTGTGTTATGAATAAGCATGCAACAACAAAATTTGCAGGTTACTATACATATAAGTTTTGATTTGTAAAGGTTCAAGGAGAAAAAATAAAGAGATGCACACAACCACACCCTATGCATGAAAAATCAATAACTTGCATAACGTGATAATAAATCAATATTGCATGCATTAGCTACATTTACAGCTACACAATTTCATTATACACTTGGGCCATAATAGTTGTCTTAAAAGTGGGGCTAATAAAAAATTTCATAAGCCCAAACAATAGAATCTACAAAATAGAAAATTAGCCCAAATCAATTAGTTCTTATTATTTTATTCCAATAGTTTGCAAAGTAATTAAATTATGCAAATAAACAACAAAACTTGTACAGGATCTTTTTTTTTTATGTACTTGATTACTGATTAGTGTGATTGTAATATTTAACATAAGCCCCACAGTATATAGATATGCTTTCTGCATCTATAATTGTACACCATCTAATTCTAATTGGAACATTTTTAATCAAGTAGAATATGTTTCAGCTTTAAGCATTCGTGTCCTATCAGCTTATCAAACCAATACCTAAGTTATAAGCATCACTGCCCTAGATTATATGCTGAAGTCTACTGTAAGACAAAGATTAAGTACAAATCAAGTACAAAATCCACAGATTAAGCTCACCTATACAGCCATAGATGCAGAAGGACTACTCAAACAATAGTTACCTTACTTGATAAAAGTCTTTATCTAAGCTTCAAGAAAAAAATAGTAAAAATCAAGGAAAAGTACTGCTCATATACAGATAAAAGGAGCTAAAAATGAGCAGAAATACCTCAAGACTGGATGTTTATCTGAAACTAATGATTGAAGCAGAGCAAGTGAACTAGTGAACTAAAATTCTAGAAGATGAAACAAAAAATCAGCACAGCAATCACTCACTCCATTCTTTGACGTCAATCTACTAACCTGCAAATCACATGACCAGTTGTTAACAATAGTGGCAACTGAAAGTAAAGAACACATTATACATTAGAAAAGAACCACTAAGTAGATTTATAGGAAATAAGAGCTACTAAGTATATTTAGAGGAAATAAATGGAACTGTATTAATCAAAATGAGTACATATTCATTAAAATGAAATACAAAATTCAATTATCAAAATTTATTTTATCACCACTACTAGTTGAATCAAAATCATTGGATTCTTCTTCTTCTTCCTCAATCTCTTCCTCAAAGTCCTCTTCTTATTCGTCTTCTTCTCTCTCCAATACATTTCTTCTCGTTAAAGGAGTGGGGTCACGCCGAATTTCTTTAAGAGGTATTTCTATTGGATTTGCATTAGCATCCACCAAGATATGATCAAGGTCAAATGTAATTAGTGTTTAAAGAGGTGTTGGCACATTCTCTTCTTGGAATGGAGCTTGAATACTTTGATGAGGAGATTGCCTTTGCACTATTAAAGAGGGGATATCCATTCTGCTTCTTGCTTTTATTTTGCACACGGCATGCCAATCACGTCTATCCTTATTCATAGATGGAAAACTTGTGTAATACACTTGTTGTGCTTGCTGAGCTAATATAAAAGGGTCATTTGTATTCAACTTTCTTCGATGATTGATCTCAACAAGTCCAAAATGTGGATACACTTTAATCCCCCTATCAGAAATATCATGCCAATGACATTTGAATAAAACAACTTTGTTTCCTTCACCAAAATATTCTAACTCCAACACTTCTTCCAATAAACCATAATAATCAACCTTGTTCTCATTCCATGAGCTCCCCAGCACACATACACCACTATTCATGGTTGATTTATGATTCCCTTAATTAATAGTATGGAATTTAAATCCGTTCACAAAATAACCATTGTACGATTTAACCCATCGACTAGGGCCTTGTGCTATGTGCCTAATGTTCTCTTTAACTACATTAGAAGCATTCATCACCTGCTAATAAGTTTAGTTAATACTTGCTCCATAAAATATTAAAAAGTTAAATAATTTTTGTATGGTCAGTACTTACATAATCTACCAACCATAATGCGAATTTGGTATCCCGTAATCTTCCCAAATCCTCATTCGTGAGATAAGAATATTTTCTAGGCATCTCTTCATTGAATACGCTGTAAAAACTCAATGAATAAAACTACCTTATACGACATGTATACTATTTCATTCAAATTTTAAAAGAGAACTTACTTTACAAAAGCAATGAACTCAACACAATTCAATAAAATATATCTATGTGCAACAGTGAACTCATCATCGTCCGTAAACTATCGACCATTCTTTTGACTCCAAAGAGGTCTACTTGGATGAGTAAAAATTAGCAAACGCCCGCGTGAGTTCACCTCACCTCCATCATCATTTCTTGGAACCTGATTTAGTCTTGTTTGCACATCAGGGTCAAAATACAATATGCAAAATGTTGAAACTTCCTCAATAATGTATGCCTCTACAATAGAGGCTTCAACATGAGCCCGATTTTTCACCTTTTACTTCAAACAACGCAAGAATCTAAACCATATAGCTTAAATTAGAAAATATCTATAAAGAATATAATGTTTTTATGTTATAAAAATTTAAGAAGAGTACCTTTCAAATGGATACATCCATTGATATTGTACAGGTCCACCAACTTTAGCTTCGTAAGCTAAGTAGATAGAAAGGTGCTCCATTACATTAAAGAATGCTGGTAGGAATATTTTTTCAAGTTTACAAAAAATCTCGATATTATTTTTCTCTAGTTGCTCCACATGCTCTACATGCAGGATAGTTGAGCATACATCTCTAAAAAATACACTTAGCTCTGATATTGCCTCCCACACTAGTTTAGGCAAAAGTTCACAAAATGCAATTAGGAGCAATCTTTGCATAAATACATGACAATTTTGACTTTTCATTCCATAAAACCTCCAATCTTTCTCATTCACACATCGGGCTATATTAGAAGCATAACCATCAGAAAGTTTTAAGTTTTTAGCCCATTTACATACTTCTTTTACTTGTTCTACATTTAGAGTATAAGAGGCTTTAGGTTTGCAAAGCTTTCCTCTATGATCATAGAACACATGTAGATAAGGCCGATTATAGTAAAGCTCCAAATCTCTCCATGCATTTCCATTGTCCTTTGTTTTTCCCTTCACATCTAACACTGTGTTAAAGACATTCTCAAATACATTTCTCTCTATATGCATCACATCCAAATTATGACGAATAAGATTTGTGCACTAATAAGGTACCTCCCAAATTATGCTTTTCTTAACCCAATTATGGGTCTCTCCAAATCCAGCCAATTCTTTAGGGTTGCCATATTAAGCAAATGTCTAAGAAGGAAGTTGAGATACGCGCCTCCTAATTTTTGCACTTGATAAACGTGTGGGATGATGGGTTTTTTCACGCCTACCTCTCATAAACGTATTTTTATCTCTTCGGTATACATGACGAGGAGGCAAAAATTGATGATGACAATCAAACCATGATTGCTTCTATCCATTTTGTAGATGAAAAGACCTTGTACTCTCCATGCAATAGGGGCATGCCAACAAACCATGAGTACTCCAACCAGAAACCATACCATAAGTAGGAAAATCATGAATTGTCCATAAAATAGCTGCTTTCATTAGAAAAATTTGTTGTCTAGATGCATCATATGTTTCAACTCCTTCACTCCAAAATTCTTTCAATTCATCGATCAAAGGACGCAAAAACACATCTAATTTTTTTCCCGGGGATTTAGGGCTCGAAATCACCATATTCAAGAATATATATAGCTCTTCCATGCACATACCCAGAGAAAGATTGTACACCGTCAATATTACTGGCCAACATGAATAAGGAACACTGGTGTTATTGAATGGAGTGAATCCATCTGTACATTGTCCTAGACGAACATTGCGTGGCTTTGATGAAAATGAAGGATGACAATGATCAAAAATTTTCCATGCTTCACCATGTGAAGGGTGTGCCATGCTACCATCATTACATTGGTTTTTCCAGTGCCATGTCATTTCCTTAGAAGTGATTTTTGACATATAAAGCCTCTGGAGTCTAGGAATTTGAGGTAAGTAGCACAACACCTTATAAGGCACATTTCTATTGGAAGCCATATTTGTGGGGTTGTATCTCTCATGACCACAAAATCTACATTTAGTCTCTTCGATGTCTTCCTTGTAGTATAACACGTAATTGTTAATACATACATCTATTTTCTCATAACCATGACCTTATTTTGCCACCATCTTCTTTGCATCATACAAGTTACTTAGGAATTTCTCATTTTCCGGCATCATACTTTTCATTGTTGATATGATACGATCTACACATGCTTGCGGCAAATTGAAATCAGATTTAATATTCAAGAGTTGAGATACTACTGAGAGTCTTGTGTGTTTCTTGCAACCCTGCCACAATTCTTTAGCATCTTTTAATACATCAAAGAACTTTTAGGGATTTGGGTTAGGCAGTTGTTCTGTATTCTCTGGGTACTTATCCATATCACACTCCCAATCAAAATTAGGTCCTACAACATCCATAACCATAGCTCAAGGACCCACATTTTCATTATTCATAAAACCTAAAGATTCCCCAATGGATTCATGTACACAAAGTTCCCCATGTGCATCCCACCTAGTGTAACCATGCTCAAATCCATATCTTTTGAGGTGATAATACACATTAGCAGGATTATCGAACCTCATATTGTGACATTTAGAGCAAGGACATCTTATATTACCACGATCAACAACCTCAGGATGAGAGTAAGCAAAATCTAAAAACTCCTTAACCCCTTTATCAAACTCATCTGTTAGGTATCCTTCATTATCAAATCGACGGCACATCCAACTACGATTAGTAGACATATTTTTGCATTCTCAATCATATAAATATTCAATAATATAGTTAAAATTTAATAATATTAAAAAAATTAGAGTTAAAGTTTAAATAAGAAATAATCAATTCAAAAATATAAAAGTTACAATTGATGTCATGCCCTTGGGACCATGGCCTAGTTCTACCCACCAATTCTCACTACATAATTATTAATTATTAATTATATATATATATATATATATTACCAGTTATTCCACAAGTGTCACGTAATAAGAGGACAGAGAGATTAGCGGAGCATTGAAAATTATAAGGTGGTGCGTCTTTTATGTATAGTCCTCAATTTTAGACGTGTAGTGTGGTTAAGTCTTTGGAAATTTTTAAGTCATTCGGAATAATTGTTAAGTCAAACTCATTTGTTGTAGAGAATTGGATTTATCTTTTTATAATTTTAATGTATGTGTAATTTTCATGGCAAGAAAATGAGAGGTAAGATGATCAAACCTGTACAAGCAAAGGACTGTAAACTGCAATGTATGACCAGATTGCTTAACAAAGTCCATGTGAAAATCTGTTAAAGGTCTGTAGTTTGTGGGGCACTTTTTTATTAGAATTGAAAAGGGTATTTACAATTTGGCCAGTTACAAATTTGCTTTTCCCAGAATCTTGGGAAAGGGGATAATCAGGAAAGCAAATTCCAAATTCCACTAAATATCCATTATTCTGCTAATTCTTTACTGTCCTATAATCTTAGGTAAAAATGATACATCAATACAAAAAATTCTGAAAATAAAAGAAAACCACACTAGCACATCAATCTCTGGATGAATATGATCCTCAAGAGAATACAATACAACAATTAGAGCTTTTTCAACATCTTAGCTCCAAACAACTGCAATCTATTCAGTTGAATCAAATCAACTCACATTTAATTCAAGAGGCATGCTACTAGTTGTACAAAATGTCAAACACAATAGCATCTTCAAATGACCTAGTATATCATGACGTGACAACACCACTACTATGTCCAGGAGAAAATTAAATGGAAAGATTGATTATAGTTTTAGAGAATAAACTAACATTATGTGGACCATATAATCCCAAAGCAAACAAAAATTGAACGCAATACCTAACTCTAAAATTACCTAACACAAAAGCGGCGACCGATAAATGAGCTGCCAACAATGGTGGGAAGTGGCCAATAGGTGCGTGAGCAATAGTGAGCAAGCAGCGACTAGCGAGTGAGCGAGCGAGCTAGCGAATGGCGGCAGTGCCCAGTGTCCGACGAGTGACCAATCAGCAACTATGGTCAGTGAGTGAGCAATAACAGTGATGGTTGGTGTCCGATAAGTGAGCAGGTAGCAACAGTGGCCGGTGGTCGGTGAGTGAGAGCAATGGCCTGTGAATGAGCGAGAAGAATGGGAGTAAGTGGAGTGAGCGAGAAATCTGATTTCTAGTAACTGTGAATGTTTCTAAAACCCTAGGGCTCAATCCAAAGAAAAATAATTCGATTCACAAAACTTGCTAACGTTCTCTTAATGGACTGTTGGCATTGGATCTCTTTTTCACACCACAAACCGAAGTTCAACTCCCCATATTTACAAAAAAAAATTTAGGAATTTTAAAAACATAAATTAATAATAATAATAATAATAATAATAATAATAATAATAATAATAATAATAATAATAATAATATTTTAAACACAAAAATTAAATAAAATAAAATAAAATAATAAAATTGTGACTATTTCATGACTCTATAAAATTTAGAGTGACAAATTTGTGACTGCTACAAAAATAGTCAAAAATTCAGTGACAAATTTGTGACTGGTTCAAGCCTAGTAACAAAAATTTGTGATTGCATTAGTGACCGCATGGTGGAGGTCACTAATGCAGTCAATAATTGGTCATATTCTATTTTTTATAAAATTAACTATAAATCAGTCATCAATCTGTCACTAGGCAGTCACTAAAATCGGTCACTAAAGCCCCTATTTCTTGTAGTGATACATGAGTTTAATTAAAAATAAATTTAATTTAATTATAATGACCATTAAACCATGTGCATTAAATGTGGTAATATTATTAGAGAGGTTTATTTTTGTCATCACATAGAAGGGAATAAACCACTATACTCATTCATACAATTATATATAGTATAGATATTACTAAATTATTAATTAAGTGGGAATGTAACTGAATTGAGTGGAATTAAGCAGATTCCTATTCATGCTTGTTTGAATTTTAGTTGAATTTCGAAAATTGTCACGACTTTGGTTTGGCAATTAATTGAACTTAAATGAGCTTTAACAAAATCGGATGTACATTATCCAAATTTGAGTGGCTAAACCTTTTTTTAATAGATTTTCATCATTTTATTGTTATCTAATTAAGCTGGAACTCAAGCCAGATTTCTTATCGAATGAGAAAAATATGTTGACGCTCCGTTTGTTGTGTTTAACCATATCTAATCAAGTTTTTAGCAATTTATTTCAAGCCGAGTATCAAGTAATATGATTTATTTTTCTACTTTATTGCTGGCCAGCTAAGCTTGTTTTAAATTATATGGACTTGGGTTTATTAATTAGTGTTTGAGGTAATCCAAATTGATGATAGGCTTCTCTTAACATGTAATCCATTTGTCACATTTGGTCAACCTGACTTCACAAAACAAATGGATTGGTGAACCCAACCTCATGATATGTTCAATTAATTGAGAGTAAAATTTTGTTCTATGCCGTAAAAATATCCCCTCTATTCTTTCAAATGTTAAAAAGCAAAATTTTATATTTAAAATATCCTTTTCTTAAATCTATCATCTTTTTTAAGTAATGATATAACACAATTAATTAAGCAATGCCCCATCTAGTATGGATTAAATACTGAAAGAATGAGTATTATATATGTTTTGGACAAAGAAGTCATGTGCACTGATTAAATATCTTTTTTGGTCAAGTTGATCATAGTCCAATTTTAGAATGCATTTGAGGGTTTGAAGCCAATGTTCGTGTCCAATAGGCTTGTGGGCCTAGGACATGACATTTAACTACCCATTATCTTGTATTTATTTATTTTTCAAATTTCATCTAAAATTTCATTTTGAATTAAAGTGAGTATATAATATTGCAAGAGAGGGGAAGCGCAATTCAAAAAGGTATAATTCAAAACATTGCATAAAGTAGCTTCTCTATTCTCTCACACTCCCCACATAATTGCAGCTTTTCCATGATGTTGATGACTCTTTGTACTTATGAGCCATTGAAGGTGTTGTAAAATCACATATTATAAATTGTAGATTATAACAAAAATTATAAATCAGTTTATAATCACAGGGCAGTATTTGTAAAAACGATATTATGAAAATTTCAAAAAACAACATACAATATAGAGATTCCAATTATTCAGTTGCAGTTCAGTTTAAAAACAACATAAACCAACAACAAACAACCAATTTGGAATATAAACAACAGAAATATCAAAAATAGCATTATAAACTGAGTACTTATCTCGAAGTTCTGTATTGTAACAGAACTTAGACTGAATCACCAGATAATGATTTGCCTTAAAGAAATTATTGCCCCTACCAGTGCAAGAAGGTCCAGTGAAACTTCCTCCAAGATAAGACAGTCCAGAAGCTTTTCTGATGTCCACCAGAAAGCTTCACCTCAATCACGACTCAGTTGCCTAAGTTCTAACAAGCAACACTTTAATTTGTGAAAGACAGATATTAGAGGGAGAGAAGAGATTTCTTAGTTATGTGTAATTATGCCTGTAACAACAAGTTTATATAGGCAAGAGGAAGGATCTAGAAAGTTGTCTAGGTTCATTCTGGTCTAGATATATTCTGGAACAGGTGTATAAACATGTCTAGATTCACTAGGTGCAATGAACCTGTAACTCCAGAAATGTTTATGGTAGTTTTTGTGATTGCAGAAATGGTTCTGCAACCTTTTGACTTTCTGAATTTTAAATCTAATTTTCAAATTTAAATTCCAAATAAAATTGAAATTTGCAGCAAAAAGATTAACTCGAGACCATTCGCCGAATGCTAGGGTCGTACCGAGTCGAGCGGCGGCGACGCACGCATGTGGGCACTCCCTCATGAGTCCCTTAACTGATACTTTACCAAGCTCCAACACTTAAATCACATATAAGATGCATTCCCATTGGGAAGACTTCCAACGTGGGATAAATGGTCTTGTATAAGACAAAAGAGTCTTTCATACTCCCACTTATTCTCCCATAATTTGTCTCACAAGCAATGTGGGATTCTCCCACATACATAATCTCTTGCCCTTTGGTTTCCCTCTTTATATTTACACATCACCTATGGATTCCTACTAAATTGACATCAATCCATAAGTTTTAATCACTTCTTAAACATATAATTAGTCACAAATCCCAATTGATTTGATGCCAATTACAATAGAAGAAATTGGAAACCTCTGCTGATTAATTAAACTGAATGTGTTCTTATGTAACACACTGATTAATGATAATAGAAAACAATCAACTCAACAAATAACAATTGATCTCAATTTTCTTATTAATACTCATCCACATTTCATTAACTTGTGAATTTGCTCTATTTATGCATATTTTTGTCGCTAATATATTTTTTTCTTGTCATGTAAGCTCAAACACACAAGAATTTATTAATTAAACAAACAAAATATGTGGCCAAAGTTGCAATTGAATATCTCTATTCATGTAAATAGCAAACTCTTATTTCATCCAAGAAAATACATAAATCCAATCAGAGTCACACAAAGTCAACTTCTAAGCAAAACCCCAAGCACATAAATCCCAAAGCACTCATAAATTATGGATTAACCTATTCAAGCCCACCCCTTCAACATGACGTAGAGTCATTTTACCATCTCAAAATAATTCTTTATTTATCACCTTAATAAAGTATGAGGGGTGAATTGCATTTTATCTCCCTGTGAAAATGGAAAAGAAAAAAAAGACCCCTTATTAAAAAGAAAGGCAACAACCTCCTTGTGATTTTAGAAAATATGCACACCGCTTCCCCCTCATGATTTGCAACAGTTTAGCCCTAATTTTAATATATAAAGACTATCTTACCCCTAGTTATTTCATATATTTTCAATTTTATTTATTTATTTTTTTAAATATACTTTTATATATATTTTTTCATCTCTGTCATACCAAATTTTTTGTTTTTAAATTTAAAGACTATTTTTAATTTTTTCATTTTCATCTTTCTAATTTATTCTATTTTTCTCATACATATATATATATATTATATAGATATATAATATACTATAAATATAAATATAAAGTATATAATATAATATATTATAACTACATAAATATATATGATGAGGGTAAAAATCTGTTTTATACTGGATCGGAGGGTAAATTGGGGCGAGTTCGACCTTTATGGTCGATATATAGAGATGCTTGGGTTAAGTCCTGCAATCACGAGCAAACTTTAGACTAGCTGTGGTGCCCTCGTCTAAGGCACTCCGACGCTCAAGTCAGTATAGAATCAACCAAATATAACGAGCAACAGTGTGAGGGATTTTTAGGTGTAGAATGGCATACCTTTTGAGAGGCTGGAATGAGGGTATTTATAGCTTTCTCTTGGTGGGAATTTTTCTGAGATGCCCTTGTTATGTAAGAAAGATCCTTATTCTTGTATGGGGGTATTAGGTCATCTCTCATTCCTGTACTATTCCAGATGGCTGTTTTTCCAAGTTTCATAGGCAGGTTAGTACACTGTAGGCACGCCTCCTACCTAGTGCGGCAGCATGGGTGGTACTGAGGCGGCACGCACCATTAATGCAGAGGCATGCTACCTGTCAGGGTATTTAATGCGGCAGAGTTGATTCCGCATCGAGTTAACCTCAGCGGTAGATGGACATGTCGACTTGTGGTCGATGAGTCGACCAGCGGCCAATTATGCGACCCAGTCGAGTATCTGCCTGCTAGAGTACGATGTCAACAAATATGGTCGATTTGGATCACCTGACATGGTTAGCACCATTGGGCCTTGGGTATGAGATCGGCTTAGCGCTACATTGGTCTTTGGGCCGAGCCATTGGGCTATCCCATATCATAAGTCCCCCCCACTTTCGAATGCTGAACAAGAGGATCGATGAGAAGGATTGGGGAGTAGTTTGTTGAGTAGTTACACGGGTTCATAGACGAGGGTTTTTGAAAATTGACCCGAGTTTTGTGCATTTAATAAGTGGTTACATTGTGCCGTGCGTGGCACCAAACGGAAGTCACAGCATTATTACAACAGCTTGTATTCTCACCCTCGTACGGTTATAAATAGCCGCGGTTAAAGTACTCATTTTTACTTTTACTGCCTTCGCATCTGGTCGAGCCAACTACATTTGCTGCTACCATATTGTGCCTTTTGTTCGTCGAGAAAGAGTAACTCTCTTCATTCAATTTTTCTTAATGTTGTTGTTTTGCCGTAGTCATGTTGCATCTGTTCGATTTTAAGGGTAGCCAAGTGGGGGGGGGGGGGGGACAGCAAGGCTACTCACTCTGATAGACTTGAGGGTTCATAAAAAAAGTCGAGTAGCTCGTCAAGCGGCAGCTCAAGCAGCGGTCGTAGAGGTGATGGAGCTGGGCCAAGTCAAGTTCCTCCATCGCCCGGTCGTTTATTTACTACTGACCATTATAGTGAAATAGTATCCACGATCACCCCTGCTAACTTGAGGAACATAAAATAGTTGTATCATATTCCTGCTGAGTTTAAGCTTTTAACCCCTGGGTCTTTTGGTTGGATGCATTGACCCCATACCGAGTGTATAATTGTGTTTGAGGATGCCTTTAGGTGTGGCCTTAGGTTCTCCTTAGGTGGTCCTGTCGTTGACCTACTTAGGGGTCTAGAAGTGTGCATAACCCAACTATTGCCAAACTATTTTTCTACTATTTATAACTTTATCGTTTTAATGCACATATTCGACTAGCCTGCCAATTTTGATAATTTCTCCAACTTTTTTCATCTTTTGATGTCCTGCAAGTTGGGTAGCATTGACGAGTCGGGGTTCTATTACCTCACTGCTCGACCCCGTCGTAAGTTTCTTGTCATCCCGGCCTCTTCTTATGGGCAAGAGTAGAAAAAGCATTATTTATACGTTCGAGTCATTGGGTGTTTCAATATTTTGAGGGCCTAGTGGATGAGGCATGTCGAGATGCCAGGTAACCTAACTCTGACCTGGACCAATACTTTTATTCGGGATCTAGCCGAGTTTGGCCAGGTGGAGGCCTCGATATTTATCGAGGATAGGAGTTTGGTGTTAGCTAGGTTATCACCAGCTTAACTAAATTTATCGATGAACGATCAACTAGGTAGATTGTGCTGTCTGTGATTCATTATATTTTCTGATTTCCCGTTTAGTTTTAATCCTTTGCTATTATGTTGCTTGGTAGATCGACAAGAAATCATGAATTGAGCGAGGGTCGAGGCTTTGGCGAGGGTTGAAAGGAATTAGCAACGACGTCAGGCTCGTCGAAGGGCAGCTGTGGTCGAGGCACCTCAGCTTGAGGCGATGACGCCCTCGACCAATAGCGACTGCAGGTAGCAACCTAGTGGGTTGGGGAAAAAGACCTATGGGGGAGCAGACGGGACCTCTCCCGAAGATGACGATAGCTGAGAAGGGTAAAGGGAAGGCCATAGGGTTGGGCGAACCCTCAGACTACGATCTGTTCGGGTAGCGTGGGGGTGACTTACTATTCTATCTATCTAAATTGCCCTCACCGAGGTTCGGTACAGAACCGAGCATGGCTATTCATAATTCGCTGTCGATGGAGACGGCGGGGACGTTTGGAGCCGCTCCTCTGAAGGTGTTGATGGTCGAGCTATTCGCGTCCGACTAGAAAAAGCTGATAAGGCTGAGCCAGGATGCCGCTCTCAGGGCTCTAGCCTATCACTCCAACATGGTAAGGCTCTAGTCGAATATGTTGTATTGTTGAACTTTATTTTTAGTCAAATATTATTTTCTTATTAGTAATGTCGTCTTTCAAGTTGGCCAGCCGGGATACCATTTTTACAGAAGGTCAGAGCTAGGCCTAGCCGACTGTGAACACTTGCAGGATGGCGGGGATATGGAGACTCTAAAGGCTTAACTCGAGTCTTCGCAGACTAGGGTCGAGGAGCTGGCTAAGCAGATCGATGAGCTAAACAGTTAGCTCCAAGTGAAGGATAATCAGTTGGTTGCCTCTGTCGAGGAGAGGACCAAGATGGATGAGCTGGTTAAGCATGTTAGGTTGGATGCGCAACTCGATTATGAATCTATTGAATCAGCTAGTCGGAGGGCTACGCTCGATGAAGCTCAAGCTGAATTTTACCAAAAGTTGCCGCTAATGTGGCGAGAAGCAGTTCAACAGTTTATGCTCTGCTCAGCATTTCAAGAAGTGAGCGTTGTGTTCTCGTTAGATCACATCTGGAACGCGTTTGAGAAGGCCTTTAAGCAATTGCAATTTCTGGGCTATTCATTTCGATCCGAGGATAGGGAATGCCTCAGCCATCTTCTTGATGAGTTGCTGCAGCCCTATCCAGAAGACGAAAATGGTAATGCTGAGGGGGGAGGTACAGAGGCTCCTGTGGCTGAGGGAGTTGCAGAGGCTCCGCCTGCCGCGCCTTTGATCGAGGCATAGGGGAAGGAGGCTAAAGTAGCGAAGAGGCTAGACGTGATTGCCAAGGAGTTTGCCTTTGCTAATGAGTTTGCGTTCGAGGTCCGGGATGGCATGGTTGATGCTGCCAAGTATCTTTTTCCCCTGGACGGTGGTTTTCTGATCGACGAGGCTGGGCCTTTTCAGCCGGCAACTGCCTCTGTTCATGTTGCTATCGCGATGCCCGAGCTGGTTCCCATTTCTATTCCTTCGAGTGATTAGCTTGAACAAGTAATTGATTAGGGCACTCAAGGTGTGCGCGACGAGGGTGCCGGGTCGAGCTAATGCTACTGCATTGATCTATTTTTATTTCGGTTAATGTACCCATTTTGATATATGTAATCATGATTTTTTGAATTTCGAATTTGAATAAGGATTTTTTGAATTTTTGAATTTTGAATATAAACGTCTTTATTTGGTTGAATGAATGATAAGGTTGTGGTCGAATGGTAACACTGTTAAATTTTTGCAAAATTAGTTCAAGATCGTCGTCGAGTGAGTCATGATTACCTAATCCAACGCATATCACAATTCATGTTGTGTATGTGCAATTCAGTGACTCGAAGGTTAGTTGCAACCTATCACATTGATTGCTTAATTGAACGGGATAACTAATGATGAACTCGTATAATTTAGCGACTGTGGGGTCGACTGCAATCTATTATGTTGATTGCTTAATTGAACAAGATAATTAACGATAACCTCTTGTAATTTAGCAACTGCGGGGTCGATATTAAGAATTTTAGGGTTCAGTATGGTGGCTAAAAGCCTGGTTGGTCGACTGCGGGGTCGACGATGTGATCTTGGCTATGAAGCCTTGACTTGGCAACTTGAAGCCTGCTCGGTCGACGATTTGGTCTTAGATGTAGAGCCTTAACTTGGCAGCTTGAAGCCTGCTCGGTCAACTGCAGGGTCGATGATTTGGTCTTGGTTGTGAAGCCTTAACTTGGTGGATTGAAGCCTGCTTGGTCGACTACGAGGTTGATAATTTTGTTTTGACTGTGAAGCCTTGACTTGGCAGCTAGAAGCCTGCTTAGTTGACTACGAGGTCGAAAGTGAGTAATCAACTTATGCAAATAGGTATTCGCAAGAATTTCCACGAACTTTTATTTCTGCGAGGGAATACAATGGAGGCCCGTGGCCTTTTTATACATAGAATTTCTTTAGATTTACTGCGTTCCAAGGTCGTGGTAGTTCATTGCCTTGTATGTCTGCTAGCCGGTATGCATTGTGCTTTGATACTTTGACCACGGAGTAAGGTCCTTCCTATTCTGGGTTGAGTTTTCCCATATTTCTCGATACTTCGACCTTCCTGAGGGCTAGGTCGCTGACTTTGAAACTGTGGGGTCAAACTGCTTTGTTGTAATGTTCCATCATTTTTGATCGGTATCATTGCGTTGTGTTGTAGGCTGTGTGGCGCAGCTCGTCGATGGTGATTAGGTCAAGGTTCCTTTCTGTTGCATTTCTGATCGGATTATAGTGAATCACTCAGGCTGTGTGCTGGACCAATTTGGATGGAATTACTGCTTCAGAGTCATAGACCAAGCTGTAGGGGCTATGGCCCGTGGCTGTTCAAGGTGTGGTCCTATATGTCCATAGCACTCTTGGGAGGTCGTCTGTCCAACTTATCCCTATGCCTGCTATTCGAGCTTTGAGGTGGTCGAAAACTGTTCTGTTCGTGACCTCCGTCTGACCATTAGCCTGGGGGTTTCCTACTGACGTGAAGTGTTGGCTGATTCCCAAGGCCTCACACCATTTTCTTGTGCACTTACTTTGGAATTGAGTGCCATTATCCGAGATTAGGGCTTTAGGTAAACCAAATCGACCGATTATGTTCTTCCAAATAAAGCTCTTGATGGCCACGTTGGTGATTTTTGGAACTGCTTTGGCCTCAACCTATTTAGTGAAGTACTCGACCGCCACAATGATGAATTTTCACTGACCCGATGTCTTTGGGAAAGATCCAACTATGTCGATCCACCATTGCTCGAATCGTCATAGAGGTGGGCGTTCGGATCGGGTAATTTTGATCTCGACCCGACCCAATCGGATAATATCCAATCGGGTCTGGTTTGTCAGGGAAAAAAATAATCGGGTTAGGTACCCGATACCTGAACAAAAAGTTCGGGTCAATTATCGGGTAGATCAGGTACCCAATTTAAATATATATATATAAATATAATATATATATTATATATCATAATATATTATAAAAATAGATATATTATATCTTTTATATGTTATAATATTAAATATTATATATTGAATCAAACAATTAGACCATGCCTTTGCCTCGACAGTCCACGCCACGATTTGGGTTGTTTGGCCTCTGTTAATACAGAAACAAGGGCCACCAAACCTTGGTTTTAATATTTTCTATTTGAATTTAGTTTTTATATTAATATATATATATATACATATATATTATATTTTAAAATTTTAATTATAGAAAATTACAAAAAAAATTATAAACTAGGGTTTTCACTTTCCCCCTTTCCTCTAGTCTTCCTCTTCCACACTAGAACACTCTTCCAATTTCTAAATTCCAACTTCCAATTTCCAAAGTCTATCCACAAATCTAAACATCTCTTTAATCTTAAAGTTCTTGAATCTTATTTATTTTGTCGACTGAGTCTTGCAATAAGGTAGGCCGAAAAAAATCATAATGGACAACTTTGTGGGCCAAGGACTAACCTCTAGAATGATTGCCACAAATGCCAGCATGAATATTGATCTCCTGTAGAGCTGTCCATGGTCGTCGAGGGCAAACTTGGCTGCATGTCCTCTAAGTTTGCAGGCCTTCTTCTCGTCATCGGGGATCATCCCTTGGCTTAGGTAGAGCATGATTGGGTCTTGCCAGAAGGGAGCTGTCTTTTCGAACCATCCGATGACGTTCTGACCAATGGCCCGAATACATGGTTTGCTGGCCACCAAGAATATTATAGTTCTTTCTCTGGTTCTTCTCGTCGAGCTAGCAAACTTTGAGAGTGTGTCCACTCATTCATTTTTCGCTCGGGGTACCTAGCTAAGAGTGAAACTTTCGAACGACCTCTGTAATCATTTCACCTCTGGAAGATATTGGCTTATTTTAGACTCCTTGGTCTCGAAGTTTCCTCCGACCTATTTTGTGATCAATTAGGAATCGGTGATCGTGACAAGCTGCTTGACACCCTGAGATGTTGCCATGTTCATCTCAACATGAGAGCTTTATATTCTGCTTCGTTGTTAGTGACTGGGAAGTCGAGTTTTATTGCACAATCATACTCTTCCACAAGTAGGGAACGGAGAAAAACACCAATCCCGCCTCCTGATGCGGTTGCTGAGCTATCGACGTGTAAAGTCCAAATGGTAGATTCATGGCCAAGTTGGTCTGGGAGGTTGAGTCTCTTAGCAACAAAATCCGCTAGGACCTGTGCTTTTATAGTTGTTCATGGTTGGAATGTGATGTTGAATTCTGCGAGCTCGATGGCCCACTTTGTGAGTCATCCTGACGTGTTTGGTTTCAGTAATACTTATTTTAATAGCTAATTGGTCAAGACTACGATCGCATGGGATTAGAAGTAAGGCTGTAATTTTCATGCTGTCGTGACGAGGGCGAGAGCAAACTTCTCGATCTCCAGGTAGTTGTGTTCAAGCCAATGCAAAGCCTTACTGTAATAATACATAGGTCGGTGAGTTCCGCCTCTCGTTGATGCTATTATTGAATTGATCAAGGCGGTGGATACAACTAGGTAAAGTTGTAAAACTTCTCCTAGCTCAGGTTTGGCGAGCATAGGTGGCGAGGACAAGTATCGCTTAAGCTCGATTAAGGCCTGGTCGAACTGCTGAGTCCACTAAAACCCTGATTTCTTCGCATTTCTGAGTGTTTTGAAGAAAAGAAGACTCTTGTTGGCCAGGCGTGCGAACCTATCGAGGGCTATTATCCTGCCGACCAAGTACTGTACATCTCAAACAGTGTGAGGCGAGGCTATATCCCGGACTACCTGGATTTTATGTGGGTTTGCCTTGATCCCCCTCTGATTGATCATGTAACCAAGGAACTTACCTCCACGAACTCCGAATATGCATTTATTGGGGTTGAGCTTCATGTTGAACGCCCTTAGTATAGAAAAGGTGTGGTCGAGGTCAGCCATGTGGTCCTCAGCTCTCTCTGTTTTGACAATCATGTCGTCGATGTAGACCTCCATCGATTTCCTGATCTCGTTCTTGAGCATAAAGTTGACTAATCTTTAGTGTGTTGCCCTCGCGTTTTTGAGCCCGAAGGGCATGACTAAAAAACAGTGTACTCCATTAGGTACGATGAAAGAGGTCTTATCTCTATCCTCTAGTGCCATGAAATTTGGTAATAGCCTTGAAATGCATTAGTCATGCTCAATAATTCACAACTAGTTGTAGAATCGACTAGCAAATCTATACGAGGCAGGGGGTAAGGATCCTTAGGGCAAACTTTATTCAAATAAGTGAAATCATTACACATGCGCCATTTTCCCTCATTCTTAAGGACAAACACAACATTACAAAGCCACGAGGGGTACTGAATTTCTACTATATATCTTGCCTCTTGCAGCTTGTTGACCTCCTCTTCGATGATTTGGGACCTTTCAACATTGAAGGTTCTTGTCTTCTGCCTTACTGGCTTGTAGGAAGGGTCCACGTTGAGATGATGGACAATGACACTTGGATCGATTCCTTGGAGGTCAGAAGCTTTCTATGCAAATACGTCGATTTTTTTTAAGAAAGTCGACTATAAGGCATTCCAGATGATCGCCTAAGTCACTTCTGACCTGAGTTGTCTTGTCGGGGCTTCCAAATTCTAGCTCTATTATTTTGAACTCCCTAATTGGTTCGACCCGAGTGTCTTCCAGCTTCCTCTTCTTTGATGAAAAACCCTTATCGGGTTTCGCTATAGGGGCGTCCCCTAAGGGCTTCAGCTGAGGTCACTTCTCCTGTTCGTTGGATTCGATCGAAATAGTATAGCAATGCCATGCATCCTTTAGATTACACAAAAGTTCCCATACTTTTACTCGGGTTGGGAATTTGACCTTCATGTGGTAGATCGAAACGATGACCTTGAAGTCATTCAGGGTAGGTCGTCTGATGATGACGCTATAGGCGAATGCAGTGTCAACTACCAGGTAGTTGATCATCAAGGTTCTGCTGCGGGAGCCCTATCCAAAGGATGTGGATATGTTAATAGATCCCTCCGGGATGATCTCGAACCCCCCAAATCTAACCAGCAGTGTCCGAACTGGATAAAACTTTAATTGCCCCAATTTCATTCTGTTCAGTGTGGATAAGAATATGATGTTTGTAGAATTGCTGTTGTCAACCAAAATCTTCCTTACTTCGAAATTGGCTATTCCGAGAGTTACCACCATGGGGCAATCAATCTTTCTGTCGATTCCTTTATTCTCCAGGTGATCAAGGTCTAACTAGGTGAAGGTGATAGGTTCTGCACTGGTTGAAAGCTAGAAAACTGCTTTGACCTTCCTTTGAGACACAGACCGCCTTGTCCTTGTCTTCCCAAGGTCAGTCGAAGGCAAGACCCACTTGACCTTCTTCACCACAAGGTCTCTCGAAAACACAAGTAGAGCAAGGATTAATTAACAAGCAAGTGCAAGAACATGTTAGAGAGTATCACACAACTTCTCAAAAACACTTACCAAAAACCTCTCCCAACTTAGTGATTGACTTTTGTATGCTACATATTTTCTCTTATAAGCCCATGTCCAATAACTATTAGTTATCAAAAGGAAAGAATCCATTGGAACTATATAAGGGAACAAATCATCTTTGATAATCATGCATTTATTCCTTAATTGCTGGTTGAATTAGTTATCATAGCATAACGTAATTTCTTTCTTAAGTTATAAGTATGCAAATCAACTAGAATCTTCAAGGGATTTTTTATATATGGAAAGTAAATTCTAGTGTATGTTAGATTTCGATAGATACAGTGAGAGCAAATTTCAGCAAATCATTTAGGCTTTTAGCATATAATCATATGAAGGAATTTTGTCATAATCAAAACACTTTAAAAGATCATCAAAGGGTTAACAATCTCCCCCTTTTTTATGATGACAAAATTTAGATGGAGTGGAAAGATATCACCTAAATTCCCCCTGTTTAAGTTCGTAGTTCTGCTAGCTTGCACTACCCTGTTGAAGTAATTTATGCGTCTCCTGTTCATAATCTTAAGAAACCATGCAAAAACGATAAAAACCAGTAGATACAATAAATTGGGACTTTGTAAGCCTAGATACCAGTGGGATATCCAATCATCATAATAAGTAATCATTTAGAGAAATATGTTTTTACAAGCCCAAAAAGAAGTTTAGTGCAACAAAAATAAATATAAGTTCCAGCAAGTAAATAGAATGACAAAAAGTTCCAATAGACAAGATTTCACATTTTAGAGGGTTTCTCATCTCTCTTCCCCCCTTCGTCATCAAAAAGAAAGGCCTAGGATGCATTCAAATAGGCCATGACTTTCTCTTTCAGGTTAATGATGCTGGAGTGGGTATGACTAGATTTGCAAATCAGGTGTTCAAGCTTATAGTCCATGGAATCAACAACTTTTGCTAAGCGTCCAGCGGGAGTCTCCATTATTTTGGTGAGATCATCCAGTTTTGCTTCAACCTCTCTACCTACTTTAGTGTTTCTCACTTTATTGGTTTTTCCCTGAGCTTTCCTTGGTGTTTTAATTAGGACTGGATTGTTCAGACTCTACTGAGCTAATGGATACCGAAATTTTGGTTTTCTAGGGACGAAGTTTAATACTGCTGGGAGTATGTCCAATTCCCCTGAACCATCCATCATCATCAGTGTATTGAATCCTCATTTTTCTCATGCTGGTTAGATCCAAAACATTATGCTCATGCTCGCCCTCAATCTAGGCATCAGGCAAAAATATTCCCTTACTTTGAAAGACATGTGTGAGATGCATAGAATATGGGAGATTTTTGGCTTGATGAGAGAATGAATACACCATGTATTTCAAAATAATGAATCCCAGATTGACAGGCTCATGCTTAATTGCTTTGGCCATAAGATAAAGGTTCATGGAATTAAGATCAGTAGTATGCCATCCACTTGAAACAGGGGCAGAAAAGACAGAGCAGCTAAGCAACTTCTGCAATAAAATGTTTTCAATTTTCATTTTGTTTAGACCTGTACCTCTAAAAAAGGAATGTTGTTTACCTCCCCGAAAGATTTTACAAAATTCATCATAAGTGACGTCAAAATTAGACAAATCACCGAAATTGAAAATTTTAGCACCATCATTCAGAATATCAAGCAGAAAATTTAGTTTTGAAAAGGTCAGAACAATTCTTTTGTCAAGAACATAGGATTCCACAGAGATATTAGAGTCAATTTCAAAGAAAGTGAAATTTGAATAAAATAGTTTGACTAAATGAGGGTATGGGCGCTCATCAATTATCATCAGATTGTCCTACTTTAAACCATAGACCCAGTCTATAGCAACAAATTTGGGTAGAGAATCAAAGTTTATAGCCCCTCCATGATTCAGGTTGCAATTGGAAATTTTTTTCATTAAAACATGCCAAGGCTTCAGAAGAATGGAATTTAGGGATAAAGAAAGCTTACTGAAATTCCAGTCCTTAATTTCTTCAGGATGAGTAAGAACAGGGGGACTAGGGCTGGAAGAAATTTCTTTAGACTTAGTGGGGTTTTTAGGACTACCCTGGGAGTATCCTTACTACCCAGGTCTTCGCTCTCGAGATGCAGAGGTTTGTTGGAGGAAGATGATTGATCCTCATAAGTACTAGAGTCATTATACCATTTTAGCAATATTGGAGCTTCAGAGATTTGGATAGGAATGATTGGCGTTTTTTCTTAGAAGCGGATGCCCTAGCATCTCTTTTTGCTGCTTGTTTAGGCATGGTAGCTTTCAAGGGTTTGTCTAGAAAATTTTTGAAGAGAAAGAAAATAAGGATTTTGTTTTTCAAAATGAAAGAGAAAAGGTTTTGTTTTTACCTAGAATAGAAGAAGAATTGCCAAGAATTTTATTTGAACGAGATTTTGAAAAAATGAAGGAATTAAATAAATAACAATATGCACACGGAAACTGGCATAGAGAAAAGGAAGGATTTGCAGTTATTTTTGGTGCATAATAACTTCCATATTCAAATATGTTAACTAATCCCGCCAAAATCAGATTTTGATTTAATTACCAATTTTTCTCTTATGCATGCAAATATATTTTCTTCCAAAGCTTTGGTGAAAATATCTGCAAGCTAATTCTCAGTAGAAAAAAAATCAATTGATATATCACCTTTGTTTAAATGATCATGCAAGAAATGATGTTTAATCTCAATATGTTTTATGTGTGAGTGCAGGACTGGATTTTTAGATATGCTAGTAGCACTAGAACTATTACATAAAATTGGCACTCAAGACAAATTGATACCAAAATCTTGTAATATGCATTTCTTGCATAATACCTAGGTGCAGCAATTGCCCAAGGCCAGGTATCCTACCTCAGTTGTGGATAATGCAACTACATTTTGCTTTTTACTACACTATGAAACTAGGCAATTTTTCAGCAGTTGATAACAACAACTGGTAATTTTCCTGTGTATCTTGCAACCAGCATAATCCGCATCAGAATAGTTTATGAATTTAAAGAAATTCAAGTGTGGATACCATAAACCATTGTTTAATGTTTCCTTAAGATATCTCAATTTTCTTTTTACAACATTTAAATGGGATTCTTTAGGATTGGATTGGAATCTAGCACATAGGCATGTTGAAAACATAATATTTGTATGACTAGCAGTTAACTAGAGTAAGCTACCAATTATACCTCTGTAGACCTTGTCTACATTCTTGCTGTCCTCATTAAGTTCTAGTCTAGTATTTGTACTCATAGGAGTGGTTACAGGGTTGCATTCACTCACTTCAAACTTCTTTAGAAGCTCTTTTGTATATTTTTCTTGAGAGATGAATGTCCCTTTCTTAGTTTGCTTCACTTGAAGTCCCAAGAAAAAATTGAGCTCTCCCATTAAGCTCATTTCAAATTCCTATCTCATTTTCTCGGCAAATGTTTGACAAAGTAGATCATTAGTAGCACCAAAGATAATGTCGTCAACGTATATTTGAACAATAACAAAACCGTTGTTTTGGTGCTTAGTGAACAATGTGGTGTTTAAGATTCCAATAGAAAAATAATTGTTTATGAGAAAGTTGCTCAAATGATCATATCAGGCCTTAGGGGCTTGTTTTAATCTATACAAAGCCTTTGTTAGTTTAAAAACATGATGAGGAAAATTTTGATTTTTGAAATCAGGCAGTTGCTTTACATAAACTTCTTCTTTTATGAATCCATTTAGAAAGACATTTTTTATGTCCATTTGATAAAACAAATACTTTTTATAGGATGCAAATGCAAAAAGCATTCTAATTTATTCTAACCTTGCAACTATAGCAAATGTTTCTTCGTAGTCAATGCCCTTTTCTTGACTGTAGCCTTTTGCTACCAGTTTGGCTTTGTTCCTGGTAATTTCCCTAGTTTTATCTAGCTTGTTTCTAAATACCCACTTGGTACCAATGACTGGATGGTTTGATGGTCTTTCTACCAGGTTCTAGACTTCATCCTTTTCGAATTAAGCTAATTCTTTTTTCATTGCTTCCATCCAAAATGGATCTTTTAGTGCCTCTTTGACATCATTTGATTCAATCATTAAAATAAGGGCACAATTGGATTCATCTGGTGGAACTTGTCTAATTTTTTATTTGGTAGTTATTCTAGCTTGTAGATCTCCAATGATTTTGTCAGTATGGTGACTAGAAGCATGTTTAAATTTTTTGGTTCTTAGTTCAGTCATTTCTACTGACTTGCTGGAATCAAGTTCATCAGTGGGGTTTGTTTCATCAAATGATTCTGGTTCCTTTTGATTTGATGTTGATGGCTTAGGGCTCGAAATCTTGACTAGTTCTTCGAATCCTACAACTTCTTTGCACAAGGATTCCTTGGCAAAAGATGGATTAGTTTCATCAAACGTAACATACGTGGATTCTTGAACAGTTCTTTTCCTTTTGTTAAAAACATGATAAGCTTTACTATGCATTGAGTAACAAACAAAGATAGCCTCATCAACTTTGGAATCAAACATTGTCAAATACTCTCTATCATTGAGAATAAAACATTTACAACTAAAGACATAAATATAGGAAATGTTCGGAATTTTTTGTGCCACAATTCATATGGGTTTTTCTCAAAAGTGGTCTTAAGAAAACACGATTTGCCACATAACAAGCCGTATTCACAACTTCAACGCAAAAGAATTTTGGAAGATCATATTCATTAAGCATGGTTTTAGCAGATTCTTGCAAAATCCAGTTTTTTCTTTCAACTACCTGATTTTGCTGGGGAGTCTTAAGAGCAGAAAAATCATGTAACCATGTTCTTCACAAAAAAAAATAAAGTTTATTTCATCAAATTCAGTTCCATGGTCACTTCAGATTTTCTCAATGAAATAACCTTTTTCATTTTGAAGCCTTTTGGTGAGTAGAATGAAAGCACTTAAAGCATCATATTTTTGAGTAAGGAATAAAACCCATGTAAAATAAGTATAATCATCTACTATGACAAATATGTATCTTTTACCTCCAAAGAAAGTGGTTTTCATAGGTCCGAATATGTCAATATGAAGAAGTTCCAATGGCCCAGAGGTTGTGACCTCATTCTTTGGTTTGAAAGATGTTCGGATTTGCTTCCCTTTCTAGCATGCATTACATATTTTGTCCTCAGAGAAGTTTAACTTGGGTACTTCTTTGATAAGATATTTCTTTGTGAGATGAGATATAAGTTTCATAATTATGTAGCCTATTTTTCTATGCCAATTCCAACATTCTTCATCTAAAACAGCTAAACACTCCACATTTTTACATGTTAAATCATCAAAGGTTATACAATAAATATTTTCATCCCTAGTAGCAGTAAAAACTAGTTTCTTATTTTGTTTGATAACGTAGTGAGAGGTATGAAATTTAACCTCATAACCTTCATTGCATAACTGACATTGAGCAAGTTATGCTTCAGGCCTTGAACAAGCCAAACATTATCAATGCAAGTAGTACCTTTACCTATTATGCATTCTTTTGTGTTGTCTGGCTAGAGAACATTACATGCAGAACAATTGTTAATCTTAAAAAACATGAACACATCCATCGTCATATGCCTAGAACATCCGCTATCCAAGCACCACTTCTATTTTAGGGAATGTTCCTTGGCCTGTACCTATAAGAAATCGGTTTGTTTTAGGTCCCCAAACTAAGTTGGGTCCTTCATGGTTAGTAGCCGATGACTTTCTTATCCAAACAAACTTGGTACCAATAAGTTTCTCAATTGGACATCTATAATTGACATGACTAGATCTACCACAAGTAAAACATGTTTTTCGAACATGTTTGAAATTCATTCTAGAAGCAGTAGAAATCAGTTTGGTTTTTTTCTAGTTCATGTGATTTTTGAAATTCCAACCCTTTTTAACACTATGTCTAGGTGAACATGCATATATGTGTGTTTGACATTTGTGGAACATTCACCTAGATCATCCTTAACATGCAAGCATTCCTCAACACCCATTTTTCATTTGATTTCAAGCTCATTTTTTCAACTTGCTTTTTCAAGGAATTTTTCTCTTTCGTGAGCTAATCATTTATTTTCTTCTTGCATTCAACATCAAGGGTCTCTCTGTTCTTAGCCATTTGTATTTCAAATTTATCTTTATGAGACCTATCCAATTCTTCTTGCAAATAGTCAACTTTTTCTTGCATAGCATTGTTTTTATCAATAAGCATTTTCACATAAATTTCATAGAGTTTAAACAATTTTTGCACATCCTCATCAATGTCAATTTCATTACTGGAATCACAATCAGAATATGAAGAGGTACTTACTTGATTTACCATGAAGCAATTCTCTTCATTGTCAAATTTCTCACTATTGTATTCGTCCCATGTGGTTGCCATCGCCTTAGCTTTGACTTGTTTTGGATATTTCTTCAATCAAGAATAATTCAATAATTCATTGCATTCATAGCAGTGAGGTGGCTTAGTATTTGCAGTTTTTAGACTAATCCTTTTTGGTTTTGACCAATTGTTCTTGAATTTTCTTTTGAGGTTTGTAAGTTGCTTTAACCTTCGGGAAATCAGAACAATTTCATCCTCAACTTGGTCCTTATCAAGATCTTCTTGGAGTTCTAAGTCGAAATCAAGATCGGTATTAAAAATAATGTTCTTTTTAACTTTTGTTTTCGAACCTTCTTCTTTATTTAGTAGCATTACCTCATGGGATGTGAGAGATCCAATCAGTTCACCCATGGTTATTCTGCTAAGATCACAAGTTTCCTGGATGGCGGTCACTTTTGGCATCCATTCCTTTGGAAGCTATCTGAGAATCTTCTGGACTTGCTCAGCTTCATTTATGGTTCTACTGAGCGCAAACATAGGATTTATAATTTCTATAAGGTGCGCATACATCTGGCTTATGGTTTCATCAAGGTTTATCTAGAACATTTCATACTTGTGAATGAGAAGAGCAATCCTCTCTTGTCAAGCCTGACTGGTGTCTTCATGGGTCACTTGCAACATTTCCCACATTTACTTTGTTGTAGCACATGTACTGACTCAGTTGTACTCTTCTTTGGTGAGAGCGTATAATAGAATGCTTTTTGCCTTCGCATTCATTGAGATGGCCTTTTATCATTATTGTTAAATTCACGTCTTTCCTTTGGAACCATCTATCCATCAACTAATTTCGTTGGAACCGTCGGTCCCTCATTCACCATGCCTCATAAATCAAAATCCAGGGCAATTATATATTCTTGCATCCAATTTTTTCACGTAGCATAGTTGGAACCATCAAACATTAAATGCTGGTTGTATGATTGCCCTTCTTAAAAACTTCAAAAATGTTAGTGGCCATAGGATCTTTTGCTCTTGTAGTTATACCACAATATAGAGAACCAATGCTCTGATGCCAATTGTGAGTGATTATATGCCTAAGATGAGGATGAATTAGGCTTAAGAGATTTTAATGTAGTGGAAGTTTATCACTTAAAATACTTTTTGGCCTTTTCAAACACTGTTTAAGTCTTTTGCAGAAAAATAGTTTTACTTACTGATTGGAATTTGTAAGTATCAGTTAAAATATCAGTCAGACCAGTGATTAGAAAAGCAGTAAATGCAGTAGTAAATAGACACTAGTATATATACAGGTTTAGCAAGCCTTTGTCCTCTACCTAAGTTTTCACTTAGGATTTTAACATGTCAAATTAATAATTGTATGAGAATGCTTTTACAAATAAAAGTAGTAATTTGACAGTAACAAAAGTGCAAGGAACAGAAACACCCTAGTAGGGTGAAAAACTAGCTCTTTGCAAAGAGTAACACTGGAATCCCTGATGGGATGACAAGTTCCAGAGCACTATTGAAACCAACTGCTTGTGAACAGTTCTGGGGAAACTTCTGCTAGATTCACTTGCACCTCTGTGGACTGATGCACAAGTTGTTGTCACTCCGTACGGCAAGCTCTAGTCTCTTCTCTCAGACCGAAACCAGGAACATATAGAAAATTCCAAGCAATACCGCTCTACTGGTTTCTTCACCTAGAGGTCCTTAGAGCAACCAAGCGTCAATTTGTTCTCTTCACGGGGTCTCTTGAGAGTAGGTACAACTCCTATCCCTCTTTACCACTAGGTCCTTTGAGACACAAACTGCCTTGTCCTCGTCTTTTCAAGGTCCATCTAAGGTAAGACCCACTTGATGTTTTTCACCACAAGGACCCGTGAAAGCACAAGTAGATCAAGGATTAATTAATAAGTAAGTGCAAGAATGCATTAGAGAGTATCACACAACTTCTCAAAAACACTCAACAAAAACCTATCCCAACTTTGTGATTGACTTTTTTATGCTGTATATTTTTTCTCTTATAAGCCCATGTCCAACGACTATAAGTTATCATAAGGTAAGAATCCATTTGAACTATATAAGGGAACAAATCATCTTTAGTAATCATGCATTTATTCCTTAATTGCCAATTGAATCAGTGATCACATCATAATGTAATTTCTTTCTTAAGTTATAAAGATGCAAATCAACTAGAATCTTCAAGGGATTTTTTATATATGAAAAGTAAATTCTAGTATATGTTAGATTTTGGCAGATATGGTGAGAGCAGATTTCAGCAAATCATTAAACATTTGGCACATGATCATATTAAGGAATTTTGTCGTAATAAAAACACTTTAAAAGATCATCAAAGGGTTAACATCTTTCGATTTCTTCTTCCAGAACTTGTTTCAAAAAATAAGAATTTTCCATGTCAAAAGGAATAACCGAAATAATACTGTTTTGAGTTTTTTTATCAAAATTTTTGCGACCAAGGACAAGATTAATTTTGGAGGATGAGGTTAAATTTTCATATAATATGATTTTAGGGAGGGCAAATTTCCAATTTTAATGAATACATACCTACTATATAGCAATCTAAATTCTAGACCCTATCGGGCTCCTAAAAGGGATATCTTTTCATGCAAATTCACTTGAGCTTGACCTTTTTTGCAATTCCAAAAGCTGGAGAAGATGAAGTCACGGTGACATGGTTACTCAACACAAGTGTCCCAGTCAGAATAGACTCAGTCTACAAGACATTGAAGGTGAAGCTCTCCTATGCGCCTATTAGCCAACAGGATCGCACAAGGAACAAAACTACCTATAATTTGTCAAAGGACAAAACCTGCCAACACAAGATTATCGCCAAGCCATATAACTCTTCAAACAACAATTTCACCTGGATAGTTCAGAGGGATGTGCCTACTGCCATATATTTTATAGGGCTTATGTGTATAACTCAGCTAATAAAGGGGTAGCATATGGCCAAACGACGAATTCTCAAAAGACGACCAACTTATTTTAGGTCCAAATAATTTTTGGACACTTCTCGACATTGCCTTAGTTTACTTCTCTACTTCTCTGTTGTGTCCTTGTTTGGATTCTTAGTTTTAGAGAAGAGAAAATACAAACCCTGTAAGCAAAAGTGAATTGCATTTGCCTCTTAATTTCAATAATCGGAGATTGGACTTGGTCATGTTGTGAAAAAGGTCAAGAGGGACTTGCCTTTGATAAACCATGGGAAGATGAGGACAAGGTCATTGGTGTCTCAAAGGAAATAGTGTTGAAGAAGGATGGTAGTTATACTTGCTCTTTGAGGGAGCTCGTGAAGAGAATAAATCGGACATTTGGTTGCTTTAAGGGCCTCCAAGTGAAGAAATCAGTAGAATGGTGTTGTTGGAATCTTATGTGGTGTTCGAAGTTCCAATGTGGAAGGAGAGTTAGAGCTTGCCGTATCGAGTAGTATCAACTCATGGATCAGTCCATAGAGAGGTTGTACAAGTGAAATTGGTAGAAATTCCCCCAGGCTCATTCACAAAGCATATGGTTCTGCAGCCATCTAGAATTTGTCTCTTCTCGTCTAGGACTCTAGCTTTGCTCTTCTATGAGAGTTGTTTTTCACCCTTTTATGGTGTCTCGATCCTTATCCTTTTTATTCTGTCAAATTACTATATTTATATTATACAAACTTTCTCACTTAATATTAATTTGACAGGTTCCAACTTAAGTGAAAGCTTAAATATAGTGGAGTAAGCATTTGCTGAACCACTATAAATACTAATGCTTATTTATTGTGCTTTACTACTTTTCTTTATTACTGGTCTGATTGGTTGCTTTATTGGTTTTACAAATTCCTGTTAATGTCTAAAACACTATTTTACAAAAGACTTAAGTTCTTTGAAAGGCCTACAAGTTTTTGAGTGACAATCCTCCACTGTATTAAAATTTGAATTGGCCTAATTCATCCCTCTTTTAGACTTGTCACTCTCAAAATACTCATGAAAGTGAGATATTTTCAGGAGAGTAAGTGAGGTAATATTTATTTATTATAGGCCACTTTATTGAACCAGAATTACTTTAGTGAAAAATCATATTAACAACAAATTGGGTTATTACACTTGCACTTAAGCAAGAGTGTGGGAATATTCTTAATAACTTCAATTTTCCTTAACTAACCATTCTCTCAAGCCTTTGAGCCAAGATAAATTTTTCTCTTAAAAGAAAGGATGGATTTCATTTCATTCTAGTGTTTATTTTCTTCTTTCCCAAAATTTACTTCTTTTCTTATACGGAAGATCTGTTTCAAATAAAATTTATTTTGTTCTTTGGAACTATGTAAAATGAGCTTAAATTGCTTTAATTGTAAAAATTTATTATTGTATTTGCGTTTGCTTAAATAGTTGGATGCAAAATGAGCCGATTGCATAAAAGTTCTTACATTGTGTTCAACTTTTGGGTACAAGGATCAAGATCAGCAGCACTAATACAAGGTTTTGCCACATGCATATTTTATTTATTATTTAAATTAAAAAATGTAATGCTTTAAAATTTCTTTTAAATTAATTAATTATTTTATCCTAAGTTATTTTATTTTCTCTTAGTCTCTCTTTTATATTATATTAGTTAGAAATGATATATTTATATATATAGATAATGAAATTTCTATTATTATTGTCTTAGTATATATTCCATATATTTTGGGAAAATATAAAAAAATTTAATTTTACTTGGATTAATTTTATAATGTACAAGTAGCGAATTTTTAATTCCTAGTTAATAATAATTATAAAAATTCCATTAGAGTTAAACTACTTCCCTCATATATAGGAATATATATATATATATTTCCTAGGATCTAAACCCTAATCTTATTAGAGGAAAAAAGGAGAAAAAAAAAAGAAGAGAAAAAGATATGCCAAACACACCATATTCTCTCTCTGCCCTTTCCCCCCAATGCACTCATGCTCACTTTGAGTACCCCAACCCACCACAGCCGCAGCTCGCCATCGTAGTCAAAACTCTTATGCAACTCTTCCCCCATTGTGTCATCACACCACCAACATGGTATCTTTTTCCTCCAGTTCAATTCACACCAACGGATTCGAATTGGACGTGTCCAAACCCGAGTTCCTGACATAAACCAAAGTCCTCAACCGTCGGGCTCGTCGAGTTAAACAACTCACCCAAATTTACAATGACTGCTATTGGGCATTAATGGAAGATCTCAAATCGAAGCACCGAGAGTACTAATGGGAGTACGGGAAAAGCCTGACCAAAAAAGCTGATGAGAATTAATAAAGAAAAAATGAATCGTGCTGCGGTGATTGCAGATTATGTTAGTCCTAGAATTTAGGGGCAAATAATAATAGAGATGTTACAAATAGATGTGGAGCCCAAGGGTGTAGGGCCAAGGAAATGGCATATGTGAGGTTTTACCACATGCATATATGGACAGATGCCATGCATAAGCTCTATAAGGCTTTGTAACGACCCCGAAATTTTATATATTTGTTAAATTATTATTATTTATTTGATCAACTAATTTTAGTTATTTGATTAGAATTTTGAATTATTTAATTGTGAAAAAAATTATATAAGATTCAATTGATATTTTTACAAGATTTTTGAGATCGAAAATGCATTTTATTTATTTTGGGAACTAAATTGAGAGATTCTAAATTATTATAAATAAAAAAAATGATGATAAATCAGCCGGCCATGCTTGCTCCATGCTTGCTCCATACTTGTGTCAAGTCAAAATTAATGCTATTTTGACTTCCAATTTCCTTTCTTCCTTTTTCTTCATTTTTGCTTCATTTTCTTCCCAATTTTCTTTCTTCATCCGCTAGCTTTCTTCTTCCTTTCAACTGAGCAAGAGCTTCACCACCAAGCATCCATTTCTTCATCACACCTTACCACCACTTCTCTTACCATTTTCAGGCCACAAAACAGCAGCCATGCACGGTGGTTAACGGTGGACAAAGAAGCACTGTGAAGAAGACCCATTTCCTTGGTTAACTTTCGGTAATCAACTCCAAGCCCCGAAACCTGCGACAAAGGGTATAGTTTTGTAGTAGGGAGGAGGAGAAGCGGAATATATGGTTTAGTGGCGGTTTCCGGCAGCGAACGGCAATGAACGAAGCTGAACAGTGGCGGCGGAGCAAGGTTAGTTTGGGGCTATTTTTGGTGTTTTCCGGCCAATAGAAGCAAGATAACTAAAAACTAACCGGAGATTATTGCTCAGGAGGGTGTAAGGAAGAGAACGGTGTAAAGTGTCCATATTTAGGCGGCGGCGGCGACTGGGCAGTTTTTTCTGCTCGTTCCAACGGTCGTGACGATATAGTCCATTTTCGAATCTGGGCATTAGTTAGTGAGTTATGAATTTTGCTAAGTTTTGATATTATATTTTTTATGTATTATATATATTCATGCAATATATATATTCATGCGAGGTATATGCATGAGTTAGGATGATAAGTGATTTAATTATGGATTTTAGGTTGTGTTATATATATGTATAGGAAATTTAGATTTTGATTGCATATTAATAATTTTGGAGATAATTGTTAGATTAAGCATGAAATATTATGTAGTTGGAGGTTGAATTGAGTTATAAGATTTTGTAAGATTTAATTAGTGACATTTTGTGGGTTTGAGCTAATTATAGATTATTTATGAATAGGAATTTAAGATTTTAATTCTTAAATTGTTAATAGTTGATAAGATTAAGTTAGTTTGATTGATTTATATAAATTTGGACTTAAATAAGATTTATTTGGTAATTTTGGGAAATATTAAGTTTCGATAACGAATAAGGTTAGTAGAATCGATCGAACTTTAATTATGAATTATTTTGTGAATTAGGTGACGGAGATTTGGCCGGTGATGAGTAGTAGTTGTATATCTGACTGACTGAGTATATTACACCAAGGTGAGGATCTATCCCTCTTAGTACTTGTTATACCTATGAGGTTCTGCCAATTTGGCACCCTATTAAGCTATCTGTTATTGAAATTAACCCTGTGTGGGTTTACTGTTTCTGTACGGTACTCAGAATCGTGTTTGGTTTCTATTTGTTATTTGATTCTATTCTGAATACCCCTGTGAGGGTTATATCTGTTCTGTATCTGTTTTTGTCTGTTCTAGCGCCCAGAATTTTATCTGTTATCTATTCTGCTCTGCTTTGTATCTGTTGCCTTGTAGGCATTTCTGTTATCTAATCTGTATTTTGGCCATGCTGGCATATCTGTATCTGTTACTGTTATCTGTTGCCTGATTGGCATTGTTTATATCTGCTTTGATCTGTTCTGTCTGAAACCGGCAATGTGCTAGGAACTTTCCCCTGGGCATATGCATAAACGGTTAATTCTGTTATTTGTATGGTGATTACGAGGCCAATGGCCGATCCTGGCGATCTGTTTGGTTATGTGAGGCATGCAAGGGACTTTCCCCTTGGTGTCAACGATACGCTAGGGACTTTCCCCTAGGTGTCGGCGGTACGCTAAGGACTTCCCCTAGGTATCGATGGTGTGCTAGGGACTTTCCCCTAGGCATCGGGGGTGCGCTATACAGCTTGTGTGGGCATCTGCCATATACCAAGCTGTTACGCTTATGTGATATGTTTGTCTGGTATAAGGTGAATCAGCAATGCATGTCTTAGACTATCCTTTGAGTGCATATGCTTTAGGTTTGATCTGTCTGATTATTTCTGTTTGTCTGACATCTGATCTTGGAGCAATAAGGCAGGAGAGTTTCCTGTTTGCTTATCAGTACTATCTGTTTGATCTGTTCGATTATATTATGATTTGTCTAGTCGAATCATCCTAGATAAATCCCTTCTGCATTCCTCACTAAGTCTTTGGACTTACCTCCCTGTATTCTATGATATCAAACATGGAAGAGATGGTTCGAGATCGTTCTGGGAAGAAATATAATTGATTTCGTTTTGAAGATTGTACAGAATATAAGTTATGATGTATTGTATTGGAAAGGAAACCTTAGAGATGTTGTGATATGTATGATTATAATTATAAGGCTTTAATGTATTATGCAGTAAGATATTAATATCATGAAATTTAGTAGGTGTTTATTTTGAATTTTTGGTTTAGAACTGATTGATGAGCTTGAATGTTGTTTTAGAATATGTATGAAATGAACTTATAGGCCTTTTGTTAGGTTGCGATTCTGATATTTAAGATTGAATCTGTGTGGTGCCTTGACTGAGGTGTCATCTTGAGGAGGGGTGCTACAGCTTGCAGTTTCCCCATTAAAAGTTCTACTACATGATTTGTGGGAAACCAATACTCAGATTAACAGTTCCTTCTTATTGCCCTCTGTACTTTCAAAAGGCTAAAAAGCATATGGCCCATCATCTAAAGACAACACGTCTCAACGTTTTCTCCACTAGTAAGCTTGCCCTTAAATTCTATATCATAGTTTCAGAGTATGTCCACTAGATCCAAATCAATAGAAGAGTTGCACAGAAGGCAAATCTAAAAATTGCTGGGGTTTAGGAGGATAACAATTCTCGAAGCTCTTGTTCATGCAAATATGTACATTGTAACTTGTAATAAGTATTGATGATAATAATTATTAAGGACACGCGAAATGACCTTTGTGCCTGCAGACTTTAAGCAAAATTACGTAGATGGATAGGGTCTGCGTCTCTTTATTTAGGACGGGTCATGACCTGAATAAACCTGAACCTGGCCTAACGCGGGTTATGATCTGTAATTTGAGTCGTCCATCAATTAAGGACCCAAGGCTCAGCAATATGCCACCTCGACCTATACGAAAAAGTACAATTCACCTCCTATAAAAGGCAAGGTAGACACAGTTTCAGGTCAAGTCACCATTATTCACTTCCATTTAAGATCATTTCCTTAACTCGAGCTAATTCGTTCACTTCAGTTTCACTAACTTAAGCATCGGAGAGCCTTAGTTGGGGGCGATCTCAGCTAGTCTAACGTGTGCTCTTGTGATCAGGTCAGAGATCCAAATACACTTGTGCGGTATCATGTCGAGGTCATTGGCCAGGGAATGTTGGAAATTCAGGTCAAGATCGTGATCTTAGAATTCGAGTTGCATCAAGTATATCCTTTGATCTCTGGAACCAGTTGATGAAGCTGCATAAAGTAAATTAAAAAAAATGGCATATTGGATGCATATGGAATCCTCACGTGTACCATACTGTAGAAGCTCAAATATACCCATCTAGAGGTTTTCAAGGAGTCGATACGATAGAATTGACTTTTGATTCCTCTAATAAGTATTGTGAGTGCCTAAATCTACATATATACACATATTGTTTCAAAACTCAGAAGGATATATGCTATGGTAATTTGATTGTAACTTGTTTTAAGTTAGATTACACTATAACTGTATCCCCTAGCACACAACAAAAGTTGCTTGTGGCTGAGGTGGGTCGTAGAAATTCCCGAGGATGCTAGGGCGCTATTTTGGTAAGGTCGTACCTTGTCCAAAGCGATAAGGGACTATTACAGTAGGAGTCATAAGGTTGACTAGCTATAGCAAATAATGTCTAATCATCATATTTAAATTGTTAGTCTAGGGAACTAGTTGTTGACTTCTGACTGTTACTGCTAAACTGTTTTATGAAGTCCATTTATGTTTTCTTGAATATTTTCACTTTACAAATGATTTTAATTCATGAACTCACATTGCACATACTTGGCACTCATTGAGTCTTTACTCACACTCGTTTCTTCTTTAACTTCCTTTTGGAAGACCTAGATCCTAGCTCTAGTGAGGAGGGAGATCCTGCGTATGATGACTGTCAAGATTGAAGGCTTAGTTTAGAATTTGGCAGTAGACTACTATATATCTCCTAAGCTTGTTATTTCTATTTTATTTATCATGGATTTTATTTGTTTCAGTTGAAATTAAGTAGTAGTACTTGAGTTTTGTGTTATAAGACTAGCTTGGATTGGCTTGAGTTCTTGTTTAACTTTAAGAGTTTGGATAGTTAATATCATATATTTGGGATCAATTTTCATGCCTCGAGACTAGACTATATGGTTGGAATTTGGGGCGTGACACGCATCGAATGTGCCAAGTGGCTAGTCTAAAAATATGCACCCTCTCGAATTTATCAAATGGAATATTATATTTAAAAAAGTGTGAGGGAGTAACTAATTTAGATATAGAAAATGTTCAAAAAAATAGAGAGAGGCAAAACATAATATATACGTAAGAAGAGAAAAATTGGCAAAATTTAAATTTTTTATACTTTTTGAAGATATTGTTAATTAAGTAGTTAGTCAATATATTAATGATAATATGTATATATATAGATATAAACTTATAAATTTTATAGTTATTAATATATCTATACTTTATCTACTTTTGCGATATTATTTTTTGTTGCACTATGACCAAATTATAAGTGGTTTTTTTCAAAAAATAAAAATGATAGTGATACTAGTTAAATGCTTTTAACATATAATTATGTTGGTTGTTTCAATAATATACCACTATATTTTCACAAAATTATTAATCAATTGACAATAATTAGCATTATATTATAGTGACGTTTTCTTTATTACTACCACTATATTACTTTAATGTATCACTATACTATAAAATGCCACTTAGTCGATGCTAGTAAATAATAAGTGGTATCTTTTTCAAAGACACCATAAATAAATACGAGTGGAATTTTTTAAGAAAAATTAGCGGAACTAGCTAGTTAAATGCTTTTAAAATATATTAGCATTTTCAATCAAATATTGTTATTATTTTTGTCTGTCATTTATTAATTAAACATCACTAAATATTGTAGCATAGTGACATTCTTCAATAATTATCACTATATTACTCTTTTTTGTCACCACACTATAGAATCACTAAATTAGAGCCAGTAAATATTATGTGGTATTTTTTCTAAATTACACAATAAATAAATGTGAGCAGCATTTTTAAGAAAAAATAGTGACACTAGTCAATGCTTTTGAAATGCATTTATGATTACATTTTAAATCAAATATCACTATTTTTATTTATCATTTATTAATCATACGCTACTAGATATTGTAATATATATAATAGAATTTTTCAACAATTATCACCATATTACTCTACTGTGCCAGTATACTATAGAATGTAATTAAATTAGTGCCACTAAATATTTTGTGGCATATTTTCTAAATGACATCATAAATAAATATGAGTTGCATTTTTAAATGAAAATTAGTGGGCACTTGTTAAATGACTTCGAAATACATTTTTGTTGGCAATTTTAATCAAATGCTACTATTTTATGAGTCATTTAATTATGGAAATACCACTAAATATTTTATTATAGTGACACTTTTTTAATTATGACTATCACTACATTATCTTTTTGTGTCATTATACTAAAAAATGTCACTAAGTTAGTGGCACTAAATATTTTATGACATTCTTCTCAAATGACAACACAACTGTATATTAGTGGCACTTTTCTAAAAAAATCAGTGGCAATAGTTAAATGGATTTGAAATACATGTTCTAAAAGCTGGAGAAGATAAAGTCATGGTGACATGGTCACTCAACACAAGTGTCCCAATCAGAACAAACTCAGTCTACAAGACATTAAAGGTGAAGCTCTCCTATGCGCCTATTAGCCAACAGGATTGCGCAAGGAGCAAAACTACCTATAATTTGTCAAAGGACAAAACCTGCCAACACAAGATTATCGCCAAAGCATATAACTCTTCAAACAACAATTTCACCTGGATAGTTCAGAGGGGTGTGCCTACTGCCATATATTTCATAGGGCTTATGTGTATAACTCAGCTGATAAAAGGGTAGCATATGCCCAGACGACGAACTTATTTCAGGTCCAAACAATCTTTGGACGCTATGTTTTGCTCGACATTGCCTTGGTTTACTTCTCTGCTTCTCTGTTGTGTCCTTGTTTGGATTCTTAGTTTTAGAGAAGAGAAAATCCAAACCCTCTAAGCAAAAGTGAATTGCATTTGTCTCTTAATTTCAATAATCGGAGATTGGACTTGGTTTTGTTGTGAAAAAGGTCAAGAAGGGCTTGCCTTTGATAAACCATGGGAAGATGAGGACAAGGTCATTTGTGTCTCAAAGGACATAGTGTTGAAGAAGGATGGTAGTTATACTTGCTATTTGAGCGAGCTCGTGAAGAGAATAAATCGGACATTTGGTTGCTTTAAGGGCCTCCAAGTGAAGAAATCAGTAGAATGGTGTTGTTGGAATCTTATGTGGTGTTCGGAGTTCCAATGTGGAAGGAGAGTCTAGAGCTTTCCATATCGGGTAGTATCAACTCATAGATCAGTCCATAGAGAGGTTGTACAAGTGAAAATTGGCAGAAATTATCCCAGGCTCATTCACAAAGCATATGGTTCTGCAATAATCTAGAATTTTTCTCTTCCCGTCTTGGACTCTAGTTTTGCTCTTCTATGAGAGTTGATTTTCACCCTTTTATGGTGTCTCGATCCTTATCCTTTTTATTCTGTCAAATTATTGTATTTATATTATACAAACTTTCTCACTTAATATTAATTTGACAAGTTCCAACTTAAGTGAAAGCTTAAATATAATGGAGTAAGCATTTGCTGAACCACTATAAATACTAATGCTTATTTATTGTGCTTTACTACTTTTCTTTATTACTGGTCTGATTGGTTGCTTTATTGGTTTTACAAATTCCTGTTAATGTCTAAAACACTATTTTACAAAAGACTTAAGTTCTTTGAAAGGCCTACAAGTTTTTGAGTGACAATCCTCCACTGTATTAAAATTTGAATTGGCCTAATTCATCCCCATTTTAGACTTGTCACTCTCAAAATACTCATGAAAGTGAGATATTTTTAGGACCATAAATAAGGTAATATTTATTTATGTTAGACCACTTTATTGAACTAGAATTACTTTAATGAAAAATCATATTAACAACAAATTGGGTTATTACACTTGCACTTAAGCAAGAGTGTGGGAATATTCTTAATAGCTTCAATTTTCCTTAACTAACCATTCTCTCAAGCCTTTGAGCCAAGATAAATTTTTCTCTTAAAAGAAAGGATGGATTTCATTTCATTCTGGTTTTTATTTTCTTCTTTCCCAAAATTTACTTCTTTTCTTATATGGAAGATCTGTTTCAAATAAAATTTATTTTGTTCTTTGGAACTATGTAAAATGAGCTTAAGTTGCTTTAATTGTAAAAATTTATTATTGTATTTGTGTTTGCTTAAATAGTTGGATACAAAATGAGCAGATTGCATAAAAGTTCTTACATTGTGTTCAACTTTTGGGTATAAGGATCAAGATCAGCAGCACTAATACAAGGTTTTGCCACATGCATATATGGACAGATGCCAAGCAGAAGCTCTATAAGGCTTGCAGTTTCCGCATTAAAAGTTCTACTACATGATTTGTGGGAAACCAATACTTAGATTAACAGTTCCTTCTTATTGCCCTCTGTACTTTCAAAAGGCTAAAAAGCATATGGCCCGTCCTCTAAAGACAACATGTCTCAACGTTTTCTCCACTAGTAAGCTTGCCCCTAAGTTCTATATCATAGTTTTAGAGTATATACACTAGATCCAAATCAATAGAAGAGTTGCACAGAAGGCAAATCTAAAAATTGCTGGGGTTTAGGAGGATAACAATTCTGGAAGTTATTGTTCATGCAAATATATACATTGTAACTTGTAATAAGTATTGATGATGATAATTATTGAGGACACATGAAATGAACTTTGTGCCTCAAGACTTTAATCATTACATAGATGGATAGGGTCTGCGTCTCTTCATTTGGGACGGGTCTCGACCCCAATGAACCCGAACCCGGCCTGACGCGGGTTATGATCTGTGATTTAAGTCGTCCATCAATCAAGGACCCAAGGCTCAGCAATATTCCACCTCGACCTATACAAAAAAATATAATTCACCTCATTTAAAAGGCAAGGTAGACACAGTTTCAGGTCAAGTCACCATTATTCACTTCCATTTAAGCTTCTTTCCTTAACTCAAACTCATTCGTTCACTTCAGTTTCACTAACTTAAGTATCAGAGGGCCTTAGCTGAGGGTGATCTTAGCTAGCCTAACGTGTGCTCTTGTGATCAGGTTGGAGTTCTAAATACACTCGTGCGGTATCAAATCAAGGTCATTGGCCAGGGAACGTTGGAAATTCAGGTCAAGATCGTGATCTTAAAATCCAAGCCGCATCAGTTGGTGCCGTCTGTGGGAATTCTGACTTGATTCATTGGTGGCAAGAGTACATTTTTAGTGATGGATAGAACTCCGGGACGAACTATGGATACTCCAATCCTGATATTTCCCATATCCCTATCGCCGTTGATATCACCTACCTCCCCAGCCCAGCCCATCGCCACCTCACAAGGCACTCAAATTGGAACATGCCAGGGAACTCTGGCATAAGACTTCCTTGAAACTCAGATAATACAAATTAGTAGGAATGACATAGAGCAATTGGTTTTTGAGATGCACCAATGACTTTGGGATGAACATGAGTGCCGAAGCCGAGCGAAGGCGGTGGCACCCTTTCAGGCGGCCCCTGTGCTGGTGAACCGACCACTATTTTAGGAAAAGGAGGTCAGGTCCTTCACTAATCGAAGGGGTACAAGGTTTGAGGATCTCAAGGGGTGAGGAAACGGCGGATTTTGATAAGTTGGGAATAAGATAGCTAGAAGCCCACATCACCCACCAAATGTTTACCAAAGGGAAGAAGGATCGAGATTGGACTTGTTGACATTGAACAGGGACAACTCTGCACTCAAAGGACCCCAACCATCACTCTCCAGGGAAGAGGTTAATGAGATTAGTGAGTAGGTAGAGCAATTGAGTAGAAAGATAGATGAACTCAAGAAGAAAGGGACCTCAGCATTACAAAAAAAGAACTCACCATTTTTCACTGAGATTTTAGCTGAGTTAGTAGCCTTGCACTTTCAGCTCCTAAACCTGCCTAAGTATGATGGAAGCAAGGACCCACAGAAACATGTAATAGCTTTTGAAAACATCATGAACTTGTATGGACAATTAGATGCCATGAACTCCAGGATCTTCGTAACAACGCTAAGTGGGAGAGCACATAAATGGTTTATGAGATAGGTCCCACGAATGATAGTATCATAGGACCAGCTCATAAGGAAGTTCCTATACCAATTTGCTAGTAAGAAAAAGTCAAAGAGGTCTACTAGTTATTTGTTTACTATACGACAACGAGAGGACGAGACCCTAAGAAGGATCGTGAATAGGTTTAACAATGAGATGCTGGAGGTGCAAGACCTGCACATCGATATGATCACTAGCATTCTCATCCATGGCCTCAAGAAATGACCCCTGGTTTCGGCTCTTGCTAGAGAGCCCCCAGAAGATATGGAGCAGTAAATGGAAGTAGCTCAGCATTATATTCATGAAGAAGAGATCAACGCCATGAAGGATCATGATTAGTCCAAGAACACTCCTAGCAAATCTGAGAAAGATCAAGGATCTCCCATATCCTGGTCTGAAGAAGATCGCCATCGCTCTCCACCCCGGAAGTACAACCATTACACCCCACTCAACACTATAAGATCCCACGTGCTTATGGCCATTGAGGGATTAAAGATACTGCAATAGCCCCGAAAGATACAGGATACGCTGGCAAGATGGAACTCAAATAAGTATTGTCGCTTCCACAAAGACTGGATTCATGACACGGAAGATTGTATTCAACTCAAAGATGAAGTGGAGAGACTCATTAGGCAGGGGTACTTGAAGGAGTTCATTGCTAAGGAGTTTAGGTCCACAAGGCGTGAACCCAAAGTGTAGCACCCCACTCAGGGTAACCCCAAAGCTAAGACACTACACAGTTCAGTCTTATCTTGTCAAACTCATTCATCAAATAAAGCCCACATAACAACAATTCAAAACCTATAAAAAATTATCAATAGAATTTAACTTAATAGGTTCACAAATCTTTAAGTACATGCCATATATTGAGACACAATTCATAATATTTACATATCAAAATCACAATTCAAACTTACATGTCACAGCCACCGTAAGTTAAGAAAACCTCGAGTTCAAAAGAGATCTATGCACATACATATTATATTCATGGTACCATTATAAAACATATCTTCCACACCTTCAGCTCAAAATGTTCTCAATCCATCAACTATAGCTATCTGAACCAATAAAATAGTGTGGGAGGTAAGCCCAAAGGACTTAGTGAGGGATAATAATAAAGATACACAGTAGAGATTTATCGAGGAAACATCAACTCAATAGATCATAATTTACAGTCAGACAGAAACATATTAGAAAATAGGCAGTAACAATTTAGCAATCAGGAAACTCTCATGTCTTATTGCTCCATGAACAGATTGCAGGCAATCAGGAAACAGTTAGATAAAGCAAACCCGAAGTATATGCATTTCAACATAATATAACCAGACATGCATATCAGATTCTCCATATACCAAAATGTCATTCAGTATTGCCAAAGCATGGCAGCTTGGCATATGGTTGTGCCTATACGGACCGTATGGTGTACAGTGATGCCCAGGGGGGAAATCCTTAGCATAATGCTCAATACCCAGGGAGAAATCCCTAGCGTACCATTGATACCAAGGGGGAAATCCCTTGCGTATGCCATATACTATGATGCCCAAGGAAAAATTCCTAGCACAATGCTGATACCTAGGGGAAATCCCTAGCGTACCAGTCAAGCCCTTGGCCATTCAGTTCCCCATTTAATAACAGGTTAATAACAGTTTGCAGATGCCCAGAGGTAAATCCCTAACACATTGTTGACACCAGGTAAATGATTATGCAGGAGAGGTAAACAATAACAATACAGATAGCAAAACAGACAAATAGCAGACCAGTCGGATAACAAGATAGTCAGATATCAGAACAGTACAGATAACAAATAGTTGGATATCATAACATATAGATAAAAGTTTTGGGTGCCAGAACAAACAGGAAGCTGAATCATAACAAAAAGTAACCCTCACAGGGGTGTCTGGATCAAATAACAAAATATCAAAGATCTCAACAAATCATAGATTTCAATAACACAGTATAAAAATAGTAACCCTCACAAGGGTTTGTCAAAAATACCAAAGATTGTAAGAAAGGACCAGATTGGCAGACCCCCACCTCCAAAATCCCAAAAAGAAGTTGTCTTCACCTACTGCTCTGTAGGACCCATATCGTCGTTACCTAACCAAAATAACATTTTCACAACCAAAATCCATATTCAACTCTAATAATCCAACTAAACTATTAATAGTCTAAAATCACAAGTTAATCGATTAATATAACAATTTTAGGACTTAAACGACACTATTGGCCCAAAATAACTAATAAAGTCATTATTGCTAAAGTAATCCCAGTTTTCATATCATTTTAATAATGGAACATATACTAATCCTCAATTACTTAATCATTCTCATAATATTGTCCTAAAATCACAACAATAGCTTAATTCTTCAAAATCAGCTCCATCAAATGTTAGTTATGTCTAAAATCCACAAATTAGGGTTTAATCAATTAATAAACTCATTTAGTCCATATTTAGGCTATAAAGGGACAAAGCCAGGCCCACTAACTACACAATACTCCAAGCATGGGGAAATACATATCAATCGTATATGTAAATCCTTCATTATCACATAATACAAGGTCTAACAAAATAACGGTACAATTTGCATATATATATATATAATATATACACATATATATAAAAAAAACCCTTCTCCAATCCTTTACCAAAATCTGCTCAATGAGACCCTAGATTCACGAACCAATTATGTGGTTGCATTTGTCGCGTCAAGGGAAAGAAATTGTCCTCCCGCGGCCGCCGCACCACTATCCATCATCGCTCGCTATTGCCGAAGAAGACCAAACTTACCACAAATTTGTTCCTTCCAACCTCCTGAATCCAAAACCACAACTAGTTTCAAGTTTTACATCCAAAAGCCACGCTAAAACTCGCCTGAAAGTCACAGTTACCAAACCCACCACCATCTCTGACCACCTCTATTTTGTCGTCGCCATTGCGCCTCACCTTTGGGTAAAGGTACCACAATGACCATTGAGTTGAGGGCTTTTGTTTTCACCACCTAGAACTTACCTCCGTCGATGGTACACCGCCTTCTGTCAACCTTGTCACGGTTAAGCTTCAAGCTTCAAAATTCGATGGTTCTGCCATTCAAACACTATGCATGTGACGTTGTTAGGCCTTGGGTGAGGAGGAGAAGAAGGAAAATAGTTTGGTTGAAGAAAATTTAGCTTGCCAGAAGAGATCACCGACGATGGTTAAGGGGAGTTGTGGGAAGATGAAGAAAGAAAATAGAGAGGACAACGAAAATTCCAATTATATATAGGCTATTTTTGAAATATTCTAATTTAGCCCCAATTTAGTCTGGTTAGTGCAATTAGATCCCCCCTAATTAATTAAAAATACAGCTTAACCCTGGTTGACTTAAGTTTTCAAATTTAGTTCAATCATATTTTTTGAAAATTACCAATTGATCCCATAACTTTCCAAATTATTTAAATTAAGTAAAATTTCATAAATAAAATAAGTAATTAACATAAATCATGAAATAATTAGGGGTGTTACACGAAGAGAAGCATGGGAAGAAAAGGAACCGATCCCGAACCCGAAGTAAGTCCCGCAGTAGGGAGAAGAAGGGTAAGGATGTAGCAGATGACCCCAAGAGGGCCAATTTACCCTGACGTGGAGTCATATATATGATAGCAGGAGGTCCCACATCGGGAGATTCCTATAGTGTAAGAAAGAAACACGTCAGATCCATCAAGAACTAGGTAAACCAGGAAAAAACGAACACCGTGATGAATATTATTGACTAGCCCATTATTACTTTTGATGGCAGGGACTCCCAAGGGGTCGTTGGACCCCAAAATGACCCCATGGTCATCACTATGGACATAGCTGATTTCTTTGTGCACAAGGTCTTGGTAGATAATGGGAGCTCTATGGATATAATATTTTTGGAGGCCTTAAAGAAGATGGAGCTCACGCTCTCGAGAATTTTGCCAGTTTATACACCCTTAATGGGATTTGGAAAAGCCAAAGTTACGCCAATTGGAACTATGACCTCCCAATCTCCTTGGGAATGGAGCCTTATCGAAAAACCCTTATGCTTAAATTCCTAGTGGTTGATGCCCCATTCGTGTATAATGTGGTCTTAGGGAGACCCGGCTTGAACTAACTCCAGGCAGTGGTCTTAACTTTCTAACTCAAGATGAAGTTGCTAACAAGGAGGGGGGTTGGAGAAGTGATCTGTGACCATAATAGGTAAGGGAATGCTACTACGTGTCTCTAAAACAGAGGCTCAAGATGAGGGTTTGGGGTCGAGGTCAAAAGGTAAGAAAGCAATCGTGACCTTTATTGAAGATATTACAAACTTGCAACCCCGAGAGGAGAATAAGGAAATATGATTAAAAGAGTGCAGAATTGAGCCAACATGAGTAGTGAAGGAGGTTGAGCTAGTACCAGCAGACCTAAGTAAGATAACAAGGATTAGGACCCAAATGACCCCAAAACTAGAATTCTTAACCATTAAATTTTTGAGAAAAAAAGCTGATGTCTTTGCTTGGAAGCCCTCAGATTTTGAAGGGATAGACCCCATGGTGGTGGTGCACAAGATGAATGTAGATCCATAGGTTAAACTTGTTCAACAAAAGAAAAAGAACCATAGAGCAGTGAAAAATTGAATCATAGAGGACGGAGTGAACAAACCTTCGGAGACGGGTTATGTTGTCAAGATCTAGTTCACAAAATGGATTTTGAATGTAGTGGTTGTGCCTAAGATGGAAGGAAAATGGAGGATGTGCATAGACTACTAAGACCTGAACAAGGCTTGCCTGAAGGACCCTTACCCATTGCCTCGGATTGATGTATTAGTGGACTTCCAGCAATATGTGTTCTCTTTAGCATGATAGATGCTTTTTAGGCATACCACAAAATTTTCATTGTTAAAAAGGACCAAGACAAGATGAACTTCGTTACTGAAAGGCGGATCTTTTGTTATAACGTTATGCCGTTCGGGTTGAAAAACGCGGGAGCCACTCACCAAGGATGGTGAACAAGATGTTCAATGATAAGATCAGGCTAACTATAGAGGTATATGTAGACGACATGCTAGTCGAAAGCTTGAATGAGCTCGATCACTTGGTGCATTTGGAAGAAGCTTTCGCTATTATGAGATAGGACAAAATGAAGCATAACCCAACTAAATGCACTTTCAGGGTCAAGGGAGGAAAGTTCCTAGGGTACTTAGTCAACGAGCATAGAATAAAAGCTAACTTGGATAAGATCAAAGCTATCACCACTATGAGTTCACCCAAATCGATAAAGAAAGTGTAAAAGTTGATCGAAAGGATCACATCTTTAAATCGATTCATCTCAAGATCAGCTGATAAGAGTTTACCATTCTTTAAAGTCTTAAGGAACATGAGAAACTTTCAATGGGACATTGAATGTGAAAAAGCATTTCAAAACCCCAAGGAGTACCTGGCCTCGCCACCTTCGTTAGTAAAACCTGCATTTGGGGAGCCCCTGTATTTGTACTTGGCAACCTCCCGGCACACGGTGAGCTCAGTACTAGTTTGAGAAGAAAACATGATTCATAAGCCGGTATACTATGTAAGCAAGGTGTTACAAGAAGCTGAAAATAGATATTTAGAGGTCAAAAAGTTAGCTCTCACCCTTGTGGTAGCAGTAAGAAAATTGAGACCCTATTTCCAATCTCATAAAATCATTATCCTGACTAACCATCCATTGAAGCAGGTCCTAACTAAGTCGGATGCTTAGGGGAGGCTGGTTAAGTAGGTCGTGGAGTTAGGCGAGTTTGATATAGAATACCAAAGCTGGAGCTTTATGAAGCCTAAGTCTTAGTTGATTTTGTGGTCGAGATGGTAAAACAAGATCTCAAGCCTAGTGGAGAAACTTAGATGATGCACGTTGATAGGTCCGCCACACTACAGTGTGGGGGGGCCGAATTTTCTTTAAGGGACCTGAGCCCATGGAGCTTGAGTTCATGGTCAAGCTAGCTTTTGGGGTCACCAACAATGAGGTCGAATATGAGTCCATGATCATAGGATTGAAGGCAGCAAAATGCATAAATGTTAGAAGGTTAAATGTTTACATTGATTCATAGCTCGTGGCGCTCCAAATTGAAGGAACATTTAAGACCCAGGAAAAATTCATGACTAAATACCAGAGAAAGGTAAAGAAGCTAATGTTAGAATTTGAATTTCGCCAAGTACAATAGATCCCTAGGGAGGAAAATGAAAGAGCGGATGCTTTGGCTAAGTTTGGCAGTTCAACCATAGGATCTCAAAGCGCGAACATAACTTTACTAGTAGTTGAGCATTTTAAATTGGGGAGGAATACCTCTAAGAAAAAGGCGATTATGCAGATAGAGGAGCAAGCAACTTGGAATGATGGCCTAGTTCGGTACTTGATGGACGGGACCTTACTTGAGGACCCAAGGGAAGCAAGAAGGTTAGCCTTCAAGGCAAACCGATTCACCTTGATCAATGGGGAACTATATTAGAGATCTATTGAGGGACTGTTGCTAAAGTGTCTAGGATCCAAAAGGGCCCAGTACGTGATGTAAAAAATCCATGAAGGCAGTTGTGGGAACCACTCAAGTGGGAGATCTTAGGCATTGAAGACCTTTGCTACTTTTAGTCCATTATGAATCAAGACGCCACAACCTTGGTAAAAAAATGTGAGAAATGCCAGTTCAATGCCAATCTTGCCTATTGACCCGCAATTCTAATGGAACCAATCCTTATGTCGTATCCTTTTAACTAATGAGGAATCGATATATTGGGCTCCTTCCCACCAGCACGGGGTTAGAAGAGGTTTGTGATAGTAGCTATGGAATACTTTAGTAAATCGGTAGAGGTAGAGGCATCAGTGAAGGTCTTCGAAAAGGAGATCATGAACTTTTTTTGGAAGAACATTATATGCCGGTTCGGGATCCCTAGGGTCTTGATCTCAGACAATGGAGCTCAGTTCAATGGGAAAAAAATAACAGGCTCGTGTAAGGAGCTCAAAATTAAACAGAAGTTCACATCAGTTAGGAACCCAAAGGTAAATGGACAAATAAAAGTAGCTAACCGTGGCCTCTTGAAAAGTCTCAAGGCTCGATTAAATTAGGCGAATGGAGGCTGGGTTGATGAGCTCCAAGGAGTCTTGTGGGCATATTGCACTACCCCCCAAATGGCCACATGAGAAACCTCCTATTTCTTGGTGTATGGGGCAGAAACTGTGATCCCAGTTGAAATTGGTGAACCCACTCGGAGAGTCTTGGAATACGAACTAGAAAGTAACTGCGAAGCCAGGGAGTTCGAGTTAGAGATAATTGCAGAAAAGTAGGACAGGGCCTATGTGAAGATCTAAGAATACAAGTACATCATGGCAAGGCATTATAATAAGAAAGTTCAATAGAGGAGCTTCCAAGTTGGAGACTAGGTCCTGAAAAAGGTGGAAGTCTCGAAACATATAGGGAAGCTAGGCTCGAATTGGGAGGGACTGTAGAAAGTGGTCATAGTAACCCAGCAAGGGTCATACCGGTTGGAAGATGCTAAAGATAAGGAGTTACCGAGGTTATGGAATGTGCAGAATTTGAAAAAAAATTATGTTTGAGCCTGTAACAAATCATATAAAGCCAGTATGTGGCTAGTGCCCTTTGTAATATGTTTTAATTACATGACTTACTCTTTAATTAGTTCTATGAATTTACTCTCTATATAATGACATGATGCTACTTCCAAGAATATCCCAAATCAACGGGATCGAGATCTCGTATTGGATCTGGGCAAGATCCAAACGCTAAGAAGATCCCAAGTTAGCGGGATCGCGATCTTGTATTAGATCTGTGCAAGATCCAAAACGCTAAGAAGATCCTAAAATAGCGGGATCGAGACCTTGTATTAGATCTGCACAAGATCTAAATGCCAAGAAGATCCTAAAATAGCGGGATCGAGATCTTGTATTGGATCTACGCAAGATACAAATGCCAAGAAGATCCCAAGCTGATGGGATTGCGGTCTTGTATTAGATATGCGCAAGATCCAAACACCAAGAAGATCTTAAATCAGCAGGATCAAGATCTTGTATTGGATCTCTGCAAGATCCAAATGCTAAGAAGATCCCAAGCTAACGGGATTGGGTTCTTGTATTAGATATGCGCTAGACCCAAGGTGCAACAGGATTTATGGTGGCTCTAGGTTCTCTTAACTTGGTGTTTTGAAGTGTGTACAGGCATGAGCTCAAACAGTTGTGAAAGAAAAAGCGAATAAAAATAAAAGTGAATGCACAAGCGGTCTTGTATACATTAATCGAACAAATGAGATTATATTTCTTTAAACGAAGCTTGCTTACATAAAGTCATGGGCTCGCGTTCACAACATAAAGGAAATAGAATCATAAGGCCTCGAGCCCATCTAAAAAGGAACTACAAAAAATTACAAGTTAGAGGGGCTATAATCTAACTACGCCAAGCCCCAGTCTAAGATGTCCCTTTTGGGCCCTCAGTCGCCGCAATGGGAGCTTCGGAAGGGCTCTCGCCCTCTTCTATAGCTGGTTGGGGAACCTTCTCCTCTAAAGCAAGGATCGCAAACTCATCTTTGGGCTCTTCTATTTCAGTGAGATCACCCAGGGGATAATCTTTCAGGATGACATCCTTAGTAGGATCTAATTGGTTTAAGTTGAACCCCTTCACGATCCTATTCAGCATCTGTATTTGAGCTTGGCATTTAATGAAGCACATGAAGGTGTATTCTGCAGCTTTCTCCTTGACAAAGGATTTGAAGGTGCTCGAGTTCTTGAAAGCACAAACCCCATCTATCCGGATCTTTTGGATCAACTCCTTGTATTCCTCGGAGTTCTCAAACTCAGAACGGCCTTTAGAACAACTCTGCTAGTAGGACTTTTTTTTCTCCGAAGCCAGGGACTCCTTTATGCTGGATAGCTTATACTTTAGATCTTTTATTTTCGACAGTTCCTCCATGTGGGAAGTGAGTTCACTATCAATGGACTTTTGTGTTGGTTTTAAATTGGCCTCGAGCTCATCTTTTGCCAATTTGAGCTCCATGACCTCATGGTCCCGGGTTATGAAGTGGTTATGCCAATAAGTGCATTGGAGAGCGAGATGGTCCATGTATACAAACCCCTGTGAAACAACCAAGGTAAATAAGATCTCGATCCTAGATAAATGCATGCGAAAGTAAAAAGAAAACAGATATTGACCTGCATCATGGCGTGGGCCCCATTCTCTTCTAGCTTAGCAAAATTGATAGGAGCCAATAGAGCTTGATCCTGGGCCATCAGACAACTCTTATAGAGCTCAAATGATGCCTCCCCAGATCGAGATCGAAGCATGCTGCTTTGATATGTAATTTTCCAGTTTAGGATCAAAGCCGGACGCGAAGAATCCCCAAAAAATCGCGAATTGACAATCTTATAACCTTTACGTACATCATTTAAGAGTACCTCGCCGGGAGCATGGACGTCGAGGTCATTAGAGGAGACAAGCGCAACACTAGAATTAGATCGAGGCCTTTTTTTCTGAATGACTCCCACTCGAGCCTTTGCCTTTCAAAGATTTCTCTAATTTTTTCGAGGGACTCTTGCCAGAATGACTGGGGAAAGTGAGCTTTGGCCTCTTGCTCTTAGAAGTGTGCTTGTGCTTCTTCCCCTTACCTTTGGAGTTGCTCCAATAGTAGAGATGGCCTTGGGATCTGAGGAGCATGCCTCAACCTCAAAGATCTGCACTAGTTGCTTCAGCTACTCGATTTTGGCTGACTGAGCCTGTGCATTAGAAGGATGGATAGGGGTCGAGGCATAACTTAGAGATGAAGGAGCTAGAGCAAGCCCAAATGATTGAGCCTTTGCCATTAAGGCCTCCTTTTGGGCCTTCATTTTTTTGATGATCCTCAAATTCTTACTCGACATGATTGCAACAAAAAGAAATAAAGGTTAGACCTCGATCTAAAAACAAGCAGGCATAAAGTAAAAAGGAAAAGGACGTGAATGGCAGAAGGAACCATCATTTAGGGTTTCTTGAACTTGGATGTTAGCCGGCAAAAGGCCAACAATCTTGAGAACCTTTTCTTTTAAGAGTTTACTAGCCTTATACAAGTCTTCGATTAGGGTGTCCATGAAGTCCTTTCCCCAAGTGACCGCCTCCGACACGGAGGGCTTAGGTTTACTATGCTTTCAATCAGATCTGAACTACCAGTGACGATTGGTAAGGGCTCGAATGAAGATAAACTTCTTTTCCATGGACCTAAGGATGTGGGGACCTTATCTAGAAATTTACACATGGGTTTCACGGTGAGATAATAGAAGTCATGCTCCCCAGTTTGGGTCGAGTTCATTATTGAGTAGAGTGACCAAAAATGGGCAAAATAAGGCCTGACCCCAGAATGAGTCACTATGATAAGGAAACAATGGATGTGTCTTATTGTGTTAGGAATAAGTTGGGCAGGACATACATCAAGTCCTAGCAAGATATTCTTTACGGGATCAAGAAGGGGAAATCTCAGACCCCCTTCAAGCATGCGAATGGAGAAGTTGGCGCAGCCTTCAGTGGGGAGATGCATCGATCTAAATTATTGGGAAAGATTATTTTGTATTATGAAGGAATGAAGAACCTTGACCTAACCTCGGTAACAACTAAGGATCCCAGTTTGGGGACTATTATTAACTAAAGGGAAGTGGAAAGTAGATACTCTTCAACTTCGAGATTGTGGACTAGTGTATCTGCAAGAGTGGATGAGGGACCGACCGGGGATGAACCCACATGATGATCGGGATCCTAAAACTCGATGGGGGTCGGGGTTGAACCCATGTAGGGAATGATTTGGAGTGAGGTCACACCCTCGGAGTGCGAGGATGGAGAGGTACTTTCACTCAACCCCAATTAACTGAGGTCGTGAGTCCTATCAGAAGAGGAACCCGAACTCAAACTTGAACTCGAACTCAAATTTGAACTTATAACCAAAGAAGAGGAACAAACGTAAAGGATTGGGATCAGGCAAGCAGTATGGGAAATCAGAGAGCAAAATTTAACAGAGCAGAGGGGACCAAGAGAAGGAGAAAGAAGGCGAAATGAAGTTGTGAGGTAGTCCTAAATTATTTATAGAGGGCCAAGGGTGATGGTTCATCTCCTAAGGTAGTACCGACAACCTAGATTGGTTATAGGCAACTGGATGGCTATGAGGGCTAGGCGCCTACTTTCCATAGTGTATAGGTAGATTCCCCCACGAAGGTGAAAGAACCAATACACTTGGAAAGTGGGGGAATTAATGATTGAGGACACGTAAAATGACCTTTGTGCCCCTAGACTTTAATCAAAATTTCCTAGACAGACAGGGTCCGCGTCTCTTCATCCAGGACGGGTTACGACCCGGATGAAACCAAACCCGGCCTGATGCGGGTTGTGATCTGTAATCCGAGCAATCCATCAATTAAGGATCCAAGGCTCAACAATATGCCACCTCGACCCGCACGGATAAGGACAATTCACCTCCTATAAAGTTAAGGTAGACACAGTTCCAGGTCAAGTCTTCATTATTCACTTCCCTTTAAGCTCATCTCCTTAATTTGAGCTCATTCGTTCACTTCAGTTTCACTAACTTAAGCATCGGAGAGCTTTAGTTGAGGGCAATCTCAACTAGCCTAACGTGTGCTCTTGTGATCAAGTCAGAGATCCAAATACACTCATGCGGTATTAGGTCGAGGTCATTGGCCAGGGAATGTTGGAAATTCAGGTCAAGATTGTGATCTTAGAATTCGAGTTGCATCAAGTATATCCTTTGATCTCTGGAACCAGTTGATGAAGCTACATAAAGTAAATTAAAAAAATGGCATATTGGATGCATATGGAATCATCACATGCACCACACTGTAGAAGATCAAATATACCAATACTGGAGGTTGTCAAGGAGTCGATACGATAGAATTGACTTTTGATTCCTCTAATAAGTACTGTGAGTGCCTAAACATATATATATACACATATTGTTTCAAAACTCAGAAGGATATATGCTATGGTAATTTGATTGCACCTTGTTTTAAGTTAGATTGCACTATAACTGTATCCCCCGTCACACAACATAAGTCGTTTGTGGCTGAGGTGGGTCGTAGAAATTCCCGTGGACGCTATGGCGCTGTTTTGGTAAGGTCGCATCTTGTCCGGAGCGATAAGAGACTATTACAGTGGGAGTCATAAGGTTGACTAGCTATAGCAAACAATGTCTAATCATCGTATTTAAATTGTTAGTCTAGGGAACTGGTTGTCCACTTCTGACTGTTACTGCTAAACTGTTTTATGAAGTCCATTTATGTTTTCTTGAATATTTTCACTATACAAATGATTTTAATTCATGAACCCACATTGCACATACTTGGCACTCATTGAGTCTTTACTCACACTCGTTTCTTCTTTAACTTCCTTATGGAAGACCTAGATCCTAGCTCTAGTGAGGAGGTAGATCCTGCGTATGATTAGTGTCAAGATTGAAGGCTTTGTTTAGAATTTGGCAATAGACTACTGTATTTCTCCTAAGCTTGTTATTTCTATTTTACTTATCATGGATTGTATTTGTTTCAATTGAAGTTAAGTAGTAGTACTTGAGTTTTGTGTTATAAGACTAGCTTGGATTGGTTTGAGTTCTTGTTTAACTTTAAGAGTTTGGATAGTTAATATCATATATTTGGGATCAATTTTCATGCCTCGAGACTAGACTATATGGTTGGAATTTAGGGCGTGACAAGCATCAAATGTGCCAAGTGGCTAGTCTAAAAATATGCACCCTCTCAAATTTATCAAATGGAATAATATATTTAAAAAAGTGTGAGGGAGTAACTAATTTAGATATAGAAAATATTCAAAAAAATAGAGAAAGGCAAAACATAATATATACGTAAGGAGAAAAAAATTGGCAAAATTTAAATTTTTTATACTTTTTGAAGATATTGTTAATTAAGTAGTTAATCAATATATTAATGATAATATGTATATATATAGATATAAACTTATAAATTTTATAGTTATTAATATACCTATACTTTATCTACTTTTGCGATATTATTTTTTATTGCACTATGACCAAATTATAAGTGGCATTTTTTTTTTTCAAAAAATAAAAATGATAGTGTTACTAGTTAAATGCTTTTGACATATAATTATGTTGGTTGTTTCAATAATATACCACTATATTTTCACAAAATTATTAATCAATTGACAATAATTAGCATTATATTATAGTGACCTTTTCTTTATTACTACCACTATATTACTTTAATGTATCACTATACTATAAAATGCCACTTAGTCGACGCTAGTAAATAATAAGTGGTATCTTTTTCAAAGACACCATAAATAAATACGAGTGGAATTTTTTAAGAAAAATTAGCGGAACTAGCTAGTTAAATGCTTTTAAAATATATTGGCATTTTCAATCAAATATTGTTATTATTTTTGTCTATCATTTATTAATTAAATGTCACTAAATATTGTAGCACAGTGACATTCTTCAATAATTATCACTATATTACTCTTTTTTGTCACCACACTATGGAATCACTAAATTAGTGCCAGTAAATATTCTGTGGCATTTTTTCTAAATGACACAATAAATAAATGTGAGCAGCATTTTTAAGAAAAAATAGTGACACTAGTCAATGCTTTTGAAATGCATTTATGATTACATTTTAAATCAAATATCACTATTTTTATTTATCATTTATTAATCATACGCTACTAAATATTATAATATATATAATAGAATTTTTCAACAATTATCACCTTATTACTCTACTATGTCACTACACTATAGAATGTAATTAAATTAGTGCCACTAAATATTTTGTGGCTTATTTTCTAAATGACCTTATAAACAAATATGAGTTGCATTTTTAAAGAAAAATTAGTGGGCACTTGTTAAATGCCTTCGAAATACATTTTTGTTGGCAATTTTAATCAAATACTACTATTTTATAAGTCATTTAATTATCAAAATACCACTAAATATTTTATTATAGTGACACTTTTTTAATTATGACTATCACTACATTATCTTTTTGTGTCATTATACTAAAAAATGTCACAAAGTTAGTGGCACTAAATATTTTATGACATTCTTGTCAAATGACAACATAACTATATATTAGTGGCACTTTTCTAAAAAAATCAGTGGCAATAATTAAATGGATTTGAAATACATATATCTCAATATTTTTAATAAAAATGTAACTCAAATACCGTCAATTATTATATTATAATGGTATTCTTTCTCGATTATCATTATAATACTTTTTTGTGTTATTATATTACAAAATGTCACCAAATTAATGACACTGCATATCAATTTTGTTGTAGTGCCAATAAGTCAAGAAGAAGAAAACCGATTGGAAAGATAGGACAGATTATCATTATGGGAAGTCCGGCCATTAGAAACAAAATATAAGGACTCATTAGCTTCCTTCCCAAAGAAGGGTATATTCCTTAAGGTTAGCAATAAATTCTTGGTTAGGAAATGACAAGATACATCTCACCAATTATTGAACACATAAGGCTAGCCAAAGGCTAGACCGTTAATCTAATTAACATCAATACTACGACGGACCTAAATTTATATACGCAAAGAATAACATGCCACAACGATTAGCATAATGATACAGACAGATAGAGATATAAGGGATTAAGATACTTTGCTATTCGAACTATGTATGTTTTTACAGTTTGTCAATCAAACTTTTTTTTGTTTTTTGGGTGATATTTTACCATATGAAATTTTTTTTTTTTTTCATCTTGCCATACATGGACCAATTTTTATAAAATATTTCATGGTATTCCATCATAGGAGTGGCAAGAGTCTTTTTTAAAGATATTTTTTATCACTTTATTAAAAGTCTACCTTTTTAACTTGAATTATCATGAAATATACACATGAAAGTAGATTGAAAAAAGTTCATTGTATTTTTCAATTTGGCAAGGTCACATCAAAGAGATGACTATTCATGTCCATAAAATTAGAAGATTTGACTATAATACCTGAAAAGGAGGCCCCTGACATTGATGTGACGAAGTTTTGCCATAATATTACTCCAGAATTTACTTATATATGGTAAGATGAAAAAAAAGTGTGTAATTTAGATAGTAAAGTGTTATATAAAAAAATTTAGTTAGCAAAGTGTAAAAACATGCATAGTTGAAATGGCAAACTATTTTTATTCCTACATATAAATAAGACTGGATACTTTGCGGATGCACCTCCCTTAGAAAAGCCATCCTAAACCTGAAAGCGATTGCTTCACCAGGATAAGTAGAGTTAAGTTATATAATAATTGATCAAACAATTATTGATATAGATGTAAGCATTTCTATATTTTAACATTGATTTAAAGTCATAATATTTTTCTCTGTCCCGTAGATAATGGGTACCTACCATAATTTTGGCTGCTTTAATTATGTCACATGAAGTGAACCTTTTTCCTACATTGAGGATGGAGTGATTTTCCTACTTTATGTTTTTCATATTCTATCTTTGCCCTCAAGTAACTTTTCCCACTTTATTTTGGATCCTCTCAAATTAAGTATCGTACAACAAATTATATTTTTCGTAACGAATAATTTTGTTACCATAAAGATGAAATTCGTTACCTAAAATATTGGTAACGAATTTTTCGTTACTTAAGTTTAGTGCCCTAAAGCCCGTCACAAAAGGTTTTAGTAACGAAATTATGGTTCGTTACGAAAGATGGACTTTTGGCGACGAAATTTATCATTACCAAAATATGATATTAGTAACAAAAAAGTGTAGTAGTTACAATAGATTTGTATAGCGTAACGAAATATTTAGTTACTAAAACATTGACAATTTTGTTGCATTTTATTTTTTCGTTACCAATGCATAATATAATGTTATTATTTATTTAATTAAGTATAGTTACTAATTATTTATGTAACAAAATATTTGGTTACAAATAGTTAAATAAAATTTTAATTCAAAAATAAGCATTTCATTACTAATTAATAAATAACTAAAAATTTTGTTACTAAATGTGTGAGCACAGGCTCCTATTTGGGCTGTGCTTCATATGGATGGGCCATTTGACATCAGGCCTACACCTGCTGGGCCACCGAACTCTAGGCTCGACCCAAGCGATCGCCCACCAGCCCACGACGCAACACCCACACCGACCCACCGGGCCATGCCCCCCCGGTCGCCAGCACTAGCCTACCCGAGCACAGGCCCAGCGCCCATGCCGGCTCACCCGCAAGGCCTAAGCTCACACATTGGCCCACCAGGCCCAGCGCCCACGCCAATCCACCCAAGCGTAGGCCCAGCACCCACGCGGACCCACCTGAGTGGCCCATTGCCCGAGCGTCGGCCCACCGAGCACGCGCAGGCCCAGCGCGCCCATCGGCCCACCTGTAGGCCCAGCACAAATTCTTCAAAACCCGCGCACCTATGCCCACCCTCAAGCGAGCCCTAACCATCTTGGCTGCATGTCCAAAATCCAATATTGGCATTTGCTCAATTACTTATTCATCTCTTCCATATAGAGCTCTAAAGCAATTTCACATATTATCAAGCAAACATTATTTTATTTTTAAAAATAAAATAATAATTGTCATTTGAATAAATAAAATAAGAGTACCAAATAGTGAATTAAAAGAAATAAATAAAAAGTGTGAGATAATTATGTAACATAGCTGCATGAAGCAAAGAAATTTTATTACATATATGTATATATAAATTGTTAGTTAAAGGCTTACTATTTTTGTAGAAGAGCTTATAATATAAAATACTTTATTTTAGAAATTTATAAAAAAAACCCTTTAAAGTAAAAAAACAAAGGGCAATCTAACAAGCAAAAGTAACAATATTATTAATTCCGATAGTTTAAAAAAATCAACACGAAGTTATTCATTCAGGGAATGTTACACTAACCGCCGCTATTTATTATGAATTTCGTGGCGGTTTCAAAAAACCGCCACTAAATGGCTAATTCAGCTGCGGTTTGGATAAATCGTTGCTCAACCACCATCAAATTAATATTTTGCGGTGGTTGAGATAAACCATCACAAAATATATGCCGCGATTAACCTATTTTCTTGTAGTTGTGTGTATATATATACTATATATGTATATAAGTTTGAATGAAAAATTATATTATATACATAGTTATAAATATTAAATATTATTTAATTTGGAATAAATAAATAGAAAAAATAGATAAAAATAAAAGTAATTTAAATTTTATTGATAAATTTATATATGTGTATATTATATATATGTGAATAAGTGTATAAATGGAAAAAAAAAGTATACATGTATGAATAATTCGAAAGAAAAAAGATAAAAATAAAAATTATTTAAAATTTTATAGATAAATTTATATATATATATGTATAAAATGAGAATATATGAAATAATGAAAAATTTTGATTTTGATTATTTGAAAGGTTAACAACTTTTTTTGTTATTCACTACTTTTTTGTTATTTGCAAAATATAATATGAATATCCAATTATATTTATACAAAAATTTGAGAATGAATACAATAATTTGTTTTTTCTATATTTTATTTTACATTGTAATTTCATCCTCATATTTTGTGACTAATTCATATTTTAAAATCAATTTTAAGTTTATAATTATTTATCAATTTACTATAGTTTTAACTTTATATGACTAATGCCAAACTCCTTTCTTCACTTAATTATTCGATAACTAAGTTATGAGTCAAATTAAAAGGTTTCTATTAACTTATATACTAATATTGATTTTAACTTAATAATTATTTATAAATTTATTTTGATTTATTTTACTTTCTTTGTCTTAACTTAATTGATTTTTAATAAAAAAATTAAAATTAAATGAGATTGTTTTTAAAAAATAATTTGCATTACATATATATATATATTAAAAAATTGTGGACAAAATCGTTTAAAGTTAAAAACAAAGAGTAATCTAAGATAACTATTTATTTTAAGGAGTTTTTATAATTTTTCTAAATAAATATTGTAATAAATTATAATAAAAAATTAAATTGTTAAGCACCAAAATTTATAAGTCCAAATTATATGTTATTTAATTATTTTAACTATAATAAAAAATTATTTAATAATTTAAAAAATTATATGTCAATTCATCGTATAAGATAAAAGAAATTAATTTTGCTATAGATTATTTATACAAAAAAAAATGGAGGAGCTAAAATTTAGAGGAATCGAAAAAAGGAAGAGAATTCATTATTGTTAGAGGGAATCAATTTTTCGGAAGAAATCAAGTTAAATTATTATGTCAAACTAATAATAAAAACAATTGTTAATATTTTTTATGGGCCAAATTTTGGAGGGAATACAAAGTTGGAGAGAAACCAAATTGCATTGCCATCCAAATTCATTAAATAAATTTATACATATGTATAAAATATGAATATATGAAATAATGAGAAATGATAAATAATGATAAATTTATATATGTATAAAATGAGAAATATATGATGAATCTTCTTTAAATTTTATTGAAATTTATATATGTGTGTGTATATATGTATATACTATATATGTATATAAATATGAATAAGAAATAAGAAATTAAATATTAAATATTATTTAATTTAGAATGAATAAATATAAAAAAATAGATAAAAATAAAAGTAATTTAAATTTTATTGATAAATTTATATATATATGTGTGTGTGTGAATAAGTATAAATAGAAAAAATAAGTATACATGTATGAATAATTAGGAAGAAAAAAGATAAAAATAAAAATTATTTAAAATTTTATAGATAAATAAATATATATATATATGTATATGTATGAAATGAGAATATATGAAATAATGAGAAATGAGAAACAATGATAAATTTATATATATATATATACGTATAAAATGAGAAATATATGAAATAATGGAAGAAGAGAGATATGAGAATAAAAACAAAAGAAAAGAATGAAAAAAAAATGATAATAAAAAGTTATTTAAAATGAATTGTATATATATATATATATGAAATGATTAAGGGTAAATTAATCTTTTTATATTAAAATTATGTTAAATGGGCAACAAATGTAGAGGGGGAGGCAATGTGCGTGATTTTATAAAACATAAGAAAGTTGTTTTGTATATATATTTTTTTTCACATGAGAGTTTGATGCTTATTTCACAAATTACATCGGGGTAAATTGCAACTAGCCCAATAAAATTATTACCATTTCAATGGAGCCCTTACTTTTTCTTTTTTTGCTAACGTAGTATTTGGTTATATTGGAAAAATTACATTTTTGGTTCAACTGAATGGAGGGTTTGCACTTTTGGTACTTAAATTGACACTTATAGAATCAAAACTCTAAATTTTTTAACACATTTGGGACAGTACCTCAAATTCGGTTACTGTTTAAGCAAAATCGTTAAATTAAAAAAAATTAATTACCCAACAGCCACAAAAATTTTATTTATTTATAAAAATTCCACAAATTTTGAAATGCCCAATCAACCTTTGTTAAAAAATTTAAAAAAATAATAATAAAATTTAAAAATATATAACAAAATCCTCATACAAAAATTAAAATTTTTATATATCAATAAAAAATATCATATATATATATAAATATATAATATCAATATAAATATATATAAAATAAATATCATATAAATATATACATAAATATATATATATATATAATAACACCCACCCCTTCCCCAACCACTCACCGCCGGCCATGGCCAGCGGCCGCTTGGCCATGGGCGGCCGCCTGGTGTGGCCATGGCGTGGCCTGGGTGTAGGGGGGTGGGGGGGGGAGGGCTGGTTGGAAGAGGTGGGTGGGGGGGGGGGAGAAGGAGCATATATATATATATGTATATGTATGTATGTATATATATACATTTTTTCTTATTTATTTATTGTTAATTAATAAATTTTAATCAAATTAACCTAAATTGAATTTTTTTTTACTTATGTTATTTATTTAAAGTCATTACATTATTTTGTTCAAAATAATTAAAAATATTTATTTATTTAAAATTATATTGTTAGGATAAAATTTTAGATTTTATTTTTATTTAAACTATTTATTTTGATTAATAAATAAATTTAATTTTTTTATTTATATATACACACATAAATGTCTCACAGGGTTCAAACTCTAGATCTCATACATTTTGACTTACTTATTTTTCATTAATTAATAAATTTAATGAAATTAGTTTAAATTAGAGCTTGTTTGTTTATGAATTAGAGCATTTTGTCAAAATATTTTAGAAAAATGATTTTTCGGAAGTGGGGTTGGAGAATGTGATGGTTGTTCATTTGTATTTTGGGTGGTAGGTGGAAAATGAATTGAGAGAAAATTATTTATTTATTTGTATTTTAGAAGGGAACAAGATATATCAATAACTTTTTTAATGGGTTGGTAGAGTGAAATTGACATTTTAAAATTATTATTGTTAGTATGATATTTTTAGATCTTCTTTTTATTTTTAAATTATTTATTTTAGTTAATAAATATTTTTTTTGTATTTAATAAATATATTCAACTTAATCTAATTAAATTATTTTAAATACGATTATTTTTTAATATTAGTGAGATGTAATTTAAAAACAAAATCATATTTAATTAAGAGTTGGATTTGATTTTTATTTTCCTTTTATAATTAATAAATATGTTTAATTAAATTTGATTAAATTACTTTAGATATGTTGATGATTTTAAATTTTTATTTTTTCAATCCAACTTCAATTAAAAGATTATTTAATATTTAAAAAATTATTAATAAAATTATTTAGATTTATTTTGAGTAATATAAATAATATTAAAGTTAAACCCCCTATGTTAAAGTTACAAATAAGTCCAAGGATATTTTTATCTGAAAAATAATCAAAACAACTTTTGAAAAATATTTTTGAATTTTAATATAAATTTTCAACCGACGTCTACAAATTTGTTAAGGATGGTAACAGTTCTTCAAATATTTAATTAAATGTATAGGGATAAAAAATAATTTATTAAACTTATAACTATATTACTAAGTTTATATTACAATGTCATGAGTATTTAAAAATAATTTCAAAATTTTCAACTATATTAAAGTTATATAAGTTGATCAATTTCAAAATAATTTGCATTAATTAAATGTAGAAAATTTTCAATAAATGCATGCTCAAATTGTCCACATCAATATATTATCAGTAGAAAATATTTTAATTTTTAAAATGAAATTAATTACACGTAAAGACTAAAGTTTTTAGAATTTATAAACAATTTTTCTAGAATCTTTTTGTTAAAAACAATGTCCTAATAAATATTAACAAAGAATAGAATTAAATTTTTAACCCCCATAATAATATGTCATAATTCATTTTATAATATATGATAAAATAAGTAATTTTTGTATATACTATTTATACACAAAATAGAGGGAGGAGCAAAATTTTGGAGGGAATAAAAAATAATAGGGGAATTCATTTTTGGAGGGAAACTTATTTTTTGAAGGAAATATAATATGTAGACCAACTAATTATTAAGAGCAACTTGCTCAGGTCCATGAAAGTTAATAATCATTATATTTAATAATATAGTTTAAGTTAATACTTTTTTTACACTATATTAAACTACGAAAGTTATCTTCATTTTAGCAATTTATATAGTAAAACATACTCACAATTAACATATAGATATTTATAAGTTATAAAAACTTTAACTGGCCAATACAACGAATAGAAAACAAAATGTAATATTAACAGGCCTAATTTTAGGGACCGTTTTCTTTTCATTAAGTATTATGGTAAACCGGATTTCTTTCTTTTCTTTTGCTATTCAGGTATGTAACCATTAACTATTTGTTTAAAAGAGTTTTTAGAATTTTTCTAAAAGAATATTGTAATAAATTATAATAAAAAATTAAATTCTTAAGCAGTAAAATTTATAAGTCCAAATTATATGTTATTTAACTATTTTAACTATAATAGAAAGTCATTTAATAATTTAAAAAATTATATGTCAATTCATCATATAATCTAAGATAAAAGAAATTAATTTTGCTATAAAATATTTATACAAAAAAAATGGGGGAGCTAAAACTTAGAGGAATCGAAAAAAAATGAAGAGAATTCATTATTATTAGAGGGAATCAAATTTTTGGAAGAAATCAAGTTAAATTATTATGTGAAACTAATAATAAAAACAATTGTTAACATCTTTTATGGGCCAAATTTTGGAGGGAATACAAAGTTGGAGGGAAACAAAATTGCATTGCCATCCAAATTCATTAAATAAATTTATACATATGTATAAAATAAGAATATATGAAATAATGATAAATTTATATATGTATAAAATGAGAAATATATGATGAATCTTCTTTAAATTTTATTGAAATATATATATGTATATAAGTATGAATAAAAAATTATATTATATATATTCTTATAAATATTAAATATTATTTAATTTGGATTGAATAAATAGAAAAAAATGGATAAAATAAAAGTAATTTAAATTTTATTGATTAATTTATATATATGTGAATAAGTATAAATAGAAAAAATAAGTATACATGTATGAATAATTAGAAAGAAAGAAGATAAAAATAAAAATTATTTAAAATTTTATTGATAAATATATATATGTGTGTGTGTGTGTGTGTGTGTGTGTGTGTGTGTGTGTGTGTATAAAATGAGAATACATGAAATAATGAGAAATGAGAAACAATGATAAATTTATATATATGTATAAAATGAGAAATATATGAAATAATGGAAGAAGAGAGAAATGAGAATAGAAAGAAAAGAAAAGAATGAAAAAAAGAAAATAAAATATGATATTAAAAAGTTATTTAAATTGAATTGTATATATGCTAAATGATTAAGGGTAAATTAATCTTTTTATATTAAAATTATATTAAATGGGCAACAAATGTTGAGGGGGAGGTAGGTGTGCATGGTTTTATAAAACATAAGGAAGTTATTTTGTATATACATATATATATATATATATATATATATTTTCACAGTAAGGTTGAAATTAAAATAAAATTTTATATTAAAATTATATTAAATGGGCAACAAATGTGGAGGGAGAGACAGTGTGCGTGGTTTTATAAAACATAAGGAAGTTATTTTGTATATATATATATATATATATTTTCGCAGTAGGGTTTGAAATTAAAACAAATATTTGAAATAATTATTTTAAATTAGATTAGCAAGTTGGATTGGATGGATTTGAGTTGACGAGTTGACCAAATAAAAAATAGGTCGACCCGAACCTGACCTGATATGATTCATGTTGGGTTAGTGTTGAACATTTTCATATTGTCATCAGGTTGGGTTGGGTTGGGTTGGGTTAGGGTTAAGAAAATTGATGTTATACTCCTACTTCAACCCAACCAGAACCCGCACGACCCACCCAAATTGCCACCCCTATATGACACCAATTCATTATAAAATTAGTGAAGCCCAATTAATAAAAAAGGAATTGCTAAAGCCCAATTAATCAACTTTGCAATTTGATGTCAAACTTAATTCTTTACCAAATGACATTAATTTACTAAAAAATCGGTGAACTCATATTAATAAAAGAAAAGTTGCAAAAACACAATTAATCAGTTCTTTAAGTTAATGTAAAATCCAATTCATTTTGAAATCCAATTCACTAATTTACTAGAAGAATTATTGAAGCTCAATTAATAAAAAGGAAGTTGGTAAAACCCAATTAACGAATTCTTCAAATTAGTATGAAGCCTAATTTGCCAATTCACTAAAATATTAGTTAAACCCAATCAGCAAAAAAATATAAGTTGGTCAACCCAAAGTAATCAATTATTTGAACTAATGTGAAGCTCAATTAATAAAAAAATAAGCTCAGTTCCTTGAAGAAAGCCTAATTCATCATTTACCTCGCTTCAAATTTGTTCAAGACCAACTCTTAAAATGAAGCCTAATTCACCATTTAATTTACTATAAATTTGGTCAAATCTATTTCATAAATGAAAACTCCCAATTCCTTGAATAATTCACCAAAAAGTTATAAAGCCCAATATTTTAAAGAAATTGGCCCAACTAATGGATTATTCACTTCAAATTTCTTCAAGCTCAATCTTTAAATTAAAACTCAGTTCAGTAATAATTCATTAAAAAATTAGTTAAATCCAATTAACAAATTCTTTAGATTATTGTGAAGTCCATTTCTTGAACAAAAGCCCAACCCACAGGTATTAGTAAAAATTTAATTTAATATTCATTTGTAATTAGTAATGGAAATCATTGTTACCATATGTGTACAATTTATATTTGAAGGGAATGAATTTTGGAGGGAAGTTAATTAAAGTTAGTAACTAAAAACTTTGTTACAATATATTTTATTTGTAACAAATATTTTGTTGTTACAAAAGGTACCAAATTTTGTTACAAATATATCTTCTCATTTGACGGAAAATGTTATATGTAACAAAATAATATTTTTCGTAATGAATTATTATTTAGTTACGAACATAAAAAATTTAAGGTAACAAATTTGAGTTAAAGATAACAAGACTTTTACTTTGTTACTAAAAAAATTGTTATTTGTAACAAAAAATCAATTTTGTTACAATAAATCTAACATATGTAACGAATTTTACCTTTGTTACCAAAATTTTTGTTACGTAAAGTGCAACTCAATTTAGGCATGTTAATGGGTAGGGTATTACCATATCCAAGCTTATACTTTAAAATATTCAAACAAAAATACCCTATTTTCTACCTTACCCTAAAATACTCAAAACAATAAGACCCTAAGCCCATCCTACCCTATCCTATCTAACCCAAGACCCATTGGATCTAGTTTATTAAACTTCTATTTTAATGTATAGACTAATTTTATCATTATATGCTAAAAATATTATTTGGCATATGATACAAAATGAATTTAAAATTTCTATTAAAATATCTTAGCATAGACATGTATGTGCCATACTAAATATATTGAAATTAATCATGTAATTAAGGTAAATTTTCATGTTAGACCATTTCTTTTGGTATATATGAAAACTAATTTCTAAATTTAATTTCATATTTTGACTAGGTCTATGATATAAGTGCAATTAAAAGGATACTTTGAACTTGTTACTTAACAATTGAAAGTCTTCTTTAAATTTAATTAGCCATTATATGCAAGTTTCTCGAATCAGTGAACCTCTTTGGCCACCAAAACACAGGAAATACATAGAAAATTATTTATACTAATATAGCTTAGCTATCAGCTCTGCAACTAATGGGAGATTTTTTTATTAAAAAAAAAAAAAAACTAATTGGCAATTAATAATTAAGAACTAAGATTAATTCAATCTGTTAATCTAATGGCGCATATAGACCACTGGATTTAAATAATATCATGGAAACTTTTGAATTTTTTTCCATTTCACATTTACCTAACCAACATTTTTGGATTAATTAGAAAATAATGTTCCATAGACAAATTAAGTAGGGCCAATCCACAGGTTAGTTTGAAGCTTAAGAACTTGTGGAGTGACACATTTGTTCTTCTATTTGTCCATCAAATTTTTTTTGTACAATATTTCATTTCCTTAAATTTTTCCAAAAGTTTTTAGTTGACTTGGTAAAAAATTGAATTGGGAATTTGGGATAGAGTTATCTAGCTCTTCCTTCGAGATGTCCTTCACGTGCGAGATGCTTCTACCTAAATCTAAAACAACAATTTTCAGTTTATTATTAGTACAATTAATAAAATAAATCTAAAACTACCAAATAAACCAAAACTAGCAATCTCAATGCACATCAAAATAATCAAAACCAAATTCTATCAATTCTGAATGACAAATCATCAAACTTAGACTGATAGAAGAACACAATGCAACAAAATTAAATATTATAATGTCACTAAAAAAAAATGCACTTAAATAACATTATAGTTGTAATTTTGTATTTAGTGGCTTTTTTAGAAGTGCCACTTATAACAGTGTATCTAAGACTATAGATGTTACATATTTAACTTTGTTGTGGCATTAATAAAATGCAACAAGAAATTCATCAAATGATATACTAAAATGTCACCAAAATGCATTAAATAACATGTCAAGATTAAATGCCACAAAAGATAATTTTAAATAATATAGTAATATTTCACTAAAAATGCATGTAATGGCATTTTAAAATGTCACATAAATTCCTTTAAATGGCATGCCAATATTTTACAAAAAATACAATGAATGACATGTTAAAATGCTATAAAAATATTTTTCAGTGACATGCTAACATGTCACAAGAAAATACATATTTTAATGTTAAAGTTCTACAAAAAATTCCTTTAAATAACATATCAATGTCATAAAAATTTAATTGAAAAACATGCTAAATTAAATGCCACAAAAAGTTCTTTTAGATGACATGCTAATCTGCTCCCACTACCGCATGTATGAGACTCTATGACACCCCCAATTGCTCTTTATAAAACTTGAACTTGCAACCATCCATTCACATGAATATAAATTTACCACCATGTTTCCATCAAATTTCAATACATATAGTTAAAATATTAATTAATTTATTTTTATAATGTAACACCCCTAAAATTTGGTAATTTTTGGACAATAAGGATTTGATGAATAGGATTTAATTGCAAGAATTTCAAAAGTTTTAGGGATCAATTTGTAGTTTAAGAAAACTCGATTCACCAACATTAGAAAACTTTGAGGGTCAAATTGGAATAATTCTTGGTCAAAGGGGCCAAAATAAGACACTAACTAAGTTTGGGAGTGAAATTGAAGATCAAATAACTTTTTAGGACTTATGCGAAGGCTAGAATAAAGTTTTGGGAGGTGAAAACATAATTTTTGGAAGTTGGTTTTTAAAAAACAGCTTACTCCTTTTCTTCTCCATTTTTCACTTTCCTTCTTCATTTTCTTCTCCAAACACCACTGTGCACTACCCCTCTCTAGAAACTCTCCGGCGACAACCAAACACCCAAAACCAACCCACCCAATCTCTTCATCTCAGCTTCGTGAACACACTAGTTCCAAGAACCACCAAAAATAGCCAGCAAAGCTGTCGGAAAATCAAGGCCGAAGTACTCACGATGAAGTTTGGTGGGTTTCCAACCTCTGAAGATTGAAGTTTGAATATAAGTAGTGGGTTTCAATGGGCTCAGCTCAAGGATCACGCCGGTGTCTTCAATTTTGGGAATGGACCACCGTGGATGGAGAAATTATGAGAAAATGATGCGGCGGTGAATAATAGTACTGAAGCTTCCAGGCCAAAATTGTCCTCCAATTCGATGGTGTTTGGTGAAATCATTTGAGGGGTTTGATTAGTAGAGCTGAGGAGCATCTTTTGGTGGTGTTGTTCGCCATATCTGGTAGCGGCAGTGTGGTGGCAATGAAGAGACAGAATCTTCGTCTCGTCGCAAAGATTACATGCACAAAGGATGATTGTGCATTCAGAGATATGATAAGAAGATATAAGGTAAATGGCTGGATTTGAGTTGTAATTGTATGCTTGTGTATGTATATACCTTCAAATTCATGCGATACATTGTACCAACGAAAGAATACGCGATTTAATTGGAAAATATTGAGATATGCATAGAATTACATAAGTCAATAGATCCAGATTTTGTCATATCGAGTAATAATCTTGATGATTAAGTTAATTAGGTTAAAAAAATTCTTGTTTTATGAATTTGGAATCTAAGTGGTGATAAATTGGGATTTTTAAGATCAATTAGATGATGTAGGACTTAATTATATATTCCTTTAACAGGATCAGCACTATTAGCATGTTTTTATTGAGGCTATCGATTTAGCCAATTAAGTATCGACTTTAGGTCATTAATTTGTATAAATGTGATTATATGACCAAATGAGGATCTTGACTTTGGACATATTCTTTTGGATTAGGTGATGAAGACGTGGGTCCCGCGGACCAATAGTCAATGACTACATTTCTGAGACTATGGAGGTGATGATCCACCAATCTAGCACTTCTTGTACCTATTGATTTTCTTGATAAACCCATATGAGGATTGATATTGACTTGATTATCGCACTCTATTATTTGTTGTAGTCCTATGAGGTTCTACCAATCGGTACTTGTTTCACATGAGCTTATTCTATAGTTATCGTTGAACCTGGTTAAGTTCTGCTGATCTGATATCTTTCTTGATTTTTGTTATCATTGCTATTGATTACCGAACCATGTTAGGTTCCCCAAAACTATTGTCTGTATTCTGTATCATTAGATTTTTTGTTACTGTCCTATTATCGTATGTCTTTCTGGCATACCTGTCTGTTCGTATATGGCCATGATGGCTTAATCGTACTTGTTAATCATTATGGTATTGCCTTGACGTCATTTTTGTACATGTTATCTGTTGCCTTATCAGCAAATCCGATTGATTGATTGTTATTGTTCATATGTTAGCAATATGCTAAGGAGACTCCTAGGTATCGATATGATAAAGATACTCCTAGGTATCAACGATATGTTGGGGATACTCCTAGGTATCCTTTATCTGTCTATGATATGCTAGGAATACTTTTAGGTATCGTCCGTTTTCCTGTGATATGCTAGGGATATTTCTAGGCGTCAACAATATGTTGTGATACTCCTAGGTATCGTTCGTCTATCTATGATATGCTAGGGATACTCCTAGGTATCTATTGTCTGTTTGTGATATGCTAGGGATACTCCTAGATATCTACAGTTTATCTGTGATATGCTATGGATACTCCTAGGTATCTACCGTCTGTCTGTGATATGCTAGGGAAACTCCTATGTATATATCGTCTGTTTATGATATGCTAGGGATACTCCTAGGTATCTACTGTTTGTCTGTGATATGCTAGGGATACTCCTAGATATCGATATGCTAGGGATACTCCTAGGTATCTACCGTCTGTCTGTGATATACTAGGGATACTCCTAGGTATCTACTGTTTGTCTGTGATATGTTAGGGATACTCCTAGATATCGATATGCTAAGGATACTCCTAGGTATCTACCATCTATCTGTGATATGCTAGGGATACTCCTAGGTATCTACCGTCTGTTTGTGATATGCTAGGGATACTCTTACGTATCTACCGTCTATCTATAATGTGTTAAGGATACTCCTAGGCATCTTCTATGTGCCAAGCTGTCGTGCTTGTGCCATTATTTCGGTGAGCTATCATGCTTGTGCCATTGTTATTGCCGAGCTATCATGCTTGCGCCATTGAATTGTTATTGTTGATCGATTGTATTATCATGGAGGCGTAAAGGGTATCGTGATATGTATGTCAAGCTAGTTCCATTGAACTGCATATGACTCGAGCTTGTTTATTCTGACCGTATCTAATTGTTTATACACTGTTCATGGAGCGGTAAGGAATGAGAGATTCCTATCTGCTCAAACTGTTATTTGTACCTAATATTGTTCTTGTTCTAAACATTAACTTATGCTGAGTTGCTTCGTCCAATAGATCCATATTGCTTATGATTATTATTGCTCACTAAGTCCTTTGGACTTACCTCCTATATTTCCTTAATTTTCTCATACAGGTTTAAGTGATGAACTTGAAATCTAGGCTTGGATGGGCGAACACATTTTGTAATAGAAAACGATTGTAAATGCTTATGGGTTGCTTTGGGACATTTTGTATACCCTAGAGACATTATGATATGTCATGTTGATGTTAATGACTTAAGGCACATAAATATTTTGTTAAATGTAAGAAAAGTGAATTATGATATTTACTTGATAAGGCTAATAGCAATTTACCCTCCCGTGTTTTAAAAAATAGGCAATATACCCCTTATGAAAAATAAAATTTTAAAATACCTCCCCATGTTTTAAAAAATCATGCACACCGCCTCCCCCTTCTCATTTGCTGCCTATTTAACATAATTTTAATATAAAAAGACTAATTTACCCTTAATCATTTAATATATTTTCAATTCAATTTGAATAATCTTTTATTATCATTTTTCCCTTTTCTTTCATTCTTTTATTTTCTTTTCTATTTATTTCTCATTTCTCTCTTCCTCCATTATTTCATATATTCTCATTTTACACATATATAAATTTATTTATAAAATTAAAATCAATTTTATTTTTATCTTATCAATTATATTCATCTTTCTTTCTATTAATTCATTCCAAAGTAAATAAAATTTAAATTTCATAAAATATATAATATATTTTTTATTTATACTTAAATACGTATATAGCATATATATACATATATATAAATTTATCTATAAAATTTAAATAATTTTTCTTTATATATTTTTTCTTTCTAATTATTCATTTAAAATTAAATATTATATATATTTATTAAAATATGTAATATATTTATATACATATATATTTTTGTTGATAAGATATATATATATATTAGTATATATGATGTTATTATCCTATACATGATATTATATATAATTATTTAATAGCATCATCTTTATATAAATTTATCTATAAAATTTAAATAATTTTTATTTATATCTTTTTTCTTTCTAATTATTTAAAATTATTTATATCTTTTTTTCTTTCTAATTATTTATTTCAAATTAAATATTATATATATTTTATAAGATAGCTATATTTATATATTTGTTATCATGTGTATATGATAATATATTTATATACACATATACATGATATTATATATTTATTTAGTTATATTTATTTTTTGTAAGATAGTTATATTTATATATTTATTATCATATATATATAATATACAATAATATATTCAATATAATACATATATGATAATATATATAATTATTTAATAATACATATATATATATACACAAAATTCTACCCGCCAACCCCCCTACCCCATCTGCCCAAATCGCCATCCTTACGGGCTGCCATGGCAACATTGTGGCCAGATCTGGCCACTGGAAAATATGAGGGTGCAGCATTGTGGCCAGATCTGAGGGTGCAGCACTGATCTGGCTAGATCCGGCCATTTTTTTTTCTTTTTTTTTTTTGGTTTTACAAGTGTAGCAGCGGCTGCTGGCTGCCAGTGGGGCCTGTCGGCAGTGGTTGCCGGCTGTCGGTGGAGGTTGCCGGCGGTGGCTGGTGGGTGGGTATCATTTATATATATAATTATATATATACACACTTGTATATAATATATATATATATGCACACATATATAATATATATACACATTATATATGTGATAATATATTATATTGTGTATATATATATTATATTTTTTAAAAATATAATATGATTTAATCTAAACCGTTGATTTTTTAAAAGAAGATCCAACGGTTGATGATGGCATAATTATTTTTTTATATATAAAAATTTAAACTCAGATGTAGGCACAGGCGCGTGTGCTACACCAGCGCTCTCAGGGGGGTTTGTTGCATGGTTTTTTAAAATATGAGGGTGTTCTTTGAATTTTTTTTCCACAGGGGTGTAATTTGCCTATTTTTCTTAACACAGGGGGGTCCATAGCAATTTTCCCTACTTTATGGTTTGTTGAGTCATTTAAGCTTAAAATTTTTGCTGCTTTGATAAGTTAAGTTTGAAACCTTTTGGGTCTATTGATTGAATTGTAGGTTCAATTTAAGATTCAACTGAGTTGCGACTCGGCTTAGATGCTATCTCGAGTAGGGGTGCTATGGAGGTGGTATTGGAGCCTAGGTTGTCGATAACCTAGGCATTTGGGTATTATTGGGATTTGTAACTGACCTTTTGATTAGGTTAGTTTGAGTATGAATTTTAGTTATATTTTGCATTAAGGAGATTTTGTGTGATTTAAGGAATAAAGATGAATTGGTCAGTCGGTATTAGGAGATGAGTTCAGTACTATAGGATGTTTATGGGATTTTGTCATATATTGTAGAATGATTAGACTTGTGTATCCTTGAGTTTGGTTTGATTTCATTTAACTCTTCTTCTTTTATCCTTACAAGCTTGGGGGAGTTTGTAGAATTGATGGCATCTCAAGGAAGTTCCGATATACTCGTTCCTCCTAGAGCTGGGCAGCAGAGAAGACCTTCTGGGCGAAGGGGAAGACTTCCTAGGCGATGGGTCGGCGACTGACAAGTTCTAGGACTAGAGGCACTTGCTTACCAGCAAGCTATGCAAGAAGAAGAGTTGTCACAAAACCCTTTAGATAGTCAGCCAATTGACCCTGTGTATCAGGAAGAATCGAGAACTTTGTCATAGGATCTACAGCCAGATGTAGAGCAAAAGTCGTTAACGAGATGATTGAAGATGAAGTATTGAAACGGTTTCTTCATTTCAATCCCACAAAGTTCCCAGGAGACCCTAATGATAGAAAAGCCAAAAAATGGATTGAGAGTTTAGAGAAAAATTTTGAGATACTGTGTTATCCAAGTGAGAGAAAGGTTCAATTTGCCACATTCCTTCTGGAAGGTTCTGCCCAAAGTTGGTGGAAGATGATTGATCGGAAGTGGGTGGCTGAAGGAACCCAATGAATTTGGGAGAATTTCACTCGAGACTTCATGAATAAATATATGCTAGAAGTGGTGAAGAAAGAAAGAGAGAGAGAGTTTATAGATCTTGTACAGGGTGCACAATCTGTTAGTCAGTACGAGGTTACTTTTAGCTGACTAATACAATATGCTCTCTACATACAAGATCATGAAGGTTGACAGGCTCGACGATTCATACAAGGGCTGCAACTAGAGCTTAGCCAAGCCTTGGCCACAGTTGCTTTGCCAAATCTTAACTCGAAAATAAGCAGAGCACTACAACTTGAGTCAAAGCTGTAGGAAATCCGAAAGATTGAGAGTAAGGGTCGAAAGGAAAAGATGCACCTTGATGAACAGAGTAATTTTAGGTGGGAAGCATTGCCCAACAAGCTCCTCAGTCTGGCGAGATGGCACATTTGACTCAAGAGAGACCATAAAAGCAATGTGGATTTTGTAAAGCATCTAGCCACGAGGAATCGAAATGTTGGAAGAAATAGGACAGATGCTTAGGTTATGGCAGTGATCAACACTACTTAAAAAATTACCCTAATAGGAGAGTTTCAGCATCGGCGGGAAAAGGGAAACAAGTGGCTGAAGGTTTTAGCTGAGTTCTTGGATGTCGAAGGAAAGTCTGATACGGCATATTTTGGCTTCATAACCCAAATGGGGTTTAAGGAATCGTAGGCGTATGGTTATGTATATACCTAGTATATTTAAGTTTTTGCGAACCTGTATCTAGTTACTTGGGAATGTACGATAAGTTATGACATCTAGCATATTAAGTTTGTACTTGACTACTCTTTAATGTAAATAATATGTAAGTGTGAACTTGTGATGTTGTTAATTGTTTGTTGCTATAATGGTTTTATGGTCTTTTAAATAAGAGCATGCACTCTATCATAACTGAAATGGAGGATATTTTAAATCTTGAAATAATAGGTGATTGAGGTAACGAGAAACCAGAATGTTACAGGTGCCAGTGTTAACCAAAGTTCAGCCAGAACTCAAATAAGAATCTGGGGACCATATTCTTTTAAGGGGCGAGGAGTGTAACACCCCTAAAATTTGGTAATTTTTGTAAAATAAGGATTTAATGAACAAGATTTAATTGCAAGAATTTTGAAAGTTTTGGGGGTTAATTTGTAGTTTAAGAAAACTCGATTCACCAACATTAGAAAACTTTGAGGGTCAAATTGGAATAATTCTTGGTCAAAGCGGCCAAAATAGGACACTAACTAAGTTTGGGACTGAAATTGAAGATGAAATAACTTTTTAGGACTTAAGTGAAGGCTAGAATAAAGTTTTGGGGGTGAAAACATAATTTTTGGAAGTTGGTTTTTAAAAAATAGCTTACTCCTTTTCTTATCTAATTTTTACCATTTTTCTTCATTTTCGACGTGTTTGGTGAAATCGTTTGAGGGGTTTGATTCGTGGAGTTGAGGAGTATTTTGTGGTGGTGTCATTGGCCATCTCCGGCGGTGGCGCAGTGGCAGTGAAGAGACAGAATCTTCATCTCGTCGCAAAGATTACATCCATGAAGGCCGATTGTGCATTCGGAGCTTCAATAAGAAGATATTGGGTAAATGATCGGATTTGAGTTGTAATTATATGCATGTGTACGTATATACCTTCAAATTCGTGTCATACATTGTACCAGCGAAAGAATACGCGATTTAATTGAAAAAAATTAAGATATGCATAGAATTACATAAGTCAATGGATCCGAATTTTGTCATATCACATAATAATCTTGATGATTAAATTAATTAGGTGAAGAAAACTCTCGTTTTATGAATTTGGAACCTAAGTGGCGATAGATTGGGATTCTTAAGATCAATTGGACAATGTAGGACCAATTATATATTCCTTTAACAGGATTTATGCTATTAGCATGTTTTTATTGATGTTATCGATTTAGCTAATTAAGTATCGACTTTAGGTCATTAATTTGTATAAATGTGATTATATGATCGAATGAGGATCCTGACTTTGGACCTATTCTTTTGGATTAGGTGGTGAAGATGTGGGTCCTACAGACCAATAGTCGGTGACTATATTTCTGAGACTACAGAGGTGAAGATCCGCCAATTTGGCACTTCTTGTACCTATTGATTTTCTTGATAAACCCTTGTTAGGGTTGATATTGACTTGATTATCGCATTCTATTATTTGTTGTAGTCCTATGAGGTTATGCCAATTAGCATTTATTTCGCATGAGCTTATTCCATAGCTATCGTTGAACTGGTTAAGTTCTACTGATCTAATATCTTTCTTGATTTTTGTTATCATTGCTATTAATTACTGAACCCTACGAGGTTTCCCAAAACTATTGTCGGTATTCTGTATCATTAGAATTCCTGTTACTGTCTTGTTATCGTATGTCTTTCCAGCATACCTGTCTATTCATATATGGCCATGATGGCTTAATCGTACTTGTTAATCATTATGATATTACCTTAACAACATTTCTGTATATGTTATTTGTTGCCTTGTTAGCAAATTCGATTGATTGATTGATATCGTTCGTATGTTAGCAATATGCTAGTGGGACCGCTAGGTATCGATAAATGTTCTCGACAAATTCGATTGATTAATATTGTTCATATGTTAGTGATATGCTAAGAAGACTCCTAGGTATCAATATGCTAGGGATACTCCTAGGTATCAATATGCCAAGGATACTCTTAGGTATCAACGATATCTATGATTTGCTAGGGATACTCCTAGGTATCAATGATATGCTAGGGATATTGCTAGGTATCATTAGTCTGCCTGTGATATACTAGGGATACTCCTAGGTATCTACCGTCTGTCTATGATATGCTAGGGATACTTCTAGGTATCTATCATTTGTTTGTGATATGCTAAGAATACTCCTAGGTATCTACCGTTTGTCTGTCATATGCTAGGGATACTCATAGGTATTTACCGTATGTTTGTGATATGCTGGGGATACTCCTAGGTATCTATCGTCTATTTGTGATATGCTAGGGATACTCCTAGGTATCTACCGTTTGTCTGTCATATGCTAGGGATACTCCTAGGTATCGATATGCTTGGGATACTACTAGGTATCTACCGTCTGTCTGTGATATGCTAGGGATACTCTTAGGTATCTACTATCTATTTGTGATATGCAAAGGATATTCCTAGATATCTACCGTCTGTCTGTAACGTGCTAGGGATACTCCTAGGCATCTTTTGTGTGCCAAGATGTCATGCTTGTGCCATTGTTATTGCCAATCCGTCGTGCTTGTGCTATTGTTTCGCCAATCTATAATGCTTGTGCCATTGTTATTGTTAAGGTATCATGCTCGTGCCATTGAATTGTTATTATTGATCGATTGTATTATCATGGAGGCATAAGGGTATTGTGATATGCATATCAAGCCAGTTTTGTTGAACTGAATATGACTCGGGCTTGTTTTTTCTGACCATAAATGATTGTTTGTACACTGTTCATGGAGTGATAAGGAATGAGAGATTTCTATCTGCTCAAACTGTTATTTTTACTTGATATTGTTCTTGTTCTAAATGTTAACTTATGATCTACTGAGTTGATTCGTCCCCAATAGATCCCCATTGCTTATGATTATTATACCTCACTAAGTCCTTTGGACTTACCTCCCGTATTTCCTTGATTTTCTCATATAGGTTTAAGTGATGAACTAGAAATCCAGGCTTGGATAGGCAAACACCTTTTGTAATAGAAAACGATTGTATATGCTTATGGGTTCCTTTGGGACATTTTGTATACCCTAGAGATGTTGTAATTTGTCATGTTGATTTTAATAACTTAAGGCACGTAAATGTTTTGTTAAATCTAAGAAAAGTGAATTATGATATGTACTTGATGGTTTGTTAAGTTAGTTAAGTTTGAAATTTCTGCTGCTTTGATAAGTTAAGTTTGAAACCTTTTGGGTCTATTGATTGAATTGTAAGTTCAATTTAAGATTGAACTGAGTGGCACCTTCGCGTAGGTGCTATCCCGAGTGGGGGTGCCACATATAATTTGAATGTATATTTTCTCAATTATTTAAATGTCTGAGCTCAAATTTATTATGTAAAATAATATATTTCAAAGTGTGAGATATTAAATTTATAGATAGAATATATTCAAAACAATAGAGAGAGAGAGAGAAAGAACATAATGTATACGTGATGAGAGAAATGATCGGCAAAAATTTAAGTTTTCAATATTTTTGACTTATGGTTAATTTAGTCAATACATTAAAAATGTATCCAGTAGTTAATTTAATTAATACGTTAACAATAATATATATATATACACACATATATATTGCCCCCCACAACCCAAAAAAAAAAAAAATTCCCGACTACTCATGATTTTAATTGATAAAATTAGAGGTCACATAGAAAATTATCTCTAATTTTTATTATGAAAAATATTTGACTAATTAATCACATACTTAATTTAGTTAGTTAACAAAGTTCCTCAAAACAATAGGAAAACCCTACATTTGGAGATCAAATAAAAATGTGTCTCCAATAATTTTATTATTAAAAAAGTTGATTAATTAATCAAATATATTAAGTTAGCTAATTAGCAACAAAGTGCTCATTAGCCTAGTAGCATCACCTTCACATGCATCAACGTAAGGTCAAGAGCTTGATCCTGGTAAACCTCTGTGTGCATGTGTATAAATAAAAAGTGGGGCCATGTTTGGTCATGTTTTTTGTGAGATTTTAATGTGATTTGTAAATTTTGGACTGGAGTGTGTGTGTTTTATTCAATGAACATGTGCAAAATATATATACAAGAACAATAAATTAAATACTACTAATTTGGGAATCGATCACCTGAAAGAACTAGGAAAGAAGCTCTCATAATATATGAGACATATACAAAAAAGATTAAGATACAAAAATAAAAGATTAACAGAATATTTACACAATCAATTCCAATACTCCCCCTTAAGTTGGTGCGTGAATGTCGTAAACACCCAACTTGCAACACAAACATTTGAATTGATCATAGCTAAGAGCTTTGGTAAATATATCTGCAATTTGCTCATGAGAAGGGGTGAAGGAAGTTTGAAGAAGGCCGGACTGAATTTTCTCTAATACAATATGACAATCCAGCTCAATGTGCTTTGTACGTTCATGAAATACTGAATTTGAAGTGATATGTATAGCAGCGTGGTTATCGCACAAAAGGAGGGCCGGACTTAGACTAGAAATTCCCAAATAAGATAATAGGTAAGTGCTTCATGTGATTTCACAACTAGCGGTAGCCATTGAGTGATATTTAGCTTCAGCAGACGAGTAAGAAATAGTAGGTTGCTCCTTAGTTTTCCAGGAAATAGGGCTAGTGCAAAGAAATATGCAAAATCCAGTAGTAGACTATCAAGTCATTGGATAACTAGCCCAATTGGCATCACAATAGGCATTTAATTTGAGAGAATTGTGGGATGATAATAGAATGCCCTGTCTGGGAAAAGATTTAAGTAAAGCAAAACTCACAAAGCAGCTTGCATATGTGGTTGGTAGGGTTGAATCATGAACTAACTTAAACTGTGCACAGAGTAGACAATATCAGGCCATGTAATTGTCAAATAAATTAGCCTACCAATGAGACGTTGACATGGAGAGAGGTCATCTAAAACAACCATAAGATGAATTAAGTTTGATATTTTGCTCCATGGGAAAGTCATCAGTTCGAGTGCCAAATAAACCCATATCAGATAGTATATCTAAAGTATATTTTCTTCGAGATAAAAATATACCATTTCTCGAATGAGCAACTTCAATTCCCAGGAAATATTTGAGAGGACCTAACTCTTTAATCCGAAACTTAGAATGTAGGAAAGATTTAAATTGAGAAATTATAGATATAATGACGATATAATCAACATATATTAATACAACTGTAAATATATTACCCAAAGAGGATGTAAATAAGGAATAATTAGCTTTTGATTGCTTGAAACCAGCCTCCTGAAGAACAACTGAAAACTTAGAAAACCAACTTAGTGAAGCCTGTTTCGAACCATAAAGAGACTTATTCAAATGGCAAACTCGATTCTCCCCCTATTTAGCAAATATGGGTGGGGCTTTCATATAAACATCCTCATCTAAATTGACGTTGAAAAAGGCATTGTTTACATCTAATTGATGAAAGGGCCAATTTTTAATAGTAGCAACAGCTAATAAACATCTAATTATTGTAAGCTTTGCCACTGAAGAAAAGGTTTCATGGTAATCGAGGCCTTTCCTTTGAGTGTAACATTTGGCTACTAATTGAGCTTTGTGATGCTCAATGGTTCCATTAGAACATTACTTTATTTTGTACACCAATTTACATCCAATAGGGACTTTGCCTCGCGGAAGTTCGGTAATTGCCCATGTATTGTTTTCTTCAAGTGCTTGAATTTCATGAGACGTAGCTTCATGCCAAGCAGGAATTTTCATTGCTTAAGTAAAGGTAGAAGGTTCAAATTTAGAAGAAATAACAGTAACAAATGCACAATGAGAATGTGAGAGTTTATCATAAGAAATGTAGGATGAAATAGGGTATTTTGTACCTAAAGAATGAAGAGGTGAATTAGACTGGTTGGGAACCAAAGCACTGCTGCCACAATGATAATCTATAAGGTGGTGAGGTGGATGGTGAGATTGATTTGAACGACAAAGAGATGCAGAAGATATAAGTTGACTTAGAGTTTCACTAGACGATATAACAGAGCTATCTGGAAGTTCAAGAGATGCTCAATCATTACAACAAAAGTTAATGTCTTCTATGGGGTAAGGTAGCACAATGGGTGTTTGTAAAGTTTTAGAATTGACACTGGCATTAGAATGGAAGGGAAAAATATTTTCATGAAAAACCACATCTCTGCTAGTAAAGATAGTATGGTTTACAAGATCATAAACTTGATATCCATGTTGACCAACAAAGATACAAGCTCAAGCTCGAGGCCCAAATTTATCGCGATGAATGTGTCCAATGCTTGCATAACACAAACAACAGAGAACTCGTAAATGATTATATTTAAGTCTAGAGTTAAGTAGAATTTCATGTGGTGTGTGGAAATTTAATAAAGACGTGGGAATGCGATTAATAAGATAAGTAGCTGTCAAAATACATTCACCCCTAAAAGATAAAGGTAATCCTGCTTGGAAATAAATGGCATGGGCAACTTGAAGAATATGTTTGTGTTTATGTTCAACGAAACCATTTTGTTGGGGGATATAAGCACAACTACGCTGATGTATAATGTCATGCTCATGAAAGAAATGACTCAATTTAGTTTTGAAAAATTCAAGTCCATTATCAGATTGAATTTTGCAAATCTTGCTATGAAATTGAGTTTGAACCTATGCAATGAAGTATTTTAAAAGTTGATGTGTCTCAAACTTGAACTTCCTTAAAAAAACCCAAGTATTGTGAGAAAAATCATCAACAGTGGTTAGAAAATAATGAGCTCTGAAGTAAGATGCTACAAAATAATTACCCCAAACATCAACATGTATTAATTGGAAAGGAGCTGTTGGATTAAAACAAGAAGTTGATTATATTGTTCAGCAGTAAAATAAGGAACCAAGGTTGCAACAGTAGAAACAGAAGGAATAACACTGCTAGATCTTTTCTTGTGCTGGTTATTGCGATTATGGATGCGGTAGTGAGCTGGATAACCATGTAATTTGTAACATGTTTCAATACTGTGATTGTCCATGTGGCAATGAGCACAGGGGCCCCGATTGCATTGACCTTTGTTTTCTTGAGGATAGTTATCTCGTGGTTTAGACATAGGCCATTTGGCAGCAAAGGCGAAGGTGTTTTTTGGAGGCAAACCCAAAGTAAGCAGACTGCACTGAGCTTCATCTTGTAAAACTAGAGAATAGGCGCGAATTACTTGTGGAAGTGGATCCATCAAGAGTATTTGACTTCGAGGGGAGGCATATGCCTCATTAAAGCTTATCAAAAACTTCATCAATTGTTGTTGATGCAGATATATAATGTGATCTTTGAAGCCAGCACATGAGTGAGAAGGAGTTGGGACATAAGTTGCGAATTCATGCCAGAAACCTTTCAACTTATTGAAATTCACATCAACTGAATCATTACTTTGTTGTTATGTGGCAATATTGCATTCGAGATGGAAAATCTGAGGCCTGTTACTAGAGGAAAAATGATTGTGAAGATCATTCCGTACAGCAGTTGCAGATTCGCAATACCTGGAGCAAGATCTTTGTGAATAGAGTTTAAAAGCCATGAGAGAACCATGTTATTGACTGTTTTCCAAGCGGGAAAGAGTGAACCACCTTCAAGTGGCTTCGGAATCGTCCCATCAACAAAGCTGAGCTTGTTTTTAGCCGAGAGAGCCATTAACATGGCATGACACTAGGTGACATAATTATCGCCCGTGAGAGGATTGGAAATTAGCATAGCTCCTGGATTGTCGGAATGGTGCAAATAATATGGATTATTGGGAGTCTCAGTTTCAGAAATATCAAAGGCAGTGTTGTTGGAGATGGTTGCCATGGGAAAATATGAAGGTATAAGTAAAAAAGAGGAGAAAACAGGTCTAGGATCATGTTCAGGCTGATACCATGTAAGTTTAGGATTAGAATGTATGTGTTTTATTCCATGAACATGTGTCAAATATATATACAAGAACAATAAATCAAATCCCACTAATTTGGGAATTGATCACCTAAAAGAACTAGGAAAGAAGATCTCATAACATATGAGACAGATACAAAAAAACATTAAGGTACAAAAATAAAAGATTGACAGAATATTTACACAATCAATTCCAATATGTTTTAGGAGAATGAATGTTAAAAGTTATATTGGAGAATATGAAAGTTGTGTTGGGAAATGTAATGGATTTTTGGTTATGTTTTGGGGGAGAGTTTTGCTATGTTTGTTTATGTTTTGGAAGGAGACATTTTTTACTATAGAAGTCAAATCAATATTTTTTTGTTGGATTTTGGGGGTGAAAGTAGAATTGAGTATTTTTTAATTGTTAAAAGAATAATAAAATATATATGATATATATATATATATAATATGTATGTATATATTGAAAAATGAAAAGTTCTGGGAATAATGAATGATATGAGAGGGTATTTTGGGAAAATATTTTTTGGTGTTCTGGAGGAAAAATGAGGGTCTGTTTGGTTATGTTTCCCCAAAACAATTTTGTTTTGGGAAACATAATCAAACATTCCCTAGGTAATTAGTAAAATTCCTCAAAAACCCCCTAAATTAATTTATTTTTGCTACAGTTAATTGTGGTGCGAAATAGTTTAAATATTTACTATATTTTTTGAAGTGTGGCAATTAACTATTATATACTATATTTTTTAATTATGGTAAAAAATAGGGGTGTATTTGATATCTTTTTACCACATATTAAATTTTAAGTAATTGAAGACAATTTCATAGTAAAAGTCAATTACCACGGTTGAGAATGTGTAGCTAAACTTTTGCCTCGCTTACAATACCAACGGCTAGAAAAGTATAGCACAAGCATAGTTAATAACTTTTTACTACACTTAATTACTATTTACTATATATATTTAACCGTCTATAAACCCATTTAATGGGGTTGTAGTTAAGGCCCTCCTACGAGTAATAATAATAGTGTCAGAACCAACTTAATCAGGTTGTAGCTAAGGCCCTCAAGTTGGTAATAATAGTAAAGTTTGAACATACTTAAGATAGTTTCAGAACCAACTTAATTAGGTTGTAATTAAGGCCCTCAAATGGGTAATAATATTAAGTCTAAACCTAATTAATAGGGTTGACTACTTGATTTTCATAATCAATCTCAAGTTAGATATTTTGTCGTAGATATGATTGATAGCACAAATTATATTTATCTATAAATTTACTCAAATAATGATAAAAGATAATCAAAACCTTTTTTTATGAGTGAACTCATATTGCAAATAGAGCTCAAACTCTTCGATTTGATTTTCTTATTTGAGCATAATTTTGATTTTGATTCACTCATTGATTGTCAGGGTCTAAGTCATGGTAATATTAGCAACCATCTGCTTTTTCATGTTCAATTGACCTGTAAAAATTTTAATGAGATGGTTTAAGATCTTAATAAAATTAATTGTGCAAATACATACCTTTCAATATTTTATACTAAATTCAAGTAAATTAATTATTATTCCTTTACTCTTAGCGAAATCGAAAATTTCCCAAGTCAAACTACCAATCATCTCCTATTGAGTTAAAAGGCATGATAAAAATTTATTGCTCTTGAATAAAATAATAATTATCTAAATAAATAAAATATACATGACATTATGCAAATATGGACCCAAAGAAAAAAAAGAAAAAGAAAAAGAAGAAGAACAAAAGAGAGAAAATTAGCTCCATATAAACTATATTAATATTTGGTGCTTCATATTGAGATAATTTGGCATGACGATAACAAACAAAGACATCTCCAATAAAACTGATTAAACATAATTCTCAAAAATCAGCCTAAGGAATACATGCCTTCAGATATCCATAATACTTTATTGTAATTCAGATATCGAATTTGGTAGGCTTGGCGATAGTAATCAATCTTATAGTTTCTAGTTTCTAGTTTTATGTTATTAATTTGAAGAACCAATAATGGAATTTTTTCTCCCAAAAGATATTATTGCAGAATCGATAGCAGAGGTTTGATCTCTATATTAATAAATTATAATTTGCAAATGCGAAAAAATTCATATGAAAAATGTTTAAAAATTTGATAATAAGGAGTAGAAAAATTCACACTTAGAACTTTAAAATTTTAATTGTATAAGTGGTTTACAAATTATTTTTTGCATTGGTTAAATTTTGTATGTTATACCAAAAAGAAAACAAGTATCTCTTCTCAATACAAGAGTAATAAATAATGGAATAAACTATAGATAATATATAAAGGTATTTATTATTCTTCAATAATGGCTACACTATTTGTAAGAGTCACCTAGGTGGATAGATTCATTCTTTTGGATTGCATTATCGGATGTTTTGATACCGTTTTCTGAATGCTTAGGTAATATCTTATATCACCTATTGAGAAAAAAATAGATATTGCAGTAGGCTGTAACATTCATAATAAGGTATTATTCCATTTTATGATCTCAACATGCATGGATAATAATATTTTGTACCATTGATTCTTTCCACTAAACTTGCCGCAACATGATAAACATTTGGAGAATTATAAAATAAATTAATCTAATATATAATTTTTTTTAAGATATAGACTTGAATATCGTTCATTGAAAGATAATCATTTAACCTTCTGAAGATTTTTGCATATAAATTTATCTACATAAACTTTTATAAGTTTTCTCATAATTGCTTTTGATAAGTTTGATTCTTTTGGTATTTTTTGTTCTCAAACTCATTTCAGTTTAGGTAAAATACAACTGAACGTTACCATACTTGTTTTTGTTTGGAAATTAACCTTGAATGACCATGATAATTTTTCCCTGTGTTTGAAAAGTATAATTCCACCCTTGTAGATGCAAGTTTTTGTCTAATTACATGGTAAATGAAGTAAAAGAGAATATGCAGTTTAAAACTCAAATATCTTTTAGAAAGTTCATAACCTCTCTTGATAGAGAAATAAACAACTTATGCAATTCATTTGCCATTTAAAGCGAAGCAAGTCTAATTTTTTTCATTGCCACAATGTGCAAGGCTTTCTCAAATCTTACTGTAACACCCCTAAAATTCGGTATTTCAAAAAATAAGTGAAAATGGATTAATCGCAAGAATTTCAAAAGTTTTGGGGTCATGATGGAATTTAGAAAGACTTGATTGGACCATATCTTGAAAGTTTTGGGGTTGAATGGTTACTATTTTTGGTGAAAGGAGTTAGTGTGAGGCACTAAGCTTTTGAAAGGCTGAATTGAAGTTTGAGCAAACCTTGGAAGACCTTGGCTTAAAATTTTAGAGGCCAATTTCAAATTACCAAAAGTTGGATTTTATAAAAATAGCAATTTTATTTTCCTTCTCATTTCTTCTTTATTTTCTTCTCCACACTGCCGTACACTGACTCTCACCAACAACCAAACCTTAGCAAATTGGTATCATTTTCTTCCTCTCCTCATGTAGAACACAAGTATACCAATTTCTCCCTAAACCTTCCAGTGTACCAGCCATAAACTGAGCTCAAAGTTTCGGATATGGTGCTAGTTGATGGGATTCTCCGTTCCAACGACTGAAACTTAAGTGTGAGTAGCGGGTTTCGATGGGCTCAACTTAAGGATCACACCCGTGTCTTCAATTTTGGGAATGGACCATAGTGGATGGAAAAATTAGAAGAAAACGACGCGGTAGTGAATAGTGGTGCTGAAGCCTCCAGGCCAAAATTGACCTTCAATTCGACAATGTTTGGTGAAATTGTTTGAGGGGTTTGATTACTGGAGCTGAGGAGCATCTTTGGGTGGTGACGGTGATCATCTCCAGCGGCGGCGGCGGCAGCAGTGATGAAGAGGCAAAATCTTCGTCTCATCGCAAGGATTATATGCACGAAGGCTGATCGTGCATTCGAAGCTTCGATAAAAAGATGTTAGATGAAAATGAGAAACTTATGTTAAAGTTGTATGCATGTGTATGTATATACTTTCCAAACTTTACAATGTATTGCATAAACGAGAAATACGCAAGATTTGATAAAAAATATTGAGATATGCATAGAATTACATAAGTCAATGGATCCGAATTTTCTCATATCGCGTAATAATCTTGATGATTAAGTTAATTAGGTGAAGAAAACTCTCATTTTATGAATTTGGAACCTAAGTGGCTATAAATTGGGATTGTTAAGATCAATTGGATGATTTAGGACCCAATTATATATTCCTTTAATAGGATCAACGCTATTAGCATGTTTTTATTGAGGCTATGGATTTAGCCGATTAAGTATCAACTTTAGGTTATTAATTTGTATAAATGTGATTATATGATCGAATGAGGATCTTAACTTTGGACCTATTCTTTTGGATTATGTGACGAAGGAGTAGGTCCCGTGATCGATAGTCGATGACTATATTTCTGAGACTATGGAGGTGAGGTTCCGCCAATCTGGCAACTCATGTACCTATCGATTTTCTTGATAAACCCCTGTGAGAGTTGATATTGACTTGATTATCGCACTCTATTATTTGTTGTACTCCTATGAGATTTTGCCAATCGGCACTTACTTTGTATAAGCTTATTCCATAGCTATCATTGAACCTGGTTAAGTTCTGTTGATCTGATATCTGTCTCAATTTTCGTTATCATTGCTATTAATTTTCGAACCCTGTGAGGTTCCCCAAAACTATTGTCTGTATTTTGTATCGCTAGATATTCTATTACTGTCTGGTTATCGTATGCTTGCCGGCATACCTGTCTGTTTGTTTATGGCCATGATGGCTTAATTGTACTTATTAATCGTTATGGTATTACTTTGACAACATTTCTGTACATGTTATTTGTTGCCTTGTTGGCAAATTTGATTGATTGATTGATTGATATTGTTCGTATGTTAGCGATATGCTAGGGAGACTCCTAGGTATCGATATGCCTTGTCAGAAAATCTGATTGATCGATATTGTTTGTATGTTTGTGATATGCTAGGGATACTCCGAGGTATCAACGATATGCTAAGGATACTCCTAGGTATCTTCCTTCTACATGTGATATGCTAAGGAGACTCCTAGGTATCAACGATATGCTAGGGATACTCCTAGGTATCTATCGTCTATTTGTGATGTGCTAGGGATACTCCTAGGTATCGTCCGTCTGCCTGTGTTATGCTAGGGATATTCCTAGGTATCATCCATCTGTCAGTGATACTGCCTGTGTTATGCTAGAGATACTCCTAGGTATCGTTTGTCATTTTGTGATATGCTAGGGAGACTCCTAGGTATCAACGATATGCTAGGGATACTTCTAGGTATTGTCCGTCTGTCTGTGATATGCTAGGGAGACTCCTATATATCAACGATATGCTAGGGATACTCCTACGTATCGTTCGTCTGTCTGTGATATGCTAGGGAGACTCCTACGTATCAACGATATGCTAGGGATACTCCTAGGTATCGTCTTCTGTCTGTGATAGCTTGGGATACTCCTAGGTATCTACCGTCTGTTTGTGATATGCTATGGATACTCCTTGGTAACTACCATCTGTCTGTTACGTGCTAGGGATACTCCTAGGCATCTTCTGTGTGCCAGGCTGTCATGCTTGTGCCATTGTTATTGCCAAGCTGTCGTGTTTGTGCCATTGTTTTTGCCAAGCTATCATGCTTGTTGCATTGTTATTGCCGAGTTGTCATGCTCGTGCCATTGATTTGTTATTGTTGATCGATTGTATTATCATGTAGGCATAAGGGTATTGTGATATGCATGTCAAGCTAGTTCCGTTGAACTATATATGACTCGGACTTGTTTATTTTGACTATATATGATCGTTTGTACACTTTTCATGGAGCGATAAGGAATGAGAGATTCCTATCTGCTCAAACTATTATTTGTATATGATATTGTTCTTTTTCTAAACATTAACTTATGATCTGTTCAGTTGATTCGTCCCCAATAGATCCCTATTGCTTATGATTATTATACCTCACTAAGTCCTTTGGACTTACCTCCCGTATTTCTTTGATTTTCTCATACAGGTTTAAGTGATGAACTGGAACTCCAGGCTTGGATGGGCGAACACATTTTGTAATAGAAAACGATTGTATATGCTTATGGGACATTTTGTATACCCTAGACGTTGTGATATGTCATGTTGATATTAATGACTTAAGGCATGTAAATGTTTTGTTAAGTGTAAGAAAAGTGGATTATGATATGTACTTGACGGTTTGTGGAGTCAGTTAAGTTTGAAATTTTTGCTGCTTTGATAAGTTAACTTTGAAATCTTTTGGGTCTATTGATTGAATGGTAAGTTTAATTTAAGATTGAACTAAGTGGCGCCACTGCTTAGGTGCTATCTTGAGTGGGGTGCCACACTTACAGTATTTGAATTGAACACATATTTTAATATATAGAAAGTATTCCTTTTCTTATCTTTGAGGGAGAGTGCACAATGAATATCTATATAAATGTATTTATGAAGCATCTTTCTCATTAATTATTTTTTTCTTAATTAATATCAATTTAGTTATTATTTTTTATGAGTCTGACTAGAATAAACTTAATTTGGTCGTGTTTGTCATGAAGTTTTATGTATTGAATATGATAGTTATAGTTCCTTTAGATGGGGATATAATTTAATTGTTGTTTTCTATAAGTCTAGTTAAATATGTTGGCAGAAGGATAAAATTTTAATACATATGCATAATTACATTTGCTATGTAGGAAATTTGGATTTAATTAATTTTATATAATTATTATTTTCTATATGTCTATTAAAAATACACTTAATTTGGATAAATTTAATAAATACAATTTATTAATATGCATTTGATATATATATACATTTGTTAAGTGGAAAATTTGATTTAATTAATTATAGTTAATTTCTTTGCAAGTCTAATTCAAGATAAACTTAATTTGCTTACAACTACTATTAAACTATGTGTATTACACATGACAAGTAAAAAAATTATTTAATTAATTTTAATGTAATTATTTTTTTATAATTCTAAGTGAAAATATATTTAATTGGTAACAAATGTAATAAATACAATTATATGCATTTGATGTATATACATTTCTTAAGATGAAAGACTTGATGTATTTAATTATAATTATTATTTTCTATGAGTCTAAACACAATGTATGTACGTTTGATGTATATACATTTTTAAATATAATGTATATACACTACAAAAAAAGAGACTAGTTGTGATTGCAAAATCGGTCACTAATTTAAGAAAATCGGTCACTAAAATTGCATAGTGACTGATTTAGTGACCAATTGAAGCAGTCTGAAAAAGGCTCGTCGCTAATCAATTTAGTGACCGACTTTACAGCGGTCACTAATTTAGTGACTACTGTATCGGTCACTAATTGTTTAGAATCAGTCACTAAATTGCTTTTAAAAATATATATTATACATTAAGCAGTCACAACAGTGGTCACTAATTAGTGACCGACTGTTAGTGATTGATGTAGGCAGTCACTAATTAGTGACACCTATTTATTCAAAAAATTGTAATTTTATGTCAATAATTAGTGACTGATGTTAAGTTATTGTAAGGGTCACAATTCAATAATAAAATTAGCAATTATTAATTTTTTTTAAAAATATTTTTCTCGAGCCTATTTTTATTTGCTACTAATGACACTTCAACGAAACTATAAATCAATATCATACACAATATCCTAATAGTATTAATTCACTAAAATAGTAATAGCAACAATTTAAACCATGCTATTCAATGTCATACATTATATCCAAACATATCCTCAAGGAACGCATGATTCAATATCAACAAAAGTAGTAATGCCGATCAAAAGGAGCATAAACAAAAGTAGTAATGCCATACGATGGATTAAACAAAAGTAGTAATGTCATACGGTAGCTTAAACAAAAGTAGTAATGCCAACAAATAGTATCAATAGGAGTATCAACCATATGATATTTACTCGTCAGCAGGACCACAATGGCTCGTACTAGCACCTCTTTCTAGTGAGTTCAATTTGTCCATGCACTTGCTCAATGCTGCCAATAAAACTTCATCTCTTTGCTTTGATAATTCAACCATCCTCCTTGCCTCTTCCATGAAAGTTTTTTCCCTACTTGCAAACGCCTTCCTTTCCTTAGCCAATTGCTCATCGATAACTTTTCTCAAGAACTCTTCACTAATGTAGTTGGTAAACGAAGATGGCATACTAGTAGTTGAAGAGGAAGTGCCAACTATCTCATGAGAGTGGAATGTATTCCCAAATCCATATACCTTACATTTTCTTAATCCACCACTGACCTCAACCCATTTCAAAGCATCAAAAGAACTTCCAAGAGTAGGATTGCTACCATATTGACTAGCATATTCTCTATAATAATCCTCCTACATGCACAAAGTTACACATTAGTATCAAATACACTCCTACAAGGTACATTAAATATCTTTCATGTTAAACACTCCATATAAAGTACCATAGTCAAATGCATATATCTCTTAGTATTCCATATCATAACACAATAAATGAGGCAAGTTCAATTTCTCTCATCTAGCACCTAAATTAGTTAGAAACTAAACTTGAAAGGAGCAACCAACTCTCATGCAAAAAGATAAAGCAATAGATTTAATGCAAAACAAATGCTAACAAAATTTTATGCAAGTATCATCTAGCACCTAAATTAGTTAGAAACTAAACATGCAATAGCAAGCAACTCTCATGCCAGAAGTATAAGTAAAATTGTACTTAATCTTCTCTATAATACTTAAAAGTATGATTATATTAAATTGCACAAGATTTTCAAATCAGTGGTACAAGAGTGGATGTGCTGAGTTGAGGTGGTTAATTAGTTTGAGGAAGAGAGGGGTGGAGAGCATATTACTATTACATTACCGAAGATGAATGATGGATGGGGATTGGGGGAGTTCAAACATAAAACATGAATATATATGAAGCCACAGCTACCGCTACAATCTACAACTACTTCCACCACTCGATCCATCCATTTCCCACATTACACTACTTAAGATGTAAGCATATATACTACATATGCATCTTGGGAATGGACTTCAAAATTAATTGACCATTCATTCATTCATTTTTACACTACTCAATCGGTCCATATATATATCTAATATGTATCTCATCATCTTAACTTATTTTATCAGAAATTAGAAATTCATCAAAATGTAAATAATATTAAGTAATTGTCATGCGGATATCCATCTATCTCAATCTTTCCTTCAAATTTTCATGTACCTAAGCTAAATCAACCTTAATTAAATGAATAAAAGCTCACATCTCAACCAATATAATTGAATAGTAGTAGGCTACTAGCTAATGTAGATCTCATTCTATTGTCGATGTCTATTTAACTTGGATCTGGATGCTACTACTAATGCTATGTTTGTTTATAGATTTTTAATGAAAATTATTTTTCTAATGCATTTTTCAATTTTCCTTTCTCTTTTCCTTGCCAAAACCCAAAATTCTTAAAGCAACCTGCTCTATAATACTTAAAAGTATGATTATATTAAATCCTTGCGACAAGGTTTTTCAATAGGAAAAATATACAGCCTATATATATAAGTAGCCTATATTATATTAATTTGAAATTATCGCAACCAATGTGATTTTCAATTTATCAAACACAATCATTATGAACCACTAAAAGAGAAATTGAGGACAAACTTAATTGAACTCTCTTAGACTTGCTATCAACATATTTGCCAGCTCCCTTTCTTCTTTTATGAGTTCTATCATGAAGTTCAACTTGACTAATCGGTTGGCCATTTTTTGATTGCATTATTGAAAAGCAAATATTAATATAATGGTTTAAATTATAAACACTTCTATATTTTTAAGTAAAAATGTAATTAGAAAGAAAACATACCAATCTCTGCATATGCTCAGCAAACGAAATGGAACCACCTATGCGCTTAGTGATTGCGCCATCTTTTTCTGTCATTCGATTTTGCCTTGATTTCCTGCATTTCTCTTGGTAGTTTGGGACACTCATATGTCCATTACAAATGGCTTCCCAATGGCTTGCAAACATATTTTTTGGCACTATCTGTTGAATGTCTCTTGGGTCATTACCAACAAGCTTGACAACTTTCATTTTGTATCTATATATTGTGTTCTTAAAGTTCCTTTTATGTGTCTGCTCCCATGAGTGCCTAATACCACTCTCATGCTCAGGTAACCGTGAGAAATGCTCCTGTCATGTTTAAAGAAAAAGTTTAGCAACTAGATAAGGTATACCAATTATTATTCACAATTTAAAACTCACTTTGAATTTCTTAAAACAAAAAGTCCTTTGATTCTCGAGGAACTTGCTCCCACATTGGCCATGGACCCATATATCTTCTCAAAATTTCCATTACTTTACGAACAGTATTATATGGTATGAAGCTACAAAATAAAAGAATCTTAATTATTATAAGAATATAAGGAGTGAGTTTATTTATTTTTATTTGTTCGGTCTCTCTTAAGTTATTATATTAAATGCACTTAAATATTGAGCTAAACAAATTAAGAAAATATACCCATTGTGAAAAAGTTGTATGCGAGCACGGAGGTCAGGATTGTTTGATGCATGACTCTCATGGCTATCTCCTCTCATCTTATTATGAGAGTCATTTTGACCCTCACTTGTTTCTTTATGATGTTGATCCTAATGATCTTGTGACTCACCATCTTGATATAGAGAATGTTCCTCTATCTCTGGAGGCAGAACTTCTTGAGAACGGTCAAATAGAGAAGGAACCTCTGGATGAGGAAGCTAAAAAAGGGTCGACCTAGCACGTTCAGTTACACCTCTTCCTTGCCTACCTCTATTTCTCCCACTTGGTCCTCTTCCTCTAATCGACATCTTGCATAAAATAAAATTAAAAAAAGTAAGCATTCTATCTTCACCATAATTTCCAATTCATTTTTGAAGCCAAATTACATAATGGAATAAGAAAAAACATTTAACTATCATTTAATCACTTTCAAGAGTACCTTTCTTTGGGGTGAAACAAAAGGATCTCTTTGTGGCAAGAATTTTGTCAATTATAGCAGTTTGTTTTCAGCTCTTCAATGAATGTTGTCTTTTAGCAGCATATATGGTAAAAATTAAACTTTATGAATTAATTAATCTTTCTTGGAAATCATTTTCCAAGAACTAAAAGTAATTTGTCAAGCAAACCAGTAACGCATATCAGCATATATATATATATATATAACTTACCCTTCCAAATTCTGAGAATTAGTAGGTAGAAATATTAATAGTCGCACCACCTTTCCAGTCCACCATATGATCAACTTCCAAGGATCCCTCTGCAGCCGCCACTTTTCCATTCTTTATGCACACAGATTGTGTTATGAATAAGTATGCAACAACAAAATTTGCAGGTTACTATATATATAAGTTTTGATTTGTAAAGGTTTAGGGAGAAAAAATAAGAGATACACACAGCCACACCCTATGCATGAAAAATCAATAACTTGCATAACGTGATAATAAATCAATATTGCATGCATTAGCTACATTTACGGCTATACAATTTCATTATACACTTGGGCCAGAATAGTTGTCTTAAAAGTGGGGCTAATAAAAAATTTCATAAGCCCAAACAATAGAATCTACAAAACAGAAAATTGGCCCAAATTAATTAGTTTTTATTATTTTATTCCAATAGTTTTCAAAGTAATTAAATTATGCAGATAAACAACAAAAGTTGTATAGGATCTTTTTTTTATGTACTTGATTACTGATTAGTGTGATTGTAATATTTAACATAAGCCCCATAATATATAGATTTGCTTTCTGCATCTACAATTGTACACCATCTAATTCTAACTGGAACATTTTTAATCAAGTAGAATATGTTTCAGCTTTAAGCATTCGTGTCCTATCAGCTTATCAAACCAATACCTAAGTTATAAGCATCGCTGTACTGTAAGACAAAGATTAAGTACAAATCAAGTACAAAATCCACAGATTAAGCTCACCCGTACAGCCATAGATGTAGAAGGGACTGCTCAAACAATAATTACCTCACTTGATAAAAGTCTTTATCTAAGCTTCAAGAAAAAAAATGTAAAATTAAAGGAAAAAGGGCTGCTCATATACAACTAAAAGGAGCTAAAAATGAGCAGAAATACCTCAAGACTGAATCTTTATCTGAAACTAATGATTGAAGCAGAGCAAGTGAACTAGTGAACTAAAATTCTAGAAGATGAAACAAAAAATCAGCACAGCAATCACTCACTCCATTCTTTGACGTCAATCTACTAACTTGCAAATCACATGACCAGTTGTTAGCAATAGTGGCAACTGAAAGTAAAGAACACATTATACATTAGAAAAGAACCACTAAGTGGATTTATAGGAAATAAGAGCTACTAAGTAGATTTAGAGGAAATAAATGGAACTGTTCTAATCAAAATGAGTACAAATTCATTAAAATGAAATAAATAATTCAATTATCAAAATTTATTTTATCACCACTACTAGTTGAATCAAAATCATTGGATTATTCTTCTTCTTCCTCAATCTCTTCCTCAAAATCCTCTTCTTCTTTATCTTCTTCTCCCTCCAATACATTTCTTCTCGTTGAAGGAATGGGGTTACGCCGAATTTCTTTAAGACGTATTTCTATTGGATTTGCACTAGCATCCACCAAGACACTTGGTTGATCAAGGTCAAATGTAATTAGTGTTTGAAGAGGTGTTGGCACATTCTTTTCTTGGAATGGAGCTTGAATACTTTGATGGGGAGATTGCCTTTGCACTATTAAAGAGGGGATATCCATTCTGCTTCTTGCTTTTATTTTGCACACGGCATGCCAATCACGTCTATCCCTATTCATAGATGGAAAACTTATGTAATACACTTGTTGTGCTTGCTGAGCCAATATAAAAGGGTCATTTGTATTCAACTTTCTTCGATGATTGATCTCAACAAGTCCAAAATGTGGATACACTTTAACCCCCCTATCAGAAATATCATACCAATGACATTTGAATAAAACAACTTTGTTTCCTTCACCAAAATATTCTAACTCCAACACTTCTTCCAATAAACCATAATAATCAACCTCATTCTCATTCCATGAGCTCCCCAGCACACATACACCACTATTTATGGTTGATTTATGATTCCCTTAATTAATAGTATGGAATTTAAATCCGTTCACAAAATAACCATTGTACAATTTAACCCATCGACTAGGGCTTTGTGCTATGTGCCTAATGTTCTCTTCAACTACATTAGAAGCATTCATCACCTATTAATAAGCTTAGTTAATACTTGCTCCATAAAATTTTAAAAAGTTAAATAATTTTTGTATGGTCAGTACTTATATAATCTACCAACCATAGTGCAAATTTGGTATCCCGTAATCTTCCCAAATCCTCATTCGTGAGATAAGAATATTTTCTAGGCATCCCTTCGTTGAATATGCTGTAAAAACTCAATGAATAAGACCACATTATACGACATGTATACTATTTCATTCAAATTTGAAAAGAGAACTTACTTTACAAAATCAGTAAGCTCAACACAATCTGTAAACAATCGACCATTCTTTTGATTCCAAAGAGGTCTCCTTGGATGAGTAAAAATTAGCAAATGCCCACATGAGTTCACCTCACCTCCATCATCATTTCTTGGAACCTGATTTAGTCTTGTTTGCACATCACGGTCAAAATACATCAAGCAAAATGTTGAAACTTCCTCAATAATGTATGCTTCTACAATAGAAGCTTCAACATGAGCCCAATTTTTCACCTTTTACTTCAAATGACGCAAGAATCTAAACCATATAGCTTAAATTAGAAAATATCTATAGAGAATATAATGTTTTTATGTTATAAAAATTTAAGAAGAGTACCTTTCAAATGGATACATCCATCGATATTGTATAGGTCCACCAACTTTAGCTTCGTAAGCTAAGTGGATAGGAAAGTGCTCCATTACATTAAAGAATGCTGGTGGGAATATTTTTTCAAGTTTACAAAAAATCTCGACAATATTTTTCTCTAGTTGCTCCACATGCTCTACATGCAGGATAGTTGAGCATACACTCTGATATTGCTTCCCACACCGGTTTAGGCAAAAGTTCACGAAATGTAATTGGGAGCAATCTTTGCATAAATACATGACAATCATGACTTTTCATTCCATAAAACCTCCAATCTTTCTCATTCACACATCGGGCTATATTAGAAGCATAACTATCAGGAAGTTTGAAGTTTTTAGCCCATTTACATACTTCTTTTACTCGTTCTACATCTAGAGTATAAGAGGCTTTAGGTTTGCAAAGCTTTCCTCTGTGATAATAGAACACGTATAGCTCAGGCTGATTATAGTAAAGCTCAAAATCTCTCCGTGCATTTCCATTGTCCTTTGATTTTCCCTTCACATCTAACGCTGTGTTAAAGACATTCTCAAACACATTTCTCTCTATATGCATCACATCCAAATTATGACGAATAAGATTTGTGCATTAATAAGGTAACTCCCAAAATATGCTTTTCTTAACCCAATTATGGGTCTCTGCAAATCCAGTCAATTATTTAGGGTTGCCATATTGATCAAATGTCTAAGAAGGAAGTTGAGATACGCGTCTCCTAATTTTTGCACTTGATAAACGTGTGGGATGATGGTTTTTTCACGCTTACCTCTCATAAATGTATTTTTATCTCTTCGGTATACATGACGAGGAGGCAAAAATTAACGATGACAATCAAACCATGATTGCTTCTATCCATTTTGTAGATGAAAAGACCTTGTACTCTCCATGCAATAAGGGCATGTCAACAAACCATGAGTACTCCAACCAAAAACCATACCATAAGTAGGAAAATCATGAATTGTCCATAAAAGAGCTGCTTTCATAAAAAAAAATTTGTTGTCTAGATGCATCATATGTTTCAACTTCTTCAGTCCATAATTCTTTCAATTCATCGATCAAAGGACGCAAAAAGACATCTAATTTTTTTTCCAGGGGATTTAAGGCCCGGAATCACCATATTCAAGAATATACATGGTTCTTCCATGCACATACTCGGAGGAAGATTGTACACCGTCAACATTACTGGCCAACATGAATAAGGAACACTGGTGTTATTGAATGGAGTGAATCCATCTGTACATTGTCCTAGACAAACATTGCATGGCTCTGATGAAAATGAAGGATGACAATAATCAAAATTTTTCCATGCTTCACCATGTGAAGGGTGTGCCATGCTACCATCATTACATTAGTTTTTCCAGTGCCATGTCATTTCCTTAGAAGTTATTTTTGACATATAAAGCCTCTGGAGTCTAGGAATTAGAGGTAAGTAGCACAACACCTTATGAGGCACATTTCTATTGGAAGCTATATTTGTGGTCTTGTATCTCTCATGACCACAAAATCTACATTTAGTCTCTTCGATGTCTTCCTTGTAGTATAACACATAATTGTTAATACATACATCGATTTTCTCATAACCATGACCTAATTTTGCCACCATCTTCTTTGCATCATACAAGTTACTTGGGAATTTCTCATCTTCCGACATCATACTTTTCATTGTTGATATGATACGATCTATACATGCTTGCGGCAAGTTGAAATCAGATTTAATATTCAAGAGTTTAGATACTACTGAGAGTTTTGTGTGTTTCTTGCAACCCTGCCACAATTCTTCAGCATCTTTTAATAGATCAAAGAACTATTGGGCATTTGGGTTAGGCAGTTGTTCTGTATTTTCTGCGTCCTTATTCATATCACATTCCCAATCAAAATTAGGTCCTACAACATCCATAACCATAGTTCGAGGACCCACATTTTCATTATTCATAAAACCTAAAGATTCCCCAACGGATTCATGTACACAAAGTTCCCTGTGTGCATCCCACCTAGTGTAACCATGCTCAAATCCATATCTTTTGAGGTGATAATGCACATTAGTAGGATAATCGAGCCTCATATTACGACATTTAGAGCAAGGACATCTTATATTACCACGATCAACAATCTCAGGATGAGAGTAAGCAAAATCAGAAAACTCCTTAACCCGTTTATCAAACTCATCTGTTAGGTATCCTTCATTATCAAATCGACGCCACATCCAACTAAGATTAGTAGACATATTTCTGCATTCTCAGTCATATAAATATTCAATAATATAGTTAAAATTTAATAATATTAAAAAATTAGAGTTAAAGTTTAAATAAGAAATAATCAATTCAAAAATATAAAAGTTACAATCGGTGTCATGCCCTTGGGACCATGGCCTAGTTCTACCCACCAATTCTCAGTACATAATTGTTAATTATTAATATATATATATTATTAGTTATGCCACAAGTGTCACGTAATAAGAGGATAGAGAGATTAGCGGAGCATTGAAAATTATAAGGTGGTACGTCTATTATATGTAGTCCTCAACTTTAGATGTGTTGTGTGGTTAAGTCTTTGGAAATTTTTAAGTCATTTGGAATAATTGTTAAGTCAAACTCATTTGTTGTAGAGAATTGGATTTATCTTTTTATAATTTTAATGTATGTGTAATTTTCATGGCAAGAAAATGAGAGGTAAGATGATCAAACCTGTATAAGCAAAGGACTGTAAACTGCAATGTATGACCAGATTGCTTAACAAAGTCCATTTGAAAATCTGTTAAAGGGTCTGTAGTTTGTGGGGCACTTTTTTATTAGAATTGAAAAGGGTATTTACAATTTGGCCAGTTACAAATTTGCTTTTTCTAGAATCTTGGGAAAGGGGATAATCAGGAAAGAAAATTCCAAATTCCACTCAATATCCATTATTCTGCTAATTCTTTACTGTCCTATAATCTTACGTAAAAATGATACATCAATACAAAAAATTTTGAAAATAAAAGAAAACCACACTAACACATCAATCTCTGGCTGAATATGATCCTCAAGAGAATACAATACAACAATAAGAGCTTTTTCAACATCTTAGCTCCAAACAACTACAATCTATTCAGTTGAATCAAATCAACTAACATTTAATTTAAGAGGCATGCTACTATTTCTACAGAATGTCAAACACAATAACATCTTCAAATGACCTAGTATATCATGACATGACAACACCACTACTATGTCTGGAAGAAAATTAAATGGAAAGATTGATTATAGTTTTAGAGAATAAACCATAACATTATGTGAACCATATAATCCCAAAGCAAACAAAAACTAAACGCAATTCCTAACTCTAAAATTACCTAACACAAAAGCGGCGACCGATAAATGAGCGACCAACAGTGGTGGGAAGTGGTCAGTATATGTGTGAGCAACAACGAGCAAGCAGCGACTAACGAGTGAGCTAGCGAATGGCGGCAGTGCCTAGTGTTCGACAAGTGATCAATCAGCAGCTATGGTCAGTGAGTGAGCAATAGCAGTGATGGTTGTTGTCCGATAAGTGAACAGGTAGCAACAGTGGCCGGTGGCCGGTGGTCGGTGAGTGAGAGCAATGGCTGGTGAATGAGCAAGAAGAATGGGAGTAAGTGGAGTGAGTGAGAAATCTGACTTCGAGTAAATGTGAATGTTTCTAAAACCCTAGGGCTCAATCCAAAGAAAAATAATTCGATTCAAAAAACTAGCTAACATTCTCTTAATGATCTGTTGGCATTGGATCTCTTTTTCACACCCTAAACCAAACTTCAACTCCCCATATTTACAAAATTCTTTTTAGGAATTTTATAAACATAAATTAAAAAAAAAATAAAAAAAATAAAATAATAATAATAATATTTTAAACACAAAAATAAAATAAAATAATAAAATTGTGACTATTTCATGAATCTATAAAATTTAGAGTGACAAATTTGTGACTGCATTAGTGACCGCATGGTGGAGTCACTAATTCGGTCACTAATGCAGTCAATAATTGGTCATATTCTATTTTTTATAAAATTAACTATAAATCAGTCACCAATCCGTCACTAGGTAGTCACTAATTAGTGACTGACAAATCAGTCACTAAAATCGGTCACTAAAGCCCCTATTTCTTGTAGTGATACATGAGTCTAATTAAAAATAAACTTAATTTAATTATAATGACCATTAAACCATGTGCATTAAATTTGGTAATATTATTAGAGAGGGATATTTTTGTCATCACATAGAAGGGAAGAAACCACTATACTCATTCATACAATTATATGTAGTACAGATATAACTAAATTATTAATTAAGTAGGAGTGTAACTGAATTGAGTGGAATCAAGTAGATTCCTACTCATGCTTGTTTGACTTTTAGTTGAATTTCGAAAATTGTCATGACTTTGGTTTGACAATTAATTGAACTTAAATGAGCTTTAACAAAATCGGATGTACATTATCCAAATTTGAGTGGCTAAACCTTTTTTTAATAGATTTTCATCATTTTATTGTTATCTAATTAAGCTGGAGCTCAAGCCAGATTTCTTATCGAATGAGAAAAATATGTTGAGGCTCCGTTTGTTGTGTTTAACCATATCTAATCAAGTTTTTAGCAATTTATTTCAAGCCGAGTATCAAGTAATCTGATTTATTTTTCTACTTTATTGCTGGCCGGCCAAGCTTGTTTTAAATTATATGGACTTAGGTTTATTAATTAGTGTTTAGGCTTCTCTTAACATGTAATCCATTTGTCACATTTGGTGAACCTGACTTCACAAAACAAATGGATTGGTGAACCCAACCTCATGATATGTTCAATTAATTGAGAGTAAAATTTTGTTCTCTGCAGCAAAAATATCCCTTCTATTATTTCAAATGTTAAAAAGCAAAATTTTATATTTAAAATATCCTTTTCTTAAATCTATCATCTTTTTTAAGTAATGATATAACACAATTAATTAAGCAATGCCCCATCTAGTATGGATTAAATACTAAAAGAATGAGTATTATATATGTTTTGGACAAAGAAGTCATGTGTACTAATTAAACATCTTTTTTGGTCAAGTTGATCATAGTCTAATTTGATAATGCATTTGAGGGTTTGAAGGCAATTTTCGTGTCCAATAGGCTTGTAGGCCTAGGGCATGACATTTAACTACCAATTATCTTGTATTTATTTATTTTTCAAATTTCATCTAAAATTTCACTTTGAATTAAAGTGAGTATATAATATTGCAAGAGAGGGGAAGCGCAATTCAAAAAGGTATAATTCAAAACATTGCATAAAGTTGCTTCTCTGTTCTCCCCACATAATTGCAACTTTTCCATGATGTTGATGACTCTTTGTACTTATGAGCCATTGAAGGTGTTGTAAAATCACAGATTATAAATTGTAGATTATAACAAAAATTATAAATCAGTTTATAATCACAGGGCAGTATTTGTAAAAACGATATTATGAAAATTTGAAAAAACAACATACAATACAGAGATTCCAACTATTTAGTTGCAGTTCAGTTTAAAACAACATAAACCAACAACAAACAACCAATTTGGAATATAAACAATAGAAATATCAAAATTAGTATTATTAACCGAGTACTTATCTCAAAGTTCTGTATTGTAACATAACTTAAACTGAATCACCAGATAATGATTTGCCTTGAAGAAATTATCGCCCCAAACTGTGCAAAAAGGTCCAGTGAAACTTCCTCCAAGATAAGACAGTCCAGAAGCTTTTCTGATGTCCACCAAAAAGCTTCACCTCGATCACCACTCAGTTGCCTAAGTTCTGACAAGCAACACTTTAATTTGTGAAAGACATATATTAGAGGGAGAGAAGAGATTTCTTAGTTATATGTAATTCTTCATGTAACAACAAGTTTATATATGCAAGAGGAAGGAGCCAGAAAGTTGTCTAGGTTCATTCTGGTCTAGATATATTCTGGAACAGGTGTATAAACGTGTCTAGATTCATTCTGGACTAGCTGCAATGAACTTGTAACTCCAGAAATGTTTATAGCAGTTTTTGTGATTGGAGAAATGGTTCTGCAACCTTATGACTCTTTGAATTTTAAATCTAATTTTAAAATTTAAATTCCAAATAAAATTGGAATTTGCAGCAAAAAGATTAACTCGTGACTATTCGTTGAATGCTAGGGTCATACCGGGTTGAGCGGCGGCGACGTGCGCATGTGGGCACTCCCTCATGAGTCCCTTAATTGATACTTTACCAAGCTCCAACATTTAAATCGCATATAAGGTGCATTCCCATTGGGAAGACTTCCAACATGGGATAAATGGTTTTGTATAAGACAAAAGAGTCTTTCATACTCCCACTTATTCTCCCATAATTTGTCTCACAAGCAATGTGGGATTCTCCCACATACATAATCTCTTGCCCTTTTGTTTCCCTCTTTATATTTACACATCACCTATAGATTCCTACTAAATTGACATCAATCCATAAGTTTTAATCACTTCTTAAACATATAATTAGTCACAAATCCCAATTGATTTAATGCCAATTACAACAGAAAGAATTGGAAAACCTCTGCTGATTAATTAAACTGAATGTGTTCTTATGTAACACACTAATTAATGATAATAGAAAACAATCAACTCAAAAAATAACAATTGATCTCAATTTTCTTATTAATACTCATCCACATTTCATTAACTTGTGAATTTGCTCTATTTATGCATATTTTTGTCGCTAATATAATTTTTTCTTGTTGTATAAGCTCAAACGCACAAGAATTTATTAATTAAACGAACAAAATATGTGGCCAAAGTTGCAATTGAATATCTCTGTTCATGTAAATAGCAAACTCTTATTTCATCCAAGAAAATACAAAAATCCAAATAGAGTCACACAAAGTCAACTTCTAAGCAAAACCCTAAGCACTCATAAATTATGGATTAACCCATTCAAGCCCACCCCTTCAACATGACGTAGAGTCATTTTACCATCTCAAAATAATTCTTTATTTATCACCTTAATAAAGTATGAGGGGTGAATTGCATTTTATCTCCCTGTGAAAATGGAAAAGAGAAAAAAGATCCTTTATTAAAAACAAAGGCAACAACCTCCTTGTGATTTTAGAGAATATCCACACCGCTTCCCCGTCATGATTTGCAACAGTTTAGCCCTAATTTTAAAATATAAAGACTATCTTACCCCTAGTTATTTCATATATTTTCAATTTTATTTATTTATTTTTTTAAATATACTTTTATATATCTTTTTTCATCTCCGTCATACCAAATTTTTTGTTTTTAAATTTAAAGACTATTTTTAATTTTTTAATTTTCATCTTTCTAATTTATTCTATTTTTCTCATACATATATATATTATATATAGATATATAATATACTATAAATATAAATATAAAGTATATAATATAATACATTATAACTACATAAATATATATGATGATGGTAAAAATCTGTTTTATACTGGATCAGAGGGTAAATTGGGGCGAGTTCGACCTCTATGGTCGATACGGAGATGCTTGGGCTGAGTCCTGCAATCACGAGCAAACTTCAGGCTAGCTGAGATGCCCTCGGCTAAGGTACTCCGACGCTCAAGTCAGTATAGAATCAACCAGATATAATGAGCAGCGGAGTGAGGGCTCTTTAGGTGTAGAATGGCATACCTTTTGCGAGGCTGGAATGGGGGTATTTATAGCCTTCTCTTGGTGGAGATTTTTCTGAGATGCCCTTGTTATGTAAGAAAGATCCTTGTTCTTGTATGGGGGTATTAGGTCATTTCTCATTCTTGTACTATTCTAGGTGGCTGCTTTTTCAGGCTTCATAGGCAGGTTAGTACACTCTAGGCGCGCTTCCCACCTAGTGTGGCAGCGTGGGTGGTACTGGGGCAGCACGCGCCATTAATGTAGAGGCATGCTGCCTGTCAGGGTATTTAATGCGGCAGAGTTGATTTTGCATCGAGTCAACCTCAGCGGTAGATAAACATGTCGACTTGTGGTCGATGAGTCGACCAACGGCCAATTATGCGACCCAATCTAGTATCTTCTTACCAGAGTACGATGTCGACAAGTATGGTCGATTTGGATCACTTGACGTCGGTTAGCACTGTTGGGCCTTAGGTATGAGATTGGCCTGGCGCTACATTGGTCTTTGGGCTGAGCTATTGGGCTATCCTATATCATGAGTCCTCCTCACTTCCGAATGCTGAACGAGAGGATTGATGAGAAGGATTGCGGAGTAGTCTGTTGAGCGGTTATGCGGGTTCATAGACGAGGGTTTTTGAAAATCGACCCAAGTTTTGTGCATTTAATGAGCGATTATATCGTGCCGTGCGTGGCGCCAAATGGCGGTTATAGTATTATTACAACAACTTGGATTCTCATGCTCCGTAGTTATAAATAGTCGCGGTTAAAGTACTCATTTTTACTTTTACTGCCTTCGCATCTGGTCGAGCTAACTGCATTTGCTGCTACCATATTATACCTTTTGTTTGTTGTGAAAGAGTAAGTCTCTTTATTCAGTTTTTCTTAGTGTTGTTGTTTTGTTGTAGTCATGTTGCATATATTCAATTTTGAGGGTAGCCGAGGGGGGGACAGGGAGGCTACTCATTCTGATAGACCTAAGGGTTCATAAGAGGAGTCGAGTAGCTCGTCAAGTGACAGCTCAAGCAGCGGTCGCGGGGGTGATGGAACTAGGCTAAGTCAGGTTCCTCCATCACGCGATCGTTTATTTACTACTGACTATTATAGTGAAATAGTATCAACGATCACCCCCGCCAACCTAAGGCGTATAAAATAGTTGTATCCTGTTCCTACTGAGTTTAAGCTTTTAACCCTTGGGTCTTTTGGTCGGATGCATTGACCCCCTACCGAGTATATAACTGTGTTTGAGGATACCTTTAGGTGTGGCCTTAGGTTCTCCTTAGGTGGTCCTGTTGTTGACCTACTTAGGGTTCTAGAAGTGTGCATAACCCAACTATTGCCAAACTATTTTTCTACTATTTATAGCTTTATCGTTTTAATGCACATATTTGACCAGCCTGCCAATTTCGATAATTTCTCCAACCTTTTTCATTTTTTGATGTCCTGCAAGTTAGGTAGCACTGACGAGTCAGGGTTCTATTACCTCACTGCTCAACCCTGTCGTAAGTTTCTTGTCATCCCGACCTTTTCTTATGGGCAAGAGTGGAAGAAGTATTATTTATACATTCGAGTCGCTGGGTGTTTCAATATTTTGAGGGGCTGGTCGATGGGGCATGTTGAGATGCCAGGTAACCTAACCCCGACCTGGCCCAATACTTTTGTTCAGGATCTAGCCAAGTTTGGCCAGGTGAAGGCCTCGATATTTATTGAGGAGAGGAGTTTGGTGTTGGCTAGGTTATCACCAGCCTAACTAAATTTACCAACAAACGATCAACTAGGCAGATTGTGCTGTCTGTGATTCATTATTTTTTCTAATTTCCCATTCAATTTTAACCCTTTGCTATTATGCTGCTTGGCAAATTGAGAAGAAATCATGAACCGAGCGAGGGCTGAAAGAAATCAGCAACGACGTCAGGCTCGTCGAAGGGTAGCTTTGGTCGAGGCACCTCAGCCTGAGGCGATGATGCCATCTCCGCCACCTAATCCGTCACCTGCTTGACCAATAGCGACTGCAGGTAGAGCCCGGTGGGTTGGGGAAAAAGACCTATGGGGGAGCAGATGGGACCTGCCCCGAAGAAGACGGTGGCTAAGAAGGGTAAGGGGAAACTACAGGGTTGGGCCAACCTTCAAGCTACGATCTGTTCGGGTAGCGCGGGGATGACTTACTATTATATCTACCTAAATTGCCCTCACCAAGGTTTGGTACAGAGCCGAGCATGGCTATTCACAATTCGCTATTGATAGAGACGGCGGGGTCGACCGGAGCCGCTCCTTTGAAGGTGTTGATGGCCGAGCTGCTTGCATTCGACCAGAAAAAGTTGATAGGGCTGAGCCAGGATGCTGCTCTCAAGGCTCTGGCCTATCACTCCAACATAGTAAGGCTCTAATCGAATATGTTGTATTATTGAGCTTTATTTTTGGTCGAATATTATTTTCTTATTAGTATTGTCGTCTTTTAGGTCGGCCAGCTGGGACACCATTTCTACAGAAGGTCAGAGCTGGCCCTGGCCGACCGTGAGCACTTGTAGGAAGGCGGGGATGTAGAGACTCTAAAGGCGCAACTCGAGTCTTCACAGACCAGGATCGAGGAGCTGGCTAAGCAGATCGAGGAGCTAAACAGTTAGCCCCAAGTGAAGGATAATCAGCCAGTTGCCTCTGTCGAGGAGGGGACCAAGATGGATGAGCTGGTTAAGCACGCTAGGTTGGATGCGCAACTCAATTATGAATCTGGTCGATCAGCTGGTCGGAGGGCTACGCTCGATGAAGCACGAGCTAAATTTTATCGAAAGCCTGCCGTTGATGTGGCGAAAAATAATTCAGCAGTTTATGCTCTGCTCGGCATTTCAAGAAGTGAGCATTGTGTTCTCGTTAGATGACATCTGGAACGCGTTTGAGAAGGCCCTTAAGCAATTGTAATTTTTAGGCTATTCATTTCGACCCGAGGATAGTGAACGCCTCAACCATCTTCTTGATGAGTAGCTGTAGCCCTATCCAGAAGACAAAAAGGGTGATGCTGGGGGGGAAGGTATAGAGGGCTCCTGTAGCCGAGGGAGTTGCAGAGGCTCCGCTTATCGCACCCTTGATTGAGGTATAGAGGAAGGAGGCCAAAGTGGTGAAGAGGCTGGACGCAATTGCCAAGGAGTTTGCCTTTGCTAATGAGTTTGCGTTCGAGGTCTGGGATGCCATGGTCGATGCTGCCAAGTATCTTTTTCCCCTAGACGGGGGTTTTCTGATCGACGAGGCTGGGCCCTTTCAGCTAGCAACTGCCGCTATTCATGTTGCTGTTGCGATTCGAGTGACGAGCTCGAACAAGTAATTATTGAGAGCACTCAAGGTGTGTGTGACGAGGGTGCTGGGTCGAGCTGATGCTGCTGCATTGATCTATTTTAATTCTGGTTAATGTACCCATTTTGATATATGTAATCAGGATTTTTTGAATTTTGAATTTGAATAAGGATTTTTTGAATTTTTGAATTTTGAATATGAATGTCTTTATTTGGTTGAATGAATGATAAGGTTGTGCTTGAATGTTCACACTGTTAAATTTTTGCAAATTAGTTCAAGAAGGTCGTCGAGTGAGTCATGATTACCTAATCTAATGCATATCAAAATTCATGTTGTGTATGTGCAATTTAGTGACTCGAAGGTTAGTTGAAACCTATCACGTCGATTGCTTAATTGAACGGGATAACTAATGATGAACTCGTATAATTTAGTGACTGCGGGGTTGACTAGAATTTATCATGTTGATTGCTTAATTGAAGAAGATAATTGACGATAACCTCTTGTAATTTAGCAACTGCGGGGTCGATATTAAGAATTTTAGGGTTCAGCATGGTGGCTAAAAGCCTGGTTGGTTGACTGCGGGGTTGACGATGTGAACTTGGCTGTGAAGCTTTGACTTGGCAGCTTGAAGCCTGCTCGGTCGACTGCAGGGTCGACGATTTGGTCTTGGTTGTGAAGCCTTGACTTGGTGGCTTGAAGCCTGCTTGGTTGACTACGAGGTCGACAATTTGGTTTCAACGGTGAAACTTTGACTTGGCAGCTAAAAGCCTGCTTGGTTGACTATGAGGTCGACGGTGAGTAATTAACTTATGCAAATAGGTATTCGCGAGAATTTCCACAAACTTTCATTTCTGTGAGGAAATACAGTAGAGGCCCATGGCCTTTTTTATACATAGAATTTCTTTAGATTTACGGAGTTCCAAGGTCGTGGTAGTTCATTGCCTTGCATGTTTGCTAGCCGGTTTGCATTGTGCTTTGACACTTTGGCCACGGAGTAAGGTCCCTCCTATTTTGGGTTGAGTTTTCCAACATTTCTCAACACTTTGACCTTCCTGAGCGCTAGGTTGCTGACTTTGAAACTGCAGGGGTCAAACTGCTTTGTTGTAACGTTCCGTCATTTTTGATCGGTATCGTTGCATCGTGTTGTAGGCTGTGTGACGCAGCTCGTTGATGGTGATTAGGTCAAGGGTCCTTTCTGTTGCCTTTCTGATCGAATTATAGTGAATCACTCGGGCTGTGTGCTGGACCAGTTCGGATGGAATTACTGCTTCAGAGCCATAGACCTAGCAATAGGACTATGGCCCGTGGCTGTTCGAGGTGTGGTCCTATATGCCCATAGCACTCTTGGGAGCTCGTCTGCCTAACTTGTCCCTATGCCTGCTATTCGAGCTTTGAGGTGGTCAAAAATTGTTCTGTTCGTGACCTCCATCTGACCATTAGCCTGGGGGTTTCCTACTGACGTGAAGTGTTGGCTGATTCCTAAGGCCTCACACCATTTTCTTATGCTCTTACTTTGGAATTGAGTGCCATTATCCGAGATTAGGGCTTTGGGCAAACCGATTCGACAGATTATGTTCTTCCAAATAAAGCTCTTGATGGCCACGTTGGTGATTTTTGGAACTGCTTTGGCTTCAACCTATTTAGTGAAGTACTCGACCGCCATAATGATGAATTTTCACTGACCCGATGTCTTTGGGAGAGATCCAACTATGTTGATCCCCCATTGGTTGAATGGCCATGGGGGTGGGCATTTGGATCTCGACCCGACCCGGTCGGATAATATCCGATCGGGTCGGGTTTGTCAGGGGAAAAAATAATCGGGTCGGGTACCCGATACCAGAACAAAAAGTTCAGGTCAGTTATTAGGTAGAGTCTCCTACCCGATCGGGTAGATTAGGTACCTGATTTAAATATATTTATATATATATATTATATATCATAATATATTATAAAAATAGATATATTATATCCTTTATATGTTATAATATTATATATTATATATTGAATCAAACAATTAGACCATGCCTTTGCCTCCCCAGTCCACGCTATGGTTTGGGTCGTTTGGCCTCTGTTAATATAGTAATAGGGGCCACCAAAACTTGGTTTTAATATTTTCTATTTGAATTTAGTTTTTATATTAATATATATATACATATATATTATATTTTAAAATTTTAATTATAGAAAATTAGAAAAACTTTTTATAAACTAGGGCTTTCACTTTCCCCCTTTCCTCTAGTCTTCCTCTTCCACACTAAAACACTCTTCCAATTTCTAAATTCCAACTTCCAATTTCCAAAGTCCATCCACAAATCTAAACATCTCTTTAATCTTAAAGTTCTTGAATCTTATTTATTTTGTTCTTAATCTTATCTACATTGAACAAGAGATATATTTATGGTGAGTTTAATTTTATAGCTTTTCTAGAATTTATTTTTTTTAATTTTTAAGAATTGTTTTATCAATTTTGTGGAAAAGATATATGTTGTTAATGATTAAGTCATTGTTTTGACCATTAAATGAGGCCAAAACAATGGCTTTGTAGAGCGTGACCCATGTCTTCACGAATCACGCGTAAGTGCGTGATATGCAGAGGCGCACTCTAGAGTCTGGCCATTATTTTTGTTGCCTATCTGACTGTTGATTGTGTTTTCCCTCAAATGACGCCCCCTCCAAAAATATATATATATATATATATAATGCTTAGTGGCGGGACCTTAGGGTGGCCCATTGCCCCATTGTCCCTTGTAAGGGGAGCAATGTTTGCCTTTGGCCCTTTGTTGTCTGTTACAACTTACAAGTAGCAGACAACGAAGGTAATAACAGAGTCAATAACATAGGCATATTGCCTCTGTTGTAAATTTGTAATGGAGTAACGGAGCTGTTTGGTTCCTACACAATTTTTTTAATTTTAATTTTAATTAATTGATGATTTACTTTTAATTTTTTTTATTTTGCAGATGTCAAGTTTTCGAGGTACTTCCGATGAAAATTTAAGGGAATATCAATCAAGAGAAGAGGTAGGTAGTGTTAATTTTGAATTTGAAAAGAAGGATATTGAATTTGATAGCAAGGAGGATGACTTTGATATTGATTGTGAAAATGAGGAAGGAGGTGAGTCTAAATCTCAAAAAAGAGTTAGAAAAGAAATTCCTTCTAGGTCACAATATTGGGATCATTTTGATAAATTTACATGTGAAGTTGATAAAGTGCAAAAAGGAAGATGTAAATATTGTGGTAGAGAGATTAAGACCGACCCAAGATTACATGATACTAGACCTCTTAAAAATCACTTTGAATCATGCAAAAAAAAGCCATATGAAGTTGCAACGAGTCAAGCTAGAATTTCATTTCAACCATCTCGGGTGGGTGAAAAGGAAGGACATCTTATTGCTTGGAAATTTGAACAAGATAAAACAAGAGAGGCATTGAGTCGTTGGTTGATTGTTGATGAACTTCCTTTCAAAACGATTGAAAATTCGGGTTTTAAGCACTTTATGTCGGTTGCATGTCCTATGTTTTCTATTCCATCTCGAAGGACAATTACCAAAGACATTTATAACACGTACATAGATGAAAAGGTGAAGTTGAAGTCATTTATAAAGAATCACCCTCAAAGAGTTTGCATCACTATGGACACATGGACATCAATTCAGAGAGTGAATTACATGTGCCTCACCGCACATTTTGTTGATGACAAGTTGAATTTGCAAAAGCGGATATTGAATTTTTGTCCAATTTCTGGACATAAGAGTGAATAAGTTGGTAAAGGTGTAGAAAAATGTTTACTTGATTAGGGGATTGATAAGATTTTCACTGTGACGGTTGATAATGCTTCATCGAATGATGGTGCGATTTTGTACTTGCAAAAGAAGTTTGATAATTGGGGTACAAATATTTTGGGAGGGAAGTATGTGCACATGAGGTGTATTGCCCATATTATTAACCTTATTATACAGGATGGTTTGAAGAGCAAGGATGAGCATTCGGCTATCTCTCGTATTAGAGGAGCCATAAGGTATGTTCGTAATTCTCCAGCTAGGTACAAAGAGTTTTTGGAGTGTGTTGAGATTGAAAAATTAGAAACGAATAAATTATTAAGTCTTGATATACCTACTATGTGGAATTTCATTTATTTGATGTTGGAGTCTGCAATAAGTCTTAGAAGAGCTTTTGATGCATATGGCGATGTAGATTTTGGCTCTGTGAATGATCTTTCAAAGCCACCGTATGATGGGATTCCATTGGAATATGATTGGGAAAGGGCTAAATTATTGGTGAAATTTTTGGGTCATTTCTATAAGCTCACTTTGTGCATTTCTACTTCTTTGTATGTCACATCTCACACCGTATTTCATGAAATAAGTGCTGTGGACATGCTTCTTAGACGGTGATTGAATAGTGATGATTTTGAATTAAGTGAAATGTCAAGAAAGATGAAAGAAAAATTTGACAAATATTGGGGATCAATTGAGTTTATTGAATTTTCGTTTGATACAATGTATGGTGATATTGCAAAGAGTTTGATCATGAAGGAAAAGTAAAGCATGACATGAAGGAGTTGTTTCATGAGTATAAGTTGAGCTATGAAACTCCGGAAAGTCCACTTCCCTCCTCATCAAGTTCATCAAATCTAGCTACTTGTGTTTCTTTGTCTATTTCATGTGATTCTAGAACATATTTGAAAGATCAATTTAAGAAACACAAGAAAGGAGAAAAAAATGATCATGTAAAGTTGGAGTTGGAGAAATATTTAAGTGAGGAACCTGAGGATGATGAAGAAGAGTTCGACATATTGAAGTGGTGGAAGATAAATTCTCCTAGGTTTTCTATTCTCTCTAAGATGGCTCGTGATGTATTGGCGGTTCCAGTTTCTACAGTTGCTTCGGAGGCTACATTTAGTACAGGTGGGTGTGTTCTTGATGCATTTAGGAGCTCTTTATCTCCTATAATAGTTCAAGCCCTTATTTGTGCTTAAGATTGGCTTCGTTTAGATTCAAAGCCAATAAATATTGAGGAGGATTTGAGTGAAATTGAAGTGATTGAAAGAGGTACGATTTAATTTTAGTTTTTAACATTTGTCTTTGATTCAATTCTACTTGTGAGTTATGCTTTGGTCTATTTTATGATTTTTATTTCTTCTTTATTTTGTAGAATTGACGAAGATAGGGGTTGATTCAACTATCATTGATATTTGATCATGTTGCGATTGCCACAAGCTACATATGCATATTACTTTGCTTTTGTTTTTCATTTTTTTTAAGGTTCATGTTAATGTTATGACTTATAAACTTTAGTTTTTGGATGAACTTGAGAATGTAAAATACTATTGATTGTAAATGTTTATGGATGATTTAATCTATGCATGTTCTTATTTTATTATTTTTGTTCTATTATTTTAAAATTTTATTATAATTTATTATTTAATTTCAATATATTCTTTAAAGATTAAAATTTTAAAGTCCCAAAATTTAAGTTAAATTTGGCCTCTATACAAGATGTCAAGAACATAGATGGAATCATGGAAACAGAGAATAAAGGCTTGTACAGAGGCCAATTTGTACAGAAGCTTGGCCTCTGTTTGTACAACTAAATGCACAAAGGTTTGTACAAACAAAGTAGTGGCCAATTTAATTAGCCTTTGTTTGTTTGTACAAACAAATGCCTTTGTTAAACCAATTGTCCAAATCAATTGGTTCTCTCTCTCTCTCTTTCTCTTTTTTTTTTTTAAATAATATGTCGGGTACCCGAATCTGAACTTGTCGGGTACCCGACATGTTCGGGTCAGTGTCGGGTAGTAATTTTAGCTACCCGACCCGAACTACTCGGTATTTCACTACATGATCTGAACGCCTACCCCTAAATGGCCATGTGATCTGGATGTTTACCATCGACATGGCTGGTTGGTGCAGTATGTTTGAGTGGATCTGGCACGATGGGTATTTTTTGGCAAAATCGACTGAGTCTTGCAATAAGGTAGCCTTAAAAAAATCGTAACGGACAACTTTGTTGGCCAAGGACTGACCTCTGGAATGATTGTCGCAAATGCCGACATGAATCTTGTGTAGCACTTCATTTGCCTCTTCAGATGTTAGGCATTTAAGTGGTGATCCTGATATCGATCTCCTGTAGAGCTGTCTGTGGTCATCGAGGGTGAACTTGGCTGCCTGTCCTCTAAGTTTGCAGGGCTTCTTCTCATTGTTGGGGATCATCCCTTGGCTTAGGTAGAGCTTGATTAGGTCGTACCAGGAGGGAGCTGTCTCTTCGAACCATCCGATGAGGTTCTGACTAATGGCCCGAATACATGGTTTGCTGGCCACCAAGAATATTATAGTTCTTTCTCTAGTTCCTCTCGTCGAGCTAGCAAACTTTGAGAGTGCGTTCGGTCATTCATTTTTCGCTCGGGGTACCTAGCTAAGAGTGAAGCTTTCGAACGACCTCTATAATCATTTCACCTCCGGACGATATTGGCTTATTTTGGCCTCCTTGGTCTCGAAGTTTCCTCTGACTTGTTCTGTGACCAATTGGGAATCGGTGATCGTGACTAGCCACTCGACACCCCAAGATGCTGCCATGTTTATCCCAGCACGAGAGCTTCATATTCTGCTTCACTGTTAGTGACTGGGAAGTAGAGTTTTATTGCAAAATCATACTCTTCCACAAGCGGGGAATGGAGAGAAACACCAATCCTGCCTCCCGATGCGGTTGCTGAGCTTTCGAAGTGTAAAGTCCAAATGGAAAATTCATAGCCAAGCTGGTCTAGGAGATTAAGTCTCTCAGCAACAAAATCGGCTAGGAACTGTGCTTTTATAGTTGTTTGTGGTTGGAATGTGATGTTGAATTATCCAAGCTCGATGGCCCATTTTGTGAGTCGTCCTAACGTGTTCGGTTTTGATAATACTTATTTTAACGGCTGATTGGTCAGGACTACGATCGCATGGAATTGGAAGTAAGGTCGTAACTTCGGTGCTGTCGTGACGAGGGCGAGAGCAAACTTCTCGATCTCCAGGTAGTTGTGTTCAAGCCCGTGCAAAGCCTTACTGCAATAATACACAGGTCGGTGAGTTCCACCCCTTGTTGATGCCAATACGGAATTGATCGAGGTTGTGGATACAACCAGGTAAAGTAGTAAAACTTCTCCCAGCTCAGGTTTGGCGAGCATAAGTGGCGAGGACAAGTATTGCTTAAGCTTGATTAAGGCTTGGTCGCACTGCTGAGTCCACTAAAACCCTTATTTCTTCGCATTTCTGAGTATTTTGAAGAAAGGAAGACTCTTGTTGGCCAGGCATGCAATGAACCTACCGAAGGCTATTATCTTGCCGACCAAGCACTGTACATCTCAAACAGTGCGAGGTGGGGCGATATCGAGGACTACCTGGATTTTATGTAGGTTTGCCTTGATCCCCCTTTGACTGATCATTTAACCAAGGAACTTGCCTCCACGAACTCTTAATATGCATTTATTAGGGTTGAGCTTCATGCCGAACGCCCTTAGTATAGAAAAAGTGTGGTCGAGGTCAACTAAGTGGTCCTCGGCTCTCTCTATTTTGACAATCATGTCGTCGATGTAGACCTCCATTGATTTCCTGATCTCGTTCTTGAACATAAAGTTGACCAATCTTTGGTATGTTGCCCCCACGTTTTTGAGCCAGAAGGGCATGACTAAAAAATAGTATACTCCATTAGGAACGACGAAAGAGGTCTTGTCCTTGTCCTCTAGTGCTATGAAATTTGGTAATAGCCTTGAAAGGCATCAATCATGCTCAATAATTCACAACCAGTTGTAGAATCGACTAGCAAATCTATACAAGGCAGGGGGTAAAGATCCTTAGGGCAAGCTTTATTCAAATAAGTGAAATCATTACACATGCGCCATTTTCTCTCATTCTTAGGGACAAACACAACATTACAAAGCCACGAGGGGTATTGAATTTTTGCTATATATCCTGCCTCTAGCAGCTTGTTGACCTCCTATTCGATGATTTGGTACCTTTCAGCATTGAAGGTTCTTGTATTCTGCCTTACTGGCTTGTAGGAAGGGTCCACGTTGAGACGATGGACAATGACACTTGGGTCGATTCCTTGGAGGTCGGAAGCCTTCCATGCAAATACGTCAATTTTTTTTTGAAGAAAGTCGACTATAAGGCATTCCAGATGGTCGCCTAAGTCACTTCCAACCCGAGTAGTCTTATTGGGGTTTCCAGGTTCTAGCTCTATTATTTTGAACTCCCCAATGGATTTGACCCAAGTGTCTTCCAACTTCCTCTTCTTTGATGAAGAACCCTCATCGGGTTTCGCTATAGGGACGTCCCCTGAGGGCTTCAGTTGAGATCGCTTCTTCTGTTCGTTGGATTTGACCAAAATAGTATAGCAACGCCATGCATCCTTTAGATTACACAAAAGTTCCCCTACTCCTACTGGGGTTGGGAATTTAACCTTCATGTGGTAGGTCGAAACGATGACCTTGAAATCGTTCAGGGTAGGTCGTCTGATGATGACGCTGTAGGCAAATGCAGCGTCAACTATCAAGTAGTTGATCATCAAGGTTCTACTACAGGGGCCCTATCCAAAGGATGTGGATAGGTTAATAGATCCCTCCGGGATGATCTCGGATCCCCCAAATTTGACTAGCAATGTTTGAACTGGATCAAACTTTAATTGCCCCAATTTCATTTTGTTCAATGTGGACAAGAATATGATGTTTGTAGAATTGTCGTTGTCGACCAAAATCTTCCTCACTTCGAAATTGGCTATTCTGAGAGTTACCACCATGGGGCAATCAATCTTTCTGTCGATTCCTTTATTCTCCAAGTGATGAAGGTCTGACTAGGTGAAGGTGATAGGTTTTGTGCTGGTTGAAAGCTAGAAAACTGCTTTGACCTTCCTTTAAGACACAGACCGCCTTGTCCTCATCTTCCCAAGGTCTGTCGAAGGCAAGACCCACTTGACCTTCTTCACCACAAGGTCCCTCGAAAACACAAGCACAGCAAGGATTAATTAACAAGCAAGTGCAAGAACATGTTAGAGAGTATCACACAACTTCTCAAAAACACTTACCAAAAACCTCTCCCAACTTAGTGATTGACTTTTGTATGCTACATATTTTTTCTCTTATAAGCCTATGTCCAATAACTATAAGTTATCATAAGGAAAGAATCCATTGGAACTATATAGGGGAACAAATCATCCTTGATAATCATGCATTTATTCCTTAATTGCCAGTTGAATTAGTTTTCATAGCATAACGTAATTTCTTTCTTAAGTTATAAGGATGCAAATCAACTAGAATCTTCAACGGATTTTTTATATATGGAAAGTAAATTCTAGTGTATGTTAGATTTCGATAGATACAGTGGGAGCAGATTTCAGCAAATCATTTAGGCTTTCAGCACATAATCATATGAAGGAATTTTGTCATAATCAAAACACTTTAAAAGATCATCAAAGGGTTAACAATCTCCCCCTTTTTGATGATGACAAAATTTGGATGGAGTGGAAAGATATCACCTAAATTCCCCCTATTTAAGTGCCTAGTTCTACTAGCTTGCGCTACACCTGTTGAAGTAATTTATGCATCTCATGTTCATAATCTTAAGAAACCATGCAAAAACAACAAAAACCAGTAGATACAATAAATTGGGACTTTGTAAGCCTAGATACCAGTAGGATATCCAATCATCATAATAAGTAATCATCTAGAGAAATACGTTTTTACAAGCCCAAAAAGACGTTTAGTGCAACAAAAATAAATATAAGTTCCAGCAAGTAAACAGAATGACAAAAAGTTCCAATAGACAAGATTTCACATTTTAGAGGGTTTCTCATCTCTCTTCCCCACCTTCATCATCAAAAAGAAAGGCCTAGGATACATTCAAATAGGCCCTGACTTTCTCTTTCAGGCGAATGATGCTGGAGTGGGTATGACTAGATTTGCAAAGCAAGTGTTCAAGCTTATAGTCTATGGAATCAACAACTTTTGCCAAGCGTCCAGCGAGAGATTCCATTATTTTGGTGAGATCATCTAGTTTTGCTTCAACCTCCCTACCTACTTTAGTGTTTCCCACTTTATTCATTTTTCCCTGAGCTTTCCTTGGTGTTTTAATCAGGACTGGATTGTTCAGACTCTGCTAAGCTAATTGATACTCAAATTTTTGTTTTCTAGGGATGAAGTTTAATACTGCTGGGAATACGTCCAATTCCCCTGAACTATCTATCATCATCAGTGTATTGAATCCTCATTTTTGTCATGTTGGCTAGATCCAAAACATTATGGTCATGCTCGCCCTCAATCTAGGCATCAGGCAAAAATACTCCCCCACTTTGAAAGACATGTGTGAGATGCATAGAATATGGGAGATTTTTGGCTTGATGAGAAAATGAATACACCATGTATTTCAAAATAATGAATCCCAGATTGACAAGCTCATGCTTAATTGCTTTGGCCATAAGATAAAGGCTCATGGAATTAAGATCAGTGGTATGCCCTGCACTTGAAACAGAGATAGAAAAGACAGAGCAGCTAAGCAGCTTATGCAATAAAATGTGTTCAATTTTCATTTTTTTAGACCTGTACCTCAAAAAAAAGAATGTTGTTTACCTCCCCAAAAGATTTTACAAAATTCATCATAAGTAACGTCAAAATTAGACAAATCACCGAAATTGAAAATTTTAGCACCATCATTCAGAATATCAAGTAGAAAATTCAGTTTTGAAGGGGTCAGAACAATTCTTTTGTCAAGAACATAGGATTCCACAGAGATATCAGAGTCAATTTCAAAGAAAGTGAAATTTGAATAAAATAGTTTGACTAAATTAGGGTATGGGCGCTCATCAATTTTCATCAGATTGTCCTACTTTAAACCATAGACCCAGTCTATAGCAGCAAATTTGGGTAGAGAATCAAAGTTTATAGCCCTTCCATGATTCAGGTTACAATTGGAAATTTTTTCATTAAAACATGACAAGGCTTCAGAAGAATGGAATTTTAGGGATAAAGAAAGCTTACTGAAATTCCAGTCCTTAATTTCTTCAGGATGAGTAGGAACAGGGGGACTAGGGCTGGAAGAAATTTCATTAGACATAGTGGGTTTTTTAGGACTACCTTGGGAGTATCCTTACTACCCAGGTCTTCGCTCTCGAGATGCTCAGGTTTGTTGGAGGAAGATGATTGATCCTCATAAGTATTGGAGTTATTATACCATTTTAACAATATTGGAGCTTTAGAGATTTGGATAGGAATGGGCTTGGGATATGATTGGTGTTTTTTCTTAGAAGAGGATGCCCTAGCATCTATTCTTGCTGCTTGTTTAGGCCTAGTAGCTTTCAGGGGCTTGTCTAGAAAATTTTTGACGAGAAAGAAGATAGGGATTTTGTTTTTCAAAATGAAAGAGAAAAGTTTTTTTTTTCCTGGAATGGAAGAAGAATTGCTAAGATTTTTATTTGAATGAGATTTTGAAAAAAATGAAGGAATTAAATAAATAACAATATGCACATGGAAACTGGCATAGAGAAAAGGAAAGATTTGCAGTTATTTTTGGTGCATAATAACTTCCATATTCAAATATGTTAACTAATCCCGCCAAAATCAGATTTTGATTTAATTACCAATTTTTCTCTTATGCATGCAAATTTCTTTTCTTCCAAAGCTTTGGTGAAAATATCTGCAAGCTAATTCTTAGTAGAAACAAAATCAATTGATATATCACATTTGTTTAAATGATCATGCAAGAAATAATGTTTAATCTCAATATGTTTTGTGTGTGAGTGCAGGACTGGATTTTTAGAGATGCTAATAGCACAGGAACTATCACATAAAATTGGCACTCAAGACAGATTGATACCAAAATCTTGTAATATGCATTTCTTCCATAATACCTAGGTGCAGCAATTACCCAAGGCCAGGTATCCTACCTCAGTTGTGGATAATGCAACTACACTTTGCTTTTTACTACACTATGAAACTAGGCAATTTTTCCAGCAGTTGATAACAACCACAAGTATTTTTCCTGTGTATCTTGCAACTAGCATAATCCGCATCAGAATAGCTTATGAATTTAAAGAGATTCGAGTGTGGATACCATAAACCATTGTTTAATGTTTCCTTAAGATATCTCAATTTTCTTTTTACAGTATTTAAATGGGATTCTTTAGGATCGGACTGGAATCTAGCACATAGGCATGTTGAAAACACAATATTTGGAAGACTAGCAATTAACTAGAGTAAGCTACCAATCATACCTCTGTACACCTTGTCTACATTCTTATTGTCCTCATTAAGTTCTAGTCTGTTATTTGTACTCATATGAGTGATTGTAGGGTTGCATTCACTCATTTCAAACTTCTTTAGAAGCTCTTTTGTATATTTTTCTTGAGAGATGAATGTCATTTTCTTAGTTTGCTTCACTTGAAGTCCCAAGATAAAATTGAGCTCTCCCATTAAGCTCATTTCAAATTCCTATCTCATTTTCTCGGCAAATGTTTGACAAAGTAGATCATTAGTAGCACCAAAGATAATGTTATCAACGTATATTTGAACAATAACAGAACCATTGTTTTGGTGCTTTAGTGAATAATGTGGTGTTTAAGATTCCAATAGAAATATAATTATTTATGAGAAAGTTGCTCAAATGATCATATCAGGCCCTAGGGGCTTGTTTTAATCTATACAAAGCCTTTGTTAGTTTAAAAACACGATGAGGAAAATTTTGATTTTTGAAACCGGGCAGTTGCTTTACATAAACATCTTCTTTTATGAATGCATTTAGAAAGACACTTTTTATGTCCATTTGATAGAACAAATACTTTTTATAGGATGCAAAGGCAAAAAGCATTCTAATTTATTCTAACCTTGCAACTAGAGAGAATGTTTCATCGTAGTCAATGCCTTTTTGTTGACTGTAGCCTTTTGCTACCAGTTTGGCTTTGTTCCTGGTAATTTCGCTGGTTTTATCTAACCTATTTCTAAATACCCACTTGGTACAAATGACTGGATGGTCTGATGGTCTTTCTACCAGGTTCTAGACTTCATCCTTTTCGAATTGAGCCAATTCTTTTTTCATTGCTTCAATCCAAAATGGATCTTTTAGTGCCTCTTTGACATCTTTCGATTCAAACATTAAAATGAGGGCACATTTGGATTCATCTGGTGGAACTTGTCTAATTTTAGATTTGGTAGTTATTCCAGCTTGTAGATCTCCAATGATTTTGTCAGTAGGGTGACTGGAAGCATGTTTAAATTTTTCTTGGTTCAGTCAGTTCTACTGACTTGCTGGAATCAAGTTCATCAGTGGGGTTCATTTCATCAAATGATTCTGGTTCCTTTTGATTTGATGTTGATGGCTTAGGGCTCGAAATCTTGACTGGTTCTTCGAATCCTACAACTTCTTTGCTCAAGGATTCCTTGGCACAAGATGGATTAGTTTCATCAAACGTAACATACGTGGATTCTTGAATAGTTCTTTTCCTTTTGTTAAAAACACAATAAGCTTTACTACGCATTGAGTAACCAATAAAGATAACTTTATCAACTTTGGAATCAAACTTTGTCAAATACTCTCCGTCATTGAGAATAAAACATTTACAACTAAAGACATAAAAATAAGAAATTTTTGGAATTTTTTGTGCCACAATTCATATGGGTTTTTCTCAAAAGCGGTCTTAAGAAAACCCAATTTGCCACATAACAAGCCGTATTCACAGCTTCACCCCAAAAGAATTTTGGAATATCATATTTATTAAGCATGGTTCTAGAAGATTCTTGCAAAATCCAATTTTTTCTTTCAACTACCCGATTTTGCTGGGGAGCCCTAAGAGCAGAAAAATCATGTAACCATGTTCTTCACAAAACAAAGTAAAGTTTATTTCATCAAATTCAGTTCCATGGTCACTTCAGATTTTCTCAATGAAATAACGCTTTTCATTTTGAAGCCTTTTGGTGAGTAGAATGAAAACACTTAAAGCATCATATTTTTGAGTAAGGAATAAAACCCACGTAAAATAAGTATAATCATCTACTATGATAAATATGTATCTTTTACCTCCAAAGGAAGTGGTTTTCATAGGTCCGAATTGGTCAATATGAAGAAGTTCCAATGGCCTAGAGGTTGTGACCTCATTCTTTGGTTTGACAAATGTTCGGATTTGCTTCCCTTTCTGGCATGCATCACATATTTTGTCCTTGAAGAAGTTTAACTTGGGTACCTCTTTGACAAGATATTTCTTTGTGAGATGAGATATAAGTTTCATAATTATGTAGCCTATTTTTCTATGCCATTTCCAGCATTCTTCATCTAAAACAGCTAAACACTCCACATTTTTACATGTTAAATCATCAAAGGTTATACAATAAATATTTCCATCCCTATTAGCAGTAAAAACTAGTTTCTTATTTTGTTTGATAACGTAGTGAGAAGGATGAAATTTAACCTCATAACTTTCATTGCATAATTGATATTGAGCAAGTTATGCTTGAGGCCTTGAACAAGCCAAACATTATCAATGCAAGTAGTACCTTTACCTATTATGCATTCTTTTGAGTTGTCTGGATAGAGAACATTTCATGTAGAACAATTGTTAACCTTAAAAAACATGGACACATCCCTCGTCATATGTCTAGAACATCCGATATCCAAGCACCACTTCTATTTTAGGGAATGTTCCTTGGCCTGTACCTGTAAGAAATTGGTTTGTTTTACGTCCCCAAACGAAGTTGGGTCCTTCATGGTTAGTAGCCGATGACTTTCTTATCCAAACAAACTTGGTACCAATAAGTTTCTCAATTGGACATCTATAATTGACATGACTAGATCTACCACAAGTAAAGCATGTTTTTCGAACATGTTTAAAATTCATTCTAGAAGCACTAGAAATCGGTTTAGTTTTTTTCTAGTTCATGTGATTTTTGAAATTCCGACCCTTTTTAACAATATGTCTAGGTGAACATGCATTGTGTGTGTTTGACATTTGTGGAACATTCACCTAGATCATCCTCAACATGCAAGCATTCCTCAACAATCATTTTTCCTTTAATTTCAGGCTCATTTTTTCAACTTGTTTTTTCAAGGAATTTTTCTCTTTAGTGAGCCGATCATTTATTTTCTTCTTGCATTCAACATTAAGGGTCTTTCTGTTCTTAGCCATTTGCATTTCAAATTTATCTTTATGAGCCCTGTCCAATTCTTCTTGCAAATAGTCCATTTTTTCTTGCATAGCATTGTTTTTATCAATAAGCATTATCACACAAATTTCATAGAGTTTAAGCAATTTTTGCACATCCTCATCAATGTCAATTTCATTACTGGAATCACAATCAGAATATGAAGAGGTACTTACTTGATTTACCATGAAGCAATTCTCTTCATTGTCAAATTTCTCACTATCATATTCATCCCATGTAGTTGCCATCGCCTTAGCTTTGACTTGTTTTGCATATTTCTTCAATCGAGAATAGTTCAATTTTTTGTGTCCAATTTCATTGCATTCGTAGCAGTGAGGTGGCTTAGTATTTGCAGTTTTTGGACGAGTCCTTTTTGGTTTTGACCTGTTGTACCTGAATTTTCTTTTGAGGTTCATAAGTTGCTTTAACCTTCAGGAAATCAGAATAATTTCATCCTCAACTTGGTCCTTATCAAGATCTTCTTGGAGTTCTAAGTCGAAATCAAGACTGGTATTAAAAGCAATGTTCTTTTTAACTTTTGTTTTCGAACCTTCTTCTTTATTTAGTGCATTACCTCATGGGATGTGAGAGATCCAATCAGTTCACCCATGGTTATTCTGCTAAGATCACAAGCTTCTTGGATGGCGGTCACTTTTGGCATCTATTCCTTTGGAAGCTATCTGAGAATCTTCTGGACTTGCTCATCTTCATTTATGGTTCTATTGAGCGCGAACATAGGATTTATGATTTCTATAAGGTGCACGTACATCTGGCTTATGGTTTCATCAAGCTTTATCTGGAACATTTCATACTTGTTAATGAGAAGAGCAATCCTCTCTTGTCAAGCCTGATTGGTGCCTTCATGGGTCACTTGCAACATTTGCCACATTTGCTTTGTTGTAGCACATGTACTGACTCAGTTGTACTCTTCTTTGGTGAGAGCGCATGATAGAATGTTTTTTGCCTTCACATTCATTGAGATGGCCTTTTATCATTATTGTTAAATTCACGCCTTTCCTTTGGAACCATCTATCCATCAACTAATTTCGTTGGAACCATTGGCCCCTCATTGACCACGCCCCATAAATCAAAATCTAGGGCAATTATATATTCTTGCATCCAATTTTTTCATGTAGCATAGTTGGAACCATCAAACATTGAAGGCTGATTGTGTGATTGCCCTTCTGTAAAAACTTCAAAAATGTTAGTGGCCATAGGATCTTTTACTCTTGTAGTTATACCATAATATAGAGAACCAATGCTCTGATGCCAATTGTGAGTGATTATATGCCTAAGATGAGGATGAATTAGGCTTAAGAGATTTTAATGTTGTGGAAGTTTATCACTTAAAATACTTTTTGGCCTTTTCAAAAACTGTTTAAGTGTTTTGCAGAAAAACAGTTTTAGTTACTGATTGGAATTTGTAAGTATCAGTTAAGATATTAGTCAGACTAGTGGTTAGAAAAGTAGTAAATGCAGTAGTAAATAAACACTAGTATTTAAATAGACACTAGTATTTATAGAATGTTTTTACAAATAAAAGTAGTAATTTGACAGTAACAAAAGTGTAAGGAACAGAAACACCCTAGTAGGGCGAAAAACTAGCTCTTTGCAAAGAGCTACACTGGAATCCCTGATGGGATGAGGCAAGTTCCAGAGTACTATTGAAACCAATTGCTTGTGAACAGTTCTGGGAAAACTTTCACTAGATTCACTTGTACAACCTCTGTGGACTGATGCACAAGTTGCTGCCACTCCGTACGACAAGCTCTAGTCTCTTCTCTCAGACCGAAACTAGGAACATTATAAAAAATTCCAAGCAATACCGCTCTACTGGTTTCTTCACCTAGAGGTCCTTAGAGCAACCAAGCGTCAATTTGTTCTCTTCACGGGGTCTCTTGAGAGTAGGTACAACTCCCATCCCTCTTCACCACTAGGTCCTTTGAGACCCAAACTGCCTTGTCCTCGTCTTTTTAAGGTCCATCTAAGGCAAGACCCACTTGATGTTTTTCACCACAAAGTCCCGTGAAAGCACAAGTAGATCAAGGATTAATTAACAAGTAAGCGCAAGAACGCATTAGAGAGTATCACACAACTTCTTAAAAATACTCAACAAAAACATATCCCAACTTTGTGATTGACTTTTTTATGCTGAATATTTTTTCTTTTATAAGCCCATGTCAACGACTATAAGTTATCATAAGGTAAGAATCCATTTGAACTATATAAGGGAACAAATCATCTTTAGTAATCATGTATTTATTACTTAATTTCCAATTGAATCAGTGATCACATCATAATGTAATTTCTTTCTTAAGTTATAAAGATGCAAAGCAACTAGAATCTTTAAGGGATTTTTTATATATCAAAAGCAAATTCTAGTATATGTTAGATTATGGCAGATATGGTGAGAGCAGATTTCAGCAAATCATTAAGCTTTTGGCACATGATCATATGAAGGAATTTTGTCGTAATCAAAACACTTTAAAAGATAATCAAAGGGTTAACATCTTTTGATTTCTTCTTCCAGAACTTGTTTCCAAAAATAAGAATTTTCCATGTCAAAAGGAATAGGTTTATAACCGAAATAATACTGTCTTGAGTTTCTTTATCAGAATTTTTGCGACCAAGGACAAGATTAATTTTGGAGGATGAGGTTAAATTTTCATATAGTATGATTTTAGGGAGGGCAAATTTCCAATTTTAATGAATACATACCTACTATATAGCAATCTAAATTCTAGACCCTATCGGGCTCTTAAAATGGATATCTTTCATGCAAATTCATTTGAGCTTGACTTTTTTTACATTTCTAAAAGCTAGAGAAGATGAAGTCACAGTGACATGGTCACTCAACACAAGTGTCCCAGTTAGAACAGACTCAGTCTACAAGACATTGAAGGTGAAGCCCTCCTATGCACCTATTAGCTAACAAGATCGCGCAAGGAGCAAAACTACCTTTAATTTGTCAAAGGACAAAACCTGCCAACACAAGATTATCGCCAAGCCATATAACTCTTCAAACAACAATTTCACCTGGATAGTTCAGAGGGATGTGCCTACTGCCATATATTTATAGGGCTTTTGTGTATAACTCAACTGATAAAGGGGTAGCATATGGCCAGACGATGAATTCTCAAAAGATGACCAACTTATTTCAAGTCCAAACAATCTTTGGACACTATGTTTTGCTCGACATTACCTTGGTTTACTTCTCTGCTTCTCTGTTGTGTCCTTGTTCGGATTCTTAGTTTTAGAGAAGAGAAAATCCAAACCCTCTAAGCAAAAGTAAATTGCATATGTATCTTAATTTCAATAATCGGATATTGGACTTGGTCTTGTTGTGAAAAAGGTTAAGAGGGGCTTGCCTTTGATAAACCATGGGAAGATGAGGACAAGGTCATTTGTGTCTCAAAGGACATAGTGTTGAAGAAGGATGGTAGCTATACTTGCTCTTGGAGGGAGCTCGTGAAGAGAATAAATCAGACATTTGGTTTCTTTAAGGGCTTCTAAGTGAAGATATCAGTAGAATGGTGTTGTTGGAATCTTATGTGGTGTTCGGAGTCCCAATGTCGAAGGAGAGTCTATAGCTTGCCGTATCGAGTAGTATCAACTCATGGATCAGTCCATAGAGAGGTTGTATAAGTGAAATTTGGCAGAAATTTCCCCAGGCTCATTCACAAAGCATATGGTTCTGCAGCAATCTATAATTTTTCTCTTCCCGTCTTGGACTCTAGTTTTGCTCTTCTATGAGAGTTGATTTTCACCCTTTTATGGTGTCTCGATCCTTATCTTTTTTATTCTGTCAAATTACTGTATTTATATTATTAAAACTTTCTCACTTAATATTAATTTGACAGGCTCCAACTTAAGTGAAAGCTTAAATATAGTGGAGTAAGCATTTGCTAAACCACTATAAATACTAATGCTTATTTATTGTGCTTTACTGCTTTTCTGTATTACTGGTCTGATTGGTTGCTTTATTGGTTTTACAAATTCCTGTTAATATCTAAAACACTATTTTACAAAAGACTTAAGTTCTTTGAAAGGCCTACAAGTTTTTGAGTGACAATCCTCCACTGTATTAAAATTTGAATTGGCCTAATTCATCCCCTTTTTAGACTTGTCACTCTCAAAATACTCATGAAAGTGAGATATTTTCAGGAGCGTAAATGAGGTAATATTTATTTATTATAGGCCACTTTATTGAACTAGAATTACTTTAGTGAAAAATCATATTAACAACAAATTGGGTTATTACACTTACACTTAAGCAAGATTGTGGGAATATTCTTAATAACTTCAATTTTCCTTAACTAACCATTCTCTCAAGCCTTTGAGCCAAGATAAATTTTCTCTTAAAAGAAAGGATGGATTTTATTTCATTCTAGTTTTTATTTTCTTCTTTCCCAAAATTTACTTCTTTTCTTATACGGAAGATCTGTTTCAAATAAAATTTATTTTTTTCTTTAGAACTATGTAAAATAAGCTTTAGTTGCTTTAATTGTAAAAATTTATTATTGTATTTGCATTTGCTTAAACAGTTGGTTGCAAAATGAGCAGATTGCATAAAAATTCTTACATTGTGTTCAACTTTTGGGTACAAGAATAAGATCAGCAGCACTAATATTGTAAGAAAAGAAAGGATCAAGGTCCCTCGAAAACAGATAGAGCAAGGAATTATCCAAACTTAAGCACAAAATGTTGTATTAAAGTATTACACTCCTCAAGAACATTTAACAAAGAACTTTTCTCGTCACTCTGATTCCTTGATAAAATACTGCAGTTTTTATTTATTTATAGATTCATTGACGACAACTATAAGTTCCAAATTGGTAAGTGGCCAATTAATGCAAACAAGGAAATAAGACTATATGGAAAGAGTCTGTTGGAACCATAATTAGCTACATATTTCAGACTTAACATAAGATACAACATGATTGATTCTCTATCCTATTTATGAAGTTATAAAATATCAAGTTAGAAACTTTAGATGAGATCTCATCTAATAAGGAAGGTAATTTCTGGCAAATAAATGCAATTCCGGCGGGTTATAAGGAAAGATAATCTTAATTAAAAGAAATGCTTTAAACACATAGTTAAATGCATAATTTTGTCATAATTAATACTAATAAATTATCAAGGGGTTAACATATTCAAATGATAAGAATTATTAGACTGATTAAAGCTCTAAAAATGTAATAGTAGAAGACAACACGATTAAGAATAAAATAGAAGTTTGAAGTATGTTGGGGTCTTGTCCATCCATGGTTTCAATTTAGTAATATTGTTTCAACTTGGATAATATTATGTTAGTCATTGTTATTTTAAAGAAAACCAAAAGAAAGAATAAGAGATCAATTTGATATATATGGTGGTACCAAGTTAATTTATCCAAATCGTTTTCTTTAGGCTCTTTAATATCCTCGATAATAACTTATATGTTGCCACTACAAGAAAATTGGCATTTAGTGGCACTAACTTGGTGATATTTTATAATATAATGACAAAAAAAAGTATTATGGTGATAGTTGTAAAAATATGCCACTATAATTTAATATTTAGTGGCATTTGATTATTAAATGATGGACAATGTGACACCCAACTTAGGATAGCCCCTAAACAGAGATATCACCAAATCAATCTTAACTCATAACCTACAAGACAGTCGATAGGCCTGTAAGAAAATTTCAAGTCCTTCAAAGACAACAACATGCTCCAGCTTAAACAGATTACCACAAGGTACTATATACATGCCACTAGTCATCTAATATTATCCAACACCATTTATACATGCCGTAAATCTTGAATTCAAACTTAACATATTACAGCATCTATCAATCAAGCATAATGATTAGGTGAAACTGTAAACACATATAATCATCTAACTATTACAAAATAGATTATCCAATCTAAGCCGTAAGTCATGCCTTTCATTTCTCCTATCTGAAAAATCAAGAATAACATAGAAGGGTGAGTCATAAGGACTTAGTGAGGGATAAGAAAATGATAAGAGTCAAGGAAAAGCTATTGATATGCAACAATCAGTAAATAATTTCAATGACAAGTAAGACTCTACAATAGGAAGCAATATTGTAACATAGCATGTATGATACCAAATTTAACAGGTTGTTGGCAATTCCAACCTTATTACTCCTAGATCAAGATGTAATCTCTAGTATCGAGCACATGTATAGCATAAACAAGATTTCCTTATCGCTCCATTGCTCGAGCACTCAGCTTGATGTGTAACAACTTGTCATGTAGCATGGCCGGCTGTATGCTGGATCCCGCCACTCACAATCCGCTACCTCCAGTTACCTATGAGTTAGGATTCTAAGTGGGTACTGGCCAAATGATCTGTCTTCGTTAGTCCGTACCACCGGGCCATCTTTCTGGATCTAGTCCCCAGCCCAACTTCCCATGGCATCCCTCCGAGTGGAAACTTCCCAAACGCATCCCCATAGGTGGACAGGATATAATGCCAAAAGATAAGAATTTAACTTTTAAAGATATAATATGAATATAACAAGGTACAAGACTGGAACAACAATATACGCAGTACACTAGCTGGCGTGGCCGTTATGGAACAATGATCCAAGCATTCCGTTGGGATTGGCACTCAGCCAAAATAAATTCCTCATATAAGTATCTATCGATACAATCAATAATCAAGTATGCTGACAAGGCCAAACAACTGATATACAAAACAAATTCAAGAATGCCAACAAGGCCAGACATCTAAAATACTGAATGAATTCAAGTATGCTAACAAGGTTATGATTTGTACTGGACAATAACAGATAGGGCAATGGAAGTTCTAGGCACTAGAACAAACACAATCAATTTTATCAGAAGCAAAATCAAGGTAGCAAACCCTCATAGGGGTGTATAATTCAATTAACAGATAACAAATAAGAAATCAGACGAATCACAAAAGTCAATAATCTAGAATCAATTGTTTCCCAAAACAAGAGTAAGCTTAGCCCTCACATGTGTTTAATCCTCTAATTAACTCAATTAACCTAAAGTCATCATATATTAATACAAATACGGGCCCACTAAGCTATATAAAATATACATGCATGGCATATATCTGAATTCCCATATCCAATCCTTATTTCTTCTCAACATAATACAAGATTTATAGGAATTAAAATGATACAACATATATGTATGCATATTTAACCCCGGTCTAACTTTTTATCCAAAATCTAATTTCGAAGTTCACTTTTTATGATTCAAAACCACCACGATGAGGTAAAGAAACTGCCTCAGTGCCATTGCCATGTCGTCATCCGTCGTCCACTGTTGGAATTGTGCACGACTGCCATCATTTGATACGTCTTGGCGAGACAAACCATTTCCCCAAATCAATTTCATAAAATTCCTTCATTTGGCTGGTCAATTGGCCAGTAAACCACACAGTGCCACCTTCTCATTGCCTCCTTTAATTCTCCTCATCTAGCTGTCATTGAAATATCAGAACCACCATTAGACTTCTCTCATCATGCCCATCAAAACCTATCCCTAGTTTTTGAGTTTCAGATGTCGAAAATCGGCAACCCATCATACCCAAAATCTATCATTGTCGAGTTTTATTTTTTCGACGTTCCACAGGGGAAGGGGAGGGAGCGTTGCATGTGAGAATTTAAGAGAAATAAGGGTTGATTCTTCTATTTATAGTGCCTTTTGCAAGAATATAAATTTAACCCCAAGATTTGTGTTTTAGCTTTCAATTTAGCCCTCAATTAGTTTAGTGCCTCACATTAGCCCCTAAAACTTCAATTCCATTGCAATTAAGCTCTAGGATAATTTAGTGCCTTAAATTAACCCACTTGACCCAAAATATTTACAAATTGGCTGCCAAAACTTTCAAGTATCATATAATCGAGTCCTTTCTTATTTATATTTTGAGCCCAAAATTTTATCAAATTAATATTATGATTTTTAAAATATTATTTTCTAAAATGCCAAATTTTAGGGGTGTTACAATCCCCCCCACATTAAAAGAATCTGGTCTCCAAATTCTTATCTTCGACTTGAAGACTTCGATTAATACCGACGCATATACGGATCTTATTCCTAGGTTGCCTTGATCAAATGCCGACTCATCCCATTGTCATAGTAAACATCATCTAATCCCTAGTGACGTTTATTTCATAAAAGTTCTTAAGTATTTCCTCTTTCTGGTTTCCCAACATATCTAATCTTACTAAGGCACGAGGTGTCATCTTATTCTTCTAGAGTTGACTAGTAACCCCATTATCTATGGTTTCGTTATCTGTCACCACTTAAAATTTCTCTTAATTTCCATGATTGTGCCTATAGGAAGTAATTGAACTATCCTAAAAAGGAATCTTAAATCTCCTTGGTGATCCCATTATATTACTGAGCGCTTTTATGCTCATTGCCACATATAATTTTCATACTTAAAAGGTTTTCTATTTCACCCTGATAGAGTAGATGCTACTATTTAATAAATCACAAAACTACTATGGCAATAATTATCATTAACACCACAATTCATATGTACAGGATATCTATACTAAGGAGTAGCTAAGTTCAACTAAACATTCTCGATTTCACTGCAAATCATACTTTTCCATGCAGCCAACTATAGGTTCACCAAAAACCATCCATACTAGGTACAGTTATGAACAATTCATCTACCGCTCTTTAGATTCTATTTGAGAAATAAGGCCAATAATATGTGGGATCAAACTTTCTCATTCCTATGACACTTATATCTATCCTTCATTTGTTTTGCCAACCTTTAAGTATGTTAACCCTTTATTGGGACTCAGTGTTTCTCAATCTTAGATTGACCTAAACCATACCTACCAGTACATTCACAATCCACAAGAATTTCTCTTTTTCTACTATTAAATTATATCTCTGTTTCATTAAAGTAATCACCATTTCAACAGTCCTAAACATAAACAAGATAGTTGTCCTATGACTTAAGTATTCCCAAGGCATACGAGATCATTCTCGTCTAACCAAATTTCCTTTACAAGGCATATATTTACCTAGCATTTCCTTACTTGATTTCACTTATGCACTTGTTGATTGGAAAAGCCCTAAATATACCATTGGTACCAATTGGAAAAACCCCATAACCTTTTGTACTTGATATATTTTCTGGTCGTACTTAATTGTTCGTAGCCTTGATTCAAATAGGATTGTTCCCTTAATATCGCAAGACCATAGCCCAAGCACCAATGTAATATGGTTCATTCCTCACTTCCAAATAATTTAAAGGTTTCCACTAGATCCTTATAAACCAATCCCAACCACATTATCTTAATTCATAATGTCCGTACTACGAGTAAAAGATAGTTCTTGGCATACATTCTCTTTGAGCTTCCCATTCTATAGTATCCTTTCTTTATCTTCGATTTTAATCAAACCTCAATATATGCATTAGATTAAATAGCTTATGAGAAAAAGACATCCCAATTCTCAATTTTAATATGTCTTGCCAAGCACTTACTATTGTTCTACTAATCCTGATCAGTGATGCAAAGTCCTTCCCAAACATAAGTAGTATCCTCAATTCCTTTATTCATCAAGTTGTTTTGAACCTTAAATTGCATCTCATTACTCCAATTTTCTCTTCATTCCTTAATTCATATTTCTATGTTCTACAAGTCTAATTCTTTAATGATTTTCCATGTAATCATATCACTCAAATCACATCATCCCTCTATTCTTTAGGTTCCTTATCATTAGTCAATTATCCTTACATTGATTATCCATCACCTAACAATTTCGTAGATTTTCTCTACCAACGTTGTACTGTTATTTCTTAAGGATTTGTATCCCACACTTGGTGTCACATTTTTTCCCCATAATTCCTATTTAAACTATGAGTTTCATATCCTTATCTAGTGTTCTCTTTTAGATATTTGTACTTATCACATGTCCCACAACTAGCTTCAAGCCCTCTTTTCCTCGGGTTCCCCAATCTTTTCCTCTAAAATTTATCTCAATGGTAAATCAAACCTTTCTTATTTAATCTTCCAACTCTCAGTTGATTTCCTTGCCTTTATCTATTATTTTTTGTATTCCAAAACTGGTTATGCCCGTTTTTCTTCAAATTTTTAATACGATTCCTTATATCTCTGTTCTTGCTGACAATCATTCCCTAGGAAACTATATCGCTTAGGTCACACCATACAAATTCATCAAATATTAACTTATCCATGTGACCTTTTAAATCATCGAATGTAATTCTATTCAAGAGAATCCTCAACTTATAAGTTTACAATCTCACAAAACACGTCTCAACGTGAAATATTTCTCCAATTTTTCACCCTTATTTGTTTTCTTAATTTCCATAGCATATGGTCCCAACTTCCTATCATCATATCCCTTGTTAATATAAACATACTGTTTAGAGTCCAATTATACACATAGGTCGAACATTACTCATCCTAATAATCGTTCTACACTTATTCTTGTAATAATCCTTTTTTGTGTATTTATACATCTAATTCTCATCCATAAGTATATGGCAGGAATTTGTTTGCCTCAAGGTAATAACCTTCTGGACACTTCATATTTTTCCAAAATGATCCTGACATGTCAGATGCATCTTCTACGTACATTACTCACACAATGCTGATTTCCAAAGTAACACTTTTTACACTAAGTACAATTTTTTCCAACATAGTCAACCACTCATCAAATTCAACCTTTACCGATATTGGTCATATACCACCACAGTTCCAAATGGCATCATTCTTATCAATAACCATACGTTTATATGCTTGACATACCAAAAATAAGAGGTTATGCATTAGTTGGCCATCCCAACCATAATCATTTACATTTTTATTATCGAGCCTTATCCTAAAAGTTCATATTCTATTCAATTCCACAATCAAACCTCATATTTTTCAATCCAAAATTTTGCATTCCAAAAATCATATCTTGACATAACTCAGGTATTCCTCAACTCAAGTATACACATCCCTAGTAAATCCAAAGTCAAGTTTTCTCTATTAATCGAGAATTTCAAATTTTGAGAATCGTATCCTAGGATTATATCCTAGAATAGCTCAGATTTTCCTTAACTAGAGTGTTTACATCCGAATTGATTGCCAGTTCAAATTTAAGCTCTGGTAACCAATCGATTCCAATCACAAGAATCATTCCCATATTAACCTAGGTCATCCAAAAAAAAAAAAATACGACCTAGGCTCTGACACCACCTCTGTGACACCCACTTAGGATAGCCCCTAAGCTGAGACATCACAAAATCAATCTTAATTCATAACCCACAAGGCAGTCGATAGGCCTATAAGAAAATTTCAAGCCTTTCAAAGACTTCAACATGCTCCGGCTTATATAGATTACCACAAGGTACTATATATATGCCAGCAGTCATCTAATATTATCCTACACCATTGATACATGCCGCAAATCTTGAATTCAAACTTAACATATCACAACATCTCTAAGTCAAGCATAATGATCAGTGGAAACTGTAAACACATATAATCACCTAAACTATTACAAAATTGATTCTCCAATCCAAGTTGTAAGTCATGCCTTTCATTTCTCTTGTCTGGGAAATCAAGAATAACATAGAAATGTGAGTCATAAGGACTTAGTGAAGGACAAAAAAATGATAGGAGTCAAGGAAAAGCTATCAAGATGCAACAATCAATAAATAAACTCAACAACAAACAAGGCTACAAAATAAAGTAGTACCGTAACATAGCATGTATGATACCAAACTTAATAAGCTGCTGGCCATTCTGACCTTACTACTCCCAAATCAAGATATAATTACTAGTATCGGGTACAAGTATAGCATAGACAAGATTTTCTTATCGATCTATTGCTCGAACACTCAGCTCGGCATGTAACAACTTGTCATGTAGCATGGCCGACTGCATGCCGGATCCTACCACTCGCAGTCTGCTACCTTCAGCTACCTGTGAGTTAAGATCGTAAGTGGGTACTACCTGAAAGATCTATCTTGATCAATCCGTACTGCCCGATCGTTTTTTTTGGACCCAGTCCTGGGGCTAACTTCCCGTGGCGTCCTTTCGGGTGGAAACTTCATAAGGGCATGCCCATGGGTGGATAGGATACAATGTCAATAGATAAGAATTTAACTTTTAAAGCCATAACATAAATATAGCAAGGTACAAGGCTGGAACAACAATCTACATGGTACACTAGCCGGCAAAGCCATTTTGGAATAATGATCCAAGCATTCTGTTAGGATTGGCACTCGACCTAAATAGATTCTTCATACAAATATCTATGATACAATCAATAATCAAGTACGCCAATGTAACACCCCAAAAATTATAGGGTTGGTAGAATTTAAATTTTCATTATTTTTAAATATGATGAATTTTAATTATTCTTTTACCTTACTATTTTATTGAAATTTTGGAGGTCAATTCGTAAATAAGGAAAACTCCATTTCCAATAATTAGAAGTTTTGGGGTCAATTTGCAACTAAGGAGACTTGATTAGACCATATTCAAAAATGTTAGAGGTTTGCATGGAATAATTTTAGGTCAATTGGGTTAATGTCTTGAATCCCTCAAATAAAAGACTTAATTAAAATCAACAACAAAATTCGAGGGCCAATTTAGAAATTCAAAAAAATTATTTCCATAAATATCAAAACTTTTATTTCTCCTTCATTCCTTCTTCATTCTTCGCCACGCCACCCTTTCTATCTCTTCCAGCAAACTTCATCGGCGTTCACCATCTCCTAAAACTAAACTATTTATTGGCTTCCTCTCCTCACCAGCATGACGTTGATACCATATGCACACACATCTCACCGGTGAGACACCATGACAGTGAAATGGAAGTGACCGTGGCGGTAACGGTGGGGCAGTGGGTAAGGCTAGTTTCTAGGTAGCGAAGGTTGCAGTTCTCAGCTCAGGGAATGTTGTGGGACTATTGCATTGAGGTTTGGTATAGCACCGACAACGAAATTTGAAGGAAATCTCACGATGGCGGGTGGCGGTGATGAAGCTTTGGAGCTTCAATTAAGGGGCTAATTGGCAGCTAAATGAGCAATTGAGAAGGGCATTGAATAGCTCAAGTTGAGATGAACACTTTGGGGGTGATTTTGGTCTATTTCGGCGGCAGCGAACAGCGACAGTGCGGTGATGATACGAAGATAGTATCACCTCCTCGACGCGACGATCACATCTGTGTGCTTGGGTTTCAATTTTGGGCCTTCCATAACAACATCTTGTGTAAAGAAGGAGAAGTGGGATTATGCTTATATATATACACCTATGTTGTACTTTCTCTTCTTAAATTATGTATTATGCCAAGAATTGAAGAATGGATATGCGATTTATATGTATATATATTCCTATGCAAGGATTATTATATAGCTTAGTAGGGCCCGAATGTGTTATATTATATTGTTAACTTGAATTAAATAAATTACTAAGGATTTAAGCTTTAATTAAGGATTATATGTGTTTGGAACCTAAGTAACGACAATTGAGTTGATTATGATAATCGGGCTATTATTGTTGCGTTAGAATGATTATGAGAATAACTAGGTGATTAAGGATTAGATTTCAACCCATTATCGGAAATGATACACACGTATGTGATTATTTTCATAATAATTGGCTTAACTAGCACGTTTCTTATCATTAAGTGCCAATCGAATCTTAATTATCATACTAAGTGATGAACTAGTGTCTTGGGACTGCTGATAGATTAATTGAATTTATTTAAGGTCGAATAAGGATTTTGATGGTGGATATACCCTTTTGGTTAGGTGACGAAGAAATGGGCCCTACAACTAATAGATTGCTATAATTGCTGACTGTGATTGCTCTCTTTGAGACTATGGAGATGAGGGTATGCCAATTTGGCCCTTTTTTTATATCAATATGATATCATGATAAACCCCCAGGTTCCTATTTTTGTACTGACTGTATCATGTTCATTGAAATCCTTATATTGCTTGAAATCTCGATTGTTATTTGTTATCGGATATATACATCCCTATGAGGGTTATTGCTTGTTATTGATTCTGAATCCTGTTCATTTTGGCATCCAGAACTCTTATTATGTTATTCACCTTCTGTCCTTTGTACCCTACAACTTTGCCAGTTGACCCCATATTTCTTTTTAGCTCCTTATAAATGTGTTGGTTGTTGAAAAAATCTTGTCGGTCTAGTGTTCTATTATATTTTTCCTTGTTGACTTACTTTGTAACCCCAAAATGGCCTTGCTGGCCAGTGTACTGTGTATAGTGAATGTTCCAGATTTGTACCATGCTATATTCATGTCTATTGTTTTAAAAAGTTAAATTCTTATTTATTGGCATTATATGATATCAACCTATAGGGATGCCCTTGGGAAGTTCAACCCAGAGGGATGCCACAGAAAATTAGGCTCAGGGCTAGGTCTAGAAAGATGACTGCGTGGAATAGACCGATGGTAACTTACATGTAGCTTGAGGTAGCGAACTGTAAGTGGCGGGATCCGGCATGCGGTCGACCATGCCATATAACAAGTTTGTTACATACCAAGCTGAGTGCTCGAGCAATGGAGCGATAAGGAAATCTTGTTTGTGCTATACCGTGCTAGTATTAGAGGTTACATGTTGATCTGGGAGTAATAAGGTCGGAATGACCAACAGTCTATTAAAATTGTTATCATGTGTACTATGTTACATTATTGATTCGATCTAAAAAATCTTGTCTATTACTGAAATTGGTTTAATGATTGGTGTATCTTAATAGTTTCCCTTGAATCTTGTCGTTTCTTTTCCCTCAATAAGTCCTCAGGACTTACCATCTTTGTTATTCTTCATTTTTCCCAGACCGAACTCAGTGAAAAGCAAGAGCTTATGGTGGTCTGAAAAGTGTATTTTTTAATAGATTATGTGTTATGATTGTACATATAGACTACACCTTATCAAGACAGTTATCTAAGGGATGTTATGTGAATGTTTGTAATGAACTTAAGATACCTAGTATATACATATTTCATGCCATGATGTGATCCTATGGGTTTGTATGAGTTGTTTCCTTTGAGTTGGTTAAATTCTAGATTCCCTAGTTATCATTTGATTTATATTTCAAGCTTGAATTGGTGGCACTTCCGCTTAGGAGTTATCCCGAGATGGGGGTGCTGTATAGGTGGTATCAGAGCGTAGGTTTGATGATGACCTAGGTAAATGGGTATTAAGAGGGTACATGATGAGTTTGTAGGAAGTAGGGGATTATATCTAGAATAGCAGACTAGTTGATAATCTTCACTTCCAAAATGAACATTGAATTTTAGACTGAGAAAGGAACTTTGATTATTTTATATGTGGTTGAAAATCTTCCTATGGTTAAGAAATAATTGTGGATGAGATTAGGGTCATATTGAAGGTTCTTATGTAGAACTTTAATAATTTAACTTTTGTTATAATGGACTTAGTTAATTTATCAAATACCTTTTAATTATATCTGAAAGATCAAAATTTCGATGCTAACTTTAGATGTCATTGAGAAATTTGACCGCAGCAAGTTAATAAGGAATTGAGGATGATTTAGAAAAAGATAATGGCATCCCATGAAGGTTTTTATATACCTAACCCACATCGAACAGGTCGATGGGAGAGAGGGAGATCGCCCGACACACGGGCCACCACACAGCGTGTTCAAGCTTTGATAGAAGATGAGGTTTCATAGACCCCTCTGGCTAATCAACCAAATGCGGGCCAACCAGTAGAGCCTATCTTCCATATGTGGCAATAATTTATGCAATTTTGCCAACAGTAGGGATAGGGTAATCAAGCAAGGAATATTAAAGAGCCTGCAGAAGACCAAGCTTTAGAACGATTCCTCCGATTGCAACCATCGAAATTCCTAGGAAACCTGAAGATAGAAAAACCGAGATATAAGTTAAAATCTTAGAAAAGATATTTGGAACTCTATGCTACCTAGATGAGCAGAAGATCCAATATGCTACATTTCTATTGGAAGGTCTTGCACATAATTGGTGGCAAATGGTTGATCGCATATGGACCGCGGAGGGAATACATCGAACTTGGGAAAACTTCACTCGGGAGTTTATGGAAAAATATGTACCAGTGGTGACCAAGCATGCTAGGGAAAAAAGATCCATGGAATTAATCTAAGGAATGTCATCCGTTAGTTAGTATGAAGCCACATTTAGCCACCTGATTCAGTATACACCTCATGTACTTGTAGATGAGGAGAGACAGGTTCGCAAATTTGTAGAGTGACTACAGCCAGAACTTAGGCGGGCCCTTCTCTCATGCGATCTTATGAACTTCAACTGTACAGTAAGGTGCTACAGATAGAATCAAACCTGCGAGAGATCAAAATGATCAAATATAAAGGACGAAAGGGGAGGTTACCGCCTGATGGGCAGAACAATCTTAGAAAAAAAATAGCCAAAGTTACAGACTGGGGGCGTTAATCAGCGGGTTTATCAGATCAGTAGAGCCACAAATTCGACACCAAAGACATATAGATTTTGCAGAAAACTAGGCCATGATGAATCAGAATGCTGGAAAAAGTAAGGGAGATATATAATTTGTGGTAGTGATCAACATCTTATGAAGGATTGTCCCAATCTAAGAAGGCCAGCCTCCGCAGAGAAAGGAAAATAAGTTGTAGGAACTAGTGGGAAGCCAAAAGTCTAAGCATGTACATATGCTCTGCCTGGATAAGAAATGCTCGATCCTTCTGAAGTGGTTGAAGGTAGATATCTATTCTTGGAATGAATGGAAATGCCTTATATGATCCTGGTGCTTCGCATTCTTTTATATCTGCCACCATGTTTGAAAAATTAAAAATGCAACCCGAAATAATGACCTGTCAAATAGAAGTTCAAACACCCTTAGGAATAGGTTTAATGATAGACATCATGTATCAGGATTGCCAAATTATGATTGGCAATGGAATATATCTAGCTAATCTTGTACAAATGCATATACCAGGATATGATTTGATCCTTGGAATAGATTGGCTATATAAACATCAGGCACAGGTGAATTGTTACACCAAGTGCATCACTCTCGGGGATAAGATACCAATACCAACTCGCCATTCCACGAATGACACTTCCCTGATACCAATTATATCTGCACTAGAAGCCAGGAAGATTTTAAGGAAAGGTGGACAAGGATTCTTGGCATATCTTACCAACAAACCCCGAGATATAGTTAATATTGAGGAAGTGGAACTAGTAGCTAAACCCGAAAGTATTTCTAGAAGAATTGAGCTCGTTACCCCCTGATAGAGAAATAGAATTTGTAATTCATACTCTTCCAGGGGCAATGCCTTTCTCCAAGATTCCCTATCAAATGGCACCTGCAGAACTTAAAGAGTTGAAAAACCAACTTCAGGAGCTATTGGAAAAGAAGTTCATAAGACCTAGCACTTATCCGTAGGGAGCCCTTGTATTATTTGTCAAGAAAAAAGACGGATCCCTAAAGATGTGCATTGATTACAGAGAGTTAAATAAAGTTATGATCAAGAATAAATACCCCCTACCACATATGGAAGAATTATTTGATCTTTCATAAGGATCTACAATCTTCTCAAAGTTAGATTGGAGACAAGGGTATTACCAGTTGAAATTAAAAGAAGAAGATGTCCTAAAGAGCGCATTTAACTCTCAATATGGTCACTTTGAATTTGTAGTAATGCCGTTTGGTCTAACTAACACTCCAGCGACATTTATGGACTTGATGCATCAGGTGTTTCGTCCATATCTAGACCAATTTGTGGTCATCTTCATAGATGACATTTTAGTGCACTCCAAGACCAGAGAAGAGCACACAAAGCACTTACACTTAGTCTTCAAAACTCTGAAGGAGCATCAGTTGTATGCCAAAATCAGTAAGTGCGAGTTCTGGATAGAAAAAGTGGGGTTTTTGGGACACATTATATTTAGGGGCCAATTCATAAATAAGGAAAGCTTAATTTTCAAAAAAATTTAGAAGTTTCGGGGTTAATTTGCAAATAAGGAAACTTGATTAGACCATATTCAAAAATATGGGGGGTTCGCATGGAATAATTTTAGGTCAACTAAGTGAATATCTTGAAACCCTAAACTAAAGGACTTAATTAAAATCAACAATAAAATTCGAGGGCCAATTTAGAAATTCAAAAAAAATTATTTCTATAAATATCAAAACTTTCATTTCCCTCATTCTTCATTCTTCACCATGCCACCTTCTCCATCTTTTTCGGCGAACTTCACAGGTATTCACCATCTCCTAAAACTAAACCATTTATTGGCTTCAACTCTTCACCAGCATCACGCTAATACAACATGCACACACATCTCATCAGCAGGACATCAGGACAGTGAAGCTGAAAGTGACCGCGGCGGTGGGTGATGGGTAATGGCAGGGTAGTGAGGAAGGCTAGTTTCTAGGTAGCGAAGGTTGCAATTCTCAGCTCAGGGAACATTGTGGGACTCTTGCATTGATGTTTAGTATAGTACCGGCGATGGAATCTGAAGGAAATCTCACGATGGTCGGTGGTGGTGATGAAGCTTCGGAGCTTCAAATGAGGGGCTTACTGGCAGCTAAAGGAGCAATTGAGGAGGGATTGAACAACTCAAGTTGAGAGGAACACTTTGGTGGTGATTTTGGTCTATTCCGGTAGCGGCAGCGGTGCAGAGATAGTATCACCTCTCTTGACGCGATGATCGCACCCGTGTACTTTGTTTTTGATTTCGGGCCTTTCGTAATAGGATCTTGGGTAAAGCAGAAAAAGTACGATTGTGCTTATACACACACACACACACATACCCTATGTTGTACTTTCTCTCCTTAAATTATGTATTATGCTAAGAATTGAAGAATGGATATGCGATTTATATGTATATATATTCCTATGCAAGGATTATTATATCGTTTAGCGGGGCCTAAATGTGTTATTTTATATTGTTAACTTGAATTAAATAAATTAATAAAGGATTTATGCTTTAATCAAGCATTATATATGTTTGAAACCTAAGTAACGACAATTGAGTTGATTATGATAATCGGGCTATTATTGTTGAGTTAGAATGATGTATGAGAATAACTAGGTGATTAAGGATTAGATTTCAACCCATTATTAGAAATGATACACACGCCTGTGATTATTTATGTAATGCCCCTAAAATTTGGTATTTTGAACAAACAAGAATTTAGAAATTAAGGTGATAATTGATCAAATTTTAAGGCTCGAGAAAATAAATAAAAAGGACTTGATTGCAAAAGTTTTAGAAGTTTTGGGGGTCAATGTGAGAGAAATAAAAGTTGAGGATCTCAAAATAAATTTGTTTGGACTTGATTGTCCAAAAATAGAAATTCTGGGGATCAAGGGGCAAGAAACAAAAGTTGGATGACTCAATTGAAGGCTGGGGGCTAAATTGAAGACGGTTTAAGAGTTTTGGGGTGAAAATGCAATCGGTCAGAAGTTTGGGGATCAAAATGGAAGAGGCTAAAATAACTTTTATATATATAGTTGAAGGACCCATTTTTATCAAATTCTCAAAAATGGCCCAACTCTTGCCCCACCGTCGAATCGCTGGAAAACCACCACGAAACCCAAAACAAAGCTCATATTCATGCTCCTCTCAGCTGAAGGAGAAAAAATATACCAAATTTATCCAAAACAACCGGTAGAACCACCGAAAAATCGAGCTCGACGGTGGAGCACGGCGGTGGTGACGGTTCCGCCATTTTTGGCGGTGAAAAATGGTGGTGTTGTAGTGGGATTTGATCGTGAGCTCATGGGCATTGCAGTGGTGCCCTCAATTTGAGGTTTTGCCGACGGACGAAGGGGGAATTGGCGTGGTGGCATCGCGGTAGCGTTAGAGCTAGTCGCAGCGGTTTTAGCCCAATTAAACGGCCTACGGTGGTCGAAACTAGAAATTGATTGGGGCGTTATGCTCCTGGCATCGAGGCGCGCCTGCTGGTGGTGGCGGTGTCCATCAGAGGCAGCGGCGCGTGGTGGGCTTCTCCGACAGCCTGTGCAAAATTTGATTCCGGACTCGTCTGGACTAGTTCGGACGTGAGACTGGTTCCCGTTTTGACCCAATTTGGGTAAATTTCAATAATCAAATTTTGATTTGATTGAACTGTTGAATGTATTTAGATTTTTAGACGAAGTTGAATATGATCAGAGTTAAGATTGTTAAGCTATAATTTGGTTAAGGTTGTGTGTTGATTTTGTAATTAATACAGTAATGAGTTTAATCGGTTTGGGGGAATTATTAGATTGTCGTTGAGATTTTAATGTGATATTAAAAGTCAGATTATCGGCTTGTCGAGTTAGGGACTATGATAAGTGATTACCTTGCACAGTTAAGTGTAACATGGAATTGAGAATTATGATTGAGAAATCATAGTCAATATTGGGTTTAAGTTATGCATTTCGAACTTAAATTAGTTGGGAGACAAGGTCATAAACTATATAAATATCTAAGAATTATCAGGATTATGTCACAATACCCTTAAGTTTGATAATGATGTTCATTATGCTTATAGTAAAGAAGACTGATGAAATGATAACTCAAGTTGTTTTATGATAGTGCTCTCGATTTGAATAAGAAGCCAAAACCCTTGCGATTATCTGATTAAGAATTGCTTGGCATTTTCCAGGTGAGTTTATACTCAGTAGTATGAGATTCCTTGATGGGGAAAGAACTTATATAATCACTAATATATCCTTATTGTCTTATTTTAATTATGTTGAGACTCAATTGATGATGTTTGTTACTCTATAATGTCTATCAATTATTGATTCCAGTGATACTCTTGATAGCCACTTTGTCTCTTTCCCGTGATGCCTAAATAACTCACTCAAGTTCCAAGTGTGTAAACGAGTCTTGAGAAAATAAATAGTTTATGAAAATAGTACTCCACATCGCCCTTTTTCACTCAGCGTTTTATTGATATTAATTAATGTCGCTTCATCCAAAGTAGGTGATTGTGTTGAGGAAGCTGAAAAAAGTGATTCTGAAATACAAGCTATTATCGCCATGTTTATTTTTAAACTAGCCTGGGGCTGAATTAACAATTTCGTGTTGACATGGCAACTTGATCTGTTCAGTGAAATGCTGTTAGACATGTTATGTGATAACAGTGAAAGTGTTTAATACCCTTGGGGGTGGGCCCTGGGATCGGTTATGAAAGGCGATCGGGCGGAACTGATCGACGGTGACAGACCTTTTGGCTGATACCCGTGTACGATGCACCCATAATTCCTACTTAGTAGGCTAGCTGGATGTAGCTTTCTATGAGCGGGATCAAGCATGTAGCTAGCCATGCCCAGTTAGTGATTAAGTGTCCGAGCCGATCACTCGGTACTTTGGAGGAATAAGGATTTTCGTGTTTTCAAAAGTAGAGTGATACGGTAGGAGAACCACCAATAGAAAAAGTGTGAAAGTGATTGTTAATTTTATCTTACATTTGAAACTCGAATATTTGATACGAACTCAGTGATTTTTCAAGTGATATGTCAACCCCTTGTGGTCGTAATCATGATTTAAAATTCCCTTGTGAGAGTTAGTGAATTTGTGAAGTCTCATCACTGGTATGGGATGGTGGTGAGATGGATCACTCTAAATTTTGATTAAAATATTCTCTCATAGCCCTTGGGAATAAATATACCTCTACTTGTCTCTTACATAATGATTATGAAGTTGCTACCTTGTGGTTATTGTTAAATTATCTCACTAAGTCATTCAGACTTACGATGTTATTATTGTTATCCGTTCTTACCCCTAGATAAGAACAAGTGATGAAGATAGACTAGCCCCAGCCAGACATGAGCCAATGAGAGTGATAGAAGTGCCAAGTGTGATTCGAAATATTTTAGCTCAGAAGTAAGTGTCCGATAGAGATGGTTGTGGAATTGCATTATTTTGAGAATTTTGAGAAGTGTATTTTCTAATATGACGTGTGGCATTGTGTAAGTAGCACCTCTGTCGGAAGCAGGCGCCTCCCGATCAGGGCGTTACAAGGTGGTTTCAGTGCTTAGGTTTGGAAACCAGAGCTACGCTAGGATATGATCCTCGGAATATAGAAGTACTGAGTATTGGAGAGTGAGCGTAATTCTAAAATTTGAATGAGACTTGAAATTTTTGAGTCAATAAAGTGTGAGTATGATTTTAGAATTGATCAAGACATGAATTCTTGGGAATGATGTTTGATCCAAAAGACGTGATGAGTTATGATTGAGCGTGTAACCGATGTATAATTCATAGCTCCTAGAGTATTGAGCATGCGACTTCCTATGTCTGGGGAGATAAAAGCCTTGGGAACCTATATTGAGTGTAATTTCGTTTGGAACATCCTAACGGGTATGTGAACTTGTGACTACTTTCGATAAAGTTAGAGCTGCGAGCAGCAGAAGCTCGTTGAACTATTACTTTGAACCTAAGAATGTATCATGACTTGAGATGAGGTTATTTGGGAAATGATGTGTTAATGACTTGGATTTTCTTAGTGTATGGGATATTGAGATTAATGGAGGCTAAGGTTGACATGAGAGTTTAGTTAGGATGTGAACTTTTGGGATATTGCTTGATGTTAAAAGAGTAAAGGATTGGTGTTGGAATGGCCAACCAATATCTAATCCATTGCTCTTGAAATGTTAAGCATATGACTTCATTAGTGTTTGGTAGAACAGTACCTTTAGTGTTGCATCGGCGTGCAGACACATTTTGCGATAATAGAACCTGGAAAGTGAAGGATCATTTTGGGATAATTAGCTTTTTAGTTTATACATATGACTGAGATCCGTGCGATATTGTTATCTCGAAAAGGATTGATATTTTGACAATAGAATTTATCAGTATAACTACATTGAGGTAATTGCAAGGGAAACAAGAAATATTTTTATAAGGAAAATATGTTACGTACGTCCTGTCCAGATTCTTTGGATTGCACACATACTCGGATTTGTTGATTCGATTGTATTATGATTGTTTGTATTATGTCCATGGAGCAATAAGGATGGCGTAATTTCTTGGTCTAGGTCGGGCTGTTATTTAGACCGAATGAGCCATCTGTATTTCCTCTCTATCAGACTCGTTCGAGATTATTCCAAGCCATTTGTTGAATGAGTCGTCTGTATTTCCTCCCGATCAGATTTGGTTGAGGTGATCCCAGGCCATTTGAGCTGAAGATAATAACTTTCGAACTAGCACCTGCCAGTTACCTTGAATTGTTCATGCTTGTATCCAGAGATATACATGATCTGACCATTAATTTATGATCTGTTGAGTTGTTTCTTTCTCGAGAGGTCTTTATCAATTTGCTATCAAGATTATCCTTCACTAAATCCTTTGGACTTATTCTCCTATTTTATCTTTGATATTCTCAGGCAGCACTAAGTGATAGATATAAACTTCTCGCTTAGGCTGGAGGGAAATATGTTTGTGGTAGAACTGGTGTTTGTATGTACACCTGAGTTTAAGTGAATGTTTAGCTGTAATTTACAAATACTATGATATGTTGAGTTTAAATTTGTGATTTGTAGTATATGTCATATGATGAATGTTGTGAGACCATTAATGGTATGTGCATAATACTTATGCTAAGGTCTATTTACGTCGAAGTCTGCTACTATTTTTGACGAATTTGGAAATTTCTCTTCTTATGAGCCTATTGGCTGTTTTAAGGGTTAAATTTAATATCGAATTGGTGACATCTTGGCTTAGGGGTTATCCTAAGAAGGGTGACCCAGAAGCGACGAATTTTGCACCCGAATTTTAGCTTGATTAGTTTGCCGAAAGTGATTGAAGTTTTGGATTCAAGTCTGACCTTAATATGAGCTATGGTTGTTAAATTATGATTTAGCTCCAGTTATATATTAGGTCCATGATTATTATGATATTGAGCCCCATCAACTTGAAAAGATACTTAAGAAATTTTGACTTTAGCTCATAGATGATAGCAGTTGAAGGTATTGTCTAAGTCCGGAATATCCATCAAGGACCTAGTCCCCTGCAATCTGAGGCTTATCTTATAGGTGGAATCTAAGGATCTGAAACATGTCGCCCATGATGGTGCCTAGTATGTAAGTAAGTTGGTGAACTGGTAGTGAACTCTATAGAAACATCCGAGTTGTTACAAAACTTAGGTGGCATTAGCATAAACTAGTTTGTTACTGGTTCCCAAAAGTACTGAACCTAGTTTGGCTATGTGAGGTATTACAGATGTAAGTTTGAACTTCAGGATAATTTGTGTAAATATTTATGCTTAAGTGGGTTAGATATAAATGACAATAGTGGACTTGGATTTATTACATATTTTTGGGGTATATGGCTATATCGAACTCCCTAATCCATGCCTATCTATGCTGTTAAAATCTTGAAGTAAGTGGGCCAGACATGGGATTTAATAAAAATGATATGAGGCTTTTGTGAGCTATGGACAACTACAACTAAATTAATAACATGGAAGGTATCATCGAAGATCTCGAGGAAAGGACTATGGGTAAATTCCTAGGCCCCACTGTGGAGGTTTATGGAAAGTTTAGCAGTCAGAATACAAGCACTTGTGGGATAAGGATAAGAACTGAATAAGCCTTGTTGCATATGGAATCCTAATATCTTGATTTATGAACCTTACTTGGCTAAGGTAAAGGTACAATTTATTTGGAGTGGACTAAGCTAAACTATTCTTAATCATAAGTTAGTGGAAGAAGTATTCTGGGAATTTTCTCTCATTTGTAATATGGGTATTAAGGACTTATACATTGTCATTTGGACGATCAGATTCCTATAACAATTGTAGATGTGATGCCCAGGATGCTTGATTTATTAAATTGGGTTCTAACTAATCTACTCAGAAAGATTGCGGATTTGAAAGTTGGAAAAGAATCATACAACTTTCATTCTCGATGTTAGAGACACTCATAGAAATATCAATTGTGCATCAAGTAATTGAGTGTCGATTGAAGGAAAGGTACATTTAAAGGTGTGTAAAACCATGAAGGATCATCAGGATGATCTTATTGAGATTATAGTAGCTTGGGAAAATTGGGAGGTAATTATATCGGAGGTGTAGAGCCCTTTTGGCCTTATCGAACTAATATTAAGAGTGTACTTGAAGTTTTCCCATGATAATAGGTTCATTGACTAATCTTGTTAAAAGACTTGGTAGTCTTAAGCGATGAATAAGGACATGACATGATTCAGTGAACTGTGAAACACGATTAGCTTATGTTAGTTATCATTCTCTCCACATAATGTGTGGGATAGCTTCATGCACCCGTGCCAACCAAGAGTTAGAAAAAAAAAAGAGAGAGAAGAGGAGAGAGTGGTGCCGAAGCCTAGGGTGGTTAATAACCTAGGCATTTGAGTATCACTAGGATTTGTAATTGACTTTTATTTAGATTAGCTTGAGTGTTGTAGGATGCTTATAGGATCTTGCTGCATATTGTGGAACAATTGAGACTTATGTATCCCTGAGTTGTTTTACTCTCTCATTTGATCCTTCTATTCTTTTTATTCTTGGAGGTCTACAAGAAATAGAGTTGATGGATTTATTTGAGATTAAGCTTGAATTGGAAACTATTTAGAACGTAAACGCTTGAGTTAAAGGATATTTTAGCTATGTCGAGATATGATTTTTGGAATATGGATTTTGGACAGGAAAATTTGGTAATGTGGAGATATAGGAAATGATTAATTGCAAATAATGTTGCATTGGAAAGAGCGTGGAAGATTTGCAGAACGAGTATACGGTCCTGAAAGAGGAAAATGAAGGTCTTCTAAGACGATGCCAAGGTCTTAAGGAGAAGTTGCCTGATATGCTTGAGGCCTTAAAGGATAAAGGAACAGAGTTAAGTTATTTAAAAATCAGCACTTGAAGCAATGGATCACATACTAGACAGATTGATGGAGAATATAAAGAAGAAAAAGATTGAATGGTGGGAGAAGTAAAGGTACTGCCAACGGCAAGCCGGGAAGGACCATGTAAAGAATTTAAATATGATTCTCGGAGCCCGAGTGAAAGCACCAGTTGTATGTGAAGTTTGTAAGTACAAATATTGGATAGAGAATCTGGCCTTTATTGAGCATATAATATCCTGAAATAGGATAGAGGATTGATTCCTTTGGAAAAGAAGCAGTGGTCAACCGGAAGAGACAATGCTAATGGGTAGAAATCTTAGAAGATTGTGATTTCTTCGTCACTTATCACCCAAAGGGCAAATACAGAAGCCATGCCTAGAGCTGAATGGCTAGAATGGCTCACTTATTGGCAACGAGAGTATCAGAAGTTTAAAAATGGGTGTTGTATTAAAGTTAATACAAAGTATAGGATTGCAGAGATAAGTGCAGTCCGAATCGTATGATGAGATGTGATGAACCTAAGCCAAAGATATAAAGATGTTGAAACAGAAAAAAAGATTTACAAGTTTTGGGAAGTCTGACTTCAATACCGAATCAAGGTGATTTCCTGTTCTGTGGGAGTGAGGTTGTTAAATATGGCACACAAGTCCAGAGGCATGATGCATTTGAGAGACATGAAAATGCATCGGGACTTGAGAAAGCAATTCTGGTAGAATGTAATGAAAAGAATGTAAATCAACTGATCGAATCTACTCATTTTCAGCGAGTCAGAATAATACCCAAATGAGAATATGGGGACCAGATTCTTTTAAGGGGGGAAAAGTGTAACGTCCTTAAAATTTGGTATTTTGAACAAACAAGGATTTAGAAATTAAGGTGATAATTGATCGAATTTTAAGGCTCGAGAAAATAAATAAAAAGGACTTGATTGCAAAAGTTTTAGAAGTTTTGGGTGTCAATGTGAGAGAAATAAAAGTTAAGGATCTCAAAATAAATTTGTTTGGACTTGATTGACCAAAAATAGAAATTATGGGGGTCAAAGGGCAATAAATAAAAGTTGGAGGACTCAATTGAAGGCTGGGGACAAAATTGAAGACGGTTTAAGAGTTTTGGGGTGAAAATGCAGTCGGTCAGAAGTTTGGGGGTCAAAATGGAAGAGGCTGAAAGTACTTTTATCTATATAGTTGAAAGACCCATTTTTATCAAATTCTCAAAAATGGCCCAACTCTTGCCCCACTGTCGAATTACCAGAAAACCACCGCAAAACCCAAAACAAAGCTCATATTCATGCTCCTGTCAGCTCAAGGAGCAAAAATATACCAAATTTATCCAAACCAACCGGCAAAACCGCTGGAAAATCGAGCTCGACAGCGAAGCTCAGTGGTGGTGATGGTTCTGCCGTTTTTGGCAACGAGAAATGGTGGTGCTATAGTGGGATTTGATCATGAGCTCATGGGCATTTCAGTGGTGCCCTCAAATTGAGGTTTCGTCGGCAGACGAAGGGGGAATTGGCGTGGTGGAGTCGCGGCAGCGTTAGGGCTAGTCACGGTGGTTTTAGCCCAATTAATCGGCCTACGGTGGTCAAAACCAAAAATTGATTAGGGCGTTTTTCTCCTGGTGTCGAGGCGCACCTACTGGTGGTGGCAGTGTCCATCGGAGGCAGCGGCGTGTGGAACTCCGGTGGCGGCGCGTGGCGGGCTGCTCCGACAGCCTATGCAAAATTTAATTCCGGACTCGTCTGGACTAGTTCGGACGTGAGATTGGGTCCCGATTCGACCCAATTTGGGTAAATTTCAATAATCAAATTTTGATTCGATTGAACTGTTGAATGTATTTAGATTTTCAGACGAAGTTGAATATGATCAGAGTTAAGATTGTTAAGCTATAATTTGGTTAAGGTTGTGTGTTGATTTTGTAATTAATACAGTAATGAGTTTAATCGGTTTGGAGGAATTATCAGATTGTCGTTGAGATTTCAATGAGATATTAACAGTCAGATTATCGGCTTGTCGAGTTAGGGACTATGATAAGTGATTACCTTGCACAGTTAAGTGTAACATGGAATTGAGAATTATGATTGAGAAATCATAGTCAATATTGGGTTTAAGTTATGATTTCCGAACTTAAATCAGTTGGGAGACAAGGTCATAGATTGTCTAAATATCTAAGAATTATCAGGACTATGTCACAATACCCTTAAGTTTGATAATGATGTTCATTATGTTTATAGTAAAGAAGATTGATGAAACGATAACTCGAGTTGTTTTATGACAGTGTTCTCGATTTGAATAAGAAGCCAGAACCTTAGCGATTATGCGATTTAGAATTCCTTGGCATTTTCCAGGTGAGTTTATACTCAATAGTATGAGATTCCTTGTTGGGGAAAGAACTTATATAATCGCTAATATATCCTTATTGTCTTATTTTAATTATGTTGAGACTCAATCGATGATGTTTGCTACTCTATAACGTCTATCAATTATTGATTCCAGTGATATTCTTGACAGCCACTTTGTCTCTTTCCCGTGATGCCTAAATTATACTCACTCAAGTTCCAAGTGTGTAAACGAGTCTTGAGAAAATAAATAGTTTATGAAAATGGTACTCCACATCGTCTTTTTTCACTCAGCATTTTATTGATATTAATTAATGTCGCTTTATCCAAAGTTGGCGATTGTGTTGAGGAAGCTGAAAAAAGTGATTCTGAAATACAAGCTATTATCGCCATGTTTATTTTTAAACCAACCTGGGGCTGAATTACCAATTTTGTGTTGACATGGCAACTTGATGTGTTCAGTGAAATGCTGTTGGACATGTTATGTGATAATAGTGAAAGTGTTTAATACCTTTGGGGTGGGCCTTGGGATCAGTTATGAAAGGCAATCGGGCGGAACGGACCGACGGTGATAGACCTTTCGGCTGATACCTGTGCACGATGCACACATAACTCAGTAGGCTAGCTGGAGGTAGCTGTCTATGAGCAGGATCAAGCATGTAGCTAGCCATGCCCAGTGAGTGATTAAGTGTCCGAGCCGATCACTCGGTACTTTGGAGGAATAAGGATTTTCGTGTTTCAAAAGTGGAGTGATATGGTAGGAGAACCACCAACAGCAAAAGCGTGAAAGTGATTATTAATTTTATCTTACATTTGAAACTCGAATATTTGATATGAACTCAGTGATTTTTCAAGTGATATGTCGACCCCTTGTGGTCGTAATCGTGATTTAAAATTCCCCTGTGAGAGTTAGTGAATTTGTGAAGTCTCATCACCGGTATGGGATGGTGGTGAGATGGATCACTCTAAATTTTGATTAAAATATTCTCTCACAGCCCTTGGGAATAAATGTACCTCTACTCTTCTCTTACATAATGATTATGAAGTTGCTACCTTGTGGTTATTGTTAAATTATCTCACTAAGTCATTCGGACTTATGTTGTTTTTATTGTTGTCCGTTCTTACCCCCAGATAAGAACAAGTGATGAAAATAGACTAGCCCCAGCCACACATGAGCCAATGAGAGTGATAGAAGTACCAAGTGTGATTCAAAATATTTTAGCTCAGAAGTAAATGTTCGATGGAGATGGTTGTGGAATTGCATTATTTTGAGAATTTTGAGAAGTGTATTTTCTATTATGATGTGTGGCATTGTGTAAGTAGCACCTCGGCCGGAAGCAGGCGCCTCCCAGTTGGGGTGTTACAATTTCCGTAATAATCAACTTAATTAGCACATTTCTTATCATTAAGTGCCAATCGAATCTTAATTATCGTTTTAAGTGATGAACTAGTGTCTTGGGATTGCTGATAGAATAATTGTACTTATTTAAGGTCGAAAAAGATTTTGATGGTGTATATACACTTTTAGTTAGGTGAGGAAGAAGTGGGCCCTGCAGTCCAATAGATTGTTGTAATTGCTGACAGTTATTGCTCTCTCTGGGACTACGGAGATGAGGATCTGACAATCTAGCACCTTCTCATATCAATCTAATATCGTGATAAACCCCTCTGTGGGTTTCTATTTTTGTATTGACTGTATCGTGTTTATTAAAATCTGTATATTACTTGAAATCTCGATTGTTATCTGTTATCTAATATGTACACCTTTGTCAGGGTTATCGCTTGTTATTGATTCTGAATCATGTTCATTTTGGCATCCAAAACTCTTATTATGTTATTCATTTTTTGTTCCTTGTACCCTACAGCTTTACCAGCTGACCCCGTATTACTTGTAAGCTCCTTATAAACGTGTTGCTTGTTAAAGAAATCTTGTTGGTCTAGTGTTATATTGTATTTTTCCTTGTTGACTTACTTTGTAACCCCAAAATGGCCTTGCCAGCCAGTATACTGTGTATATTGACTGTTCTAGATTTGTACCTTGTTATATTCATGTTTATTGTTTTAAAAAGTTAAATTTTTATCTATTGGCCTTATATCATATCAACCTATGGGGACACCCTTGGGAAGTTCAACTTAGAGGGATGCCATGGTAAGTTGGGCCCGGGGCTAGCTCCGAAAAGATGACCTAGCAAAATGGACCAATGGTGACAAGTTTTCCGGCTAGTACCCACCTACGATCCTGACTTACAGGTAGTTGGAGGTAGCGAACTATAAGTGGCGGGATCCGGCATGCGGTCGACCATGCCATATAGCAAGTTGTTACATGCTAAGTTGAGTGCTCGAGCAATGGAGCGATAAGGAGATCTTGTTTGTACTATACCGTGCCGGTATTGACGATTACTTGTTGATCTGGGAGTAATAAGGTCAGAATGACCAACAGTCCATTAAATTTTTTATCATGTGTACTATGTTACATTGTTGATTCGATCCGAAAAATCTTTTCTATCACCAAAATTGGTTTAATGATTGTTGTATCATAATATTTTCCCTTGAATCTTGTCGTTTCTTTTCCCTCACTAAGTCCTTTGGACTAACCCTCTTTATTATTCTTCATTTTTCCCAAATAGGACTCAGTGAGAAGCAGGATCTTATGTTGGTCTGAAAAGCATATTTTGTAATAGATTAGGTGTTATGATTGTACATATAGACTACACCTGATTGAGATAGTTATCTAAGGGATGTTATGTGAATGTTTGTAATGAACTTAAGACACCTAGTATGTATATATTTCCTGCCATGAAGTGATCCTTTGGGTTAGTATGAGTTGTTTTCCTTTGAGTTGGTTAAATTCTAGATTCCCTACTTATCATTTGATTTGTATTTCAAGCTTGAATTGGTGGCACTTCCGCTTAGGAGTTATCTCGAGATAGGGGTGCTACAACCAACAAGGACAAACAACCGATATACAAGATGGATTCAAGAGTGCCAGCAAGGCCAAACAACTGAAATACAGAATATATTCAAGTATGCCGACAAGGCTACGAGTTGTACATGACAATAACAGAAAGGGCAATTGAAGTTTCAGGTGCCAGAACGAATACAATCAATTTTATCAGAAGCAAAATCAAGGTAGCAAACCCTCATAGGGGTATACGAATCAATTAACAGATAAAAAATAAGAAATCAAATGAATCAGAAAAGTCAATAATAAAAAAATCAGTTATTTCCCATAACAAGAGCACACTTAACACTCATAGGGTTTTAATCCTCTAATTAACTCAAATAACCCAAAGCTATCATATATCAATATAAATCCAAGCCTACTAAGCTATATAAATACATATGCATGGCATATATTAGAATTCCCATATCCAATTCTTACATCTTCTCAACATAATACAAGATTTATAGGAATTAAAATGATACAACATATATGTATATATATGGAACCCTGGTCCAACTCTTTACCCAAAATCTAATTATCGGAGTTCACTTTTTATGATCTAACACCACTACTGAAACCACTGTGACGAGGCGAACAAACTACTTTAGCGCCACCGCCGTGCACCATTGCCAGAATTGTGTGCGACTGCCACCATTTGATGTGTCTTGGCGTGATATACCGTTCCCCCAAATCAATTTCATAAAATCCCTTCATTTGGCCGGTTAATTGGCCAAAAAATCACATAACACCACCGTTTCACTGCTGCCTTCGATTATTCTCATCTGATGGTCAGATCAAAAAATTGGACCCACAATTAGACTTTTTTCATAGAGCCCATTAGAACCCACCCCTTGTGTTCGAGTTTTAGTCTTTGAGTTTTACAGGGCCTTTTTTGAAAACATCAATTTGACCCCAAGATTTGTGTTTTAGCTTTCAATTTAGCCCTCCATTAGTTTAGTGCCTCACATTAGCCCCTAAAACTTCAATTCCATTACAATTAAGCCCTAGGACAATTTAGTGCCTTAAATTGACCCACTTGACCCAAAATATTTACAAATTGGCCCCCAAAACTTTCAAGTTTCATACAATCTAGTCCTTTCTTATTATATTTTGAACCCCAAAAATTTTTCAAATTAATATTTCGGCTTTTAAAATCTTATTTTCTAAAATGCCAAATTTTAGGAGTGTTACAGACAAAATAGTGATATTTGATTGAAAATGCCAAGATAAATGTATTTCAAAGACATTCAACTAGTGTCACTAATTTTTTGTTTTAGAAAAATGCCACTAATATGTAGTTATAGTGTAATTTGAACGAAAGTATCATATGGTATTTAGTGACATTAACTTAATGACATTTGAAGTGTGATGACACACAAAAGTAATATGGTGATGATAAAAAAAAATGTCACTACAATAAAATATTTAGTAGTATTTGATTATTAGATGACATATAAAATAGTGACATTTGATTAAAAATGCTATCAAAAATATAATTTGAAGGCATTTAACTAGTGCCACTAATTTTTCTTAAAAAGTGTCACTCATATTTATTTATGGTGTCACTTAGAAAGCTGCCAAAAAATATTTAGTGACACTGACCTGGTGTCATTTGGTAGTGTACTGACACGCAAGAGTAATATGGTAATAATTGTTGAAAAATGTCACTGTCATACAATATATTAACAACATTTGATTAATAAGTGACAAGGCAAATGTGACATTTGATTGAAAATATCAACATAAATATATTTGCAAGGCATTTAAGTAGTACCACTAAATTTTTCTTACAAAATGTCACTCATATTTATTTATAGTGTCATTTGTAAAAAGTATCGTAAATTATTTAGTGGCATTGATTTGACGCCATTTTACAGTACAATGGCACATTATAATATAGTGATAATAATAATAATAAAAGGTGCCGCTATAATATAATATTTAGTGGTAATTGATTAATAAATATTATAAAAATATAATTTTATTAAAATTACTAATATAACTATATGTTAAAAGTATTTAACTAGCATCACTACTTTTTTCTTAAAAGAAAAATCACTCGTAATTTAATTATGCTGGTGACATGAATTAAATATCACAAAAATAGATAAAGTATATATAGTTATTAATAACTGTAAAATTTATAGATTTATATCTTATCATAATGTATTGATTAAATTAACTATTTAATATAATTTTAATGTATCAACTAAATTAACCATATTTTTCTAGAAGTATAAAAAATTTAAGTTTTTGCCCATTTTTTTCTTCACCTATACATTACTTTTTTGAATAATTTCTCTCTAAATTTAATGTCTCACATTTTTTTCAAATATATTATTTAATAAAATAACTTTCAGCATATATTTAAATAATTGATAAAATATGTTTTTAAAGTACAAAAATGTAATAATATTTTTAAAAATTTATAATGAACAATTGGTATGTAGTTTGGTATACTCATATCTTTCTAAGTAAGATGTTGCATGTTCCAATCTTATACAACGCAATTGGATCATATTGGAATCTCATATATGGAGTGCTAGAGGCAGATTAAGATGCCACTCAAAAGAATCTTTTTGCCATTTATTTTAGCATTTATGTAATTAATTTTATGGCATGTTAGTATGCCAATTTTTATAGCATTTTAACTTGCCACGATACAACTTTTAGTGGCAGATTAGCATGTCATTTAAAATAATTTTTAATGACACTTTAATATATTATTTAATGCATTTTCCATGACATTTTAACATGTCATTTGATACAATTTTTGTTGTACTTTATTAATGTCAAAACAAATGTAATTTAGTGACATTTATACCTTTAGCCACACCGCTATAAGTGGCACTTTTAAAAAAATATTATTAAATATAAAATTGCCACTATAACATTATTTAAGTGGCATTTTTTTATTGTCTTTAAGCTTGACTTCACTCAAGCATGCTTGAGTAATAACATTATTTAAGTGGCATTTTTTTATTGTCTTTAATGCTTGACTTCACTCAAGCATGCTTGAGTACCAAATCGTTTCCTTATATGTTTTTCCAAGTTAATTTATCTAAATCATTTGCTTCAGTGCCATAGTTCTCAAGACAGCCTTACGATACATCAAACAGGAAAAAAGAGATTCCATCTCCATATCATCATCATCAGATGATGCACCATCAAGCTTTTGGCATAGTCTATCTATTGCTTCTCCAAACAGGCTAAAAATAGGAGGAGAGCTTGTGAAGCATTACACACTACAACAAAATTAACCATTAAAGACACTAAAAAATGTCACTTAAATAATATTATAGTGAAAATTTTATATTTGATGATATTTTTTAAAAGTGTCACTTGTAACAGTGTAGCTAAAGATATAAATATCACTAAATTACCTTTATTTTGATATTAAAAAAATGTAACAAAAATTACATTAATTGACACATTAAATGTCACGAAAAATGCATTAAATAACATGTTAGAGTGACAATAAAAAATATTTTAAATGACATGTTAATATGCTACTAAAAATTGTATATAGCGGCATGTAAAATGCTGCAAAAGTTCCTTTAAATGACAAGGTAACATGCCATAAAAATACAATAAATGGCATGTTAAAATGTCACAAAGATAAATTTAAATGACATGCTAATATACCACAGAAAATGCATATAGTGATGTTAAAATGCCACAATAGATTCTTTTAGCACAAAAATTAATTTGCTAAATTAAATGGCAAAAAAGATTCTTTTAAGCAACATCTTATTGCCTCTAGCATCCCATATATGAGACTCCAACATGTTCCAATTGCTCTATACAAGACTCGAGTCTGCAGTATTCTACTTGGAAATATATGAGTTTACTATCAAGCTACCCACCTAATGTTCATTACAAACATTCGAAAATATAATTATATTTAAAACTTTAAAAGCATATTTTCTCAATTATTTAGATATACGCTCAAAATTATTATATTAAATAATATATTTAAAAAAGTTGGAGACATTAAATTTAGAGATAGAAAATATTCAAAAAAAAAAAAAACAATGTATAGATGAGGAGAAAAAATGGGCAAAATTTTAAATTTTTTATACTTCTTGAAAAATATGATTAATTTAGTTGATACATTAAAATTATATTTAGTTAACTTAATCAATGCATTATGATAGGATATAAAATTATATATTTTATAATTATTAATAACTATATTTACTTTCTCTATTTTTGTGTTATATTTATTTCATGTCACAGCATAACTAAATTACGAGAAAAAAGCTGTTTTGCTAGTTAAATGCTTTAAACATATAGTTACATTAGTAATTTCAATAAAATTATGTTTTATAACATTTATTAATCAATTACTACTAAGTAACACTATACTATAAAATGGCATTAAATCAATGCTAATAAATAATTTGCAGTACCTTTTATAAACAAAACCATAAATAAATATAAGTGGCATTTTATAAGAAAAATGTAACACCCCTAAATTTATCATTTTGGAAAGTAAGATTTAAAAATCAAAATATTAATTTGACAAAAATTTTGGGGGTCAAAGCATAGATAGGATAGGGTTTAATTGCAAGAAAACTGAAAGTTCTGGGGGTTATTTTTGAATTATTTTCAGTCAACTTGGTCAATCTTATGCACTCACCAACTGAAGGACTTAATTGAAGGATAAAATAAAATGTTGGGGTCAATTTATAATTACTAAAAAATGCCCTTTAAATATCAATTCTCCCTTCCCCCCCTCCCCCCAAATTTTCTTCAATTATCAACCGCACACCTCTCTCTTTTCTCTCCGGCGATCTTCTCAGACGATGGCCATAACAGAAAACTAAACCCACGAAAAGCTCACCCACCTCATCAGGAATGCAATGGTACCACATGCAACGCCCTCATCGGTGGGTCACTAGGAAATTGAAACCCAAAATCGAGCCACGGCGGTGCAATGGCAGATGCTTGAATCTAGAGTGGGTTTCTTGTAGGTTTAACTTAGGGAGTGTTTTGGCGTCTTCAACTTTCAGTATGGACCACCGACAGTGGCGGCATTGGAGAGAAACAGCAACGGCAGAGGTAGTGGCGTTGAGGCTTTGAATTTTCAATTGATGCCTGTCTCGATGGCTTAACTTAAAATTGGTTTGGCCATCAGACTGGCGGTGTTGAGATGAGTATAACGGTGGTGGTGGTGAGCTTCTCTAGCAGCGATGCATGGCAGCGACTCTAAAATAGTTTTTTCGTCTCATCACGATGGTCTCACAAACGGTGTTAGTTTGTTGCAATTGTGCCCCAATATCAACATTTGGTATAAATAGTTGGAAATGGGATTAATACCTTAATGTTGTTCTTGATTAATTTTTCCCTTCTATTTTATAGTACATGAAAGAATATAAATTGGATCGAGTAGTGAAATGCATGCATGCATATATATAAAGCTTAGTGGGCCCTAATTTATAATATAATGTGTAAAACTTGGTTAATTAAGTTCAATTAGGTGATTAAAACCCTAATTTTATGTAATTGAGACCTCGGTAACAAAATGACTTATTAATGGTAGTTTGACCGTTATATTGACATTGTGTAACGTCGTAAGGATAATTTTAAATAGGAATTTGAATTGATTCATTAACTAGAGTGAATATGACCTTCGTAAGCATTATGGTATTAATGGCGATTAAGCATGTCACTTCTCGATAATCTTGGAACCAAACTTTAAAATATTGTGTTAACAGTAAACAACCGATAGTAGAATATTGTCACTTTAATTATTGTTATAGGGTCAAAATGAGTGTTTTGACGGTAAGTCCGTTCTTTTAGTTATGTGGCAATGAGCCAGACCTTACAGAACAATAGATTGGAATAGCATTTATATGGTCATTAAGGTGAGGGTTAAACTTACCTTTCTTCTGGGAAGTGAATGTTCTTCGTTTGCTTGAATTCCTTGTGTTTGTCTGTTCAAAATTTGATTATACTCGTTTTGGTGCTTAGAACTCTTATTATCCTATATGTTATTTGTTTTGTATGCACTATAACCTTGCCGGCTTCCCTCTATTACATTAATTTTCGGTCTTGCTTACCAAATCGTGTTTTGCACTCTTAATTGATTCATTTTGCATATCATCGTTTGGCCTTGCTAGCAATTGGTTACTGAACCATATTGTGAGTTTACACTCCTAGTTGAAATTGTTCTTCTTATTGTTTATATGGCCTTGTTGGCATTTGTTTATCTTTTGTATTATCATATGGGGTTAATTTACAGGACCTTAGGTCCAACTGTTATGCTTGGGACAAGCCGTTATGCCTGGAATAATTTACAAGACGTTAGTCCCAACTGTTATGCTTGGGACAATAGCTGGGACAAGCCATTATGCCTAGAATAAATTACGTGTTGTTATGCTTGGGACAAGCTGTTATGCTTGGAATAATAGAGAAATGAGGAAAATATGTTATGTATATTATACTTTAGGTTCTGTTTGATTTCGTTTGTACTCATTTCAGGAAGCAATAAGGACGGAGATGTTTTCATTTGCTGAATTTGATATTATTTGCATTATGACATAATAGTGTCTTGCTTGTTGATAAATCTATTGTATTATTGCTCTTTCGATGGTTTTCGTTTGATTGTTTATCGTAATTCCCTTCACTAAGTCTTTAGGCCTTACCTTTTTTGTTATCTTTATTCTCTTCCTAGACAGGACTAAGTGAATATTGAGGGCTTATGGCTTGCCTCGAAGCTAGGATCAACATAATGGTTCGTCCCAACTTAACAGCTAGGATCAACATAACGGCTCGTCCCGAACTTAATAGTTGGGATCAACATAACAGCTCATCCCGAGCTTAACGGCTGGGATGAACGTATCAGATTGTACAGATAACAGGCAGAAGGATATAAGATAGAACATATAACAATACAGATAGATAACAACTAACAAATGAGAGTTCTGGGCGCTAGAATGAACAAGAACAAAATCGATATCAAAGATAACCCTTACAGAGTGTTCAAATCAGATAATGGATAACAAATGAGAATTCCAACACATTTTAGATTTCAAACAAGTAGAGTACGTTACAGAAACAAAAAACCCACACAGGGCTTATCATAAATAACAGATAGCTAGAAAAGGTGCCAGATTGGCAGACCCTCTCCTCCATTGTCTTAGAAAACTACAATCGCCGTCAACAGCTTACTAGTCTACAGGACCCACTTCTTCGTCACCTAACCAAAGGAATAATCCACAATCAAAATCCTTATTCAACCTAGATAACTTTCAATAATTGCAATCTTACCATTAACCTTATATCGATCCCAAATCATCAAAATAGGTAAATTAGCTTAATAACCCCAATTATTGTCATTAGGTCCCAAATTCATAAAATTAGGGTTTTGTCGTCTAATTAACTTGGCAATTCCCAATATTTGCATAAAATAATATAATCCAAATATACCAAATCTTAGTCCATAACATCTCAAATTACCCAATTATCATTTCTTAAGTTTCAATTTCATAAAATCATAAATTAATCACTTAAATAACTCAATTAATCCTTACTTAACATCCATTAATACATAATCCGGGCCAACTGTGTAATATACTAAGCCATGCATCACCAAAGCATGAAACAACTATATAAATCCTCAAAATACAAGGTGAAGGAATATAATACAACATATGCATATATATACACACACATAAATATAAACCAACTTGTATACCCTCAATCTGATCAACCGGACCTCAGATTCACAAACCAAGGCCACTGCCGTGATCCTCGCGATGAGCTAGAGAAACTGTCCAAGCTCCGCCGACTGCCGCCATGCACCACCATTGGAAAATGCCCAAATCACCACCAAACACTACTCTTCAGCTCAAAGAATCTAATCTCCAAGTTAATTTTGCCAAACACCACCTAATTGAGCTTCAATTTTAGCCTTAACCACGCAGCTTCACCACTCATCGCCATACAGTTTCCCTTAGTTCCTCATCCTCTACCGCACCAAACTGAAAACCAAGGGTACCAAAATGCTCCTTAAGCTGAGCACTACAAAGCCCACTACTCACACTTGAGTTTTGGTCGCCAGAAAAAGAAATTCACCAATCACCACTAAGGTCAAAACTTGGAGCTCAAATTCCGGCTGATGCGCCAGTTAAACTGGGAAGAAATGGGTATCAATGTGTTCCTCGTAAGGAGATGATGAAAATGGTATATAACTTGAGATATTTCCGTCGCTGGTAGAGGTTGCAGGAAAAACTCATTGGAGAGAGAAAAAGGGAGGGTGAGCTCGGTGAAGAAAGGAAGAAATGGGGAAAAAGGAAAAAAAATCCTAATCAACTATTGCATAATCACGGATTGGCCCCAAAACTTTTGCTATGCTTTCAATCAAGTCCAAAAAGGTTTTCTCAAACTTCAATTCGGTCCTTGGACAATGTGGGTGCATGACATTAGGCCCTTTGACCCAAAATAATGGCCATGCAAACCCCAAAATTCTCAAGCTTTGATCAATCATGTTTTTGAAAATTGCAAATTTGCCATAAAACTTCCAAAATCTTTGCAATCAAGTCCTTTTTCTTTTTTAATTTCGAGCCCTAAAATTCAATTAACCAAAAGTCTTAATTCTTGTCCCAAAATATCGAATTTTAAGGGTGTTACAAGTAGCCTAAAAAATCATTATTTTATTTACAGAATCCTAAAAGCTTCAAGCCTCTGGTCATGAAAAGCATTTTTCAAAACCAACTCAATCCTATCAAAATTTCATTTGATATTAGAAATAGGAAATAAAAATCAATAGTTCCTTACTTAATATCAATTATAACAGATGAAAGCAACAGTCACTTAACTCTGAAGTGATACAAATTAGTAGCAGATATCTGTTAGAGAAAGAAAATATGATAGTTTACAAATTTAAACATTATGCAGAATAAGTGCTATAATTATGAAACTGCTAATCAACTCAGCAAGTATTTAGAGGACATAAATTAAAAAAAAAAAACAAAAAAAACCTATGAAGTTTAGTAGATGGCAAAGTATGTTTTGAGTTATCAATCATGCATCAATGACATGTTCCATTCTGAAATAGAACTTGAATTATGTATGAATTCAGCTCCTCCTACTGCAAAAAATGCACATCAAATGTGTCAGCATCAATTTTGACCCAAAGCACTCTCTTGGCTATTCTTTTGTAGGCATTGTCGAAAACACTATCAAACTTTTCTAGCCAAATACTGTCATCATACAAAGAGGCAGCAAGCAAGGTGTTTTCTGTAAGTCTGAAACAAATCTTTAAGTTTTTCTCCTCGTTGTTCTGGAATATCTTTTTAACTTCAATGGGAACCTAAAACAATATTGAGTGTGAGTAAGTTAAGTACAGAAGACCATAGTTGCATTCATAAAATTTAATTTAGAATTATGTATAGCTTGTACCAATTTTTTATGGTGTAGTTGGACTAATATACTTTCATGCCATAAAAACGTATTGCTTTTCTATGTCTTGATGCTTCATAAATATCCAACATTGTGGTGTTCATATAGACTATCAAAAATGAAGATAATATCAAACAATGAAATGTTGAGATATAAAGAAGCAGAAATCGTAAGTTTTATTTAAGTATGATTTGTTATAATTTCCATTTTCTTGATAGAATGTATTATTCATGAGTTCAATTCTCTTTTGGTCAAAAACTCTGAAATCTACGAAGTTCAATCTTGTATGTTGAACGAGAAGTTGATAATTATGCGGCAGTTTGTGTGCTCAAACAAAATTATTCCCACCCTCAACAATAGTTCCATGTAACACCCCTAAAATTTGGTATTTTGAAAAAATAAGAATTTAGAAATCAAGATATTGGTTGATCGAATTTGAGGGCTCAAAAAATACATAAAAATGACTTGATCTCAAAAATTTCAAACGTTTTTGGGTCAAAATAGAATTTAGGAAAACTTGATTTAACATTTTCTTAAAGCTTTGGGGGTTGCATGGAAAGAAAAAGTCAATTGGGTTAAATCTGAGTTCTAAAAATTTGTTAGGACCCAATTGCATTAATTAGCTTGGTTTGGGGGCTCAATTGGAAATTTTCAAACTAGACTATATATATTAGATATTTCCATTTTCCTCCACATCTTTTTTTTTTCTTCCCCACCACGTCAACCATCTCTTTTTCTCAGGCGATTTTTCAGCAACCACCCCAAAATAGAAAACTAATTTGAGCACCCTCTTGCCTTTGACCTCAACATCACATCTATACCACATGCATAAACCAACACCAGTGAATCACCAAAAAATGTGAAAATCAAAATTGGGCACAACGGAGCTTGGTGCATTGCTTTTTTTGATAGCTTTTGGGGGCACAACTGGGGTGATTGGTGACGGGTTCAACTCAGGAGAGCATCTGGTAAAGTTAGATTTGAGTTTCGGCCACCAGCAGCGACAAAGATTGGAGAAACCAACACTGTGGTGTGAATAGTATTAGGGGTTTCAAGGCACAAATTGAAGGTTGTTTTGGCTACAAAACTTGAAATTGTTAAGGGCATTGGGTTTGGGAGGTTGAAAGGACTATTTTTGGTGGTGATAGAGTGTTTTTCAACGGCAGTGTCGCGACAGCGGCAGAGAGGCAGTATTATCTCTTCGTTGCAATGGTGTTCTTGGTTTGTGAATTTGGGGTATCGTTGATCAAATTGTGGGTAATAGGGGTGAAAAAGGATTTATGCTTATATATATACACACATGTTGTACCATTATTTCCACCAACTTTGTATTATGCCAAGAATGAAAGAATAAAATATGATTGGTACATATATTTTCCAAGCACAGATTATTATATGGTTTAGTGGACCTGGATATGCCACATTATATGTTAATTGGGATTAATTAAGTTATTCAAGTATTTAAACCTTAAATTTCTAGATTTTATGAAAAAAAATCGACTATGCATGAGACATGCAAAGACTGTATATATGTGTTAGTGGACCTAAGTCTATGTTGTTATATGTTAAGTGTTGGTTAATTAAGTTAAATAAATAAGAAACCCTTAATTTTATGAATTTGGGATACTGATATGAGGTTAATTAGGTAACTAGGAAATTGATTATATATACTGCCCGTATCACTAAGAACCCTGTAACTAATAATAAATTAACGGTATTATTAAGAGTAGTTCTTAACGATAATTTTGGACAAATTTTTATACCGAATTAATTTGGTAGTTACTAATTTTAGACAGTTAATAGTAAGATTTTATTTATTAGAGATTATTCATGTCAAATGTGGGTTTTGATAAGTAAATGATTCTTCTGGTTAGGTGACGAGGAATAGGAAACTACAAATCAGTAGACTGTAACTGCATTTCTAAGGCTTTTGAGGTGAGGGTCTGCCAATTTAGCCTTGACTATATTTGTCTATTCTTGTGATAAACCTATGTGAACGTTCTTATTTCTGGATTGTAATTACCTCGTGTTTATTGAAATCTGTGAATTGTTTGAGATCTTATTTATTACCTATTATTTGTTACTTGACTTGTATACCCCTATGAGGATCTGCCAATATGGCACCTTTCTTGCACTTATTGGCTATTGTGATAAACACCTGTGAGGATTTTTGCTTCTATATCGTATTTGTTGAAAATCCGTACATTATTTGAAATCTTGATTGCTACATGTTCTGATGTATACACCCCTATGTGGGTTATTACTTGCTTCTGCTCTGGTGTCCAGAACTCTTATTATATTATTCATTTTTTGTCCTTTGTACCCTACAATCTTGCTGACTGACCCTGTATTACCTATTGATTCATTTTATAACTTGGAAATGGCCTTGCCAGCCAACATAATGAATAAGACAGGTTGTATCTTGTCACCTACAAGTTTATTATTGTATTCTTGACCCTTTTAAATATCTTGTTCGATCAGTATTGTAAAATATGTGCTAGGCAGAGCAAAGAGCTATACTAGTTGATAGGGCATGTCCAGTGGGGGCCTCGCTTGAGTCTGTCCTTGTTAGCAACTCTAGATTTCAGTACTAGACCTCTTCTAGACTTTATTTGGTTATACTCGTATTTATTGCTTTAAAGGTTAAATTTGTATCTATTGGCATTATATCTTTCCAACCCATGGGACGCCATGGACGGTTTCCACCTTGCGGGATGCCACGGGGGGTTTGGGCCCAGGGACTATGTTCGAAAGACGGACGGGCGGAACGAATCGATGGATACAAGTCTTACAGCTAGTACCCACCTACGATTCTGACTTACAAATAGCTGGAAGTAGCAAATTATGTGTGACGGGATTCGACATGTGACTGGCCATGCCATTTAACAAGTTGTTACCCGCCGAGTTGAGTGCTCGAGCAATGGAGCAATAAGAAAATTTTATTTATATTATACTGACGCTGGGTACTAGCAATTATGATTTGATCTGGGAGTAATCAGGTTGGAATGACCAACAGTCTATTAAGTTCGATATCATATGTCATGTACTTTGTTAATCATGTTAAAAATTCTTGCTTATTACTGAATTTGATTATTGATTGTTGTATCTCAATGGTTTTTCTTCAAATCCTATCATTTTCTTCTCCCTCATTAAGTCTTTAGGACTTACCCTCCTTGTTATTCTTTATTTTTTTTTCAGACAGTTCTGTGTGAGAAGCAGGGACTCATGCTTTGGTTGAAGGGTTATTTTGTAATAGATTAGGTGTTTTGGTTGTACATGTAGTCTACACCTAACAGAGATAGCTATCCAAGAGGTGTTATAGAAATGTTTGTATGAAACCTAAGATACTTGGTTGTACATATTAGGCTATGGAGTGATATTTTAGGTTAGTGCAAGTGGTTTTTCCTTTAAGTTGGTTAAATTTCAAATTTCTTAGCTATCATTTGATATATTTTTAAGACTGAACTGAGTGGCGCCTCAGCTTGGGTGCTATCCCGAGAAGAGGGTGCTACATTCCATTTTTAATCTGAGTACGCCAAACTTTGTTACCAAACTACATGTATACTTCATGCTGAGTGTAGAGACTTAAATATTGAATTAACCCTAATGGTAAGTCCTATTTAAATTAAACAAGAGCATTAATCAAAGAAGGTAATAATAATTATAAGATTCAAAAAAATAATTTAACCTACTTAAGTATGCTTACCAAACAATATCTATCTTTTACATGCAATAGATATAGATTGACTCATAAAAGATAACATAGGAAAAGAGTTAGAATATAGTTATTTTGGAAAATGGATAATTAAAGAACAATAGTAACCATAGTTTCAGTATCAATAATTTATAAAAGTACCTGAGAAATCCATATGTGCATCAGCTATTTCTATGTAAGAGATTAATCAATTCAATTCACGCTAGTTAGTGTAAAAATAGACAATAACTTTATGTTTATGCTAAGAAGAAATAGATATAATGATGAAGTGCATTTACCTATTTCATCATCATCAATACGTATAGGCATTTCTTCAGTATCTGTTGTCAGATTTAGAGCATAAGTGAGAAATAAATAGCGAAATATTTTTTAGGATGGTTAGAAAATGAAATTAAGTCAAAGTTTAACTGAAAATAATCTTTAATGACTATTATAAAATTACCTCCAACAAGACCATAGAGAAAGTTAGAGTCAAGCCAATCCTCAACTCCTTGCATCTCTTTCCAGGTTGTATTTGAGTCAAAATGATATTGTTTTTTGAAGATAATAGGAAAGAAGGGCTCAACTATAAATGTATAGTGATATGTTGTCCGAACTGGCCGTGTAACTGCTAAAATATAATCTCTCCATGAAGTTTGTGAATATTAGTTTGTTTCTATAATTTCTCATAAATGATTTTTTACTTGAACCTTTGTTCTTTTTAGAAATCCACCTTCTTCTAGTTCTTCCATGTGTGACTATTAGAGATAAACACAACTAAGAAAATTGCATTGAATATGCATATCAGATACACAAGTTATTGTTCAACAGTATGCAAAGTTAATTTCTATTTTTCAATATTTTTCTTACCTGCCTGAAACACGATATGCAATAATGAACATTATTATGTTTTATTTACTCGTACATTATTGAACAGATGAGAATGTAAACAATGGCCAAAGTGTAAAAAAATAAAACATAAGAAGAAAAAATTCATTTTAACTAATAGTTGAATACACAGTATCCAATAGCGCATTACAGAAATAGAGATATATAATAATAGTAATGATTTAAAGTAGCCAAGCATTGCATGTAGAAACAAAATTAATTCAGTCAAAACCAAAGAAAGGCAAAAAAATTTCATAGCATGCATAAAATTTTGTTATTGATTTCAATACATTTTCAATTTTATTAGCAGAATAGGGATCAGACAAGAAAAAACAATGGCTAAATGGGATCATACCCAAATCAATAGAAAAATATCACAACTGAGCAAAAAAAAGAACTGAATGCTCAAAGAAATTGTTGAAAAAAATAGCCAAGAAGAAGAACTGAAACCTGACTATTGGGTTTTTTTTAGCACTACAAAACTCCTCTGTCTGCGTGTTTGTTTATTTTGCAAAAAATGGTGCCTAAGAGGTGTTTAGATTTCACTTGTTTTATATATATATATATATATATATATTCTTTTCCTATATTTTACTCTATCAAAAATAAGTTTTAAATATGAAAAAAAAAGGGAATTTATAAACTTTGTGTAGGTATAGTTTTGGGCTTTAAAGCAAAACATAGATACTATATATTGGCCTTTGAAATAGAATTAAAGATATATATAGATCATGTGTGCACCAAATGTATTTAGCCCATTGTTATGTACATTCACTTTTGTATATGGGCTTTCTTGATAATATAACAAATATGGCCTTTAAATTTTGTCTGTTATTAGAAAGTAATATCTGCTTGAAGTACAAAGAAATTAGGTTTATGAATGGATTAGATTTTAATCCTAATCTGATATGAAATTTGAATTAGACATGAATTTTAGGATTTTTATCTAACTAAGATATTCGATAGATAAGATACAACCATAAATATATGTAGCTTAGAACAATTGCAATGGGTATGTAATTAAGGAATGTAATTTGTTAAAAATTGATATTAGAAGTTTAAATTTTTTTTATTTAATTAATAATGTTACATATAATGTTAACAAAGACTTTAAAATGAAATCTATATATTATATTGACTTAATATCTATATAAAAGCCTATATTATACTATTAATATTTATTCGTTTGCTTGAAAAATAAGAGATGTACTGACAAAATGTTAAATAAAATAATGTATAATACCTCCTTTATTAATTAATACAATGCAAAATAGGTGTTTATTATTCAAATATTCATGTTTTAGGCTAATATATATTATGATTGGAATTACAAATTGAAATAGCACATAAATTATTTATTTTATAATTACAATATTTTTATATAATTGAAAAGGAAAAAGAAAATTTTAAAAATTTAAATAACAAGAGATTTTTTATGTTTAACAAGCGATGTTTTGTTTGTTGAATTTGTATGAAAATATATATTTACCTCTAATTTATTTAATTTGAATTTTTAATAGATGTATGAGAGTACAAGAATATAGTACTTTATAACATTTGTTGTTTCGTGAGTAATTCTATCATACAAATTAGTGAAATATTGAGAGCTTTATTTCAATATATCAAAGTAAATAATGTAAAATAATTTGTGTTGAAACTTAATAATCATTATACATTGTAAAAAAGCTACATTAAAATATTGAACGGGGTTTTTGATATTTCATTAAAACTAACAAAGCTATACATATTACACTCTAATGTACAAATAAATAATAGTACTAAATCTCGGCATACGTAGATTCAACCAGTTTTTACATCATTATAGGTTTGAAGAAAGTGAATAATAAATGAAGCTAAACAAATACTTGAAAAGCTAACATCTCTCGCTCCCATTAACTTGCTAGACCAAATAAAAAAGTTGGAAAAACTAATTGCATCAAATGATTAGGCAAATTTATAATAGTAGTGCTAAAGAGAAAAGTTAGTTATTCATTGAAGCATTTAAATACATTAGTGTTAATTAGTATGAAAATATTCAAGAACCAATTCCAATTCAAAAGGTTTATACAAAGGATAAGACAAAAAATACAATTGTTTAAAGCACACGAAAGGGGGAAAAAAAACTCACAAAACTTGCGGCTTCTGCATATAGCAACAGTCATGGTACGTCATAGAAGTTGGGATCAACTTATAGAATGGAATGAAAGATTCATGATTCAGTGCATTAACAAAAATAGATTACTTTAAATTTCGAATGAAAAACGATTAAAAAAACATGAAAAAATCCGATCTCACATCTGATATATAAATGCCAAAATATATAAGGCAAAGCACAGTGTCTATATATTATAGTTAATAATAATCTTGGAAAAACTATTACCGTATGTATGAAGCATAAAAGTTTAATTTTAATAAAGTACTTATGATGTACACCAAATTATGTGAAAAGAGAATGTTGCTTTCACATTTTTTATTAAAGTAAAACTTTTTCTACTCAAACTTAACAGTATACTCATCAATGGCATTCACCATAAAGAGGACTTTATATCCTTTCTTCTTCAACCTCTTAGGGAAAGGAGAGTTTTTAATAGCCTTCTTGCTTTGATCAGTAATGTAAAAGATGTCATTCTGGCTTGCTTTCATCCTAGTGACATTGTACTTCAAGCTGGTCGATTCTGTCATCACCACTCTTGGTGGAGTGATACATGGGCAATTTAGCGAGTTTGATGTGTTCTGCAAATCCTCATGAGTATGAAGCTTCAGGTTTGTTGAGAAAGTCTTGTAAAACTTATTATAGTCTTCCTTGTTCTCAGCTATCTTAAAAAGCTTTGCACTTCATGACCAAATTCTTGTGAATGACCTTCAAAACATGTTGAGAGGCAAATCCTCAAAGTTCACAGTATCCTCAACAAAGCTCAGATACTCAGGAATCAACTACTCACAGTTGCTGTTATTAAAAAAATGATGGAGATAGAGCTTAATGTTGTTAGGTTTTTCTGTAATGTTGAAGAAATCAAAAGGTTTCCTCTTGGGAACAAATAGGATAGTTTTAAACTGAAGCTATCCTTCAACTGAAAAGTGCTACAAAGTCAAGTGTTGTGCCCAATCATTGGTAAGGCTTTTGTAGAATGTAGCGTACTCTTCCTTTCTGATCTCCTCAGGCATCTCCATCCAGATAGGCTTCGGCTTGTTCTCTAAGCTCCACACAAAGATACTTCGTTGATCTTTTTCTTTTTGTTCTTAGCTTTCTACTTCTCTTCATTAACCCCATCAATATATCTTTCCTTATACTTCTTGCCCTCTTCATACTCATCATTAGAGATTTCTTTCTCTATAGTCTGCTCAACTGAAAGAGAGATCGGATAGCTAATGAATTCAGAGTGCTTCTTGATTAGATCTTTCAACCTACGCTCCTAAAGGCACACAACCTAGTCTTCCTTGAGAAGAGATTGATCATAGTACCCATGCCAAGGTTTCCACTGGATGTCTCTCTAATAACAGTTAATGAACTACCAGCTTGGGACTCCAATACATCTTGTTCATCCCTTTGCTTTATTGTCCATTTTATAGAGACAAAGATGCTTCATTTGAGGACTGAGAGTAGAGAGTATATAATGACATGGATGGAAGCATTGTAGGTTGTGAAAGCTATGTTCCTAATGGTGTCTAAGAGCATATAGCTAATAGTACAGAGGATGCAAACTTATGGATGGAATTAACTACTGCAGAATGTGAAAGGCATATTCATGGAGATTCTCAGCAGCAAATTAGTGACTCTTGTAAAAAACCTAGCTATTTGAAGAGAAAAATTGAATGAACTAATAGCCTTTGCAGTAACCTAGCCATCTCTTATTAGAGAGAATAAAATATCTTTCTTACTAAAAAAGCAGTAGACTTGCAGCACTAAAATTAAACTTAATATTAGTAAAATAAAATTTATGTAGCATAAATAATATAGCAATATTAATGTCAGCCTAATCTACATAATATACATATTCAAACAAAAATTAAAACAGAAGTTGAAGTTTACAATTTAAACAAAATAAAGAAACACTATACTGATAAGTTTTGTAGAATATCAATAAAGTCAATCAAAAATTGTAGTCATATACCATAGACAAACTGGACTGTCATTATGTTTAATCTTTGTTCCTCTGGGCACAAACATATGCACATAATATCTATGATCCACAGCTTCAATCCATAGCATTCTTTTTGCAGTCCTCTTGTTTACTCCATCAAAACTAGACATCCATCTTCTTGCCAAATTTCATCATGCAAAAGAGAAATAGCAAATTGTGCATATTTTCTTGAACCAATAGTTAATCTCATATGTCCTGTGATTTGTCTTTGATATTTTCTTTTAAGTTCAATTGGTACCTAAGAGTCAATTTTTTGAAACATCATAATTATAGAAGGAATTAATATATAAAATGTTATGTTGTTATATAGTAGTATACTTTATACCTTATTCCAGTTGGAAATGCTATATTCATTCAATATGCATGCATATGATAAAATTGCATAGTTTCTCTCTGTTCACTGACTCCATAGATTTTCACCATCGGGAATTCCAAATCCACTGCAAGTTTAAAATAAAAAAAGATAGATATAAGAGATTTTATTATAGGTAAAAGTTAATTAATAATTACACATAATTCATTCCTTTTTTTACTTATTTCTTCTCTTCAAAGAATGTTGACAGCTTGATAACTATTTCTTTGGTTGATTTGTGTTGTCCAAGAATACTGAACCTCTCTTTTCTCGTCATGAAAAATCCTACAAGCAATTATATTCTGCCTAGTATGTTGTACTAAAATTGTATATCCATTTTCCAGCCTATGCTCTCTAACAAAATCAGCCCAGCCATTCTCAATTCTGCTCTCACTTATTGAAGCTAACCAAGCTCTGCTACCACATCTAAGGCAAATTTCGTACTTCACAAAATTAGACAAAGACAATTTATGTGCAAATGGTATGTTCTGCATGAGTAATAGATATTCATATAACATCAAAAAGCATAAAATAAAGTAGTCATAAAGTAATTATATTTACCACATATGAGTTGCTTCTCTGATGCAGCAAGTATAAGCTCATTCCTATAGAGATATATAAAAACTGATAAGTACATTTGTTAGGGAAAAAAAACTTTTTAAGGTGCTGAAAGTAAAATATGAAATGTTAGTGGATTGTAGTTGAAAATTACCTAAAAAGCTCTCATTTGTAGGAGCCATTTCTATATAGGAGCAATAAGAAAGAAACTATTAACATTTTATAGCAAATTAAAGTATGCTGATCATAACAACCCAAAAATGTTGGAAAAGAATGTATTTGTTCAATATCAAGATCATCTTCTTCTCCTATTGTAAGTTAGAGGAAAGGAAAAAATTCAGATACTATGTATATAAAAACACATATGATCATGAGACAATGAAAGATATCTAAAGCAACAATAAAAGTACCTTCAGAAGTTTTGTGTATAAATGTTGAGTCTAACCACCTTTCCACCTGCCGCATACCTCTCCATAATTCATGTGAAGAAAACTTATACATAGTTTTCTAAAAATTTGCAAAGTAGGTCTCAATGGCGAAACAATAGTGATGAACTGTTTTGACAGAACTTATAACTGCTAAAATTTGTCATCCTTATGCAGATCTTAAATAGTAATTAGTTTCCATAATCTCATCATAACTATTCCTTGACTGAACTTTAATTTTCTCAACAAAGTCAGGACAGTATAGTACCTCCATTTTACACTGCCTTTGATTTTTAATCAGGAAAAAAGATATATTAATATCTTGTTGAACTTACTTAAATATAACAAAATTATACATAACTGATGTAAAATAAAATTGCTGCCATCATACTTGGGGAAAAAATGATTAATTATTAGTTAATATGAAAAACACTATCAGAATAGCGCATAAAAAATATATAGGGGAAAAAAATTATGCAAATAAATGAGTTATATCTGCATGTAAAGGAATGACAATCTTTTTTCTTATGAAAGCGAAAAAAATTTATTAAAATTTTTTTTCCTTCGCATAAAACTGGATTGCTACAACAAATTCAAAGGGAAATTTTTTTGAGAAAGAATAGAGAAGACATACCTTAGAAAAGCGAAGATGCTTAAATCTTCAGAAGTAGCGGAAGGAAAGCGACATATTTCGAGATAGTAGGAGTAAATGTAAAAATGGCTTTTTTGGTGAAAGATTAAAAATGCTTTTAAAAAAGAGGAACTAGAAAGTCATGTCTTCTCAAATATGAATATTTTGAAACTTTCTTGCATGTAATGATTGTTTTGTTTTTTCTTCAGAAATCGATTCCCAAGGAAGCCTTACCCATTGGTGTGTAAGTGTCCAAATAATACCATATTACATTAAATGACATTAAGTAACAATTAAAAGTAGTAATAAAAAATATGTCCGTTTAAGAATTATCCTAAATATTTATTGAAATTCAATTTATGAAATTTGTAAAAATTGCGGGTCATGTGTAAAAATTGGCTTGGGCAATTTAAATTTATAACTCAATTAGATTTACGATTGTCAACGAAATAGATCTCAATCAAATAAGTTATATTTGGATCAGAATTGAAATATCAAATATGATGTTTATTCAAATATGACTTGATATCCTATAGAATTTTTTATCCTATAGGATTTTTTGCTGTCAATATCTTATCTAAATTTGATAGATATATCAAATCTGATAAAAAAATCTAAGTTGATTTAATATTTTAAATATTTAAATACTAAAAATATATTTGGCATCATAGTAATGGATGGATTAGCTATTATACATTATTATATTTGATATTTTATTAATATCTATATTATTTTTTAGCCAAAAAACTAAATTTTAATAACATAATATTAATATTACATATAAGAGTATTAATATAATAAAAAATCTCTACTCAGTTTAGATTCAGATCTTTAACAAGTCGGATTGTTTAATTATGTATATGATTGATTTATTTCGATTTACAAGTATTTGTGATTTCCTATAATCTATTGAAGTTTGAAGACTCACATATTTCCTTGTAGGTTTACTTTCTAGTGGGTTAGGCTTTTTAGGCATGAATAAATTTGAAGAATAAAATGGGTTAGCAACAATAAAGAAATAATGTTTTCATACTGAAGTTAACATTCTAAGTATTTAATTTTTATGATGGAATGTTTTATGTTAAACTTCTTTATCTTAATTTGAAAAAATTATCTCAGAATTTGAATATTCAATTACATAACTTAGATATATAATTATTGTAAAAATGAAAGATCAATATATTAAATAAGCATTGTTTATTTCTGCTAATTGTTAGGGTTTCTTTTTTATTAGTTTCAATAAAATATATTGCATAGAATGGAGACATCATTTTTCTTTCAATGTATGTATAATACTAATATTAATATACTTTCTACAGCGTAATTAATATACAATTTTATAAAATAGTGAGATAATTTATTAGATTACATACTTATTTTATTAATTCATATTATTATGTTCAATTGCATTAAAACTTAATCATAAGCAGAATTAACAAAGTTAATTATTAATTATTCATAGCTAAGTGGAAATTATTTTAAGTTGTTATATGTTGTATATTACAAATAGTATCAATGTTTCAATCCATGTTATGCTTTTTGGGCTTTAAGACAGAATGCGGACACTTAATTTTGGGCTTTGAAATAGAATGAAAAGTATGATAGAGGAAGACTATGTTTGTAGTCTGCAGCAAATTTATTTAGCCCATTGTCAAGAGTGTCCGCTTTTGTGTAGAGAGTCATCAATATCTTGTTAATACAACAAATGTGGCCCTTTTATTTGGTGTAGTATTAGAAAGAAATGTTTACTCGAATACTTAGGAGTTTATGATTGTCAATCAATTAGATTTGAATTTTAATTTGATTAGAATTAAAATATTCAATATGAATTATAAGATTTTTATTTAATTAAAATATCTAATAATTAGGATCCAATTATAACTATTCAAAGTGAAAAATATGTTTATATTAATAAAGATTTTAAAGCTAAGCCTTTATATGCATCTATAACAATCTTTGTACATTATATACTAATGTATACATAAAAAATATTGTTAAATTGTAGTATACATATAGGTTCGCAGAGAGACTTTACAAGAAAATAGGTTATAAAAAAGTGAATATTGAAAGAAACCTTAAAATTACATGAAAAGCTAATGCCTCTTGCTTTGATTAATCTTGTGAATTAAACAAGAAAACAAAAAAGAACTGATTGGAACAAATATTAAGGTGAACTTATAATAGGAACAAATATTAAGGTAAACTTATAGCAATAGTGTTGAGGATAAAATTCAATTATTTATCGGATTGTTTTAACAGAATAGGGTTAATGAGCATAAGAATATTGAAGAATTAATTTCGATTCTAGAAGCATCCATATGCAAATAGGTTCCTCCTTGTGCTTGAAGTTCCACTCATAGACATATCCTTGATCTTCTTGTTTTTCTTCTTAGCTATCTATTTCTCTTCGTGAATTTTGTCAACCAAAGTTTTTTTTATCTTTTTTGTGCTTCTCAACTTTATCGTTTGAGATTTGGTTTTCTATAGTGCGTTGAAACCAAAGAAAGGTTGGATACCGAATGAACTAGAGTGCTTCTTAATTAAATCCTTTAATCTATTTGTTTGAATGCACCCATCTTTATCCTCTCTAAGGAAGAGAGTGATTGTAGTATTCATGTTAATGTTTTACAAGATGTTTCTTTAGTAATAGTGAATGAACCACTAGCTTGGGATTCCCATATATTTTCTTCATCCTTATGTTTTGATTACCTTTTTATGAAAGCAGAGCTGCTCCATCAGAGCAATTACAGTATAGAGCATCATATTATGGATGGACCATTCCAGATTCTGAAACACATATTTGAAAGGATGTTCAAGAGCAAGTTAGTGGCTTATGTGGTAAACCTACTTATCTTAGCAAAAGATGGAAGAACATAGTTATCCTTGTAGGAATTTAGCTATCTTTAATAAAGAAAACAATACATCTATCTTGCCAAGAAAGTGATAAATCTAGAAGCTGCAGCACTAAAATTAAACATAATATTAACAAAACAAAATTTATTTAGCATAGATAATATCTCAGTACTAACATGAGCTTAATTTACATAGTATGAATATCCAAAGAAAAATTAAAAGAGAAGTTAGACATTACAATTTTTTAAGCAAACTATCAAATGTTCAAATGATAAGTCTTGAAGAATATAAAAAAAATTTACTCAGAAATTGCAGCCATATCCCATGGACAAACTGGACTATCATTATGAATAATCTCTATTCCTTTGGGAGCAAACATATGCACATGATATTTATGGTCATCAGCTTCAATCATAGTATTCTTTTTACAGTCTTCTTGTTCACCTCATCAAAAAAATACTGGCACCTTTCTTGCCAAATTTCATCACGCAAAAAAGAAACAGCAAGTTGTGCTATTTCTTTGAACCAAAATTTACCCTCACACGTCTTGTGTATTGATTTAGATATTTTCTCTTAATTTCAATTGGTTCCTAATAGTCAATTTTCTAAAAAATTAGTATTTTAAGAACAATTAATATTGAATATATTTTCTTCCTACATGATGATAGTATATTTTGTACCTTGTTCAAGTTAGAGATGCTATAGCCGTTCCAAAAGATAGGCATCTGATAAAAGTGCATAGCTCCTCTTTGTGTATTTGCTCCTTGAATTTGCATCATTGGAAAATCCAAATGAACTGCAGGTTTAAAAAATAAAAAATAAATAAATAAATAAATAAAAAAAGAGGAAAGAGGAAAGAAACAAGATATTTTAATATAAGCAAAACAAAATAAATAATTAGACATAATCGATCCCTTTTTTTGTTTTTTTTTTTTTACCTGTTTCTTATCTTCGAAGAATGTTGACAACTTGGTAAAAATTTCTTCTATTAATTGCTGTAGCCCAAGGGTAATGAACCTTTTTTTTCCTCAAACATAAAAAATCCTGCAATCAATGATATTTTGCCTAGTATGCTAAACCAAAATTGTGTATCTCTTTTCTAACCTATGTTCTCTAACAAAATCAGCCCAACCATTTTCAGTTTTGATCTCAGCCAATGGAAGCTAACCAAACTCTACTACTACATCTGATGCAAATTTCGTTCATGACAAAATTAGATAAAAACAATTTAAATGCAAATGGCATGTCCTGCATGAGTAATATATTTTCTTACAACATTGAAAAACATAAAAGAAATTAGACATCAAGTCACAAGTCATTTTACATACCACGTATAAGTTGTCTATTTGATGTAGTAAGTACGAGCTCATTCGTATTGGAACAAACAAAAAATGATCAGTACAGTTATGAGATTTTTTTTTTTTTTTGTTGCTTAAATTGTTATATGTAAGTCTAGTGAGATATAGTGGAAAATAACCTGAGAAGTACTCATTTGCAGCAATTCTTTTTATATAAGATAATAAGAAGGGAACTATTAATATTCTATGTTAAATGAAAATATATTAATTAATTAGGACAACATCAAATGTGAAAAAAATTATACTCAAGTTTAATTACCTATCTGTATTTCTTCAACATTATCAATATCTTCTCTCCCTATTGTAAATTTAAAAAAACAAAGGAAAAAATTAAGCTATTATTTACATAAAAGATATATAATTGTATGGCAGTCGAAAATAGTTCAAAAAGCAATAAAAATACCTCGAGAAGTTCTGCATAAAAATGTTGAATCTAACCACTTTTCCACTTGATGCATATCTCTCCATGATTCATTTCGAGAAAAGTTATAACGAGTCTTGAAAAAATTTGCAAAAAAAACAGTTCCATGGCAAAGGAACAGTGATGAACAGTCCTGACAGAGCCTATAACTGCTAAAATCTCCCATCCCTCAGCACATCTTAGATAGTAATTAGTTTCCATAATTTCTCCGTAAACATTCCTTGATTGAACCTTTACTTTCTCAACAAAGGCAGCAGATATTATCCTTTCCATTTTGCACTACACTTGTTTTTGATACGAAAAATTGCATATGTTAGCACTTCTTTCAACTTACTTAAAAATAACTAAGTTATATATGATTGAAATAAATTAAAACTGATGTTGTTATACTCGAAAAAAAATTGATAAATTATTGGTAAATATCAAAGAAAATGGCAGAGTATGAACGCATCCAAAAAATACCAGGTAAAAAGATATAATCATGTAAATAAAAGAATTATATCTCATGCAAACTAGAAAGTATTTTTCTTATCATAATGAAATTGACAGTCGGTATTTTTCCTGTTAGATCAAAATGGAATGCTATAAGAAATTAATATATATATATATATATATATATATATTAAGAAAGAGTAAAGAAGGCATACCTTAGGAAGAAGAGGATGGTTAAAACTGTAGATGCAGTGGAAAAGGATGAGAGAATTTGACAAGGTGAAAGAACGAAATGTAGATTTATTTATTTATTTTTGGCTGAAAGAGTAAAAGTTCTTAACTCTTTTTTAAAAATGAGCAACTCAAAAGTCATATCTCTACAAAGATGAATATTGCAAAAGTTTCTTGAATGTAATGATTGTGTTGTTCTTCTTCAGAGATCGTCTCCCAAGGAAACACCACCTTTTCGTGTGTAAGTATCTAAAGAATATAAAATTATATTAAATGACATTAAGTTACAACTATTACTATTAATAATAAATATAAAATTTAATATTACGCTTAAATATTTATTGAAATTCAGCTCATGTCATCTAGGCCAGTTAATGGGTTGGATATGAATTAGGTCTGACATATCGAATCTAAAGCAGATTACCAAAATTCATATCTGAATTCAACGCAGAATCCTATAGAATCTTTGTTAGTCAGTACCATATTCAAGTACGATGGATATCCAAAATCCAATTTAAAAATTCAATCCAAATCTTTTTGTTTCTTTTTTATTCGTCTTTTCTTTTGAATTTTAAAAAAATATTGTACTTATAAAGTAAATTTATGTCATTTTTAATTTTTTACAACTTTTTATTATATGTTAGTCCAAAAGTTAAATATTTGAATATTAAATTTCTTGACATTTTATCAATACCCATGTTATTTTCTAGGTTAAAGAGTGAATATTAATAATATAATATAAATATTAATATAGATATTAGGTCAATATAATCTACATATTTTATTTTAAGATCTTTATTAATATTATACATAAGAGTTTTAATTCAATAGAAAATATTAAAATTTGGATTCAGATCTTTAACAGATTGAATTGTTTAATTCCATATTCGATCCACTTACTTCAAATTACAAATATTTATAATCGGATATGAAGTATCGAATATTTTAATCAAATATAAAGCTAAAAATCCGAATCCAATTAGGATTGAAAAAAGCATTCAGTGATAGCCCTAATGTCATCAATTTTAGAAAACTTGAGCCTTATATGTCAAAAATGATTCATACTATTTGAATTTATAATTGAAGTGGATATACTTCAACTGAATCACATTTTTATTAAATCTAAAATGACTAATATTACTCTAAATTAAATCAAATTCAAAACTGAGTGGGTCATTGAAAAAGGTATTGACTAAAAATCAAACTTCATTTCTTTTTTGTAATTTATGCTAGAAATAAATATATAGAGAAACACCTTTTTATTACTGCTTTAAGGAATATTACTTCTTGTAGTAAATATTATTACATTAATAAATTTGAAGTTATCTAATAATATATAGAATACTTCATTGTAAACAATTTAAAGTACATATCATAGTAATCGGTGAATTTGGATATGGATTGTGGTAGTAAGATTTGGATTTGTATATGGTTGGTCCAATCCACATCTAAATGTTGAAATCACTAATCCACTTTGTCTACGCGAATTTTTTTTTAGACAATTATTCTGTGTACTCACTTATGCTTATTGGCTGATGGATGTTTTGCTAACATATAATTTTTTGGCTTTATATGTGATTTATGGTTAGAAAGGATTACCTTTCTGAATTACCAACATAATAGGGATTTGAATAGGTTACATTTGAAACTGAATTCAATCTAAATGCAAGATGAATTTTAAGTCACAGTCTAGAAGGAAAAACAAAATGAGAAAAATATTAAATTAAATTACAAATTTTCTTTTATCGGACACATAGTAATGTGCTTGTTGAATATATTTGGAAATATGTATTTGTTTGTAATTTATCTAATGTGTATTTTTGGATAGACATACAAGATTACAACAAAAATACATCAATGAAAAATTTTATATTCACAATATATATATATATATATATATTTGACAAAATGTCGTGTAAGGAAAGCATATAGTTACAATATACAATATTGTTACAATTTTTTTTTCCACAGAATGCTATGTAAGGAAAGCATATGGCGGCACCATTTTATGGGTAAGTGGCCAAAGATTATGAAATTATATTAAATATAATTATTTATTATTTACTATTAATATTAAATATAAAATTAGTAATGGGCGTAAAATATACGTATGTATACATATATTTTTATTGATATATATGTGCCAAAGTTGGGCCTTAAAATTTTGGGCCCATTATGAATGTTGCAAGTATATTTAACTGTACAATAAATGGATCATAGATGTTTAGATCCATTAGAACTCTTTAAATAATATGTTCTATACTGATTTTAAGCTCATTTAACAATTAGTTGAATTAAGCATTGAACTGTACCTTTTTTATAGCTGCAAGATTAATTCATCACCTATACATTAGTTGATATAATTGAAGGTACTAAATAACACATCATTTTACTAAAGTCTGCCAAAATAGTAGATTGCCATATTAAACTGACCATTTATATAGATATAAGAGAAATTCTAATCAGATCAAAAACAATTGCATAAAGCAAACAAGAGTACTGCTGTTACAGTATGCTAGTAGCTATTAGCCAGCAAAAAATATCTAACACAGCTATACAGTTTTAGCTACAATTTTTGTAACTGTTCATGAAAAACTACAAAGCTTGTTCACAATACAAAATAGATTGCATCAGTTCAATTTTATAACTTTTGGGAGCAAAACAAAACAAGTTGTGTAGCCTGTCAGGATCACTATAGTCCAACTTTCCAAAAAAGAGAAGTGCAGTTTTCTTTTCATTCAGAAGATGTCACTGAGCTTCCTTGATCTTTTCCTGAAGACACAACTGTAGTGCCCCCACTCGGAACAGCACCAAAGCCGAGGCGCCACTTAATTCAATCTTAAATTGAACCTAAAAAATAAATTAAAAGAACTTCAATCAAGCATTTCAAACTTATCAGAAATAGCAGTAGATTCTAACTTAAACAAACCCATAACAGACAACACATATATTAAACACATGCCACCAAATCTCAAATCCAATTTATCAGAAGTAGTGGAAATTTCAAACTTAATTGACTAATCAAATCATTAATTAAATGCCATAATTCACCTTCTTATATCTAGCAACATTTACATGCCTTAAGTCACCAGCATCAACATGATATCATCACAATGTCTCAAGTTCAAGCTAAATATTCAAATGATTCCATATAAATACATTGAAACACCTATTCTATTACAAAAGATAATTTTCGTCCAGTTCAAACCAGAAGTCCGCATCCATCACTTAACCCTATTTGAGAAAATCAATGAAATACAAGGGGGTAAGTTCAAAGGACATAGTGAGGGATAATCATAATAGTAACTATAAAAATCTATTGAGGAAAAATCAATTCAATAGATTATCATTAGTCAATCAAAACAAGAGCATATCAAACGATTACAAGCAGAGTACAATCAAACAACATAGTTAGGTTACATCGAATCGGATACAGTCAGGCAGAACATATATTTTCAGATTTTAAGAGTATTAGTAGGAACTAGCTTAGGAGTTGTGGCTGTCGGCTCAAATGGCGTGGGGATCGTCTCAACCGAATCAGTTCGAGAGGAATGGTCCATCTCACCTGAATTAGTTTTGGAGAAAATATAGATGGCTCATCCAGCCTAGAAAGCAACTCGATCTAGACCAAGAAACTTATGCAATCTTGTTGTTCCATGAACGGAATACGAGCAATCAGAATACAGTAAGAAAACAAAACAGAACCTATCGATCAGATTTTCTTATCACAAGTTGTGGGCTTACGGCTTTTTCCATACACTTAGAATGGATTAACATCCCAGGGCTTACGGCTTATCCCAGAACAATATAGAAATTCCAATGAGGCAACAAATAACAAAATAAAACAGAACAGATAACAGACAGTATTAGATAACGGATCGATACAGATAACAGATAGGAGTTTTGGTCGCCAGAACAGATAGAAACAAAATCGATATCAAAGATAACCCTCACAGGGGTGTTCAAATCAAATAATAGATAACAAATCAGAATTCCAACACATTTCAGATTTCAAACAACAGAGTACGATACAGAAACAGAAAACCTACATAGGGCTTTTCACAAATAACGGATAGTTAGAAAAGGTGCCAGATTGGCAGATCCTCACCTTTGTAGTTCTCAGATATAACAACCATAAGCAGCAATCCTATTGGTCAGCAGGACCCACTCCCTCGTCACCTAATCCAAAAGAGTATAATTATAGTTAAAATCCACATTTGACCTCAATAATCATTATTATGCTTATCATCAATCAAAAATAACTAATTTCTTGCTTAAAATAGTAAAGTTTAGGGTTCTCTTGGCACTAACGGTACTAAACGGGTCAATTAAGCCATAAAATAAACGTGCTTGTAGGGTTCGTACTGGTGCGAGTGAAAGATATAATCAATTTTCTAATTACATAATTAACCTCATAGCGATGTCCCATACAAATGAATTTTTTCCAATCATTTTAATTAACCCGATTTTGTCACTTAAGTCCCAAATTCATGAAATCCTCAACTTAAGATTTAACCACTTTAATTAACTTAATAGATCCCAAAATAATCATATAGTATAACAAGATCCGGGTCCACTAACTATATGATACTCCTTGTATGGAAATATATATACATATATATACCAATCATACAATAATCCTCAATCTTAGCATAATCACAAGGTTCACAATTGAAAAGGGTACAATATACGTATGTGTATATATATATATATATCAAAATTAAATCTAAACTTTAACTCAAGATTTGGCCATTGGAGTTCTGAAACCACAAACTAAGTACACAGGTGTTATTGTTGCGTTGAGGAGATAAAATTATCTCACTGCCGCCGTCGCCACTGGCTGCTGTCCTCCGTCATCGAAAATAGTTACCACTACTGTCGTTCTGCTCATCTCAGCAAGATAAACCCAATGCCCAAAATAATTTATCCATTCTAGACCGTGAAAGGGTCAATTTCAGTCTTGATGCGGTAGGGTTAACTTTAGTCTTGATGCGGTAGAGCCACCTCTCGCCGCCACCTCCGATCATTTCGATTCCACCACCAACGTCGAGCCAAACTTCAATGCAAGGTTACCACTGCGTTCCTCATGCTGAGCTCTACCAAACCCACTGCCCAGATCGACGTTTTAGTCATGGAAATGTAGAGACCCACCACTTTCATCATGAGCTCACAACAAGCTTCAATTTTTTAACATTTCACCGGTCATCCCACCGTGCATGTGGTACCTCCAGAGAGATGGTGAGGAAGAGAAGAGGTTTATCGATTTGGTTTGGAGAAAAACCCATCGCCAGAGAAGGGGGAGTGGGGTTGCGGGGAATAAGAAGGAAGAAAATAGGGGTCCAAATGAAAAATTCGATTTATATAAAATTAACTTTTCTAAATTTCATATTTGACCCCAAAATTTCTATTCAACCTTCAATCAAGTCCTGCAAGACTTGCTCAAACTTCAATTTAGTCCCTAACCTTCTAAGTGGTTAAGATTAACCCATTTGACCTAAACTAATTCCATGCAAACTTATAAATTTTCAAAGTTAATCCAATTAGATTTTCTCAAATTTTGGATTGACCCCAAAACTTTTAAATATTTTGCAATTAAGTCTTTTTCACTTATTTTGAGCCCTAAAATCCGACCAATCAAAATTCTTGATTTTTCAAATTCTTATTTTCCAAAATTTCAAATTTTAGGGGTGCTACAATCCTTCCCCCTTAAAAGAATCTGGCCCCCAGATTCTCATTCGATTAGACAAACCTCGATTAATACCGGTATATACAACATTCTTATTTCTCATTGCCTCAATCACTTGTCATCTTAATACTTAAAATATTCTCAACTTTAGTTCGATAGAGTGCATATCTTTATATAAAAGATCATATAACCATTACAACAATAAACAACCAACAACATCACAAGTTTATACTTACATAATATGCATTAAAGAGTAGTCGATTCAAACTTAACATGCTAGATTCATAACTTATCATACATTCCCAAACAACTAAACATAAATTCACAAAAACTTAAACACAATAGATACAAACATAACCTATACATCTACTGCCCTCAGGTAAGAAGCCAAAATATACAGTCTCAAATTCTCTTCTGATAATCAAGAACTTAGTCAGAACCTTTGGTCATCTATTTTCTTTTCCCTTTTGCACATGAAGTTGACCGTTTGTTTCTGGGGCAGTCTTGAAGTAGATGTTGATTGTTGCCACATCCTATACACCTTCCTAGTTTCTTCCAGCAACTAGATTCCTCATGATTGAAAGCTTTAAAAAATCCGCATTTCTTTCTTGATGTCCCAAATTGGACTTTCAATCATTTCTTATCTAACTCAACTTCACTGCTCATTGCGAGTTCTAGATCAAAAACTTTTCCTCGCTTGCCTTTCTTCTCATTGGCAGATACCTCAAGAGATTCTTGCTCTACGCACCGAGCTCTTGCCAAGACCTCTTCGAAGTTAAACTGCTCGCAAGGCTGAGGATTTGTCGTATCTCCAATCTTAAACCTTTAATGAATTTCTTAGTCTTAAACTCTTATTTCCTTCATATCTGCGGGGCATACCGCAACAACCTATTGAATCTTGCTTCATACTATATCTTTTTGGATAAGATTCTCAAATTCTTATTTTTGAGCATTTCTTTCCTTTCTGGTATGAATCTATCCATAAATTCCCACACAAAATTATCCTAGGTACGAGGGATCTTTCTATAATCCCATCGCTGACTCACTAAGGTCCACCATTGACCTGCAGCTCCTTCCAATAGATGAATAGTAGATGTAAGTTTAAGGTCGTCCAGGTAATCTATCATTTGGAAGATATCTTCGATCTCCCTAATCTAAGCCTCCGCTTTTTGGTAGCCCGATTCACTTATGAATGTTGGGGGATGGAACCTCAGGAAATGTGCTAAAGTTCCAAATCTGAAGGCTCTTGTGGGATCCTTTCCTCAACATTTACTGGGCGTCTTCGCTCTGTGGTATCTTCTTCTAGATTTTCTTGACTAGGGGGATTCATTATGGTGAGATTAGGTGATGCTATTCAGTGGATAGGAAACTTACAGTTACAAACTGCACTTGTCGGCGTCAATTAAACAGAGCGTTCTATTAATTAATATCCATTCGGTATTAATTCTTATTACACAAGTTGAACATAAATATATACATAAAATATTTAGCAATCTGCAATTCTAACAAGATTCTACACACTCTACTAAGCCAACAATACTCAGCAAACTATGGACTTCAATCACATTTTTCTATCTCTTCTAGTTCACCACTGTCTCTGTCTTAGGGAAATCAACGTCTACCGTATCTTAGGAAGATCCCATGCTTTGTCTCCTATCAAAGCATACGCACTAGCTTGGACATTTTGTCTCCCGCTAACTCCTGCTGTTTGTTTTCCCTTTTCTGTGGGTGTTAGGCCTTGCCGCCTGGGGCAATCTCTCACAAAGTACTGGTCGCTACCGCAACCCACATATTTGCCTTGTTTTCTCCAGCATCTAGACTCTTCATGGCCAAACCCCGAACAGAATTCACATTTTAGGTACCCTCTCTTAGGTTAAATTTGCCTTCTTGTCAGAATGAGAGGCTAGCTGAGTGGTATTTCCAACTTGGGGTCTCAGTTGCTGTCTTCCGATATCACTCTGCTTCTCAAAGGGTATCTTTTCCTTACGACCCTTATTCTCAATCTTTCAGATTTCTTGTAGCTCTAACTCAAGTTACAGTGCCCTATTTACTGCCAGATTTAAATTTGGCAAATCACAAGTAGCCAACCATTGCCTAAGCTTTAGCCATAGCCCTTGTATGAATCATCATGCTTGTCGAACTTTGTCATCTTGTATATAGGGAGCATATTATATCAGTCAGCTAAAAGTAGTCTCGGACTGACTTACAGACTGTGCCCCTATACAAGGTCTATAAACTCTCTTTCTCTTGCTTGTTTTACCATTTCTAGCACAAATTTACTCATGAAGTCTTAGGTGAAATTATCCCAAGCTCAGCGGTTCTTTTAGCCTTCCGTCTTCAATCAATAATCTTCCACCAACTCCGAGCAGAACCTTCCAAAAAGAATGTGGCAAATCAAACCCTTCATTTATCCATATCTTACAGTATCTCAAAATTATTCTCTGAAATCGCAATCTATTCCTCGGCCTTTCTATTAGTAGGACCTCCCAAGAACTTCAAGGGATTGAAATGAAGAAATCGTTCTAGGGCTCGATCTTCTGTAACCGCCTCTGCTACCCCTGATCTAATCATTGGTTGCCTACGTCTCTATCTTTCTCGATATTCAAGCCCCATCGGGGGTTCTACTGTAGGTTGATCCTTCAGAGATGTTTAAGAAACTTTCTTGTCTGATATCGGTTGAGCGTGGGTAAGTGCTTCTTATCTATGAGCTTGTCGGTTAACGACCCTTTGCCCAAGAGGTCTACCCCATCATCTGGTTCTAGGTGGAATAGGTGCACCAAAACTTCTGCGAGAAGTCATCGACTTTATCGATCCTGCCAAGCTTCCCAAAGATAAAAGAAAGAAAATGATTATTATGAAACTAAATCGAACTCAAAAATACGCAAATCTTTATCATTCCACGATAATGATAAGATCCCATGAACATTCTTGCAGTTCTCAAATTCATCTTAAATCTTCAAATCACACAGGAACTTCCAATATGCAAAATAACTAAAATTCAATATTCCAAAATCACATCCTGACATAACTTAGGTATTCCTGAACATAAGTATACATACCTAAAACACTTCTAAATTTAAACGCAATTTTTATATCACCCAAAAATTCTAATTTTCACAATCATATTCTAGGAGCAAGTCCTAGTAGCTCAAGTTCTCATATCCCAAAGATTTATGTCCTATATAATTCATAATTCAAATTAAGTCTCTAGAAAGCTAATTAGATTCAGTCACAATAATCATTCCCACATGAACCTAGGTCATCAAAACCTAGACTGTGATACCACCTCTGTAGCACCCCCTACTCGAGACAGCACCTAAGTTGAGGCACCATTCAGTTCAATCTTAAATTGAACCCAAAATACAAATCAAAAGACCCTCAATCAAGCATTAAAAACTTATTAGAAATAGCAACTGATTCTAACTAAAACAACTTTAAATAAACCTATGACAGATAGCATATATAATAAAAATATGCCACCAAATCTCAAATCTAATTTAGCAAAGCAGCAAAAATTTCAAACTTAATTGACTAATCAAATCATTAATTAAATGCCATAATTCACTTTCTTATATCTAGCAACATTTACATGCCTTAAGTCACCAGCATCAACATGATATCATCACAATGTCTCAAGTTCAAGCTAAATATTGAAATGATTCCATATAAATACATTAAAACACCTATTCTATTACAAAAGATAATTTTCATCCAGTTCAAAATAGAAGTCTGCATCATCACTTAACCCTATTTGAGTAAATTAATGAAATACAAGGGGGTAAGTTCAAAGGACTTAGTGAGGGATAATCATAATAGTAACTATAAAAATCTATCGAGGAAAAATCAACTCAATAGATTATCATTAGTCAATCAAAATAAGAGCATATCAAACGATTACAGGCAGAGTAAAATCAGACAACACAGTTAAGTTATAGGCGAATCGGATACAAATAGACAAATAGATCATAACAGAAAATCAGAATACAATCAGGTAGAATAGACATTTTCAGATATCAGGAGTATCAGTAAGAATTAGCTCAAGAGCGGTGGCTGTTGGCTCGAATGGCTTGAGATCATCTCAACCGAATTAGTTCAGGAGGAATGGTCCATCTCAACCGAATCAATTTATGAAGAAATACAGACGGCTCATCCGGCCTGGACAACAACCTGATCTAGACCAAGAAACTTATGCAACCTTGTTGCTCCAGCAATGGAATACGATCAATTAGAATACAATAAGAAAATAGAATAGAACTTATTGATCAGATTTCCTTATCATAAGTTGTGGGCTTACGGCTTATCCTATGCACCTAGGAGGGATTAACATCCCAGGGCTTACGGCTTATCCTAGGCATACAGCCGGGATTAACGTCCTATTACTTAATCAGAATTCAGGGCTTACAGCTTATCCTTTACACAACAGGATCAACGTCCCAGGGCTTAAGGCTTAACCCATGCTCACATAGCAGGGATTAACGTCCCAAAATAACAACATAGATGGATAATAGATAGCCAAATAATTGATTGAACATATAACAGTACAAGACAGTATAGAACAATACAGAAATTCCGATGAGGCAACAGATAACAGAATAAAATGGAACATATAATGGATAGTATCAGATAGTAGATTGGTACAGATAACAGATAGGAGTTCTGGGGGCTAGATTAGATAGAAACAAAATCGATATCAAAGATAATCATCACAGGGGTGTTCAAATCAAATAATAGATAACAAATAAGAATTTCAACATATTTCGAATTTCAAACAAACAGAGTATGGTACAGAAACAAAAAACCCATACAAGGGCTTATAACAAATAATGGATAGTTAGAAAAGGTGTCAGATTGGCAGACACTCATCTTTGTAGTTCTCAGATATAACAACCACAGTCAGCAATCCTACTGGTCAGTAGGACCCACTCCTTCACCACCTAATCCAAAAGAGTATAATTACAGTTAAAATCCACATTTGACCTCAATAATCGTTAAGATGCTTATCATCAATCTAAAATTACTAATTTCTCACTTAACATAGTAATGTTTAGGGTTTTAATGGCACTATCGATACTAAATGGGCTAATTAAGCTATTAAATAGACATAATCATAGGGTTCGTACTCGTGCAAGTAAAAGATATAATCAATTTCCTAATTACATAATTAACCTCATAACGATGTCCCATATCAATAAATTTTGTCCAATCATTTTAATTAACCTGATTTTGTTACTTAGGTCCCAAATCCATGAAATCCTCAAATTAGGGTTTAACCACTTTAATTAACTCGATAGATCTCAAAATTATCATATAATATAACAAGATCCGGGTCCACTAACTATATAATACTCCTTGTATGGAAATATGTATACATATATACACCAATCGTACAATAATCCTTAATCTTAGCATAATCACAAGGTTCACAATTGACAAGGGTAGAATATACGTATGTGTATATATATATAAATCAAATCTAAACTTTAACTCAAGATCTAGCCATCGAAGTTTCAAAACCACAAACCAAGTACATGGGTGTGATCGTCACATCGAGGAGACAAAACTATCTCATTGCGACGGCGGCGGCCGCCGTCTGTTGTCACTGAAAACAGTTACCACCACTGCCGTTCTGCTTGTCTCAGCAAGATAAACCCAATGCCCAAAATAACTTATCTATTATAAGCCGTAAAAGGGTTAATTCCAGTCTTAACACAGTGAAGCCACCTCTCGCCGCCACTTCTAATCACTTTGATTCCGCCAGCAACGTCGAGCTAAACTTCAATACAAGGTTACCACTGTGTTCCTTGTGCTGAGCTCTACCAAACCCACTGCGTAGATCGATGTTTCAATCATCGAAATATAGAGACCCACCACTTTCGTCGTGAGCTTCCAACAAGCTTAAATTTTTTGACGTTTCACTGGTCGTCCTGCTATGCATGTGATACCGCTGAAGAGATGGTGAGGAGAAGAAAAGGTTTATCGGTTTGGTTTGCAAAAAAACCCATCGCTTGAGAAGGTGGCGTGAGTTTGCGGGGAAAAAGAAGGAAGAAAATGGGGGTCCCAATGAAAAATTCAATTTATATAAAATTAACTTTTCTAAATTTTAGATTTGACCCCAAAATTTCTATTTAACGTTGAATCAGGTCCTGCAAGATTTGTTCAAACTTCAATTCGGTCCCTAACCTTCTAAGTGCCTAAGATTAACCTATTTAACCTAAACTAATTCCGTGCAAACCCACAAAATTCTCAAAGTTAATCCAATTAGGTTTTCTCAAAATTTGAATTGACCCCAAAACTTTTAAATATTTTGCAGTTAAGTCTTTTTCACTTATTTCGAGCCCTAAAATCTGACCAATCAATATTCTCGCTTTTTCAAATTCTTATTTTCCAAAGTTCTGAATTTTAGGGGTGTTAAAACAACCATCCAGAAGAGGACATTTTAGTAGAGCAATTTTATCTAGCATGAAAAGACAGAGAAAAAGAACAATTTAATATGCATTTGGATCGAACTTGAATGCCTCTTCTTTAATTTTGCAATTGGTTCATCAAGGTTTGAATCATCTTCTACAAGGAAAAACCATTAAGATAGTAACAGTCAATAATAATTGCATAATGTAAATGATCCACACACTTTTATTAGAATATAATATGATTTATACCTTCAGTAAATAGCTTTTTCATACTCTTAAACTTTGTAGCGGTAGGCACATCAATAACATTTTCAAGAACCTCAGGAAGATCACTGTATGCTATAGCTACATCTTTTTCCCAAAACTAATAAGTACTTAAGATAGTGTATTGTAAATTCAATCCATCTTGCCATGATTTGTAGCTCCTTTTCACTTTCACAAGAAAAATGGTATGTTGTACTAACTTGTTCATCATTGTAATAGAAGGTGAATTACCTTGCCACTGTCAATTTTAATTAGAAAACTTTGTAGGAAGCAAACATAAATAAAACTTTAATGGAAATCACTAACCGCTAGATGCATTTCCATTGCCATGAATGAATTTATTTGCATTATTTTTATAGCATCATCTCCAAAGGCAGTTGCTTCTAACGAGTTAGTTTCATAAAAGATAGTAACAATTGTCATTTCTCTAAATTAAAGAAGATTTTATAAGACAATTTGTTTATCATTCTCTATAAACACAAAGAAACATGGAGTGATTTAAGCTGCAGCACACACCTTGGCTTAGCAATAGTTGTCTAATTGCACCTTTGACAGTCAATCGACCAGTTGTACTCAGCAGCATATGAAGAATGACATTTTTCACATGCCATATAAAAGAACTTTATTTGAATTGCAAACTTGAATAGTAGCTTTCAGGAAAAAAAGATTTAATCTGTGTCAAATGCAAACACTTATTCTGTGACTATAGAAGCTTAGAAATAGGCAACATAACATGCTATGACATATGTAATCATATAATTATTTATTCTAAGGTATGTAAATGAATAGTAATGTTTTAACATCTTCCATACAGACGACATTAGCAACAATGTGAAACCTTGTGACTGCTTGTATAAAAGTTTGTCTCTATTTGATTAGAAGATCAATTTCAATCCCAGGATCAGCAAATATCTTAAGTTATTTGCTCTCCTATTTAATCAAAGAAAATGCTGTCAAATAAAAACTGTTCTACTTTTACTATTCAAATTTAGATAGAATGCAGAAAGTGTGAGTAATTTTGAAAGCAAAAATTACCGTGTTTTTAATTTCTAAGTTTCTAATATTGCTGGATCAATATTGATTGTTGTGTTGGGCGTTGAAGCAAGTGAAACTCCTGCATTTAAGATTTAAAATCAGGAGCTCATTTTTCAACACAATTGAAATCAAATAATATAGTTAAGTAAATATAAGTCGTATATTACATAATAAGATGAAGATACTAATAAATGATTTATGCTAACAAATATCTTCTAATTGTGGTGCAAAGAAACATTCAAATTTCTGGCAGCAATTATTGGCATACGTCTGTTGATGACATTATTGCTTGACCTTCTGTCGCCGCAATATTACTCCATAGGGATAGTATCAGAGGCTTTCTTCTATTAAGGATATAAAAAGCAGCACATGTCAATAAAGTCTTTTTATGATGAAAAAAGTTTTTAGTCAAAGAATAATTATTAACATAAGCATAAGAAAGTTGACCTACTCATCATTCATGACGCCAAATTAATGTACAATGTTTGACTTCGTAGAGCTTCCAATAGTTCACTGGTCAAACTTTTTAATAACTATTGCCAGAATATCTGTCATAAATAAAATACTATTATTTATTAAATACATTAAAGAACAGATAGCATATAATGAATAAATTTTTGTAATTCTCATCAACTGATATATGTTCGTTAGAAGCAATAATCACATAAAATTCAGCATAATTAGGCACAGATGAGGAAATAAGATTTTCCAAAGCCTTAGTAATGACAGTGCAATGGTTGAGTATCCATTGGTACTTATTCACATAAGTTTCAGAGTCAAGATTTGCTTCAATCACTTGTGCATTTGAGATTATATAAGTATCCATCAAGCAAAGTGTCCTCTCGAACTGATTGATGTTCATATCAAAGACCGTAGCAAGCACTTTAGTTCCCTGTATGATAAGCAAAAAGAGAGGAACATTTACGTTCATTAAATACTGTTTTGGTAGAGAGCAAAAAATAAACACAAAATTTCTTACAAAAATAAAAATGCTCACAGATTCATCAACAAGAACCTTAACACTCAAGCTTTTAATTTCAGGAGTAATGACCTTCATTAACATCAACTGCTACGCTATCATGGTCCACATGAAAATAAAAAAGGATAATAAAAATCAATAAATAAGCACATTTGAAAGACAACACAAATTGACATCGAATCAAATTAGTGGTTTTATTATAAAAAAATAGCATAGAACAATAAATGTTAAAGCAAAATACAAACATACAAGTAAAAGGAATGTGTAAAAAAGAGACTTCTTTGCATCAATTGATATCTCATTATACACAATATTTATTGAGTATTGTTGACAACTAACATCTTGGTACACAGTTTCAATGAGAATTCTGGCACAACTTGCTCATTTTGCTCTTGATAATGCAACATATAGCTAACCATGAGAATAAATAATTTATTGTAAATAAATGCCAACACAGTCAAGAGTTTGTCCTAGTGCTTTATTAATTGCCATTGCAAAGCAAGGTTTGATTGGGAATTGGAATCTCTTAAAGGCAATTGGACATTTTTCTTTATCTGTGCACTCAAACAGTATTCGTGGAATAAACACAAGTTTGCATCTATGCTCTCTTGTTGCAATTTTTTCTTTTATGTAATTCTCTCAAAGCCTTTTGCAAATCAATCTAGTGCCATTTGAAAGACCTTCAATTGGATTTATATTCCTCAATAACATAACAGGACAATTTTTCGTTATGATCAAATTATATGAAGGAAGATTACTTCACACAACACTGCAAAAAAAAAAATCCTCATATTGGCTTTGATCATTTGGGTTGACAGCTTTATGAAGCTTGTGTATTGTTTAGATACACTAGGTAACTTTTCAATCAAAATATTATTTATCTCTAACACACATTCATTTTTAGGAGTCAAAATTGCTCTATGAACTAAATCATATGCATCATAAGAATACAAAGAGATCAAAGGAAAAACATAATGAATAAACTATTCAATAGATGTCTCACGATCAACGAATGGCAAAAAAATAGTGCCTAGAACGAAAATGTTATCATCTAAAACAAAAGTCTCTACTCCATTACCAACTCTCAACAAAAAATCTCTAAACTCTGGATCATCTTTTGCACGAATATTTTCATACAATTTATATTTTAATAAATATTGCCAAATGTAGGAGCAACAAAACTTGTATTTGTCATGTGTGATTTTGTGCCAAGAAGCACTATAGGTAATGTCTGACGAAAATCTCCACCAAAAATAACAACTTTCCCACCAAATAACTTGGATTTTTCATCTGTAATGTCTCTCAACAATCTATCAAATGATTCAATAATCTTTCGATTTGCCATCGAAGCTTCATCCCAAATTATCAATTTACACAAAAGAATCATTTTTGGTAATGCTTGATTGTCTACTTACTTTTGCTTATGTTTTTCATCAATTTCAATTGGCAATTTAAATCTAAAATGAGCAGTTCTACCTCCGGGTAACAAAGAAGCAACAACTCCAAAAGTTGCTATAGCCAAAGATATATGCCCTTTTGACCTTACATATGCAAGCAGTGTTTGAAAATTTGGACCATTCATTGAACCGAAAAACTTACCGATTCACGGGTCACTGGTTCAACTGTTGGTCGAACCGTAATTGAATCGTGACGTCATAATTACGAAATATGTATATTTATATTATATATTACTTAAAAATTAATAAAATGCCAAAATATAAAACATAAAGGGCTTAAATTATATTATCTAACATTACAATCCAAATTTCACAATTCATATTATAAATAATCACAACAATTTAAATGTATCAAGTCTAAAATTTAAAGTTGATAGTATGTAAATTAATTCTAAACTCTAAAATAAGGCTTTTTTTACTTTTAAATAGCTTGTGAAGTGTACTTTAACCTTCAAACTTTGTATTTACACCAAAAAAATTTAAAAAAAAAATCAATTTTATTAAAAATTAAATGAAAAAATCGATCCAATTCAATTGAACCATGAACGATTCACCAACTCACCGGTCCAACCATCCAGTTTGAACAGTTTTTACAAAATGTGACGTTTTTTTCATTTTCCCGATTTTTTGAGAAAATTGGACCAATTCACCGGCCGGTTGACGGTCTGACTGATCGGACAGGCCAGTCCGGTCCGATTTTTTAAACAGTGTATGCAAGTAGTGCTCTACACAAAAATGTTTTACCAGTACCCCCAAGTCCATCAATAAAAAAGGAGCCACAATGATTAAAATTAATTTTATGTATAATTGCATCAAAAGCCCTTTTTTGTTGTTGGTTCAACCTTTTTATTGAAGCCATGTTCTTTAGAAAAATGTTCTTCTTCACCTATTCTTGGTAAATTAGAGGACAGGTCAAATTCATGAATGTATTTACCCATGTGAATAAGAAAATTTTCAATACTATTTAAAGTTTTCCTCTCAAGATCAATTTGTGACAGATATCAATTATGTGAGTAATCAACAGAAAGAACATCAAAAAACTTTACAAATAATTCTTTAGGATTAGGAGGAGGACTATACGCCAATAAAATTGACAATTTCCTAATAGCTAAAGCATACGAAAATGAGATGCTTAATCTAAACATCAATCAACATAAAAATCAAACTCTAAATATCCTCTATGGAGTGTTGAAATCCTAAAAGAATCAAACGATTGATTATTGAACGAAAGCAAATCTTCAAAAGATGGAGTTCCTTAACACTCGACAAAAGAATTTTCAAATAATAATGTTCGCCTTCAGTAGGATTCACAACTGCAACTCTACTTATAACAATTTTTTTCTTACTTAGCTTCCACCTTCTATCCTTTTGTTCCCAAACAAAAATATTCTAAAAATTCTCTATACAAAAGCTGTAATCTTTTAGCATCAACATCATTAGCATTCATCCAAAAGAATTCAATTAACATGGTTCTACCAACAAAAGGATTCATTATCACTTTAGTTAGAGATTTTTTTCTACCAAAACTAACAAATTGTTGATTTGGTAAATGAATTGGCAAAATAATAATAGGTTGATACATCTCTATCATATCAAATGAAAAAATTCGCCACAATGCTTCAACTGAAAAAATTCATCAACCTCTTTGAAATTCTTTGATTTCATCAATATTATTAAAGAATGAATTATTAACTATATTATAACAAATCCTATCAGGACCTTTGTGTGTGTATATATATATATTTATATAAATATTTCACAATTTTAAAATCTAAACAAGCCTCAACATTTATATGATAGTCAAACTTTGCAAGCAAATACGTACAAAAATGGAACAACAAACCTATTGTCTAATTATGTATTCCGCACAAAAAATTTCCTACCATCATTATGCCTTTTATAGTTTGGATATGATGCTCTGCCATGAGTGGTTTTATCACAAAAATTCTTTGGATATTTACTTTTACAGGATCTATCTTTCATGCAGACATTCTTTGGGTTAGCAACACCACATGGGCCATGTATCATATGATAGACAACATATGAATGTAACAATGAAGAAGAATCAGCTGGCAATTTAGCTGAAATGATCTTATCATAAAATTCAGGGCAAGTTAATTTATGATGCTTTTTAAAAATAATTATCGAATGTGCATGTGGCAATCATCTTTTTTTATACTCAATTACAGATACATATGCTGCAATATCTTCGGAAATTTTTTTTTCCACACAATTTCATCTTTAAGTTCTTCGAGCTTTGCTTTAAATACTCGAGCAACTAAATCTAGCCTATCATAAAGTTGAGAAGTTATTTCTTTCCAAGCAGGATTACATGTCATTGTAATAAAAAGATCAGGATTCCCAAATCTTTGAACTAATGCCATTGCATTCACATACCTTTTCATCATATCCTTCAGTCCACCTATGAACAATGAAGGCAAAACTATGTATTGTCCTATCTTATTAGGCTCATTGATTCAATCAAACACCAAAGTATCAGCTATCCCTTGAAGAGTCTCATTTCGTGCATCCATTTGCTACTGTTCCATTTTATAATAGCCTAACCTTTGTCTTTCAATTTTGATGAACGGATCAATAACATATTTTTGGCCTAATTTTCCCACATGCAAAATACAAGAATCCTTTCCATTTTGAACTTGATATTGGTAACATATGTATTCTCGACACAAAACCTTTGTTCTCTTTTTGTTATTTTGGACATACATTGTAATATTATTGTAACATTTAATAAATAATCAGAAAATCACTTATTTTCTTAAATTAAATAAATATAACAGGTTATATTATGAGTTAAATAGGCACCTTCATGTTCAACATGCAATAAAGCATTGGCTGCTTAACTAATAGCAGGCATAACAACATTTTGGTCGCTACAGTGTGTTTTCCTATTCCTTCTATGGAAGCACACTCTATTCCTACATGCCATCCAGGCTCACCATAGGGAAATAACAACGGATATTGCAATGGATCATAACACCCATAATGGTATAAAATTGAATGCAATTGATTATTTAAACAGTAAACACAAATGTCCCGATTTAAATCTTTAGGATCATCCGTTGTTTCATCCCATATGGCAGCCACCTGTTGTTCAGTTGGAAGATTATGTGTTTTTTGATTGATGTTGGGGTTTATTCGGAGGACAACCATGTAATTCATCAAATTATCCCATGATTTTAAATGCTTAAAGATACAGAAATAAGGATTATTTGCTAGGCAGCTCAAAAGAATATTAAGACTGTCAGGATCTAAATCAAATTTCTCTAACACCTCAAGATTAATATCATCAGTTGTGTCCAAAAAAGACAATTGTAAATTTTTTTTTTGGCAACTCAACTGAAGGACAAATTTGTTCAAGCCTATTTGACACTTGACCATTTACTTTTAAAGTATAAATGCATTGATTATTCCAATAATAAGTAGGATTAGTTTTCATGCCAATCGAAGTTAAGGCAAGATTATTATTGTATGTTCTAACTCTTCTACAAAAGCGGCCAATGTCAGAAAGATCATAGGTGAATAGATCATAGAGAATTCTATTGCAAGTTAATGGAACAAAGGAAACATCCCCTAAAGAACAACAAAAAGTTGGTGATTCTCGATGGAAACTAAAAACTCCACAATACACAAGGACATTGCATTGGGTAATTCCCAAGGAGCTGATGCAATATTAGACAGCCCATCAAAATGCTTCAGTTGGCGCGTGCTTTGAGTATGTCTTCCATTGACAGGGATACAAGGAATGGCATCATCTATGAAATCAATTTCCAAATATTTAATTTCATAAATAAGATTTCATTTACAATATAGCATTTAATTTTTTAAATACATTAATAGAATAATAAATGATACCTAAGCATTCAAGTTGGCATGAATCATTAGTCATAGCTACTGGGCAGCCCATAATTTGATTTGAAGCTGCAACAACCGCATTGCTTTTTGTGAATTTTGAACTATTTTCATTTAATCTATAAATTCTAATTGGATCAATGTGAAATGCAGAAGCATTTAAGACTTTTATATTAAGCTCACTAGATGCACAGTCCGCAGCATCTTTGGGTAGCACAGTATTGAATAAATTCATTGATGAAATATGTGTTGAAGATATATTAGGAGTAGATCCATTAAAGACAACTGCACTATTTGCAAGGTTTTCATAAATTGGAAAATTTAAGGATTTAACATTTGTGCCATGATTAGAATATATGTATTGAGCTGCTGAACTGGTAGCTATGGTTATTTAGTGCAACATTTGCAGCATTTTTATGAAGTGAATGATTTGAAGATTCAACATTAGTATTATGATTAAAAGAGACAAATTTAGTTGTTGAACCAAAGAAATTGTGTCCATTTGTTAAAATGATTGCATTATCTATTTTGACATCACTTCTTGATGTTGATTTATTTGTATATAACAAGAAAGCCTTATCTAAATAGGAATGATGGCTCCTATATTTCTCCTGACGTCTTCGAAGGAACACTGCCTTCTCTTCTCTAGATATTGATTTATAAGCAAATCTAGCTCTTTCCCTATGCACTTTTTGCCTTTCCTGATTTTGCTTCATAGCTAATGGCAAAGCATATACAATGAGGCAAAAGTATTTAATAAATAAAGAAGAAAGCTAGACAAATGCAAAAGAAAGAAACTATTATGTATCGACAACAAAACAAAATTCAAATGAAAGCAACCAAACCAATAGAACATTCAAACAACAGAACAATAACTAATGTAGAAAAAGAACAACTATCAAGCTATAACAACAACTTGTTAAAAGTTAAATAAAATGCAAAATATCTGATCTACTTTAAAAAGTTAACATATTTATATATATATATATATATATATATAAAACTAACCATAAATAACAAAATTATTAAGAAACAAAAAACAAAAGATAAGCAAAAAAACAAAATAGAAACTAACAAAAAATAATAACAACTTCTAGATGTAAACTACAAAAAAGCATATATAAAATCATTCATAAATATTACCTTAATAACCAAAAGATCTCTTCACATAGCAAAAGAAACTAAGCAAAATCCCTGCATTTTTAACATAAGGAAGAAAAGTAAATCCAATGAGCAAAAAAAGTAAATATTTTAATAGATATTACCCAATTATAAACTCCTATGAAAAATAATTCTCAAACTTAAAGTAGCCAAGAACTCTCTTTGCAAACAAAATCAGACATCAATCTATCCAACACTTCAACAATTGTATAATTTAACATTACCATTATAAAGATAAACAGTAACAATTAAAGTGGCAAAGAATAACTTCTCTTGCACTACAAAAGGTAAAACCACTGCGCTATAAGACCATAACATACAAGCAGACAATCTGAAAAGACAAGCTTCAAACACGACTAAAAAACAGAATATTTTCTCTCGTTGAGTTATAAAACAAACTAAAAAATTGTTGCACGATTCCAGTAAAGAAATAACACGACAAGCAAAGAATTCAAAAAACTAAAAAACATAAAATGCATAAGTAAATATAATACATTGCAAAGGTTCATCTTCTTGTAACATTCTAATCAACAATCATTAAAAGCACTAAAAATAACAGTGGCGATGCAATAATTAATTTTCATTACCATAACTGCAAAAACAACACAAACAACCATCAATTTCACTTTAGCTAAACAAAGACATACTATACATATAAATAGCTTACTCAGAAAAACAAAGCAACACAAAAAGACACCTCAGTCATCAAAAACATTTTTAATCTATTGCACCAAAAGGCTAGACAATTATTTTTACGGTCTTTCGAAAAGAACATTTAAATTCTAAATGCTTAATAACAACAAAACATATCGTAAAAATTACGCAATCCATAAGTAATGGACTATACAAAATTCAATTTTTTTTGTAAATAAAAATTATGGCTAGTAAATAAGTAACAACTACGGATAGCACAAAATAAAAATGCATAGAATAAAGGGTTGTACTTTATTGAAATCAACCTTCTTCCAGAACAAAATGCAAAGCACAATCCTAATAAAAATAAATAAATAAAAGGAGAAAACAAAATCAAAGTCATTTTCTTATCAAGTATCATAAAAATATATCATGTTACTAAACATAACATGCCAAACACACACATATATAAATATTAAAACATAATCGACACTTCTTTAGAAGACAAACTGATATATAAGTTTAGTTTATAATCTAATACTCTTAAAACATTAACATAAGTTGTGTCAATACATTGATTCAATAAACAGGTCACTAAACAAGAGCAAAAATTTTTTATTAAATAGTAGACCTAAACAACAGTTCTTTGAAAAAGAAACGAAATCTCTTTGATCATCTTCTTTGCTTATTTAAAACATTTGTCTTTTCATATATGCTTTTCTGTTAGCTATAGAGTTGAATGAGGAAAGGCAAAAAGCGCATAGAGAAAAAGCTAGATTTGCTATAAATCAATGTCTACAGAAGAGAAGACAACCTTTCTTCACAAACGTCGAGAGAAACACATAGTATCAAACAAAAAGTTGTGGGAAAAAAAAACTATAATCTTATACGCAGTGAATACATGGCGAAAAAATAAAGCCAAAAAAAATTGTTCTAACCAAAGCAAATCAAAACTACACATAAGAAAAAACTAAAAGCCTGAAAAAAAAATTAACTATATTTTTGTAAGAAACTGAGAAAAATTCATCCACAAAATGCAAGGAAAAATCCTAACCCAAAATAGAATACTTTATAAAATCAAAGCGTGCGGATTATGAACACATAATGGACAACACAAGTCTCTTTTCAATAACATACACACAAAGATCACCAGGAAAATCCAGAAGAAGAACACTTAATAGATAGAAACAGAGAAAAACAATTGACTGCCTTCAACAGAAAGACAAACTGCAGAAGAGAAAAGAAAAAACCCAAAAATAAAAAGATCAAAATCCAACATTTTTCTTCTAAGCAGAAAATATATGTGGAAAAAATAATAAAGAATGAGCATTCAGCAGCAACTCCCCTATGCAATAGAACGACAACCATACCCATCTCGTACGAGTCACAGTTAGACAAAAACAAGAAAAAAAAAATAATTTTACTCCTAACTGCACACCTGCACAGTAAGCTAGCAAAGACCTTTTTTTTTCTGTCCATGCAACCTTAGTGCACAGACCAACAACTCTCTCGAAAATCAGCAACGTACAAACCAAACCGTGCCACCGAATCTTCAATTTCAATGCCCTCTCTTCTCTTTATCTGCAGACAGAGACTGATGAGAAATAGGTGACCTTAAACAAATGCGACATAGACTAAAAACACACACAAAAAAAAGAAACGCGTGTTGTCTTAATAAAAACACATAAATAGCATTTCTTCTAACCTTTCATAAAGTCTCTTTATTTTGATCCCTATATTCCACCGAGTACAAATCTATTAGCCAAGAGCACAACCAGCCACAACAGCGATGGACAAAATGATATCGTTTTGCTAGCTAATCAGCGAAAAAAAATAAAAAACAAAAAAAGTATATCACGCGCGGTAGCATTATAGCCACGCTTATACACTTTTATAGTCTAGACTAATATATATATTTAGGTGATACGAAACTCTAGAATCTAATTTCTTGTTCTGCCATCTTTCCATATAAAATATTCTATAAGATTCATCCTGGGTGAGAAAGATCACAAAGAGGAAGATGAAGAGCCTAAGGATCCATCAATTCACTTTTTCAATATAATACTCGAATCTCCAATCAATTATATTATATTATATTCTAATTTGTTAGATATAATTAGGACGCTAATTTATTGTGATGAATTTGTATATATGATTTTAGGTAAATCAAACCAATCCATGATTAAATGGGAAAAAAATTTTGAGATGGCTAAAGTGGTTTCTTCTATCTGCGATTTTGTTGAAATAACTTTTTGTAGCACCCCACCCGGAATGGTCCCCTATCTCACACCTGTTTAGACAGGAAATAAATAATACATGAGGGTACATAAGTCATAAGGACTCAGTGAGGGATAATGTAGAGCAATATACAGGTTTGTCGAAGAATCAGTAATTCAACCAAATATTTACTGACATGGTGATACAAGAAAATATAGATATGCTAGAATAAAGAAAATAATGGGTTCAAGTTACTAGGAAATGCTAGGTCGGGAGCTATAACCGTTGGCTTAAAAGGCCTGGGATCATCTCAACTGATGCTGTTTGGGAGGTATAAAGCATCTCAACCGATCACAGTTCAGGAGGAAATACAGACTGCTCGTTTGGCCCGGGACATCAGCCCGATCTAGAGTTGAACATCACTCCAACCTTATTACTCCTTGAGCAGAGTACAAATAAGAATGGCAAACCTAATCCATATATATAATTCAAGTAAAACAAGCATAGTATGCATATTAGAATACCCTTATGCCTCCGTAACAATATGATCTTTCAATCATAACAATACGATAATACACTGGCTCGAGCATAACAACTTGGCAATAACGATGGCTGAAGCATAACAACTTGGCAATAATGGTGGCTCAAGCATGATAGCTTGGCAACAATGGTGGTTCAAGCATGACAGCTTGGCAAAGCACTCGGCTCATCAATTCTCATGTACACTTATCTTTGAATAAGTTCAACCATCATTTGCCAACAAAGCAGAACAATAAATACTCACTTGGTTTCAATATGCCAACAAGGCGATCAACGATATACTAAACAAATCATGGAAGCCAACACGGTTAACCAACAATATACTATACACATTCAATATGGATGATAACAATTGAAATAATGAACTTCATGGTGCTAGAATGAGGAAAATCAATTTGTTATTAGAAATGATTTAAGAAACAAACTATTTAAGTTCATGGTGCATGATTCAATAACAGATATAGTTCACGAGTTCAAGTAGTTCATAGAAAGTTTAATATAGTGAGACACAATCAGTTTCAAAGAAAAGAAAGATAAAATTACCATCACAGGGTGCCCAAAGCAATTATTAAATCAGTGGAACCTCATAGAGTTCAACAATCAATAAATAACGACAATCAAGACAAGTATCAGATCGGTGGAACCTCACAGGGTTCAACAACAAATATTGATTAAGCTTATACAAAGCAAGTACTAATCGGTAGACCCTTACAGGGTACAATAATTAACAGAGTGCGATAATCAATTCAAGTACTAGGTTAGTGGATCCTCACCATAATAACCGCAACAATGAAATCAAAGCCTACTAATTTGTGGGAATTCTTCGTCACCTAACCAAAGAGTAAACTTACTTTCAAAATCCCTATTCAACCTTAATAATATCTAACAATTACAATCATACTAGCAATAGTCTAAATTCAATAGTTACTTGACTTATATAGTAGTTTAGGATTTCATTCCGATATTATTGTTACAAAATACGCTAATTCTTGTCGTTACTACGAAAATATTTTTGAAATTCATTTATACTGATTAAAGATGATATAGTCGGATCCATAAATTACATAATTAATATTATAACATTACATAATATCAATTATAATAGCCCAATTATCATTAATAATCGAAGTTTGTTGCTTAGGTCGAGGTTACATAAAACTAGGATTTTCATCACCCAGTTAACTAACTAATCCATTGTTCACATAAATAATACAATTTCGGGTTCTCTAGGCTCAAGTCGCATGCATGCATGCTTCATTTCTCATGCATGGTGGTATTTTTCAATCGATCTACTCATTCGTTTTGATTTTACAAGGTTGTAAAGATTGGTACATATATATATATACATACAATGACAAATTGACCTAATTTTGGTCATTTTCCAATCCTTGATATCGATAAGAAATTTTCACGATCAGCTTTCATGCATGCAATCCTTGCAACAAGACAAGAAAATTGTTTGTTCGTTGCCGCCAAAGATAGCCACCACCACCACCACTTGACGCATCTCAGCTCAACAAACACAACCCCCACATCAATTTCACCACTTGCTGCCGAATTGAAGTCCAATTGAAGCCTCAAAGTTATTAGGTCTCACTGACCGCAATGTTAGTTTTCTCCAAATTTCGCCTTCGCCATGGCGCCAAACTTCAATCTAAAGCTATATCCTCGTGATCTTTGAACTGAAAGCTACAAAACTCACACCTGGGTCATGTCAAAAGGTCATCGAAATGCCATGCCCATCAGGATCCGCCGTGGCCAGGTTTTCAGTTTAAATTTCCCAACAACTCGCCAGTTATCTTTGCCTACATGTAAGGTCGCTGTGCTCCTGAGGTCGTAAGGAAGACGATGGTCGGCTTAGTTTTTAGCTCCAGGCCATCGCCGGTGTTGATCGCCTAAGAGAGAGTGAGATGGTTGTTATCGGTGAAGAAAAAAAATGAAATGGTGTGAAATTGAAGATTCCACATTTATAAAAATGATCTTTTCCTTATTCTCATATTGACCCCCCAAAATTTGTGGTTCTGCTTTCAATTGAGCTACCTAGTTTATTAGTCCTCCACATTAGCCAACCTAACTTACAAAAATTAAACATTGGCCTTGCGAATTTTAAATAAAGGTGAAATTAAGTCTTTTCTATTCACATTTTAACCCACAAAAATTTTGAAAATTAAACAAATTAATTAAAATAATACTTAAATAAAATACCATAATCAATGCATTTCTAGGGTTGTTACACTTTTCAACTAGAAAATATTTATTTTATTTTTTGTCTAAATTATTTTTCTGTATAAAAGAACATTTAAACATTTTATTTTAAAATTCTTGATAAATAAATTAAGTAACTTTTTCCTTCTAGTTTTTGTAAAATAATATTTCTGTACGAAAGAGGATTTGAACATGTTATGTTAAAATTTCTAATAAGTAAAGTAAGTAGTTTCTTCCTTCTATTTATTTATTTATTTATTTTATTTGTAAAATATTCTTTGAAATACATATATTTTCTATCTAAACTAGGCATTCATTCATAATATTTCTCACAACTAAAGTTCTTAAGTAGAATCTTTCTTCTATTTTTTGTAAAATATTTTTTCAAATAAATGTACATTTTTCTGTCTAAATAATTTTTCTATAGAAAGGAGGATTTGAACATGATATGTTAAAATTTCTTACAAGTAAAGTTAGTAGTTTCTCCATTCTATTTTTTTAAAAATATTTTTCATATATATATATATATATATATTCTGTCTAAATCGGGCATGTTATGTCAAAATTTCTGACCACAAAAGTAATTAAGCAGTTTCATCCTTCTATTTTTCCTAACATATTTTTCTGAATAAATATATGTGCTTAAATGTTTTTTTTCTTTTTTATTTTTGTATAAAGGAGGATTTGAGCATATTATAATAAAATTTTGATTGGTAAAGTAATTAGTTTTCGTTTCCTTCTATTTCTGTGAAAGATGTTTTTAAAATAAAATTAAGTATATGCTTTTGGTTTTAGTGATTTTTCTGTAAAAGAGAGATACAATATGCTATATTAAAATTTTTGATAAGCAAAAGCTATAATCTAATCCTATATTTTAAAAAAAACATATTCTAATTAATATATTAATCAATGATTTTGCTTATACGATTTGACGATCCAACCGTGTTGCTGGGTTAAAGTAGCAAATTTGTGATTGTTCTACTGGGTTATAACAACAAAATTTCTAACTGGGCTAATGGGTTATAATAGTAAATTTCTGACCATGTAAGCTATTGGTTTATAGCAGTAAGTTTCTGACCATGGTACATTTATATAGCAAATCTTTGACCACGCTACTGGGTTTAAAAAATAAAATTATGACAGTGCTGTGGGATTATAGTAGCAAATTTCTGACTATGCTACTTAGTTATAATATCAAATTTTGGATCTTAATACCTTGTAAATTTTTGACCATACTATCGGGTTGTAGTATAAAATCTTCAATTGTGCCTGTTGAATTATGCTAGTAATTGGAACCTATAAAGCTTATGAGCATAAATATGTGAATAAATGAATTGTTGTCATATGATAAATTGTGTATACGTTTCTAGAAAGATTGTGGCAAGTATGATTTTCTGATCATTAGCTTGATTTAACATAAAAAGTTATGCCATGGTATATATATGTATGTCTTTACATTATTTATTTTTAAAAATTGAATATTATGTTTTACTTAAAGAAAAGTGATTTTGTTGCATTTTTTTTTTTTTTTGGTTATGTTACATAAGTAACTTCCTCAAATCTGACAGAAGGCCAAGAATTTATTTATTGGGCAATGAATTACCGCTATGCTATTTTATAATCATTTTTGTAAAGAATTAATTGAAAACGAAGAGCTAGGGGATCAATTTTTGGTTTAGTGAAAAGACATTAGGATGTTCTTTGGTTCGATTAAAGCTTGATTTAGTACTTCAAAATTTTTATCTATTGCTTGAGATGGAGTGAAGATTGATTTCTAAATATAGATACTTTCCGCTGCTACAATTTTTGAAGTTTCATAATAATATCTTATGTATTTTATATTTTTGTATGTTTTGAATTCCATGGCTTAGTGTTTTTGAGTACTATGGATTTAGGAGAATTGCCCTATTATGTTTCGGATTTGGAGCGTGACAGCAATTGCGCCTTTTATATTGATTGTTAGCCGGAGAAAAATTCAGCTTGTCTTCCATTGTAGCAGAAGCGGTCACTTGAATACAGATGATCTTACACAGTCGTAATGCTCAGAGTATAAAAAATTTATACTATTACATTAAAAGATTGTTCCTAACCCATCTTTTCTCAAAATTTGCACAATACTAATCCAGTTACATTTTTGTTTCCACACAAAAACCCATAAAAAGTAATTTGAAAACGATGCAAACATGACAAAATGGCAATGAAATCTGGGCCCAAGTCTTTTGCTGAAATGACGAAGAAAATCAAGGAGTATGCCTTAGAAGGCTCCAATTTGTAACACCACCCTTGAAATAAAAGTACATGAAGATCCACTTGTTTTACATTATTTCGACTAACAGGTATTAGTCTGGCTATGCATTATAGTTCAAATGGATCACAACATAGTTAAAGTACAAGAACCAGAGTAATGATCATAAAAAACAGGATCTCCAGAAAGACAACCATCGAAATCTGAAATCATGCTTAGAACAAGGATAGCAGAAGTAGCTCTTCATGCTAGCACCAATAGAGATATTCATCAAATCCTTTAATTTCTTGACAGAAGATGAAAGATGCGATGTGTTTCCGAAGAAGGTATTTGCTGAAGAGACTTTCCCTCATACGCCTGAAAAAATTGGGAGGAAAATTACCCTGAATTTGCAAAAGGTTCAGGCTGGCATCATTGTTGGTAGTGAATTTTCATCTAATGAATCACGCAAGTAGTCTTACTCTACAGGTGATTACAACTTTTCATTCATAATTAATCAGTAAGTAAAAAGATGGCGCGATGCTTATAACTCCATGCAAAGTAATTGAAATTAAAAACTTACTAGTTTACCTTTATACTGAACGGCTTTGACGATACAAAGTTTCCGAACTTCTAATCATCCCGTGAAGAATAAATGTCAACTTGAATGTCTTCATTTCCCCAATCCATTTGCTCCTCCTTTATTCGTAGGGCTGAATCCACAGCCGATGGGCTGCAATCAACAAGCTCTATCATTTCAAGAGTTGGGATTTCTCCAATTTCAGAAGGGATCTCTCGCAATTTGTAACAGTGCTTAATAATCAGGCAACTTAGTGTTGGGAAGTGGGTGCTTTCGCTCATCCAGCATTCCAAATCCATGTCTTCCAGCAGCAGGAAATTTAGCTGGGGGAATTCCCCCTCGACGGTTTCCCACTCAGGGCCCTGGAATGCATAGCTCCGCAACTTGAGCACTTCAAGATTCGGCAATGAACCAATCACTGTCATCTTCTCCCAGGTGAATCCACATCCGCTCAAAGTTAACTTTCTAAGACTAAGTGGGAAAGCCGGCTCTGGCAGGGAAGAAACAAGTAGTGGAGAGCCAAGATCAGGATGCATGACAACACATTTAAATGATTCAAGTTGATGGAGAATGTCAAGATGGCTAAAAAAACTGAAGGTTTCTGCAGCATCCTGTGATGATGACACAATTCGAACTCCTAATTTGTTTAGGTTTGGGACTCTTCTAAGAATTTGGGGGGTACAACTTTGAGCACTGACATCTAAAAGTGTTAAAAGGTTTTCTAGGAGCAGGTTGCCATCCCTTCCATCTTCAATATTTTCTGAAAGATCTGGCAGATCACTTCCCATGAACTGCAAATGCCTCAACTCTTTCATATTCCAAATCTCCATTGGTAGATGCGGTGCAGCTAGTCCGGTGTGTTTCATGCTGAGATATCGTAGAACAATCAAGAACTGGAGGCTCTGAACCTCACATATTGATGCAGGGAGTTCTCCATTATAGCTGAAAGCAAGGTACCTTAAGCGAACTAACTTGAGAAATACAGATGGGAAAGTGTAGAAGCGAATCTTAAGAGCGTCTAGCACCCTGAGCAGCTTGAAGTCTAACCACACCCGCAGTGGATATTGATGTTGCGGACCGGTGTAAAGAAGAGAACGCGCGGTTGAAACTGATGCCTTGGAGTTATACGCGGTCGCATCTTTGATGCCAAAACTGATGTTCTTATGGATGCAAAATCGGCGCTGATTATTTGTGTCTTCCAGAAAACCATTTGTATTCTTATTTATGACATGGAAGAACTTCTCCTCCTCAGCTTTTGCAACAACGAAATCACAAAAGACTTGATTGAGTCTGCAAGTTTTCATTCTGCCGTTAAGCCTCCTCTGGCGGGCCGAAACAAGACCTCTGTCGACAAGCTGCAATAAGTAGTCCTCAGCAATCTCTTCAAAGGTTTTTGACCGTATGGGTCTAAGAAATCCTTCAGCAATCCATAATTTAATGAGCTTTGAAACTGGGATCTCATAATTATATGGAAAAATTCCCAGATAGAGAAGACATGCTTTTAAGTATTGAGGCAAGTACTTGTAACTCAAAGAAACTATCTCTTTCACGAGCTCAGAATGGTCTTTACAGACACTAATTGTAGATGCTACTCTTTTCCGTTCTGTCATGCTGGCCCAGGAAAGTAGCCTTCCAACGGTCACGATTGCTGCAGGGAGTCCTCTGCAATTCGAGGCGATAGCGTTGATTGACTCTCCTTCACCAATGACTATCTGGCAAAGCAGATCCCTGGATGCATCTTCCTTGAGGAAACCCAATCGATGAGGAGGTGCAAAATTGTCAGGTACATCCATATTCCCAGTTGTTAGCATAACTCGACTTCCATTATTATCATCTGGCAGTAATTCTTTTAAATCATTCCAGGCCTCAACATCAATTAAATCGTCAAAGACAACGAGATACCTCCTACCCCTTAAAAAGTTACAAACGCGTTTTGCCAATTGGTCATCAGTCTCTTGGCGAATTTCATCACCCACATTTTTCATGGATCGCAGAAGCTCTAACAGCATATCTCGTTTCTCGTATTCCGGAGATAATGTAACCCAAGCACGAATATCGAAGTGACTTTCAATCAATTGATCAGCGTAAACATGTTGAGCTAGACTAGTCTTACCGATTCCAGGAACCCCAACTATTGGGACAACCTGGAGCTTGCTGGCTGATCCACTGGTGAGCCGATCCATAAGTTGAGTAATGTCTTTATAGCGTCCAAACAATAGATTCTTTTCAGGCTCTGATGAACTTCTCCTTCCTCTCCGCAATGAGGGGCTTATTCGGAGCCGGTACCAATCCTGGTCAGAGGACTTCTTCTTGATTACTTCTTGAACGGAACTCATAAGTTCTAGTATTACTCTCTGCAAGTCCAGACAGAAGATCTGGCTGTTGTATTCTGAAGAAGGGAAGTGATGACTCAATAAGTGGGATTCAATGATGTCTTCGGCATCATATATCGAATCTCTGATTTGGCTTTCAAAATGACTTTCAAGCTCACTGTTTTCTTCAAGAAAATCTTTCAAGAAATCGACTTTATCGTAGAGAAGTTGGATTTGTGACTTTGGATAATCAACATTTGAAAATTGATCTGAAAACTGGAACTGCCTTAGAATCTGCCAAAGAGAAACCGCAGCAGCATAGGCCATCTCTGATCTTTGATCTCTGATATCTTCTCACAGAAACACCAAATTAAACAACAGATCTTTAGCCTGAAGATGCTATTGTTATTGAGCTTAATTATTTGCTGCATGAAATGAAAATAATTAATATAACCGATCAAACGGATGCAGGTGAATCTGGTGCAATGAGCCTGCACTTCTCAATAATTTCTGACCGTGGATTCTGAAGCAGGAAAGTTCTTGGACCATTGAATAGTACTTGAACTAGTTGTCAATTACCCAATGCTATATTTCTAATCTAAATTATCATTTCGTACCAGTGGTTGGCTTAAAATAAAAGCCCACATATTGGCCTTTTGCACCAAATTAAAAACATATGTTAACCCTCTTGATGATTTAGTGAATGTTTTGATTTATGACAAACACACAGAAACATGCTTCCTTCTAGTAAAAATTTGCAGGGATTAGCTAATATATATAATTCCGTTTGGACTCTGTTATTTCTGTTATGGAAAGTTTTATGGATTTTATCTTGTGAGCGAGGATGGAAAGTATTTCCATATCTTCTTTGCTTGAAAATTATATTAGAATGAATTTGCATACGAATCCTTTTTAGCATGCATTTAATATGATTAGATTCCTCGGACGTTAAGTATTTGATGCATTACTTAAAAATATTTAATTTCCAAACGACACATTCCTTAATTTACTTCCAACAGTCCATTTCATTTTTTCTTATCATTTAACCGATATATCTTCTCATATATAACGCAGCTGACTTTTGACTATTAATACTGGTTTAGTAATTTTTAGACTGCTTCTAATAGCTATTTTTGGGCAACCAAGTAGCTATGAAAATTGTTATGCAAAGAGTAGTCAAATTACTACTTTGACTAATGAATTGTCCCATGAGCACCTCTTAGGCCATATGCAATGCAAGGTTTTGCAAATATGAATAGATAAAAAAATCATCTTTTTTGAGGTTTGTACAATATTCAATCAATTAAAGTAAGTTTTTATAATAAATTATGTGTATAACTAAATTATTTATTTACTTATTTGCTCGATCAATATACAGTTAAAAATAATGATATTTTGAGAAGTTAAAAGAGAGAAATTGATCGACACAAAAGATACAAAAATTGAAAAAAAGTGGGTGAGTAAAACTTTGAGAAATTGGTGATTTTTAAAAAATATAAGATATTTTGTAATTTCAATATTTTTATGGCGTAGATAGATGACAAAAGTTAGAAGGAGAAAAAAAGTCCTACACCAAATGTATTGTGCAGTTCACATAATTTTTTTTGTAAAAAGTTGCTAGTGTGGAATTATGATGAGAACTCTTCACTTTTGTTTAATTCATTAATAATTAAAAAAAGATAAAATTAAAAAATAAAATTACAAGAATTTTTTTTGAAAATAAAAAGAAATTCAAAAATAATTATTTTGAATCAAGTCAGCTAGTTAGACTGAGATGGTTTGGAAATTAAAATTATGTCAAGTTAGGATTGTGCACTTTTAGATTGTTATTAGGCTTTGGATTTGATTCGAGTTGAGAAAATTATTGTTATATCCCCATCTCAACTCGACTTGAACTACTTGAATTGTCACCCTTAATTTTAAGGGCAAAACACATTTTAACCCCTTGTAAAGAGCCAAATAGGTTGAAAAACCCCTGTATTTTTTTTAATTGGCATATAACTCCCTGCACTTTTGAAAAATTTGCATAGTCGCTCCAACCAATTGAAACATTTTTTAGATTTATCAAATGACTAAATCATCCCCCCTTGTTTTTCAAAAAACAATACAAGGGTTTTCAGCCTATTTGGCTCTCTACAAGGGAGTAAAACGCATTTTGCCCCTATATTTTGTAATGGTATTGACAACAATAAGGATGCAACCAGTAAGAGTTTTAATTTGTAACACCCCAAAAATTTTATACATTTATGGAATTTAATTTTCATTATTTAATTTTCATGAATTTTATTTTATAATTGCTAATTTATCACTTTATTGAATTTTGGGGGTCAATTTGTGTTTAAGAAAACCTCAATTTCAAGAATTTAAAAAAGTTTGGGGTCAATTTTGAAATAAATCAGACTTGATTTGACCATATTTGAAACTTGGAGGGTTTGCATGGATACTTTTAAATTTGCTAGGCTTAACTCCATTATTTTTTAAACTTAAGGGCCTAAATGAGATGCATCAAAAGTTTTGGGGGCCAAATGAAAATCTAAAAACTCACCCCCTTTAAATATCCAATTTTCATTTCTCTCCCCCCATTTCTTCTCCTTCTTCCCTGCGTTCACCCACACCTTCCCACCGACGATTTCTTTTTCGACGAGTCCTTTCCCCAAACCTAATTGGTCATCTCCTTCCCCATACTTCCGGCAACCACCTGGCACTGCAAGCACAGCATTCCAAGCAAAGGATCACAAGAACTGAGAAGGTTGAAGAAACTCACCTCAATGGACGATGGCGACAATGAGACTATTTTGCCTCCTTGACGCAACAATCGACTTGTGTTCTTGATTTGTGATTCCAAAAACTCCATAATCACATCTTGTGTTGGAAGTTAGGAATGATATTGGAATACATATGTCTATATACATGAATATTGTACCTTTGTTCATGACCTTGTATTATGTCAAGAATAGAAGTACGACGTGGATTGATGCATATGTGTATATATATATCCCATGCTTGGACTTATTATATAGTTAGGGGACCCCATGTGACATATTATATACAATTTGGATTAATTAAGTGTATTAAAGTATGTAAACACCACTTGAGGATTTAAATAATTTGGGACCTAAACATTGACATTGAGATTAATCTTGTTGAATAGGTTGTTAATGTTAATTGAGATGATGTATGAGGAATTATATTATTGAAGGCTTGGATTACATTCTATTATTGGGATCGAAATAATTCCATAACTATTTCTCTAGGAATTACCTTAATTAGCATGCCTCATATCGATAGAATTGATCGAATTTTAATTACTGTATTAATTGGTTAATTAAAAATTTGAAGACTGTTTATAGTATGTTTATGCGTATTAAAAATCAAATGAGGATTATAATGGTAAAAATACCCTTCTGTTTAGGTGACGAAGAAGTAAGTCCTGTCGACCAATAGGATTGCTGACTATGCTTGCTATATTTGACAACTACAAAGGTAAGGGTCTGCCACTTTAGCCTTGATTATACTTATCTATTCTTGTGGAATGACCCCTATGAGGGTCTGCCAATTTGACACTTTCCCATACTTATCTATTATTATGATAAACCTATGTGAGGGTTCCTATTTTTATACTGTAATATGTTTTGTTGAAATTTGAGAATTGTTGAGTTCTCGATTGCTATCTGTTATCTGATATGTTCACCCCTGTGTGGTTATCATCTATTACCGATTCTGATTCCTATCTATGTTTTTGTCTAGAACTCTTGCCTGTTATTTGTGCCATTCTATTATTTGTTACTGTTTTTTATTTGTTCCGTTCTGTTGTGTTATTTGTTGCCTCATCGGCACATCTTTTATCCATTATAGCTTTGAAGTTGCCATGTTGGATTATCTAAATTATTTACTGCTATCGTTCTATCTTGTCGACATTTCTGTACTGTTCTAACTTTTCTGTACTATTATAGTTGCCTCATTGGCACGTTTGTTTATCTAAAATTTGTGATGCTATGCAGTTCGTATGGGCACTTGCACAATTTGTTATATGTACAGAGATTTGTTGGGCCAGAGGCCAATCCGAGCAAAATGTTTAGTTATGTGGTTCATGCCATGCGATCCGCATAGGTGTCAGTGATATGCTAAGAGGCCTGCTTAGGTATCCACAGTACACTAGGGATTTCCCCCTAGGTATCAGTGATGCGCTAGGGATTTCTCCCTAAGTACCAACGGTGCTCCATACAGTCCGTATAGGCATCTGCCATGTACTAAGCTATCATGCTTTGGTGAATCTATTTAACTATCTGGTGTAAGGTAAATCAGATATGCATGCCTATTATTTCAACAAATGCATATGCTTCGGGTTTGTATTACTTGACTATATCATGACTGTCTGAAATTTGTTCCTGGAGCAATAAGGCAGGAGAGCTTCCGATTTTGCTATTGTTATTGCCTGATTCTAATTCTGTCATGTGCTAGCTATTTAATTAATAATCTATTAAGTTAAGTTATCCTCGACAGATCTTTACTGTTATTCATAAGGTTATCCCTCACTAAGTCTTTGGACTTACCTGCCCATATCACTTGACTTTCTCAGAAAAATTTTGGCAATGAATTCATACTTCAGGCTTGGAGGGATGTAAATACGTTTTGCAATAGAATAGGTGTTTAGTCCTATGTACAAATCACTTTTATGTTAAGTTGAAATTTGGATATGTTGTGATATATCATACTTGAACTTATTATTGTAGTAGGTATGAAATGATGAACGATAGGATTTATCATGGCATATAATTCGTACTTTTGTTAAAATTTGCTTAGGTTGAAGCTTGTTGCTATCTTTGATGTTTGTGAAAAAAAAAATTCTAATGGGCCTATTATTTGAATCACGGATGAGATTTAAGTATGGACTGAGACGCGCATCAACTTAGGTGCTATCTCGAGTGGGGCGCTACAAAGGTAGTATCAAAGCCTAGGTTAGCGATGACCTAGAGTTTGAACAGTAATGAGATTTATAGATAGCTTTTTGTTTGGGTTAGTTAAGGTTAGTAGGTTCTTATATAACCTAGGAAACTAGGATATAGATTTTATTGTGTGATACTAACGAAATAGATTTCTATAATTTTGCAATTGTAACATGATGGCTGACGACTGCAATAATAGAAAAGGGCCTACAGAAGGACCAAGCAAGGAACCTTCAGATCTTACATTAGAGTCTAAGAAGAGGAAAATGCGAGCTTGTTGAAGCTGCATGAATCATTGAAAGACAAGATAAGTGACCAGGGCAAATCACTTATACGAGACTGAGCGGAGGAGTACCAATTGAGGTCAATGCTAAGAGCTAGAGATTATCTCATGTATCGACTCATGGGGAATGTAGAACGGGAATGCTTACGGATCAGTATAGCAAAGGCGTAGGAATAAGGATTCCCATAAACGAATAAATGGAGGCTACATTCCAAGAATTAGAGGCAGTTTACAGGAGAACTGTAGAGGTACCCCACCCCATGATGGACAAGATAAGCAAGATGATAGCCCATTATAGTAGGTCAATCGACAAAGTTATAGGAGTTAACATAGGGATTGATGCCTGAGTAGGACCTTCGGGGATTCATCCAGCTCCAGAGCCTAGGTGTGCATAGGAAGCATAGATCGAAAATGATCTAAAAGAAAATCCAAATAATACTGAGGAGGATCTAAAAGAGAAACTTGATGAGAATGCCGAGGAGGATCCGAAGGAAGTTGAGGAGGTCCCAAATGCAGATCCTGTCTTTAAACCCCTAGTGGTTGTTGGAATAGTATCCGGCAAGCTAATTAGATTAACCTTGTAAAAGCTATTTCCTTGTAAAATAATCTTGATTGAATGATATTCTTTATATGGTCACCTTCATCTAATGCTTTATATTACTTCACTTGCACTTGGATGAAGTCCATAGATCATACATGACTTCGGAACTTGGTCCAGTTCACTGGGTGGTGATCATGGAATAAGTCTTACATGATTGTTATCTTAAATCTTCCAAGTCATAGGATCTTATGAGACGGGTATCTAAGATCTGAATAGACTTGCACTAACGATGAATAAATCTAAGAGTTGGAATTGCTCCATTCCATGAGCAAACTGTATGAGATACAGGTGCACATTATTAGGTGCTTGTTAGAGAACAAGGCACTGAAGGCACTCTAGAGAATCCACTAAACAGTTGTAGTGGCAAGTCGGTAGTGGTCAATTCTCCCGCCTACACTAGTGCATATTATTAGTCCTTTGACCTGAGAATCCATGGTGACCTTATTCTAGTCTTTATGTTTTAACTCTTTCTTAACCACTTAGTGGGTCTTTCGGGTTGAGATTGAGTATGAGCTACTTGGCATGGAGGTTTTGATATCCAAGATGGAATTCAACTCCTCAATTGTGTGAAGGGCAACTACATCTCCTATGTATTCTATAATGATCGATTCTAAGAAATCCTTGCACAAGGTGGTGTGAAAATTTGGAAAAGAAAATTTCCAAAGGTGAGGCCACACAAGAGAATTGACAATTGAGAATAGAAACATAGTATTGAGGTTATTAGGAAGCTGGCATATATCTTGCCCTAAGCCTCTTTCTGGAGATGGAAGACGAAAGGACCGTATTTGCATGGTACGCGTCGAGCTATGATGGTTCTCAAGAATATTCATTTTGGCCAATTAGTTGGGCTCCATGGATTTGAGGTTAGGCATCGACCATGGATATTGGGTACTCTTCAATTAATCAAATTAATTAAATTGAGTCAATTAGTTTAAAATGTGTTTTAAACTAGAATGAGTATAAGATATTCAAAAGTCACAAATAGTTTTGAGCCCATGTCTAATGAATAGTGAAACTTATTGGGTCACACACATAAGCCAAATAGCTTCCAAAATTGATAGAGTAATTTTCTAAGTGTTAGAAAATCATCTTTTGGTGATCGATTTCAAGGGTTCGATCCAACAGTCAATTTTGGTTTGATTAATTTAAGTGTTAAATTAATCAACTAATTTACAAGTTAAATTAGACCAATTATTAAGGAGTTAATTATTTGGTACCACATTGACCATCAATTGGACAAGTTGACTTAGAGAGTTAAGTTGACTAATTTAAGCTTAAGAGTTAAGCTTGTTTGATTTAAGAGTTAAATCAAAAGTTAATTAATTAAATTAAAATATTTAATTTAATTAATGGGAAGAATAATTTTTGGAGAAACAATTTAAATGAAGTGTTCATTTGAATTAACATCTTATTAATTTGGAATTAGATTCCAAATGAAATTAAAATGCACTTGAAATTCAAGTAAGATTTGAATTTAAATTTTGCCAACTTAGCATGCCACCACACTCTATATATAGATATAGAGGGTAAGAAAAATTCGAAATTAGCATTGATGAAAAGTGTGAGAATTAGATTCTTGCATTCCCTCCAAAATCTCTCTCTCCATACATTGCATCATGAGTTGAAGCTTTGCATTTCTTCTTCCTCCCAACCTGAAAATTGACCTCCTCTAACTCATTTTTTCCTCTCTAACTCCAGATTCTATTGAGGGGAAATCGGAAGATTTTTGGTGTGTGGATCATATCAATAGAGGCAAGGCACTTGACTTGCTCGGATTTGGAGATCCACCTGCAGCAACTTCTGGTTGGATATTTTTTATGGAGCGATCCAGAAGGCTTTTTTGCTCCAATTTTTCACATTATCTTCCTCTGTGTGTCAAGTGCTCCAGATTTAATTTCGTGAATTTTGGAGCAGTATAACTAGGGCAAACGTTGCCATCTTTCTGCTGTACCAGTTCCAAACAGTTTCTGGAATCATGAGAGATAGTTAATCTTCTCCTTGATTTTGAGCTACAAGAGGTAATTCTTCATCCTAATCTAGATCTATAGCATGAATAGATCCTTGGTAGCTTGATTAGATTAGTTATTTTCAAGCTTATGGAGTTCTGTTTTATGGCTCTTAATGCTACTCTTGCCTTCAAGTGGTATTGGTGCCTTTTTCATTCTATGTTTTGGATTATTGTTTGAGTGATTCATGTGATAGATTGATCAGTATCACCAAATACTTAATCCAATTGATGGATAAGAGTGTTTGGTTGATGATGTTTGTGGCTCTATTGCTTGATGAATTGAAAGCATGCTTTTTATGTGATTTAAATGTTAATTCTTGTTTTAGTATGTTTCAATTCATAGTGATAAGTGTTGAATTTGATTTAGCATTTATGGATGTTATATAGTGATATAGCATGTTGATGTTTGATCAAAAGAGTTTTAGTCATTTTTAGATCGAATTTGATTGGAGTTGTATTATTTTGAAGAATATGGTTCTAGCTTTTTCTAAAATTTTTGAAGGCATGGTTGAGCACTTGAATTTCCTTTTTTAATAGAGATTTTAAATCCAAAAATTCATCTATAATATGTGTTTTAGTGTTTGAAACATGTGCTAAAACTATTATTGCATGAAAGTTGAGTGGAAAACAACTTGATTCACTTTGAAGCCCAAAAATAGGGGGCTACCGAGCAATAGCCGAGCGCTGCACGCATGCCATGCGCGCGACCTACCCAGCCGTGCGACTAGGGTGGGTGACAGTCCCTGTTTTTGTGGTTTTGGTGAATTTTGAGGATATTTTGCAACACCTTTTGTGCTTGAAATGTTATTGCACCACATACAATAGATGCACAAATATTGTGCAAGTTCTCAAAATTATATTTGACATTTTTGAATGCCTTTGAATATTGGTTAAAGTTAATCTCCCAATAATGGCATAAATGTTATGCTTGTCCAATTATCTATTTATGAGATAAGCATTTAATTGATAGAATTAATTGTTAATTCTAGATTTATTTATTATTCATTTAATTGTTGAATGGATGATGAATGAATGGCAATGATCACAAGCGTTTAATATTGACTTTAATTGTTTCAAGATGTTGAAATGGGTTGTATTAAATTGAAGCTTGCATGCCTCTTAATTTCTACCTTGTAAATGTTATGAGAGTAAAATCACTAGGAGTGAAGATTTCCTACTCATATAATTGTTACATGGAGCAATGGAGGCCAATGGAGGCATGGAGACTTTTGAAGGCCAATGAATGTATGGTATACAATCATGTAATAGCTAGATTTAATCAACCCACCTAAAATCAACTAGGTGGTGCATCTATGGTTCTAAGTGCACTATTTGGTTAGGCTCATGGTTATCCCACCCTAGGAGCATGTTAGGCGTATTTGCTTATTTATGCTTTCCATATCCTATTGATGTATATTTAGGATACAGAAAACCTAAATAAGAAGATAAAATTATGAGATCTTTCCAAGCAAAAACACTTCACTCAGAATGTCTAAGTGCTTTTCAAATATTAAGTCAAAATGGATACAAATTAAAAGAGTTTTAATTAGTCCAAAGCTTCTCCAATAGTATATGTCATGATGACGCTACTGAATTTGTGGGATGGCACTCGAAGTGGGGGTCACATTTAGGAGGAAAGCTGTGAGCATATACTTTGCATATGATGCACCTTTGATTTGAAAATCTCCATGCATTGGTACTCGAAGTGGGGGATGACATGGAGCCATCTCGAATCAAAGTTTTATTGGTGGGAATGACTTAACATTTAGTAATGTAGATGCACTCGAAGCAGAGGTCCACTTACAAGTCTTTAGGATCATGATTCTTACTAGAAAATATGATTTCCCAAATTCTTCCAAGAGGTGAAGAATATGATAAAATAGGGGAAGGAAAACATGCTTGAAAGACCATGAACATGTTTTTAATATCAAATTCAATCACATGCTTAAACTCTTTTTTTGCCTCTTGTAGATTTTTGAAATCTTCAAATAAAATGGCTAAAAATCCACTTGCAAGCATTTTGGAAACCAATAAACTAACTGGGCCAAACTTCCAAGATTGGTTGAGAAACTTTAAAATCGTTCTTGACTTTGAAAAGTAGACTTACGTCTTTGATCAAGGTCCTGTGGACACACTTTGTGATGACATTACCAATGCACAACGTGAAATGTTCACAAAATTTGTAGACGATGATCTACAAGTGAGGTGTGTCATGATAGCATCCATGTCCAATGAGCTCCAAAAGACTCATGAACACATGAAACACACTTGAGAGATCTATATACACTTACAAGAGTTGTATGGTGTAAAACGTAGACAAAAAAGATTCACTTTGTCTAAGGAGCTCTTTAGGGCAAGGATGAGTGAAGGGTCCAATGTCCATGGTCACTACCTCAAGATGATAGGACTCATCAAGAAATTTAGACAGTTAGATGAGATCATGAACAAGGACCTTTATGTGGATTTGATCCTACAATTATTACCATTGCCATATGATCAATTCATTATAAACTTCAATATGTCCAAGCAAGAGCTTATGATTAATGAATTAATTAATATGTTAGTGACCGCGGAGGAAAATATGAGAAAGGAAAAGCCCCTTATGCTTGCATCCTCCTCCACATCGAAGGGCCCTAGGGGTCCTAAAAAGGGAGACAAGAGGAAGAAGAGTTCTTCCTCAAAAGGGAAGCAACCCCGGAAAAGTTATGGGAGAGTTAATAAGAAGGTTGAAACTAAAGCTAGTTGTTTCTACTATGGTGAAAATGGCCATTGGAAAAGAAATTGCAAAGCTTACCTTGAAACCCTTGAGAAGGGTATATACTTTATTGAAGTAAACATGATGACTAATTCTTCCACATGGGTATTTGATATTGCATGTGGTTATCACCTTTGTAATTCATTACAATGGATGGAAAGAAGAAAAAGTCTTCGTGAAGGGGAAACGATCCCCCACTTAGGAAATGGAGCAAGAGTTGTGGTCACTTTCTAAGGTGTCATCAACTTAGACTTAGGGAATACTTGCATTGTACTTGATCGGATTTATTATGTATCCTACCTTGTTAAGAACATTGTTTCAATTCCTATTCTTGATAATGAAGGATTTGATTTTTCAATATCGAATGGAAAATTGATGGTATTAAAGAATGGTTCTTTGATCGCTCAAGGCATATTAATAAATAGATTGTACATATTTGATTCTCAACCTTCACTAATACACATTCAATCAAGTAAAAGAAAACTAGATATCCAAGAAGATGTCATTCTTTGGCATGCAAGACTTGGCCATATCTCCAAAAATAGGATGAGCAAGTTAGAAGCTCTCAAAGCACTAAACGTTAGTGGCATTGAGGACCTTCCTACTTGTGAGTCTTGTTTAAAGGGAAAAATGGCCACTTTTGTAGGACAAACGGAGCGCTCCACAAGTTTCTTGGATTTGATCCATACAGACGTTTGTGGACCACTAAGAGTTAGTGGAAAAGCAAGTTATTCCTACTTCATCACCTTAACCGATGACTATAGTCAATTTGGACATGTGTTTCTAATGAAAAACAAGCCCGAAGCCTTTAAAAATGTTCAAACAGTATAGGAATGAAGTAGAAAAGCAATTGTGGCTAACTATTAAAGCTCTTCAATCAGATCGAGTGGGAGAATACTTGAGCACCAAATTCTTAGACTATCTAAAGGAGAATGGGACTCTATGTCAATAGACTCCACCCGGCACATCCCAACACAATGGAGTAGCCGAAAGGAAAAATCATACCTTGTTGGACATGGTACTTCCATGATGAGCTTTTTCGATGTGCCCATATCCTTTTGGGGATATGCCTTACTTACGGCAGTGAGGTTATTAAATATAGTACCCACGAAGTCGGTTCCAAAGACTCCACATGAGATGTGGTTTGACGAAGCACCTTCTTACCAATACCTTAAAGTTTAGGGATCTCCTGCCTACATGAGACAGATAGTAGGAGATAAGTTTGATAGTAGATCCACCTTGTGCAAATTTGTGGGATACCCTAGAGAGTCTATGGGTTATTATTTCTATGATCCCTTAGAACAAAAGATGTTTGTTTCAAGGAGTGCTCTTTTTTGGAAAAGAAATTTCTATTAGATAGAAATGACATTATTGTTGAACTTGATAGAGCTCAAAATGATCAAGAAATCCCACAAACAGTGGAAACTAGTGAGCAACGAGAGCCTAGTACACAACCTCTACATAGGTCAGACAAAATCAAGGAGCAACCCAAAAGGTTTGGATTTCTTCATGAGATGGGCAATCGGATAATAATTCGAAGACCTATTAGGAAGCTATGTTGGACATAGATTCAGGACGTTCAGTTGAAGCCATGAGATTTGAAATGGACTTCATGTAATAAAAAAAAGTACAGACTTTGGTAGATCTACCAAAGGGAATAATTTTCGTTGGTTGCAAGTGGATCTATAAGTAAAAGCTTGGAGTACATGGAGATGTGTTGACTTTTAAGGTGCGACTAATGGCAAAGGGTTACACTTAAAGACTCGGTATTGATTTTGAGGAAATCTTTTCACTAGTTGTGATGCCTAAGTCTATTCAAATTCTACTTGTCATAGCTATATATTATGACTATGAGATATGGCAAATGGATGTGAAAACTGCTTTCCTCAATGGTGACAGTGAAGAAGAAATCTAAATGGAGCAACCAGAATGTTTTACATTCAAGGGGAGCGAGCAAAAGGTTTGCAAACTCCATAGATCCATTGATGGACTCAAACAAGTGTCCCAAAGTTAGAAATACGTTTTGACAAGATAGTCAAATCATTTAGCTTTGTAAAAAATATGTATAAACTATGTGTGTACAAAAAGGTTAGTGGGAGTTTAGTACAATTTATTGTGCTTTATATCGATGACATCCTTCTCATTGGGAATAAGGTAGGAATGCTAGAGTGTACTAAAGTATGGTTACCTACACAATTCTTCATAAAGGAATTAGGAGAAGCATCCTACGTATTAGGAACACATATCTATAGAGATAGATCTAAGAGGATGCTGGGGCTATCTCAAATCATATATATTGACAAGATACTAAAGAGGTTTAGTATGGAAGAATCCAAGAAAGGACGTCTTCCCATGTGACATGGCATTTGTCTCTCAAAGTTTATGGATGATGAGGATGATGGTGATGATGTGAACCTGGACCTAATATGGGATGATTTTGATCAGTGCAAAGATGACAACGAAGTTGTTGAGTCTAACATTACTGATGAGGAAGGTTAGGTTAAATGATTTGGTGCCATGATGGCATTGTGCATATGTATTTGGCGTAGTAGTAACTTGGTAGAACTTCTGACTATTAGGATTACATAGCGTCAGTTAATATTTTCTTTTGCCTTTTCTTTCTCTTAATTATTTTGAATCTGATCAGGTGAATAATTAGCATAGCTATTTTTGAAAACTTTGAAATTGAGTATATACTATTGTAACTTTGCTATTGCTAAGTAAGTATGCTAAAGAAGTTATCTTTCATATCTTGTTGTCGAACTTTCTCTCTTTTTTGTTTTAAGATACTGGAATTTTTATTAAATTTACTCTGCTCTTCTTTAATTTTGAAAGCTAAAGAGATTCTGAAGGATTCTTGAAGGCTAAGGTGCTAATTTGCAACTTATAATCACAGGCTTAAGACTACCCCATAAATCTCGAAGTAGGAGATAGCGTCTCATAGTAGTGCTGCTAGACTCACTCCAATAAGAGTAGGTCATAGAGGAAGACTAGTTTGTCGACCAACTAATGCACCATGGGTCCCTAAGCAGGAAGCACCTGCTTATTAGCTACTTGAGCTGGAAGAAGAGATTTCACAACCCCTTTCTATGGGTCAGCCAGTGAACCCAATGAATTGGAGAAGGCCTGAACCTAGGCAACAGGCTCGACAACCGGGTGGTGAAGTAAGAATAGTTAATGAGATAGCTGAAGATTGGGTATTGGAATGGTTTCTTCATTTACAACCCCTAAAGTTTTTCAGGGAACCAGACGACTGCAAGGCAGAAGAGTGGGTAGAAAACTTGGAAGCAATATTCGAAACACTACGCTACCTGGATGAACAAAAGGTGTAGTTTGCCACATTTCTACTGGTCGGATCTGCGAGGAGTTAGTAGAAGATGATTGAACGCAGATGGGTAGCTTCAGGGACTCGCTGGATGTGGGATAATTTCACTAGGGAATTCATGGACAAATACATTCCCCTAGTAGTCAAGTGGGCGAGAGAGCGGGAATTTATGGATTTGATCTAAGGGAGCCAATCTGTCAGTCAGTACAAATCAATTTTCAGCCAGTTAGTACAATATACACCATATATCCTAGAAGATGAAAGACGACAGACCCAACAGTTTGTTTAGGGACTGAGGCTAGAGCTTAAATGGGGTTTAGCCAGCTTCGACCTGCCAAATTTTAACATGGCAGTAAGCAAGGTATTGTAATAAAAATCAAAACTAGAAGAAGTTCAAAAATTGATGACTGGGGTTGAAAGAGAAGACTATCCCTTAGAGAATCAAGTAGCACTAGTAGGAAATAGCCTAGACTGCAAGCCGAAGTCATAGCCCAACGAGTCTCTAGAACTGATGAGATAGTGAATCAAGCCTAGGAAAAGGCCCCCAATGTAATGTGGGTTCTGCAGAGCACCTGGACATGAAGAAGCAATTTGTTAGCGAAAGCAAGGCAAGTGCTTGCGTTGTGAAAACAACCAATATTTTTCAAAAAGGTTGCCTAGGAGCGAAAGGCCCAACACCTACAAAAAGAGAAAAGCAGAAAGTTTGAGCTTGCACCTATGCCTTACCGAAGAGGATGCATCGGACCTAAATAAAGTGGTAGAAGGTACAATTCCTATTTTCAAAAACTTTGGTAAAGTATTATATGATCTTGGTGCTTCATATTCATTTATATCTATTGATTTTTTGCAAAAATTAACTATGCAACCCAAAACTATGGCTTACCAAGTCAAAGTCCAAATACCCTTAGGAGTATGGTTAGTCATAGATGTCATGTATCGGGATTGCCTAGTCATGATCGAGGATTGAGTGTATACAACCAACCTAATACATATGTCTATCCAAGGGTGCAACCTAATACTTGGAATGGATTGCCTATACCACCATCAGGCACAAGTGAACTACTTCACTAAATGCATTACACTCGGAGAAGAAATGTCAATATCTACACACCATATGACAGACAACGTTTCCTCGATACCAATCATATCGGTGCTTAAGGCCAAACATATTTTAAATGAAAGTGGGCAAGGGTTTTTAGCATACTTTATCAACAAACCTTGAGATATGATCATAATAGAAGAAGTGGATATGGTAGCTGAGCACCCTAAGTGTTCCTCAAAGAGTTTAACTTACTACCCTCTGATCGAGAAATAGAGTTTATCATTCACACTCTACCTGGGGCTGACCCTTTCTCCAAGACTTCATACCAAATGGTGCCTGCAAAGCTTAAAGATTTGAAAAGCCAACTGCAAGAGTTGTTAGAAAAGAAGTTCATTAGACCTGGCACGTCCACTTGGAGAGCCCCAGTGCTCTTCATCAAGAAAAGGACAGCTCTTTAAGAATGTGCATTGACTACAGAGAATTTAACAAGGTCACTATAAAAAATAAGTATCCTCTGCCGTACATAGAGGAGTTATTTGATCTATTGTAGGGGTCAAGGATCTTTTCCAAGTTGGACTTAAGATAGGGGTATTACCAACTGAAGATCAAAGAAGAAGATATCCCTAAGACAGCTTTCAATTCTCGATATGGTCACTTTAAGTTAGTAATAATGCCATTTAGTCTAACCAATATCCCAGTGGCATTCATGGACTTGATACACCGGATTTTCAGGCCATACTTGGACTAGTTTGTGGTCATCTTTATTGACGACATCCTAGTATTCTCTAAATTTAAGGAGGAACACAGAAAACACTTACACATAGTTTTAAAAACTCTTAAAAAGCATCAAATGTATGCCAAGTTCAGTAAGTCCAAGTTCTAGATAGAGAAAGTAACCTTTTTGTGTCACGCAATCACTCAAGGTGGGATAGAGATTGATCCCTCTAAGTGGAAGTGATTGTCAACTGGAAAAGGCTAAAAAATATCACTGAGGTTTGGAGCTTTCTGGGATTAGCCGGTTACTAATGGAGATTTGTTTAGGATTTCTCCAAGATAGCTGGTCCGCTGATAAAGTTAACTTAGAAAGACCAGCCATTTGACTGGAAAGAGGGTTGTGAGAAGAGCTTCCGAGAGTTGAAAAACCACCTAACTACAGCTCCAGTTCTAGCTCTTCCGAATGGATTAAAGGACTTTGTGGTGTATATAGATGCCTCATATAAAAGGCTGAGATGCGTGTTGATGCAGAAAGGACGTGTCATCGCTTATGCATCTAGGAAGTTAAAACCTCATAAAGAGAACAATTCAACTCATGATCTGGGGCTGGCAGCAGATATTTTTGCATTATCAAAATTGAGGCATTACCTTTACAAAGCTACATTTGAGGTATATACAAATTACAAAAGCCTTAACTATTTACATTCGGAAAAAGAACTAAACATGAGCCAGTGTAGATAGGTAGAGTTTTTAGAAGATTATAACTTCTCCATCGCCTACCATCTAAGAAAAACTAATGTGGTAGCCGATGCCCTGAGCCGAAAGGTAGGAATGGCTTACCTATAAAGGGTAGGAGCATCAAAGGGACTGAGCACGAGTGCTGTACTTAGGTAAAGCAAGAAGCCTAGGTTGCGGGAGTAAAAGTACAGCCTGAACTACATGACAAAATTGGACGGGTCCAAGCTAGGGATGAGTGGATATTGAAACAGAGAAAAATGGTCAAAAGTTCTAAAGAATCTGAGTCCAATATCAATAGTCAAGGCACATTACTATTTTATAGTAGAATTTGTGTGCCTGAAGAAATGAAGAGGAAATTATTAGAAAGGCACACAGAGAGAAAGATGCAGTATATTCTGAAGGAACAAAAATGTATCATGACTTGAAGAAACAGTTATGGTCGAATGTAATGAAGAAAGATATAGTATATTATGTGCAAAAATGTCTGAGCGGTCAGTTAGTGAGAGCAGAACACCAATGATCATTAGGGTTGTTACATCCATTTCCCATCCCTGACTGGAAATAGGAACAAGTGACCATGGACTTTGTGACCAGTCTACCGATTGCTAGGGGAGATTATGACAGTATCTGGGTGATAGTGGATCATTTGACAAAGTCTGCACATTTTCTACCAGTTGGAACGGACTACAAGGTTGAGAAACTAGCTGACTTATACATCAAGGATATTGTTATGTTATACGGGACTCCAATCAGCATTGTATCTGATTGGACTCGAAAGTTCACATTGAGACTTTGGAAAGGCTTGCAGAGATATCTGGGGACAAAGTTACAGTTTAGCTCAGCCGCCTATCCTCAGGTTGACAGACAATCGAAAACAATCATTCAAATTTTGGAAGACATGCTACAAGCTTGTGTTATAGCTTTTGATGGAGGTTGGACATGACACCTGCCTCTGGTAGAATTTACCTACAATAATAGCTATTAGTTTGTTATTCAAATGGTACCGTACGAAGCATTGTATTAACAAAAGTGTCAGTCCCCACTGTATTGGGATCTGGCAGAGTACAAAAGGTACCGTTGACGTGCCTCTAGGAATTGTGAAGCCTTAACTGATTCAAGAGACCATCGAGAATGAATAAATTATTAAGTAGTGAATGAAGGCTGGTGATCGAGTGTTTCTCAAGGTGTCCCCAAGGAAAAGGATCAGAAGAATTGGCAAAGGCAAAAAGCTAAGTCTAAGGTATGTTGGACCTTATGAAATGAGTGAGAAAGTTGGACCAGTGGCTTATCATCTTGTATTGCCTCATAACCTAATAGGGATACACGGTATCTTTCGTATGTTTTAACTCTGAAAATACTATCCCGATCCTTCCCACATCATATCATCTGAGCTCATGCAATTGAAAGGTGATATGATGTACGAGGAACAACCAGTTCATATCTTGGATCGAAAGTTTTGGAAGCTTAGGAATCAAAGGATTCTCCAAGTAAAAATGTTGTGGTGCAACCATAATATAGAGAAAGCAACCTAGAAGCAAGAGGACCTCATGTGCCAGTAATATCCCGAGCTCTTCAAACATTTAGGTGAGAATCTGGGGACTAGATTCTTTTTAGAAGGAGAGGTTTGTAGCACCCTGAAAATTTGATAATCTATAGAATTTAATTTTCATTATTTAATTTTTCAAGAATATTATTTTATACTTGCTAATTTATCACTTTATTGAATTTTGGGGGTCAAATTGTGTTTAAGAAAATCTCAATTTCAAGAATTTAAAAAAGTTTGGGGTCAATTCGAAAATAAACCAAACTTGATTTGATGACATTTGAAACTTGGACGATTTGCAAAAAGCTTTTAATTTTGGTGGGCTTAACTCTATTATTTTTTAAACTGAAGGGCCTAAATAAGATGCAACAAAATTTTTAGGGGCCAAATGAAAATCTAAAAACTTATCCCCCTTTAAATACCTAATTTTCATTTCTCTCCCCTAAATTTTTCTTCTTCTTCCCCACGTTCACCTATACCTTTCTACCGATGATTTCCTTTCTTGCGAGCCTTTTCCTCAAACCCAATCGGTCATCTCTTTCCCCACACCTCCAGCAACTATCCAGCACCATGAGCACATCATTCCAAGCAGAAGATCACCGAAATCGAGAAGGTTGAAGAAACCCACCTCAACGGACAATGGTGGAGCAGCAGCTAAAATAGACTACTAGGAAGCATTTCAAGAAATTCTCAGCTAGGGGACCATGGTAGTGTCATCACATGGATGTTTCATGTAGTGGTGAAGGCAAAAATTGACAAGTTCTTCATGGAGGAGCAAGGTAAATTTGAGAGTTTTGGGTTGGCGATTGAGGCCTTTTTCAGTGAGAAACTTAAAATGAAGCCAAGCATTGGATAGCTCTCAATGAGAGATATCTCTGAGAGGTGGTGTTAAATTTTTTGACGATGGTGAACGGCAGCAGCAGAGATAGTTTTACCTCTTTGACACGACAGTTACACTCGTGTGCTTGGTTCATAGTTTTGAAAACTCCATAATCACGTCTTATGTTGGAAGTTGGGAATGATATTGGAATATACATATATATATGTATACATGTATATTGTATCTTTATTCATGAACTTGTATTATGTCAAGAATGGAAGCACGACATGTGGATTGGTACATATGTATATACATATACATATATATCCCATGCTTAGACTTATTATATAGTTAGTGGACCTAGTGTGACATATTGTATACAATTTGGATTAATTAAATGTATTAAATTATGTAAACACCACTTGAGGATTTAAATAATTTGGGACCTAAACATTGACATTGAGATTAATCTTGTTGAATGGATTATTAATGTTCATTGAGATGATGTATGAGGAATTATATGATTTAAGGATCAGGTTACATTCTATTATTGGGATTGAAATAATTCCATAACTATTTCTATAGGAATTGCCTTAATTAGCATGTCTCGTATCGATAGAACTAATCGAACCCTAATTACTGTATTAATTGGTTATTTAGAGATTTTAAAACTGCTTATAGTATGTTTATGTATATTAAGAATCAAAGGAGTATTATAATGGTAAAAATACGCTTTTGTTTTGGTGACGACAAAATGGATCCTAAAGATCAGTAGGATTGCTGACTGTGGTTGCTATATCTGAGAACTAGAAAGGTGAGGGTTTTCCATTCGAGCCTTGATTATACTTATATGTTCTTATGGAATGACCCCTGTGAGTGTCTTCCAATCTGGCACTTTTCCATACTTATCTGTTATTATGATAAATCCATGTGAGGGTTCCTATTTCTGTACTGTAATCTGTTTTGTTGAAATTTGAGAATTGTTGAGTTCTCGATTGCTATCTATTATATGATATGTTCACATTTGTGCGGGTTATCGTCTATTACTTATTCTGATTCCTGTCTATTCTGGCACCTAGAACTCTTGCCTGTTATCTGTTTCTGTATGTTATCTATTCTATTCTGTTGTGTTTTTTGTTGCCTCACCAGCACAATTGTTATCCATTACAGCTTTGAATTGGCCATGTTGGCTTATCTAAATTTTTTACTGCTATCGTTCTGTCGTGTCGGCATTTCTATACTGTTCTGACTGTTTTGTACTGTTATAGTTTCCTCGTCGACACGTTTATTTATCTAAAATCTGTGGTGCTATACGGTCTATATGGGCACCTGCACAATTTATTATATGTACGGAGATTTGTTGGGCCAGAGGCCAATTCGAGCAAAATGTTTGGTTATATAGGGCACGCCATATGGTCCGCATGGGAGTCAACAATATGCTAAGCGGCCTACTTAGGTATCCGCAATACGCTAGGGATTTCCCCTAGGTATCAGCGATGTGCTAGAGATTTCCCTCTAGGCATTAGCGGTGCGCCATACGGTCCTTATGGGCATCTGTCATGTACCAAGCTATCATACTTTGGTAAATATGTTTGACTATCTAGTATAAGGTGAATCAGATATGCATGCCTATTATATTCTGTTAAAATGCATATGCTTCGGGTTTGTATTACTTAACTGTATCCTAACTGTCTGAAATATTTTCTTGGAGCAATAAAGCAGGAGAGCTTCCTATTTTTCTATTATTACTACATGATTTTAGATCTGTCAAGTTCTAACTGTTTAATTGATAATCTATTGAGTTGACTCATCCTCGACAGATCTCTACTGTTATTCATAAGTTTATCCCTCACTAAGTCTTAGGACTCACCCCCCCTAACCGCGTATCACTTGACTTTCTCAAATAGGTTTTGATGATGAACTCGTACTTCAGGCTTGGAAGGATATAAATGCAGTTTGTAATAGAACAGGTGTTTAGACCTATGTATGAATCACTTTTATGTTAAGTTGAAATTTGGAGATGTTGTGATATGTCATATTTGAACTTATTGGTTGTAGTAGGTATGAAACGATGAACGATGAGATTTTTCATGGCCTGTAATTCGTACTTTCGTTAAGATTAGCTTACGTTGAAGCTTGTTGCCATCTTTGATGATTTTGAAAAAAAAAATTCAGACGGTCATATTGCTTGAATCATGGATGAGATTTAAATCTGGATTGAATAGCGCCTCAAATTAGGTGCTATCCCAAGTGGGGCACTACATAATTATTTTATTCATGAAAAAGTTTTGTTTAGATGCTAGATTGACATTGTTTAGGGGTCAATGAAAGTTGCTTTCTAAATTAATTTTTAATTAGAAGTTTGACTACAAAATGAGAGTGGCTAGAATACAGTAGATGAAATGCTTTACACAATGCCAAATAAACAAAAAATAACATTGAGAGAACATCATGGCAAAACCAGATAATAAATAATAATATAGCAAAGTGATAAATTAATATATGGCAATACATTTGTCTCTTCCCCTCCACAAAACTCATACAGCCAGTACAATGAAGACGTTGTCAAGTTTTCTATTCTCAAGTTTATTAACTCAATTTCATGTTTCTGTCCCCCACTGTATTGGACATCATGTCGTGTTCTTGCAAACCTCCCACCAACACATATTTCGAAGAAATTTGAGTCCTCCATTAATCTATAAACAAAATAGAATAGGTTTAATAATTTATATATCAAATTTCAAACAAAGCAACGCGAAAAATTAAAATATATATATAATATTCTATAGCATTCTCATGCTTCATCAAGGAATGGTTGTTGTTAAAAGGTGTTGGATTTTAGTTTTAGCTTTGACTTTTGGGATAAATGGTAAATTCTTAAGTTTTAACAAGTGATTAAAATTTTGGTTTGCCTTTTCAGTTACTCAAATGAGAAATCAGAAGTGCGGATATCTCAGGTAAATAAACTTAAAATTCCAATTTAAACAACAATGAAAAATCCATTTTAGAAACAAAACAACAATTACTTAAACTAATATAATCAGAAACAACAATGAAAACACATTTTAAAAACAAAATAAAAAATTCAGTATGAAATGGGATGAATAGTTACCTTGACGATCAATTTAGGTTTAGGCTCTACTTTTTTCGATATGCAAAAATAATCAGACAAACACTTTGCTTATGAATGGTGTATCCTAAAATCATCAAATGTGCAGAAGTAAAGTTGGATTAGGCTTAGATTTGTGCAAATTGAAGGCCAGGGCTTTTATCACGTTCAGAGAGAAGTGTTCATACAGTGATTTGAATAAACAAATGAAAACTCAGCCTATGGGATATAAAGGGGGATAATTTAGTCATTTGATAAATGTAAAAAATTTTCAATCAATTGGGGAGAGTGTACTAATTTTTTAGAAGTACAGGGAGTTATATGCCAATTAGAAAATTACAAGGGATTTTCAACCTATTTGGTTTTTTTACAAGGGGGTAAAATGCATTTTGCCCCAAAATACAGCAGGTTTTCAGCCCATTAGATTTTTCAAAGGGAGTAAAATGCATTTAAAATAGGCCTTAATGGAGGACACTTCTTTTGATTGTGATAGGAGGGCAAATATGTCATTTTATGGCATTAAATAGCTTCAAAAGGCAGAAAAAAAAATGCACTCTCAACTCGTGACTCACTAACATGATACACAGGCCCTTTTTTGCAAATTTTTTAGAAGTATAAGGAGTTATATACCAATTAAAAAAATACAAGGATTTTTCAGACTATTTGGCTCTTTACAAGGGGTCAAAATTTTGCCCCTAATTTTAATTTCTCGAGGGATCCTTTGGTTAGAAAAAGCAATAGAAAATATAGTTGCTGCTAGAAGTAGTTGTGTTGACTGCCGAAGAAGAGTCCACAACTTGCTGAGCGGAGTGGGAGTTGTTCGGGCATTAGTCGATAAAAACTGTGCAAGTCTATCAGTAGCAAAAAATCATGCATACACTAACTGCTACAGGACGTATTAGAAAGAGCATGCGAAAAAAGGATAGTCTGTCATGTTCGTAGAGCATCCAAATATGTTAAAAGAATTAGTTGATGAGAAGATCCAATAAAGTGTAGGAATTTATTGCTAAAATTGAGACTTTAAAGACTCTTTATGCCATCCAAAACATCATCATTCATGAGATGGAACCATGAAGATCGCACTAAGAATGGTTTCATGAGAAATGAGAATTCTAGGGCTTGTTTGTTTATGAATTGAAGCATTTTACCAATATATTTTGGCAAAATGGTTTTTGGCAAGTGGAGTTGGAGAATGTAATGGTTGTTTGTTTGTGTTTGCGGTGGTAGGTAAAAAATAAATTGAGAGAAAATTGTTTGTTTATTTATGTTTTAGGAGGAAAAAAATGTCACATCAATAACTTGTTAAGTTGGTAGAATGAAATTGATGTTTTAAAATTATTTATCTGTGTGTATATATATAGATTGGGTAGGGGAGACAAAAAAAATAAGAGGGTTAGATATTAAGAAATGAGTACAAAATGAAATAAGAGGATATTTTGGGCCTTTTGGGGTGTATTTTGAATAGTAAAATTGGATAATGTGATGTGTTATTTATTTGTGTTTTGTGAATTAGAAAATATTTTGGAAATTTCAAAAAAACAAACTTCTAATAATTCTCTTAGCATGATTTTGACCATCAACATCACGATTTTGCGAAAGAGCCAAGAAATGTAGAGCATGGTCTAATAATCGGTGTAGATTAGTCAATTTAGGATTACTAGCGTCATTCTTAGCCGTAGTCATATTAATCGCCCATACAACATGCCACCATTATTGATGTGCATCAAAGAACCTTTTTTTCTTTCTAACCTTGCTTATTCGTGGTTCATGATGAAAACAATATTGATGTGTATTTATAACCCTTGATAGACGAATCGTGGGATAAAGTTGGCACATATGATGCATCAGAAAGTAAATTCCTTTTTTATTTTTTGTATTAAATGTAGTTTCATTAAGGACAATTAATGGGTAAATTATAAAAATAGGACCATAACTATGGTCAATTCATGATGCAGGACCGAATGCTATTAAAGTATAACTAAAATTCATTAAAAATTTTGGAAAAAAAAAAAAAAACACAATCAACAATGGTGATTACTTGCATGGGGCTTGTGCTGATGTTTCACGCAAGTGTCACACAAGTAATCACCGGTGCTAACTATATTTCCCAAAGTTGCTGTCTTTCTTCTTTTTATTTTTAACGAGTTTTGATTCTACTTTAATATTTTTAATGAGTTTTGATTCTACTTTAATACTGTCTCAAATTTCTGTCGTCCTAAAATGCAAAATGGTCATAATTATGATCCTAGTCTTGCAATTTTCCTACAAATAATTAATGAACTTTTAGCATATGTAAAATTGTCTAGTTTAGGCCTGTAAATGATACCCTACCCACACTCATACCCTAAAATACCTAATAGAATGAGATTCTAACTCTATCCTACCCTAGAATATCCAAAAGGATGAGGTCCTATTCCTACCCTACCCTAACTAACCCAAGACCCATTGGTCTAGTTTATTGGACTTATATTTTTTATGTATATATTTATTTTCTCAATATATGCTAAAAATATTATTTAACATATGCTAACAAAAAATAATATTTTTATATTTAATCTAATTTAATCATTAAATTTAAATTATTTAATTTTAAACTTTTTACTAATTGAATTAATTGTTTTATTGATATAATAGTTAAAATTTATTAATATAATTAACAATTATAACTAAAGATAGTGAATAAAAACAGTTTAAAAGCAAATTTTTTTTCTATATTTAATTTTATAAAAACAGTTAATTACTATATTAATAAACTTTATTCATTAATAAAATTAATTTTATTAATTATTTTATAAAAATTATTTACTCCACTATTAATTTTAATATTATTAATTTTATTAATGAAAAATGTTCAGCTGTTACTATTGCTATTCCAATTTAAAATAAAAAATTGTTATCCCAATATATTAACTTTATTAATTTCATTAATTTAATTTAATTTAATTTTTAATAAAGAAAATTATTTAGCTGTTACTATTCATTCACATATTTGTAATTTTTATATATAAAAAGTTTATTATTAATATAAATTTGATTAAACAATTTTTAGGTTCATATATTAAATTTAATTATAAAGTAATGGGTAATTAATTTTTGGGTATGGGTACATGGATAATTTTTGGGTATATACCTTACCTATACCCATTACACTATTTTTAATAAGTATGAGTACGGGTAGGATATGAGTATTGACATTTTGAGCGTGGATAGAGTAATACCCTCTCCATTTATAGACCCATGATAGTTGGAGCATGAAGGGTGAAGTAGCCTGCCCATCATGCATAAGGCTACATGCCTTAAATATTTGTACAATAGCCAACATTATGAGATTTTTAAATGATAATCATCCTTACACGAAAGGTGTTACAACTTTTAGATGGAAATGAAACGTAAGGCTTCCATGGCATTAACTGAAGACATAGTGAAGGAATTAGTTAGCTTCAACATGAAATTTGGGAGAAAAAGTAATTGATAATCCGAGTTCTCTTTAAAATTAGGGAGAAAGGAAAATATTCTTTGATTTGCCATAACTTGTTGCGTCATTATTTCAATGTAATGCATATTGAAAAAGGGTAAATTAGGTTTTACCCCCCTGTAAAAATAGAAAAGAGCAAAAACAATCCCTATGAAAAGAAAAAAAAGGAGACAACAAATCCCCTTATGATTTAAAAAAAAAAAAAAAGAAGCAAATTACCCCCCTCCGTCCCCCAATGTGATTCACGCGCGACAAATGCGGTTGTTCTAAGATATTTGCTGTTGAAATGTCAATTTTACCCATAAATATCAACTGTTGGATGAACTAAAAAAAATAATTTGTTCAAATTAATTCTCCTTATAAAAAATAATAAAATTTTACACATATATTCAAATATATACATATTTATATATAACTATATTTATATACAGTTAAATATTTGTATGTATTATATATACATATATATACCTGCAAGTTCCTCCCCACCCCCCATCAGTAACCCCTTCCCATCCCACTAGTAGTTGGGCCACAACTGTCGATCATAGAGGCGCCCGGGCCACGACCGCGTTCGCGGGCAGCCATGGCCGCCTCTGTGAATGTGGCCACCATGGCCCGACCATCCACTGCCGCATTCACAAAGGCAGTCATGGAGGTCACATCTATGGCCGCCACTCATAGATGCGACCCAGGGCCACCTCTGTGAACTTAGCCATGGCCGACTGCGGATGCCGCCGATCATCGTTGCCGCTTGCAGAGGCGGCGAGTAATGGTGGGTTGGTATATTTGTGGTTTATTTATTTATATATATTATATAAATATATATATATATATAATGGCTATATTTGGTTATATTTTGAAAAGACAAACGTACAAAAATTTTGCCTCCGCAATGTCAAAAAAAAAATTTCAAAATATCTTTTATCTTTCATTATTCCAAATTCGTTTCATTTTTTTAATATATACATATATATTATATATATTTTATTATTGTTCTAATAATAAAAAAAATCACTTAATTCTATTTTCAACTCAAAAACTCAATAAAAAATATTAATTTGACTGCTGCAGTATAATTTCTCCCCTAAAATATGAACAAACATACCAAAATTTTTCAAAATAATTTTCTAACTATTCCCAAAATATAAACAAACATACATCACATTCCTCAACCCCACTCTCAAAATTTATTCTCCCAAAATATATAATTCAAAACATATAATTCATATCCAAACATTACCAATGTATTTATAATATATTAGATTTCTATATATATTTTATATTTATATTTATAGTATATTATAAATGAAACATGCCAAGTATATTATGTTTATATTTGTTAATTGATATATTCATGTTTATTTTATATAAATATATACATAAATATATTAATGTATTTATAATATATTATATTTCTATATATATTTTTTATATTTATATAAAAATAAAAAAATTGAATAAATAGAAAGATGAAAGTTAAAATAGTTTTTAAATTTAAAAATAAAAAATGAATAAATAAATAAAAGAATAAAATTAAATAAAATTATATTTAAAAAGAATAAAAGAAAGAAGATATATAAAAATATATTTAAAAAGAATAAATAAATAAAATTAAAAATATATGAAATAACTAGGGGTAGTATAGTCCTTATACATTAAAATTATGGCTAAATTGCATCAAATCACAAGGAGGGGACGGTGTGCTATTTTTTTAAAATCTCAAGGAGGCTTGTTGCCTTTTTTTTTTTTTTTCATAAGGGAGTTTTTTACTCTTTTTCATTATCACAGGGGGGGTAAAATGCAGGTTGCCCTATTAAAAATGTCATGCCTAAATTTAGGTTATAACACAACAATACACTTAAACTCGAAGAGCTCTAAAACGCTGAGCAACAGAGATCATAACACACTAAAATCCATATGATACTATACTATAAAGCTTCAAAAAGTGTTGCAATGGGGAACAATTCAATCCTAACTATTACAAACTTTTGAAAATTGTCTTAAATAATAACAGTGATTTCAAAGTGATAAATCAAAACTTTAATTAAAGCTAAGAATCATCCTAATATCTTGTCACCAATCTTAAAATTTGTTGTCATCTTTGTTCTCAACTAAACCTCTGCAAAAGTGATTAGAACTGGTATGGGTGATAAATTGCCCAGTAAATAGTTTCTTAACATTTTTTAGATTTGAGCAAGTTATGTACGTAATACAACAAAAAGAGTCGTAATTAAAAAAAAATAAAAAAATCATGCTTTTCTTTCAAGTAATACAAAATAACCAATTTTCAACGGTAAATAGTTTTGTAAAGACATACAGATATAATATGATCACCTTTTACGTTAAATCAGCCTACAAATAGAAAATCATATTTGTCAAGACATTTTCGAATACATTCTTTTAGAATCTTTAGGATTTTTAATTAGGTTACCAATAAGAAAATCGTACATGTTAGAATATGTTCATAAACATACTTTCAGATACCTCTAGAACTTTAAATCTGGCCAATAATCATGAAAATCATACTTATCAAAACATTTTTGGAAACATGCTTTCAGAACTTTCTGGATTTAAGCAAAATATATACTTTATTAGATGAGAACAATTCATTTTCTTATCTATGTTTTTGAACTTTTGAAATTCCAATCGTCTAACTTGATCAATGTATTAACTACAATGTTGTTGAGAGGCTTCTAGCACTGCTATTATTACCGATAGTAGGGCTTTAACTACAACCCCGTTATGTGGATTCTAACACTACTATTATTATCCCGTATGAGAGCCTTAACTACAATCTCATTAAATAGGTCTGAAGACTATTATTACTTATAGGATCTTAACTGCAACCTCGTTAAGTGGGTTCGAAGATTTTGGTATTGTACCTTCGTAGCACAATTTCAGAGCTTGTTCCTACCAACAATTTCTCAATCATTCATAGCATATTCATTAATTATTTTCTTTTAACAGCAAATAATTTAATTAAAAAAATATTTGATCACATAGTAGACTTTAAATAGTAGAAAATTTTAACATAACATGCTTTAATCATCTTTTTATATAGAAAAATTATTCAAATATAAAAAACATAAAAAGAAAAAAAATATATATATATATAGAAGGACAAGAAAATCACTTATAAACATATAATTTTCCCTTTTTTTGTACAAAAAAAAAAAGAAGAAAAAGAACTACTCATTTTACTTTCATAATTTTTTAACATAGCATGCTTGCTTTCGATCTTCATGTTCTCACCTCCCCTGTTTGAGCCAACTAAATTAACCATATTTTTCAAGAATTTAAGTTTTTGCTCATTTTTTCTCTTCACGTATACATTATTTTTTTTAATATTTTCTCACTAAATTTAATGTCTCACACTATATTTTGAAAATCTATAATGAACATTTGGTAGGTAGCTTGATAGTAAACTCATATCTTTCCAAGCAAGATATTGCCGATTTGAGTGTTATATAAAGCGATTGGATCGTATTGGAGTCTCATATATGGGGTGCTAGAGGCAGATTAAAATGTCATTCAAAATAATTTTTTTTTCATTTAATTTAGCATGTTGTTTAATTAATTATATGACATGTTAGTATGTATGTCATATAAAGGAATCTTTTGCGGCATTTTAACATCACTGTACGCATCTTTTGTGGCAAATTAACATAACTTTTAAAAGTAATTTTTTGACATTTTAACATGCTATTTATTGTATTTTTTATAACAAATTGCCTTGTCATTTAAATGAAATTTTGTAGCATTTAAACCTACCATTACATGCAATTTTTAGTGGCACATTAGCATGTCTTTTAAAATAATTTTAATGGCACTTTAATATATTATTTAATACATTTTTCATGACATTTTAACGTGTCAATTGATGCAATTTTTATTGCATTTTATTAATGCCAAAACAAAGGTAATTTCGCGACATTTATACCTTTAGCAGCACCTCTAATAGTGGTACTTTTAAAAAAAAAAGTCATTAAATATAAAATTGCCACTATAATATTATTTAAGTGGAATTTTTTAATGTCTTTATTACTTGATTTTATTGTAATGTACAATAACATTAAATATTTTATAAAATTAAATATAACATTATAACATTAACTATAAAATTGCCACTATAACATTAACAAGCTTGTTTTCTTCTTTAATTCCTTATCTGCTATTTTCATTTGATTTCTTGAATTGCTCTTAGTTAATTCATCAACACCTCACATGGGTGCAATTATGTAATTCCTCACATGAAAGTTCACCTTAATTCCTCTTCTCACCTCCTATTCTCACCTGCGATGAATTTTGTTGAAAATTTTGAAATATTTATGGGATTTTTTTATAGGAAGGGACACGTCACCAAATATGGGTTTCTAGGTTTCGTATTACCTTAGAGGGTTTTAATAAGTCCATATGACCAGATATTTTGTGGGAATCATAACCTATTTAATATATAAAGTTTTAAAATTATAGGAAAAGGCTCTAAATGATGCCTTTATCCATAAATCCAAAAATTAAAAAACAAAACAAAACAAAATGGATGTTTTAATTAATTAACATGGACCTAAAGCTATAAAAACACAAACATAATTTAATAGCTTACACACTAGTTATGGGCTTAATAACATGAAATAAATTAAATAGTTTGGGCTGTGTAACACCCCTGAAATTTGATATTTTTGAAAAATAAGGATTTAGAAATCAAGAATTTTTTTGTTGGATTTTAGGGCTCGAAAAATAAATAAAATGGATTTAATTGTAAGAATTTTGGAAGTTTTGAAGAAAGCTTGATTGACCAATATTTGGAAGTTTTGTGAGTCAAAGTGGGATTACTTTTGGTCAAAGGGGTGAATGCAAGGCACTAATATAGTTGCTAGCTCAATCGAAAGATGAAAAAACTTTGGAGGACTTGATTGGAGATTGGGTGGAAGTTCTAGGGGTCAAAATTGGATTCCAAAAAGTTTCTCTTTTTATAGCTTTCCCCCTAGATTTCTTCATTTTTTTACTAATGTCCACCGTCTTCCTCCTCCATCCATCTTCTCCGACGAACAACAAAACCCCTACATAATATACACATTTTAATCCTCTCAGTTCAAGGAACTCAAAAATACCAAAATCTTGTAGAACTAACCGGTGTAGCAGCTAAAAATTTAGCTCGAAGTCACAGCCGTGGTAGTGGTGATGGGTTTCTCCATTCTGATGAATGAAGCTCGAGTTTGAGTATTGGGTTTTGTTGGGCTCAACTCAAGGATCACATAGATGTTTTCAATTTCAGACATGGACCATCAGAGCAAGCAAAATTGAAAAAAAACAACACAATAGTGTTGGTGGCAAGCTGGCAATTTTTTGGCCAATTGGTGGTCAATTCGGCAGAAGAACAAGAAATTGGTTGGTGCGTTGGATTGCTTTAGCTGAAAGGCATCTTTTGATGGTAGTGATGACCATCTCCGATGGCGGCGGCGGCGGCGGCAGCGGCAAGATAGAATCTTTGTCTCGTCGTAAGGAATACATGCAGAGAACTATTCATGCAAATTACACTCCGATGATAAGATATTGGGTAAATGGCAAGAAATGAGTTTAAATCATATGCATATATATGTATACACCTTCCAAGCCTTGCAACGCCTTATATAATGGGGAAGAATGCACGATTTGATTGAAAAAATTGAGACATGCACATATTTTATAAGTTAGTGAATCCAAATTTGAATTATTGTATGATAATCTTGGTTAATTGAAGTTAATTAGGTAATTAGGTCCTAATTTTGTATAAATGAGTACTAAGTGGTGAATTTGGAATATTAATAATAGTTGCGTTAATATAATCGACTTTGTGTAATGTTACAAGGTTAATTATATAATTAAGGACCCGATTGTATCTCTTCATCAAAATCGATGCGAACCCCAAGAATATTTTCATAATAACAACATAATTAGAAATAATACGTATTGATGATGTCAAGACTAATCACTGAGGAATAGTACTGATAGTGTAATGACTAGTTTTAGACTGCTATTATTACGATCATGATTATAAGGACAAATTGGGGATTTAGACAAAAACCCTTTCTTCTGATTAGGTGACGAGAATATGATTTTTTCGACTAGTAGCTCAGAGTAGCTCTCGCATTTTGTGATTTTAAGTTGAGGGTCCACCGCTCTAGTTTTAGCCATGTATAAGCTACTCCTTATTTGTTGTTTCCTATGAGGGTCTGCTAATCTGGCACTTCTTGTACCTATTGATTTTTCTTGATAAACTCTTGTGAGGGTTGATACTTGATTTAATTATCGCAATCTATTAATTATTGTACTCTTGTGAGGTTCTACCAATTGGTGCTTATTATGTATGAGCTTATTCCATAGCTATGTTGAACACAGTCAAGTTCTACTGATCTGATACCTATCTTGATTTTCATTATCGTTGTTGTTGATTATCGAACAATATAAGGTTCCCCAGAACCCTAGCATGTATTTTGTATCACTTGATTGCTTGTTATTGTCTTGTTACATATATCGTCCTGTATCATTATCTGTTACCTTGCAAGCGAATTGTTTATATGTTACAGAGTCAAATGGCCATGTCGGCTTGTATGAATTGATATTGTATTGCCTTGTCAGCATTTCTATATTATCTTAAATTGTTCTATAATGTTACAGTTACCTCATCGGTACACTTGTTTAACTGGTATCAGCGGTGCGCCATACAGTCCATACGGGCATCAGCACAAGTTGTTAAATAATCTACCGTGTATCAAGCTATCATGCTTGGATATATCTGATCGATTGACTAATTAACTGACTAATTAACTAATTGACTGACTGACCGATTGACTGACTGGCGGGTATAAAGAGAATCTGATATGTCTATCCTATTCTGATATGTAAGACAACATGTGTTATTCAAGATTGTTCAATCAACTATATCTAATTTTTTTGAATCATTTATGGAGCAATAAGAAAAGAAAGATTCTTATTTGCTTATCTTGCTATATCTTGAAATGTTCCTGATTAATTGTTAACTTATGATCTGTTGGGTTTATTCTTCCTCGACAAATTCCTATTGCCCTCTATTTTGATTATCTCTCACTAAGTCATTTGAACTTAGCCTCGTGTTCCTTTGACTTTCTCAAATAGGGTTAAGTGATAAGCTTAAACTCCAAGCTTAGATTGGTGAACACATTTTGTAATAGACAGCAGTTGTATATGCTTGCTAGTTCTCTAGGACATTTTGTATACCCTAGAGATGTTCTGATATGTTAGGTCTGGATATAATATCTGTAGGGTGTGTTTATATTATGTTGGATATTATGGAATCAGTATGATTTGTGTATATACTTTTGCTAAGGTTTGCTTAAGATGAAATCCGCTGCTGTATCTAATAGTATAACAGGTGTTCGTAACTACTATAGGATCAATCGTATATTAAGCTATAACTTAGTGATATTGCGATATGACATGATGAGATTAAGGTCTATGGCATGTATGAATTGTGTTGCTTATGTCAATAGTTTGGTTTTGAATATTGGGGGATTATTAGCATGAATTATAACACTCTAATATTATGGTATTAAGTTTGAAGCATGTTGTGAGTTGATGATCATTGTAGTTTATTGGAGATTTGTGAAATTTTTTATGGGCATATCAAATATGATGTTTGCATGCTATAAAGATTTCTGATAGGTTTATTGACTGTATTTGTGGATTTGATTTAAGACTGAATTGTGTGGCGTCCAGGCTTATGAGCTATCCCAAGTGGGGGTGCCACATAGGTGATATCAGAGCTTAAGTTTGTCAATGACCTAGGTGTTGGGTATCATTGGGACTAACCATTTGTTTAGGTTAGTTTGAATAAGAATTTTGGATATTATATGTATTTGGTAAACTCCTATGTGATTTAAGGAATGTAGATGAATTTCATCAGTTGGTATTAGGGAGGCAAGTTTGTGTACTATAGGATTTTATGGGATCTTGTCGTATATCATAGGATGATTAGACTTGTGTATCTTGAGTTTGGTTTGATTTCATCTAACTCTTCTCATTCTTTCATTTTTAGAAGCTTGGAGAAGTTGATAGAATTGATGGCATCACAAGGAAATTCCGGTACATCTATTCCTCCTAGAACTAGACGACGGAGAATACCTCCCGGGCAAATGGGGAGACCTCCTGGGCGATAGGTCGTGACTGACAGGCTTTAAGGCAAGAGGCACCTGCTTACTCTCAAGCCATGTAAAAAGAAGAGGTTTCACAAAACCCTTTAGTGGGTCAGCCAACAGACTTTGTGGATTAGAAAGGATCGGGATTTAGGCAATAGGATCAACAGCCAGGTAGTGAAGCAGGAGTTGTTAATGAGGTGGCTGAAGATCAAGTGTTGGAACGGTTCCTACATTTCAATCCCCTGAATATCTCAGGAGGCCCTGATGATAGAAAAGCCGAAGAATGGATTGAGAGTTTAGATAATATTTTTGAGGTACTGCGTTATCTAGATGGGCGAAAGTTTTGATTTGCCATGTACCTTCTGGAAGTTTCTGCCTAAAGGTGATGGAAGATGATTGACCGTAGATGGACGGCTAAAGGAACCTACCGAACTTGGGAGAATTTTACCTAAGATTTCAAGAATAAATATATGCTTGAGTTGGTGAAGCAAGCAAGAGAAAGAGAATTTGTGGACCCTATATAGGGGCATAGTCTATCAACAATACGAGGCTACTTTTAGTCGACTAATACAATATGCTCCGTACATGTAAAATAATGACGGTCGATAGGCTCAACGAATTGTGCAAAGGTTACAGCTACAATTGAGAAAGGGTCTGGCCACTTGTGAGCTGCCGAACTTCAATGAAGCAATAAGCAAGGTACTACAATTTGAGTTAGTGTTGCAGAAGATTCGAGAAATTAAGGATAGAGGTCAAAAGGAAAAAATACAACTTAATGGGCAAAGTAATGTTAGAAGGAACAACCAAGGCTTCAAGTTGGAAACACTGCCCAAAAAGCTCCTCAATCTGGCGAGACAGTAGATTTGACTCAAGGGAGGCCACAAAAGCAATGTGAATTTTATGGAGCATCTAGCCATAGGGAATTGAAATGCAATAAGAAACAGGATAGGTGCTTGGGCTATGGAAACGATCAACACCTCTTGAGAGAATGCACCAAAAGAAAAAGGCCCCACAACTATAGCGAAAGGAAAACAGATGGCAGGAACTAGCGAAAAGCAGGTAATATGAGCTCGACCCTATGCCCTAGCAAGAGAAAATGTACTGGATCCTATTGAGATGGTAGAAGGTATGATTTCAAATTCTAGAAATTATGATAGTATCTTATATGATCCTGGTATTTTACATTCTTTCATATCTGTCCCATTTACTTAAACTAAATATGCAACCTGAGATTAGGGTTTACTAAATAAATGTAATGGCTAAATGCTCGAAGGTATTTCCCAAAGAATTGAGTCCAATATCCTTATCCTACGTAGAAGCTTATTTGACCTTCTGCGGGAACAAGAATCTTCTTAAGGCTAGAGTTAGATTGGGGTGCTACTAGCTGAAGACTAGAAAAGACCAAGTAAACCACTTATGCATGGTTCCCGAAACCTTGAGAGAGAGCATCAGTTGTGTGAAAATTTTGGCAAGTGTCGACCTTGAATAAAGAAAGTGGCTTTTCTTGGGCACATCATGTCCCAAGATGGGATAGAGGTTGAGCCTCTAAGATAGAGGCAATAGTCAACTAGAAGAGACTGAAAAATGCGATTGAAGTTCGTAGCTTTTTGCTTCTTGTCGGCTATTAACAAAGATTTGTGCAAAACTTTTCTAAAATAGTTGACATGAGACACCACTGATGGATGAAAATTCCAGAAAACTGTGATTCTTCCATCACCTACTACCCGAAAAGGCAAATATAGTAGCTAATACCTTAAGTCGAACGACTAGAATGGCTTACTTATAGAAAGTAAAAAGGATCAAAAAGCCTAAGAACGAGTGCTGTGTTGGAATTAATACAACAAGTGGGATTGCAGAGATAAGTATAGTCTGAATTGTATGTTGAAATGCGACGAACCCCAAGCCTATGATATATAGATAATGAAACAGAAGGAAATTCTGAAGTTTTGGAGAATTTGAGTTCAATACTGACAATCAAAATGTTATTCTATTCCATAAGAAATATGTATGCTGAAAAAAATAGAAGAAAGATTGTTAGACGAGGTACATAATTTAAGGTATACAATGCATCTGAGAGGCATGAAGATGTATTGAGACTTGAAAAGGCAATCCTAAAAGAACGTAATGAAGAAATAACATAGATTGATGGACCAAATTTGGTTATTTTCTGCCAGTCAGAACAATACCCAAATGAGAATTTGGGGACCAGATTCTTTTAAGGGGAAAATGAGTGTAACACCCTTAACATTCGGTATTTTTAAAAAATAAGGATTTAGAAATCAAGATATTTGTTTGTTGGATTTTAGGGCTCGAAAAATAAATAAAAAGTACTTGATTGTAAGAATTTTGGAAGTTTGGGGGTTGATTTGAAAATTGAGGAAAAGTTGATTGACCAACATTTGAAAATTTTGTAGGTCAAAATGGGATTATTTTTGCTCAAAGGGGTGAATGTTGGGCACTAATATAGTTGGGGGCTCAATTGGAAGATGAAAGAACTTTGGAGACTTGATTGGAGATTGGACAAAAGTTCTAGGGGTCAAAATTAGATTCCAGAAAGTCGCCCTTTATATAGCTTTTCCCCCTAGATTTCTTCATTTTCTTCACCAAAGTCCACTGCCTTCCTCCTCTAGCCATCTTCTCCGGCGAACAACAAAACCCCTATATACTATACACCATTTTAATCCTGTCAACTCAAGGAACTCAAAAATACCAAAATCTTGTCGAACTAAACGGTGTAGCGGCTAAAAATTTAGCTTGAAGTCATGACCGCGACAATGGTGATGGGTTTCTCTATTTTAGAGACTGAAGCTTGAGTTTGAGTACTAGGTTTTGTTGTGCTTGACTCAAGGATCACACAGGTGCTTTCAATTTCAAAAACAGACCGCCAAAGCGAGCAAAATTGAAGAAAAACCACACGGTGGTGTTAGTGGCGGGCTGGCGATTTTTTGGCCAATTGGCGGTCAATTCTACAGCAAAATGGGAAATTGGTTGGGGCATTAGATTGCTTTACCTGAAAGGCATCTTCTGATAGTAGTGGTGACCATCTCAACAATGGCGGCGTGGCGGCGGCAACATGATAGAATCTTTGTCTCATTGAAAGGAATACATGCACAGGAAATAATCGTGCAAATTAAACTCTAATGATAAGATATTAGGTAAATGTCTAGAAATGAGTTTAAATTGTATGCATATGTATGTATATACCTTCCACGCCTTGCAACACTTTGTATAATCGGGAAAAACATGCTATTTGATCAAAAAAATTAGACATGCATATATTTATATAAGTTAGTGAATCCGAATTTGAAATGTTATATGATAATCTTGGTTAATTGAAGTTAATTAGGTAATTAGGTCCTTTGTATAAACGAGTACTAAGTGGTGAATTTGGAATATTAATAATAGTTGCATTAATATAATCAACTTTGTGTAACATTACAAGGTTAATTATATAATTAAGGACCCGATTGTATCTCTTCACTCGAACTAATGCGACCCCCATAATATTTTTGTAATAATGGCATAATTAGGAATAATACCTATTGATGATGTTGAGACTAATCACTAAGGAATAGTATTGATAGTGTAATGACTAGTTTTAGACTGCTATTATTACGATCATGATTATGAAGACAAAATAGGAGTTTTGATAAAACCCTTTTCTACTAATTAGGTGACAAGGAGAAGGAATTTGCTGACTAGTAGCTCAGAGTAGCTCTCGCATTTCGTGATTTTAAGGTAAGAGTCTACCGCTTTGCTTTTTGCCTTGTATAAACTACTCCTTATTTGTTGTTCCTTACACACGTTTGTCAATCTAGCACTTCTTGTACATATTGATTTTTCTTCATAAACCCCTGTGAGGGTTGATACTTGATTTAATTATCGCACTCTTTTAATGGTTGTACTCATGTGAGGATATACCAATCAGTACTTGCTTTGTATGAGCTTACTCCATAGCTATCGTTGAACCTAGTTAAGTTCTGCTAATCTGATACCTGTCTTGATTTTCGTTATTGTTGTTGTTGATTATCAAACCCTGTGAGGTTCCCCATAACTCTTGCCTGTGTTCTATATCGCTCAATTGTCTGTTACTGTCTTGTTACCTGTATCATCATATGTAGTTATCTATTGCTTTGCGGCAACTTATTTATACGTTACAGCATCAAATGGCCATGTTGGCTTATTTGAATTGATATTGTATTGCCTTGTCGGTATTTTTGTACTGTCTTGAACTTTCTATACTATTATAGTTGCCTTGTCAGCACACTTATTTAACTAGTATCAATGGTGCACCATACGGTCCGTATGGTCATCTGCACAAGTTGTTACACATACGGAGATATGTTCGGGCTTAGTGCCAATCTTAGCGAAATGCTTAGGTATATGGACATGCTAAGGATACTCCTGGCTGTCAGCAATGTGCTAGGGATACTCTTAGGCATCTACCGTATGCCAGCAATGTGCTGGGGATATTCCTAGACATATATCGTGTGTCAGTTATATGCTAGGGATACTCCTGAGCATCTACCGTATGTCAACAACGTGCTACATGCTAGGGATACTCCTGAGCATCTATTGTATGTCAGCAATGTGCCAGGGATACTCTTGAGCATCTATCATATGTCAGCAATGTGCTAGGGATGCTCCTAGGCATCTACTATGTATCAAGCTATTATGCTTGGATATGTCTGATCGACTGACTGACTAATTGACTGACTGACCGACTGATCGACTGACTGTCTGATTGATTAAATGACTGACCAACTAACTGACTTACTAATTGGTGGATATAAAGAGAATTTGATATGCTTGTCCCATTTTGATTTATGTGATGACATGTGTTATTCGGGATTATTTAATCTGACTGTAACTAATTATTTGTAAACTGTTCATGGAGCAGTAACAAATGAGAGATTCTTATTTTCTTATCTTGTTATATTCTGAAATGTTCATGTTTAATTGTTAACTTATGATCTGTTGTATTTATTCTTTCTCGATAGATCCCTACTGCCTACTATTTTAATTATCCCTCACTAAGAGGGTGTTTGACTAAACTTATTTAAAACATCTTATAAGTTCCTACATCTTATAAGATGTTTTTAGAGCTTATAAAATATTAGATCTTATTTTTAAAATGAGTTGTTGAAGTGTTTAGATAAAACAAGATGTTGGAGCTTATAAAATGTCAATAATGGCAATTTTGTAATTAAAATGGTTAAATATAAAGATGCTTGTTAAGATCTAAAAAATAAGTTAGGGTCTCCTTACTTTTTTAAATAGAGCTTATAAGCTCCTAACATCTTATTTTAGGATCTTATAAACTCTTTTTAAAAAAAAATTACCAAACACTTTTTAGCAACTTATGAGCTCTTAAACATCTAATAAGATATTTTAAAGAGCTTTTAAGCTCACCCAAACACCCTCTAAGTCATTCGGACTTATCCCGTATTTCTTTTACTTTCTCAAATAGGGTTAAGTGATGAGCTTGGACTCTAGGCTTGGATTGGCGAACATATTTTGTAATAGAAAACAGTTGTATATGCTTATGGGTACTATTGGACATTTTGTATACTCTAGAGATGTTGTGATATGTTAGGTCTGGATATAATATCTATAGGGTCTATTTATATTATGTTGGATATTATGGGATCAGTATGGATTGTACATATACTTTTGCTAAGGTTTGTTTAAGATAAAATCCGTTGTTGTATCTGATAGTAGAATAGGTTTTTGTAACTATTATGAGATTAGTCATATGTTAAGTTATAACTTAGTGGTATTATGATGTGATAGGATGAGATTAAGGTTTATGGCATGCATGAATTGTATTGCTTATGTCGATATTTTAGTTTTGAATATTGTGGGATTATTAGCATGAATTATAGCACTCTACTATTATGGTATTAAGTTTGAAGCATGTTGTGAGTTGATGATTATTGTGATTTATTGGAGATTTATGAATTTTTTTATAGGCCCGTCGAATATGATGTTTGCATGCTATAAAGATTTCTTATGGGCTTATTGATTGTATTTGTGAATTCAATTTAAGACTGAATTGAGTGGCGTCCTAGCTTGTGGGCTATCCCGAGTGGGAGCGCCACAGGCTGGGTATTATAAAATTGGAATTAATTTTTATAATTTTATCATTGTAAGCACAAATTTCTTTATCTACAATAAATAAGATTATAAGACAATAAAAATCTATACAAATAAAATGAAATTTAAACTTATCAATTATGGATTCAATCTCCAATCTAATCATCTAATTCTTTCCTTCCAAATATGATCTTGAATTTAATGAGCTCCACGAAGAATGCCTTCAATACTGTGGATCTCTTTAAATTTGATTTGAAGACAAAAACTCCAATTCGAGGGCTCTACATCTTACTCTCAAATGAAACGCCAAAATATATGAGCTTCACGAAGAACGCTTTGAACATCATGGTTTAGTTACCCCCTTTATATAGATACTTGATGGAAGACTTCTATATTAACTTGAACTTTTTTGATAGTTATCTCTTTGATTAAATAATATCAATCAAGAGATACTATTACATATCAAGAAATAATATTAGATATCAATAGATAATATCAAATATCTTTGATTTGATTGGTCCATAGATATAGAAACTTTATTTTCGACACTTGTTAATATTTGACTTTAGCATAAAATAAATGCTAGAATGTTAATTAAAATTGGCAATTTATCTTTTGGAATTAAATTCAATAAATTCCAAGATAAATAGAAATTTTTGAATTAATAACTAACATATTATTTTATACATGTCTCTCACCAATTGGGCAAAATTAATGTGTACAATCATATAATTATAAGCTCGAAAACTATACATAATATTAACTCTATTATTGTCTAGGATCTAATACCTAACTCACTAAATTAGATCAAAATAAGATATGGACATAAGATCAGTCTTTCTTCACTATAAAGAGAAAATCACATATTAATTAAAGGGTTGTATTGCATTCTTAATTTCCCAAAATAAAATATATTTTTTCTGTACATAATTTGTCTACTTCCAATGTCTGCTCACATATTGAATGGATAAATAAAATTATGGCATGCTAATAAGTTAAGTGAGATAATCTTCACTATAGGACTAATTCATAACTCCAACATGTGTAATAGTAAACTGATATCCTCAACTCTATACCTTCAATCACCACCATGCAATCCTTATAAAATTATTAAGAAAGCATTAAAGCTTAAAATTATTGCTATCAACAACTTATATTAGGATTTTTTTTTCCTTTTTAATCTTTCTTCTTCCAAGTTAAGCTTGAAGGTCTATGTTCTCAAAATTATAAGAAAATTAATTGAAATACCTAAAATAGGATCCCTAATAAGCTGCAAAATGAATTCAATTTATATCCAATGTTTACTTTCTATTAACATCCCATCAGTTGATCGAGCTTTAAATAAATTGCATGCTAAAGTTCTAGAAAAAGAACAACTAATTAAAAATATCGATGAAGAAATTAAACCAACTTCAATCGATCCACTTTTCATGACCCCAACATTGTATATGTACATTTTATTTTTCAAGAGACAGAAGCTCACTACTAATTATGTACTCTTGCATTCTAGATCCCATGATATTGAGGATCAACCTAAAAGAAATTAATATAGTTCTTAAATAACCCAAATAACCAAGATATATTCATGAGGTATAATTAATAATACTTCTAAATGGAATATATATTGTTAAATCTATTATTGTAATGATTTACGAAAACATGTGGAGTATTAAGAGATAAGATTTTGTAGCTTTATACAAGGAAAGGCTTACCAATGCACACCACACTATAAGAAAAATGAAAATTAGTGATATTGTAAGAGTTGTCTGCAACTATGTATATCAAGTGACAAAAGATCTTATTTTTTCATTCTCATGGCTTTTGAAAATTTAATAGCAATGAAAAATAGTGTTTCAGCTGGCACCATTCACAATTAGTTATATTTTTATAATGACAACCTAGTGGCGATTCACATATTATAATGATAATTTTTATTGTCATTAAGTTGTCAGTATAAGTGTTCCACTAATTGTCCATAGTAACAATTTGAAATATTTTTGTAACTATTAGTATCATATTGTAACAAAACAAAAAGTATTGTTAACTTTAAAAGTATCAATTGGTAATAAAATAAAAATTGATATATATTATCAGTGATAAATTTGCATTGTCATTTTTTTTTATTTTTTTTTATCACTAACTATATATTATGTTTTCTGTATTTTTATTAGTGGTAATAACTAATATTTTAAGATGTCACTATTAGCAATCAGTAATACATGTATAGTGATAACCTAGTGATAATAAAATTATCACTAAATTTTTTGATAATATTTTCATTGTCACTAGATTGTCACTTTATACATATAATTAGTTACCAGTTGTGACAATTTAAATACGAATTTTTTCACCATTAAGCATTTCAAAGTAACAAATGTGGTTAAAAAAAAAAAAGAAAAAGAAATCTTTTTGTCACTTAATCTATATAATTATTGGCAACGTTTGCATTGACATTTTTTTTTGTTTTGTTACTATTTTTTTTTTCTTACAATGATTCATATGCAGTATAAGATTGAATATAACTTTTGAAATTTGTATATGCCTCCCCTAGAAAACCCCTTCTTTAAAGTAACGCGCCTCCCTAGAATGACCCTCCTGCTTGAAAGTGACGCCTTCAACAGGACAACTAGATATGAGTTATATAATATAACAATTAATCAAATAATTATTGATATAACTGCCATTAGTTTTAGATGCTTAGCATTAATTTGATGTCATTATAGTTTTCTCTGTCCCAAAGATGTGTGCCTTTCAGTATTTTATGAAGTATATGAGGGCTCCTCATGCAGTTTTCACACCTCAAATGCTTACCTACCATAATCTTGGCTGGTTTTGAGGCCAAGAATTGGAAAATTTTCCTAGATATTGGGAATATTGGAGATATCTATGTACAACATATTTCATATTTCTTTTCCTGTCCTAAATTTTTTGTTCTTATTTTCCTTTTGGAAAGCCTCAAAGCAAAGCTCAGTTTTGTAAAATGTTATTTTTTTCCCCAAAAAATCATCTAATAAAATGAAATTAATTTTTTTTTTTTTCCAATGAATTTTTTGCTATAATTCCACCAGAAATATATATGTTTTTTCCCAAAAGAAAAAGCAATTATAAAGTTGCTTCTCAAGCTGCACATTGTTGATCTGGTAAAATGTGAAAGGAACAAGTAAGAAGATTCCCTTGATATTAGTAAAATAAAGTCTAAAGCAGCACTAAGGATTAAACTAATCTTAGTTGTTACTTTTAAAACATCAAGTTGAAAAAAAGGACGGCTACATTATTGAAATTTGAAATACAAGCCATTTTGCTTACATTTTTTATGTGTTTATAGGAAAGGTTCATTGACTCGAAAGAAGCCCTGCATATATTTATTATTTTCATCCGTCTGGATACCCTCCGTATCACATCTGTTGAGTCAGCCCCACTTTGTGTCACATCTGTTGAGTCACCCTCCTGTATGCAAAGAAAAAAATGATAAATCAGTTTCACCACATTATTTTGGCTGACCAGTTTGTTGTGTTACAAGAAAACAGGGCATTTGCAACAGAATCTTTTTATTGCAATACTGTTACTAAAGGGTAGTAATGGAATTGCAAAGGAAATCTTTCGAATCTAAACCAGTCTATGCTAAATTGAATCGGAATGGAATTGGTTCTGTTACTAACTTAGAAACGGAAAAATTTTCCATTGGTAGCAAAATATTCGTTGCCAGCTTTTCTCAAAATTATTTGTTTCGGTTTCTGTGTGCCCCTAGCAAACCCGTCCTAATTTTGAAAGTAATGCCTTCGCATGGACAATAACGAAATAACAAGATTCTTTGAATAATGCTCTTGAGTTTGTTCTTAGAATGGTTTTGTATGTATCAAACAAATCCTAATGACATTTCAGGTTAAAATAATGTTCTTAATTGAAAAGAAATGCCTTAAATGAAAAAAGGAAAAAAAAGGAAAAGAAAAAGAAATGTAAGCTAGGATTATGTTCTAGCTATGATAACAAATAGAATGAGGCTTAAGCAATGTAGTATACAAGTGAGGTTTTGCGAATGATCGCCATCACATTTAGAGCAGTGATAAAGCTTAGTGTGTATAATTTGAAGTAAGCAAAGATGATCAATTTTATCGATTAAGAAATTTGTCAAAACTATCTAATAAGTATATTTATTGTTGAATGTGTGAACTATTAGAAGACATTTTAGAGAGTGAACGTCCATGGTGTATACGAATGAACTTAGATTCATATGATGTTTAGATTTTGATATGCCCAATTGAGTAAGAACTCCACCATAGCAGATAATCATACTACATGTGCTTTAATATGATGTTATATGGGAAGTGATTAATGGATCCTTACTGACAAAGCTATATAATAGCACCTAATTTTTTCGATTCGGCGGTTCGATCTATGATTTATCATTCATGGACGTTGGTAAAATTCATTCATTTAGCAACACCTTAGGATGACATAGCTTTATACGAGAGAGGTTTAAATGAGAAAAAGCCTACAGTGGATGCCTAGGCAATCCCTATGTACTGTATCACTATGTGAATCCATATCAATTCTTGAGTCCTTTGAGGTTTTGAACTATGTAAACTTGGCAATAGTACTCCAGCATGTTATTAAATGAACATCGACAATTCTGTTTGCCAAAGCTTGTATAGTCACATTGTCAAGACAAAGCTAATTCATGATAAACTGAAAAAGAACTCAGTTGGCAGAACACTAAAATTAATTCTATTGTTTATAGTTTGCATGACTATGCCAAACTGTGTTTAACTAGTCATCAATATAGATACATATTTGGGAGAATCAAGCATGTTGTATTTATTTTTAGATGAAGGATTTAGAGATGCTCAATTATATATGATTACATGGTCTAAGGTACATAGCAAGTTAGTGAATTTTAAGGGTTATGTTGGTTTGATGATGAACTAATATAACTCTAATTATTATTCCTCTCTCTCTTCATATCATGGGCTCCGTTTCCTATTCAAAGGGAAGTTGTTAGATTAAGAAACTGTAAAATAATTTGGATTTCGAACTCATAACTAAATTAACATTCATAGTTGAGTGAATTTTAATTTCGATTAAGATAGAATTACATTCATTGTAGAATTTTTAGATTTTTCCTTGTGTAGGAACAGACATATACCTACATATTAAATCCCTTTTCCAATTGAGTGAGGCAATTAATATATGGTCTCCCTAGACTTTCTCCCAAAATTTCTCCCAGAATTCCTCTGGCTGTGTAAAGACGTGTGGCCCGCGCTCATAGTATTCCACCAAGGCGAGCAGAGAATAATGTCCATAATTGATCGAAGCAGAGCATGCAGAAGAACCTAATCAATAACATAGATGGATTACTTTTGCTGCATACAGAAATACCTGCTTTCTATGTGTTATGTAAATGATAGTCTCCAACAGCCAAATGAGCCAGAATATTACTGTAGATTGTTCAGAAAGTTGGTTTTTAAGTGTAAAAACTGAAGTGGCTTTTCTTGCGGTAAGAATCTCCTACTCCAAACTTTCATTATCGACACCACAGAGATTAAAATCTCACGCAAATTTTATCTGAAAGTAAGATAATTATTTTTGTATTCACAGAGACGATCAAAGATATAATTTATCTGAAGTCATTGATGATTTCAACTGGTACCCACTAAACGTTATTAAGAAATCAATGAAAATAACGTTATGATCTAGCAACAAAGTATTTGATAGCCACAAAACTCAGAAATCAAATTGGCCAACAAACAAACAAATAAGTATTCTCTCACAACAGTTGTATATTTAGGGAGTTCAGTATAACGAACAGATCAAAAGGCAGCATTTTATTCGAGCAACCTAGACCTCGTACAGTTGAAGAATGATCCCGATCCATCAGACATCCTCACTAATCTCTTTGGCAGCTTTGGATGACATACCTGCACCGGGGAAAGGAGCTTTTACAAGTGTGCGGCAGCAAGTTTGGTTGGGTCAGTTTCTAGAAGGTAAACAACGCGCCTTTTGTACATGGAGTTTTTGGGTAAACTTCATTCTAGCATTTAATGGAACAGAAATGTAAACATTATCTGAAGTTTATTCGTTTAATCACACAATGAGATATTAGCTACATCATTCCTATTTCTCTAAATTTCTTTCTCTTCCATAGATTGTGTAGCTCAAATAATTGATGACTAATTAGTATATTCTCTCTTTTAAGGATTCATTTCAGTAAATTAACGGCCAAATTTTCTTGAAATAACTAATGTACATTGTCCAATATTGATATTCAATCACTATTATTGAAGGACAAATCCTATGTGACAAGAAGCTTTAAAGAGGAATGATTATTTGGAAGTCTCACTTACCTGTCAAATGAGAATCAAGGTGATCATTCATCAGGTGGGAAAATGGAGAGCTTCAATCCACTCGTTTGCCCTTCCTGCTGCCCTTTTTTGGCTTCACGAATTTTCTTGGCTGAGGCCGCTGCATATTTAGAAAAGTACAAGTCTAGCTCTTCGAGCATAGGTATATTGGCCAGCCCATTTGGAACTTCCTGTAGATCCTGACAATTGCGCAGCTCAAGGCGTCTAAGTCTGGGGAAGTGATGACCTGATGCAGCCCAATAAACTAAATCTGTGCGTCCAATGTGCAAGACTTTAAGACAGCGAAAACCTCCATCAGCTGTCTCCCACAACTTCCCCATGAATGCCTTATCTTTAAGCTTGAGGACCTCAAGGTTCTCTAGCAAACCTAGGGTAGACATATGCCTCCAATCCAGAAAAGTATCAGATAAAGTCAGGCTCCTCAGGCTTGGTGGGAATTTATAGGGTGGAGGAAGGTCGCACAATCCGCCTTCCCAAGATGGACTAGGGTATACATCATTTAGCAGCTTCAGCTTTTCAAGATTATGCAGTTTCCACAAATAATCGAATGATCCACTCTTGCCATCCAGAAAAAAGGCTAGTCGGCCACGAATGCCCAATTTCTTCAAATTGCGAGCCCTGTCAAAAACTTCTTCGGTGCAACTGTGTGGTGAAATTATATCAAGTGTTTGAAGCTTTCCACTTTCTTGACCACTTTTTCCTGTCTTGGGTAAAGTAGCAGATGCATTTGTCTTTAAATGCCTCAATTGCATCATCTTCCAAATGTCTGCTTTGATTTCAAGGGTACGAGATGTTGTATTAAGTATAAGAGTTTGGATGTTGAAGAGCTTGGAGAAGGCTGCTGGAAGAATTGCTGAATTAAAGGATAGCGCGATGTACCTCAGATGGACTAAATGGTACAGGTCGAAAGGAATTCTAGTGAATATGATGGGCTCGACATCTAAAACTCTAAGCAATTTGAAACCTGCAGAAATGGTTGAAATGTTTTCTGTTGGCAAGGTGATTTCTTCGTTGGAGGAACAAATGAAAGAACGGACACGAGGACCGTAAGGTTTTGAAGAGAGAAATCTCAAGACATAGGAATGAATACAAAGGCGACGATACTTAGGTAAGTCAGAAACTGGAGGTTGAAAAATTGTGTTACTAGACATCTTAATTTCTTGGAGGAAATTCTCCCTTTCATTTCCAGCTTCCGTTAAGCAGAACTCGCGTAGCATGTTAGGAATGCGGCATGTTTTGGCGCTACCGTCGAGCCTCCTCATATCGACTCTTACTAAATTTCTGTTAATAAGATCCTCCAAATACTTTTCTGCAGTTTCCTCCAGGCTGATATCTTGCCTTTGTTGTATGAATCCTTCTGCAATCCACATACGGATTAATTTCCACACGGGAATCTCAAAATCTTCAGGAAACATCCCCAAATAGAGAAAGCAGGTCCTCAAGTGAAATGGCAATATATCGTAACTCAATGAAATAATTTTTTCCATGCGTCTCCCTGGGTCCTCAATAAGAAACGTAGTCACGCTTTCAGATACTTTTCTCCATGCATTTCTACTTGCACTCATGTCATCTGATGCTGAAAACTTTTTGACAAGAATGCCTCCAATGACCACTATCGCAAGTGGCAGCCCATCACATTGACCAGCAATTATTTTCCCAAGAACTTCCAACTCATAAGGGCACCGACCAGGCTTACCGAAGACCTCCAACTGGAGCAGCAACCAACTCTCATCTGGAGTCAAGAATCTCAATTTATGGGGACGTCTATAGGGATTCGCATGACGAGCAACTTCCTCATGACGACTGGTGATCAAGACTTTACCCATCTTATTCCTCTTCGGCAAAGCAATTTTGAGTGTCTCCCAATCCTCAGCTGTCCACACGCCATCCATGACAATCAAAAATTTTCCCAACTCTAGATAATCAGCAACTAGTCCGGCTAATTCTGCATCAGTTCTGTGATACATGTCGTCCTCAGTTAGCCTGGAGAACTGTCTCAGGATGGTAAGAAAGACACCTTTTCTTGTGAAGTTTTGAGAAACATAAACCCATATGCGGGTGGGGAATTGGTATTGGATATGTGGATCACGAAAAATCTTCCCTGCCAGCGTTGTCTTGCCAAGGCCAGGCATACCAATGATGGAGATGACATCAAGTTGCTGAGTCTCTTCATTGAGATAACCTATTAATCTTTCTGCCTCATCTTCAAAACCCACCACATTGTCTTGTCTCACCAGGGGAACCTGTTTGAAAATATTTAACCGCAAGATTAATAAGAGTTGGGAAAAAAAAAAAGAAAAAACTACCAAGTATCATATTAATTCCTTGATAAATTTTGATGGCATCCATATTTGTCTGAATCATTCTGATCTAGCTTCTGAATTCTGAAAAGATATGTTTAAGATAACTGACTGGATATATATGGCAAGATTTACTTTTGGCATTTCTAAAATTTCCAAACTAATATTTATGGTGTATGGATTAGAGAGTGTGGATATAGTATGATCAGAAGTCAACTCTGAAGACATGTCTAACGTGTATCATAAATTCCAATATCAAGATTCCAAATTTAACAGGCAGGGTTAGCATAAATCAGGATAAATCATAAAGAGATCTTGAAAAAGAATCATCACCTCTGATTCTTCATGGTCTCCGTCCCCGACATCCAATCTGGCCAAGTCATTTCTGGTCGTGAAGTCGGAGGCAGCTACGATCTTGCGGAAAATGGCCTCAATTTCATTAACGATGCTGCTGAGGTTCGCCGGCCTCTGAAAAGCTCTGAGGAAGTAATTCTTCGACTTGTTCTCGGCGGCCTGAATAACAAAGGCGTCAATGACGTCCTCGGCCTCGTAAATGACTTCGCGTATTTGGCGGAAGAGCTGTCGCAGCCCCTCGTCCTTCCACTGCTTCTTGGTAGAGTCCCTCAGGAAGGCTTTCAAGAGGCGGAGATCGTTCTCCAGCTTCTCCACCTCCTTCCTGGCGTCGCGGATCAGATGGGCGTGGTGGAGCAGTAGCTGCTGCAGGTTTTCCAGCAGAAATTCCACTGCTGCATCCGCCATTTTAGCTCTCTTTTAATTTCTGGATCTCCTTTCCCTGTGTGAACAATGGAAAGCTAGTGATCGGTCATTTCATTTGTATATATGGATATATAAATTCCGTGTAATTATTAATAGTCACCTAATGGCCCTGGAGTACTTGAAAGAAAATGATTAATCCGTGATGGGTAATGGGGCAATTGGGTTCTAGTCTTGTGGGGCTCCATTTAAGGTAGTAAACGGATTTTGCCCCGGGTGGGTGTCGGCATCCATTTGTTTTTAGACATTGCATGAAATCTTCTCTATATAATTTATGGATTAATTATACATTGGACTCGTAAATTAAAGTATGCCTTGTGTTGTAAACGCCTTCATAAACTTCAAAATATTTTAAAAAGGCCCCTCCCATTTGCTTCGGTTAGTATTAACACAGGTTTGATCAGCTCCTTATTTGTCATGCTTTATTATATAGGATCCAGCATTTCAACACTTCTGCACAAAGAAGGTTTCTGTTTTTCTTCAAGTCTTAGGGTGAATTTTGTTAGTATTTATCACCAATACCATCCTTTAATTTGAGAGAGTATAATTGATTGATAACTAAACAACTTTCCAACTCATAACACTTATAGAGCATATTCATCTTAAAACGACTAATATGTGAATTGTGCCGGCAACTGTATCATAAGAAAAAAAAAGTTATATTTTTCCTAATAACTATAACTTTTATTCTAATAGTAAGCGCTTGATTCTAGTAAATTCTTAACCAAATTTATTTCTAGCTGTAGCTCAAATTCACAAGCATCTTTTCATTTGTTTCATGTCAACAATCAAAACGTTTTATGGCGACTTTTATACAATGTTCACAGTGGAGTTGAACAACTCCCGGATTTGTTATGTCATAGAAAAATAGGATTTTTTGCATTTTTTTTCCTCCTCTTGGGAGAGCTTTTTTTTTGCCAGCGCCTAGTTCCTTTTCTCAAAAAACTTCAATTAATGATAAATGTAAAAAATATGCCCATTCCGTGGCTTTTTGTTCAATTTCTCGTGCAGTCAAAGTTTCGTGAATACAGGCCAATCAAAACTTGAATTTTGTTTGAATCTTTTTGCTAAAAGTTCAAGTTTTTTTGCTAAAAGTTCAAGTTTAGTGTGAAAATGAATACAAACTTAGGATCAAACTCGAACTAACTAATTTATTATACATGATTTATTTTTAGTTAATTTATTAAATACATATAAAATTACAAAATAATTATAACAAAAGAACTAGCAATCTCAATACACATCAAAATAATCAAATCAAACTCTATCCATAATAAAACGACAAATTACCACAGTTAAATGGATAGATACAATAACGACTGTCAGATATAAATGGACAAATAAATAGAAGAACGCTGGCTGTGTCCTTGTAATCGAAGAGCACAAGTTTTTGCTCAAACAGCTGATTTATGGATTGAGACTTCTTAATTTGTGCAAGAAGCATTGGATACTAATCCATTAATTGTTGGTTTACGCAAAATGTGAAAAGAAAAAGTCAGAAGATTCCCCCGACTTTAATAAAGTCAGTTGTCCATTAAATTGCAGAATTAAACTAATATTAATTGTCAATTTTTAGAACATCAAGTTGACAAGCTGATAGCTATGTTATTGCGATCCAAGTCATTTTGTTTATATATTATATGTTTTGGTAGGCAAAGATGTTCATTGTGTTAATTGTTAAGCAACAAGTTGCATATGTTTATTACTTTATAAATCTCTATCAATGTTTGAAAAATCGGATCGTTCATTGAATTGAAAAATTTACTAATTTATAATTCACTAGTTCAACTGTTGGTTGGATCATAACTGAATCGTGATATCATAGTTATGCAATATATATATTTATATTATATATATATTACTTAAAAATTAATAGGATTAAATTTATTTTATCCTATGTACTATGGGATATGTATTAAATACCTTTATGTACTTCCAAAACCTTTAAATACCCCTCTTAAGGGTGTCAAATACCCCATTGTATTACCAAAAATCTTCAAATACCTCATACAAAGTCACTCGCTGTTAGTAAAATAACTGACGGTATCAAAACTATACAATAAAATACTAATTTAACCTCAAAAAATAACTAAATAGCATAAAAACTAAGGACATATAATCTTTTTTCCCCCTGTGTATAACAAATATATCATTGGCTCTCGTACTACCAAAACCTTTAAACACCTCACTTAAACTTCTTTATAATTAGAAAAGTAACAGTTGTTTGACTGATGTAATACTAAAATTATTTTTTATTTACACATATGATCATTGAAAAATTTTATGCCTAAAATACCCTTGTAATTTACTATATAATGGTCAAGTTTCTTACTTCAATTTCGTTACTTTCATTTTAGAACTTAAAGTATATCGTATAACTCCTAATCCAACAAAATATTAATTCTTTTTTTTTTAAAAGAACATTAAACAACTCTATTTTAATACAGAATATATGGGACTAACAAAACTAGGTTGCTTGTTCGGAAAAAATACACGAGACTACTATACATATTTCTATTTCATAACATTTATCTAAAATTTTTCAAATCTACATTCATTTTGGGGTATAAAAAATGCATGATAATATGTAGGATTTTGTTATAATTTACTTAAAATTTATCATTACTTTATAAAAAATGTCATGTATCCTAGGTTTTTATGTTATTTATTTATTTATGAGATTAAATCAGTAATTTACTATAGAGTTTTGACACTGTCAGCTATTTTACTAACAGCAAATGACTTTGAGGGGGTATTTGAAGATTTTTGATAGTACAGGGGGTATTTGACACATTGAGGAGGGTATTTGAAGGTTTTGAAAATACATTGAGGTATTTGATATACCCCCCATAGTATGGGGGGTAAAATGAATTTAACCAAAATTAATAAAATGTCAAAATATAAAATATAAAGAGTTTAAATGATATTATCTAACATCACAATCCAAATTTTTGAATATATCAAGTTTAAAATTTAAACACATCAAGAATTTAACAATATCGGAGCTACTCCTCATCATCTTCTCTATCCTCATCAAGGTTTTGATGGACTTGGTTGTTATTTCTAGGACTACTTGGTTATTAGGCTATACCTTAGCCTTTAAATTTAGTGCTAAGGCAAAAAAATTAAAATAATAATAATAATAATAATAACTTCATTAAAAATAAAAAAAATAAATGAAAAAATTGCTCCGGTTCAATTGAACCGTGAGCGGCCGGTTCACCGGTTCAATGGTCCGTCTAGTCTGATTTTTTAATCAGTGGTCTCTATACACTTTGTGTCCCATCTAATGAGTTGGCTTGTATTATAATAATATATTTATATCATATTTGGATCTAGAATCAACTAAGAGGGTGTTTGAATGAACTTATAAGTTTCAAATAATATTTCGTAAGATATTAAAAAGCTCATAAAATATTATAAAATATTTGATTAATTTTTCAAAAATAAGATATTAGGGTCTTATAAGTTCTTATAAGAAAAGTAAACAGTTCTTAATTTATTTTACAATTTTTTATAAATTTTATTTAGAATATTATAAAATTTCATTACCAATATTTTATAAGCTCCTTTTTAAAATAAGATCTAATTTCTTACGAACTAAAAAAATATGTTGTAAGATGTATAAGCTTTTAAGTTTCTTTTAGATAAAGGTTGCTAAATAAATCAAGAAAATTTGGAAAAATAATCAATTCACCGCGTTATCTTTGCTCACCAGTTGGTTGTTCGCCTGAAAATTGATCTGAGATGGCTTATGCTGCTGTAGTTTCTATTGTGCAGATTCTCAAGCAGCTATTGCGTTCTGATCAATTTCCAAAGCCAGAAGATATTCAATCTCTCCATGACAATGTCTCTTCCTTGCAATCCTCTCTTGAAATAATCATTCCTGCACCACAAGGCAGCAGGGATGAAGTAAATGATCTGGAAAAGCAAACCAGAAAAGCAATCTATAAAGCCCAAGACACCATTGAATCCTTCCTTTCCAGGCAAATTCTTGAATCAGAATCTGAAGAAATCCCTGGAGGAAATAATGATCACCTGAGCTCCACATCGCTGCTTTTCTTGCAAGAGTTGCAGGAACTAATAGCAGATCAAATTGGTCCCATCACAAAAACGGCAGAGAAGATGGCAAATTCCATCCGCCACACCAAGGAAAATCTCCAAAAAGGCAATAATTCGTTGTCTCCTGGATCTGCTTCTACTAGCAAGATCAGTAAGATTGTGGGACAGGAGAAAGATCTGGAGAAGCTAAGGGATCAGCTAACGAGTGAAATACCTCGAAAACTCAAGGTCGTCCCAATCACTGGAATGGCCGGGATCGGTAAGACAACTCTTGCTAAAAGCATTTATGAAGATGAACTTATAAAGCATCACTTCAACGCTCGTGCCTGGGTAACAGTATCTTCAGACAATCATGTTAAAGATATCTTCCTAAAGCTGCTTGGTTCATTGGAAAGTATGGGCCAAATTGGAGATGTCTCGGGTTCCATGGAAAAGCTGGGAAATAAAGTGAGCCAAGAGATCAGTGATGGTCAGTTAGAAGTTCAACTTCATCAACGTTTATTCGATTCCACATATCTCATTGTGATAGATGATATGTGGAATAAAAATGTTTGGGACAAAATAAAAAAATCTTTCCCAGATAATAACAAAGGCAGTCGAATTGTTCTGACTACTCGAATTCCAGAGATAGCTGACCACGCGAAATCTTCTAATTGTCGTAATGAGATGCGTCCTCTAAACGGGGGAAATAGTTGGAAATTGCTGTGTGAAGAGGTTTTTGGTGGAGGAACTTGCCCTCCTGAATTGGAGCAGAGTGGAAGGAACATTGCAGAAAAATGTGGAGGCCTTCCACTCTTAATTACAGTGGTTGGCGGCCAACTCTTCAAGGAAAGAAAGACAGAAGATTATTGGAAAACTGTTGCTGTAGACATAAATGCTGCTACTGCCACAAGTAAAGAGCCTCACTTCGAGATTTTGTCTCTAAGTTACAACTACTTGCCGGTAGATTAAAAGGATGTTTCCTTTACATGGGAGCTTTCCCTGAAGATAGCGAGATTTCCGTCTCCAAACTTATCAAGTTATGGGTTGCTGAAGGCTTCTTAATACCACCATCAGTTCCATCTGAGAGCTTGGAACAGGTCGGGAAGCAGTATTTGAAAGATCTCATTGATAGAAATCTAATTTTTGTGAGAAAGAACAGTTCTCACGACCAGATTAAAACTTGTGGCATGCACGATAGTTTACGGAATCTAGCCATGGAAGAATCTCAAAAGGAGAAATTTTTTCATTCCATAAACAGGTATGTCCAAGTACCACCAGAAGGCACAGACGACAGACTAAGGCGCCTGTCTGTTCATAAAAATAGTCTCATGTGCGTGGAAGATGTTTATAACTCCACAAAATCTATAAAATTTGCACGCACTCTTCTCTATGTCGGCCCTCATCATCATCACCCACTACCTTTCCGTTTAACTTTTGAACTTCTCAGGGTATTAGATGCGTTTACAGTCTATTTCATCAAGTTCCCAAATGAAATAACTAGGCTGATCCACTTGAGGTACCTTTCTTTTACCTATAATGGAAAGATTCCTCCATCAATATCTAAACTTGGAAAGCTTCAAACCCTGATAGTTCGCCAAAATCCCAAAATCATATATTATGGTACGTCAATTCTGCCAGTGGAAATCTGGAACATGCCGGAATTAAGGCATCTCCTGTTTACCGAAAGTGATTTGCCGCTTGTCATCGCTTCTGGTGATCCTACGGAAAACTCTTTCTCCTTGTGAACCTTCAAACTCTTTCAAATGTCAATGCTGCTTCTTGCAAGAGGGAGGTTCTTCAAAACATCCCCAACTTGAAGAAGTTAGGAATCTGGAATGAAGCACCGGGCAAAGTGAACTTTGATCGTGATGTACTCCAAAAATTGAAGCTTTGAAATTCACTGTGCTTAATCCCAAAATTCCTGAGTTTCAGATTGACTTAGACTTTCCCACGAGACTAATCTTTCTCCCAACAATGCTGAAAAAGTTAACTCTAAGTGGCTGCGGAATTCATTGGGATGATATGACAGTTATTGGGGATTTGCCATATCTTGAAGTACTGAAACTGCGAGAGTTTGCCTTCTATGGTCCAGAGTGGTGTCCCAATGAAGAAGAATTTCGTAAACTGAAATTCCTGCTGCTTGAATCCATGGATTTGGAGTACTGGGATGCTGATCGTTCCCATTTCCCAAGCCTTAAACGCCTGATTATCAGACATTGCTACGAATTGGAGGAAATCCCTTCAGACATAGGAAACATAGAAGGCCTTGAACTGATCGAACTGGTTGACTGCAGCCCTTCGGCTGTGGCTTCGGCAAAGACAATTAGGGACCAACAGAAAGACTCCAAAACGGGCCTTCAAGTCCTCATCTATTCTTCACGGGAATAGCCGATATATTCTTCCCCATGCGGTATGTAATTTTCTTTCTAGTCGCCCTTCTAAATTTGCCTGTTCAAGGTAAATGAGAAAAATAATATTACTATTGCCAATTTCATGCACTCTTAACTGCAGATATCCATTTCATAGCATTTAATAATTTTCCTGATCTCTGTTTTGTATTGCAGATTGCTTACAAGTGAATAATTGCCTTATCATCTGAGTCCGAATGTTCAGACAGAAACAGACTATTGTTACTGTACAGTTTGATCTGATGTTTTCGTGAGATGTTGCATTTATATTCCTTTGGATGTTTTCTTATTCCAATTCTGGGGCTCTGTGAAATTCTCGTGCATATATGTATGCAGGAACTTCTTCTTGATAAATTTCATCTTTCAATGTGATAATATCATTATAGACCATGTGGTGGCTACATGTTTATATTATAAATTTATGAAACTTGATGAAAATTAAAGGTGTATTCTTATTTCATTTAAAGTTAACAACATGCTATGTGGTAATATAAATTATTTTAGGAATTAATAGAAACTAAAGTGATTGAAACACTTTGTCCCAGTGTTTGTTAAAGTTGATACATCTATAATTACTAGACAACTAAATTCTTTATAGTTATATTTATATATATATAGCATATCTTGTGTTATACACAAACGGACAAATTGAGAATTTTAAATTATTATTTCAAAAATATAAAGATTTTGTGTGTGTGTGTGTGTGTGTGTGTGGATCCATACAAAAAACTGAATAATCGTGTAATACTTTTCTCCCATAAAACGTGGCAAGGAAAACCTAAATAACTATACAGAGAATAACATCAAGAGTGGAAATTATTATTTCTTTAAGATTGTTGAATAATATATTGGTTCAAAAATATACCGGGGTGGTAATTTTCGACAAGATATAATAACACAAGTAGTATGAAAAAATTAGACCGTTCGTTGAACCAAAAAACTTACCGGTTCACGGTTCACTATTTTCAACAGTTGGTCAGATTATAATTGAACTACAATTAAACCATAACAGCAAAATTATGTAATATATATTATATATTTTATATATTACTTAAAAGTTAATAAAAATATCAAATATAAAACATAAAGAGCTTAAACTAAATTGTTAAACTTTATAAGTTCGAATTTATTGGAATAGATAGCCAAGAGCACATACGTTGAGTAAGGGACTAAAGGGTTTCTACCTTGTAGTTGGATTTAAAAATTAGAATGTTGGATTTAATTTGTGGCTTTTATTTGTAAATTTGTTTGAGTGTTTTAGGCTTTTAGTTTTGTAATATGTACGTTAGCCTTGAAGGTTCACACATTAGGAAAAAAAAAAGTGTTAATTATGCCAAAAATTAAAGGAGAGAAAAGAAAACAAATGAGCCGGTCCAATTTTAATAAACCTGAACGGTTTAAACGGTCCAACAGCTAGTTTAAATGATTTTCACAAAATATGATGATTTTTTTTTTATCTACCAATTTTTACTCAAAATTAAACTAGTTCATAGGACAATCGATGGCCAACAGGTTCGACCATCCGATCTAGTCCAGTTTTTTAAACAATAAACACAAGATGCATCGATATGATATTATCAAATTTAGGTTGGGGGTTATTGGGTCGGGTCCATATAAGATCAACCTAATAAGCAACACGAAAATTATGGATTGGGTCGGGGTGGATTTTGAGTTATTCGATAAACACGATAATTTTATTGGGTAACTTGCCAACCTTTGACCTAATCCAACCCAACCCGAATCAACATGATTCAAATTTTTAAGAAAGGAGAAAAAAGTATGTATGTATGTATATCTTGTATGAATTAATACTTTAGTGTACTTATTTTTTGCATCATAACTTACTTGGAAGAAGTGAATAGCAATGAAGAGATATGACTGTAATTAAAAGGTGAAATATGCCATATTTTTTGCAATTTTAATTAATGATTTGATGTTAGTTTTGAATAATTTATCTCTAGAATTGGTTTGTAATGAATTAAATAGTATCATTTATTACTTAATACTTGACTATTAATGCTATTGAGATGATTACTAGTGATTGGATGGGTGGATTGTAGTTTTTTTTTGTTGGAAATCAATTTCATGATTGTTAAAATTGAGTTGTCATGAACTTTTAGTTTGAATTGAAATTTCTATATTGTTGATGTTGTGTAGAAAATTGCATGAAATCTAATTATCAAATCGCTCTATGATACAAAATATGTCTACCAAGTATAAGGTTGACTTTTTTATAATTTTTAGGATAAGTTGATCTTTCCTAGAATCTTCATATAAGTTGTTTCTTTTATTAAAATTTTAGTTGAATATAAAATATTTTAGGTTTTTTAGATGAATTATTAATGAAAAACAATCATAAGTTGAAGCGAGTTGTGTTTACGTTAATACGAAAATTTCTAGGTTGGATATAGGTTGAGGCTTATTAGATTGAATACTTTTCAGGTTGAGCAAATTTTTATAATATTCTCACCTCAATCCAACATGAAACAACCCCACACAACATGATTGGCACCACCCCTAGAACTTTATAAAGCCAAGTGTTTGGACAAGGCTAATAATCAATAATGTTCCTAGATATGATTCCTTAAAATACTAAATTCTTTTATTAAAAAAGTATAAGAGCACTCCATGCAAGCATAAATATTTATAACAACAACTTAACATTTAATACTTATCTAATTTTTTCTTACCAAGATTTCAACATATAATTAATTGAAATTCTATTATAATTTTCCATGTATTAAATGGTTGTAGCCATATAGAGTTAACATTACTTGGCAACGCTCAAGTATATCCTAAGTGTGATTATAAGCCTAAGAGATGGATGAATTATGTAGCAACCCCTCTCGGAACAACACCCAAACTAAGGCGCTACCAATTCAATCTTAAAGATGTTTCAACAATTCAATCTTAAATACAATACAAATAATATCTAGAAAACCGCTAATTTAACCATCCCAAAAGAGAACAAGTCATCCTTGCTCGAAAGAACAATTCATAGAGCAAAATATATATACATATCAAGCGGCTTAAGTTCCATAAGTACATCCCATAACATTCTTCAAATAATTGTCTAGATCAGGTGATGACTATATACACAACATGGCACCTAATTTATTGCAATATAACATCCAAACCCAAGGCTTGAAATTTAGCTTCTCACTTAGTCCTGTCCAGAAAACAAATAACATCAAGAGAGGGTAAGTCCTAAGGACTTAGTGAGGGAAAAGAAGATAATAAGATTTAAAAGGAAAGTTAACAAAGTACAACTATTGATGAACAACTTAATCACAACAAGAAGGGAAATGATAGATAACAATCAAATATAATTCGGTAACAATAAGAGTACCAACATAAATCAATATTTTACCGGGTACAGATGATATCAAGTTAATAGATTGTATAGAAACTAATACTGAACATCGATACTGTAGGAATAATACTTCCTTATCATTCCAATGCTCGAGCACTCAGCTCGACAGGTAATTAACATGTCTTTTGGCATGATCGACAACAAGCCAAATCCCAACACTCACAGTTAGCTACCTGTAAGTTAGGACTTTTTGTGGGTTCTAGTCAGAAAGACCTGTGTCCGTTAGTCCATTTCACCCGGCCATCTTTCGGACCTAGTTCCCGAACCCATACCTCCCATGGCATCCTTTTAGGTGAAAACCGCCCATGGCGTCCCATGGGTTGAAAGATATTATATCAATAGATAAAATTGTAACCTTTAGACAATAACATGAATAGAATGAAATGAAATCTGAACATCAATTTACTAGCCAGCAAGGCTGTTTTGGAATAATAATTCAAGCATTCTGTTGGAAAGGGTACTTAGCCAACACAATCAATCGAGTATGCTGTCAAGGCTAAATAACCTATATATAGAATGAACTTAAATGTACTGTCAAGAATTCTTGAACAACCAACATGATAGAAATTGAACAAATGATGCGGTGTCAGCCAGCAAGGCTGAGGGGTATAAGGAACAAAATCTAATAATATGATAAAAGTTTTGGATGCCAGAACGACAAAAATCAAAATTTATAACAAACAATTGCCCTCACAGGGGCGTTTATATCTGATGATAGATAACATATCAGATTTCAAATAGTCAGGATACGGTACAGAAACAGAAAAACCTACACAGGAGCTTATACGAATAACAGATAAATAGAAAAAGGTGTTGAATTAGCAAACCCTCACCTCTTGTAGTTTCAGCAAAAAAACAAATCTCAACTCGCAATCTACTGATCGCTAGGACCTACTTCTTCTTCACCTAATTAGAGGAATAATCCCATAGTCAAAATTCCTATTCAACACTAAGCCTTCTAGAATTGCATCAAGCATTCTAACATTATTAATTTATTAGTCAACAAAATGATATAGGTTCACTAGGTGCTATCTATACAATCATTCCAATATCAACTATTCCTGAATTATACACAATAGTCTATATCAATTTCAAAATAGCATGATCTTAATCTAAATTATAAGATCATAATAACATAATCTTAATCCATACAAAATAGTCCAATTCCTACATAACCAACTCTAATCAAATGCCACTTAGTCTCACATTACAAATTCCTTAGTCAATATTTATTAATTCCAAAATTTGGCATTTAGCATGACATATCTGGGTCCACAAATTTAATATTCCTCCTTGCACGGGAATTGTACACACATATATATACCAATCATCCCAACATTCTCATTCTTAGAATACATACATGGCTTAAAAATGAAAGTACAACATATGCATATATATCAAGGTACAACCAACTAAAACTTAATACATAACCCTTTATTACCCAAAATGCTTATCTAGGCCTCGGAATCACAAACCAAGACACCACTACGATTGTCGAAATGAGAAGAATAAATTAGTTTGGGGTCGTCGGAGCACCGTTGTTTGCCGCCGCTAGAAAATCTCGCGGTTACCACCAAAATGTTCCCTCGAGCTCCTGAATCCACACCCCTAATCAATTTCCAGTTCTTCAGCCTAAAACACCCTCAATCGAGCTCAACATCCACTAAATAGGTTTTTCGCCGCCGCCTCTTTCTCTCTGATTTCTATCGCCACCGCTACTCCGATCTCCCATACAAACCCACCACCGTGATCCCTTTCTCAGCTCTTCCCAACTATCACTGCAGAACTAAATTTGGTCGCCGGAAAACCATAAACCCACTACCCACAATGAACTTTTCCTCTCGGTATCTCTCATGGTAACGCATTGGATTAGTTTCAACCGGTTATGGTGGTGTTGTTGTGGAGCCGGTGAGGAGGAGAAGAATATGGTTGGTTTAGTTGGGGAATTTGGCTGTCAGAGGAAGCTTACCATGGAAGGGATGATGGTCACGGTGAAGGGAACAAAGGAAGAAAAAAGTGAATAGTGAAGAATGAGAAGAATGAAGAAATAGGCTATTTTTCCTAAATCCAATTTTGTAACTTTGCAATTGAGTCCTTAGTCTAATTAAGTTAATTCACTTATGTCCTTAAGAAATTAAAATAGCATATAGGTCCTAGTTAACTAGAAAAATACCATTCAAGCCCCTAAACTTTTCTAATTTATTCAATTAAGTCTTAAAAAATTACAAATTAGCCCCAAGAAATTTAAATAAAATAATAATATGAAAGAATATTTAAATTTCATCAAATATTGAAAATAATAAAATTTTAAATTTTATAACCATAAAATTTCGGGATGTTATAGACCTCCCTCTCTTAAGAGAATCTGGTCCCCATATTCTTACTTGAATATTGCAAAAGGTTGGGATACTGTTGGCGCATAAGATCTTCTTGTTCCTAGGTGGCTTCTTTCACATTGTGGTTGCACCAAAGCACCTTCACTTGGGAAATCTTTCAGTTTCTCAGCTCTCAGTGTTTTCAATCCAAAATACGAACTAATTGTTCCTTATAAGACCCATAATCAAACATTTCAAACTTATAAAAAATAGCAGCTGATTCCTACTTAAACAAACCTTAAATAAACCCGTAACAGAGAACACATATACTAAACACATGCCACCAAATCTCAAATCTAATTTATCAGAAGCTGTGAAAATTTCAAACTTAATTGACTCATCAAATCATTAAGAAAATGCCATGATTCACCTTCTTATATCTAGCCACATTTACATGCCTTAAGTCATCAACATCAACATGATATTATCCCAACGTCTCAAGTACAAGCTAAATATTCAGATGATTCCATATATATATACATTCGAAAAGTTGTTCTATTACGAGAGATAATTTTCTCCAGTTCAAACCAGAAGTATGCATCCATCACTTAGCCCTATATGGGAAAATTAATAAAATATGAGGAGGGTAAATCCGAAGGATTTAGTAAGAGATAATAATAATAGTTACTATAAGGATCGATCAAGGAAAAATCAACTCAACAGATTATCATTAGTCAATCAGAGCAAGAGCATATCAAACAATCACAGGTAGAGTACAATCAGACAGAACATCTAGATTACAGGCGAACCAAATACAAATAGATAAACAGATCATTATAGGCAATCAGAATATAGTCGGGCAGAACGAACATTTTCATATTTCAAGATTATCAGTAAGAACTAGCTCAAGGGTTATGGCTGTTAGCTCAAATAGCTCGGGATCATCTCAAGCGGATCAATTTAAGAGGAATGGTCCATCTCAACCGAATCAGTTCGGGAGGAAATATAGACAACTCATTCGGCTTGGACAATAGCCCGATTTAGACAAAGAAACTTTCGCAACCTTGTTGCTCTAAGAACGAAATACTAGCAAATCAGAATACAGTCAGAAAACGAAATAGAACATGTCAATCAGATTTCTTTATCTCAAAAGTTTTGAGCTTACGACTTATCCCATGCACCTAGCAGGGATTAACATCCCAGGGCTTACGACTTATCCTATGCTCACACAGCAGGGATTAATGTCCCGAAATAACAATACAAATAGATAACATACAGTCAAATAACTACTCGAACAAATAACAAACAATCGGATAGCAAATTAAATAGATAACAGTACAGACAATTTAGAACATTACAAAATGCCAACAAGGCAGAACAATAGCAGTAAATGGTCCAGATAAGCCAACATGGCCAATTAAAAGCTTTAACGATAATAGATGTGCCAGCAAGGCAAAAGATAACAGAACAGGACATAATAGATAATAGATGGTGAACAAATAACGGATCAGTGCAGATAATAGATAGGAGTTCTGGGCACCAGAACATATAGGATTCAGAATCAGTAATAGATAATCACCCACACAAGGGTGTACAAAACAGATAATAGATATCAATCGAGAACTCAACAATTCTTAAATTTCAACAAAATAGAATATGGTACAGAAATAGAAACCCTCACAAAGGTCAATCCACAAGAACAGATAAATAAATAAAGTGCCAGAATGGTAAACACTCACCTTTATAATTCTTAGATATAGCAACCACAGTTGGTAATCCTACTGGTCGGTAGGACCCACTTTGTCATCAGCTAAACAAAAAGGTATTTACCATTACAATCCTCATTTGATTCTTAATATGCATAATTAATTAGTAATAGTCCCCAAAACCTCTAATTAACCAACTAATACAGTAATTAGGATCCGACCAAATCTATCAGTAGGTAGTATGCTAATTAAGATGATTAATACAAAAATAATTACGAAATTGTTTCGATCCCAATAATGGAATGAATTCTAGTACTTGATTCATGATTCCCAATACATCATCCCAAATTAACAACAACAATCCATTTAACAAGATGATCCTCAATGTCAATATTTAGGTCCCAAATATATATAAAATCCTCACGATAGGGTTTAATCCTTTAATAAACTTTAATTAATTCAAATTACCATATAGTACTATACATCCGGGCCCATGTACATGTACATATATATGTATATCCAAGCATGAGGTGCATGTCCAACTTCATATATCACATCCTTAATTGACATATTACAAGATTTGTAGGAAAAATAGTACAATATACATGCATATATACATATATATAATCCAAAAGAATTCCACTTTCAACACAAGAGCGATATAAGATATTCGAAATCATAAACCAAGTACACGAGTGCGATTATCGCATCGAGGAGGCAAAACTGTCTCACTACTACCATCCGCCATTGCCAAAAAATGCAGCGCCACTACCCAGAGAAGTCTCTCGCTGTGAGCTTTCCAATGCCCAGCCCCGTTTTCAATTTCTCCATTAGAAAAAGCCTCAAACTCCGCCCTGAAGACTCAAAACTACCTTGCTCTGCCGCAAGGTTTTCACCGATTGGTTATGTAGTGGCACCACCGTGATCCCCAAGCTGTGGACTTTTAGAAAAGCTGCCCAAAAGCTCGATTGGCCATCACTCCACCGGCATCCGCCATGCCCGTCGAAAGTGGGTTTTCTTGAGCTCTCAATTCTTGTGGTCAACTACCCGGAACGCCGCAAACGAGGTGCTAGAAGAAAGCTAGTGAAGTGGGGAAGAGGATAAATGAAAGGGTTTAGGGAGTAGTTGGCCGAAAAACAAAATCACCAGTGAAAGGGGTTGAGGTTGCAGAGAAGAAGAAGGAAGAAATAGGGGAGTTCAAATGCCACACAAAAAGGCCATTTTATAGAATTGACTTTTCTAAATTTTTGGATTTGACCCCTAAATTTCTATTCAACCTTCAATCAAGTCCTACAAGATTTGCTCAAACTTCAATTCGGTCCCTAACCTTCTAAGTGCCTAGGATTGACCCATTTGACCTAAAGTAATTCCATGTAAACCCACAAAATTCTCAAAGTTAGTTCAATAAGGTTTTCTCAAATTTTGGATTGACCCCAAAAATTTTAAATTTTTTGCAATCAAGTCCTTTTTATTTCATTTCCAAGCCCTAAAATCAGGCCGATCAAAATTCTTGATTTTTCCCAATTCCTATTTTTCTAAAATTTTGAATTTTACGGGTGTTACACTAGATGTGAAGTATGTATACCCATTAAATACATGGTATTCACAGTCAAAAGTTTTTATTGTTCTTATATTGCTTTATGTTAGATAATTAATAAGATATTTTTTTATTTTAAATAAGTAATAATATTAATTTAACATATTCATGTATATATTATATTAATAAAGCCAACTTAATTCATAACCTAGCTCTTGTAAATTTATGAATCATCTTGAACTCTTAAGGAAATGTTTTGCACACTTTTTTGACCAAAATAAGGTTATAAAATAATGTAATATTCTTATTTTATATGGTGATACTTCAAGGTCTAAAATTGACCAGACCTATTAAAAAATACCAAATCTATGATGGAATTTGCGCTAGCTAGAACAACTTGAGATTCACAAGGGATTTTGTGACAACAAAAATCCATCACACCACCTTCACAAATTTGGAACTGATGTCTACATTTGCGATGAACTGTGGGCAATAAAAAATGTCCTGTCATAAATTCAAAATGAAAAAGTCCATTGCAAATTTCCAACTTTGCGCCAGAATATTGCCCGTCACAAAATTTTTCCTTTCTTAAGTTTTATTTATTATTTTGTGATAGGGCACTTCAATTGAAAATTTTAATTTTTGTTATTATTTTTTGTGCTGAATTTTTTCAATCACAATTTTAATTTTATTTTTTTTTGCAACAAAAATTTCCATCACAAATTATGACTAATTATGATTTTTCAATGGAAATTTTCGTCAAATGATAACCAATTACAATTTTGCAATGAAAATTTTTAGAATAGACTTTTTGCATTCTATATATAATGCCAAATTAAAACCTTAGTCAACAAATACTAATATATTGGTAGTTATTCGCATTAATTACCAAAAAAATGAAAAAAATGAGAAATCACCAAAGCAAACTCATACATAACAATATACTCCACCAAATCATAAAGTAACATCAATCTAACAAAATATTCTTAAATTCTACAACATCATCAAATTATCCAAATGTCATTATCCAAGCATCATCCTATTCACAAAATATATAAAACAAAGAATATATAAAATGCTCAAGCGTCATCCTCTTCATCTATGCTTCTTTGTGTATGCTCATTATGGGGATCTAGAAGAAAATGGCATAATGGGAGGTACTTCAAGTTTGGAAAGATATGGGGTCAGCATGAATGAGAGATTCGGTGGTTGGTAATAAGGATAAGAAAGACTGGTGGATATGATGCTGGGGTATGCACATTATGTTGCTTCAAAGACCATACCTCCCCCATCATCATTATCTGAAAATCTTGAAATTGTTGTTTCAACATTTTATTTTCTTTTGCCATCTTCTCAATCATTCTCTTCATACTTACGTTTTCTTCTACATATTCTGTCTTTTTCTTCATATGCACATTTTCTTCTTCCACATCTACAATCTCATGGAGGTCACTAAGACTCAAATGCATAAGGAGAAGAACCCATACACCAAGCCAATTCCTGAGAAGTTCTACGGCTACAATCAACTTGGATGTTGTTCTAGTAATTGTTTAAGAAGAAAGGATATCAACTTGTAGTCTGTGGTGATTTTGAATAAAAATTTGGATGGAGATGAAGTGATATGCAAACATGACAATAACAATAATGGAAAAGATTCAAAGGATGGCCCAACTTTTGTTGTTAGAAAAATGATACTAACACCGAAGAAAAGAGATATGACCTAATGCTACCAAAATTATTGATAACGGTAGTCAAAAGAACATTTGGAAAGAGCACTATTAAAAAGTTGCAACTACCAATGGAGAAACATCCAAATCCTTATGGCATTAGGTGGATCATGACCTTGGGAAATATCCAAGTGATAACATGCCGCAAAGTTCTTTTCTTGATTGGGAAATATAAAGATGAAATGTATTGCGATGTGGTAGTCATGGACTCTCGTCACTTACTATTTGGTAGATCTTGGTAGTTCGACAAGAATACGCATCATTAACATATACAGATTTGAGATAAATAGAGCGAAGATGACCTTGTTGCCCCTAAAAAAGACATCTGAGGTCAAAACTCCTAAAGTAGAAGGTAAGCCTTTTGTAACACTGGCTCACTCAGGGAAGGAGTTCTAGAAGGCCTCTAGAGAGATCCAAATAGTTCATGGTTTAATGGTAAAGGAGTCTTCACTACAAAAAAGGATCGGTCGTACAACTAACTTCCTAGAGATGTATCTTTGTTATTTAAAGAGTTTATTGATATTATACCTAAGGATATACCTACAGAATCGCCACTAATGCAAGATGTTCAAACAAAAACTTGAAAAAGCTAATACTAAGTAAAAAATTACTACCAATAAACATAGATGCTTCCTACTTTTCGAAGAATGAGATGATGTTATAGTTTCCTTGAGGAAGAACAAATTACCAGTTGGTAATTACAGCAAGTTGCAATCTAAGAAGCATGCTCCTTATCACATTGTGAAGAAAATCAATGAGCATGTCTTTATGGTAGAATTATTTCCAAAGAACATGTAAAATTTTGGAACTTTTAATGCGGTTGGTCTTTATCTTATCATCCATCCAATAACCGTTTTATCCAGAAGATAATGATACTCAGAGCAAATTATTCTTTTAAGTGGGGAGAAAATTGATACAAAATTTATAGAGAATCTTGGTTGAAGCATTTAGAGTGATCTTTTCAATGATTTTCTATATATGAAAAATATTTGATGCCTTCTATTTAGATAAATAGGTTTATCTCTTAGATTTATTTTCTTTTCTTTGTAGATAAACGTGAAATTTATTTTGATTCTATATTTTATATTTCCTTTGAGGGAGTTAGGTATTTAGAAATAAACATGAATTTATTTTCTATTATCTTATTTCTATCAATTAGAGAATTAGAATTTTTGATAGGCCTATAAATAGGCAATCATATGTAACATGTAGCACACATCTTGAAAAATAAAAGTTATTTGGTATTCTCTTTATGAGGAAGACTCTTTTATTTAGCTTTTTCCCCGTATAATAGAAGACAATTCAAATTCTTAAACTTAGCAATCAAACACCTATGTGTAGGAATCAAATTTAACTACTATAATGGTTGGAAAATTGTCTTCAACAACAATAAAGTAGTTCAAACTAATAAATCAAAGTAGGAACTAAGAAAAAACTTATTGTCTTGTCAATAACACTAAAATTGATTGACCTCTTCATTCACAACCAAGTCCTCTATAAAAGTGGTTATAAAATGGTATCAGCAACAAATCATCTAATAAATAGTTTTTTTTTTTTTTATATTTTATCAAATTTGAATAAGTTATACTTTGTACACAACAAAAGACATGACCGAAAAAAAAAAAAAAGAAATGCTTTTCTTTCGAATAAAATAAAATAACCAACCTTCAATGATAAACAATTTGAAAAGATGTACATATACCGTGTCATTGCTTTTTGTGTTAAAACAAGCTAATGATCACAAAATTATTTTTATCAGGACATTTCAAAAATGTATTTTTAGAAGTTTTAGGATTCTAAATTCAACTACAAAAAATCATACATATCAAAATGTTTTTAGAGAAATACTTAGAATCTTGTTTTTCTTTCTAAAAACCAAACGGAGTGAATCAACTTTCAATAGCAAAACATTACAGAAAAGGACATATATATACCATGTGACCATTTTTGACAAATCAGACTTCATCCAAGACATATTTTCAAGGGCTTGCTTTTTGGAACTTTCAAAATTTAACAAATTATATAATTCATTATGTTTTCCTTAGTTATGCTCATGAACTTTTTGGATTTCAATTAGAACTATAAATTCTATTATTATAACTCGGTCGGCAGTTAGAAATTTATTAATATAACCCAATTGCACGATTGGAAAATTACTACCATAACTCAGTAGCATGATTAGAAATTTACTATTGTACGGCGATACAATGGCCAATTTGCTATTGTAATCGGTAGCATGGTTAGAAGTTCGCTACTATAACCTGATAGCATATTCAAAGATTGTGACTATAACCAAATAACTTGATTAGAAATTTTGCTACTTTCGCCCGGTAGTATGATTAGAAGCCACCCAATCATACAAAGCCAATCTTGGTTAATTTCTTATTTAGAAATCATTTTTTTATCTTTGTAAAAAAATAGGATTACAACACATGCTCTACTTATTGAAAATTTTAACATAACTTGTCCAAATCCCCTTCATGTAGACAGAAAAACATATTCATTATCTAGAAAACCATTTTAATAATAAATAGAAGGGAAAGAAAACTACTTACTTACTTATTAGAATTCTTAACATAGCATGCTAAAATCCTCTTTTATAAAGAAAAATAATTATAGAAAAAAACCTATGTATTTATTTGAAAAAATATTTTAAAGAAGTAAAAAGATAGAAACCACTTACGCATCTCGGATTTCCTTTGGTCTAATCTACAGGTTGCTTTAGATTATCAAAATCCTATATTGAAGTACATCATAATAAATTAATGTCCTACATATACCTAAATGAATTAGAATATAATATAGTATGAATTGATTAAAGGTCCTAGTACTACCTCAAAAACTTAAATTAATGAATTCTTAGGTTCTTCACCTTCCTATTCGCGATGTTTCTCACCTAGGATGAATTTAGTTGAAAAACTTGAAATGTTTATGGAGAATTTTCATATGAAGAGAAACGATCGCAGATATGAGGCTTCAGGTTTCCTACTACATACATTTATAGGTTTTAGTAAGCCCATATGACTAGATACCTTGTTGGAACCAAAATGATAAGAAGACCTCCAAAATGATGTCTTTATCCATAAATTCAAAAATTAAAAGAACAAAAAAATAGGTCATTTTAATTAATTAACATGGACCTAAAACCATGAAGTCACAAATATAATTTATGGGCTTATTTTTAAACTAGTTATGAACTTAATAACTCGAAATAAATTAAATAGTTTGGGCTGAGTATTATAAAATTGGAATTATTTTTGATAATTTTATAGTGTAAATATAAGCTCTAAAACTATATTATAATATTAACTCTATTACTATTCTAGGATCAAATACCTAAGTAACCAAATTAGTTTAAAACAAGATACAAACATAAAATGAGCCTTTTTCTCTATCAAGAGAAAATCACAAATTAAAGGTACGTGTCCCATTATTAATTTCCAAAAAGAAAATATATTTTTATGGACATACTTTGTCCACTTCCAATACCTTCTCACGTAATGAATGGATAGATAAAAATCATAGCCTACTAATATGTTAAGTCAAATAATTTTCACTAGAAACTAATTCATAACTCCAACTTGTATAGTCGTAAATTGATATAGGCTTGGCAATGGGGCGGGTTTTCCTTAAACCCAAACCTGTCCTGCACTTAGAAAAATATTTCGAAACCCGCCCCACCCAGTCCTGCAGGTTTTAGATTTAAAATTCTCAACCCGCCCCACATTAAATATATAAAACCCGCATCCGTCCCACTCCACCCCGCCTTGATCCGCTCAATTCACAACAACTAAGTACAATTTCAAACAAAACAATAGCTTTATCTTTATAAATATCATAGCCACAAAAATCAAACACAAATTTTGTTAAGTCTTTCAATAATTCATGCAATATGTCAACTCACAACAATCTCATGAAAGCAAAGATAATTTAACATGATAATATCCAAATATGCCAACAAAAAATTAGAATATAAAAAAAGTCAATCATAAAATTGATAAAGTCTATACTTGATACTCTAGCATAACTCTCCATCATCATCGAGCAAGTGGCACAAGAGAATCTTCGTAATTTTTGATGTCATCATTAATTATAACATACTCACCCAACTCGAGAGGTTTATCATTTAAAATTAAAAAAAAATTGTTAATGCTATAACAAACTAATATATAAATAATTTGATACAATTTAAGGAAAAAAATTGAATCATAAAAATTAAATAAAAGTTGAGTAGGTTTAAGTAACCTAAATTTTATTTTATATTTTTAAAAATTAATAAAATATAATATATATATATATATAACCAGGGTGGGGCTGGGCGAATTGGTCTTAAACCCAACCCCGCCTCGCCCCATACGGATTGGGTTTTTTACCCGCCCCGACGGGGTGAGTCGGAGCGGGTACCCATGGGATGAGTTCAAATTGCCAAGCCTAAATTGATATCCTTAATTGCTAGATTAATTATTAACTTGAAACTCAATCAATGAAGCTTCATCAAGTAGTTGGCATCTTATTTAGTAATATTGCTAATGCATAAAGGCCGCGTTTGATTCGAGCAACAATGAATCACGCATTATCATGACCCGATAACATTAGCATGTATTTGAATGGATTAATATATGCATTTGATATGTGAGATTATAGTTCATCTCATAAATTCAGTAATCTTACATTCTTGTTTGATTTGGGGGATTGAGACAAATTACTTTATGAGTTTTCATTATTGCCCTCATTAGTATCATTTTATCTTTCCGGCACTTGCTAGCTATTTAAATGAAACTGAAGGGAAATTTTTCACACATTTCATGTCCTTCATTTTAGGGGAATGGGTTTTTGGGAGAAAATTTAGAGAATGTGCTTCGTATCTTTTTTTTTTTTTTTGGAAAATAGGAAAATAATTTGAGAATGAGTTGTTTGTTTCTTTATATTTTGGGGATAGACTAACTTTATTGTAAATGTCAAATCAGTTGCTTTTTGTTGGATTTGTCGGGTGAAAGTGATTTTTTTATATATTATATGTATATATTTTTATAGTTGAATGATGTGTGTGTGTGTGTATATATATATATATATATATTTGTGATGATTGAAATAAGAGTATAATTAATTTAATTGGTTATTTATTTTGAAATTTATATTTTTATAAATTTAATATTAATAAATGATGTATTATTTGGTTATATTAATAAATATTAATTAGGGTGAATTACAGCTACCCTCCTGAGGTTTGGCGTAATTAAAAAAACTCTCGTTGTTTTGAAAATTACAAATACCCCCCTGAACTTTGGGAATGCTAACAGAAAGTGTAAAATGACCAAAATGCCCTTCCATTAAAAATTTAAAAAAAAAGAAAATTGATTAGAAATATCAAAAGACAAAAATACCCTTGGACCTATTTGTAATGTTTTTGAATTTACAAGGGTTTATTTGATATACTTTTATCACCTTCAATTTTTGTCGGACCGTTGCCGCTGCCCGCCATGCATCTCCACCGGAACTGAGTTTTGCTGCCGCCAGAAGGTGCGCCTTGTTGCGCTCTATCAAACCCCCAAAATTTCAACTTTTCCCTTCACTTCGTTGGCCAATTTCAAGCAAAATCGCTCAACTCCACTGCGCGCCTCCACCTTCCATTATCCTTCTCCGTTAGTCAAATCACAAAATTGAAACCACCATTACACTCCTCTCGTTGAGTCCATCAAAACCCACTCCTTGTTTATGAGTTTCCATCACCGGAACTAAGCAACTCGTCACCACCGCCGTGAGGCTCCGTTCGGAGCTTAATTTTCGGTGAGTCGCTGGTTGTTTCTAGGCAAATTTGGTACCGATGCGTTCCTTGTGACAAAGGAAAGAGAATGGTTAGCTTGGTTGCTAGTTTTTCCAACGTCGGAGAGGTGCTGGTTGCAGAGGATGGTGACGATAAGCATGCAAGAATTTGATACAATATGAGGGCTCTTGTGTATATATTTTTCAACTCTCTGAAATTATAATTTCCACCCCGATACTTCCTCTCAAATTTCAGTTGAATCCTTCTAATTCTCTGAGTGCCTCACATTGACCTCAAATTTTTTTTCCTCAATTTCAATTAAGTCCTCAAACTAGTTAATGACTCTATCGACTTGGTTGATCAAAATTAATTTTGTTGACCACCAAAACTTTCAAAATTCTTACAATCAAGTCCTTTCTTATTCGTGTTTTGAGCCCAAAATTTTCGTCGAATAAATATTTTAATTTTTAAATCTTACTTTCTAAAATGCCAAACCTAGGGGTGTTACATGCCATTATTATTTTTTAATTTTAAAAACTATTAAAAATATATTATCATGATAGATTTAATTTATTTTAGTTTTTTACTTATTTTACTTTTTAGTTAAATTGAATTGAATTCAATTAAAATATTATATATATATTACTATTTTAATATTATCAGATAATTTTAATAATATAAATTTATATTTAACATAATCTAATATGTTATATTTTAATGATATAAATTTAATTAAATTATTTTAGATATGCTTATCATCTTTAATACTATTGAATATATCATTTCAATTATTAAAATTATATGTTCAAGATGATCGATTTGATTTATATTTTTAATTTTTCTTACTTATTAAATTCAATTGAATATAATTAAATTATCCTAAATACATTTACTATTTTAAATTCACCCCGGATTCTTCTTTGTTTTATTACATTTACGACCTCAAACAAAAAAAAAAATAACAAATACACCCTTAACCAATTAAAAATCTTACAATACTACCCCTGAGGGTATTTTTGTCCATTAAAAAAGTCAAATCAGGTCAAAGATGCCATCAGTTAGCCTAAGGGCATTTTTGGAATTTTTTCCAAAATTTTTAACGACTGTACAGTAAAACCTTAATGGTTTGGCTGAAATGTTGGACGGCAATTAAGTTCGGGGGGTATTTGTAATTTTCAAAACAACAAGGGTTTTTTTTGTAATTACACCAAACCTCGGGGGGGGGGGGGGGGTAGCCGTAATTCACACTATTAATTATTCATGAAATCATAATTATCTTTTAATTATAAAAAAAATAGCTTATATCATAATTATATCTTAATTGTTAATATTGACTTATAAAAAAATTGAATTACTATGCATTAGTTATAAACTAATTATTATCTATTAATTAAAATATAATTATTTAACTATTTATTACTTACACTTTATGTATAAATAAAACTTAGTTATTTATTAAAATAAATAATTTTTAATAATTTATATATAATACTAATAAAAATTCATCAAATTAAAAAAATATATATTTATTATATGAAATTATATTATCTTAAATTATTTATTAAATAAATAAACATAATATTTAATATTAATTTATTAAACTTAATGGATTATTACATAAGTATCACCTTATGATCAAATCTTTTATTATAATTTTAAATAAACGTGAATATTAATATTTAATGAAGAATATTTTTTGAGAAGATTAATTTATTTATTATATCAAATTAAAACATCCTACGTTATTTATTAAATGAATAAATATAATTTTAATTAATACATTAAATATTAAATATAACTAATGCATTATTAAATTAATAAGTAAATTTAATTAATTTAATATATTGTTCAATAAATAAATTACTTAGTAATAACATAAATAACATTTAATTAGAGAAGGGAAACTTTGGGTTATGTCCAAAAACGGTACTGGAAGAAAATAGTCTGCCAAAAAATGTGAATTAAATGGGTATGCATTCTGCAAAAAGGGCATGGGTGTAATTGGCCATCACAAAATGATGGACAAATCCGTAAACACATTTTTTAGTTGCTTGCCTCAGAACCTAATCTCACCAAAGTCATGGGATTGAAATTAGCCACAATCACACGCACAGTGTGGGCTTGGAGCGGGTTCGGACCAAATCTTGCCACGACCCGTAACCGTAATCTCATGTATCAAACATGTGATTAGGATGGACCAGCATGCATTCAAATGCGTAATCACTATAATCGCTCGAATCAAACGCGGCCAAACTATACACCTTCAATCTCCACTAGGCAGTCCTTATAAAATTATTAAGGAAGCATTAAAGCTTAATACTAGTGTATCAACTACTTTTATTATGATTTTCTATTTTGCTTCCTTCTTCCAAGTTAAGATTGAAGGTATATGCCCTAAAATTACAAGAAAATCAATTGGTATACTTAAACTAGGATTCCTAATAAGCTCCAAAAAGAATTCAATTTATTTTCAATATTTACTTCCTACTAAGATCTTATCACTTGATTGAGCATTAAATAAAATACATGCTCAAATTTGAGAAGAAGATCAACTAAAAATGTGGAAAAATTATAATTTTGGTCCTCAAACATAATCACTTATTCGCTTTTAGTCCCTAAACAATTTTGAGTTACACTTTTGTCCTCAAATTGACAATTTTTTAACAATTTTCATCCTTGCCGTTATTTCAGGCATCAAAACTAACAGAAATTGATCATGTGCATAGCACATGACCATTGTTGGAAGGAAATTTGGTCCTTAAACATAACAAGGTATTTGCTTTTGGTCCCTAAACAATCTCAAATTGCACTTTTGGTCCTCAAACCTGCTGTTCCCCCCCCCCCCCCCCCAAAAGTGGTCATGCGCTATGCACATGACCCATTTCCATTAGTTTTGATGCTTGAAGTAACGGCAAGGACGAAAATTGTTAAAAAAATTGTCAATTTGAGGACAAAAGTGTAACTCAAGATTGTTTGGGGACTAAAAACGAATAAGTGGTTATGTTTGAGGACCAAAATTATAATTTTCCCCTAAAAATGTCGATGAAGATTGAAACTAACTGCAATTGATCCACTTTTTATGACAACAACATCATATATTTCCTTTTTTCAAGAAGACAGAGATACATTACTAATTATGTATATATATTATTGTATTCTAGATCCCACGCTATTGAGGTTCAACCTTAAAGAAATTAATGTAGTTCTAAAATATAATAAATAACCAAGATATATTATGAGGTATAATTAATAATAATTCTAATTAAAATATATATTGTTAAATCTATTTGATGCTGTTGAGAAATGGAGTGATGATGTTCTTTTTGGCAGATAATAGTTTTGTTGATTCTTTTTCTTTGGAATGCATGCAGAAATATCTCTATTTCTCAAGAATTTTATTTCTCGAAAATTCTTGAAAGTTACAGGTTCTTTTTTTGTCCCTTTCCAAATTAAGATCAAAGGTTTATGTCCTCTTAATTGCAAGAAAATCAATTGAAATTCCTAAAATAGGATTCTCAGTGAACTCCAAAAAGAATTCAATTTATATCCAATATGTACTTTCTATTAAGATCCATCAATTGAATGAACTTTGAATAAATTGCATGCTTAAATTTCAAAAGAAGAGCCACTAAAAGTGTCAATGAAGAATTGAAACCAACTACAAATAATCCACTTTTCATGACACCAATATCTTATATATCCATTTCTTTTTCAGAAGACAAAAGTTCACTGCCAATTACAGATTCTTGCATTCTAGATCACATGGCATAAGGCTTAGCCTTAAAGAAATTAATGTAATTATAAAGTAAATTAAATAACCAAGATATATTTATAAGGGATAATTAAATTATAATGCTTCTAATTGGAATGTATAATGTTGTATCTATTACTATAAAGATTTACAAAAGCGTTTAAGGTACTACAGTCATGCCATGATTGAGTTTCCTTTTTTTGCTTCTTAATCGTGAGCATCGCATTAGGAGATAGGATTTCCTTGTTCTAGACAAGGAAAGACACTATCAAGGCACGCCATGCTACAAAAAAAAGATGGAAAATCAGTGACACTGTAAAGGTTGTCGGTAATTAAGTATATTTAATGAGAAAAGATTTTATTTTGTTACTCCAATAATTTTTATAGATATAATAGTGATAAAAATAGTATTTAAGTTGCATTATTAATAATTAGTGACATACTTATAATGACAATCTAGTGACGATAAATTCTTGTCAAAAATTATATTGATCATTTTATTGTCACTAAGTAGTCATTATAAGTATTTTACTAATTGTTGATGATGACAATTTAAAATATTGACTTTTATCACTATTAAGTCATATTATGACAAAACAAAAAGTATTGTCAACTTTAAAAGTATCAATTAGTAATAAAATGAAAATTATTCCTATTTAATATATGCCATTAGTCACAATTTTTACGTTTTCACTTATTTTTTTGTCACTAATATTACATTTTTGTATTGTTAATAGTAACAAAAACTAATATTTTAAGTTATTACTATTAACAATCAGTGATACATGTAAAGTGATAACGTAGTAATAATAAAAATTATCACTATAATTTTTTATAATATTTTCATTGTTACTAGATTGACACATTTACATTATAATTGGTGAAAACTTAAACACTAATTTTGTCACTATTAAGTAGGGATGTAAACGAAACGAGCCGAGCCAAGTCCGAATCTAATAGGTTCAAGCTCAGCTCGTCTATTAATTCGTGAGCTTGAGCACAAGCCAAGCTTGGTCGAGCCTAAATAGTCAAGTCAAGCTCGACTCAATGGAATAGACACAGGCTCAGCGAGCCTTATCAAGCTTGACTTGATAAGGCTCATCATAGAGAAATAGAAACACTCAATTCGTATAAGCTCGGATAAGCTCGAGCTTGTATAAGTTTGGATTAACTTGAGTTCATTTAAACTCAAAACAAAATATATAATGATAAATTTTTTAAATAATTTTGTTATATATTTTTGTAAAAATAAAAAATTGAATTATTATTATTATTATTATTATTATTATATGGGCCTAGATTATAATTATATATGTGTATATATATAAAATAAAAAAGCTCGTTTAGGCTAGTGAACTTTTTGAGCCAAATATTATTAAGCTTGGCTCAACTCATTTGATTGACGAGCTCGAGCTCGGCTTGGCTGACTGACGAGCTCGAGCTTGGCTTGGGCATGAAAAGATCGAGCTGAATATTCATCGAGCCAAACCTAAACCGTTCGCAAATCGTCTCATGTCATTTACACCCCTACTATTAAGTTTGTAAAAATAATAGGTGATAAAATAAAATCTTTCATCACTTAATTTTTATTAACAATTTTTGCATTGCCATTTTTCATTTTGTTGCTAATTCTCTTTTTCCTTGTAGTGATATGTTTGTATAAGATTGAATAGAACTGTTGAATCTGTATGTACCTCCCCGACTCTAGAACTTGAAAGTAATAGTAATGCACCTCCCCTAGAAAGACCCTCCTGATTGAAAGCAATACCTTCGCCAGGACAACTAGAGATGAGTTATAATATATAACAACTATTGATATAGATGCCATCAGTTTCATATTTTAGCATTAATTTGAAGCAATCAGAATTTTCTCTGTCCCAGAGATACACCTCACCAATAGGGATTTCACACCTCAAATGCTCACCCACCGCAATCTTGGCTGCTTTTGAGGCCAAGAAGTGGACCTTTTCCGTGGATTGAGAATAATGGAGATATTTATGTACAACACATTTTCATATATCTTTTCATGTCCTAAATTTGTTGTTATTATTTTCCTTTTGGAAAGTCTCAAATCAAAGCTCAGTTTTGTAAAATGATTTTTTATTCTTTTTCCAAAGCTATCATCTAATTAAGAAAAACTAACACCCGCCCCCCCCCCCCCCCCAACCCAAAAGTTCTCCACCATTTTTTTTGAGCTAATAGTTAAACAATATACAACTCTTATTTTTCTTTTTAACTCATATAAAATCTGATCTGTTTGACTTAATTAGCGGAATTAACAATAATCCAGATTATAGCATCTAAGGTGTATTATATTAATAATTATATTATATTATTTGTATTTCCATAACTTAGCTATCAGGTTTCAACTTGATGTTAAAAAAGTAAGAACGGCTACAATTAGTTGAATCCCCTAATTAAAATGGCACATCTAGGCTACTGTATTTAAATAAGATCAGGGGAAGTTTTTTTTCCCTTTTTTTATATTTATATACGTACGTATATCAAAAATTCAAATTTTAAAATCTTATACACAACTCAACATGAAAGTTACGAATTTTTTCTTTAACATTTACCTAACCAAACATTTTTTAACTTTCGAAGCAATCCTCCTTCAACAAATTAGAAGGGCCTACCCATAGATCAATTTGAGCTACCAAAACAACCAGAACAAAAACAAAAACCAAAAAGAATGAAAGAAAACAAAAAATAAAAAAATAAAATTGTGGGGCTTGATTATACCGATGTATTCGTTCTTCTATTTGTCAATCAAAGCGTTTCTCTGTCACTACAAAAATAATGGTTATTTTTTATAGAAATTTTGTTTAAAAATAAAATTTTCAGCATATTTTTGATGAAAAATATTTGTCAGAAAAAATTTGGTTGGAGATAATCCGACAAAAAAACCACCGGAAAATGTTTAAGAATGCGTCCTAATTAAACTCGGAGAAATTTCTGGTGGATCTCCCGGTGGAACATCGGCTGATCCGCCAGAAATTTATGAAATTAATTTTTTATTTTTATTTTTTTCCAAGAAATTTTTGCTGTAATTCTAAAGGAAAAATATTTATAAAAGTGCTTTCTTAAGCTGCAAAACTTTGGTCCAGCAACCTTTTTTGGATGGGGGGACCCAGTGGGATGCCCCTCATTGTGCATTATTAAAGACCATGGGCGTGACAAAAAACACAGCATGCAGAGAGAGGGGGCCTCGGGTGCCCCACCATCAAACAAATTGTCTGGTAAATTGTGAAAGGAAAAAGTCAAAAGATTCCCTCGATACTAGTAAAACCAATGGTCTAATGGGCTGTTTGAATTTGTTTTCCGAAGATATTTTTATTTTCCCGTAAAACAAATAAGAAAAAGTTAATTGTAAAAGTATTTTTAAAAATAAAATATTATTGAATATTTTATTTAAAATATAATGATAAATAGGATTGAAAATAAATTGTATTTAAAAATATAGTATTTTGTATTAAAAATTATGTAAATATGAGTAGAAAAAAATAAAAATTGATGAAAAGTAAAAATGGAGAGAGAGTGTAAAAGTTTGCCCAAAAAAATATTTTGATAATAAAAATATTTGTGAAAATGAGAAAAATATTGATGACTCTCTATTTTTATTTTTAGCAGAAAATAAAAATGGGTCCATAAAAAAAAAAAAAAAACAAATGAGCCCTAAAGTACCAATAAGTTGAAAAGATAATAGCTATGTTATTGGAATACAAGTCATTTTGCTTCGATTTGCTGTGTTGGTAGGAGAGGTTCATTGACTCCAACAACCTAATAATTAGCTGTATAAATGGCTAATTTAAAGAAGCCCAGTTAATTGTAAATGTTAAGCAACAAGTTGGTATTTGGGTCTAGAAAATTAATTGTGTAAAGAAAAAAAATGATAAATCAGTTTTACCACATTATTTTGGCTGACCAGTTTGTTGGGTTACAAGAAAACAGGGCATTTGCAACAGAAATTTCCGTTACAATTCTTTTCCTAAAGTGTCTAGCGATGGAATTGCAACGGAAACTTTCCAAAGCTAAATCAATCGACGCTAAATTGAATTGAATGGAATTGATTCTGTTACTAACTTAGAAATGGACAATTTCCATTGGTTATAAATTATTCTGTTGCTAGCTTTTCTCAAAATTATTGTTGTTGTTACTGTTGTTGTTGTTCTTCTTCTTATTATTATTATTGTTGTTGTTGTTGTTGTTGTTGTTGTTGTTATTTCTTTGGATTTCTAGTGCCCCTAGCAAACCCTTCCTAATTTTGGAAGTAATGTCTTCACAAGGACAATAACGAAATAGCAAGATTCCTTTAATAATGCTCTTGAGTTTGCTCTTAGAATGGTTCTTTATGTATATCAAACAAATCCTAATGACATTGCATGGTTAAAATTATGTTCTTCATTGAAAAGAAATGTCTTAACATGAAGAGAGAGAGAGAGACAGAGAGAGAGAGAGAGAGAGAGAGAAATGCAAACTAGGATTATGTTCTAACTATGGTAGCAAATAGAATATTGAGACTTAAGCAAAGCAGCATACAAGTGAATTTTTGTGAATGGTCGCCCTCACACTTAGAGCAACAATGAAGCTTAGTGTGCATAATTTAAAGTAAGCAAAGATGATCATTTTTATCAATCAAGAAATATGTCAAAACTTTGTAATAAATATATTTATTGTTGAATATGAGAACTATTAGAAGGTATTTTGGAGAGTGATTGCTCGTGGTATATAGGTCAAGTACCTGGATGCGTGAATGAACTTAGATTCATATGATGTTCAGATCTTGATATGTCCAATTGAGAAAGAATTCTATCATAGGACCTAATCATATTACATGTGCTTGAATATGACATTATGTGAGAAGTGATTGATGGATCCCTATTACATCACGATGTGAATCCATATCAATTTTTGTGTCCTTTGGGATTTTGGACTATGTAAACTTGACAACAATACTTTACCATGTTACCAAATGACCATCGAGAATTTTGTTTACCAACGTTTAGTAACATTGTCAAGATGAAGTTGATTTATGAGAAACTGAAGAAGAACTATGTAAGCAACACACTTATATGGTAGAGTTTATAGTTTGTACAACTATGTTGAATTGTGTTTAACTAGTCATCATTATAGATTCATATTTGAGAGAGTCAAGCATGTTTTATTAATTTTTTGATGAAGGATTTAGAGGTGCTCAATTACATACAATCACATGGTCTCAGGTGCATAGCGAGTTTGTGTGTTATTGGAGTTATGTTAGTTTGGTGATGAATTAACATCACTCTAATTATTATTCCTGTCTCGCTTCACATGTGCTTCGTTCCCTATATGAAAGGAAGTTGGTAGATTAAGAAATTTTTTGAAGATAAAATTCAAGGAAATGAAATCAAATATGATAAATGACAAATGTCGAAAAATAGGTTAGATTTCTAACTTGCAACTGAATTAACAATCATATTTAAGGGATTTTTAATTTCGACTAAGACAAAATTACATTTATTGTTGATTCTTAGTTGTGTAGGAAGAGACATATACCTATATATTAAATCCTTTTCCTAATTCAACAAGGCATTTAATATATCATCTCCCATGAATTTCTCCCAAAATTTCTTCGAGAATTCCTCTGTCTGTCTCTCAATTTTCTACATGATTTTTTTTTTTTTTGCAATGTGACCAAGTTTCCATGAATTTGAGATGTCCAAAGATGTGTAGACCGGTCTCTCAGTATTCCACCAAGGTGAGCAAAGAATGTCCATAATTGATCGAAGCAAAGCATGCAAAAGTTGTTAACATAGCCAAGAGTTTGAATTAATATGATGAATGAGTAATTTAATATTAGTTGATATGTAAGATCCAAATTTAGCAAAGCTTTTAAGATTTAATTTCTTCAAAATAATTATTTCTAGAACAAGAGATCGTTAACAAGAAAACGCGAAGATCAGAAAATTGAAAACTCTCTATATCGCATTTCAGAGAAAACAAACCTCAAAGCTTGTTGATTATCGAAAAGGACCCTGGCTCCATTTTCGTATAGCATCATTTTGGTGTTGTTTGTGAGAACTCTAAATTATGAAGGAGGAACATTGGGAGTATAGACGAGATATCCAAAACTTGCAGCTCTAACAACCATCGGGCCCAAATATCAAAGAACGTAGAGATTCATTAGCATGAAATACCATCATGCTCGGCATTAAAGGTAGAAGTTCATTCAAAACAAACAACAGCAAACAACAAATTCATAGCAAACGAGAGAGACCTTGAATGAGTTCAACAATTCTCTCAACCAAATTAAAAAAGCTCTATGACATTCAAGGCATTCATTACGGAGCTCATCAAATCACAGTGTTTGATTCAAGATTATGATGCGAAGCCCTAGTATTGATGGTATTATTTTTCCAAATTAAAATTAAGGAGATCCATGATGTTTAATAGTTCACTGTGAAGCTCATCAAATTAGGAAATTTGATTTGAGATTACGGTGAGAAGTCCTTGAAATAACATTATACTCCTAAATTAAATTCAAAGGGATCCATGATGTTCAAGATGTTCATTGTGGAGCTCATCAAATCCCAGCATTTGATTCAAGATTACAGAGTGAAGTTTTTGAATTACTGTTCTTTTTCCAAATAAATTCAAGAAGATCCATGGTATTCAAGGCATTCATTGGGAAGTTCATCAAAATTCAAAATCATCTTTTGAATGAAGGAATCAAAGTTTCAATAAATCTCATTTTGGTTTGTATGAAATTTTCTTATCATGTAATTTCAATTTTGTAGACACAAATTTGCAATATAGTTACAAACTTAAAGCTCAATATAAAATAAAATAATTTTTTACATAATTGGTATATATTTCATACTTTATTAAGTTATACTTACTTTGATAATTTTATTATTACAAATAATTTTTTGTGCTTTGGAATGAGAAATGAAAACACAAAGTAAACACATAAAGACTATTTAACAAATAAAAGTTTAGAAAATATTAAGCTTAATATTTTCATCTAAAGGGATATATTGACTATTTGAAATTAATGATACAATTTTATTTATAAAAATACAAGATTTATCTAAACAAAATAGTTGATAACTACATTGTGTTGCAATAAGCAATTGATTTTTCATATATAATATATTTTTTTATTTATATATGTAACACCCCTAAATTTGATATTTTAGAAAATAAGATTTTTTTTTTTTTAAGAAATCAAAATATTAATTTGACAAAATTTTGGGGTTCAAAATATAAATAAAGAGGACTTAATTGCTAGAATTTTATGAGTTTTAGGGTTTGAATTATAAATATTTTGGGCCAAATGGGCCAATCTAAGGCATTAATAAGTTAAGGCCTGAATTGAAAGTGGATTTAAACTTCTAGGGGTCTAAATGAAAATTTGAGAAAAATTTTGGGGGTCAATTTAGAATTTCTGGGAATTGCCTATAAATAGCAAGAACCTACCCCATTTTCCTTAAATTCTCACAAACTACCCCTAACAACCCTCACCGGGAATTACCTCCAACAACTCGCATACCTTGAAACAAACTGTGCCATCTTCTTCCTCATAGCTCAAAGAATGCAGTCACACCAAAACTTCCTAAACCACCTCGGCAGTATAATGAAAAAAACGAGCTCAATTGCATTAAGATCGGAGGTCACTGGTTGTAGGTTTCTGAAGATGAAAACTTTTGAGCAGGGAGTCGGTTTTGATATTGGTGTTTTTGATTTTGTGATTCGATCATCGGAGGAAAAGAATCGAGGGTGGAGGCGAGCGGCAGCATTTGGCGAAGCTTGGCGGGTTTACAAAAAATTGGCCAACGAAATGAAGGGCAAAGCTAAAATTGACCTGGGGGTTTGATAGAGCGTAGCAAGGCGCACCTTTTGACGGCAGTGGAACTTAGTTTCGACAATGGCGCATAGCGGAGCTTCGGTGGCCGATCACCAATTTGATTGGCTTGATGATTTGAGTACATGCGGACCACTTTCGTGCAGTAATTTGGCATCAAACTTGGTCGAATTGAGTAAAACTTTGATTAATTGATTAATTGATTCCTGATTTAATCAGATTAAATTGCAATGTTGATTTTAATTATAAATTTAAGTTGACTAGACCAAGAACTATTATAATAGACTAAAAATGATTGGATAGGAATTTGATTGTAAGTATATATAGACTCGGATCATAAATTAGAAGCTAATTATCATTAAATTGAGCTAATTAATGTAATTAAGAAATCTAAATTGTATAATGATATGAGGTGATATGGAAGAATATGAAATGGGATCAGGAAATCAGATAGGCATGGATCTTTATATAAGTCCAGTGGACCTAGCTTTGTAATATTATATGATAATTCTGGTTAATTAAGTTAATTTGATGACTAGGGCCCTAGTTTTATGAGATTGAGATCTAAGTAACAAAAGTGAGTTATTAATAACAGTTGGATCGATATAATCAACTATGTGCAACGTTGCAAGGTTAATTATATAACTTAGGAATCTAATTATATTCCTTACCAGAACAAATATAAACATCGTAAATATTCTGGTATTAATGGTGCATATATTATGTCGCCTCTTGATAATATCAAAATTGAATCCTAAAATACTGTATAAATGGTAAAACGACCGATAGTAGAATACAATCTGTTTAATTATTATTATAAGGTCAAAATGAGTATTTTGATGATAAGTTTGTTCTTCTGGTTAGGTGATGAGGAGCTAGGATCTAACAGACAGTAAGGCAAGGACAGTATTTTCTGTGGAAATTGAGGTGAGGGTCTACCGACCTTGTATTTATCTTGTATACACCTATTTGTTATATGTTTTGTAAATCCCTATGGGGATCTATCGATCTAGTATTTATCTTGTATAAACCTACATATTACTCATTTCGTGAACCCCTATGAAGGTCTACCAATCTAGTATTTGCTTCCATACTCATGTAAAGGTTAAGCTTGCCTTTCTTCTTGGAAGTAATTGACTATCGATTATTGGATTCTTGATTATTTGATCTCCTTGATTATCTGAATTTCCTTGTATTTATTTTTTGTACTTGATCATGCCCGCTCTGGCATCAAGAACTTTTGTTGTCTTATAGGATATTGTTTAGATTGAATTTATTCTACTTATCGCATGCTTCCTTGTCGGCTTATTTGAATCATGCTATGTTGTTATTTGTTGCCTTGCTGGCAAACTTGATTTATCTAGTACAATGTTTGTGTGGCCTTGCCTGCAACCCGTTTATTGAAACATGATATATGTATTAAGACTATTAGGCCAAGGGCCATTATTGAGTTGTCATGCTCAAGCTGCCTTACTTGGATTACCTGTACTATGATAGGGGAATAAGGAAAATCTAATATGCATGTTATACTTGGATTATTTGGATTTCATATTATACTTGGGTTTGATTGCTCCTATTTGTACTCTGATCAAGGAGCAATAAGGATGGTGTAATTTTCCTGGTTTGGATCAGGTTGATGTCTAGGCCGAATGAGCCAATGGTAAAATCTACCCAACTAAACCGATTGAGATGATTGGGCCATTCGAGCCGATGGTAACAACTCCCGAACTAGTATCCACTAGTAGTCTATAATATAATAATGTCTATGTTCTGGTGTATTCATGTTTTCTATGCAATGTCATGCCAATGAATACTCTATTGAAATATTATTTCTTTGAGAGACCTATTGTTTGTTTGTTGTACTTTCCCTCACTGAGTCCTTAAGACTCACCCTTTGTTATCTTTTATTTTCTTCCCAGACAGGTCTGAAGAATGGATGAGGGCTCGAGAAGTGGCCATGAGAAATTAAATTTTTGTACTTAGAGGACTATCTTATGAATTATATAATAAGTTTGAATGGGTAAGCATGCGTGTATGACTTTGATACAGATGACAGTTGCAGACTTAGTTATATTAAGTTGAAGCATGTTGTTGCTGTCATTGAGACTTGTAATTTTATGGGCCTCTTGGTGATCTTCTATACTATGGTTTTAGGTCTTAATTTGGTGGGATTTTAACTTTGGAGGTGTATACTTGATTTAAATTATTGTGAAAAAGACTGGAATAGGTCCTCGACCCGAAACAGGCACCTTCCAAGCGAGATGCAACAATACAAATAGAATGAGTTTATTTTCAATTATTTACCTATTCCTTATGAGAAGGATAAACATCTATTTCTATGGAATATAAAATCGTCATTTTCATATAATTTGAAATTTGAAATGAATAAGTTTATATTAGTTGGTATATAAATTTTAAACTTAGTAGAGTTTCAAAAATATAATTATTTTTAAAATAATCTTTTTTAGACATGCAAAATATTTTCAGATAAAATCATGAATAGCTTATAACTAATTAATTTGAATTTAAAGTTTATCTCAAATTAAGAATTAGTTTCCACAATAACTATAAACTCTTAAATTTATCTTTGATACAACAAATTATGACCTTAAGGGCAAAAAAAAATATAAATAAAAGGCCAAATTAATTAAATAGAAAAGGGGGAAAATATGAACCCAGCAATTTAAGCCTACTCAAGATGTGCTTCAAACTCAAGTAGGCTGAAACTCACGTAGGACTTAATTAGTACAAATACCAATTACTCACAAAGCTAAAAAAATGTCTAGTTAACAATCATTTTTTTAACTTGAGTTCTGACTCTATGCAACTGCTGTAACACCCCTAGAAATTATATGGTTGGTGGAAATTTCCTTAACATTTTTTTTATGAATTTTAATTATTTATTTATTTTTGAAAGTTTTGGGTCAAATTGCAAATTGAGGAGATTTAATTAGGCCACATTTAAATATGTTGGGCCTAGTGCCAATCTTAGCAGAATGCTTGGGAATATAAGACACGCTAGGGGTCCTCCCTGGATGTTAGCGATTCGTTAGGGGTCTTCACTAGGCATTAATGATGAGCCATGTGGTTTGCTTGGGCATCTACCATTGTACTAAGCTGTCATGCTTTGATTTTCGTTCATTTGGTTGAAATAAGAAGAATATGATATGCATGCTACGTTATTATCTATTAGATTGCATATGTTACTCGGGTTTATTTTATTCTGATTGTTTATATTCTATTCATGGAGCAATAAGTAAGGAGAGGTTCCTATTTGCTGTATAATTATAAAAATTTTGACAAACTAAACCAAGTTCGTTATAAAGAAAGCTAAATCATTAAAAGTCTACATAAGAACTTTCACATGCTAACCTCACCCGTAATCCTTGCTTAATCATGGAAGACTCTCAATCAAACTTAGAATAATCAAAGTTCTCTTCTTAGTCTGAAATTCAATGTTCATTCTGGAGGTGAAGACTACCCAATTAATCAACTAGTCTTGATATAATCCCCTACTTCCTACAGACTCTGCATGTACCTTCTTAATACCCATTTATCTAGGTTATCGTCAAACCTAGGCTCTGATACCATCTCCGTAGCGCCATGCTCGGGATAACACCTAAGCTAAAGCGCTACTTAGTTCAAGCTTGACATACAATTAATAAAAGGGCAAACATTCGCACTAATCCAAAAGATCGCTTCTCTGAACAAAATATGTAAAATCCGGTATCTTAAATTCAATATAAACATTCACATAACATTCCTTATATCACTGTCTCGATCAGGTGTAGACTATACGTACAATCACAACACCTAATCTATCACAAAAAAAATTGTCCAACCAAATCTTAGCTCCTGCTTCTCACTTAGACCTGTCTGAAAAGAAAAAAAAAAGAATAACAAGGAAGGTAATTCCTAAGGACTTAGTGAGGGAAATACATAACAAGAGATAGAAGAAAAATGTTGAAATTCAACAGTAATGAACAAGATTATTGGTAATAAATCAGTCCTTGATTTACAGAACCCAGATTTGGACTCATACAAAATAGGAAACATGTAAACATTTAGCAAGCCTGTTAGCATCCTTCCTTATTGCTCCTCGAAGATTATAAGGTAACAATTCAATAGCAATTTAATCCTAAATGTGAAAAACTTTTCCTTATTTCTCCATTTGCTCGAGCACTCAGCTCGGCAGGTAACAATATGTTTATATGGCATGGTTGACTGCATCCTGGATCCCGTCACCCACAGTTTGCCACCTCTAGCTCGCATTGAGTTAGGATTAAAGGTGGGTACTAGCTGGAAGACCTGTCACCGTCGGTCCGTTCCACTCCATCATCTTTTCAGACCTAACCTCGAGCCCAACTTCCTGTGGCGTCCCTCTGGGTTGAAATTCCCAAGGACATCCCCGTGGGTTGAATGATATAATGCCAACAGATATCAATTTAACTTTTAGGGCAATAATATAAACAATTCAAAACTTTGCAATTTACAAGGCATAATGTTAATCCAATAACGACCGGCAAGAACTTTCACTGATATCAAGAACATAGGGTTAGCCGGCAAGGCTAGGGTATAAGGAATAGAAATCCGACAATGTCAAGAAAGTTCTAGGCACCAGAATAGAAACAAACAATAACCCTCACAGGGGTATACACTTTAGAAATAGATAACAATAAGGATTTCAAATAATATATAGATTTTCAACAAGTACGATACAGAAATGGAAACCCTCACAGGGGTTTATCACAACGATAGATAGGTACGAGAAAGGTGCCATATTTGGCAGACCTTCACCTCAAAAGCCTTAGAAATGTTAACCACAATCTACAGTCTACTGGTCCGTGGGAACCACTTCTTCGTCACCTAATTAAAAGAGTAATTCACTTATCAAAACCCACATTTGACCTAAATAACCTTCAATAATAAAATCTTACTATTAACTATCTAGAATCAGTAACTACTCAATTAATTCGGTATAAGAATTCGTCCAAAATTATCGTTAAGAATTACTCTTAGTATTGCTACTAATTTATTATCAATTACAGGGTTATTAGTGATACGAACAACATATATGATCAATTTCCTATTTACCTAATTAACCTCATGTCAGTGTCCCAAATTCATGAAATTAGAGTTTTCTTTTTTATTAAGCTTAATTAACCTCTCACTTAAAATATAATAATATAGATTTTGGTCCACTAATGTATATATACAGTCCGTGCACGGGAATATATATAAAAATTATACATCAATTCTTTATTCTTAGGACAGTACAATGTAAATGAAAATAATGATACAATATATGTGTATATATATATGTAATATCTCTGACCAACTTCTTTATCCAAGATTTGATTATATGAGTCGCAAAATCATAAACCAAACACACTGCCACGATTGTCGCAACGAGCTAAAGAGACTATCCCTTTGCTGCTGCTGCCAGAGATGACCAACAACACCACTACCTGATGTCTTTTAGCTCAAATAGCAAGATACCCAAATCAATTTTTCCATTCGCTACCGGATTGCCCTTTAATCTCCCAAAATTCGCCGTCGTTGATGCCGAAAACTTCAATCAAAGACCATCACCGTCATCCTTGGGCTGAAACCTTCAAACACACTAGCTGCATGTGGGTTATTGTCGCTAGATGGTGGAGACCCACAAAGCTCCGCTCGGTCCGACGGTGCCTCATGGTTTCCCAATAATTATGCCGGAAATAGATGTGGTTGAGGGTGGTTTTAGGTTTGGATGAGGTGGAGAGGAGATTGTTGAGTTTGGTTCGGTTGTTGGAGTGATGGCCGGAGTCTCGCCGAGATGGTGATGTTCGCGGTGGAAGAGAAGAAAGGAAGAAGAAAATGGAGAAGAAGAAGAAGAATTTGCAAATTTTTATAAAATTCTATTTTTTTATTTAAAATTTGACTCCTCAAGTTTTGCATTTATTTTAATTAAGCCCAATCAAAATTTGTTCTTTTCGATTCTAGCCCCTAAACTTATTAATACTTAAGATTGGCCCCTTTGACAAAGATTTATTCCATGCCAACCCCAAAATCTTTAGAAGTTTGTTCAATTAAGTTTTCAAAAATTACAATTTGGCCTCATAACTTTCAAATATTTTTCAATTAAGCTTTTTAAATTTACAGTTTGACCCCAAAACTATTTAGAATGCATAAATAATTGAAATTCATAAAAATAAAATTACTAGCAATTAAATTTCTCCAATTGTGAAATTTCTAGGGCATTACAGAAATAATTTATTTTATAATAATATTTATTTTACTTCATGTGATTAAAAATGAATTGTAATTATTTTTAGTATTTAAAAAAACAAAATCTATTACTAATTAAATAAAATACTATGAGTATTTCAATTTAAAGATATTATGTTTGAAGATAAGTTGTACTTAAATAAGTTGTGGAATGTGAAAAATTGCTAACTCTAAGTTTATAAATCATACAAAAAAAATTTTAATGATAAAATTTTAAAAAATGAGTGAAAGAATTAAGAAAATAAAAGTAGAGCAGAATATTTAACTAAATAGGCTTTTAAATTAGATATATGTTTATATATATATATATTGATATGATAAGTAAGCAAATAATTTTTTTAAAATATAAAATTTTTTATATGAATTTTTAATAATGTGGAAGTTACATTTATAATTTTCATGGCATTTGAAATTTTTAAATGTTAATTATTTTTTTGTGTAGTAAATATAAAAACCTCTTTATAATTTATCTATGAAAATAACTTACACCTGGTTATTATTTGATAACTAATTCAGTAAATAACTTGTAACATGCAATTTTTATAAATTAAAATATATCTTAATATTCTATATAACTCTAATAAGTAAAATTTATTTATATTTATTTATATATATAGTTATTTTATTATTTTCAAAATTATCAAATAACATATACTATGTATACGAATAAAATAATAAGTAAATCTTCAATATTTAATTCAAAATAAAGTATCACTCTATCATATATACATTTCTTTTATAGATATATAGATGTGTACAGATAATTAAAGAAATACTCACTTTCAGTCAAACTTTTTTTATCTGACATAATTAATCCATGTAAATTTTTTTTATATCAATTATTATCAGCAAAATATTAAAATAAAGTAGGCAATATAATTATAAAATTGTTTAACTAATATATTAAGAAATATGAAAATTAATATTATTTGCTATTTAAGTAGTCATTTATCAAATTCTTAAAAAATTTCAATATATCAACTATATATATATGTCTCATATAAAAGAACTTATTTCAAATAATTTAAAATGGGTTCTCTATTATGTTGCTAAAAATCTAAAATGATTTAAATTAATAATGTAAAAATAAAATTAACAGCTTATAGTTGTTGTAGGAAGTAACTTTTTCATACTTAAAATATTCTTCAGATTAAATTATTTGTTATATTCTATGTATATAGTTTTATCTAAAAGTATTTCACATATCTAAAAAATATTATTATACAAATAATTAAATTTTAAAGATTTTGATAGATTGAGCTATTACATGTAAGCTAAATTATACTTATTCAATTATCAAACTTCTAGCTCTTTAATAAAAATTATGAAATATTATTAAATATATTTTGAATTTCAAATGAAAGAAAATTAGAGATGAGATACAATTATATCAATTAGAGATAATAATCAACAACTAATAAATTTTTTAATTGAATTAAAATATTCAAAATTCTAAAAATTTGCCATTTGGCCAAAATTGCACAATTAGAATCAAATTTGCATAATTATGATTCCCATACCGTTGTGCTATATATAATAGTATAGATATCAATTAGAATCAAAATTGCATAATTATGGGTCCCATACCTTTATGCTATATATAATAGTGTGTGTGTATATATATATATATATCTATACTAGTATATATATCTATTATATATAGCACAATGTTGTGGGACCCACAATTATATAATTTTAATTCTAATTGTGCAATTTTGGCCAAATGACAAATCCTTAGAATTTTGAGTTTTTTCAGTTTAGTTGAATTTTTTTTTTATCATTGGTTGTTTATTTATTTTTACATTTCATTTTAATATGATCAACTTATCTATTATAACTAAAATATCAAGTTGTGTCTATCTAGAATTGCAATATAGATTTCTATCTCATAAGATAATTAAAAAAAAATCTATAATCATATTTTTTATCTCACTAAATAAGTTTATATTTTAAAAAATATTTTATAAGCATTATATTAATTACTCTTATTATAAAATTCTATCTTATAAATTTAGTTTATCACAAGATTAACAGATAAATATTTTATATATTTTTTTTATATATAAACTTTATTATTCTACAATTATTCTTTTTACATTTTATTTCTACATCATTCGTAGTACAATTCCATAGTTTTAATTGTAGGACTTCTTTCTCTAATTATCATAATACAGTGATGTTTCTTTTTTCTTTTCAATTAATTTAAAGTTCATTTCATAGAAAAATTTTAATATTTTTTTGAAATATGTCTTTATATTATTTTATTTTTATTTTTATTCTAAATTAATTAGATATATTTCTAATATATTTAAATATTTTATCAGTGCTATTATTTTATTATTGCCTCAATATTTATTTAAAATTAAAGTTCCTATGGCCAACTTAGAATTGTAATATTTATATTACTTAAAAGTATTAGCATGCAGTATTTTTCATTTCAATTAATTGTATTTTATATATTTTTTTCATTACAATTTTTAAATATTTTTGTATGTTCATATAAGAATTTATCTTTGATATTGAATTTTTACTTTACTATTATTTTAGTTGCAGCTCTCTCGATTTATCTAGAAAAAAAATTATATATACTTCATATTAAATAATGTACCTAGAATAATGTGATTTTATGAAATATTCAAAAATATTATAATTTTATTTAGTTGTTGTTAGTTTTGTTGCTATTTTACGCAATGCTAGAAATTTAAATTGGAAGCATTCTATTATGGGTATTATACAATCCAGTCTGGCTCATGGTCCTGTTTATTTTGATGTTTATTCTAATTTGCAGTTATCTTTAACTGATGTTAATATTTTACAAGCTTTAACTTTAAATATTAAATTGCATGGTTATAATTATATGCCTAATACTGAAACGATATGTATTACTTATCGTATTTATTATAAACCGCTTTACACTTTGAATCCTATGTGTAAAATGATTAATAATCATAATAATGAAACTATTTTAATCGAGACTAATTTTTGTAAATCTCACATCACCACTAGAAAACCAATAAAGTGGGAAGATGTTAAATTTCCTGATGATTGGAAAATGGTTAATGCTGTTCCTGTTCAACTAATGATACAAACTGAGGTTAATAGGATAGTTCAGACTCCAGATGGAGATGTTACAATTGAATTTAAACAACTTGGTAATAATAGGTTAAAATCAAGTAGAAGTAATAGGTCTTCTTTTTCTTCTTTTTCTGTATTTGATCCAAATGATTATATTGTTGAAAGTCCTAATATTTCAAGAGCTTCAACATCTAGGATTAATGAACCTAGGAAAGATAATAATTTGGAAACTCATTTTAATAAATTAAAATTTTCTTCTGATAATATTGTGCATGGTATTCCTGCAGATTATAATAGTGATGGTTCCATTGAACAAACTGAATCTGAAATGGATTTTTCTGTGAGAAATACTCGCATTTAAATGTTTTGTTTTAATGGAAAAACAAAAAATGGATTTTAGTAAAGGATCTTATAATAGAAAGTTGATACAACTTGAGTTTAATAAAGACAGATGGCAATTATTTAGAAAATGGTTTTTTGATAACTTTAATAAAGAACAACAAACCTATTTTCAAAATGAATTTTACAAATTTGTAGAAGAAAAGAATCAAATTGTTTCTTTTGTTCTTTGGTTTTTGGTTAATTATATTGAACCTTATATTTCTATTCTTGAAAGAACTTATATTTATGAAAATGGTAGGAAAGAAAAATCTATATTTCCTCCCCAAGACCCTTTTAATATTGAAGGTAATGATAATTTTACTTTTGCTGCTTTTCATAAATTGTTTGATAATGATCAAGTCTATGTTACTGTTCGTAATATGAATGTTTTAATTAAACAACAAAATTATGCTAATTTGTATTTGAATGTTCTTGGTGAGAGTTTATTTCAACTTGATCATAGACTTACTAGTATAATACAAAGAATTGATAGTCTTAATAAAGATATCACTGGTTTGGAAGAAAAAATTGATAAATAATTTATAAATCCCTCTCCAGATCAGATTGCAATGCCTTCTATTCAACCCCCTCCTGAAATTGATAATTTCATTCTTAGGGATGTTTCTGAGTTAGAAAGAGTAATAACAAAGAAATTTGCTGAGTTTAGAATTTCTACTCTTAATAATGAATTAAATGATATATCTTATCAGAATAGATTGAATGATGAGATTAATTAAATTCAGAATTATGTTGATAGGCCAACAATGAGAACTTATTATTATCCTAGGCCTACACCACAAGATGTTTTGCATGAAGAACAAGATTTAGTTGTTAATAATTCATATTCTGGTAAAAACATCTATGAATGGAATTTGGATGGATTTACTGAATACCATATTTATAATTTGGTGCATAGAATGTTGATGTATAGTACTATTTGTAAGAATAATGGTAATAGTGATAAGACTGTTGCAAAAATGATTGTTGCAGGTTTTACTGGCCAACTTAAAGGTTGGTGGGATAATTATCTTTCTGCTGATAATAGAAATGAAATTCTTAATACTGTTAAACAAGAAGGAACTAGCAATAATACTGAAAATGCTATTTATATTTTGATTGTTACTATTATAGAACATTTTACTGGCAGGTGGACTAATAATTCTGAGCATATTAGAACCTTATTGAATGGTTTGAAGTGTCAGAGTCTTACATCTTTCAGGTGGTATAAGGACACCTTTCTTTCTAGAGTAATGGAACTCCCAGAATCAAATAGTGATAACTGGAAATCTAAATTTGTGGATGGTTTACCTTCCTTGTTTGCCGAGAGAGTTAGAAAAACACTTAGGCAAAATGAGTCTAATATTGACTATAGTAAATTTACTTATGGTAAGTTAATTGAAACTTGTATACAGGAAGGTTTAGCCTTGTGTAATGAAATAAAATTGAATCAACAGATTAAGCGTAATAATATCACAGAGAGAAAACAATTAGGTCAGTTCTGTGGACAGTTTGGGATGGAGAACCCCAAACAGGTTAATAATAAACCTCAAAAAGATAATGAGTATTATGATAAAAAGAAAAAAGTGAGGAAGAAGTCTCATAGACAAACGAGAGAAAAACAAAGAGAGAAAAAGAAACAATATAGAGAGTCTAATAGAGCCATTAAGAAAAAATTTAGAAAATATGGTGCTTGTTATAAGTGTGGCAAAGTAGGTCACTATGCTGATAAGTGTAGAATGAGAGAAAAGATTAATAGTCTAGAAATAGATGATAATCTTAAGAATATTCTTTATAATTTAATGCTTGAATCTTCTGATGATGATGATTCTTTTGTTTCCGATTCTATTAATGAATGTGTTGATAATTCAAGTACTGAATGCGATCCTTGTAAAAAAGGATTATCTTGTGATAATAATAGTACTGATAGTAGTAAATCTGATAATGATGATACTTATAATCTCATTCCTCAATTTTCTGAATTGAATGTTATTAGTAATGATAATACTATTGAATTTTTGAAAATGATTAAAGATCCAATTTTAAGATCTAAAATTATAGATGAAATGGAAAATTTCCCCTCTTCTTCATCTCCCTCTTCTTCTTTCCCTTCTTTTTCAAAAACTAATAATATACTGAATGATATTGATCTTTATTCCATGTCTGAAGTTTATAAAATCTTAGAAAATAGGAATAAGAATAGTAGTCCTACTATTGTAATTGATTTGAAAAAAGAAGTTGATAATTTTAAAAAAGAGATAATAGAGTTAAAAAAGAATAATGTTTTTCTTGAAGAAAGAATGAGAAAATTAGAAATTTCTCAGGGAAAACAGATTATTCCTAGATTAGATAATTTGTTTGATATGATTCCTAATACTACTTCTAATAATATCCAAAATGATGATTTCCTTTCTAAATTGGAAATGGTTACTTCTCAAAAATGGCTTATAAAAATTAATCTTTTAATTGATAATAATTTTTCAAAAGAATTTATTGCACTTGTTGATAGTGGTGCTGATTTAAATTGTATCCAAGAAGGATTAATACCTACAAAATATTTTGAAAAAACTACTCATATTTTACGTTCTACTAATGGTAAAAAACTTGACATAAATTATAAATTGTCAAAAGCTTTTATTTGCAAAAATAAAATTTGCATTCCTAATAGTTTTTTATTAGTAAAAAATATTTCTAATCAAATTATTCTTGGCACTCCTTTTTTAAAGAAAATATTTCCTTTGAAAAAGGTTGATCAAAAAGGTTTTAGTGCTACTTATAATGGTACTGATTTATATTTTCAATTTATAGTTGAACCTTTTTCCAGGATTCTTAATAAAATTGAAGATCTTTATAAAGCAAAATCAAATCATATTAATTTCTTAAAACAAGAAATTGTCAGTATTAATATTGATAATCAATTAGAAAACCCTAGGTTAAAAGAAAAAATTGCTTTTCTTGAAAACCAAATTGCTTTGTCTGTGTGTAATGAACACCCTAATGCTTTTTGGAATAGGAAGAAGCATATTGTTGATCTTCCGTATGATGATAGCTTTGATGGTAATATTCCTACTAAAGCTAGACCTTGTCAAATGAATTCTGAATATTTAGTTTATTGTAAAAAGGAAATAGAGTCCTTGTTACAAAAGAGCTTAATAAGGCCAACCAAGTCTTCTTGGTCTTGTACTGCTTTTTATGTTAATAAACATAGTGAGCAAGAACGTGGTGCTCCTAGATTAGTTATTAATTAACCTCTTAATAAGGTTTTAAAATGGATTAAATATCCCATTCCTAATAAAAAGGATTTACTTGATAGATTATTTGAAGCTAATATCTTTCCTAAATTTGATTTAAAATCTGGTTATTGGCAAATTCAAATTGCAGAAAATGATAAGTTTAAAACTGCTTTCAATGTTCCTTTTGGGCAATATGAATGGAATGTTATGCCTTTTAGTCTGAAGAATGCCCCTTCAGAATTTCAAAAAATTATGAATGATATTTGCAATCCTTTTAATAGTTTTTTTATTGTTTATATTGATGATATTTTGGTTTTCTCTAATACTATAGAAAATCATTTTAAACATCTTAATATATTTAAACAAGTTATTATTAATAATGGACTTGTTATTTCTAAACCAAAAATGGTTTTATTTCAAAAATAAAATAAAATTTTTAGGACATTTTATTGAAAAAGGAAAAATTGTTCCTATTTATAGAAGTATAGAATTTGCTTCGAAATTTCCTAATAGAATTACTGATAAAAATCAATTACAAAGGTTTTTGGGCAGTTTAAATTATATTTCTCCTTATTATAAAATTTTAGCCCAAGATACTGCTATTTTGTATGATAGACTTAAGAAGGTTACTAAACCTTGGAGTGATAATCATACTAATGCTATTCTTAATATTAAAGAGAAAGTTAAACAATTACCATGTTTAATGCTTTCTAATCCTAATTGGGATAAAGTTGTTGAAACTGATGTCTCTAATATAGGGTATGGTGGTATATTTACCCAAATTAATCCTAATAGTAAACAAGAAATTCTTGTTGGATTCTGTTCTGGTAAATGGAATAATAGTCAGAAGAATTATGCTACTATAGCCAAAGAAATCTTTGCTATAGTTAAGTGTGTTTTAAATCCTAATTGGGATAAAGTTGTTGAAACTGATGCCTCTGATATAGGGTATGGTGGTATATTAACCCAAATTAATCCTAATAGTAAACAAGAAATTCTTGTTGGATTCTGTTCTGGTAAATGAAATAATAATCAGAAGAATTATGCTACTGTAGCCAAAGAAATCTTTGCTATAGTTAAGTGTGTTTTAAAATTTCAAGATGATTTATATAATCAGTTTTTTACAATTAAAACTGATTGTTAGGCTGCTCAATTTATGTTTAATAAAGATTTTAAGCATAATGTTTCAAAACAAATGTTTGCAAGGTGGCAAGCATATTTGGCCCCTTTTGATTTTAAAATTATTTATAAAAAGGGAATTGATAATAGTATCCCTGATTTCTTAACCCGTGAATTTTTGCAGGGATGATCCCTTATAGGGGTGGTGGCCATAATCCCTTCTCCAATAGAGGAGGAAGATGAAGCAATGTTTCTGGTTCTGGTTTTCATAATCCTATAATACATGGCAAACAGAAGCTAATAGCTTCACCAATCTCCCAATCCTCATATGCCTTTCCTTCTGATTCGTCTAATCCTTTATACAGAGATCCTTTGTTTGCAGAATTTTTGCAATTTAAAAAACAACAGAAAATAGGAGAGACTAATAGTTCTTCTTCTGCATCTACCCAAACTAATAAGCCTGAAGGATCTAATATACCTTCATTTATTGATGTTGCTACAAACCTTTCTTCTCCAGTTGATGAGGATTCTCCCACAACTTTTGAGCAGAAAGAGCACAAGGAGATAATAATAATCCTGGATAATAAAGATCTCAAATGGGATACCTGGATGATAATGCAAAGGTATTTGGATACAGCATCATATGCTGCTGGGTCTTATAAACCCAGAATTTATTTCGAAAATATACTTATAGCAACTGGCTCTTGTGAAGTTTCTCATTTTTTTCCTTTACAAGAGAAAAATATTTTCAATTTTAGTAAAATTATAATAAAAAAAATTATTTCTATTGAGGAATGAGGAATATCCTCCCTCAAGGAAAAAAAGTGTTTTCTTAGAGATCATAGAGTTACTTACAAATATAATTACTGGGATTATATCCAGGCTTTTAAAAATATTTTCCTTTATGAAAATCCCAGGAAAAGACATACCTGGTTTATTAAGGTATGTCCTGAAGTTTTTAATAATTTTATACCAAATTGGTTCTTTTCTTGGTGGAAGTCATATGGTCCTACTCATAATATTTTACCAGACCAATTCAGACAAGCATTTGAACAATGGAGTCAATATTCTCCAGAATTGATTAAAGCAGAGGAGGAGAATGAGATGGTTCATAATAAAGTAGCAATGATATTCTTTATGGAATTTTCAATACCTTGGATCTGGAAATGGGTGCCAGAAGTTGGGGTTTCTGAAGATAATATTCCTTACTGATATCGTTCCTTTTATATTAAATGGTGGAATAAAATGCTCCAGAGGGACAAGGAAACAGGCCAAATAGAAGGGCAAGAGACCTTAAATAATATTTCTAAGGTTACTCAAATTTATAAAGAAAAATTTGAGGCTGATAAAAAGAAAAAAGCTTCTTCAATATTTGGTAAAGCTTCAGAGAAGATTAATATGCGCAAAGGAAAATTATCCAAGGCAGAATTATTAAAAGAAGTTCTTAATATGGTTCAAGAAGAACTTAAAGACCAAGATCTTAATCAAAGACAGGAGAAAATCAGTTTCAATGTTTGGCAGGAGAATCTCAAGACCCTAATAAAGATATTCCTTCTTCTAAGGATATTAATAAAATCCTGGCTGCTCTTAGAAAAGAGGAATAAAAGTAAATGATAGGGTTATTTTTGTAAATTGTAATAGGAAACAGTAATAGACTGTTCATTTTTACTGTTCAGAGTAACTATTTGGATTTGAATGTTTTGAAATTCGCATAGTAATTGTTGCTTTTTACTGTTCGGATTTGAAAATTTTGGAATCCGCACAATATTCTTTCTGTCTATATATAGGATAGGAATTCATTCTTGGATGAGGACTTTCGCTGACTCCTCTCTGTAAATTTTTGTTTTCACCTGAACTCCCTCGTGTAATTTCCCCTGTATATTTCCTTCTTTAAGTTTAGTTTGTTAATAATACAAGTCTGCTGGTTTGCAGTCCCAATAAGGTTAGTTCTTTAATTTTCTATTTTTAAATAATTTTATTTGTGTTAACTTAGCCTAATGGAAGGCTAAGGTGTTAAGTGTTAAACATGTATGACTTAAATATCTCCTATATTATTATGGTCACTTAAAGCATAGGACTATGTAGAAGGATTCAGATATGTGGTCTGGTTATCCAGTTATGATTGGGTTCTGAGGTTTAACGGCACTCCAAGTATGTTGCTCTCTGGATTTTTACCCTGTTTGCCCTTGTTGGCCGGGTTGGCGTTTGTGGGCGTTTTGGGGTACTCTGGTTCTAGAATTCATATTTGGTGGGCTAGTTAAATTCAGGTAAATGATATCCCAGTTATGTAATGCTGTGAACCTCCCGATCTGTGGCCTCCTTCATAAGATCTTGCCCTAAATGGTTGAAAATTTTCAAAAGTTTGATAAATGACCACTTAAATAGCAAATGATATCAAATTCTATAATTTTCAATATATGTAATTATACTATTTTAAAATTATATATTGCATATTTATTTTAATATTTTCGTTATAATAATTCATAAAAATATTTTTACATGGATTAATTATGTGAGATCAAAAAATTTTGATTGTAAGTAAGTATCTATTTAATTATTCGTAAATTTTACATTCTAATTATAAAAGAAACTTATGGTAAATTAATATTTCATTTTAAATTGAATATTGAAATTTTACTTATTATTTTATTCATGTACATAATATATATTAATTGATAATTTCAAAAATAATAAAATAACTAAATATAAGTAAAAATATATAAATTTTACTTATCAGAGTTATATGGAATGTTAAGAGATATTTTAGCTTATAAAAATTATATGTTACAAACTACTCATTGAATTAGTTATCAAATAATTAATAACTTAATGTAAGCTACTTTCTTAGATAAAGCACAAAGATATTCTATATTTACTCTAACAAAAAATATTTAAAATTTAAAATTCTCAAATTTCATAAAAATTGTAATTATAACTTCCACATTATTAGGAATTGTACAAAAAGGCTTTACATTATTAAAAAAAAATTATTTGCTTATTTATCATATCAAAATATGTACGCATAAATATATATCTATTTAAAAAGCATATTTAGTAAATATTCCACACTATTTTATTTTTCAAAGTTTTTATTTAATTTTTTTAATTTTATCATTTTATAAATTTTTGTATAATTTATGAGTTAGAGTGAGCAATTGTTGATATTCTAGGTACAACTTATTTAAGTATAAATTATTTTCAATATAATATTTTTAACTGAAATATTCATACTATTTTATTTAATTAGTAATAGATTTTTTTCATTAAATGTCAACAATAATTAGAATTCATATTTTAATCACATTAAGGAAAATAAATATTACTACAAAATAAATTATTCAATCATATAATTATCTTCGGTGCATCGCACCGGGTATACACTAGTATGTGTGTGTATCATGCAAATTGAGGAGGTGGTGTTGGAGTAACTAATCTTAATATAGGGATTTTTTTTTTTACAAATATTAAAATTAAAATTGTACAATTAAAATTAAAATTAAAATCAATCAATCAATCAATCAATCAACTGTGGATTTAATCTTTAATCTAATTCTCTGATTCTTTCCTTCCAAGTATAATCTTGAATTTAATGAGCTTCGTGGAGAAAAAAAAAAAAAAGCTTTGAACGTCGTAGATCTCCTTGAATAAAAAAATAACGCCAATTCGAGGGTTTCATACCTTAATCTCGAATTAAATGCTAGAAATACATGAGTTCCACAAAGAATACTTTGAACGTCATGGATCTTCTTGAATAAAACTAATGTCAATTCCAGGGCTTCGCACCTTAATCTCGAATCAAATGCAAAAAATATATGAATTCCTTGAAGAACGCCGTTGATCTCTTTGAATTTGATTGAAAGAATTGCTAGACTCCTCCAAAGCTTGTTCCGTCTATTGGAATTTGTATTGTGTCAAATGAGCTAGAATCAACACTTTACATAGGTACTTGATGGAATACTTCTAGATTGACTTGAATTCCTTCAACGGTTATCTCTTTGATAAAATAATATCAAATATCAAGAGATTAATATCCGATATATTTAATTTGATAATATCAAACATCAAAAGATAATATCAATATCAAATATCTTTAATTTAATTGGTCCATAAATGTTGACACTTATCAATATTTGATTTGAGTATAAAATAAATACTAAATTATCAATTAAAATTAAACTATTTATCTGTAGGAATTCAATTTAATAAATCCCAAAAAATAAATAGAAAATTTTTAAATTAATATCTAGCTTTATTTTATATGTGTCATGTAACACCCCTAAAATTTGGAATTTTGAAAAATAAGGATTTGGAAATCAAGATATGGATTGATCAATATTGGAAAGCTTTGAGTATCCAAATGGGATTATTTATAAGCTAAATGGGCCAATATGGAGGACTAATAAACTAGGTGGACAAATTGAACCTAATCAAAACCTTTGGACTCAATTGAAGGCTGACCATAACTTTTGGGGTCAATTTGCAATTCAAAAAATAATATTTTTATAACTATCAATTTTTCAATTTTACTCCCATATTCATCTTTTTCTTCACCAAACACCAACGTCAACCTCTTCTCCAACCATTCTGGCGATTTTCTCCAATGATGCTCGAAACCTAAAACTAAACCAGCCAACACCTTCCTCTCTTCACGGTGAACTTGTACATTCCCCCTTCTTGCGAAACCACCCATTGGTTCGTGGAAAATATCGAGCTCGATGGCAATGAGCTTCATAGGTGATGGGTTGCAGGTTTTCGGTGACAAAAACTCATGGCCAAAGACTAGGATTTGTTGGGCTTCGCTCAAGGATGGTGTAGGAATCTTCAATTCTAGAAAACAACCACTGGAGCGAGCGAAATTGAAGAAAATCAGCATGGCGGCGTGCAACAAAGCAGTAGAGTTTTCTGGCCAATTGAGTTTAAATTTAGTGGCAATTAGAAAAATTGGTTGAGGGGTTTGATTCCTTGAGCTGAAACACATCTTATTATGGTGGTGGTGGCCACCTCTAGCGGTGATGGTGAAATGGCAGTTTATTCTTCTCATTGAGACTGTTACATGCATACGGGAAGATCGTCGATTCTCCTTGCCGATAATTCAAAATTTGGGTAAATGTCCAAAATTAGGTTTAAGCTTGGTGTACGTATTTGTATACATGTATTCTTTATTCAAACCTTATATTTTGAAAGATATTGATGGAAATGATCGATTAGAACAGCCATACGTAAGAATGGAACGCTCATGCATGATAGTTAAGCTTATTAAATCCAAAATAGTGTTATTTCATGTGACCTATAGGTTAGATGGCTTATTAAGTATAGAAAACCCTAATTTCATGTTACTGTGACTTAAGTGACAAAATTTGGGATTTTACAAAAATTGGACTGTTATTATTGACTTAGTATTTCGTTATAAGGTAAATTGATAAGTTAAGGACTCAATTGTATTATTTTTTCAATATAGGTTGAAATTCGTAAATATTTCATACAATCGATACGTATAGCGTATCCTGCAGCAATGATGCTAAAGCAAAACCCTAACCATTATGTTAGTTGAGGACTGTTGAATTGGACTATTATTAATACGAATATGATTCATAGAGATATTCAAGATTGAACGAGGGTTTTAATTGATAAATTTTTCTTTTAATAGGGGACGAGGATTTGGGTCCTAGAGACTAGTAGGTTTTAATTTCTTGCCGAGGTTGATAAGGTGAGGATCCACCAATTTGGCAACTCTTGCACTTATAAATTCTTTGATACACCCCTGTGAGGGCTGGTATTGATTCAATTATCATATTCTGTGATTGGTTATTACCCCTATGAGGGATCTACTGATTGGTTCTTGATTGTTTGAGCTTAATCTATAGTCATCGTTGAACCCGTTATGTTCTGCTAATTTGATATCTGTCATGATTTTTGTTATTGATTTTTGAACCCTGTGAGGTTTTCTTGATTTGAAATTGATTGATATTTGATCAGTTTTATTGAAAATGACTGTCCAGATAAGCTTCTGTGAAGCTTTGTGAAAATTGATTTTTTTTTCCAAAAATTGCTGAGTGGCTTGTGTTTCCTTTAAAGCCGTTCTGATCACGCACTGATTTACCATTCTGGCACCATGAACTTTCATATTATCACTGTATTGTTCCTATTGAATTAGTGTTCTTAATTGTCAAGTATCGTATTGATTTCCTTAATTGATCAGTGTATCGTAGATTTGCCATGTCGACATAATTGTTCAAATATTCTGCCTTGTTGGCAAATCGATCATTAGAAAGTTTGATTTAAAATAATACAGGAGAGTTGTTGGGACGTGAGCCTTGCCAAGCTGTCATGGTTGTGCTATTGTTATTGCCAAGCCACCGTGCTTGTGCCATTGTTGTTGCCAAGTTGTCATGCTTGTGCTATTGTTATTGCTGAGCTTATGCTCGTGCTACTATGATTATTGAACTATTATTGTTGAACGATTATATTATTATGGAGGCATAAGGGTATTCTGATATGCATACTTGCTTTTAATGGATATGCAGAGTCTGTTGGGCTTGTACTTCTAATTATATTTAGCTCATGGAGCAATAAGGCTGGAGTGAGCTCTCAATCTGGATCGGGTTGATATCCCAAGCCAATTGAGCCTTCTATATTTCCTCCCAAACTATGACCAATTGAGATGCTCCAAACCTCCCGAATAGCATCGGTCGAGATGATCTCGGGCCTTTTGAGCTGACGGTTACAGCATCCAGACCTAGCGAATATTATTTGCTTGAAAATGTGTTTTGCTTTATTCTGGCTTGTTATTGAGCTTCTGTAGTTATATGTTATCGAGCCTTATTGTTATTATTGATTCTGATAGCTGTCTATTATCGTGTTTTATTCCTCACTAAGTTCCTATGACTCACCCTTGCGCCATTATTTCCTTATTAACAGATTGATATAGAAGGCTCAAGCTGATGACAGGTGTTATTTGGATATATGTAATAGAGTTCGGTGAATGTATGTTCACATGTGAATTCACCTTGAATATGTATGGGTATTAGAAATGTTGTAATATGTTACGACGAATATGAGACTTTTGGTATGTATGAATGATATTGCTTATGTTGATATTTGTTTTGAGTAACGATGGGTTATTAGTATGACTTCTGCACTTTAATACTATTGTATTATGTATGAAACATGCTGTGAGTTGTGATCATTGTGGTCTATTAGATAATTTTAGAAAAAAATTTATGGGCCTATCAGATATGTTATTTGCATGCTATAGGATTAAATTGAGTGGCATTCTGGCATTTAGGCTATATCCCGAGTGGGGTGCTAAAGCTGTGGTATCAGAGCTTGGGTTTGAAAACCCAAGATACACTGGGATAGGATCCTAGGATACGACCCATGGATGTTTGGCATATGTTGAGAAATTCTGTATGATTCAAGGATTTGAAGTGAATTTGATTTTTTTGATATTGATAAAGGAAGTTATATATTATAGAAAGGCAAATGGACATACAGAATTCGACGACCTAGGTTAATATGAGAATGATTTTTGTGACTGGAATCGATAGATTTAGTAGAGATTAAATTTGAATCGAGAATCATCTGGGATGTAAACACCCGGGATAAGGAAAACTGAGTTATTATAGAATTTGATCCTAGGATATGATTCTCAAACTGTAGGAAATAAACTTGACTATGGAGACACTTTAAACGTGTATATTTGAGTTAAGGGATGCTTGAGGTATACTAGGATATGATCCTCATATATGAAATTCTTGGTTAGTGGATGTTAAGCTTGACCTTGGAATTACTTAAGATAGGAATAAGAAAGAGAAAAGGACAATAGTGATGAAATCTTTGTTAGAATTGTATAATACTGAATGATTCTGTGCATATATATATATATATATATATATGTATATCTTGACCCTTGTGCATCAACAATTAACAACTACTGTATTTTAGCTAATGAAACATTCCATTTAATCGTTGCAGATAAGTGTTGTTTATTGTTGAGAAGATCCAACTCACTGAATGGTGTCAGCAAAACTAACCCCAACGCCTTCTCTTGGATGAGAAAATTTAGAAGAAAATACCTCAGAACAAAGATGTCCAATGAATACTGAAGAAGGGACACGAGACTCACGGGTGCATTCAATAGCATGAAGAGAGGATATAGAACGGATGAATGTGTAATGTCAGCAACAAGGTCAGATAAATAGCCCCGAGGGAAGCAAAGAGCTTCTGGAGTTTAGAACGTTAGCACATTTCCTCAAGTCCCACCCCCCAATGTTTATAGGTGAATTAGATCACCAAAAGGCATAAACTTAGATTAGAGAGATTGAAGATATTTTTTAGATGTTAGGTTACCCAGATAACCCCAAACTTATGTTTGCGATCTATCTGTTGAAAAGAGCTGCATGACAATGGTGGACCTTAGTAAGTCAACGATGGGTGCACAAAAAGATACCTTGTACCTGGGACAACTTCATGTGGGAATTTATGGATAGATTCATACCACGAGAAGTAAGAGGTGCTCGGGAACAAGAATTTGAGAGTTTTACCTAAGGAGGTATGACAGTGTGGCAGTATGAAGTAAGACTCAATAGGTTGATTCGGTATGCACCGCAAACATCAAGAAAAGAAGAATATAAAATGGAGAAATTTATTATGAGATTGAGATAGAAGATACGACAAATCCTTGCACCTTACAAGCAGTCTAATTTTGAGGAAGCCTTAGCGAGAGCCTTGTAGGTAGAACAAGGACCTCTTGAAGTATCTATCTATAAGAAGAAGGGCAAGTGAGGGAAAGTTTCTGAACTGAAAATCGTGGTGAGTAAGAAAGTGGTTTAGGTAGGAAACGGCAGAAGGTCCAAACTGGGATGCCAAAAAGAAGTTGTGGATTTTGTAGAGCTTTGAATCACAAGGAATCTAACTGCTGGAAAAAGCTTAGGAAGGTATAAGGGGTGTGGCAACGATCAATATTTCTTCAAGGGTTGTCCCAGAAACAAGTGATCAACCACAAGGGCTCAAGAGGATAAGGGAAAATAGGTAGTTGAAGGTTCCACCTAAGCTTTTGAATGGCAGATATCGAGTTTGTTATCACTAATATGGAGGATTAGAGTTAGATGATTTGGGAAGATACATTTGTACAGATGTATATCGGGTAGTAGTAACTTTCGACCACTAGGATGCATAATGTCGGCTGGGTTATCTAGATGTATGGGGCGATACCCTATACTCACTTTATCATATTGGTTTTGATCAGGTAGATAGTTAGCATAGCCATCTTGACGTTTTGAACCTATATATATACTAATGTATAACTCTAATCTCACATATATATATACATAAATTCTACCCTTGAATATTGACAATGGATTTTGTTTCTTTCATTGTTATGAGATTATTGAATCTTGTTAAATTTATATTTATCCTCTTTTACTCTTTTTAAGTTTGAGAAATTCAAAAGGGTTGAGGATCGAGGTATTATTTCACAATTCATGACCTAGGGTTAAATACTTGAGAAGTATCCAGTGTACTGGCATCTTATGGAAGCACAGACACCCTTGCACCAGCAAGAGCAGGTCATAGGGGAAGGCCACTAGGTCGATAGGTCAACAACTAATAGGCGCCAAGGCGAGAGGTAATTGCTTACTTTCAAACCATGCAAGGAAAAAAAAAAAGATTTCACAAAACCCTTCAATGGGTCAGCCAGCAAACCCCATGTATCAAAGGAGATAGAGATATGTGACACATGGAAAATAGCTAGGTGGTAGAACATGAGTTTTTAAAGAGGTGGTAGAAGATCAGACGTTGGATTAGTTCTTTCGTCTTAATCCCTCGAAGTTCTCGGGAGGCCCTGATGATAGAAAGGCTGCAGTGGGTGGAAGATAATTGATTGAAGGTGGATAGCTGAAGGAACCTACCGAACTTAGGAGAACTTCACCCAAGACTTCATGAATAAATATGTGCCAGAGGTGGTGATGCAAGCAAGAAGAAGAGTTATAGACCTTGTATAGGGGACACAATCTGTAAGTTGGTATGGGGCTACTTTTAGCTGACAAATACAATATGCTCCCTATATACAAGATACGGTAGGTCAACAGACCCAACGATTTGCGTAAAGTTTTCGATCAAAATTGAGAAAGGGTCTAGCCACTTGCGAGATGTAGAACTTCAACCGAGAAATGAACAAGACACTGCAACTTGAGTTAGAGCTGTAGAAAATCCAGAAGGTAAAGACGCACCTTGATGGGCAAAGTTATGCTGGAAGAAAACAGCTAAAGTCTTATGTTAGAAATACTGCCCAACAAAGCCTCTCAATCTAGCGAGATGTCATATTTGACTCAAGGGAGACCCCAAAGACAATGTGGAATTTTCGATTAATGGAGACTAAGTTTGATTTTGGAAATGCTTCAAATGTGTATGCTTGAGGTAAGGAATACCTAAGTCATGTCAGGATATAATTTTGGAGTGTGAAATTTTGGGATAATGCTCGACGTTAAGAAAGTAAGTACTTTAAGACGAACAAATTCTTGCTATGTACTTATGGAAGGAAAATTTGATCATGTGGAGATACAGGAAAGGAATTATAGCAGGTAATATTACATTTGATGACAGTATGGAAGATTTGAAGAATGAGAATAAAGTCCTAAATGAGGGAAAAAAAAACTTCTAAAATGGTGCCAAGGCCTTGAAGGATAGAAGAATGGAGTCAAGTCATTTAAAATCAGTATTTGGGGCAAAGAGATATATGCTAAACAAATTAATAGAGAATGTAGAGAAATAGGAGATTAAATGTTGGAAGAAGTAAGGGAACTACCAACCAAAGGCCAGAAAAGACCAAGTAAAGCACTTACACATGATTCTTAGAGCCTTGAGAAAGGGCATCAATTGTATGCAAAGTTTGTAAGTGCAAATACTAGATAGAGAATGTGGCTTTTCTTGGCACATAATATCCCGAGATGGGGTAGAAGATTGATCCCTCTGAGATTGAGGTAGTAGTCAACTGGAAGAGACTAGAAAACAGGATAGAAGTTTATAGTTTTTTGCGTCTTGTCAGTTGTTAATGAAAATTGTTGAGAACTTTTCTAAATAGCTAACAAGTTGACTAAATTAACTCAAAAAGGTCAACCATTTGACCAGAATGAGGATCTGGAGATGAGGCAGCATGATGGACAAAAATTCTAGAAGACTGCGACTCTTCCATGACCTATCACCCAAAAGGCAAATGTAGTAGCCAATGCCTTGAGGCAAAAGACTAAAATGGATCACTTACATGAAGGAGAAGCATCAAAGACCCTAAAAATGGGTGCTGTGTTGAAATTAATATAGCGAGAAAGATTGCAAAGATAACTGCAATCCGAATTATAGGTTGAAATGCAACAAACCCCAAGCCAAGGATATATGGATGTTGAAACAGAAGGAAAGGTTGGAAGTTCTAGAGATTTGAGTTCAACACCGACAATCAAGATATTCTTCTGTTCCATAAGAAAATATGTGTGCCGGAAGAAATGGAACAAAGATTGCTAGATGAGGTACACAAGTCAAGATATATGATGCATCTAAGGGGCCTGAAAATGCACTGGAACTTGAAGGAGCAATTCTGCCAAGATGTAATGAAGAGAAAATGTAGATCGACTGACCGAATCTACTTATTTCTTGCCAGTCGGAACAATACTCAAATGAGAATCTGGGACCAAATTCTTTTAAGGGGGGAGGAGTATAACACCCTTAAAATTTGGTATTTTGAGAAATAAGGATTTGAAAATCAAGATATTGATTGATCAATATTGGAAAGCTTTGAGGGTCTAAATGGAATTATTTATAAGCTAAATAGGCCAATGTGGAGGACAAATAAAGTAGGTGGACAAATTGAACCTAATCAAAACCTTTGGACTCAATTGAAGGCTAACCATAACTTTTAGTGTCAATTTGCAATTCAGAAAAGAATACTTTTATAAATATAAATTTTTCAATTTTATTCCCATATTCATCTTCTTCTTCACTAAACACCACCGTCAATTTCCCCTCCAACCATCCTGCAGATTTTCTCCAATGACGCTCAAAACCTAAAACTAAACCAGCCAACACTTCCTTTTCTTCACCATGAACTTGTACATACCCTCTTCTTGTGAAACCACCCAGCGGTTCACTGAAAAAATCAAGCTCAACGGCGACGAGCAATGAAGGTGATGGGTTGCAGGTTTTTGGCGATAGAAACTCATGGCCAAGTACTGGGATTTGTTGGCTTTAGCTCAAGGATGGTGTAGGAATCTTCAATTCCAGAAAATAGCCACCTGAGCGAGCAGAATTGAAGAAAATAGATATGGCGGTGTGCGGCAAAATAGTAGCATTTTCTGGCCAATTGAGCTTCAATTCAGTGGCAATCGGAAAAATTGGTTGAGGGGTTTGATTCCTTGAGCTGAAACACATCTTTTGGTGGTGGTGGTGGTGGTGACCACCTCTAGCGGCGACGGTGAAATGGCAGTTTGTTCTTCTCGTCGAGATGCTTACATGCATATGGGTTGATCGTTGATTCTCTTTACCGACAATTAAAAATTTGGGTAAATGCCTGGAATTAGGTTAAGCTTGTTGTATGTATTTGTATACATGTATTCTTCATTCAAACCTTGTATTTTGAAAGATAATGAAGGAAATGATCGATCAAAATAGCCATACATAAGAATGGAATGCTCATGCACGATAATTAAGCTTATTGAATCCGGAATGGTATTATTTCATGTGAACTATAGGTTAGATGGCTTATTAAGTGTAGAAATCCCTAATTTCATGTTACTGCGATTTAAGTGACAAAATTTGGGATTTTACAAATACTGGACTATTATTATCGACCTAGTATTTCGTTATAAGGTTAAATTAGTAAGTTAAGGACTCAATTGTATTATTTTACCAATATAGGTTGAAATCCATAAATATTTCATACAACCGGTACGTATAGCATATCCTGCAACAATAATGCTAAAGCAAAATCCTAACCATTATGTTAGTCGAGGACTATTGAATTGGATTATGATTAATATGAATATGATTGATAGATATATTCAAGATTGAACGAAGGTTTTAATTGATAAATTATTCTTTTAATAGGCGACGAGGATTTGGATCCTAGAGACCATCAGGTTCTAACTTCTTGCTGAGGTTGATAAGGTGAGGATCAGCCAATTTGGCAACTCTTGCACCTATCGATTCTGTGATAAACCCCTGTGAGGGCTGATATTGATTCAATTATCATATTTTATGATTGATTGTTACACCTGTGAGGGATCTACTTATTGGTTCTTGATTGTTTGAGTTTAATCTATAATCATCATTGAACCCATTAGGTTCTGCTGATTTAATATCTATCATGATTTTCGTTATTAATTTTCGAACCTTGTGAGGTTCTCTTGATTTGAAATTGATTGATATTTGATCCGTTTTATTGAAAATGACTGTTTGGATCAACATCTGTGAAGCTTTGTGAAAATTGTTTTTTTTTCTTTTCTAAAAATTGAACTGTACGGCCGAGTGGCTTGTGTTTTCTTTAAAGCCATTCTGATCACGCATTGGTTTGCCGTTCTAGCGCCATGGACTTTCACAGTGTCACTGTATCGTTCCTATTGAATTGGTGTTGTTAATTGTCAAATATCATATTGGTTTCCTTAATTGATCAGTGTATCGTAGATTTGCCGTATCGACATAATTGCTTAAATAGTCTACCTTGTTGGCAAATTGATCATTGGAAAGTTTGATTTAAAATAATACAGGAGAATTGTTGGGCCGTGAGCCTTGCCAAGCTGTCATGGTCGTGCTATTGTTATTGCCAAGCTGTCATGCTTGTGCTATTGTTATTGCTGAGCTGATGCTCATACCACTGTGATTATTGAACTATTATTGTTGAACGATTGTATTGTTATGGAGGCATAAGGGTATTCTGATATGCATACTTGCTTTGAATTGATATGCATAGTATGTTGGGCTTGCATTTTTAATTGTTTTAGCTCATGGAGCAATAAGGCTGGAGTGAGCTCCTAGTCTGGATCGGGCTGATATCCCAGGCCAACTGAGCCGTATGTATTCCCTCTCAAATTGTGATTGGTTGAGACGCTCTAAACCTCCCGAACAACATCGGTTGAGATGATCCTAGGCCTTTTGAGCTGACGATTACAACGTCCTAACCTAGTGAATATTATTTGCTTGAAAATGTGTTTTTCTTTATTCTAGCTTGTTATTGAGCTTCTGTAGTTATATATTATCGAGCCTTATTGTTATTATTGATTCTAATAGCCGTCTATTACTGTGCTTTATTCCTCACTGAGTCCCTATGACTCACCCTCGCGCCATTATTTCCTTATTGACAGGTTGATATAAAAGGCTAGAGCTTATGACAGGTGTTATCTGGAGCTATGTAATAGAGTTGGGTGAATGTATGTTCACATGTGAATTCACCTTGAATATGTATGGGTATTAGAAATGCTGTGATATGTTAGGATGAATATGAGACTTTTGGCATGTATTAGTGATATTGCTTATGTTGATATTTGTTTTGAATAACGATAGGTTATTAGTATGACTTTCGCACTCTGATACTATTGTATTAAGTTTGAAACATGCTGTGAGTTGTGATCATTGTGGTTTATTGGATAATTTTGAAAAAAAAATTATGGGTCTATCGAATATGTTATTTGCATGCTATATGATTGAATTCAGTGGCATTCTAGCATTTGGGCTATATTCCGAGTGGGGTGCTACATGTCACTTCTCAATTAGTCAAAAATTTAATATGTTTACAGTCCCATATAAAAGAACTTATTTCAAGTAATTGAAAATGGGTTCTCTATTATATTGCTAAAAATCTAAAATGATTTAAATTAATGATATAAAAATAAAATTCAGAGCTTATAATTGTTGTAGGAAGTAGCTTTTTATACTTGAAATATTCTTCAAATTAAATTATTTGTTATATTCTATATATAAATATAGTTTTATCTAAAAGTATTTTATATATCTAAAAAATATTATTATAAAAATAATTAAATTTTAAAGATTTTGAAGCTATTCCATATTAGTTAAATTATACTTATTCATTTTTCAAACTTCTAGCTATTTAATAAAAATTATGAAATATTATTAAATATATTTTGAATTTCAAATGAAAGAAAATTAAAGATAAGATACAATCATATCGGTTAGAGATAATAATCAACAACTAATGAAATTTTTAATTGAATTAAAATACTCAAAATTCTAAAAATTTGTCATTTGATCAAAATTGCACAATTAGAATCAAAATTGCATAATTATGGATCCCACAACATTGTACTATATATGATAGTATATATATATATATGTGTGTGTGTGTGTGTGTGTGTGTGTATCATGGCAATTGAGGAGGTGGTGTTGGAGTAACTGATCTTAATATAGGATTTTTTTTCTCTCTTAATTTAAGATTTGGTTTCCACTTGTCAAGTGGTTTGTAATCCAAATAGAATCAATCTCTCCTATGAATGGAAGGTCTTATGTTTAATCTAAATGGGCATCGCATCTCTTTTAAAAAATGAAAAAAGATTTGATTTCCACTTACTATGGATAGCAGTTATTTCTTGCCTAATGTTATGTGCGGCAGTTACTTATTCAGAAAATAGGTATTTTTACATCATATATAAGCATTTGTGGTTTTGAAATAGAAATAAAAAAAGGTCAAAAGTGATATATTAATTTTATCAATAATCTTTTGATTTTTTTTTCCACTATTCAAGTTAATTGCTGTACACAAAATGCGGGTCATCATACAAAAGCGCAGAAAAAGTCTTGGCAGAAAGCGAAACCATATCTAAAGAGATTTGCGTAGCACAAAACGCCAAACTTGGTTAGGTTGAGAATTGAGAAGGACAATTTTGGTGCTGTTTAATTTCCATGACTTTCGGTAGTTTTTATGCAGCGGGGACCATCTGATGTCTATCCCTAGCCAGTGTGACAGCCTAGCAAGTTGCAATTTTCTGTCGCCATTGCGGCAGGCTGGCTATTATTACATACTGTTGTTAGGGATGTTCATTATATCAATTTGATTCGATGAATTCGATGATTTAAATCGAATTAATTTAATTGAGTTGATTTTATTTGGTTTAGATCAGATAATCAAGTTGATCAGGTAAATTTCGATCAAATTTAATTATATTTGATTTGATTTTTAAATTTTATATTCATTTATCCAACCCCACTCGACCCAATCATTTAATTGAAATAAATAATAATTTTTTTAAAATTATGACTTTTGTTATTTATATTTAATTTTCAACTTAAATTTGGATTTAAAATTTTATATTATCAATTATAACTTGTGGTAAAGAAGGAGATAATTTATAATAATTATGGCTTGTGGTGATGATGTGCAATACTGTGTGCTTTTGAGTTTTAATGAATATCTTAAAAATAATTTGATTATCTTGATTTCTTAGTTAAAAAACTAAAGAAATTACAACTGGTGTTTTCTTCTCCTTCTTCCTTCTTCCTTTTTTCCCCCCCTTTGAACCCAATTACCCAAGTTTGGGATCAGGAACTAAAAAATATAAAAATTGAATCAATTCAAACCAATTAAAAATGATTGGTTCGAATTCATTTTCTCCTCAAATATAAACCAACCCAACTTATGAACACCCTTACCTGTTGCATGTATTTTCCCTTTTATATTTTTAAGGCCTTAAAAAATATATAAGACCTACATTTGTATTATAATTTAGGCCTTTCATTTAAAAACCCAAATATATAATTTTTTGGAGAAAAATATGCAAAACAAAAACTATAAGATCTTTAATATAAAGGCTTTGATTCTAAGTTGTAATAATTAATCAATTAATTATAATTAATTTTAATTCTAATTTTATTACTTTTGATTCTTCCTAATTCTCCTTCTATCTTAGAAATTTTTAGTATTTTCCTTCAAAATTCTAGCTTTTTAATACTAATCACTCAACATCTTTCCACTGTCTCAATGCTAATAATTAAATAACATTCCAAAATCATCAAATAACATTAACTTTAATTCTCTTTTGCTATGAATTAAGTTCTTATTTCATTTAAAAGTTTTTTTTAATTTATAAATCACAAAATGCTTACTAAAAGACATGTATATGAGAAAATTTTCTTTTTTTGTAGAATTTAAATTTTTATTGAATATATTAAATGCGTCATAAGGCTTCCAATTTTGTTGAGACAGTCCTGGTAAAACAATTAATATCAAAGTTTAATTGTAGATAATTGAGTGATTAATTGACCCAATAGCATATTCTCACACTTGTATGTGTGAATTTTGCGGTTCGAATCTTAACGGATCCTTACTGTACATACATACGTGAGTAAAATAAAAATAAAAGTAAAAGATCATTGGTTAATTTCCTATTTAGAAAATCATTTTTTAATATTTGTAAAATAAAAAAAAATAAAAAGGATTACATTACGTGCTCTACTTATTTTAACATAACTTGTCCAAATGCCTTTTATAACAGAAAAATCATTTAGACAAAAAAACATATTCGTTTGTCTAGAAAACCATTTTAATAATAAATAGAAGGGAAAGAAAACTACTTATTTATTAGAAGTCTTAACATAGCATGCTCAATTCCTCTTTTATAAAGAAAAAAAATTCTAAAAAAAACTACATATTTATTCGAAAATATATTTTTAAAATGTATAAAGACAGAAACTACTTACCCATCTCATATTTCCTTTGGTCTGATTTGCATATTGGTTTCACTACAACAATTGTACTCTATGTAACAAGTAATTTAGTAATGAACAAAAAATTCGTTACAATTTACAATCAATTGTAACGAAACATAAATTTTGTTACAAAAATTCTTATATTGGGTAACCAAGAACTCTTGTTACCTTTAACTAACATTTGTTATGGAAAATATTTGTTCTTTTATAACTAAATGAAAAGTCGTTACCAAACATAAAATATAGTTACAAATAATAGTTCCCACCATTTGCAAAGACTTATTTGTAACAAAAATTCAAATCTTTTGTAACATTAGAAAATTCGTTACAAATAAAATGGTTGTAACAAACATTCTTGTTACTAAAGTTGAAATTGTTTCTCACACAAAAATTCATCTTGCCAATATTTTGGTGCATTCATGTGGTGACGAATATCGTCCCTACTAATTTTAAATCACAACTAAATTAAATTCCCAGCCATATTTAATTGCTTCCCACTAAAATGTATCAAAATTCTAAATTGTTTAAAATTTTATTCCACAAAAGTAATAGTTTTCTTTAAAAATGAATTAAGCTTCATATAAAAAGTGAATTTGGCTTGACAACTTATGTAAATTAAAGAAAAATCAAAATTTTTAATAGGCTTTCTTTTATGGTTTGAGTTGGGCCTCCATTGTCTAAATTAAAGAAAGATATTTCTTTATTGGGCTTACTTTGGCAAATTAAAAGAAGGCCAACTGAGAGTTTTTTTTATTATTTTTTTGAGGAAAACCCCAACTCAGAGTTGGTGAATGGAGCATTACAACTTATTTTTAAGAACTTGTTTAATCAAATATTGCTGAATTGTGCTTCCTTAAATTGGGGTTCACATTAATGTAAACAATTGAATTTGAGCAAATTATTTTTAAGAATTAGATTTAACCAATTTTTTAGCTAATTGGTGAATTATGTTTCCTTTAAATTGGATTTTAAATTAATTTAAAAAATTGATTGATTGAGCTTCACCAATAATAATTTAAACAGGCGGGCTATGTTTAAAAATTGTTTGAGGCAATGTGGAACCAAGGTGGCTCTATCATTAGAGGCTTGCTGCATCTATTTTCCCTTTTATATTTTAGACCTTAAAAATATATAAGTCCTACATTTGTATTATAATTTAAGCCTTTAATTTAAAAGCCCTAAATATATAATTTTTTAGAGAAAAATATGCCTAAGAAAAAGTATAAGATTTTTAATTTAAAGGCTTTGTTTCTAAAGTTGTAATCATTAATTAATTGATTATAATTAATAAAAAAATTTAATTTTAATTTTAATTTTATTACTTCTGATTCTTTCTAAACCTCCTCTATCTTAGAAATTCTAAGTGTTTTCCTTATCAAAATCCTATACTTACTTTTTAATACTAATGACTTAATATCTTTCCACTTTTTCAATGCTAATAATTAAATAACATTCCAAAATCATCAATTAACGTTAACTTTAATTCTCTTTCACTATAAATTAAGTTCTTATTTCCTTAAAAAGTCTTTTTTTTTAATTTACATATATCACAAAATGTTTGAACAATGAATGATGGGATTTGTTATGGCAAGCAATATTAAGTGCAAACCTGACATATCATAATATTCCTAAAATATACAAAATGTCCGAGAGTACCCATAAGCATATACAAGCATTTCTCTATTACAGAATGTGATCGCCGATCCAAGCCTGAAGTTCCAATTCACCACCTATTCCAATTTGAGAAAATTAATGAAATACGCGGTGGTAAATCCAATGGACTTAGTGAGGGATATTCATAATAATAAACAATTGGGATTTGTCGAGGAAGAATCAACTCAATAGATCGTCAAATAACATACAGTACAAGAATGTATCAAGGAACAAGCATTAACAACTATGGTAAACAAGCGTTAACAGTTTCAAGATTTCAAGTAAGTACTAGCTCGGTGTTGTGACTGTCATCTCGAAAGGCCCAGTATCGTCTCAACTGATTTTGCTCGGTAGGAATACTTCATGTCAACCAATCACAATTCGTGAGAAAATGCAGATGGTTCGTTTGGCTCGGACAACAGCCCAACCTAAACAAAGAAACTACACCATCCTTATTACTCCATGAGCAGGACACAAATAATCGGGGAACGGTAAAAAGAAAAGCCCGAATATCGTCCAACGAATTAGAACATGACAGGCATAATAGATTCTCCTTGTACCAGCCAATCATTTAGTCAGACAGTTGGTCAGTCAATCAATACGTTAAGCAATCAATCAACCAATCAGTTAGTTAGTAGGTCAATCAAGTAATCAGTTAGATAATCAATCAGTCAATCAGTCAAACATATTGGCATGTATCGAGCATAACCACTGGGATCCACTGAACAACTCGCCCCAAGCTCAACAGCTGGGATCTACATGATGAGACAATAATAGATACATGACAAATAAATAACGAGACATTAATAATTAATAAACGAAAGTTTTGGGCACCAAAACGAACAAGAACGAACTCATAGCAGATTACAATCAAGAAATAACCCTCACAGGGTACGAGTATCAGTTAATAGATGACAATTGAACATGCGAGTAAGAACAATTCTAATATCAAGAACAAGTATTCAAGTGAGTGCGATTTCAATCAATCAAATGCATTGGTACAATCAAGTTGAACCCACATAGGGGTTATTCCACAAGAACATATATATATATATATATAAACAAGACCAGAATGGCAGACCCTCACAAGGCATACAAAAATAAACACCCAGGAGGTTAGACCCTCATAGGGAACAACAAATAAGGAGTAGCTTCTACAAAACAAAAACCAGAGTGGTAGACCCTCATCTCCGTAGTCTCAAAAAAGTTGTCGCCACCTACTGATATGCGGTACCCACTTTGTTGTCAACTAACCAAAATGATAAATTCACAATTAAAATCCTTATTAATCTCCAATAATTACAATCTAGTCATTAATAGCCTAAAATCACTAATCATCTACTTAATATGGTAATTGTAGCGTTAATTGATACTATTGATGCTAATTAAGCCACTATAATAGACATAATCATAATTTGCCTCGGTTCCATTAAAGAAATATAATCTAGTTCTTAATTACATACTAAACCTCATAACGTCATCCCAAATCAATAATAATAGTCCAATTATCTTAATTAACCCAACTCTTACCACTTAAGTCCCAAATCCATAAAATTAGAGTTTTCTTACTTATTAACCTTAATTAACCAAAGATGCCAGACAATTTAATATATCCGGGTCCACTAAGCACAAGTGTTGCTCCATGCATGGTCTATATGTATATAAAATTCATACGTTATAATCTCATTCATGATATAATATAAGATTTGGAAGATTAATTAGTACAAAAGCCATAAAGCTTGAAATTCCTCTTCTTTCATTTACCCAAGATTCAACTATTGAGATGCCAGAATCACAAGTGAAAGCCTCCGCTATGATTGTTGCATCGAGGAGAAGATACTACCTGTCCATCACCGCCACGCCACCAGAAGGAGCGCTTCAGCTTAATAAACCCAACACCACAACCAATTTTGAGTTCTGTTGTCATGAAGGCTGTCAATTGAAGCTTCGAAAGTCCAGCGCCACCACTAGCAACCGCCTCAATTTAGCTTATTTCCGCCATTGCTGCCGTCTGAAATTTCAAACCAAAACCACCATCTTCGACCTTGAGCTGCGACCTTTAGAACCTGTTGCCCAGAATTTGTTTTCCGTAATTGTTTGCTGTTACTCGTCACTTTACCGATGTGGTCACTTCGATTTTCATATTTTTTGGTGATTCGCCAGAGTTTGTGCGTGCATATGGTATGGATGTGAAGCTAGGAGTGAAGGGAAGAAGATAATCAGAGCAGTTTTGGGGGATAGGCTGTCGCCGAAGAAATTGCCGGAGGGGGGGAAAGGTAGTCATGGTTAAAGAAGAAAGAAAATAAGATATTTATAGGGGCTAAATTTTAAATTTCCAAACTGACTTCTGAAAGTTATAAACTCATTCAATTAAGTCCATCTGAGTTAGCCTTTCTTCAATTAAACCCCAAGAAATAGTTAGTGCATAAGATTAGACCCTTTGGCCTAAATTATTTACCATGCAACCCCACAAGCTTTAGAATGTGATCCAATCAAGTTCCTAAAAATTGTAAATTTATCCCCAAAACTTTCAAAATCTTACAATCAGGTCCTTTTCATTTATTTTTCGAACCCTAAAATCCGACCAATTGATATCTTGATTTCTAATTTCTTATTTTGCAAAATACCGAATTTCAGGAGTGTCACACTTACTAAAAGACATGTATATTAGAAATTTTACTTTTTTGGTAGAACTTAATTTTTTATTAAATATATTAAATGCGTCATTTTCATATTTAGCCTATGGCTCCAATTTTGTTGAGACAGCCCTAGTAAAACCATAGTTGTAGCTAGCTGAGTGGTTAATTGGCCCAATAACATTGCCCTCACACTTATATGTGTGAGTTCCGTGATTCAAATCCTAACGAATCCTTACTGCACATGCACATGTAAGAAAAAAAATAAAATGAAATTAAAAGATCATATAAACTTCTACAATTGCAGAGTAGTCAATTGCCCCCACTAACATTGCCCTTGCATATATAAATATGAGGTCTAAATCATAACAAATTCTTGTTGTATGTGCGTGTATACATTATATAAAAAAAAAGGAAAAAAGAAAAGAAAACAAGCTTAATTGTAAGTAGCATCTTTCAATTTCACTTTATCGTTTATTTGGATATAGTTTACTTGTAAATATTTAGCAACTAGAAATTTCTTAATTATATAGTCTAAAGCACTCTACTTCTCATTATCAGTTCATAAAATTTCTAAAAAGTCCATGGTAAATTGAAAAACTATTATTTGGTTATGTTTTCATTTTCAACATTTTTAAATTTCAAAATTTTAGTTAGAGAAAATGAGTTGAAAATAAGTTTGTATTTGAATAGTATGTTGGAAAAGTAATGACTATATGGGGTTTAGAAGGTTGTAGATGGAGAGAGATACTAATGATAAAATGAAAAAAAGAAGATATACATAGGTTATTAGGGAATGAGTAGAAATTTTAGTAAAAATTGTGATAAGTTATTGATAATTCATTTTTAAATAGTAAAAATGGGTGAAAATGGATTTGAAAACATAAACAAATATATATACACATATTTATTTATATTCAACATGTTGCTACATCAAACCATAATAATGCAATATTATATGTATGGACTTGTAAGCGCAAATTTTTTTGTTTGCAATAAACAAAATTACAAGTAAAAAAATCATATAAATAAAATGAAATTGAAACTTATCAATTGTAATCTAATCCTCTAATTCTTTCATTCCAACTTGAAATTTGATGAGCTACACAATGAATGCTTTGAACACTGTGGATCGCTTTGAATTTAATTTGAAGAAAATAACGGCAATTCGAGGGCTTAGCACCTTAATATCGAACCAAACACCAAAATATGTTGAGCTCCGCAAAAAATTCCATGAACATCGTGGATCTCCTTGAATTTGATTTGAAGAAAATAACGCCAATTCAAGGCCTTCGTACCTTAGTCTCGAGTGAAATGCCAAAATATGATGAACTCCACAAAAAATGCCTTGAACATTGTGGACCTGCTTAAATTTGACTTGAAGAAAATAATGTCAATTCGAGGGCTTCACACCTTTATATTAAATCAAATGCTAAAATATGATGAGCTCTACGAAGAATGTCTTGATTGCTATGGATCCCCTTGAATTTGCTTGAGAGAATTGTTGGAGTCCTTTAAAGTTTCTATCCCTTGCTAAGATTTGTAATGTGTGTGGAATGAGCTTTGATTACCCCCTTTGTATAAATACTTGATGGGAAACTTCCAGATTTACTTGAACTTCTTTGATAGTTATCTTTTGGATAAGATAATATCAAATATCTTTAATTTGATTGATCTATAGACATAAACACTTCATCTTTAACATATGTCAATATGTGATTTCAGTATAAAATAAATACTAGAGTATTAATTAAAATTAACTATTCATGTTTTGGAATTAAATTTAGTAAATTCCAAGAAATAAATAGATATTAATTCTATTTTAAATTAATATCTAGTATATTATTTTACATGTGTTGCTTCTCCGTTGGCTAAAATGAATATGTCTACAAATGCCTCCACTTCAAGGCTTGACGAAAGTTGTGTCAATCATCCATGAAATAAGCAAGGCTTGAAGTATTTGAGAAATTTTTTCTTTTCTTTCATTTTTTTACATATGTTATGGTAAGAACATCTTTCAAGCATTCCTCAAGTTATACTGTCTTCAAGAACTATCATCTCTTTACGGAATCTTCACGAACTTTTTGAATTGCTAATACATGGAGATTTTTATGATGAAGTTCTCTCCTCTGCCTATGTACCTAATAAAGGATCAAGTCATAACACCATTCAAAGTAACATCTTTTTGAGGGGTGCGGTACATGGTTTATACTCATGTAGGCTAGGAGTAATATGTAGTTTAGACTCGTATGTCAAGGATCATATTTAACTTGGATAGATATTTTATACTCATACCAAGGAGTTCAATTGAATTTCACTTGATAGACAGTTTACACTCTTATGAAGGAATACATGGGGAGACTTTAACTTAAAGATTTTAGATAGTTTTTCTTGTATCTAGGAGTATTATTGACAGTTTAGACTCTTATCAAGGAGCATTTGAAATTTGAAAACTTGAGCTTTATACTTGAAGACTTGAATATTTGAGTCTTTGATTTCGAAACATAAAGACTTGAATCTTGGATTTGGAGATTTGGAGAATTAAGTCTTAAATTTGATGACTTGAAGGCTTGAGTCGTGGATTTAAAGATTTAGAGACTTGAGGTTTGAATTTGAAGACTTCTAAATTTGAGCTAGGATTTTGTTCTAAATAGAGCGGCAAGTAGAATATTGAGACTTAAGTTAAGTAGCATATAAGTGAGGTTTTGTGAATGATCGCCCTCACAATTAGAGCAGCAATAAAGCATAATGTGCATAACTTAAAGTAAGCAAAGATGATCATTTTTGATTGATTAAGAAATATGTCAGAGCTGTGTAATAAATATTTATTGTTGAATGTGTGAACTACTAGAAGACATTTCAGAGTGTGATTACTCATGGTTTATAGGTTAAGTACATAGATGCATGAATGGACTTAGATTCATATGATGTTCAAATCTTGATATGCCCCAATTGAGAAAGGACTCCATCATAGCATATATTCATACTACATATAATTTAATACGACATTGTATGAGAATTGATTGATGGATCTCTACTATGTTATTATCTGAATCTATATTTATTCTTGTGTCCTTTGAGATTTTGGACTAGGACAACAGTACTTTACCATTTTATCAAATGACCATCGAAAATTTTATTTGCCAAAACATGTCCAGTAACATTGTTAAGATGAAGCTAATTCATGAGAAACTAACGAAGAACTAAATATGTAACACACTTATATGCTGTAGTTTCTTGCACAACTATGCTAAATTGTGTTTAACTATCATCAATATAGATACATATTTGGGAGAGTGAAGCATGTTTTTAATTTTTTGATGAAGGATTTAGAAATGCTCGATTACGTATGATCACATGGTCTAAGGTGCATAGCGAGTTAGTGAGTTATTGGAGTTATGTTGGTTTGGTGAAGAATTAATACTACTCTAATTATTATTCCTTTCTCGCTTCGTTATGTGATTCCTTCCCTATATGGAAGGAAGTTGTTAAATTAAGAAATTGTATAAAGATAAAAATTAAGTAAATAAAATATGATAAATGACAAATGTCGAAAATAGGTCGAATTTCTAGCTTGCAGCTGAATCAACACTCATATTTGAGTGAATTTTGATTTCTCTCTAGTTATCTTTTGAATTATACTTTAGGCTTGGATTGGTGGCACTTTGGCTCAGGGGCTACTCCCGGTCCAGGTGCTACAGAGGTGGTCTCAGAACCTAGGTTTTCGATGATCTAAGTTAATATGAACATGGAAATGATTTTGTAATTGAAATCGATAGGTTACTAGAGATTGAACTTGAATTGGAAATGATCTAGGATATAAACACTTGGGTAAAGGGAAAACCTGAGCTATACTAGGATATGATCCTCATAACGTGAAATTTTTGGGCAGGAAATATGAAGCTTGAACGTGGATTTGAATAAGATATAAACTTTTGGAATAATGCTCGACATTAAAGAAGTGAAAGGTTATGACCAGGATGGCCAACCAATGTATAGCCTCTTTCTTCTGGTGTGTCAGGCATATAAAAGTATGGTTATTGGTAAGAATGATACTATTTGGAATTAGAGCAATATTCGTTAGGGTTGAACTTGATAAATGGATGACCATATTAGAAAAAAAAAGTTGTATTTACTGTGAAAAAGTTACTTTGGAAATCAACATGGTGCAAGCAACATTCGTGGAAGTTGTATTTGATAAGCAAAGGGTCATTCTGGGAAGATATATAGTGGTCAAAAGGTGATTTCCTTAGGGTGAACAAATTCTTGCCACATACTTACGGATTAAAATTTGGTTATGTGGGTATAAAGAAAAATGATTATTGCAGGTAATAGTGCATTTGAGAAATTCATGAGTGTTAGGGCTGAGTGATGTATGACATGTGTATACAATTGAAATATAAACGGTATGATAAGATACAACAGAAAGGGAATTAGGTGCAATGAATGAAAATTAGCATTTTGATAAGGCACGATGATTCTTTGATAAAACTTGAGGGTATAAAGGAGATTGACGACGACTAAGAACCATATTTCAGGAAATAGAAACATTGCACCCCAATCCTGATTATAGGAATTTGAGACCATGGCCTATGGAAACTAATAAAATAATCAATGATGAAAATTTATGTTCCCAAAATAACCAATGTATGATTTGATATTCTAGTGATATCAAGCATGGGACAGGACTCTTTGAATTTCTAAAAAGGTGAAATTTGGAGAAATATTCCACGATTAGATGTGTTTTGTGAATTTTAGATTTATAAGTTGAGGGATCTCCTGAACAAAGTTGCATTTGATGGTTAAAGATCTTATAGATAAGCTAATATTGGATGAATTTGTATGGTGAGACTTAAACGATATAGTGGTCTAGAGAATAATCGTTGGCAACAATGGAATCATATTGAAAATTTGAAGAGAAACGGGCATAATCAGTTTCAGAATACAAGAAATAGTAGATAAGAGCGAGGGAATCGACTAAATGAGAGCTGGAATAATAGTAATAATAAAAAAAGAGTGATGAAGGAGATGTTGTTATTATCGTGGCAAGTAGGAATGTAGGCAAAGGATAGAAATCGGTGTCATAATGAAATGTCATCCCCTAGCTTAAAGATATAGAATGTGCGAATGATAATAAATATGCACACCCTAGCATTGACAAAGGATACTAAAAAGTCATGAGGTGTGCTAATTAGAGAGATGGTCAAGGCGCGCATATATGTGTACGCGTAGTTAGTTTAGCTCAGCAAGTGGAATATGATGAATGTTTGGTTAAAACAATGATATATTAACTTTAGTAAGTTTTGCCATCGTGAGTGAAACGTTAGCTAGGTCGATTGAGAGTTTAAATATTCTCAAGAACTACTAAGCACTTATTTATATGCACGATGATAATATCGTGTATGAGTCATATATAAATAAAATTATATCTTGTATACCATATATGTTGATTTGAGTTTTAAGAGATCTTAGCTATATGTAACCTAAGCTCATTTGATAAGGCCATAAATTACGATACGACAGTGTACGACAGCTCTAGAACATCCTAAAATGTGAGGATGATCCATATCAACTAAATCATAGTGGGTGGTCATCAGCTAACGAAACTATTTGCTCGAAAACCGCAATGAGGATGCTTGAATTAATAATATCTCATGGAAAGAACTGAATATGACATTAGACCTTATTTTCCCTGCTAGTAGATTTGAATACAGGAAGACTTGTGACACAAAACTTATTACAGTAGGAAGGCGGACCTTGTAACCCTATTGATGTGCAAATGAGGATTTGTAATCTTGAAAATATAATAGAAACCATATGAAGGATAGCCTCGAGGAATTTCTAGAGTTTTACCTCTCAATCACTGAAAGGATCAGATAAATAACATAAGGGTATGGATTAAGAAAATGAGAATCTGCTTACTTTTGGGATGAATCTTGCATAATTGATAAGAACTGGTAGAATAATAGTAAGACCTCAAGGACCGATCGAGTTTGAGAATTGGGATATCTTTTTCTCATAAGCTATTTAATCTAATGTATGTGTTGAGGTTTGTTTAAAATCAAAGATAAGTAAAGAATACTATAGAATGGGAAATGGGAGGAGAAGGAGGGCCAAGAGCTGTCTTTTACTTGTAGTGTAGACATTATGATTTAAGATAATGTTTTTGGGATTGGTCTATAAGGACCTTGTGGAAACCTTTAAATTACTTAGAATCGAGGAATTTGCTAAAATACATCTATGTTTGACATCACAAACATTAGGGATTAATTCTATCAGAATTAAACTTATAGGCAATCGAACATGTCTAGAAAATGTATTAAAGGTACAAAAAGTTTCTTGGGTTCATCCAATTGATGTTAAAGGTGTATACTGGTCCTCTCCCAATATAGTAGACTCTCTAGTGATATCAACTAAGAAAGATCATTGATATGAACAAAAGAAGAAGTTTTGGGATTTAGGGAGAAAATCAATCATGGTGCTATCATTACTTTTCTTTGGGAAACCAAAGGAAATGTCAAATATGCTTATATTTTGAAAAGAACAATTGTTCATGATAGAGTGATTACTTTAATGAAATAGAGATACTACCTAAGATGAAGGAAGAGAAATTTTAAAGGAATATAAATGTACCAATAGGTATGAACTGGGTACAAACTGGATTGATAAACACTTTAAGTCCCAAGGGTGGGTTACCATACTTAAAGAAATAGAAATTTTTAATAACTAACTAGTATAAGTGTCATTTTTTAATTGGCCAAAAATTAATGTGTGTACATACATAAACATAACTTTTTTATACATAAGTTACATAAATTTTATTTATTATTAGTAGAAAAATAAAGTTATTCTTTTTAGAAAGTATTCTAAATATAAATAAAAAGCTAGCTAATTGAACACGTTATGTGATATATATGAACATAAAATATTCAATTTTATGTGTATACGTGGCACAAAGTTTGAGCATAAGAGGGAGTGAGAGAATTATGCTAATGATTGCATAAGAAAGTCTGAAATATACTATCATTGAGAACTCTGAATCAGTCTATTTCGAGAACTTAAACAATCATTAGCATAATCCAACTCTCTCTTATGCTCAAATTCTCTACCACACATGCATCTTGAGCAGTAGCATGTTTCAAATCATAATTTCCATCCTTGTGATACTTATACCTACCCTTCATTTGCTTCGCTAACAAGTGAGAATAAGTAAGTTAAGGAACTTGAGCCAATGAGCACCAAAGGATAACTAGGGCTGTAAATGGATATTTAAAAATTCGTTTACCATTCGCATTCGTATTCATTTATATAAAATTTATCCGCATTCGTCTAAAGCGGATATTATTCATATTCGATTAGTAGATATTTGATTATGAATGGATACAAATATGGTAAATGCGTATATGATCTGTTTAATATCTGATCTGAATATATATTTATTAAATGATATATTATTTATATTTTTCAATAAAAATCTCATAATCCATATGTGTGTGTATATATATATATTATAATTGAAGAATTGGGAAGAGAAAAGAATAAATTTTAGAAATTATTATAATATAGAGAAAAAATTGAAGAATAAAGTTAATCAACATAATTATTATTTGTTGACTTTACAATTAATATACGTAAATGCCATTATTAGTATTAATAAGTACTAATAATCAATTATAAAGTCAATTATTAATTAAAAACTATGCTATTTGTTTGATTGCTTTCATTTTAATGAAATTATATAGTCCCTTCTATTAATTAAAATATTTATTTGTTATAGATTCATATAGATTCACGTATTTGGATATTTGTAAATGGATATCTAAATAATTATCATCGAATATGAATATAAAATAATAATTCGAATACGGATAAGTTTAATAAAATATGAATGCATCTGAATAATTATAATCGAATACGGATATATCCGAATCCGACCGATATCCAGTGGATACGAATTTGGATATCATTTTTAAATATTCGTCAAATTCGTATCTGTATCCAAATATTCAAAAAGTTAAATGAAGACGAATATGAAAACAGTGTATCCAATTTGTTTAATATCCGTTTACACCGCTAAGGATAACAAAGAAAAACAAGTAGTTGGAGGTCCTATATAAGTTTCTGAACATTAGAAGAAAGTTTGATCCCACATATTCTTAGCCTTATTTTTCAAAAGGAATCTAAGGAGCAGCAAATGACTTTTTTGTGACTGTATCTAGTATGTATAGTTTTGTGAGTCTGTACTTAGCTGCATGGAAGTGTATGACATGTTATAAAAATCAGGCATGTTAAAATTTGAACTTAGCTACTCCCTAATGAAAATATCATGAAATTTGGAACTTGTGGTACCAATTGCCATTTGTTTACCGCAATGGTTTTGTGACCTCAAGTGTGGGAATGATATATGCCGATGAGCATAAGGTTTACTCCATTAGAAAATAAGCATAAAGGGCTCGGTAATTTATGAGATCACCAAAGAGGTAAAGCTCCTTTTCGAGATAGTTTAACTTACTTCCTATAAGTTCAATCATGAAAATTGAAGAAAAACTTTAAGCGACGATGGATAATGAAACCATAGAATATGGGATTACGAGTCAACCCTAGAAAAATAAGGTGACATTATGTGCCTTAGTAAGAATGGATATGTTGGGAGACTAGAAGGAAGAGACTAAAAAATCTTAATGAAATAAATGTCACTAAGGATTGGATGAAGTATATTCTGACAATAGGATAAATCAACATTTGATCGAGGCAACCTTGGAATGAGACTAATATCTGTGCCAGTATTAACCAAAGTTCTTCCAGTCGAAAATAAGAATCTAAAGAGGGGGAGATTATAACACCCCTAAATTAAGCTTTTTAGAAGGTAAGATTTCAAAAAAAAAAAAAAAAGAAAAAAAAGAAAATTACAATACTAAATTAACAAAATTTTAGGGTTCAAAATACAAATAATGAGAGCTTAATTGTAAGAAACTTGAAAATTTTGGGGTTAATCTATAATTAAAATAGGTTAATGGGTCAAAATGAGGCATTAACAAGTTGAGACTTAATCGAAGCTGGGAGAAAAGTTTTAGGGGGTCAACACGCAATTTTAGAAACTATATATATATATATAAACAACAAATCACCCCCCTTAAATTTCTTCAGTTCTCACGCTCTAACCCATAGCCCTCTCATAGGCAATTTCACACCGGCATCGGCGATCACCCAAGACAAATCCAACCAACAACTTCTCCAAGTTACGATGAACACACCTACCCCAAAAACACTCAAAATTGACAACTAAGGCATCAAAAATTTTAAATCGAAGCAGAGCAACAGTCAGTGGTGATGGGTAGGATACTACCATCAACTGTTGACGGCCACGAAGGGGTGAAAATGATGGGTTCAACGAGTAGAAACAATTGGTAGCTTCAATTTGGAGTTTCCGGCGATGGCCGAAGAGTAATTTGGAAAAAAGGCATGGTGGTAGCCGACGAAAGGACTGTCGATTTTGGTGTAATTAAGTGGGGAGACGACGCTGGGCCTGGAACAAGAAATTGATTCGGGCATTTTGTTCAGCGCAGCAAGGCGCACGTTTTGGCAGCAGTAGAACTCAATTTGGCGGGGTGTTCCGGTGGCTGAGGTCAGCTTGTTCGGGATAATGATCCAGGTGTATACGGGCTACTATCGCGCAATGATTTGGCCTCGAATTCAGTCAATTGGGTAAAATTTTGGTTGATCAATTAAGCTAATTCATGAATTTAATTTGGTTAAGTTATTAAGTTAGTTTTGATGTGAAATATCCATTATTGAACCGAAATATGCAATTGTAATTTATCCATAAGCGATATGGGGACTTGAATTGTTAATGCGGGTAGAATTACCATTAATTAAGTTGATTATTGGTGTAAGTTAAGTTAATCACATCGAATTATAAATATGAACTATTAAGATAAGATTTATAATGTCAAGCAGAAATATTTGGATATATAAGTTGGGCATAGTGATATGTGCATTTGAGCTGTTAATTTAAGTATCATAAAATAAGGTAATCAATGTCAAAAAATAGGCCTAACTTTGTGTAACGGTGCAAGGATTAATTATTAATGGAATATGGCAATTCCTTTCAATTTAGTTGAATTATTATACAAGAGCTTGGGCCTATTAACTTAAGGAAAGACCAGTGACATGCAACAAACAAACCTCTCATTAATACTGTAGCAACAATAACATGATAATTTTTTCATAATAATTTAGATAATTGAAATATTTTAGCCTAAGATACCGTATCCGAAATGGGGCCAGAACTTGGGTTAGGTGGATGTGCCTTGTAATCAACAACAATAGATATTAGAATATAAATGGTTTAGTTATCGTTTAAATTTGACATTTAAATACATTCTATTAGAATAGGTGAAGAGAAACTATGGTTTACAGGGCAATAGGACGAGGATATCGCTTTCAGTGAAAATTAAGGTGAGGGTTTAGCCTTCCTTTCTTCTAGGAAATGAATGTTTCTCGATGCCTATATTCCTTATTTTCAATATCAAATTAAATTGTACACATTCTAGTGCCTAGAAACCCTATTGTTGCTATTGGATTCTTGTCCTCGTACCCTACAACCTTGCCGGCTGACCCAATGTTTATTATTAGCTTTTTGAGAATGTGATTGCTATTTACAAAGATCTTTCCAATTTGATATTCTACCGTATTTTCTTTATTGACTTTCTTTGTGATCCTATCATCCTAGAGTGGCCTTGCCTGCCGGTATACTGTATACAGTGTTGTTGTAGTCGTGTACTTCATTATATTCATATTCATAGCTTTAAAAGTTAAATTCTTATTTGTTGGTATTATGTCTTATCTACCCACGGGGACACCCTTGGGAAGCTGCCACCCAGAGGGATGACACAAGAAGTTGAGCTTAAGGCTAGATCCGAAAAGACAGTTAGATGGAACGAAACAATGGTATCAATCTTTCGGCTAGTACCCACTTCGATCTTAACTCACAGATAGCTGGAGGTAGGTGTCTATGAGTGGTGGGATCCAGCATGCGGCCAGCCATGCCACATGGCAAGTTGTTATATGCCGAGCCGAGCACTCGAGTAGTGAAGTGATAAGGAAATCTTGTTTATGCTATAACTCTATTCTATACTAGCGATTACATCTTGATCTGGGACTAATAAGGTCGAATGGCCAACAACCTGTTGAATTTAGTATCACACGTGCTATGTTACATTATTGCTTCGTATTGTAGAGTCTTGCTCATTGATGAATTTGTTTATTAATAGATGCATCTTGATAGCTTTTCCTTGACTACTGTTGTTTTCTTCTCTTGCTAAGTCCTTAAGACTTACCCCTTTTTTACTATCTTCTATTCTCACTCTAGATAGGATCGGATGAAGGTTAAGGGCTCGGGATATGCCCAAGGAAAGACTTGTTTTGTAATAGATTAGGTGCTATGATCATATATATAGACTATAGCTAATCGAGACGTTTAACTTGGGGACATCATGTGAATGCTTGCAATCTAACTAAAGACACTTGGTGTGTACATATCGCTCTCTATGAAGTAATCTTTTGGGTTTAGCATGAGTCATCATCCTTTGAGTTTCGTTAAATTTTTATTTCTCTAGTAATCTTTTGAATTATATCTTAGGCTTGTATTGGCGGCACCTTCGCTCAGGGGCTACTCCCGGCCCAGGTGCTACATTGGTTCTCTTTTTTGTTCTTCCAAATTAAGATCGAAGGTGTATGTCCTTTTAATTTTAAGAAAATCAATTGAAATACTTAAATAGGATTCTCACTAGACTCCAAAACGAATTCAATTTATATCTGGTATTTGCTTTCTATTGAACAAGCTCTAAATAAATTGCTTGTTCAAATTTCAAAAGAAAAGCAACTAAAAATGTCCATGAAGAATCGGAACTAACTATAAATGATCTACTTTTCATGACACAAAAATCGCATATATTCATTTCTTTTTTAGAAGACTTTCACTACTAATTATTGATTCTTGCATTCTAGATCATGTAGCATCAAGGCTTAGCATTAAAGAAATTAATGTAATCCTAAAAGAAACTAAATAATCAAGATATATCTATAAGGAATAATTAATTTATAATGGTTCTAATTGAAATATATAATGTTATGTCTATTACTATAAAGATTTACAAAAGCGTTTAAGGTACTACAGTCATATACATATAATGACAACCTAGTGACGATAAAAATATTGTTAGAAATTATAGTGATCATTTTATTGTCACTAAATAGTCACTTAAGTATTTCACTAATTATTATTTTTTTAATTATACACATGCACGTACATTAGGAATCCGTTCGAGCTCGAACTTCTGACCTCTGACATTATGTGGGAAACTTATATCACTGGATCACAGGCCACTTGACAAATATTTCACTAATTTTTTATGGCGACAGTTTAAAACATTGACTTTTATCACTATTAAGTCATATTGTGACATAATTAAAAGTATTGTCAACTTTAAAAGTATCAATTGGTGACAAAATAAAAAGTTTTCTTATTTAATATATGTTATTCGTTATAATTTTTATGTTATCTCTTATTTTTTTGTCTCTAGTATTATATTTTTGGTATTTTTAATAGTGAAAAAAATTAATATTTTAAATTGTTCCTATTAACAATTAGTGCTACAAGTATAGTGATAACCTAGTGATAATGAAATTATCACTATAGTTTTTTATAATATTTTTATTGTTGCTAGATTGTCATATATACATTATCATCGGTGATAAACACTAATTTGTCGCTATTGAGCTTGCAAAAATAATTAAGTGATAAAAAAAAATCTATATTAACAATTTTTGCATTGTCATTGTTTATTTTGTTACTAATTTTCGTTTTTCTTACTGTGATATATATGCAGTATAAGATTGAGCAAAACTGTTGAAGTCTATATGCACCTACCCAAGAAAGACCGTCCTGCTTGAAAGTAATGCCCTCACCAGGACAACTAGAGATGAGTTATATTATATAACAATTAATCAAACAATTATTGATATAGATACCATCAGTTTCATATTTTAGCATCAGTTTGAAGCCATTATAGTTTTCTCTGTCCCACAGATGTGTGCCTTTTAGTATTTTATGAAGTCTATGAGGTCTCCTTCTCATGCAGTTTTCACACCTCAAATGCTCACCTACCATAATCTTGGCTGCTTTTGAGGCCAAGAAGTGGACCTTTTCCGTGGATTGAGAATAATGGAGATATTTATGTACAACACATTTCATATATCTTTTCATGTCCTAAATTTGTTGTTCTTATTTTCCTTTTGGAAAGTCTCAAGTCAAAGCTCAGTTTTGTAAAATGATTTTTTATTTATTTTTTTCCCAAAGCTATCATCTAATGAAAAAACTAAGCCCCAAGTGCTTTACCATTATTTTTTAAGGTAATAGTTAAACAATATGCAACTTTTATATATATTTTTAACTTGTATATAATTCTCATCTGTTGACTTAATTAATGGAATTAACAATACTCCAAATTCTAGCATCTGAGGTGTATTATATTACTAATTGTATTATATTATTTGTATTTCCATAACTTAGCTAGCGGGTTTCAACTTGATGTTGGAAAAGTAAGAATAGTTAGTTGAATCCCTTAATTAAAATGGCACATTTAAGCGTGGGAACTCTTTTTCTTCTTTGTTTATATTTATATATGTATGTACATCAAGAATTTGAATCTCAAACTTCACACACAACTCAACATGTAAGTTATGAATATTCTCTTTAACGTTTACCTAACCAAACATATTTTAGCTTTCGAAGCATCCCCAAACAAATTAGAAGGGCATACCCATAGATCAGTTTGAGCCCACCCCCAACCCCACCCCCGCCAAAAAAAAAAAAAAGAAAGAAAACAAGAAAACAAGAAAAGAAAAAACAAGAAAACGGAAAAAACAAAAAAAATTGTGGGGCTTGATTATACTGAAGTATTCATTGCTCTATTTGTCAATCAAAGTGTTTCTCTGTCACTACAAAAATAGTAGTTACTTTTTATAGAAATTTTGTTGAAAAATAAAATTTTCGGCATATTTGCGATGAAAAATGTTTGGTCAGAAAAAATTTACTTGGAGATAATCAGACAAAAAAGGTGTTGGCAAAATGTTTAAGAATATTGCGTCTTAATTAAACTCGGAGAAATTTCTGGTGGAATATCCACTGATCCGCCAGCAATTTATGAAACTAATTTTTACGTTTTGTTTTTTTGATGAAATTTCTATCGGAAATATATTTTTCCAAAAAAAAAAAATATTTGCGAAATTGCTTTCTTAGGCTGGAAACGGGGCGCACACAGTGGACTGCCCCCTCATGGGTGCCCCTTCATTGTGCATTAGAAAACGCGGGCGTAAAAGCACAGCACGCCTGTATTTTTTAATGCACAGTGGGAGGGCCCCGAGTGCCCCAGCATCAAAAGATTCCCTCGATATAGTAAAATCAATAGCCTAAAGCACCACTAAGTTGAAAAGATGATAGCTATGTTATTGGAATTATTGTTTGAAAAATCAAAACGAATTGGGCGGTCGACGGTTTGAAAAATTGGACCGAATCGGGCGAATGAACGGATTGAACCGTATACCATCTTATGAATCAGTCCGATTTTAAGTAAAAATCGGTAAATAAAGAAAACAGTCATTTTTTGTGAAAATTGTTTGAACTGGCGGTCGGACCGTTTGAATTGTTGAACCGTTCATAGTTTATGAAAATGGAGACCGGCTCATTTATTTTCTTTTCTTTTTTATTTTAACTTTTGGCATAAATAATACTTTATTTTTTATTTTTTTGGCCTATTGTGAACCTCCAAGGCTAAAATACATTTTAAAAATGTAAAAATCTAAAACATTCAAACAGATCTACAAAATAAAAGCCTCAAATCAAATCTAATATTCTAATTTTTAAATCCGACTAGAAGGTAGAAACCTTTTTAATCTCTTACCCAACCTATGCGCTCTTAGCTATCTGTTTCAAGAAATTCTTATTTATTAAGTTGAACAATACAATTTAGATTATTTATATTTTATGTTTGGTATTTTATTAACTTTTAAATAATATATGACATAGATAATATATATTAATTATATTGTTACGGTTCAATTGCGATTCAATAATGGTCTGATCAACTGTTGAACCAGTGAAACGTGAACTAGTAAATTTTTTGATTCAATGAACGATCCAGTTTTTCAAACACTTATTGGAATACAAGTCATTTTGCTTACATTTGCTTTGTGTTGGTAGGAAAGGTTCATTGTCTCCAACAACCTTAACTGTATAAGTGGCTAATTTAAAGAAGCCCAGTTAATTGTTAAGCAACGAGTTGCATAAATTTATCATTTTAATCGGTTTAGATACACTTTGTGTTACATTTGTTGAGTCAGCTTGCTGCATTATATAAATATATATATACACACACACATACATTGTATTTGGATCTGGGAAATTAATTATGTGGAGAAAAAGATAATTAATCAGTTTCATCACATTATTTTGGCAGATCAGTTTGTTGTCCTATAAGAAAACTGTATATTTGCAACGGAAATTTCCGTTTCAATTCTTTTATTTCCCCATTTGGTTTTATTTTCATTTTCAATTTTTATTTCCAGCATTTCTAAAATTTGAAAAGTTAGTTAGTGGAAATGAGTTGGAAATGAGTTGTATTTGGATGAATTATTGGAAAAGTAATGATTATGTTGGGTTTAGTAGGTTGTAGGTTGTAGGTGGAGAGATAGAAATAATGGAATAGAGAAAGAAGATATATAGATTATTGAAGAATATATTTTGAAAATAAAAATGAAAATGATATTGGGTGAAAATATATAAAAATCGATGTGTTTTATTTTTGAAATAATAGAAAATGAAGAAAGGGGCTATGAAAATGAAACCAAACAGGGTTACCTAGAATGGAATTGCAATGGAAACCTTTCAAAGCTAAGCCAATCGATGCTAAATCGAATTGAAGGGATCTAATTCCGTTACTAACTTAGAAATGGAAAATTTTCGATTGGTGATAAATTACTATTATTATTATTATTATTATTATTATTATTATTATTATTATTATTATTATTATTATTATTTATTTATTTATTTATTTATTTCTAAGTGCCCCTAGCAAACCCTTCCTAATTCTGAATATAATGCCTTCACAAGGACAATAATGTAATAACAAGATTACTTTAATAATGCTCTTGAGTTTGTGTTAGAAAATTAAAGTATTACTGTGCGTAATTGTGCTATATGTGAGCATATAAATAAGATATGTAACACACATAACTATTTAACATGAAATTATTTTACGAATAAGATAAAGGAATAATTCATTGAGTAAAGAAAAGTTTAGAGAAAGCCTACTTGAATGCAAGATAGAAACTATACAAGTCGAGACTTGTTGTTCCAACAGTCTCCTTAAGAATAAATTGCCCCTCACACGATGTCAGAAGGCTCCTGGCAATTAACCTTTAAAGATACAATGGCTTCTTCCAACTCTTAAGGTATCATTACAATAGAATGGACAAGAGAACTTCTTCTAACTTGGAACTCTTTTTAATGGACAGTGTATAAAGTGTGCAGTGTAGTGAGACAAAATGCTATGCATGTATGCTTTGAATTTTCCAGTGGTTGGGTTGGGTTGGTTTTAGGCAATTCTATTTATAGGTTGTGTCATGATTTTATGCAAAGTTGCAATTACAGATGAAGAGACAAATTTTGAATTGAAAGACATGAATCTTGTCTAATCAACCCCAAGAGACATCATTGACACTTGTTGACAGAGGACATATCTCTTTAATTTGCTTTAATTTTTTGGAAGAGTTTAAAATAAATCTAAAGAGATATGACTATTATTATACATTGTAATTAAAATAATAATTTAAATAATTAGTCAAGACCCAAACTACACAGACTTGCTTCTTTTAGTTTCCTACTCCAATGTGGGATGACCTCTTTTACCATGCCCTTAGTTCTTGTCATCCTCTTATAACCATCAATATTAGTTTCAATTTTCTCATTCAAACCTTAGTGAATTTTCATAAATAAACATACTATGAACATCTACTCAATTAGAGGTTCAAATTGATATAGGAATTTATAATTTTCATTAAGTATATATACTCAGTTATTGAGCCAAAGTTGAGTCCTCAAATGGGTCTCTTGTTTTACCAAAATTCTCACAATTTGTTCGCAGAATGGTTATGTATGTATCAGACAAATCCTAATGACATTTCATGGTTAAAACTATGTTCTTAGTTGAAAAGAAATGCCTTAACATTGAAAAAAAAAGGAAAAAAAAAAAAAAAAATGTAAACTAGGATTATGTTGTAACTATGGTAGCTAATAGAATATTGAGACTTAGGCAAAGTAGCATACAAGTGATGTTTTGTGAATGATCCCCTCACACTTAAAGCAGCAATGAAGCTTAGTGTGCATAATTTAAAGTAAGCAAAGATGACCATTTTTATCGATTAAGAAATATTTCAAAACCTTGTGATAAATTTATTTATTGTTGAATGTATGAACTAGAAGATATTCTGGAGGGTGATTGCACGTGGTATTTAGGTCAAGTACCTGAAATCGCAAATGGACTCAGATTCATATGAAGTTTAGTAATTTATATGCCTAATTGAGAAAGAATTCCATCATAGCACATATTCATATTACATGTGCTTTAATACGACCTTATATGAGAAGTGATTGATAAATTCATACTACATCACCATGTCAATCCATACTATTTCTTGTGTCCTTTGAGATTTTGGACGATGTAAACTTGGCAATAGTACTTTATTACCATGTTGTCAAATGACCATCGAGAGTTCTGTTTGCCAAAGCATGTTTAGTAACATTGTCAAGATGAATCTGATTCATGATAAACTGAACGTAACACGCTTATATGCTGTAGTTTATAGCATGCACAATTATGCCAAATTGTGTTTAACTATCATCAGTATAGATGCATATTTGGGAGAGTCAAGCATGTTTTATTAACTTTTAGATGAAGGATTTAGAAATGCTCGATTACGTACGATCACATGGTCTAAAGTACATAGCGAGTTATTGGAGTTATGTTAGTTTGGTGAAGAATTAATATTACTCTAATTATTATTCCATTCTCACTTCGTCATGTGCTTGCTTCCCCATATGGAAGGAAGTTGTTAAATTAAGAAATTGTATGAAGATAAAGCTCAAGGAAATAAAATATGATAAGTGACAGATGTCGAAAAATAGGTTGGATTTTTAACTTGCAGCTGAATCAACAGTCATATTTGAGTAGTTTTAATTTCGACTAAGATAGATTACATTTATTTTAAAAATTTTAGATTTTTCTTTATGTAGGAAGAGATATATACGTACATATTAAATCCTTTTTCTAATTCAACAAGGCAATTAATATATCGTCTCCTATGAATTTCTCCCAAAATTTCTTCTATATCTCTTCTGTCTGTGTGTCTCAATTTTCTACATGAATTTTCTTGCAACATCACCAAGTTCCCATGAATTTGAGGTTTGTAAAGACGTGTATTAATGTAGCAACGCAAGATTTGTTTGTTACTTCTAGAAGAATATGGTAACTAATCTAACTAATTATGGTTACAACAAGTTAATCATCCAACTAGCTAAAAACTAATTGTGCTGACTAACAAACAAATGTTATGTTGCTACATTAATAATCTAATCAATCATGGAAATAAATTTTGATAAAATTAACTTATCATGAGTCGTACCATGAATCGAATTAACCTTATTATTAAATTGAAGGTCCTCGAAGATTGCGAAGCACCACTTTGGTGTAGAGTCTATCCTTGTCTTGTTAGTGTCGATGGTGGGACGGGGACAACACCTAGGCCAGTGGTGCTTTAGAGGTGCTATAATTTGGCTTGGGAAAAGGGGTGATCAAGATTCAAGGCAGGATCTTATAAAAGGGGAAAGAGGGGATTTAGAAAATCCTTTAGTTTTTTTTTTTTAATAATGTATATTTTATCTTGATTAATTAGATAATATTAGACAACTAAGTTACAAATATCAAGATTTGAAATTTTAGTAATTTCACTATTGAAAAATTAATATTATAAATTAGTCAAAATATTGAAGAGTTTGACAAGTGACAAATTATTTTGCGCAAATAAAGTACCATAGTCGTAAAGTAACACACTGCGCAAGATAAATAAGAATTTTTTTTCTTCTAAATCAATCAATAAAATTGGAGGAGGAAGAAAAAGGACAAAAATCATTTATTTGTTTCTAATTTATTTATTTGACTAAAACCAAAAAATTAAAATAACTTTAGATTATATAAAGTATCTATTCTCTCCTGTAGTCAGCAATAAAAAATGAAACTAATATGGGCAGACTGCAAAAAAATCTTATTTGACTATTTTACCACTCATATAATCAATTTTTTGGCTAAATTCCACCAAAAATTCATGTTGACTTATGTGAAATTAAATTATAGCTTTAGGGAGCGATCAATAGGAACTAAAATGCTCTAAAAGGTAAACATTAAGACTATTTATTCAATTTGCCCTTTTTTTGTTCTTTTGAAATAGTTTCAACTACTAAACTTATTTAAAACATCTTATAAGCTCCTACATTTTATAATATATTTTTAGCGTTTATATAGATCTTATTTTTAAAATAAATTGTTGATGTATTTGGATAAAATAATATTTTGGAGCTTATAAGATTTTAGTAATGACAATATTGTAATTAAAATGGTTAAAAATAAATGAGCTTGTTAAGATCCTAGAAACAAGTTAGGGTCTCCTTACTTTTTTTAAAAGAGCTTATAACATGCTAACATCTTATTTTAGGATCTTATAAGCTCTTTTTAAAAAAAATAAAAAATTGCCAAACTCTTTTTTATCATCTGATAAGCTGTTAAACATCTTATAAGATGTTTTGAGGAGCTTATAAGCTCACCCAAAGAGCCTCTTAGTGTAATGTCTCCCCAAGCCATCTTGTATGGCAACAACATATTTATACTATATCTGTATCTAGGATTTCACTGTAGAAAATGAGAAAAAGAAAAAAAAAATGAAAAATGAAGTCCGTCATATCTTGTGTTGGAAAAATAAGTATCAATGTGTATTTAAGACTTCCATTTGGTAGATCATGGAGATTGTCATACACCATTTATGTGGCCATTAACTTAATATAATTGTACATTTAATGGTAAAGTTCGAAACACATAACAATATTCTAGCTAATATTTCTTTTCCAGGGGCAAACCAATATTGATATCTTGAATACTATTCCAGGCTTGAAAATGACGATTATTAACAGCCTAATATTTATTCTCATTCTAATCAACAGTTTTGACTCATACTCATGGGCATATAATCGCTCTCGGATTGGAATCATATTCAACAGTTTGGATTACATAAACCTAATAACCTTAAAATTTCTCGCTTCTAAATAGTTCCTCATTTGCCTCTTCATAGGTGCGCTCTTCAAATTTTATACACTTATTCTCTTAAATTCTCAACAAGCATTGTTATACCCACTTTGTTGACTTAAATATTAGATGATTTTTGCTGGGATCATTTCAAGCATTCCTAATGACTTTGTGCTTTTAGGTTCAGATCGAAGCTTGCTCACAGTTTGGAAAAGATTTTTTCTTGATTGGTTTAGACTTACAGGTCAGGTCATTCATACCCTCAGCTATATGTATTATTGTTTATGTATTTTATTTCTGTTTAGCGTTAACCTTTAGTATATATACATTATTATTATCCTTTATTATATATATGTGGAACTATAATCATCTTTAGTACATGTCCTATATCACTTATGATGCTAGTAAAATATGATCTTTAGTGTATGTACTATTTACAAATATTTAGTAAATATATCTATTGAATCATGTTGACCATATCTATTTCTTTTACGTGATATTGAAACTCTGTATTATGCAAGGTTGAAACTAGTTTTGAAATTTTCTTAACCTTTGTTGTTGTGGCTTCTGACCTTCGACCAATTTTTGTGGTTTTAGGTACACAAATATTAGTTATATATAAATTATTATATTATTATTTTGAACTATTAATTGTTTTGCATGTTAGAGATACTTAAAGTACTTTTGGGCTTTTAAAGTCACCTATTTTTTAATTTTTCGAGTACGGGGAGAATTAACAATATTAAAGAAATCAAGAAACTATTATTTAGTTACATTACTTTCGATTTATGTATAAAAAATTATTTATTTTGTTGATTAAAATTTTATAAACTTTAAACTTTGTTTGAATTGTAATTTAGGTTGTGTTAATTTGGTAGTAGAATTTCTATGATCAGTAGGTAAACAAGGCGAGAGTGGAGCTACCTATCTTGAAGACGAATTAGTCTTGCACTAGTGCCAACGGCAAACTGGCTATCATCTCCCAAGATACAATGAGTTTATCAAATAGTAGCAGCACTACACACTGTTTGATCACTTCGAACTCAAGCATACAGAACTCTGTTTTATGAACTGGACAGTGAAGAAATGCAAATTGCAAATGCTTGTTATTATGATACAAATTTAAAACTAATATATAGAGCCAAGGAGCAGCTGAAAGGTGGTAAAAAATGGTTGTTGTTTTTCCAACGAAATAGCTATTTTTTCCAATGCAAAATTTTGAATGATGCAGTCTAGGTGCATCTACTAGAGGTATTATTTCATGCATTTTTAGCTTTCCCGTAAGCTGAAATCAATTCACTCATTTTTTTCAATTTTCCACGCGCTATGGCATAAGTTTGAAGGTTCTTGTTATTTCTATTAGGCCAAATAAAATTCAAATTAAATTTGGTCCAAAAAGTTAATATTGGACTGGGGGCCCAAGCCCACAACCATGCCAAGCCACCTCAAGCCCAACGTAGCCCAACCAGCCGAATGGGCGGGCGGCAACGATAGTGCTCGCACAAGGGGTTGGATTGGACCTACTACCATATAAGTCTTCTCTCTTCCAAAAATTTGTGCTACCCCCAAGGGGCCCAATCCTTACCTCTACACGTGGATTATTTATTTTAGTCTACCTTTTATTCATCTTCTAATGTGGGATAGAGTTTCTCTTCTCCTATTCCATTGGCTTCTTTATTAATATTTTTTAGTCAAGCATCAAGTAGCTCAATTTGACCATTAATTTCTCATTCACTTTAAATCGGATTTTGCCAATTAAACACATTATCGTCATCTACCCACGATGTAGTTTACGATGATCACCAATTTCTTCAAAATTAATGCTTTGAGCCCATTTAAATATTTGGTCCATAGAAGACCAATTTCCAGTAGTCCCCCATATGAATGAAAATTAATGCAACTGATAATATATAGGTGTCTGCAGACATAAGAGAGTTCAGGCGAACGACTATTACATCATGATAGGTAACTTGTGGATTTGAACCTTCATAGTGGAGCATTATTGGGCTTACTTGGCTAATCAATGAACACGATATCATGAATTGTTCAACTATTGGTGTAAACTAAGATAATAGTACCCACATAATAGCTGCCCTTACGCTTGTTAGTTCTTTGCGATTATGTTCGTTTTGGCCATGGACACTGATCTTGGATACATAAGTGTTTACAATGAAGCGGCCCATCTTCACACTTATATAAGTGATATCCGACAAAGAGTATCCCGTCATACTCTGTTGTTTTAGTTCTGGGAATTATTAAGATTCGGCTCAACCTTGTACCCATTCAGCAGGTAGCACTTCTATATCATAAGAATGGGTTGAAGTGCTCACATAAACCTTTATAACTTAGTTGTCCCATTGAACCAATTTTTTAGGACTTCCAATCATCATGGTTGGGTGTCTGTTATGTTGTTTCTTAAACTTATGGGTTTTAGTCGCATTCCTCTTGACAAGCTTTTTACTTGATCTCTTGATTGGCCTGTTATTAACGGATTCACTAAGTTCTCCTTGGACTTCACATAAACAAGTGAAACTACCCCATTTGAGATCATTTGCCTAATAGTATTATGTCGTTTTCTATTGTGACGAGATTTACCATTGTACATGTATCTTTGAACCCTTTCGATTGCTGATTGACTGTCATAATGAATTATGATGGTAGAAGCTAGTTTAGGCTAACAAAGAATATACTCTAAAAAATTTTGGAGCCATTCTACTTCTTCTCCTACTTTGTCTAAAGCAATAAATTCAATCTCCATTGTAGAACAAGCTATGCATGTTTGCTTAGAGGACTTCCAGGACATAATAGCTCTACCTGGTGAACACATACCCACTTGTAGACTTGGTGTCTTTTGTATCCGAAATCTAGTTGGCACTATTGTATCCTTCAAATACGGCTGGATATCTAGTGTAGTGTAACTCGTAATCCATTATGTACTTAAGAAATCTAAGTACCCTTACAGTGCCTTCTAATGTTCATTGCCATGATTGCTCATAAATCTGCTAACTTGTTTATAGAGCATGCAATGTCGAGGCGAGTACAATTTGTTAAAAACATTAACTGCCTATTATTTTCAAGTATTCCACTTAAGATACAGGTTCACCAGGATTTTACTTAGATGTTGACTAGGGTCCATGGGCGTTTATACAAGAGTGTTGTCATACACATTAAATTTCTTGAGAATTTTCTCAACATAATGAGATTGAGTTAGAATCAGTTCGTCGGATGTTCTAATTATCTGAATCCCCAATATGAGATCCGTTAAACTGATATCTTTCATGTCAAAATGCTTTTTATGCATTTTATCTTTCATGTCAAAATGCTTTTTAAGCATTTTCTTGGTGGTAAAGATTATATCTTGATTGCTTCCCATTATCAACATGTAGTCAACATACAGGCAAACCATAACAAATTCACTTTGAGTGCCCTTGATGTATACACATTTATCACACTCATTTATTTGAAAACCATTTGATAACATTATTTTTTCAAACTTTTCATGCCAGTATTTTGGAGCTTGTTTGAGCCCATACAATGATTTAACAAGTCTGCACACTTTTTTTTCTTGTCCGAGAACAATAAATCCTTTGAGTTGTTCTATATAGATTATTTCATCTAACTCACCATTCAGGAAAATCGTTTCATGTCTATTTGATGTATTTCAAGGTTATTCAGGGCTACTATTGCAATAAGCACCTTGATTGATGTGATTCTTGTTACTGGTGAGTAAGTACAAAAGAAATCAAGTCCTTTTTGTTTGAACCCTTTTGCTACTAGTCTAGCCTTGTATTTGTCCAGATCTATCTGTCTTGTATTTCCTATCGAAGAATCCATTTGCAGCCCAATGGTTTGTGGCCTATTGGGAGATCAACAAGCTCCCACGTATGATTCTACACGATCGACTATATTTCACTGTTGATAGTTTCTTTCCAGAAAGGTACTTCTAGACTGGACAACACTTTATTTATTATCTATGATTCGCTTTCTAACATATAAGTTAGGAAGTCTGGGCCAAACATATTTTCCTCTTGGACCCTCTTGCTTTGTCTTGGTTCTGCCTTAGTTTGAGAATCACTTGTTGATTCTAGAGCTCTTTTATAAGAGTTCGATTCTTCCTTCTCATTACAAGGAAAGATATTTTCAAAAAAAAAAAATAGCATACCTGGATTCAATTATCATTCCATCATTTATATAAGGAATTGTTGATTTATGCACCAAGAATTGATAGGCACTATTGTTGTGTGCATATCTAATGAAAATAAAATCAACAATTTTCGGCCCTATGCTTAACTATTTTGGCTTTCACATTAGCCAAGCATCCCCACACTTTCACATATTTGTAGGAAGGCTTGTGACCTTTCTACAATTGATACGGGGTTTTATTTATTTTGTTCAAATGGTTAGCTGAAAGAATAGCTTCCCCCGACATGTTCTGAGGTAACCCAGAATTAATCAACATAGCATTCATCGTTTTCTTAAGAGTTCAATTTTTGTATTTAGCAACTTCGTTTGATTAAGGTGAGTAAGGAGTCGTTGTTTGATGAATAATGCTAGAATTTGAGCATAATTCTTCAAACAGCGCTTAATATTTGCCACCTCTATCACTTTAGATTGCTTTTATTTGTTTGCTAAGTTGATTTCCAACCTCAATTTTATAGCGCTTGAAAGCTTCTAGTATTTCATATTTGCTTTGTAAAAGGAATATGTAGCAAAACCTTGTGCAACAGTTTATAAAAGTAATAAAATACTTTTTCCCATTTCTAGTTTGCACAAATTTCAAATCACAAATATTACTGTAGATTAAGTATAAAGACATCTAGTCCTTTCAACCGAGTGAAAAGGAGATTTAGCCATTTTGGCTTCAACATATATGTCACACTTATGAGTTGTGTCAATTTGAAATAGGGGCAATAATTCTAAATTTACTAATCTGCGCAAAGTCTTGAAATTAACATGTTCTAATCTAACATGCCATAAATTACAACACTCAATCAAGTAAGCAGAACCAGAGGCTTTATTTTCATTCACTTGAACATTTTTTAGTACATCCATTACATTAAATTTGAATAGCCTATTTTGCACATAGCCTTTACCTAGAAATAGGCCATTCTTAGAAAGTACAAATTTGTCAGACTTAAATACAAGTTTAAAACCATTTTGCACTAGCAAAGACCTTGACACTAAGTTGTTGTATATGCCTGGCACATGAAGAACCTCATTCAACGTCAGTTCCTTACCAGAAGTCATCTTCAAAACAACCTTGCCCATTCCGACAATATTAGAAGTTGCTAAATTTCCCATATACAATTTCACTTTTGGTGATAAGAGTATAAGTTGAGAACATTGACTTCTCAGAACAAATGTGCCGAGTGGCACTAGTGTCAATCCACTACTCTTTCAAATTATCAATGACATTAGCTTCAAAAATCACTGTCAAGAGATTTAGTTTAAAAAAGTCCAATGGTACAGACTTTTCCTCGGTCATATGGGCTTAATTTGGTTTGTTCTTCTTAGGAAGCCAACAACCTTTATCTTTGTGGTTTGGCTTTCCGTAATTATAGCAATTTCCTTGATACCTCATATGTTTCTTGCCTTTATTGTTCAAACCACTTCTTGGCACTTTGTCTTTTTACTTATAGTTACACTTGGTTTGACCAAATTAGCTTTGGCCTCCATTTTGATTATTCATGTTTCGACATCATACATCTGATTGTCCTCCTCAATTCTCAGCCTAACAATCAGATTTTCAAGGCCCATCTCTTTTTTCTTATGTTTGAGATAGTTCTTGAAATCCTTCCATGATGGGGTAGCTTTTCAATAATTGTAGCTACGTGAAAGGATTCACTCAAAATCATATTTTCAGTAAGAATTTTGTGTAGAATAATATGCAATTCTTAGACTTGTATGATGACGGATTTGGAATCCACCATCTTGTAGTTCAAAATTCTGGCCACTATAACTTTTGTGGCCAAATTTTTTCTAACTTGCATCTTCTGCATGGTATTTCTTATCAAAGACTCCCATAGCTCTTTAGTTGTCTTAATAAGGTTATAAACATTATATAGCGAGGCATCCAAAGCTGCCCATTTTTGGACATCAGTATCCTCTTCAGGTACAACAGATGCATCTTCTTTCAAGAATCTGACAAGACTCAAGGTCGTAAGGTAAAACAGCATTTTGCACTGCCACCTCTTACAATTAATGTATTAATAGTAAATTATCTATCGTCTCCCAAAATGCAATGACTTTATCAAATAGTAGCAACACTACACTGTTTGATCACTTCAAACTCAAGCATACAAACTCTCTTTTATGAACTGGACAGTGCAAAAATGCAAATTGAAAATGCTTGTTGTTATGATGTAGATTTGGGACTGATATATAGAGCTAAGAAGCAGCTGAAAGGGGGTAAAAAAAATTTCTAATGCAAAAGCTTCAAGGATGCAATCTAGATGCATCTGTTGGAGGTATTATTTCATGCATTTTCAGCTTTACCATAAGCTGAAATCAATTCACTCATATTTTCAATCTTCCACACATTGAAAATTTAATCATTCGACAGAAGTTTGAAGGTTTTTGTAATTTCTATTGGGTCAAATAAAATTCAGATTAAATTTGGTCCAAAAAGTTAATATTAGACTAAAGGCCCAAGCCAAGCCCACGACCACGCTATGCCACGCCAAGTCTAAGACCTCGACCATTCTATGCCACGCCCCAGCCCAGCCCAGCTGGCCAAATGGGCAGGTGGAGGCAGCGACACGTGCACATGTGGGTTGGATTGAACTCACTATCATGTAAGTCATCTCCCCTCCAAACACTTGTGGTATCTCCAAGAGGCCCAACCCTTACCTCCACACTTGAATTATTTATCTTTTATTCATCTTCCAATGTGGGGTAGAATTCCTCTTCTTCTATTCCATTGGCTTCTTTATTAGTCTCTTACTCAAATAATAAGTAGCTCAATTTGACCATTAATTTTTCATTCACTTGAAATTGGTTTTTTCCAGTTAAACACATTATCATCATCTACACGCAGCATAGTTTACGATTGATCACCAATTTCTTAAAAAATAATGCTTCGAGCACACTTAAATTTTTTGCCAAAGAAGACCAATTTCCAACAGGTTATACTTGTCTTATAGGACCCAATCTGCAAGTCACAACATGACAATAACCAAGGGTGTATATATATACATACACCTCATTGTCACATGAGATTAAAATTTGAAATTTCCCTCCCAAGAAAATGGAGTTCTATGAAAATTTACTGTGTAATTAATTAAAATTAGTATAATAGATCTAATCAGATTCTAGAATTTAGATTGTTTGTTTTAATTCTAAGGATACTCCTCCATTCCAAAAAGGCTCTAAATTAAGTTGTAACACCTGATTCGTAGGTATCAAAAGTTTCATTAGATTCTGAAATTTATAATTGAATTAAAGTGTTAAGTTTTTAAAATAATAATAATAAAAAAAATCTAGACGGGCCTTAAGAAATCGTACTTAAACTAATTTGGGCTTTTGTGTGATGTTGGAAAATTATAAGGACTGAAAATTAATAAAATGAGGATTTAATTGCACAAATTGAAAATTAAGTTGGGGCCAATGTGTGAAAAAAGAAAGTTGAAGGGGTTAATTGGAAAGTCAGGGGACGAACGTGAGGCACTCAAAAGCTAAGGGTCAAAATGTGAGTAGTGGAAGGGTTCTTGGGCTAAATTGCAAATGGCAAAGAAGTTCTAAGGGTCAAATTGGAATTTTGGAAAAATCAATCCTATAAAAGACCCCCCTATACTTTGCCGAATTCTAATAATGCAGCCCAACCTCTCTTCCTCCACACATACCACCTCTTACCATTGACCAAAAAGTACTAAACTAAAATCATAATTGCCTTTCACTAGGGGTACCAAATTCATTGTGAAACAACTGGCGGAACACCGAAAAATTGAAGGTCGACGGTGGCGCACGGCGGTGGTGGGGAGTGACTCAATGTCGGTAGCTGAAGCTTGAGAATAAATGATGGGTTTTGATGGGTACGACATAGGAAACACTTTAGTAGCTTCACTTTTGAGATTCGACCACCAGTGAAGGAGGAATTGTAGCAAAGGCAAGCTGGCGGGTGGTGGTGGTGATGTACAATTTTCTAGCAAATTGTCCGACCAAACGATATCCAATCAGAAAATTATTTTGAGGCTTTTGATCAGGGAGACGAGATGCACATTTTGGTGCGGCCCCCTTCTAGTTTTGGTGGTAGCGCAAGGCAGCGCGAGGCGATACTCCAACAACTGACAACCAATTTCAGAGACAACGATTCGGGTGCATGCAGGCTACTATTGTGTGGTGATTTGGCCTCGAATTCGATCAATTGAATTAAACTTCGGTCGACCAATTAAGTTAATTCCTGAATTTAATTTGGTTAAGTTATTAAACTAATTTTAATGTGAAATATCCATTATTGGACCAAAATATGTAATTGTAAGGTGTATGATTGAATATAAAATTTGTGTATAAGTGATGTGTGGACTCAAATTGTTAATTAGGAGATAACTATTATGAATTAAGTTGATTGGTATAATTAGAGAACTTAAATTGTGTAATGTTGTAAGAATAAATTATTAATAGAAAATAAGTGAAATTCGTACGGATAGCTTATAAGGTTTATTTATCATGGACTTGAACATTAAATTTGAGATTATAGGTAAAATTCTATTTAAATTATTAAATGTCTCCTAATTTAGGTAGGTTAAAATGTTATGCTGATAACTTATTTTAGGTATAAAGTGAGATTCAAATTCGGATTGTTAATGAGGAGCTAGTCACCATTAACTCAGCTAATTGATATGTTTAAGAATTCAGAAGTATGGACTAAAAATAAAGACTTGCTATTATAGAATAATATACGAAATTCATAAGGATGACATAAATTTATTAATGATGGACTAGGAATATTAAAATAATTATTATTGGCGAAAGTAAAATATTGGCTCGAAATTGATAGAATATTTAATTGATATTGTTTGATTGAAGTGGCTGCTTAGGAAGTTGAAAATGTAAATCAGGTGTAGAATAAGACCTTGGATCGCCTAATCGAGTCAGATATTTGTTGAATCTAGCAATATAGTTTAGATGATAGAGGAGATGAAATCAATATATTTAGATACATCAATACAAATGATAGATAAAAAGGGCACTCGTGAAGGAATAAGTGAGTTAATATAATTAAAATGCCCAAATACAGTAGTTATTTTTAGTGAATACTATATGATAGCGTCGATATGTATATTGTATCTTAATTGAAAATAGGTGGCTAGGATTCAAACAATCCTAGCTAGCATTAGACTTCCGTTGCGGACATGAGATACCTGGTGAGGTTATAGTTCATGTTATATTGCTGGGAAAAGATCATATTTGCTATTCGTGAGCCTCAATTTTTTTTTAATTTTTTTGTACATGATATCCCTATTTGTAACCAACCTATGCTCAGGACTTTCTGTTAAGTCTAATGAATTGTTATCTTTTGCACTCCTCAACCTTGTCGGCTGGTTTCCTAGTTATTATTGATTTTTCCTTAGAAATTATCATTGAGATGGTCTTGCCAACCAACTATCTTATTGTGTATCAAGGATTGCTGTTTTACTTTGAATCTGATACAGCCTTGCTAACCAGTTGTCTTATTGTGTTTCTAAGTTCATTGTTTTACATTATCATTTGAATGGTCTTGCTGACCTATTGTTTTATCTTCCTCTGAACTCATCATTTTGTAATGTTATTGAAGCAGCGTGATTTGTACCGCTTTGTTTAGCATTCTGATATGTTCATGATCATTGATTTTGAAATTCGTTTTTACTGTTGGCATAATGCTATGTTACCTTGGAAATGCCCTTGGGAAGTTTGTTACTCATAGGGACGCCAAGGAAAGTTAGTCCTCTGGACTAGACCCGAAAAGACAATCAGGCAGTAACTGGTCTCCCGGCTAGTACCCACTCACAATCCTAACTTGCAGGTAGTTCGAGGTAGCTGTCTGTAAGTGGCAGGATCCGGCATGCAGCAAACCATGCCACGCGCCAGTTATGTTATACCGAGCTAGTTACTCAAGAAATGAAGAGATAATGAAATCATTATATTAAGTCTTGTTTCTGATATGATTTATTCTGGGGAGTAATAAAGTTGGATTTGGCCAACACCTCTACTAAGTTATTAATAACTAATTTCAGTTGCGTTGTCTCTTGTTATGTGACACCTCCTTGTCGTATGTATCATCTGTTTGAATTTCTTTCTGACAATGTATTATTCTACAAAATTTCGATTCCTTCGATCATTTCATTTATCTTTACTCGCTATATATCAATTTTGTTAGAAATCTTTATTAATTCTTCCCTCAACTTACATGTTTAATTGACCATTATATACCTCACTAAGTCACTAGGACTTATGCCTCTTTTGTGTTCTTGATTCTTTTTTACAGTGAGGTGGTGATAGGAAGCAGTGGAGCACCGTAGACTACTGCAGTATGTATAGTTTTTGTTCTTGGCTTCTAGATGTGCAGAATCTAGACTTGTTATGTAAAGCACTCTGTGTGTAAGTTGAATCCTATGACATTACGTAGAGGCTTATACTTATGCGGGTTTAATATTGGTGACAATCTTGGACTTAGGTCTATTATGTACTTAGGCATGTGTGAGTAAACTTAGCATTTTGGCTTGTACCCATTTGGGTTGTTAGACTTTGGTGTTAGTAAATGTATGATGGTTTTGTAGCCCTTGTGGAATAATATATAGTGGAATGTAATTGTTAGCTGGAATCAATGGTTTGAGTAGTTATGGAATTTCTTAAATTGAAATTTTGGAGGTATGTATTTTATTTGAATTAATGTGAATAAGATTGGATAGCACCTCGATCCAAAGTAGGCACCTCCCAGGCGAGACGCTACATACGTAAATAGAAATTTTTATATGAGAATTAAAAATGTAATGTATCTTTACATTATAGCCTTAAAAAATAATTTTACAGAATTAGCGGTGTCACTGTAGATACTTTAAATTATACAATAATCTTAAAAAGGAAAAAAGCATTTTAGAAAATTGAATCTTATTTTTGATAAGTTCTAAAAGGAAAATAGGAATGATAAATTCCAGACAGAGAGTACATATACATATATATATATATATATAATTTGAGTCTATGACTAACATGTCTGTACTATATCTATTGTCTATCAGAAAATATCATAGACTTCCTAAAATACTGAAAAGTATCAACCTTCGGTTCTTTAATTAAAAAAAAAAAAAGAAAGAAAAGAGAAGAAGAAGAAGAAGAAGAAAAAGAAAGATAGAAAAGGTGCCCTTCTTTGGGACTGAGAAAAGTAATACGACTTTAAGTTGATGTTACAGACATGAAAGCATCTTTATCAATAATTGTTTGATTAATAATATATATTATCTAACACATCAATCATCTCTATGTCCTCGCCAAGGCACTATTTTTAAGTTAAAGATGCGTTTTCTGGAAAGGTGCATCTATTCAATCTTAGTTATCTATATTCACACACACACACACACGCACACACACACACACACACACACACACACACATATATATATATATAATATTTGTTCTAGTATATACAGAAAATAGGCGATCATCACAACTGAGTCGATCATTGACTCACCTCTCAATTTTTAGAGTTTTGAGTATTTCTTTTGAAGTTGTAAAAATAACTTTTATTAAGCATATACATAAATTAAAATCAATTAAATTATTTGTTTTGAACATACATATATTTAATTACACCAAGAAATTAAGACACAATTTTCAGCATTTTCATCAGATTTCTTTCTTTTCTCATCCGGGACATAAGCATATCCATGCGACAAAAAAGTTCTGAACTGATCTATAGCTGCTGTAAGCCTCTTCTGGTGTCATGTTATGAACAACAAAGATGGGACTTCTACACAAAATATGAACGGATTTCCATTCAAACATGACACCAGAAGATATATTGAATATAAATAATTAAAAAAATTACTTGTGTATTTAAAATTATAAGTCCTTGAGGAGATAATTTTTTAATTAAAATATAAAAACAATTCAAGCATGTATATTTCAATTGGAAAAAATAAGTGGTTATATATCTAAAATACAAAAAGATTATTGGACATGAAAATTTTAGTTTATTTATTTCGTCATAATTTAAATTATCAACTATTTTTTTAGATCAATTTTAAATTTTTCTTGGAATAAATATGTATAGTTAAAGTAAAAAACAAAAATATGTAACCTTTTTTGGTGAAAAAATAACTACTTTTTTCATCACGCCATGCAAGACACGGACTATGATTATAAATTGTTAAACTATTCAAAGTTTAATATTAAAAACAAGAATATACACACATATATAAATAGATATTTTATCTAATAATGAATTTTAAGTTTCCAACTATATTTGCGGAAAGTTTTAAATATATATATATGTATATATATATTATTTAATCTATTGATAGACAAATATGATATATAAAAATATTATAAATATAAGTAAAAATTTAGTTAATTGAAATATACATATTAAGTATAATTAAGTAAATTCCACATTAAAAAATTCACACTTAAGTAATTGAAATATTAATATTATTTTATTAAATCTAAATAAGTAATTCCCATATGAGAACATAATTTTTCTTTCATTCATTTGACAAGAAAATTGGATTAATTTCAACTACTTGAAAAAATTATATATTCCAAAAAGTTAGACTATTTTAGGTACAATATTCAAATGTAAATCGATAATCTTTTGTTTATATAGAAAAATTGAAAAAAAAATACTACAAAAAATTAGTAAAATACAAGTGTACTAACCAAACACATTTTGAATTTCAAATTTACGTAAAATAAAATAATAAATCTATAATTATGGATATTTTGAACTTTTATGATGAAACAAAAATCAATCGTTATGTAGATTTAAAATTGTCTGTTAGATAAAAATTAATGTTGCACTTCTGAATAAGTTCAACTCGAGGTTTAATTACATCAAATAACTTAATTCTATTAAAATATTATTAAAAAGTAAATTAAGAACTAACAAATTCTATTTAATTTAATTAGAAATTTAAAATGCTAAAAATTCAAAATTTGATCAAAATTATATAATTATGATCACACACCATCATACTATATAAAATAATATATATCTATATCTATATATATATATAATTATATCATACGATTTGAGCTTAATTTTATATACTATTATATATATGTATAATAGTATATAAATCATCTTGAGGAGAGGGTGTTGGAGTAACAGACCTTAATATAGGGACTGTTTTTTAGTTAAGATTTTGTTTCCACTTATTATTGGCTATCCATTATTTCTTGCTTAATTTTATATGTGGTAGTTACTTCTTCAGAAATGGGTATTTTTATATTATATATAAGCATTTGTGAATTTGAAAAAGAAAAAAAATGTAAAAAGTAATACATTAATTTCATCAATAATCTTTTGATTTTTTTCACAATTCAAGTCTACTGATTTATTGCTGAACGACTTTATCCACACAAAATGGTTGGTCATCATATAAAACTGCAGAAAAAAAATCTTGAAAGGAAACGAAATAATATTTAAAGAGATTTGCTTAGCGCAAAATGCCAAACTCTGGTTAGGCTGAGAGTTGAGAGTTGAGAGGGACAATTTTGGTGCTGTTTTCATGACTTTCGGTAATTTTTATGCTGTGGGCCATCTCATGTCTGCTTCTTGGCAATAATAAAGTAGTACTCCTAGTCAGTGTGAAGCCTTAGCAAATTGCAATTTTCTGTAGCCATTGCGACAGGGTGGCTATGTTTAAAAAATATTTGAGGTGATATGGAACCAAGGTGGCTCTATCATTAGAGGCCTGCAACATGTATTTTTCCTTTTATATTTTAGGCGTTAAAAAATATATAAGACCTACATTTGTAATATAATTTAGGACTTTAATTTAAAAGCTCCAAATATATAATTTTTTGGAGAAAATATGCCTAAGAAAAAGTATAAGATCTTTAATTTAAAGGCTTTGTTTCTAAAGTTGTAATACTTAATTAATTGATTAGAATTAATCAAAAATTTTAATTTTAATTTTATTACTCCTTATTCTTCCTAAATCTCCTATATCAAATTCTTAGGTAATGTTTGGTTACATTTTATATGTTTTGTATTGTGTGTTTTAGGATAATGAATTTTGGGAGTAGAGATGGGGAATGTGAAAATTGTATTGGAAAATGTAATGATTTTTTGTTTAAATTTTGGAGAATAGTTAAAAAATTGCTTTGTGGAGTTTTTTTTTTTATATATACACACACGCACACACATCAGAAGCTCATTCAGACTTGAACTCCTAACCTCCCGTATTATGTTGGAGACTTATGCCACTGGACCACGGGCCACTTGGCAAATTATTTTGTGGAGTTTTGGTATGTTTGTTTATATTTTGGGGGTAGACAATTTTTACTGTACCGATCAAATCAATATTTTTTTGTTGAGTTTCTGGGGGTGAAAATGAAATTGAGTAATTTTTTATGGTAAAAATAATAATAAAAGATATATGATATATATGTATATATATTAAAAAATGGGAATGTTTTGGGGTTAATGAAGGATAAAAGAGGGTATTTTGAAAATTTTTAATTTAGCATTTTGGAAGAAAAAAAGATGTATGTTTGATTATGTTTTGGCAAAATAAAATTGTTCTGCCAAAATATTTTTGCCAAAACATAACCAAATATAGCATTAGTGTTTCCTTATCAAAATCCTAGCTACTTCCTTATTTTCTAATACTAATCAGTTAACATCTTTCCACTTTTTCAATGCTAATAATTAAAAAACATTCCAAAATCATCAAATAACGTTAATTTTAATCTCTTTCACTATAAATCAAATTCTTGTAATTTCATTAAAATCTTCTTTTATTTATAAATCACAAAATGCTCATTAAAAGACATGTCTATTAGAAATTTACTTTTTCTGTAGAACTTAAATTTTAATTAAATATATTAAATGCGTCATTTTCATATTTAGCCCTATGCCTCCAATTTTGTGGAGACAAGCTTGGTAAAATTACCATTAATGTCACAGTTTAGTTGTAGATAGCTGAGTGGTGAATTGTCCCAATAACATCGTCCTCACATTTGTATGTGTGAGTTCCACAGTTCAAATCTTATTGAATCCTCACTATATGTGCATGTATAAATTTAAAAAAGGAAAAGAAAACAAGCTTAATTGTAAGTAGCATCTTTCAATTTCTTATTATGGTTTATTTAGATATAGTTTACTTGTAAATATTTAGCAACTTGCAATTTCTTAATTATATAGTCTAAAGCACTCTACTTTTCATTGTCAGTTGGTAAACGTTCTAAAAGTCCACGGTAAATTGAAAAACTATTGTTTGGTTATGTTTTCATTTTCAATATTTTTAAATTTTAAAAAATTAGTTGGAGAAAATGAATTGAAAATGAGTTTGTATTTGAATAGTTTATTGAAAAAACAATAATTATATAGGGTTTAGTAGGTTGTATGTGGAGAGAGATAGTAATAATAAAATAAAGAGAAAAGATATATAAGTTATTGAGAGAATATACATAGATCATTGGCAAATGTGTTTTGAGATAAAATGAGTTAGAATTTTGGTAAAAATGATGATAAGTTATTAATAATTCACTTTCAAATAGTAAAAATGGGTGAAAATGGATTTGAAAATATAAACAAACGTAGATATAGGAAAAGCATCGATCGATTTGGTAAATTAACCGACCGAATTGATAAGCTAATTCACTAAAAACATATCAAAATTATTAACCGTTTACCGCATCGAATTTTCAGTTAACTGATAAAATTAACCAAAAAATTCAATTCGGTTCGAATAATTTATCAATTGATCAATATTTATTTGATCTTTTTTTTTCAATATTATTGTTCAACAATATAATAATATTATAGTTAAAAAAAAACTTAATTACTGTAATTCAACTAAAAACAAGTAATATAATCATTTTCATAGTCATAGTAAATAACTTTTAATACCATAAAACAAGTAACATGTATCAGTAAGTAGAATATTTAAAAATTATCATTACCTAAACCTTACCCTTACTTAGCAAGCTTGTGGAGAACTTTTAAACATTTTTTAATCAGAATATAGCAAGAACAATTTAGAATTAAATGGACTCAATTCAAAAATTAAAATTTTATTTAGTTGATAATGCATCTGCATAAAGTAGTTTTTTAGTAAATATTTCAGTAAGAATGCATCCTGAACTCCATAAATCTAAAGCTACTCCTTGTTATTTTTTAGTGTTCGTATGCTTCTTTTCATAGTTATATAATTTATAAGCAAAAATCTGAGCAACCCACATAAAAGTTGAGAATTTATTAAAATTCAATTAAATTGATTTTTGATCAATTTTTTTTTATAAAAATTAACCAAACATCATGTACCGTTAATCAAAAATTTATAAAAAGTTAACTATTAACCAAATTGAAAATCAATTGGACAAAACGATTTGGTAAATTTGATTTTAGTTTGGTCGGTTAATTAGTTTTTTTTTAGTTAATGATATTTTTGTTCACCACTACCTAGATGCACATATTTGTATATATTCGACATGTTGATACATCAAACCACAATAATGCAGTATTATAACTATATACTATTCATCTAGTACTATTCCTATTATATATACATATATATATATTTAGTCCTGTAAGTGATCTTGATTACATATAGGCTCCACCCACTGAGAATTTGGAGTCGTCTGTCGTCCAAATTAAATATATAGTTTCACATCCTCACTCTCTCTGCAATACAGAAACAAATTAAGAGAAATCTATCCATCAATCTACCTAGCTATATCAAGCCATCCATCCATATACAACCGATCTATCGTCTATCCCAGATTGATGGCGGATCCTGCAGTGACCTTCCTGCTGGAAAATGTGACGCAGATAATAAAATCGTATGTAAGCCTGATAGCTGAGGCAAAAAATGAGCTGGAGCAGTTGAAGAATGATCTTAGTTCGTTGAGGGCCTTCCTTCGGGAGGCGGCCAAGAAGCCAAAGAAGGAGGAACAATTGAGAGAATGGGAGAGGCAGATCAGGGAGGCTGTTTACGATGCTGAAGACACCATCGACTCTTGTTTGACGCAGGACGCAGCAGAAAAGGGCAAGCGTAGGCCGCGTATCTTAGGCGGCGCAAAGCGCGTAAGTCTGGCAAAACAAGTCAAGGAAGTTAGAGAACAAAAGGTGAAACCCATGTTCGACAAGGCCAAGATGGATTTCGCTAATATGCAAATTGCTGATGGATCTGGCACAAGCGTTTCACAACCTTCGATGAGAGTGAAAAAGGTATTAAAAAAAAAAACAAAATTAGATTGTCAGTTGATATTTTTGTACCATGGTTCGAAATAGGTCGAGACTAGAAAAACATACAAAATTAGTGATAAAATATAGGGGGAATTATATCCATATTTTCTTATATTTGGCATAATAAAAAAATTACAATTACTTCAAATTAAAATGTAATGCTGACGAAAATATAAATTTAATACTATTTATGCATTTTTAATACCTCTGATGTGAAATTTTATCATTTATTTATTTATTTATTTTTATTAAATTCATGTGAAAAATTCCATATCTAATGATCAAACTAAACTCAAAATTTTCTGATAAAGAAGGTATGATGTATATGTACACACACACACACACAATAAGAGTGCTATTGTACTAAATGAACTATTTATATTAAAAAGTTACAATTGACAATAAATATATAACTTGCTTAAATTTGATGCTATGCAAGTTTTACTACATACTATTCACTTTCCTTGTATTATTTATATTTATTTGTATAAAGTACTGTGATAATCTAATGATGCACCCTTTTTGTCGGCCGATAATATTTGGATACGTCAAAATCCGGCGTGAAACGTACTTGTAATTGAACCATACTTCTTACATCTTAAGTATTCATTATTTCTTCTATCTGGATTAACAAATATACGCCCTTGGCTGAATCTGAATATCATCTGTATTCCAAATCAAATGAACCTGCAGGAAAACAAAATATATAGTTAAAGAATAACTGTAAATATAATAAATGTTTGAAGATATATAGATCATTAATTTCTATTGTTGGTATTAATTTTGTTCCCTTATAACATAGCTTTTTTATTTTATTAATCAACAGTGCAATTGATTATAATCTCTTATCATTTGCATATTTTCCACACGCAGGATGAAAAGCCAGTAAAATATATAGTAGGTTTAAAAGATCAAGAAGAGATTATAATTAACTATCTCAAGGAGGAAACAAAGGAACTCGACATTATCTCCATCATTGGTATGCCTGGCCTGGGGAAGACAACACTGGCCTGGAAGATTTATGAAAGTGACGATATCCGATTCCAATTTCCCACTCGCATTTGGGTTAAAGTTTCTCAAGAGTTCAACAAAAGGGAAGTGTTTCAAAACATTTTGAAAGAATTCACGAGCGACGACATGTCTAGAATGACTGATCAGGAGCTGGCGGATAAAGTCCGCGAGTGGCTGGACAACAGAAGGTTCTTGTTAGTCATGGATGACATATGGACGGTTGAAGCCTGGACTGCTATCCAATATGCTCTGCCACAGAGCAATAATATGGGTAAAGTCCTGATAACCAGTCGTGAGCGAACAGTCGGTGCACAGGCTAATGTTGCTAGGAAGCCTCACCCACTGCGTTTCCTAGACCCAAAGGAAAGTTGGAAACTCCTCCGGTTAGAAGTATTCAAGAATCTTGAGGATTGCCCTGAAGACTTGAAAGTAATCGGGAAAGATATAGCCACGCAATGTGATGGACTGCCGCTTGCAATAGTGGTTATCGGAGGAATTCTTTTGGACCAATTGTCTGCAACAGAAGAAATAATTGCCATTCAAAATGCTTGGGAAAATGTGTCTAAAAATGTGAATGCGTTTCTAAAAGATGCCAAGGAGGATCGCATTAATATATCGGATGTTGTAGCATTGAGTTACAATAAATTGCCTCTCGACTTGAGAGATTGCTTTCTCTATTTGGGGGTGTTCCCCGAAGACTATGAGATCCCGGCCTGGACGTTGACGCGCTTGTGGGTCGCTGAGGGATTTATACAGCATAAGGAGGGAAAGAGCTTGGAGGAAGCTGCTGAGGAGAATTTGAAGGATCTTATCAACAGGAACTTAGTCATGGTTGGTAAGACAAATCCCATGGGCGAAGTTAAAACATGTCGTGTTCATGATGTGATACATGAATTCTGCAATTCCAAAGCTGGAATATCGGAGCAGAATTTGTTCCAGGAGATAAAGAAGTCCAAGGATGGAGTTTTTGAGCCTTCGGTTTCTGACATACCAAGGTATCGCCGTCTTTGTATCCATTTCCATCTCCCCGAATTCCTCTCCAAATGCCTCTCTGGGAAACAAAACGGCCCACGCGTCCGTTCATTCTTATGTTTCTACAAGGATACCATCCTCTTGGATCCATTATACATCAAAACTATCCCGGAGACCTTCAATTTGCTCAGGGTTTTAGATTCCAAATCCATCAAATTCAGTGAATTTCCCATAAAGGTTACCAAACTGATTCATTTGAGGTTTATCACTCTGTCTTTTGATGATCTCAAAGATCTTCCTGATGCCGTCACTGAGCTATGGAACCTACAAACTCTTGTAGTGGACACAACATCACGTATCCTTGAAATCAAAGCAAGTATATGGAAGATGATTCAGCTGAGGCATCTAAAGACAAAAGCAGCAATTAAGCTTCTCGCCGTAAAAGGGGAAGGTGAAAGTTGTGAAAACCTTCAAACACTGAGCAGATTATCACCTGAATGTTGCACAGAAAAGACGTTCGATAGGGCCCCAAACCTAAAGACATTGGGAATACGTGGACGCCTAGCCGATCTTTCTGATTCCAAGTCCTTGCGAAAATTGGATCATCTTGAAAACTTGAAGCTAGTAAATGATTTACTTTATGGATCAGCAGCTGAAGACCGGCTGCGTGGCCTTCCAGCATCCAACTTTTTCCCACCAAATATCAAGAGGCTGACATTATCAGCTACACATTTGGATTGGAGTCATATGTCTACGTTGGGAATGATTGGTACTCTCCAGGTGCTCAAGTTGAAAAATAAAGCATTCACCGGGAAGTACTGGAAAGTTGTTGATGGTGGTTTTGGTTCTCTTCAATTCTTGCTCATTGCAGACATAGACTTGGGTAGATGGGAGGCATCAGATAATCACTTTACTAATCTTAAGTGTCTTGTGCTTAAGAACTGTCAAAACCTCCAACAAATTCCATTCGGCTTGGCAAAAAGCCTCCAAATACTGGACATAGTTGGTGTTTCCAAAACCGCGGTTGAGTCTGCCAGGAAAATTGAGGAGGAAAAGAAAAACACGCAGGGACCAAAACAACCCAGATGGGGTGGATTCAAGCTCAAACTTGGTCCTGGATGTCAGTGATCAACAATTGATCAAGCTCAAAAATGATACCTCAATCAGGTAAGATTTTTTGTCTTGTTCTTTATTTTTGTCTCTTCAACATTTTTGTCGACATAGGATTTGTCATTCTAAATTGATCCTTGTAGGCGCATAATAAATATGATCTGGTGTGAGATCAATTGATATCCGCTCTTCCCAGTGCAGCAACCTTAATTTGCCTGTCGGCCCATTGCCCTCTTGCTTGCCTGAATAACTGCTGCAGTACTTCATTTCGTTCAAGAAGAGGAGCTTCAAAATGTTAGCATTTTATGTATGATAACTACTACTGTTTTAATTTCTCCTATTGCCTTCTCTCTATTGGACCTGTGAGTTTCTCTTGGGGTGACCGAACAAACTATTGTTCCAAGAATAACAATAATTAATAATTTTCATTACTCAGTGGATTCTTGTATATATTGAAATAATTGGCAAAATTTTCTCACCACTTACTAAATCCCATCGGAATATATGATGCAAAGTCATAATTTAATTTCAGTGTTCCAAGTATATATGTGTATATTCAATAAACCTAGAAATGAAAATTTAAGCACGTATGCCATGCGCGTCTTGTGAGAGTTTTAATGTTTAAATTGCTGCATATGTTACTGATAAGTGAAGAGAATCAAGACAAAAGCATGCCATTCTGACGGCTCAGTTGGAAACTTCTTTGCTCAATGCTAAAAGATCCAACTTCAAAATTTATGCATATGAAGAAATCCTGCCCTTAATATTGGTAAAATAGTTAGCCATATATTTTTTTCTGATATTTGCACTCCTATATAAAACTTTTTTGATGCCTATGAGTCACTACCACAGGTGATATTATCTTCCTTCAGGAAAGACACGGAAGGTTTGCTTGTCTAAAAGAGCTTTTTAGGGTAAGAATGATTGAAGTCACTAGCATGCATGAGCATGATCTTAGATGATCAGCACAATAAGAAATTCATGAACTTTAATATGGATATGGACAATGAGTTTTATGTGAAATTGATCTTATAGTTAGGGGTGTTCAAATTCAATCCAATTCAAAAAACAAAAAAAAAAATTGATGAATCAATCTAAAAAATTAAAAATCGATCAAAATCGAACCTTTTTGGATTGAATTGTATTTGTTTTCTAAAAATCGATCGGATTGGATCGATTTTTTATTTTAATCTCAAAAAGCGAACAAATCCCAACTGAGCCGAAATTTATGTACTAATAATATAAAAAATATATATCTTAATGGTAAAATACACACATAAATTAAAATAAAATAAACCTAGAATTTTTTCACTTTCAAAAATCAAATACATAGGAATAATTATTGTGGACTTATAACTTTATAGTTGCGAGTCTTACATAATTTAACTTAATTCTGCAAGATTAGTGCAATATGATAGCTAAATGAAATTTACAAATCGATTGATTAAATTAGTTTAATTATCAATAGTAGTTTGTCAAATATTTCAATTAAAAATTTAAATTAAAAAATTGAATTGACCGATCCAATCCAAACCGAGCTAAAATGGATTGGATTAGATCGAATTTATAAAAAAATGTAACCGATCCAAACTTATTCAATATACATTATATAGTTTGGATCGATTAGCTTTTTGTCCCAAAATCAATCCAAACTGAACTGTGAACACCCCTACTTATAGTCACTCTCTAATTCATTTGACCACTTTGTCATGAACAAGATCGAAGTGGCCATCCTATAGCTTATTAATGGCATGTTAAAAATGTCACAAAGAATTTCTTTTTGATGACATGTTAACCTGAATGTCCCTATATTTGAGATTCCAACATGGCCCAACTGCTCTTTTTAAAACTCGAACCTACAACCATCTCCTTGAAAGAGTATGATTTTACCATCTAGCTATCCGTCAATATTCAGTATATATAGTTAAAAATATTAATTTATTTTTATACCTTAAAAATATATTTACTCAATTATCTATATTATTAACAAAGTACGAATCCTTCTTTTGGTGTGCACCTCCCTTAGAAAACCAATCCTAAACCTGAAAGTGATGCCTTCACCAGGATAAGTATAGTTGAGTTATATAATAATTGATCAAACAATTATTGATATAGATGCAAGCATTTCTGTATTTTAACATTGATTTAAAGTCATAATATGTTTCTTTGTCCCGTAGATAATGGGAACCTACCATAATTTTGGCTGCTTTAATTGTGGCACATGAAGTGGACCTTTTTCCTAGATTGAGAATGGAGTGATCCGAATATGCTTTTCATATTCTCTCTTCGCCCTCAAGTAGTTTTTCCTACTTTATTTTTGGATACTCTAATCAAACTAAGTCTCAATTTAGGCCTGTTAATGGGTAAGGTATTACCGTACCCAAGCTCATATCCTAAAATATTCAAATAAAAATATCATATTTTCTACCTTACTCTAAAACACTTAAAACAATAAAATCCTTACCCTACCCTATCCTATCTAATCCAAGATCCATTGGATCTAGTTTATTAAACTTATGTTTTAATGTATAAACTAATTTAGGGTGGCAATTTCCAACACGATACGATAACTCGACACGAGTTCGACACGAAAAACTTGGGTTTGGGTTCACCTATTTTGGGTCCGGGTCCAATAAGGTCGATATGAATAAGAACCCAAAGAAAATGGTTGAGTTGGGTTGAATTTCAGGTTACACAAACAATTCAAAATTTGATTGTGGGTCACACAACAACCCAAACCCACCTAAACCAACTCGACCAGATCCAAATTAAATAAATAAAATTTAAATTTTCGAGGAGTAAAAATATAAAATAACAAAATAAAGTTTGAAAATTTGAACTTTAGCAATATCAAAACTACTATTTTGACATTTTTCAGTCTTATTTATCTCACAATCATATAGGATGGATTATTATAATTTTAAATTACTTATAATGATTATTTTTGTATCCAAATGGACATGAAAATTATACCTCAAAGAGTTGATTTAACTGCTAAATTGTCCTATAAGTTTTTCTTAGGTTTTATACAACGCAAGATTTTGTATATATAAATAAATAATAATTCTTTCTGTCGAGAGATTATAAAAAATTCAAAAGACTTAAGCAAGTTTTTATAATAAATTATGTGTGTAATTAAAATATTTGTTTACTTATTTGCTTGATGATATATTTTTATTGATTTATGTATTGCTTAATTGAATCAATATAAAGTTAAAAAATAATGGCATTAATTATAAAAAGTTAAAAAAGGCAATTTAATCGACACAAAAGATCCAAAAATTAAAGAGCTAGAGTGGGTGAGTAAAACTTGAAATAGTATGATATTTTTAAAAATAAAACACTTTGTGATTTCAATATTTTTATAATGTCGATAGATACTAGAAAATGGAAGGAACAAAAGTTCTAAAAATCAATATATTATGCGGTTCAATTAAAATTATTTGAGTGCATTTGTGAAGTTATAAAGATAACTCCTTACTCCTATTTCAATTTATTAATAATTAAAAATAGATACAATTAAAAAATAAAAATACCAAAAAATTTCTAAAAATTAAAATAAATATTCAAAATAATTATTTTGAAAATCAAGTCTACCCGAACCTGACCTGATACGAATCAGGTTAGGTTAAGGATGAGCACTTTCATGTTGTCATCAGGTTTTGTTGGGTTCAAATTGAAAAGATTAATGTTATATCCCTACTTCAACCCAACTCGAACCCACTCGACCCATCCAAATTGCCACCCCTTTACTAATTCTATCATTATGTACTAAAAATATTATTTGGTATACGATCCAAAATGAATTTAAAATTTCTATTTAATCCTAGCATCTGACATGTACTATACTAAATATATAGAAATTAATCATGTAAGGTAAATTTTCATGAAAGACCATTTCTTTTGGTACATATGAAAATTAATTTCTAAATTTAATATCATATTTCGACTAGGTCTATGATATAAGTGCAATAATTATAAGTATAGTTCGAACTTGTTACTTAACAATTAATTAAAAGTCTTCTTTAAATATATATTAGCCATTATACGTAATAAGTTTCTAGAAGTCAATGAACCTTTTTAATTGGCCACCAAAACACAGGAAATACATAGAAAATTATTTATAATAATATAGCTTAGCTATCAGCTCTGCAACTAATTGGCGATTCATAAGTAAGAACTAAGATTAATTCAATGTGTTAATCTAATGGCGCATATAGACCACTGGATTTAAATAATATAATGGACAGTTTTGAATTTTATTTTTCTTTTCACCTTTACCTAACCAACATTTTGTGATTAATTTAGAAAATTAAGAATGCTCCATGGACAAATTAAGCAGGGGCAATCCATAGGTTAGTTTGAAGCTAAAGAACTCGAGGAGTGACACAATTGTTTTTCTATTTGTCCATCAAATTTTTTTTTGCACAATATTATTTCATTTACTTAAATTTTTCCAAAAGTTTTTAGTTGACTTGGTACAAAAATTGAATCGGGATAGAATAGCTAACTCTTCGCCTCTTCCTTCGAGATGTCCTTCACGTGCGAGATGCTACTACCTAAATCTAAAACAATAGATTTCATTTTATTACTTTTACAATTAATAAAATAAATCTAAAACTACCAAATAAAATATAACTAGCAATCTCAATGCACATCAAAATAACCAAAATCAAATTAAATATTAATGTCACTAAAAAATGCCACTCAACTAATATTATTGTGGTCATTTTCTACTTAGTAGCTTTTTTTAAAAATGCTACATATAGCGGTGTACTTAAGGCTATAAATGTTATAAGTTTAACTTTATTGTAGCATTAGTAAAATACAACAAAAATTCATCAAATGATCGATGTTTCAAAATGCATTAAATAACACATCAAAATTAAATTCCAACAAAGATATTTTTAAATAATCTATATTAATATTTCACTAGTAGCATGTTAAAATGCCACAAAAGTTCCTTTAAATGGCATGCTAATATTTCACAAAAATTTCAATGAATCATGACATGTTAAAATGCTATAAAGATATTTTTCAATGACATGCTAACATATCAAAAAAAATACATATACTCATATTAAAATTAATACACACAAAAGATTTTTTTAAATGACATACTAATATATCATAAAAAGTTAATTAAATAACATGTTAAATTAAATGTCAGAAAAAAAATCTTTTAAATGATATGCTCATTTGCCCCACTACCCCATATATGGGACTTCAAGACACCACAATTGCTCTTTACAAGACTTGAACCCGCACTCATCTGTTTACGAGAGTATAAGTTTGCAAATTTCAATATATATAGTTAAACATATTAATATATTTTTATATATTTGAAAGTACATTTTCTTAATTATTTAAATGTATGAGCTTGAGTTTATTATATGAAATAATTTATTTGAAAATGTGAGATTAAATTTAGAGATAGAAAATTTCCAAAAAAATAGAGAGAGAAAAAATATAATGTATAGGTAAGGAGAGAAAAGATCAGCAAAAAATAATTTTTTAATACTTTTTTAACATATGATTGATTTAGTCGGTACATTAAAAATATATATAGTAGTTAATTTAATCAATATGTTGATGATAATATATATATATATATAAATATATAAATTTGTAAATTTTTATAACCATGAACATGCCCATACTTTATCCATTTATGTGATATTTCTTCATAGTACACTATAACATTAATATGAGTGGTATTTTCTTTTTCAAAATAAAAGATAGTGATATTAGTTAAATGCCACTAACATATAGTTATGTTAGTATTTGTCACTATGTTTTTATAGAATTTATTAATCAAATGCACTAAGTATTATACTACAACAACATTTTTTATTATTATCACTATATTATTTTAATGTGTCATTACATTGTACAATGCAACTAGCGCCCCAAAATAATTTGTAGAATCATTTTCAAATATCACCATAAACAAATATGAGAGACATTTTTCAAGAAAAATCAGTGGCCGTGGTTAATTGGCAGGGGATGGAAAGCGTGAAGGGGATGAATGTTTGTGCAGTTGAAAGAGTCTATCCTCAAAATTGAAGTATTAATAGGAATATGGAGAGTTACTAGCTTTTGAAAGATATTTATGTTAGTATTTTCAATCGAATATTACAATTTTTTATATTAATATTTATTATATTTATTACTCAGATGCCATTAAATATTGTACTTTGTTTTTTCCTATAATTATCATCTTATTTCTGTGTATCATTACACTACAGAATGTCACTAAATTAATAATATTAAAAAAAAAATCAACAGTGGAAATTACTTGTGATGAGAATTAGTTGTGAGAGCATTTATTTTGAATTTGGCTAAATTAATTTGATAGATAAAGTTATAAACTTTTAGTATCACTCATGGATTACACATAGACCTGGCAAAAAAATTACCCAAACCCACGGGTACCCAAAAAAATACAAGTAATGGGCCTCATTTTCTGTACCCAAAAAATGCGGGTAATTTTATCCGCCGTCCAATTACCCGCCGTTTTTTGGCCCAACCCGCGGGTAACCCATGAATGATTATTTATAATTTAATGTTTAATTTTTCTCTAATTTTTGCAACTATTTTGGAAGGTATAACACTTTTTTTGGTTAATGATATCAACAATATTTAAGTGTTGTTTAAACTTTTAGTTCAAAAAACTTTTGACATATAATGAAATTTAAATTTAAACTTCGAAATGTAATATAAGTTAAATTTAATATATGTTTAAATATTTAAGTCGTAGTTTTCAAACCAAAACATTTAACATGCTTTAAATTATTTATTCAATATAATATTTGAAATTTGTAGGCTCTTTTATTAATTTTATTTAGATAACAACTAACATTTATATAATATTATGTAAATTTAAAAGAAAAAAACAATTCTTTAAATATTAAAGAAAAAAGAAAAAAAATAGTACGGGTACTTGTGGATTATCCATTACCCATAGTCACAGGTAATTGGTCTACTATCTCCTACACAATAAAAAATGAGTAATTTTATTGGCGGATAAATTTACCCAACCCATTCTTACCCGCTCTTGGGTTATCCGCGGGTACCGATTTGTTAGGTATAATTACACGTAGCTAATGCGCCTGGACTTTTGTAGTGATTGTTCTGACTTGATAAAAATTTTAATTGGACTTTTAAAATGCTATCTTGACTAATAAAAGTTCTAAAAATGTTAACGACTTCAAGTTACAAAGCAAATTTGGCAATTGTGCCCCCAGCAGTCAGGTGGTTGTAGTTTGGCTAGAAATTACGTCGTCAGTCAAAAATAATCTGCGTAGTGTTAATTTGGACGATATTAATTAGATTTTCTGGCCACTATTGTCCTGATTTTGGGATTTTTCTTCATTAGAGTATTGAACTATCATCCAAATGATTAAAGTCCTAAAATACCATATAATCCCCAATTTCAGAGCAAATTTGATAACATTGTCATATTTATAATGATTATTGCTGGTGTTCTCTTCAGCCCAACTATTTGAAGTTAATATTGTCGTGCACTGATGGTCTTTAAATTAATTTCTTTATAGCAAGTTCGAAATACGTTTGCAAAGTCCCAAAGTTTTTAACCCAAAAGTTTTTGCATATTGTGTGAACATGGTCCATGTGACTTGTGGGCACATGTGCGAGAAAGCAAATAAAGAAGCAACTTTGGGGTTTGTTAATTTTCAGGATGAGAACCAAATTAAATATATATAAACTTACGGATAATAAGAGAGAGTTTACAGGCACAATATATGTACGTACTTAATTAGCAAATAATAACTTGCAACTTGTTAATGATTCATATTAATGGGCTTAATTATTCTCATGACCATTGGAAGTCAACTCCAGTTAACTGTTATACAGCCAAAAAAATATGAAAAGTATGTAATAAATATATATATTGATATGTTATGATCAAAAGTTTACCACTAAATTAAAATCTTTAGTTGTTAGTAGAGGTACAACTTTATTTTTTTATATATTTAGCAGCACAAAGTATCGTATAAGGCTACGGTCGGCTTGAGGTAGCTGCGCCGTATAAGCGCCATGAGTTGGGCAGTTAGTCTCCAAATCAAAGGATGATGTGGACAATAAATTCAACAATATATGCGTGATCTCTATTTAATAAATATACACAATTAATTAAGAAAATGCAATTTGGTATGCCTTTCACACTGACTAGGAATAGCAAATGCTTTTTCTTTTTGTGTTTGGTGTAGTTTTTGAACATTAAACATTTTTCAAAAGTACCCCTCTCAACCTACCAAATGTTTGGCATTTTGTGCTGAAAAATTACAAGTACTTTTAAAGTAGCATCAATAGAGTTCATTAGACCACACCTACGTGGACCTGAACGTGATCCGAGCAAAGTTCGGGGATCGATCTCATTGCTATGGATTCAAATCTTTGGGGGATGGTTGGCAATAATTGAAAGTTATAGGATGTTGGTGCAATTTCCTCCAAATTCTATTACCTACCAAATGAAATACTAAATGTTATATTTAAAAATTCCAGGAAAAATATTGGTATGAAATTGAGTGCCTTTTAATTAAGTTTTATGGCAAAGAGTTGTTTTACTAAGGTTTCATATTTGCTATTTGACTACAAATGATGCCTAGATCTATGGCTAAACATGGAGACCCAATCGCATCGAGGTATTGTCCCGCCTATCACTCATCTCATTGGAATTTTGTGATCATTAGAAAAAGATGTTTGGAAGGGTGATAATGTAAGAAAACTTACTCTCAACTCCTTCAATATGGGACAAATTTGATATCTAAGTTATTGTTGTGAATTGGTTATCGTTAACATTAATTTCTTTAGAGCAAATTTGAGGTATAGTTTCAAAATCTCAAACTTTTTAATCCAAAAATTTGCACATGAGGTATGACCACAGTGTATACATGATTTACTCGTGGGCACGTATTGCAACAAAATATCTAAAAATTTGTATTTTTTAGCACATGTATGTATCAATACATAAATTAAAATTGTAGATGGAACACCAACTATAATAGAACATAGTGAACTACTTGCATCTGTATCGATATGTAAATTGAAATTGAAGATGGAACATAGTAAACTATGTTCATTTATCCACTAATGATGAGAGTCAAATATAAATTAATGGATATATTATGCCTAGAGATGAAACACAACTATAATAGAACATAGTAAAGTATATTCATTTATTCACTAATGATGAGAGCAAAATATAAATTAATGGATATATTATGCATGCCAGTTCAATATTATATCACCTATATCATATCTAATGCAAATAGAAATTAAATGAACGATATGTTAAATGTATGTATAAAGATTAGCAACTTGCGACTTGTTAATTCATATTAATGTACTCGCACCAATGCCCATTAGAGGTCAACTAATATATTGTTTTGAAATGGTATTTATTAGAATGTCACTAAGTTATGTCACTAAATATTTTATAGTATTTTTTTTTTCCTAAATGACACCATAAGTAAATATGAGGGACATTTTTCAAGAAAAATTAGTGACATTAGTTAAATTCCTTCAAAATACGTATTTGTTGGCATTCTTAATTAAATGCTACTATTTTATGTGTCATTTAATAATCAAAACCACTAAATATTTTATTATAGTGTGATATTTTTTTTATGACTATCACCATAATACTTTTGTATATCATTAAACTACAAAATGCCATTAATTAAGTTAGTATACTTTATCATATTTTTTCAAATGACACCATAACTAACTATTAGTGGTATTTTTCTAAAAAAATTAGTGGCACTAGTTAAATATTTTTGAAATACATTTATCTTGGTATTTTCAATTAAATGTCATTACTCATTATTTTCTTTGTTATTTAATAATCAAATGCCACTAAATATTATTATATAGTGCAATTCTGTTACGATTATTATTACATTAATTTTTTATATCATTACATTATAAAATATCACTAAACTAATTAGTGCCATTGAATAATAATTTTGTTATAGTGACGACTTTATATACGTCGACATTTACATAATAAAAAAAAATGTGTGGACATAATCATACACAACAATTTGCTCAAACTAATTTATGGATTGGCCCTTCTTAAGTTGTGTAAGAAGCATGGGCTTTCTAAGCCATAAAAAATCAGTTTAAATCTTCTATTCCACTATATGTTCTATTTTTTATTTTATTACATGGATGTATGACACGTGTATTGGATATTTCTTTATAAAAATAATTGATTGAAAACTAAATACACTTGTTATATGCATATTACATTGGAATAGGAGATGTAATACAGAATAAGATAGAGGATGCTAAGTGCCTGTTAGGATTTTGTTTTCAAACACCCTCATTTTCACAAATATTTTCATTCTCTAAATATTTTTCAAAACACACTATTACACTTTATTTCTATTTTCACTTTTCATCATTTTTTATTTTCTCCTACTCACATTTGCATGGCTTTTAATACAAAATACTATATATTTCAAATACAATTCATTTTCAACCCTACATAATTATTACATTTTAAACAAAACCTTCAAACAACATTTCATTTTCAAATTCAAATTTATAATTTACTTTTCACTATTTATTTTCGTTAAAACTAAAAATACTTCTAAAAAATAAATCCAAACTCACACTAAGTGATAAAATGTTGGTTGTTAAATGTGGAAAGGAAAAAAGACAAAAGATTCTCAAGATATTAATAAAATCGGTGGTCCCAAGATTAAACTAATTTTAATTCTTAAGTTTAAACTTCAAGTTGAAAAGCTCATAGCTATGTAGTTGAAATACAAAACATCAAAATATGCTTGTTCTAAGCTCAGTTCATTGTTAAAGTAGCAAGTTGTATTCTTTTATTATTTTCATCGATGTGGATATACTTTGTGTCACATCGACAACGACGAGCCAGCCTGTATTATTACAATATATAATATAACATATCAAAATAATATGTTGACCCCATATTTGGATCTGCCAATTATAATAATATATTTATGATTTATCTGGGTCTTGGATCATATCCACGATACATTTGAATAGTTTTAGAATGCCGATCAGTACCATGAAAACTAAATGAAAAATACATGGATAGTTTTTTTAAAATAATTATTGGTGTGGATCCTTTATGGGATTGTGGGCCTCTAATGCACATAAGCCGATTAAACAATTGGGGGCGGTTTATTTTTATTTTTAGGAAAAAATAAAAATAAAAAATCATTACTATCTATATTATTTTTTAAAATATTTTTATTTTTAAAATAATTTTTATTATATTCTTTCTCTATTTTCATTATTTTTCTCAATACTTATTATTATCTTAATTATTTTTTATCTTCCTAATATTTTTCATACATCATTCACAAAAAAAATATTACAAATTTAAATTATAATATTATTTTTCCAAACAATCTCACATCATATTATCAATTCAAATTCAAAAACTACACAATTTTTAATACAAAAACACTTAATATCCAAATATATTTCATTTTCATACCTATATAAACCTATAATTTTCTACAACATATCTAAATAAAATTTCATTTCATATTCAACTATTTTAATCAACTTTTCATTTTGTATTTTCACTAAAAAATAAAAATGGCTCCAAAAATAAAATCAAACGACCTCTTATAGATCTATCGAACCTCTCGTAATTTAGTAATATAAACATTTTCTTGTGTGAAAGCAAGAAAGCTGTTACCACATGCCATTTAACAGATGGTTTAGCTTTTGCTCACCAGTTTGGCGTTTGTATCAGAGATGGCTTATGCTGCTGTAGTTTCTCTCGTGAAGACTCTAAAGCAGCTCTTGCCTTCTGATGAAGTTCCTGTTCATTTTCTAAAGCCAAAAGATATTCAATCTCTCTATGACGATGCCTTTTCCCTGCAATCCTCCCTTGAAAAAACGAATTTTGTACCCAAAGACAGCAGGGATACAGTAAAAGATTTGGAAAACCAAATCAGAGAAGCAATCTATAAAGCCCAAGACGCCATTGAATCCTTTCTCTCCAAGCAAATTCTTCCGTCAGAATCTGAAGAAATCCCTGCAGGAGACCACCAGAGTACTTCCACATCACTTTCCTTGGAGGAAATAATAGCAAAAATTGGTCCCATTGCCAAAAGGGCAGAGGAGATTGCGGATTCCATCAGGCAGCAGACAGGCGATTCGTTAGCTGAGGATACACGGTCTACTAAAACCACTTTTAGTAGCAAGATCAGGATCGTGGGACAGGAGAAAGACAAGAAGCGGGTAACGGATCAGCTAATCGCAGATATATCCCAACTCCAAATCGTCCCGATCATTGGTTTGCCTGGAATCGGCAAGACGACTCTTGCTAGAAGTATTTATGAAGATCCAGAGACGGAGAATGAGTTCCACATCCGTGCCTGGGTGACAGTATCTCCAGACTATAATGTTCGAGATATCTTTTTAAAGCTTCTTGCTTCAATGGCCAGCAAGGGCCAAAAAAGTGATGACTCAGGCTCCATGAAAAATCTTGGTGATATAGTGAACCAAGAGAGAGCTGACCTATCCCTAAATCTGCATCAAAGATTATACAATACCAAGTATCTCATCGTGGTAGATGACATGTGGGATACAAAGATTTGGGATGAAGTAAGTAAATTTTTTCCGGATAATAAGAATGGAAGTCGAGTTCTTCTGACCACTAGGGATGAAAATATTGCCAAATATATTGTCAAACCTTCCGAGTTTCGCCATGAGATGCAGCTTCTAGACCTGGAGAATAGTTGGATATTGCTATGCGAAAAGGCATTTGAAGGAAGAGAATGCCCTCCTAACTTGAAGGATATTGGAAGGGACATTGCGAAAAATTGTCAAGGTCTTCCCCTGTCAATTACGGTGGTTGGTGGCCTACTCGCCCAAAAAAAGACACTTGATTATTGGAAAGTTGTTGCAGAAGATATAAATGCTGAAGCAGATAAAAGTAAAGAGGCCTACAGAGAGATTTTGTCTCTAAGTTACATCCACTTGCCTGGTAGATTGAAAGGATGTTTCCTTTACATGGGAGCTTTCCCTGAAGATAGCCAGATTCTCATCTCCAAACTCATCAAGTTATGGGTTGCCGAAGGTTTTCTAGCACCACAATCAACATCTGAGAGCTTGGAGCAGGTTGCAAAGCAGAATTTGGTAGACCTTGTTTCTAGAAATCTCATTTTTGTCAGGCGGACCAGTTCTGATGGCCAAATTAAAACTTGCGGCGTGCACGATATTTTACGGGACATGGCCGTGAAAATATCTGGAGAACAGAAATTTTTTCACGCCATAAACAGGTATAGACCAAAACTCCCAGAAGGCGCAGATACTCAAAGGCGTCTATCTGTTCATAAAAATATCTTTTTGTGCATCGAAAAAGTTTACAACTCAACAAAATCAATTACACAAGCACGCACTCTTCTTTGTCCTGGTCAGCATCATCATCACCCAATACCTTTCAGCTTAACTTTTGAGCTCCTCAGGGTATTAGATGCGCTTACGGTTTATTTCATTGAGTTCCCAAATGAAATTCTTAGGCTGATCCACTTGAGGTACCTGTCTTTTACCTATAACGGAAAGCTTCCCTCATCACTTTCCAACCTGCGAAATCTTGAAATCCTTATAGTTCGCCAACATCCCAAAATCATATTTGTGGGCACATCAATTCTGCCAGTGGAAATCTGGGACATGACAAAATTAAGGCATCTCCTGTTTACGGAAAGTGAGTTGCCGCGTTTAATCCCTTCTGATCACCCACAAAACTCTGTCCTCCTTGGAAACCTTCAGTCCCTTGCAAATGTAAATGCTGATTGTTGTACCGAAGAGGTTCTTCAAAAGTTTCCGAATTTAAAAAAGTTGGGACTTTGGATTGAAGCACCGGGTGAAGTGAACTTTTATCTTGATCTACTTCAAGAACTTGAAGTTTTCAAATTCACTGTACTGAATCCTGACCCTGAGTCTGAGATTACTTTCCTGCCAAAATTTGATTTCCCAAAAACGGTGAAAAAGCTGAGTTTAAGCGGTTGTGGAATTCCATGGGAAGGTATAAAAGTTATTGCAGAATTGCCACATCTTCAAGTGCTGAAACTGCGAGAGTTGGCATTCCAAGGTGAAGAGTGGTGTCTGGATGAAATGGTGTTTCCTGAACTGAAATACCTGCTGCTTGAATACATGGATTTGGTGTATTGGGGAGATGAAGATGCTGAGGAAGCTCGCCACTTCCCAAGCCTTAAGCTACTGTTTATCAGACATTGCTACAAATTGGAGGAAGTCCCTTTAGACATGGGAAACATAGGAGGCCTTGAACTGATCGAATTGGTTGACTGCAGTCCTTCTGCTGTGGAATCGGCAAAGAAGATTAGGAACCAACAGAAGGACATGAAAAAGGACTTTCAAGTCCGTATCTATTCTTCATGGGAATAGATTCTTCACCTCTTGAAGGTAATAAAGATGTCAGTTTAGTGCTTTATATATATATATATATATATATAATTTACTCTGGTTTTCCTTGTTTGTATTGCAGATTGGCGAAAAGGAAAATGTGCTTGTCATGATTGGGAAGTTCTATTCTGAGTTGAGTTGGAAGGGGCAGGAAATAACATATTGCTGTCTGAATTTGATTGTTTCTTGATTTTGTTACAATTTGATATTGATGTTCATGAGATGTTGCATTGGACTGTGTTTACCTCCCTTTCCTTGAGGACACTTATCCTTTTGAGTGTTTTCTTATTGTAAATCAGGGGTTTCATGGAATTCTCATGCATCTTTCAACTTGTTATATATATCAGGCCTTATATTGCTTGAATTTCAAGAATAGTATTGATAGAATGAAGGTGCTTTGTTTTTTACATCATCTCTGTCTTGGCTGCATAATTGAGTTTTAGTTATTATGGTTTTTATCCTACACTACTCGAGCTATATTTGGAAATTTCCATGAACAAGATACCCTTGCTAATATACATTTGTCTAGGAAATTAAAGAGACAACTGAAACTGAGTGAGATTATGCCTAACAAGAGAATGAATTAATTAGGACGTCTGAAAATTTTATGTAGTGGAATAGTTTACTAAAGACTTTGTTTTGGATGAAAATAGTAAGTCTATATTATAAGTGACATGAATTGATTTCAAACCAACTGCGACTGGATTCAAGAAAAGCAGTGGAACTTCCAGCCGATGTAAGAACAATAAATAATTGTGAAATACAAGTCAAAAACACAATATTGTATAAGGGTTCAATAAATAATTATATTCACTGTCTAAGCTTTTACGGTAAAATTGCATTTTTTTTCTACAACTTTATCCTATTTGTCTTTTGGTTCTATAAATTGTAAAATTAAAATTTTAGTTCTATAGATATTCAAAAATAGTCATTTTTAGTCTTGTTTTCACTGAAAATCCAAAAAGTTGCTGAAAAAGTTGATGTGGCACGATTAGAGTGTGCCATTTAGGGGTTTTTGTCATGTTGGCAAAAAAAAGTTAGCTAACATGTTTAAGCGACAAGGCTAGTTGGCTTAGTTTGTCTTTTTATTGCTTAAGTGGCACATGGCTTTTAAATTTATAATATGTTTTATATTTACATATTTATTAAATATTCACATACATTTATATATAATTTATAATTATTTTCTAATTAAGAAATTAAAAAAAATAATCCACCATATAACAACATAATTTTATCTTAGACAACTAAAATAATTTAATTAAATTTATATATATAAATTAAGAAATAGATAACTAAAAATAAAAAAAATAAACAAGAAAAAAGGAAAAAATGGAAATCCCCCATCCATCCCATCCCATGGCAGCTGCCTAGCCAAGCTGCCAGGTTGCCAAGCCAAGTCGGCTGGCGATGGCTAGCCTGTCCAGGAGGCTAGCGATTGCCTACTTTATGGCTGCCATGGCCAACGGCAACTCGGGTGCTTTGGGGAAGGGGCGGTCCAGCTGTAGATGTGGGGGATGGCGGGATGCCGGGGAACAGGGATATATGTGTATACATGTATATAAATATATGTATATATATGTGTATGTGTGCGCATAATATATGTATGTATTAAAAAATATGTTAGTTGATTTTGTCAACATGGCAAAAAGTTCAAATTGGCGCACTCCCAATGGCCATGTCAGCTTTTCGACAAGTTTATCCATTTTCACCAAGAGAAAAATTAAAAATAATAATTTTTCAATATTTATAAGATTAAAATTATAATTTATAATTTATAGAATCAAAAATTAAATTTATTAAAATTATAGAACCAAAAATATAATTTTATCAAATTTTTACTAAGGATTTAAAACCTATCGAATTAATTAAAGTTAAAGTTTCTACAATATGGGCACGAATAATTTGACAGTGAATTAATAAAAGTACGTAAAATACTCAAAGCGGTAAAAAACCAACTTCCAAAGAAGAGTAACAACAGCCCTAGAGAGGAGATAATTAACCAAATCCCAAATGGGATATATCCCTTGAGAGGCTATTAATAATTTATACATAAGTGGGTCTGGAGGCTACTAATAATATTATCCTTAAGAGATTTTAACTACAATCCCTTTCAGTGGGTTCAAACATCATATTACCTAAGGGCCTTAATTATAACTTCATTACATGAGTTCAGAGATTATTATTACTACCATAGGAGGACCTTAATTACAACCCCATTAAGTAGATTTATATATTACTATTAATTACATGTAGATGGGTTTTAACTACAACCCCATAAAGTAGATTTAGGGATTTTACTACTGTAATGTAACTCAGTAGCATGATTTCATAATTTATTAATTCCTATTGATTGTTTTCCAATCATTCAAAGTATAGTCGTTAATTATTTTCTTTTAACAAGAAATAATTTATTAAAAAATCACAAACAAAATTTTATATAACAAATTTTTTTAACATGATCTTATTTAGAAAACTATTTGAAAAACAAAAAAGAAGGAAAGGAAAATCACTTAGAAACATGTAAGTTTCCCCCCTTTTCTTTTGAAGAACATTTTACAAAAAGACATAACAAGAAGAAAATTACTGACTTTATTTATCAGAAAATGTTAACATAGCATGCTCAAATCTTCTTTTTATGTAGAGAAATCATTTAAATAGAAAACTTATGATTTTATTCAAATAAAACATTTAAAAAAAATAGAAGGCAAAAACTACATACTCATCTTAGATTTCCTTTTGCTTAATTAACGGGTTCGTCTGAATTACCTAAATATTCTATGCACAAATAAATCATGATAATTTAGGACCCCAAATATATTTAGGCAAATCAAAATATACTACAGTATAATTAATTAAAGGTCTGAATACCTCCTCAAGAACACGAATCGATTGATCCTTAGACTTTTCAACTTTCCCTTTGTGATCTTTCTTGCCTAGGGTGAATTTTGTGAAGGAACTTAAATTATTTAGAGAATTTTTGTATGAAAAGATGGCAGTAGAAGCAATGGGGTTCCAAATAACTAGTGAGAGTCAAAATATTATTTAGATTGTGTTTTAAAATGATGGGAAGACATCCATAAAGATGCTCCCATACATAACGAAAATAAAAATAAAAATAAATCAATTTTGTTATCTTTAATTTAATAATCATAGACATAAACCGATAAATACATTGTTATGATTTGTAGACTTATTCTTTATAGTAGTTATGGGTTTAATCATAACTTGAAAAGAATTAAACAGCTGAGTAATGTATTACACCTAAATCTATAAAAACACAATTGTAATTTGTGGTCTTTTACAAGATATGAGCTTAATTATAACTATTGAAGTACATTAAATAGTTTTTGCACACTAATCCTTCGACGAATCTATAATATCAACTTTATTACTATCCTAAACAACTAATTCGCATAGACCATAAGATTAAACTTTGCTTCACTACTATAAGAGAAAATCAAGGTTATATCATATTGTTAATCACCCAAAAAATGCAATCTTCTGGACATATTTTGTCCACTTTCAATGCTATTTAACTAGGAGTGTAAGATGAGTCGAGCCGGCTCATGAGTTTCATGAGCGGGCTCGATTATAGCTCGACTCAAGCTCAAGTTTTTCGAGCTCAAGCTTTAACATGAGCCGAGCTCGAGCTCTTCTGTGGTTGTTCGAAAGCTCATGAGCCGGCTCATGAGCTTTTTTCTTTTTCTAAATATTTTTATATATTAATTAAATAATTAATATATATTAATAATTTACTTTCTTTTTCTAATTTTAAATATATATATGATTAAATAATTATAATATATTAATAATTTAATATTTTATCAATAATTATAATATATTATAATTTAAATCATTATAGTAATTATTATTAATTAATATATATTTAATTTATAATAATAATTTTAATTATTTTATTAATTATTATGAAATAATTATGATATATTAATAATTTAATATTTTTATTCAATTTAAAATTTTCTGGTGAGCCGACTCGAGCTCAGTATTTTTGAGCTCGAGCCCTTAAGAGCAGGCTCATCGAGCTCGAGCTCAAAAAGCTGGGCTCGAGCTCAACTCGTTTACACCCCTACATTTAACATAAAAAGGATTGATGTAAACTATGGCCTACTAATATGTCAAGTCAATAACCTTCAATGAGGACTAATTCATAACTCCAACTTGTGTAGTCATGAGTTGATACCCTTAGTAGCTAGCTTCATCATTAACTTGAAATTCAATCAATGAAGCTTCCATCAAGTAATTAGTATCCTATCAACAAATACTATAAAGAGATAAACTCTAATCTTCAATTGCCTCTAAGCTATATTAAGATCAAAAGTCAAAGCCTTCAAAATTGCCAAAAAAATTAAGCTAAGTACCTAAAGTAAGATCCTGAACTCATTTTTAACATTTAATATTTTTGTTCTATTCCCTCAATTGATCCAATTCCAAGTAAATTGTATGCTTAAATTCCAGAAGAAGAGCAATTAAAAGTTTCCATGAAGAATCAAAACCAACTAAATTGACCAATTAATCCTGACATCTAACATCGTATGTATCTATTTTTTCTCAAAAGATCGAAGTTCACTATTAATAATTATGTATTTAGACATTTAGATCCCATGGAATTGAGACTTAACCTTAATGAAATCCATATAATTCTAAAATAAACTAAATAACAAAAATATATTTATAAGGTATAATTAATTAATAACAGTTTTGATTGGAATATATATTATTAGATCTATTACTAAAATGTTTCACAGAAACATCTAGGGTGTTACAAGTTACATGAATATAATTAATCACATGCATATAGTTTTAGGAAAAGAAAGGAAGAATTAATATTGCAACATAAATATATGAAAAACTATCACTTTATGCCCATACTACTTTTTCTACAGGGAAAATCATAATATAGCTTTAAAGAAAAACTAGAGAAGTTAATATTTTTGCACTGAGCTAAGTGCTCTTACAATTTTAGACAAAATATTTTTTAATTTTTAAAGAGTTTTCATATCTACAAGCTTTACCTATTATATTTAGCATTCTCAAAACTCTTGATTTTATATATTTCCGAATCTATCTACCTTTCCAACATCTTTAAGAAATACTTTTCACCCTTAATGGTTGTGTTCTTTAATTAGTAGAGATTTTTTTTTTCACATAATTATTCAAAATTTCAGTATAGATTTCGTCCAAATATATTAATTTATAAATTTTTTGAAAGATTGTTTTTGTTTTTTTTTTCCTTTTCCGAAAGGTTGTTAATTGTGAAATTTAAAATTTTAAACCAAGTACACGATTTCTTGAGAAATATAATTTTGTAAATTTGATCTCTTTAATATTTGAGTAAGTTTTGGAACTACATAAGCCATGAGATTGGCAGAATTCCTAACTTATCAATCAATTACATATGCATCCAACAATATAAGCCATAAAACTCCCACGAGATTTTCATGACAGAGGCTTAAATCCTAATACTAAGTTTATTGGAAAACAAAACACAAAGCATATGATGACTTTGCATCAATGGGATTTTCCAAGCTAATACACGAGGAACATCAAAAACTGTCATTATTAATTCGAACAGTAGTTTAATTCTTCGATACCATGAAACAAACTCACAGGTCAAACACACAATACATATAGGAGAAAAATGGAAACATTTTGAAGTTACATATCCTGAACGAAAAGAAGTAATGCAGTTATTCGAGCAACCAAGACCAGATAGGGCCGACAGACAGACAGGCGAAGGAGACTGCATTCATCAGATATCAGTTGTTTTTACTTCATTTGCAGTGACATTTGTGTTACATGCCTGCACGAATGATCAATTTGGAATGACAATTAAATCCTATGTGAACGAAAATGTGAAGAAGCAAACATAGTATTACCTGCAGCAGATGGTCACTAAATTCCAGGGCCAATTTTGAGCTTGAATCCACCCCGCCCTTTTTGTCCTGGTATCAGTTTCTTTTCCTTTTCAATGTCCCTGGCAGACTCAACGGCGGATTTGCACTTGTCTATGTCTAATGTCTGAAGGCTTTTCGACAAGCTCAGTGGAATCTGACTGAGTTTTTCACAGTTTCTAAGCACAAGACAAGCAAGAGTAGGAAAATGTTCGTTTGGGGCTTCCCAGAAAACTAAATCTGTTTCTTCGATAAGCAAGAATTGGAGACAAGGAAATCCATCCCCAACAGCCTTCCAGGACTTTCCCCTGAATGCTTTGTCTTTCAACTTGAGCACCTCTAGAGTTCCAATCATTCCCAATGTAGACATATGCTTCCAATCCAAATATGTAGCTGATAAGGTCAGATTCTTGATACTTGTGGGGAAACAGTTGGTAGGAGGAAGGCCAGGCAGCGGGTTTTCAGATGGTGATCCAGAAGACAAATCATGTTTCATCTTCAAGGTTTCAAGATGACCCAATGGTCCCAAGAACTTGCCATCCAAAAGAATGGCTAAGTTCCCACGGATCCCCAGTTGCTTTAGGTTACGGACCCTTGTTAACACATCTGGAGTGCAATATTCAGGTGACAGTCTACTAAGTGTTTGAAGGTTTTTACCAGCTTCACCTTCTGCTTGTACGGCCAGAATAATCGCTGCTTTCGTCTTTAGATGCCTCAGCTGAATCATCTTCCATATGCTTGCTTTGATTTCCAGGATACGCACCTTGGTGTCAACCACAAGAGTTTGCAGGTTCCACAGCTCAGAAACGGTTTCAGGGAGAATACTGAGATTGTCACAAGACAAAGTGAGGTACCTCAAATGAATTAGTTTTATAACCTTCGGGGGGAATTGATTGAATTTGAAAGACTTGGAATCCAGAACCCTGAGCAAAATGAAGGTTTCAGGGATAGTTGAAAGGTACTTTGGATCCAAGGGGAAGGGGTCCTTATTGAAACAGAAAAAAGAACGGACACGTGGGCCTTTTATTTTTCCAGGGAGGAAGTCGGAGAGGAACTCAGAGAGATGGGAATGGATAGAAAGACGACGGCACTTATGTATGTCGGAAGCTGGGGGATCAAAAACTCCTTCTTCGGATTTCTTTATCTCTTTGAACAAATTCTGGTCGCCGATTGCAGCTCTAGATTTGCAGAATTCACGTATGACATCATGAACACGGCATGTTTTAACTTTGCCGTTGGGACTTGTTTTCTCAACCATGACTAAATTCCTGTTGACAAGCTCCTTCAAAATCTCCTCCGCTGTTTCCTCCAGGCTCTCTCCCTCCTTATGTTGTACGAATCCTTCAGCAATCCACAAGCGGGTCAGTGTTGAAGCCCGGATCTCATAGTCTTCCGGAAACACCCCCATGTAAAGTAAGCAGTCTCTCAAGATGCTAGACAATTCATTGTAACTCAGTGCCACGACATCTGATGGGCGATACGTCTCATCATTTCTAACATGCATATTCACGTTTTCAGACACCTTTTCCCATTCTCTTTTAATCGGACCTTTGTCCACAAGAATGCCTCCTATCACCACTAGTGCAAGTGGCAGTCCATCACATTGCTCGGCTATATAGTTCCCGATCCCTTTCAACTCTTCAGGGCAGCCATCCACCTTCTGAAATGCTTCTAACTGGAGGAGTTTCCAACTCTCTTCTTTAGTTAGGAAACGCAGCATGTGGGGTTCTCTAGTAACATTAGCATGCCCACCAACTTTTTTATGACGACTGGTTATGAGGACTTTACCCCTCCTATTGCTCATTGGCAACACATTTTTGATTTGATTCCAGGCGTCAACGCTCCATAAATCATCCAGGACTAACAAGAAATTTTCCTTCTCCAGGAACGCACGAACTGTCAGGATTAAATCGTCATCAGTCATGCTAGACATGTCTTGCTTGGTGAATCCTTTCAGAATGCTTAGAAACACGTCCCTCGGTTTGAAATCTTGAGAAACATAAATCCAAATCCGAATGGGAAATGCATATTGGATATCCTGATTTTGATAAATCTTCCATGCCAGTGTTGTCTTCCCCAGGCCAGGCATACCAATGATGGAAATAACATCAAGTTCATCTCTTTGTTCCTTGAGATAGCCAGTCAAAGTCTCTTCTTCATCTTCAAAACCTACTACTTTATCTCGCCTGAATGACTGAACCTACGGAAAAATTCGTCACAAAAGATAAGATTAGAAACAATTTCACCAATATTGATTAACACAAACTAATAACAATAACAAGAGAACAAAATAGAAGAAATACAAAGTGTTGATCTATCAAATATATACTTTATGTTATCTATTTCTTCTTTCTCGCTTAATTATATGACTTGGAAACCTACATGGAGTAATATTTTCAAATTCAACCAAGTACATTTGTTGTAACTTGTAAAAGGTACGCATGTTCCATTTAAAAAAAAATTATTTTTCTAAATTAAATTAAAATAATGCTTTTCATAAATTCAATTTTAAGCAGTTATTTTAACAAAACTCTAGTCATTTTCTAAATAAAATATCCAACTATTGGTCATTTGATTCACTTCACATATGCCTAATAAGATATGTGATTTCTTTAAAACCATTAAATGGTTATATATTTAATCGAATAAATTTTTGATATTAAATATCAACAGGAATAGATGAAAAAACAAATCAATCAGCACAAATGATAAAATAAAGTATTTAAAGCATTGCAACTATTGAAAATTTAGGGCCTAAATAATAATTTAATTATAATAAAAGGTACAATTATTTAAATTAACGATCATAATAAAATGGTAAAAAATTAGTAAAAGTTTTATGGAAATGTTATTCTGAATACGAGTTCCGAAAGTACTATTATATTCATTGTACTTACAATACGTCACTATCATGAGAAGATCGAGTAATTTCATACATATGCTAAGCATTGATAAATATGATTTTTAACTATTTTTAATGGTACTCAAGTATGTTGTCCTCGATCTAATGGTGTACATTCAGTAATAGTCATTTGCACGTAGTCGTCACACAAATAAAATATTTTTAATTAATCATATTATTTTTATATATTTTAACATTCATTATACTAAAAATTAACATATATATATATATATCTAAAATATATTAATATATTTTTATAATTTACATAGTTAACAAAGAAAAAAAATTCAAAGTAATCAAATTAAATATTTAGCTTACACTTGATATATAGGACAAGTTTTTGAATATCGTGATTATTAATTTGGACATGTAAATGCTCTTGAAGTTTGGTCTCATAAGTTTATTTCAAAGACAAAAAACTTTCTTTCTATAATAGTATAGATACTTACTATGGAGAAAAGATAAAGGGTAAGTTACAGAGTATCACAATAATAGAAATCCACCAAATCATAATATAATAGAAGCATAAGCTTCATTATAGGATATAACATTTTGGAAAAACCAAATTAACCAATATTCCATCTAATTGAACATTAGCTTATATAAATAATGGTAATTAAGATTTATTAATAGGAAGTAATAATGTATATATGTTTTACCTTTTTATCTTTGGTGGAAGAATCTTGCACTCTTTTGGTAGATCCTTCGCCCATATTGGCGAAGTCCATCTTGGCCTTATCGAACATGGGTATCACCTTATCTACTCGAACGGACTTAACTTGCTTCGCCAGGTTGACACGCTTTGTACCGCCAAGGAGACGCGTCCTACGCTTGCCCTTTTCTGCTAAGGCCTGGGTCAAACAAGAGTCGATGGTGTCCTCGGCATCATAAACTACTTCCCTGATCTGCCTCTCCCATTCTCTCAAGGGTTCCTCCTTCTTCGGCTTATTGGCCGCCTCCTGAAGAAAGGCCTTTAATAAACCAAGTTCATTTTTCAGCTGTTCCAGCTCATTTTCCGCACCAGCGACCAGATCGACATAAGATCTCAGTAGCTGTGTGACGTTTTCCAGCAGGAATGTTACTGCTGCGTCCGCCATTGATCTTGGATGGATAGATTGACTATGTAATTTGCTTCTGTATGAGAGAGAGAGAGAGTGGAACTTTTGACAACCGGATGACTCCTTGAAATTCTCTTGAGTTGAGGGAGTCTATGGAAGACTTTTTAGAATATATATTTCATATATATACGTATGTATAATAATAGGAATACTGGATGAATACATGTATGCTAGATGAATACTACTGGTTGTTTGGACCAACACCTAGATACGCATACGCCTATCAAAAGGATTTTCTGGCGATCATTCACTACGAACAAATTATGTATCTATTATGAAATTAATTTTGTAACTATAATTATAAATAATTATGGCTATAAATTTTCGTAATAAATGTAATTTTTTTTAGACAATAAGCAATAAAAAATATTATTAATAATCAATTTATAGCCTTGAACATTGGAGACGCAATAGATTAGTTATGTATTATTTATAAAAAAAATTAAATAAAAAAATAATAATCAACTATGAATTGCTTGTACAGAGGGTTAGTTATAAGAGCATATATTTTGATTTTGATTAGACTAATTTTGTAGATAAAGCTAAACATTTTAATATTAATTACAGATTAAAAATAGATGATGCCCTAAATTTTTGTAATGATTGTTCTACTTTGACGAAATTTTTGGTTGGACTCTAAATTGTTATCTCAATTAATTAAATTCCTAGCAATGTTAATATCTACTAGTTACGAGGCAAATTTGGCAATCCAGCTGGGGCCGGTAAGTACTGTGGTTTAGCAAAAAAATCGCCACATCAGCAAAAAATTATCCGTGTAGTGTTTATCTTGACGACTTGGATTTTCTGGCTATTATTGTACTGATTTATATGTTTTTCCTAATTAGAGTATTAAATTATCATCAAACTGATCGAAGTCCTAAAATATCATGCAATCCCCAATTTGGGAGCAAATTTGATGATTTCATCATCTATACTATTAATAAAGAGCAAATCCCTTTTCGATATGTTTTCAAGTGTTTTTTTTAAAATATTCTTCTTTCTTTTTTTAATTTTCATATTTATATAAAATAACTACTATCCCATTATCCTCTCTCCCCTTTCCTTTCACTACTACCACATAATAATTTTATAAAGGCTATACATAATTATACATATTTTTATTTTTCTCAACTTCTTCCTATCATGGACGGATATTTGAGTTGGGTTGGGTTGGGCGAGGATAGGAACCATTGGCCCCAGCTTGTATATATATCTTATGTATATTTATATGCTTATAATAATTAATTTAAATAATTTATATTCCAAAAGAATAGATTATTTAATATTAATTAAAACAGATTAATTTTTTTTATTACCATTCATTAATTTTTAAAAGGATTTAATTTTTCTTATTGGTCTTAAATAAAAAATTGATTACTTAGATATATTAAATTAAATTAATTGATTTTTAATTAACAATAAAAATTAAAATTAATTAATTTAATCTTTACTTATTTTAATTTTTTTTAAAACTCAAAATTTAAGTCCATTTCCACAATTAAATAATTGATCTAAAACAATTAGATTAGATGTGTCGGGGTACTTCACTTTATTTGTGTGAAAAAACGTTGTAGGAGTTGAAAAGAATCTTGAAAAACTTGCAGCACAAACTAAAATCCATCTCTTTGACTTTAACCAAATTGAAACAAAAAGATAAGAGTAAGTGAATATTTTAAAAGAATCTTTATTGAACCTTTTTGCCTTCCAATATCCGTAGGTGAGAAAACTTTCTCCACTATATATATTGTGAAAAAGAGGCTAAAAAATAAAATAAGATAATTTTTTGGCTAATTGTTTAGTTATTTATATTAAAAAAATATTAATAAAAGTCTATTAATTTGATTATTGATAAAACTTACTACAACAAAATTATATAACTAGAGGCAAAATGGCAACTATATGAAGGCACTTTTCAAACTAGTCATCAATAATAGTTTAAATGACTCGTTTACTTTGTGATATGGGATGTGGGGTGATAGGATGAAATGAGAGATGAAGAGTAGGATTAGAATAATTTTATATTTTCTATTGGATGTTTAATTTTGTGGGATGATATGAATGAAAAAATTGGATTATTGTATTGAGAATGTTTACATAAACATAAATTATAAAACTTGGATAAAATAAAAAAGACAAAAGTATCCCTAGTTAAAATATTTTTCTATTTAGCATAAAAGGCTTAATTTTTCTCCATGTCAATACAACATCCAACTTGATATGGGATAGCCCAAACCTTTGGGTCCAATCCAGCAAGGCCCAATTGAGACTCAGGGCCCATACGTCTCGTCGAGTTCACATCTCATCGACTTCATTCAATCGGATCCGTGCAGGCCCAGTGAGTCTCCCTTAGTCTGCAGAAATCTTCGACCTCAGTCGACCTGGTCTTGGGCGAAGCTGAGGTCGAGACCCGTACAGTACCCTGCCACCGCATTTAATGCACTGGCAGGCGCCACGCCTCCGCATTAATGGCGCATGCCGTTCCCCTCACCGTCTGACACAGCAGGCGCCGCTACAGTGTACTATCTTGTCCTTGAAACTTGGAAGGGCAGCTGGCTGGAAATACTCAAATAGGGGAAATGACCAAATACCCCAGGCCCAAGGTTAGTGGCCCTGGGAGATACCTAAGGGCTTTCCAGACATTTCCTAGAAAGAGAAGGATATATATACCCCCAACCTTGCTCTTCAGAGGTACGCACTCATATACACCAAAAAGCTCTTATCCCTCTGATCGATTATTGAGGTCGAATCTTACTGACTTGATCGTCAGTGGGCCAAAGCCGAGGGCCACTTGGCTAGCCTAACGTTTATTGTGACTGCAGGATTATTTCCCTACAAAATAGGAGCACAATCCATCTGGGTCAAGTTCTACCATCGTTCTAGTTAGGATCCTAACCTAGCAAAGTGAACCCTCATCATTTGGCGCCGTCTGTGGGAAAACTTGAATCCTCTGTCGGAAAATGGTAAACACTAGGCGAGCCCCATCGGGAAGAGATGAAAATAGGAGGTCCAGCTCCTCCCCCCACCGTCAGGACCTGGAGCCGAATACACAAGGACCAAGCGCTCCGCCTGAGCCGGTGGTCACACTCACGATGCCGCAGTTAATGCAGCTCATCAGTGAGCAAATTTTTGCGCAGATTTCAGCACAACTCTCCGCCACCCTAAACAGGCATACGGTGCAGCCGAAGCCGGCGATCAGCGCCACGTCGCAGCCCACAGCTCTCGAAAAAGCGCGGCCTGAAGAGCCTTCTCAATGGCTAGAATTGCCAAGACACCAGTTTAAGAGAGATTCGAGCCCTGGCCGTTTCTCTAGAGAAGCAGCCCGCCCCCCGCCGAGGGAGGAGGTAGCAGACTCCGTGGATCATGACGTGTGGCCCATTCGCACCCACAGCGCTATAGGGCCTAGCGTTCCAGACACAAGCCAAGCAGAGGTGCCTCCCAAGCAGATCAGCAAGAATGGGAGGAGGTATCTCACCAGGTGCAACAGTTGAATAGGCGCCTGGAGGAGATCTCGAGAAGGAATGCAGATAGGGTGGCCCTGCCAGACGGGCCGAAAAAGTTCAGAAGGGAGCGGGATTCGCCATTCGTCCAAGAGATCATTGAGGAGCGCATCGCTGTCGATGCAAAGATCTCTATGGGGCTTCCAAGGTATGATGGCTCCACGGACCCGAATGAGCATCTGCTGCAGTTTGAGCATATGATGCAACTGCATGGGCATAATGACTATATATATGCAAAGATGCTGGTGACTATATTCCAGGGAGTAGCCTTGGACTGGTTTGTAAAACTGGAGCCGGCATCCATCTTCTCCTACGACCAGTTGTGTGATAAGTATCTGTACCAGTTTGCCAGCAGGAGAAAGGTAAAGCTCCCGCACACACACCTACACACAGTGAAACAGGCTGAGGGAGAATCCCTTCAAAATTTTTTCACCAGATTCAACACAGAGGTGTTGAAAATCGATAGCCCAAGGATTGAGTTTCTGATCGATGTATTGTTCTTGGGCTTGAGGCATAAGGAGTGCGCCAATGCCCTGGTGCGCGTGCAGCCCAGAACGATGGAGGAGCTCCTCGACCTCGCCGAGAGGTATATGACCCAAGAGGAGATGAACAGGATGAAATACGGCAGCCTGGAAGCCGACAAGAAGAGAGGCAAAGAGAGAGATGATAGACAAAATAAGGAGGGACGCCGTTCCCCGATAAAGCGCTTCCATAAATACACTCCGTTGAACCTGCCGAGGAGAGAAGTGTTGTTCGCCATTCAACACGACAACTTGCTCAAGAAGCCTCAAAAAATCACAGAAATCGAAGCCATGAAGAAGTCAAAAAAGTACTGCTATTTCCATAGGCAGAAAGGACACGACACCGAAGACTACTTTAACTTGAAAGACGAAATCGAGAGGCTGATCAGACAAGGCCACCTAAAAAAATTCATCAAGGATCAGGCCCGAAGATATGAGGGCCTGACCGACCGGACTCCTCGAAGAGAAAGGTCGGTTAGCCCGAGGAGAGAAGACAAAGGAAAGAGACTAGCCCATGAAACCAACCCACCCATCAGGGGTGTCATTGACATGATTGCCGGGGGGCCCACGGGAGGGGATTCTCGAAATGCGAGAAAGCAAACACAGAGGCAGCTCGACTCAACCAGGCCACCCAGGGTCGAGGCAGTCTTTCAGCTGACGATCAGTACCGAACTAATTTCTTTCACCGACGCAGATCTAGACCACCTGGAGAAAGCTGACCGCAAGATAGATTGCCCGATGGTGGTTGCCCTGGAAGTTGCTAATTTCGAGGTCCAAAAGGTACTGGTTGACAATGGGAGTTCAGTGAACATAATATTCTTGTCGACTTTGAGCAGAATGGAATTGGGACAGTTGAAATTCGACCTGGTCAGAATGCCCTTAGTCGGGTTTGGTGGGTCCGAGATTATCCCAGTCGGATCCATCAGTCTCTCCACCACATTCGGGCAGGGACAGCGCAGCCGAACACTAATGATCAGTTACCTGGTGGTCGACGCTCCCTTCGCATATAATGTTATCATAGGCCGGCCAGCCCTGAATGATTTCAGAGCGATTGTGTCCACTTATCATATGAAGATAAAGTTCCCGACCCCAACCAGAGTTGGTGAGCTTTTATGAAACCTTAAGGACGCTTGGCGATGCTACACAATCTCTATCGACTCAACTGACCAGAAGAAGCGACCCGCGCTGAATCCCTTGGGGGACGCCCCTGAAGTGAAACCCGAGGAGGGATCCTCATCAAAAAAGAGAAAGCTGGAAGACATAAGGGTCGAGCCAGTTGGGGAATTCAAAACGATCGAGCTCGAACCGGGAAATCCAGATAAAACCACCAGAATCGGGACCGAGATGGGAGATCGACTAGAATGCCTTATGGTCGACTTCCTCTGGTGGAACGTCGATGTTTTTGTATGGAAGGTGGCGGATCTTCAAGGCATCGATCCCAACATCATCATCCACCGCCTCAACGTGGACCCAGCCCGCAAGCTAGTGCGGCAGAAGAAAAGAACCTTCAATGCTGAACGGAGCCAGATTATCGACGAGGAGGTCAGCAAACTTTTGCAAGCAGGTTATATTATAGAAATCCAATATCCCTCTTGGCTTTGTAATGTTGTACTTGTTCCCAAAAATGAGGGAAAGTGGAGGATGTGTAATGATTTTACAGATTTGAATAAAGCTTGGCCTAAGGATCCTTACCCCTTGCCTCGTATTGATTTACTTGTTGACTCTACTGTTGGCTGCGAATTGCTTAGCATGATGGATGCATTTCAAGGCTATTATCAAATATTCATGGCACCCGAGGACAGAGACAAAATAGCATTTGTCGTTCCCAATGGAGTGTATTGCTTCCTGGTTATGCCATTCAGACTTAAAAATGGGGGGGCAACTTACCAGAGATTGGTTAATTATATGTTCAAGAATGAAATTGGGAGATCGATGGAGGTCTATGTTGATGATATGATTGTAAAGACAGAAAAGGCTGAAGACCACCTGATCGACCTTAGCCACACCTTTTCCATTTTGAGAGCTTTCGGAATGAAGCTCAATCCTAGCAAGTGTATCTTCAGGGTTCGATGAGGCAAATTCCTCGGCTACATGGTCAGCCAAAGAGGCATCGAGGCCAACCCACAGAAGATTCAAGCAATTTTGGACATCGCCCCACCTCGCACGGTTAGGGATGTCCACTGCCTAGTCGGCAGGATCATAGCCTTGGGCAGATTCATATCTCGCCTAGCAGATAAAAGCCTACCTTTCTTCAAAATCCTGCGAAACACGAAGAAATCCGGATTCAAGTGGGACCCACAGTGTGATCAGGCCCCTACTCGACCTCAAGCAATACCTCTCTTCGCCACCCATGCTCGCCAAGCCCGAGGTGGGAGAAGTACTACAGATATACTTGGCAGTTTCTTCGGCCTCCATCAATTCAGTGCTGACGACGACGAGAGCAGGAAACCCCCACCCGATATACTATTGCAGCAAGGCTCTCCAAGGACTCGAGCATAATTATTTAGAGATCGAGAAGTTCGCTCTGGCCCTTGTTACGTCAGCCAGGAAACTGCGGCCTTATTTTCAATCCCACTTAATTTTGGTGATGACCAATCAACCACTAAAGCAGGTGTTGCCGAAGCCAGATACTTCGGGTCGGCTCACCAAATGGGCCATTGAGCTCGGGGAATTCGACATTTAATTTCAACCACGGACAGCCATTAAAGTGCAGGTGTTAGTCGACTTCATCGTTGAAAGACTTGACCTCCCGACGCAGGGGGTCAACAGCACCATCTGGTGGACCTTGCATGTCGACGGGTCCGCAACCTCATCCAGCGGAGGCATAGGGATATCCCTCCGATCCCCACTGGCCGAGGAATATGATTTTGCGGTGAAACTCGACTTCCCGATCGTTAATAATGAAGCAGAATATGAGTCTCTCATTGCAGGAATGCGCATGGCCAGAGACCGTGAGGTCGAGCAGCTAGCAGCATTCACCGACTCTCAGCTCATCATAGAATAGGTCGAAGGAAACTTTGAGGCGAAGGAACACAAAATGTCCCAATATTTGGCAGAAGTGCGCCAAGTGAGACAAATATTCAAAAACTTCTCACTGAGCCAAATACCTCGATCAAAAAATGAGCGAGCGAACGCGCTCTCTAAGCTGGCCAGCTCGACAAAAAGCACCAGAGAAAGAACAATCACATTTTTTGTCGCCGCTTAGCCTTGCGTTCCTGCCCCCGACCAAGTTATGGTTGGGTGCCTCGACAAAACGACCCTTTCCTGGCAGCACCCAATCAAACTTTATCTAAGTCGAGGCACCCTGCCTGACAACGATAAGGAGGCTCGCAGACTGAAGGGGTTTGCACCTAAATACACGCTGGATGAGCACGGACAATTGTACAAGCGGTCGATAGCAGGGTCGCCACTCAGAGGTTTGGACCCCAACCAAGCTAATGAAGTATTACAGGAAGTACATGCCGGTATTTGCGGCAACCACTCTGGGGGCCAATCCTTGGCACATAAGGTCATTTGCTACGGGTACTTTTGGCTAACTTTGTTGAGAGATTCTGTTGATTTTGCTAAAAAATGCCCATCCTGTCAAATTCATTCGAACATCCATCATCAGCCAGCCGCACCGATGACCAATGTTAACATCACCTGGCCATTCGACTAGTGGGGGATCGACATAGTAGGATCACTTCCAAAAACTTCCAGCCAGCGAAAATTCATCATAGTGGCCGTCGAATACTTTACAAAATGGGTGGAAGCCAAGGCAGTCCCGAAGATCACCGACGCCGCCATTAAAAGTTTCATTTGGAAGAATATTGTATGCCGATTGGGGCTGCCTAAGGTCCTAATATCAGATAATAGCACCCAATTTCAGAGCAAAAACACGAGGAGATGGTGCGAAATCTTAGGGATCGCCCAGTACTTTACTTCGGTGGGAAATCCACAAGCCAATGGACAGACTGAGGTTACCAACAGGACTATCCTCGACCACGTCAAGAGTCGAATAGCGGGGACAGGGACCAGCTGGGCAGACGACCTCTCTGGTGTTCTTTGGGCTTACAGAACGACTGCTCGAATAGCCACAGGACACAGCCCATACAGCCTAGTCTGCGGATCTGAGGCAGTGATCCCATCAGAATTAATCCAGCATACAGCGAGGGTGATCCACTACAACCCGATAACTAATGTGTCAGAGAGGACGCTAGATCTAATCACTGTCGACGAACAACGCCATGTAGCTTACAACACAATGCAGTGATATCGTTCAAAGATGGCGGATCATTATAATAGGTCGGTACGACCGCGGAGCTTCAAGGTGGGCGACCTCGTTCTCAAGAAAGTGGAAGTATCTAGGCCTGTCGGGAAACTCAACCCAAAATGGGAGGGACCATACGGTGATCAAGGTGGTTAAAAATAATGCCTACCGACTAGCTGATGCATCAGGTCGTGAGCTACCTCGACCATAGAATGCCATAAACTTGAAAAAGTTTTTTGTATAATCGGTCTCCGATGACCTTTGTATTACTGAAGGAAATGAAATTGCAAAATGTCCAAACGTGTGCAGCAGAGCGAACCTTCTTTAAAAAGTCGAGGCCCGTGCGCCAAGACCAAACATCGACCCAGTAGTCGACGAGAGACTTCACGCCAAAAAGTCGAGGCCCGTGCACCAAGACCAAAAAAGTCGACCCCGTAGTCGACGAGAGGCTTGACGCCAAAAAGTCGAGGCCCGTGCGCCAAGACCTAATAGTCGACCCCGTAGTCGACGAGAGGCTTCACGCCAAAAAGTCGAGGCCCGTGCGCCAAGACCAAACATCGACCCAGTAGTCGATGAGAGGCTTCGCGCCAAAAAGTCAGGCCCGTGCGCCAAGACCAAACATCGACCCAGTAGTCGACGAGAGGCTTCACGCCAAAAAGTCGAGGCCCGTGCGCCAAGACCAAATAGTCGATCCCGACGAGAGGCTTCACGCCAAAAAGTCGAGGCCTATGCACCGAAACCAAGCTATTGATGATAAACTTATACGAAAGACGTTCCAAACTCAAACGTTAGTTATTATCTTATTGGATTTAGGGCAACTTGTCCTACTGAAGCTAAATATCAAGTCAGAAAAGCAAATCATCATCTAATAAAGGGCAAGAAGAGAAGCTACTCGCCACATTCGTGGCCATCCGTCAAAATAATTCAATGCAAAGGCAAACACGATGGTGGTCGAAATTGCAGTTAAAATTCCATAACAATTCAGTAAATGCCTCATCGAGGCGATAATTCAATAAATGTCAAAGGCCTCAGCAGGGCCTATACATCAAAAACAAAACAAAAACTGGGCCTAATTAGAGCTGCCCGTCTCTTCGATCCTAGGGGCTGGGGAAAGCGCAAGTACACCGGATGGAGGAGAAGTCGGCTGAGGCTCGGGCGGCGCCATTGCGATAGGAACAGCAGCAGTCACGGGGCAAGAGAGGCCAGCTGCAGCTTGTAGGAACAGCCGCTCGGTAGCCGGGAAATAGGAGGCCACATCGACTTTTCCCTCTAATATGTCGTAAGGTAGATTGCCAGAGAACTCGAACTCCCGGGCCACTGCCTTCAGCTTTTCATCAGGTTCAGCCCATTTTTTCTCTTCGGGCGACAACTCGACTAGCGGACCTGCCTCCGCAGTGGCTTCCCCGGCATTGGCACTCTCCTCGGCGTATGGACGCAGCTGCTCGTCAAGAGTGTAGCTCATTCTAGAACATTCCTCAGGCTGAAGAGCATGGCCCAAGAACTGCATTTGCTGAATCGCTTTCTTGAAGGCGGGGCGCGTCATCCAGAGCCAGCGCAGCACTTGCATCCTGAAAAGCTGGGCTAATCATGAACTGCTGCACGGCCTCCCAGCGCACCTCCGGTAATATCCGGGCGAACTTAGCCTTGGCCTCAACCAGACGCTAGCTTCAGTCAGCAGCTCGACCAGACTCATAAGCAACTTGCACGTCCAGTTGCAATTTTTCCAGCTTCGCATCCATTTTGGTCCTCTCTATAACAGCAAAGAGGACCTGCTCGTCTTTCTCCTCCATCTCCTAGGCATGCTGGCTAACTTGCTTCTCTAGCTCATCGAGTCGCAGTTGGGAAGACTCCAGCTGAGCCTTCAAAGTTTCAGCATCACCACCAGCATCTAACTGCTCTCGATCAGCAAGGCCCAGCTCGGAGCGGCGGTAGAAATTGTAGCCCAGTTGCCCGACCTGAGACATAAAGGTCACCACTGTCAAACCAACAAAAATATAAATACGCAGAGACTCAAAAAATAAAATCTCACCATGATCGTGTGATATGCGAACTCACAGAGGGCAGCAGCCTGGCTCATGCCCATTATCTTCTTGTGGTCAGGCAAGAACTGACCAGCCATCAGCTCCTTCAAGACATCCACCCCGGTGGGCCCCGACGCGAGTATGCTCGAGGAGTCGCAGGTTAAATAGTGCATCGGCTCCTTGATCTCCAAAGAGATCGGTCCTCGTCGGCATCCCCGACCCCGTGCTCATTCCTTTACCTTTCCCCGCTGTAATTTTCTTGGGCGGGGGACTACTCCGTTCGCCCATTGGCCTTTTTCCTTGACCAGTAGGGACCCCGCTCGAGGCGGCTGCTGCTCGACCAGGTGAGGGGGTCGGCGAGGGGGTGGGAGCTGCCTCCAATTGACGCGGCTCGTCGCCTATTGAGGACTCCCGTCGAGAAGTAGCTCCCTGTTTGCGTTTTTTGTTCTTTTCTACGTGGGCCAGCGCCTCGGCTCTGGATCTGTTCATGATCTCTGCTTGATCTGCACACAGCAAATTCAACAGAAATCAAAATCAAAAGAATTGCGCAAATCATCAAAGATAGGCAAATAATAAAGCACAAAGCAGACTCCATCTACCTATCTCATAATCAACAGGAAAATCTATTAGGGCCGATGAAAGCCCGACCAACACTAACTGCCTCTCCTCGATGAAGACGGAGGCCTCGATGGGTCCAAACTCCACAAGATCCCGCACGAATGTGTTCGGCCAGGTCGGAGTCATGTTCCTGGGCATCTCGACATGCCCTCTCCATCAACCCTGAGGAATATTAAACCCCTCATTCACTCGAACAAAGAAGTAGCATTTTTTCCACGACTGACCATATGAAGTGGAGAGGGCTACCAGAAATCTCTGACGAGGTCGAGCAGTGAGGTAATAGAACCCTGATTTGTCGATACTGCTAGACTTACGAGACATGGGAAGATGAAACAGGTTGGAAAAATTATCGAAGCTGGCTGGTTGGTTGAACAGGCGCATTAAAACTATGAAGCTACAGAGAGTAGAAAAACTGTTGGGTAGAAGCTGGGTTATGCATACTTGAAGACCTCTAAGTAGACCTACTAGGCTGTTACTTAGAGGGAACCTAAGCCCACACTTAAAGGCATCCTCGAACACAGTTATGCAGCCTGCAGGGGCGCGATGCATTCGACCAGGTGGTCCAGGGGCTAAAAGTTGGTATTCAGGGGGAATATGATAGAGCTCCCTGAGATGTCTCAAGTCCCCAGGGTTCATAGTCGACACTATTTTACTAAAATGACTGGGGGTAAATAGTTGACCTCATGATGGGGGTACTTGACTACGCCCAACCTCCTCCCCACCACGTTTGCTGCTCGAGCTGCTGGAGCTTGAGCTACTGGAACTAGAACCATCACCCGCAGAGGGGTGCCCACGTCTTTGGGATGGGGTAGCCTCACTATCCCCCCCCTGACTACCCCAAAAGCTATATAATCCCAACATGATGTTTCAACAGAAAAGCAGATGATAACAAGTAAAAACAGTTGAACACTTACTGGAAATGGAAGCTAGATGCTGGAAACCGGGGGAATGAACGCGAATGTTTGATTCAGAAACCCTAGGCACCCAAGAGTTTTTCTACAGGCTCTTGCGCAGATTCTAAAGTAGTAAAAGTAAAATGGCCAGAATTATAGTGGATATTTACAAAGAAAGGGGCGCGGTAAACCAAGCGTCTGCCATGATAACTGTAACCGCCAAGCCATCCCACGTGTGCCACGATGTAACTGCTCAATAAATGCACCAAACCCTGGTCAATGTTCAGAACCCTGGTTGATTTTCAAAAACCCCGATCGACTGTCAGTTGTGCCATTTTCGCTACTTCCCAACACTTCTCATCGGTACCTTCGTTCAGCCTTGCGAAGTAGGGGAACTCATGATATGGGATAGCCCAAACCTTTGGGCCCAATCCAGCAATGCCAAACTGAGACTCAGGGCCCATACGTCTCGTCGAGTTCACATCTCATCAACTTCATTCGACCGGATCTGTGCAGGCCTAGTGAGTCTCCCTTGGTCTGTAGAAATCTTTGACCTCAGTCGACCTAGTCTCGGGCGAAGCTGAGGTCGAGACCCGTACAGTACCCTGCCATCGCATTTACTGCACTGGCAGGCGCCACGCCTCCGCATTAATGGCGCATGCCATTCCCCTCACCGTCTGATACAGCAGGCGCCGCTACAGTGTACTATCTTATCCTTGAAACCTGGAAGGGCAGCTGGCTGGAAATACTCAAATAGGGGAAATGACCAAATACCCCAAGCCCAAGGTTAGTGGCCCTGGGAGATACCTAAGGGCTTTCCAGATATTTCCTAGAAAGAGAAGGATATATATACCCCCAACCCTGCTCTTTAGAGGTATGTACTCATATACACCAAAAAGCTCTTATCCCTCTTATCGATTATTGAGGTCGAATCTTACTGACTTGATCATCGGAGGGCCAAAGCCGAGGGCCACTTGGCTAGCCTAATGTTTATTGTGACTGCAGGATTTTTTCCCTACAAAATAGGAACGCGATCCATCCGGGTCAAGTTCTACCATCATTGTAGCCGGGATCCTAACCCAGTGAAGCGAACCCTCATCACAACTATTTCTTCTTTTTTCTATTAAGCATGAATAAATTATTTTTTCTCTTAAGCATGAATAAATTATTTTTTCTCCATTCCAATACAACATCTTTACACAAATTATATATCAATTTTTATTTTAATTATTTTAATATAAATATATTTTTAATATTTAATATTTTTAATTATTTTTAAATTTTTTTATTGGCATTGCAACCAAGAATTATTTGAAGTTGTAGCGCCAAAGGTGTGCTAAAACCATCCCACCTCAAATTAGGAATGGCTCATCACTCAAAAAATTCACATAGTGGTGGGCTGACATGTTTTTATAAGGCTTTCATCCTTGAAAGTAAACATGGAATGAGGTAGGATGTGGGCTTTCATCCTGCCTCATCCTTCAAAGTAAAAGGGCTAAGTTGGTAATTTAATATTAATTGCCCTTATAAATTATTTGGAGGCCTATGTACCATGGCACATATTGAAATAGCTAAGATTATAAATGGATATTCAAAAAGTTCATTTACTGTTCGCATTTGTATTCATTTATACAAAATTTATCCGCATCCGTTTAAAATGGATGTTATCCATATTCGATTCGTAGATATCCGATTATAAATGGATAAGAATATGGTAAATGCATATCCGATCCGTTTAAGATCTGCTTTGAATATGTATTTATTAAATAATATATTATTTATATTTTGTTAATAAAAATCTCATAATCCATATATGTATATATATAAATTATAATTGAAGAATTGAAAAAAAAGAAGAGAGAATAAATTTGAAAAATTATTATAATATAGGGAAAAAAATTGAAGAATAAAGTTCATCAACATAATTATTGTTGGTTGAATTTATAATTAATATACTTAAATGCCATTATTATTATTAATAAGTACTAATAATCAATTATAAAATCAATTATTAATTAGAAATTACGCTATTTGTTTGATTATTTTTTTAAATATAAAATTATATAGTTTCTTCTAGTAATTAAACTATGTATTCGTTATAGGTTCATACATTCACGTATTTGAATATTTGTAAATAGATATATAAATAATTATCATCGAATATGAATATAAAAAAATAATTCAAATACGGATAAGTTTAATAAAATATGAATAATTATAATTAAATATGGATATATTCGAATTCGACTGATATCTGATGGATACGAATTCAGATATCTTTTTAAATATCCTTCAAATCTATATCTGTATTTGAATATTCGAAAAGTTAAACAGATACAACTATGAAAACATTTTATCCGATCCGTTTAAACCCCTATGAATAATCCATAAATGATAGTAAAATAGCCCCTAAACAATAACAAAATACCTTTATTGTTTTATATAAAGACAATCGATAAAATGGCCTTAAAAGAATTCGCGATTGCAACTATGGGGACTATTTCTCCAAATACTTTTATATGTGATATGAGAAATTCCAACAGGTCCAGTGGGCCTATAATCTATCCAAGTTGTAAGGACAAAAGCCTAAAAAATAGGCCCACCTCATAAAGCCCAATGCCTGATTCAACCAAAGAGGTTGAGTTTTTCCAAACTCTGGGTCGGAAGGGGTGAGATAGGAGCATTAATGATGGCTGATGGTGGCATCTGCCACCCATCGCATCTATACTAAATGCGCCTTAACCAATAGTCAGTTTGCATTTAATAACTTGACGGCACATCACATTCGTATTAATGGCAGTATCAATGCCATTTCTGGCGAATTTGCCATGTGCAAAGCTTAATGCTAGGTTGAAATGACCTAAGATACCCCTACTTGTGGAAACAGTGTCTGAGACATACCGAGGAGAAACTTATTTTTTCATCCTTAGGAAAGCACTATAAATACCTCAACATTCAGAAACGAAGGTAAGTTTACACACTCTCTTTTTGAAATATTACTCTACCAAAACACTCTCAAGTTGATATACTGACTTAAGCATCGGAGGGTTTTAGCCAAGAACCCTCTCGACTAACCTGACATTTGTTCTGTGGCTGCAGGTTCCATCCCAAGTTTGTTCCGTGGCTGTAGGTTCCATCCCAAGTCTGCAAAATCCACCTTTCTGGTCGAGTGTCCCCATCAGATCGAGTTCCAAAAGCCCATCACACTAAACTTAACCTCATCAATATGTATTAGAGGTAATTTTCAAACTTTTAAAGGCAAAAAGAATAGCCTCAAAAACTCTCTTTTGTAGTAATTATGATATAAAGGCAAAATTACAAAATTCGTCCTGTAACTTTACCTCATTTGGTTTTTCGTCCTATAAGTTGCATAATATCAATTCTAGTCCTATAAGTAATAAAAAATTGTCATTTTTCATCCTTTTTTCGCTGGAGCCAACGAAACTCGCCGGAAAATGTGACGTGGCACACCGGGCATGTGGACATTACTTGTTTCTGCTACATTAGCAGCTGACATGGCAGGCAAAAGTACAAAATTCGTCCTGTAACTTTACCTCATTTGGTTTTTCATCCTATAAATTGCATAATATCAATTCTAGTCCTATAAGTATTAAAAAATTGTCATTTTTCATCCTTTTTTTGCTGGAGCCAGTGAAACTTGCCGGAAAATGTGATGTGGCACACCGGGCGTGTGGACATTTCTTGTTTATGCCTCGTTGGACTGCCTAGTAGACATTTTTTGTCTTTTTCTTGCTTAGTTGGCAGCATACATGTCTTTTCTTTTCTTTTCTTTTTTAAATTTCAAATACATTATATAATTTCTATATACACACACATATATATACACATCTATTTATATATATATATATTTATATTACATATCATCATTTTCCCTCCAAAACACAATTTTTTTTTCCTTGAATATCCTTCATTATCCCCAAAACTTTCCCATTGTTTAATATATACATCATATATATATATTTTATTATTATAATAATAATAAAAAAAACCACTCAATTTCATTTTCACCTCAAAAATCTAACAAAAAAGTATTGATTTGACTGCTACAATAAAAAAAATTCTACCCCAAAACATAAATAAACATACAAGAATTCTCCAGAATCAATTTTTAACTATTTTCCAAAACATAACCAAAAATTAATCACATTCCCTAACGCAATATTCATATTCTCCAATAATTTATTCTCCTAAGACACATAATAAAATTACACAAAAAATATAACCATACATTCCCCTAATTTGCCATTAACCATATTATTTTAACTCACATATATTTAAAATAATTTAATTAAATTTAAATATATATTAAAATTCCTAACCCCCACCCCAGCCCAACCCTCGCCTCGCCACCCCCCCACCCACCCACCCACCCACCATGACGGGCCGGCCATTGCCGGCTTGTGCAGGCAGCCACCATGGCCACGGGTTGGCCATGGTGGCTAGCCGCATGACCTCGCCTGGCCAGATCTGGCCAGGTGAGGTGCTGGCCACCATGGCGACCGGCTGGCCATGGTCCACTCGGCCAGCCACCCACCAGGTGGTTGGGGGAATATATCCATGGCTGGCCCGTTATGGGGCGAGGCGGGGGTTGGGGTAGGGTGGGGAATGTGATTAATTTTTGGTTTTGTTTTGGAAAATAGTTAAAAATTGATTTTGGAGAATTTTGGTATATTTTTTTATGTTTCGGGGGAGATTTTTTTTTTTTTTTTTTTACTTTAGCAGTTAAATCAATGCTTTTTTGTTAGATTTTTGGGGTGAAATGAAATTGAGTGATTTTTTTATTGTTATAATAATAATAATAATAATAATAATAATAATAATAATAATAATAATAAAATATATATATGATGTATATATATAATATATGTATGTATATATTAAAAAATGGGAATGTTTTGGGGATAATGAAGGATATTAAAGGAAAAGAAAATTGTGTTTTGGAGGGAAAATGATGATATGTAATATATATATATAAATAGATGTGTATGTATATGTGTGTGTATATAGAAATTATATAATGTATTTGAAATTTAGAAAAAAAAGAAAAAGAAAAGACATGTATGCTGCCAACTAAGCAAGAAAAAGACAAAAAAAAATGCCTACTAGGCAGTCCAATGAGGCAGAAACAAGAAATGTCCACACGCCCGGTGTGCCACGTCACATTTTCCGGTGAGTTTAGCCAGCTCCGGAGAAAAAAGGACGAAAAACGATAATTTTTTAATACTTATAGGACTAGAATTGATATTATGCAATTTATAGGACGAAAAACCAAATAAGGTAAAGTTACAGGACGAATTTTGTAATTTGCCTGCCATGTCAGCTGCCAATGTGGCAGAAACAAGTAATGTCCACATGCTTGGTGTGCCGCGTCACATTTTTCGGCGAGTTTCGCCGGCTCCGGCGAAAAAAGGACGAAAAGTGACAATTTTTTAATACTTATTGGACTAGAATTGATATTATGCAATTTATAGGGCAAAAAACCAAATGAAGTAAAGTTATAGGACAAATTTTGTAATTTTGCCTGATATAAAAGATATTTGTGTTCAACTTTGATAAAAATCATGCATTTTGAATTCATAAATTATAACATTTGTATTTGAAATTTCATCCATTCTTTCGCTTCTTTATTCATCTCTACTTCCTACAAGTATAATTTATCCCATTTAAAATATTTTTTATTTTTATTTATGTTATTTTTTTAAAGATGCATGAATAAATGTGGTATTGATGTAATTGATTGCTTTTTTTTTTCCCCTTTATTAACAAAACATTTGAATAATATTAATTTTTATTTTTATTAAATGCACATCGAATGTATACTGACTCCTAGTATTTATAACTGTCATTGTTGTTATTCTCGCTCTTCAGCCCAACTATGTAATACTATTGTGCAATGATGGTCTTTAAACTAATTTCATTATAGCAAAATTTGAGATATACTTGCAAAGTCTCGAAACTTTTTTCGTGAGGTATGAACATAGTCCATGTGACTTGTGGGCACATGCATGATGCGAGAAGGAAAAAAATAATAATAATGGGGCAACTTGGGATTTGTTAATACATATTAACAGGCTGGAGATGCTAATTATTTTCAGGACGAGAGCCAAATAATTAGATATATATAAACTTACGGATCATAAGAAGCAGGTTTCAGGCACAATATATTATAGTTAATTAGCAACTTGCAACTTGTTAATGATTCATATTAATGGGCTTATTCTCATGACCATTAGAAGTCAACTCTGATTAACTATTATACAGCCAGCCAAATATGAAAAGTATATTATAAATATATATATATATATATTGATATATACGTAGTGTCTATTTAATAAACAGAAAACAATTAATTAAAAAATGCAATTTGGTATGCCTTTCACACTGACTAGGGAATAGCAAATGCTTTCTTTTTGTGTTTGGTGTTGTCTTTGAACATTAAGCACCTTTAAAAAAGCTCCCTCTCAACCTACCAAATGTTTGGCATTTTGTGCTGAAAATGCGCATAAAGAGAGTTCATTTGATCAAATCTATGTGGACCTGAACGTGATCCGATCAAAACTTGGGGGATTGATCTCATTGCTATGGCTTCGAATGTTTAGGGGATGGTTGGCAATAACTGAAAGTTCACGAGACTTTGGTGCAATATCCTCCAAATTCTATTACCTACCAAATGTTTGGCGTTTTGTGTCATTGATATACTAAATGTGATAATTTAAAAAATTCAGATATATTGGGGTGAAATTAATTGCTTATTAATTAATTAAGTTATTATATAAGGCAAAGAGTTGTTTTATTAGGATTTCATATTTATTATTTCACTATTGATGGTGACTAGATTTGTGGCTAAACATGATGATCCAATCACATTGAGGTGTTGTCCTTCCTAATAGAAATTTGATAAGGACTTTCCCATCATCAATAAATGAAATTGGAAGGATGAGAATGGAAGAAAACTTCTAAGTTATTCTGAAGCTCTTGACTCCTTTTATCTGGTGCAAATCTAATATTTAAGTTGTTATTTTGCATTTACGGTTGATCTTTAAGATTAATTTCATTAGACCAAATTTGAAGTATAGTTAAAAACCTCGTGAGCATAGTTGATGCATGATCTACTCCTGGGCATGTATTGCAATAAAAAATCCAAAATTTTATATTTATTGGTACTTGTATATATCGATTTATGAATTTAAATGGTAGATAGAACACCAACTCTAATAGAACATAGTGAACAATATGCATCTCTATCGATACATAAAATTGAAGTTAAAATTGAAAATGAAACAACAATTACAATATAATACAACTATAATAGAAGATGGTAAACTATGTTCATTTATCAGCTAATGAAGAGAGACAAATATAAATTAATGAATATATATTATGCCTAGTACGTAACTAAGGGTGGCCGGTTCAATATTATATCACCTATATCATATCTGATGCAATTCGAACTTAAGTGAACAATATGTATATTAGCAACTTGCGACTTGTTAATTCGTATTAATGTGCTGGTACTAATGACCATTAGAGGTCAACTAACTATGGCCGAATACGAAAAGTTTATAATATACACGAAATTTCCTGCAAGTATATGTATAATGACGTCTCAATTCTATAGACAGAAGACGACATAATACGTATGTAATATCGTGATTACCTTGTCAGGCTGCTCCTTACAATTAAGAAATTCCAAGTTGCTATTAACAGTTTTTTTGTTTTTTGATTAATAGTTAAGCGGCCTTGCATGCCTTTATTAATAATTTCACATTACCTATGATATTTAATTAAACATATTAACTTCCAGCCAAACAAAAAATTTGGAAAAAGATTTTTTAACACGTTAATTTTCACCTGCAGATCATTACCAAAAAAACCTATCAAAATTTGCTCGACTGCATCCGAATTTTCCTTCTCAACCTACCAAATGTTTGGCATTTTGTGCTAAACAATTTCTTTAGAAAGCATCCAGGGCAAATTGTACTATTGATCCTATTGAACAAGGGAGTTTACACTTTCGGTCCCAAACTAATATTTATAGGACCAAAATTCTTATTTTTTTTTAGCATTTTTAGGACACCGTCAAACTTTTAATTGATTTTTTGATGGTGAGTTGCGTGTAAAATTGCAATTTGGTCCCTTTTATTTGATTAATTGCATAAAACCTCACAAAGGTTTGAGTTACATACAATAAATTTAGGGAAATTACAATGACCTCTTAATATTTTGTTTTGTCTAATATCTTTAAAAAAATCATTAGCCTCCTTTAACAAATTTGTTGGCATCATCCAAAACTTTTTGTGAAAAATCCAAAAATGTCCTACAAAATTGTAACGATTATGTTGTAGACAAAAACACCCTTAATCTATTTGTAATATTTTTCATAGTAGTAATTTTAACATTATCTAAATTATTCATAATAAATTTAAATATATTTTATTATTAATAAATTTTCTTAAATATTAAATAATATTTAAAATTCATATTGAATTAAAATATACAAATTTAAAATCAAACATATCTAAAGTAATTCACATAATGTGGGAGGCCGGAAGTTTAAACTCTAGCATACTCTTCATGTGCGCGTGTATAAATAAAAAAAATAAAGTTCATTTATTAATCCAAGGAAATAATTTGAAAATAAAAATAAAAATATAAAAAATTTCATCCTAACAATATAATTTTAATAATTTCAAATAAATAAATATTTTTATTCATTTTGGGCAAAATAATTTCATAATTTTAAATAAATAACATAAGTAAAAAAAATTAATTTAAGCCATATTGATTATAATTAACTAATTAATAACAAATAAATAAGTAAAATTTTAAATATATATATATACATGTATATATTTTTTTTTCTTCTCCCTTCTCCTCCGCCCCCTTCCCAGGCCATGCCATGACAGGCCGCAGCAGCAGCTAGATTTGGCGGCTAGCCACCTCTGGTCGTGGCCTGTGGTCGGCCATAGCCAGTAGTCACCGCCTAGCCTTGTGGGGTTGGAGGAATAGGTGGGTTGTATGTATATATATGTATTTATATTTATATAATAATATTTATTTTATATATACATATATATACATTTATATATCAATATATAGTATTTTTATATTAAATATTTTTAGGGTTTTGTGGAACTTATTTTTAAATTTTTTTATTATTATTTTTAAAAAATTTTGAAGTGAGGATTGATTGGACATTTCATATTTTGTGGGATTTCATAAATAAATCAAACTTCTGATTGTACGGTGATTAATCTTTTTTTATTTAACAATTTTGCCAAAAAAACTAATGGATGTTTGGGTGGTGTCTAAAATGTGCTTAAAAAAAAATATATTTTTGTCTTATAGATATCGACCCCAAGTATTTAGATAACGAAAGTGAAAGCCTCCTTGTCCAATGGGATCAAAATTAAAATGCAGCTTTAAATTTAGCATTTTAGAAAATAAGATTTTAAAATTAAAATATTAATTTGACAAATTTTGGGGTTCAAAATATAAATAAGAAGGACTTATTTGAAGGAAATTTGGATGTTTTGGGGGTTAAATTGAAAATATTTTTGGTCAAAAGGGTCAATTTAAGGCACTAATTTGTCCTGGGGCTCAATTGCAAACTAAAATAAAGTTTGAGGGGCCAATTGATAAATCAAGGGTAAAATGTAAGGCACTCAAAAAGTTGAAGGATTAGATTGAGAATTGGGGAAAGGTTCTGGGGGTTGATATGAAATTTAAGAAAAGTAGAAAATATAAAAGGAAACCCCTTCACTTAGTTAAATTTGCACATGTATACCCAGCTACCCTTTCATCGGATTTCACCTCACCGTGACTGGAAACCTTGAACCACTCCAACCAATCTCTTCCTTTCCTCACAACGAACACGATGGTACTAAACTTGTCGAGAAACAACCAGCGAGTAGCAGGAAAAATGATATCCAAATAGAGCTTCACGGTAGTGGTGGCAGATTCTACTGTCTGACAGCAAAATCTCATAACCACTAAGTAGGTTATGATGGGCTTAGCTGGAAGAACCTGCGAGTACTCTCAATTTAGTGAACACACTACTGGAGTAAGCAGAATTGGGGTGGAAGTGCACGGTGGCGCGGCGGCGCAGCGGAGTTGTGCAGATTTTCTCTAAGTTGGACAACAAGATGATGGTGGGTATTGAAATTAATTTGCGGGTTTGATATAACTCAGCAAAATACGTCTAGTGGTGGTGGCGATGCTCAACTCCAACGGCGGCGGGTGGCGATCAAGCGACTAAGGGTCAATTTAATTGGGACACCGATCTAAGTGCATGCATGATTCTATTGTGCGACAATTTGACCTCAAATTTGGTCAATTGGGTAAAATTCCAATTGATCAATTAAAATAATTTCTGGATTTAAATTGGTTAAGTTATTAAGTTAAACTCCATGTGAAACATTCGCTATTAGACCGAAATATGTAATTTTAAGGTGTTTGATTGAAAATGAAATTTGTCTGTATGCGATGTGTGGACCTGAATTGTTATTAGGAGATAATTATCATTAAGTAAGCGGTTTATTGATGCAAGTTGAGCTAATTGGACCAAATTGTAATTATAGACTATCAGGATAAGATTTATGATGTTAAGCCAAAACATATGGACATATAAGTTAAATACAATATTAGTGGGCCCAGATTGGTAATTAGAACATAATTATTGCTTATTTAATTGGTGTAATTAGGTCTGACTTTGTATTATGATATGTAATGAGATAAAAAAAAATATGCGATCAGATCAAGAAATGAATCACATGCATGGAAATATAAAAGAATTTGGACTTGGGTTTGTATTATTATATGATAACTTTGGTTAATTAAATTAATTAGTGATGAAAACCCTAACTTTATGTAATTAAGCCCTAAGTGACAAATTTTAGATTATTAATGATAATTGGGCTATTATAATTGATCTTGTGTACGTTGCAAGGATAATTAGAAATAAGAATTTGATTTTATCAAAGTGCATATGGCTCTCATAAATATTATGGCATTAACGGCGTAATTAAATGACATCTCTCGATGATATTGAAAGCGAACCCTAAATTTTCGTAACAGTCGATTTTAGATTGCTATCCGTATAGTTGTGATTATAGAGATAAAATGAGGATTTTGACAATAAATCCATTCTTTGGTTAGGTGATGAGGAGCTAGTTCCTGCAGATCCATAGACTGTGATAACATTTCGGTGGTTTTTAAGGTGAGGGTCTATCAATCTAGTACCTGTCTTGTATACATCTATATGGTATTTGATTTGATACCCTGTAAGGGTTTACCAATTTGGTAATTGTTTTGTGTACACTTATCAATTATTGTCTGGATACCCCTGTGAGGGTCTATCAACCTAATATTTGTGTTGCATACCCTTGTGAGGGTTCCATTTATTTTGTTTTTGGGATGTGATTATCTTTGATTGTTCGACCACCTTGACTGTTGAGTTCCTGGATCGTTTTGAAATTTCTTGATCTTGCTTTGTTGAAAATTGATTGTATCCATTCTGGTGTTAAGAATTTTCATTGCCTTGTCTATATCATCCAGTTTGAATTTATTCTGCTTATGGTTTGTTTGGCCTTCTTGGCAAACTAAATTTTGTTCTGAACATCATTTGATTTGCCTTGTCGGCATATTTAAATCATTATGTGTACCATTTGTATTGCCTTGCCGACATTTGTATACCACTAGTATGGTCATATGGAGATAAAATTCTGTTAGTCCCTGCTGTGTGCATAGGGGATGCTATTGTTAGTCCTTACTGTTTTCCATGGGGCATGTTGTTTGCCTAGAATAATGAAGGAATAAGGAGAATTTGATATGCATATTATGCTTTGGTTTATTTGGATTGCATATGATGCGTGGGTTTGTTTTGTTCTGATTGTACCCCAGCTGTTTGTACTCTATTCAAAAGCAATAAAGATGGAGAGGTTTCTATTTGTTGCATCTGATATTTGTTTACGTTCTGGCATTTTCATGTTCTGACTGAAATGTCTTATTAGTCAATAGTCTGTTGAATTATTTCTTCATCAACAGATCCTTTCTGACTATCATTGAATTATCCCTCACTAAGTCTTTAGAACTTACCCTTTTGTTATTCTTTATTTCTTTCCTAGACAAGTGTGAAAGTGAAATAAGAGCTTATGATTTAGTTGATGGAAATGTTTTGGGGCAATGTTGGTGAATATGTGTACATATAGGTTCACCTACGAGTTAAGTTTTGACTTAGAGACATTGTGATATGTCAAGTTTGAATTTGAAATTTATGGCATGTATGTATTGTGTTTTATGAGTTGAAGCTTTAGGATTGTACCTAAACTTGGCTATAATTTTATACTGTTGAATGCTGTTGGAACACTTGACATGTAATATGGTACTCAGATAGTGTTGTTTTAAGTTTGAAGCTTGTTGTTATTTATGAGTTTTGATAAAATTTTATGGGCCTATCGGTTATGCTGTATGTGTGATTTAAGTCGGAATGAGTGACATCTCAACTTAGAGGTTATCATGAGTGGGGTTCCACATAATAAATATTAACTTATTTTTTATTTAAAGAGTGAGATTTTTTTTTTCTTTTTAATTTAATTATATATTTTTATCCAAAAAAGCTTAAAATTTGTCCTGAAAAAGTAATTGATAACTAAGTTATTTCAAAACAACAACCAATTTTTTATATTTAATATTTGTTTTTTCATTCATGTACATAATATATGTTAATTGATAATTTTGAAAATAATAAAATAGCTACATATATAAATAAATTTTACTTATCAGAGTTATATGGAAGCTTAAGAATATTTTAGCTTATCAAAATTTTATATTACAAACTACTTATTGAATTAGTTATCAAATAATTAATAACCTAAAGTAATATATTTTCATAGATAAAGTATAAAGAAATTATATATATATATATATATATACCGTCACAAAAAATATTTAACATTTAAAATTCTCAAATGTTATGAAAATTGTAACTATAACTTCCACATTATTAACAAATCGTACAAAAAAGTTTTATATTAGAAAAAAAATTATTTGCTTATTTATCATATCAAAATATGTATGTATAAATATATAATTTAAAAAGCATATTTGAAAAATATTATTTGTCTTATTTTTATTTTCTTAATTGTTTTATTTATTTTTTAAAATTTTATCATTTTACAATTTTTTGTATAATTTGTAAACTTAGAGTGAGAAATTCTTGATATCCTACAACTTATTTAAGTATAAATTATCTTTAAACATAATATTTTAAATTGAAATATTCTTATTATTTTATTTAATTAGTAATAATTTTTTTTAATTAAATGCCAAAATTAATTGCAGTTCATGTTTTAATCACATGAAGTAAAGTAAATATTATTGTAAAATAAATTATTTCAATCATATAATTATTTTCACTGCATCGCACCGGCACATGCTAGTACTGAAATATAGCCTAATTTGTTGTATCTTCGAAATAGGAAGAGATACAATAAACAATATAGAAATTTTTGAGAAGAAAGTAAATAATTGAAACTCAAAAAGAACTCTTTATTAGTTCTTATTTTTATTCGGATTGCTGATAGAAATCCAAAAATTTAATTACCATTTGCACATATATTTGTTTATGAAAATATTACTCGATCCATTTGAAATAGATATTATCTATATTTAAGTAGTAAATATTCGGATGTAGATAAATAATATGGTAACCACATATATATTCAATTCATTTAATATCCTCTTTAAATTTATATTCAATTTTTACATAGCCAGCTGTGATTCTTTTTCTGCTTTAGAAGTTATTCTTCTTGGGGGGAATTGTGCTAGGTTGCATTAGAAATGTTAGGGGTTATTCTTCAGGCTTGCAACGGTTTAATGTTATGTTCTTTCTCATTTTTCTGTTTTAGGAGTTGTTTTCATGATTGCATTATGTTCTACTTTGCATTTAATGCGATTGTATGGATTTCTACCGAAAAAATGCATTGAATTATAAATTAACATATTCAAATATTCAATTCATTTGCATATTTGAATAATCACAATTGGATAAGAATATTCGAAATTTTGAATTATTATTTGATTTTTGAATAACTATGTTGGATGCAAATATATCCGAATTCATTTAACATCCACCGAATTCGAATTTGGACGCCATTATCAAAATATTCGTTGGATACAAATACAAATATAAATAGTGTATATGAATATAAATGATTTGTATTCAATCCATTTAGTACCCATTTACACCTCTAATCTTCATGCTTTAAAAGTAGTGGTGTTCAATATATCTCCAAAGGTAGTAACTAAAACTTTAGACTTCACATTCCCCAAGCACAGAAATACAATATTAATGCTTAGAATCCACAGGAATAAAAGTGTAACAATATAATAACAAATATCAGTCAAAACATGACAAGCGAACCACAAACTTTGCAACTACAAGACCCAATCCCAATGCAAATTCGAAATAGGCAGCCAGAAACCTCCAGGCTAAGAACATAAGCTCACACTGTTGCACATAAAATTTTCTATTTTCAGCCGTAATTAATTCATTAAAACCGTGAACTGAACTTAGCAGAAACCAAGCCTGACTGTGGAGATCGCTCAGCTTAGTTTAAACTATCAATTATAATTTTCAAGAAATATATTGTTAGATTAATTTAAACTCTTGTTAATATCATTATCAATTTAATGACCAATTAAACTCAATTATATATCAGTTGAGTATAGGGACTCCAATAAATGGATGCACATATATCATGTATCATTGCAAGTAACTCAGCATATACAAAATACAATCTTACTACAAATATGTTAGGACGGTACATGTTCCCAATATATGGAAAAAATAAAGAAAAACTCACTTGTAGAAAATATAGTTGTAATTATGAATTGCCCGAGGAGTTCCAGATAACAGTCATGACTTGATGAGTTCCCCTTCATTCCATGAAGAATGGACACAAACTTGTGGGAATTTATATCCTTGTATTTGCTTTACAGAATCCACAGCTAAAGGGCAGTCGACTAGCTCGATCCTTTTCAGACTGTACATATCTTCAAGCAGCCATGAGATCTCCTTTAATTTGTAGCAGTGCCTAATGATTAGGCGCTCAAGTGAACGGAAGCAGTCCCCATTGGCTTCCCAATACTCGAGATCAATATCCTCAATCAGCAGAAATTGAAGCTGCTCGAATTCCCCATCATTTGTCACCCACTCCGGCCCTTGAAATGCAAAGCATCGCAACTTGAGCACTTGAAGATTCGGCAACTGAGCAATCATTCTCATGTGTTCCCAGGGATATCCAAACCCACTCAAGCTCAACTTTTTAAGACCAGATGGGAAAAAAGTTGTAATAGGAGCAACAACCTGAGACCTGGGATTAGGATTCATTATGACACATTTGAGTGATTCAAGTTTATGGAGATGGGGAAGATGATCAAAGCAGCACAACGGTTCAGCAGCATCAGGTGCTAATTCAATTTGAATTCCTAATTTTTGCAGATTGGGGATTCTTTCAAGAACACCCTTGGTGCAACTTTGAGCGCTGACATCAGAAAGTGTTAAGAGGTTTGGTAAGATATCAGCATCACCACGACAAGGATCCGGTAGGTTGCTTCCCATGAACTGGAGATGCTTCAACTCTTTTATATCCCAGATCTCCATGGGTAGATATGACCATGAATTATCTTCAGAGGATTTGATGCTCAAATGTCGACGGACAATCAAGTAATGAAGGTTCCAAAGTTTGGATATGGAAGGAGGAAGCTTTCCATTATAAGTGAGGGCTAAGTACCTTAGCAGAACTAGTTTTAGCACTTCAACAGGAAACTTGTATAAACGGATTGTAAGAATATCCAGTACCCTCAGCAGCCTCAAGCTGATACATATTGGCACTGGATAGTGATGGTGTGGACCAGTACACAGGATAGAGTGCGCCATTGAAATGGATTCCATTGAGTCATACACATCTTTGATACCAAATAAAATGTTGTTATGGATGCACAATCGTCGCTGGCTTTCCATAACATGTGTAGAACTATTGGCATAACTATTTAAGATATGGAAAAGCTTCTCCTTCCATGCTTCTCTGACACAAAGATGCCGAAAGGTAGAATGGAGGCTGCAAGTTTTAATTCCAAAATTGGAGCTCTGCTGGCGGGCAAGAACTAGGCTTCTTGAAACAAGATCCTCCAAACATCCCATGGCATAATCGTCTGAGTTTTTGGATTTTGATTCAAGAAATCCCTCTACACTCCACAACTTGATGAGCTTTGAGGCAGGGATCTCGCAACTTAGCTGGAAAACTCCCATATAGAGAAAGCATGCTTTTAAATGCAGGGGTAAGTAGTTGTAGCTGGGAAGAAGTACCTTTGATATTTCTTCATGTGCATCCTTGAAAAGTGAATTTTTGTTCTCTGCCGCCTCTTTCCAGTACTCTGGCGTCATCTTACTTTTGGACGATTGCAAGAGGTAGGCAACCGTGATGATTGTTAAAGGAAGACCTTCACAATTCTTGGCAATCTCCTTTCCAGCTTTCTCTAATTGAGGAGGGCAAAACGGTCCACCAAACACCTTTTCACAAAGAAGATGCCAACTTTCTTCTTTGTTCAGAAAGCGCATTTGATGAGGATCTCCATGCCGGTCACCACATCGAGCTACTTCTTCTAGCCTAGTTGTTAGCATGACACGACTTCCATTACGCTTGTCTGGAAGATATTTTTCCAGCGTATCCCATAGCCTTGTATTCCACACATCATCCAGCACAATAAGATATCTCCTGTGAAACAAAATTTGGTACAAATACACAACTAATTCTTTCTCTTCTTTCATATGTATTTCATCAATGTCATAGTTCAATTGGGCTAGAAGATCTAGCAGGATTTCTTTTAATTGGTAATTTGCTGTAACTTTGACCCACGCACGACAGTCAAAATGATCCAAAACTAATGGATCTTCATAAACTTTTGTAGCAAGTATAGTCTTACCAAGGCCTGCCATCCCAACTAGTGAGACAGTCTTGAGATTTGGCCACCAATGATCTGTTAGCAGAAGATCTTTGATTTTACTAAATTCATCATATAATCCAACCATCTTTGACTTCGTTCCTCCAAAATAAGTTTTTGATGGAACAGCCAACGAGTTGCTCAGTACCGGGTCTTCTTTACTGCACTCGTCCTCCATCTTCTTCGCCTTTTCTGTTAGGGAATTAATCTCTTGCTTTACTTCCTTCAAGTCTAGGGAGAGTTTCAGTGAAAAACTCCCATCTCCAAGGCTTTCAGATAGTGAAAGAGACTGACTAGAAACATGGGATTCAATTGCATCTTCTATTTTGCATATTGCTCCTCTGATTTCTTCATTCAAAGAGCTCACCCTCTCACTGCTGCTGCTGCTGTAGATGCTATTTTCCAATCTTTGGAGAACTTCTTGTAAGGAAATAACATCCTTGTATAAAAATTCTAAGATCTCAAGAGAAGGGGGAAGAATCGAAATTTGAGAAGAATTTAGAAGGCGCTGTATTGTCTGTTTAAGAGAAATCACAGCAGCATAATAAGCCATCTAGCTGATCTGATCTCTCTTTCTCAGCAAAAATGGAAGAAATTTGAGAAGAGTTCCGAAGGCTATCACTATATTGTTAATGAAAATTTTTCTTTCCTTTTTTTTTTTTTTTTTTCTCTCCTGAATGCTAAATGCTAAATGCTAAATAGTCTGGCTTGCCGAATGTGACAAAGAAGTCGAACTTTCAACTTGGCTGTAAAGCTTCTGGCTGTGGTGTTTGATTGAAGTACTCACTTTTTTTTGCCCTTTTTTTTTTCTTTTTGTGGTATGACTGGTCGAGTCTTAATTTGAAAACCTTTCTATTTTATTTAATTTTTCGTATCTACAAAAAAGTATTACATAAGTAGTGAAATTTTTATTTTGTTTAATGAGGCAATCAATCTGAATGTATGCAAGTCGAACTTAAGTAATTAATATATATATATATATATATATATAATAGCCATTTGCTGCTTGTTAAATCATATTAATGTGTTTTGTCAATACAGTAATACGATGCCCTGCTCTAATTTAATTTCCTGCATATGCAGTCACAATTCAATAAACAAAGAATAACATCATGGTCATCTTGGCAGGTTTATATATGCAATAGCAAAACTATAATTAAGAAATTGCAAGTTGTTACTTTTAATTTAGCATTGAGATTAATGGTTTCACATTACCGCAAAATATTTAATCATAGGAAGTCTGTCAGATTAGGAAAATTGCTAACGCTTTCACACTGACCAATAATACTGCTTTCTTTTTGTGTTTGGAACTCAGTGCAACTCGTTCTTGGAATCCTCCTACATAACTATTTACAAATGACATTAATGTAAATACGGAAAGCTTACAAGGTGTTTGTTTATGATTTAATTTTATTTTCTGTTGTTTTTAGTATTTAAAAATAAATTTACAATAACTTATTATTATTTTTATTAATATTCAATTTATTTTTATTTTAAAATATATTTTTCAATAACTTATATATTTTCTCTCTCTTTTTCATTGTTACTATCTCACTCCACCTATAACCTATCAAAACCAACATAATCATTATTTTTTCAACAATAAATTCAAATACAAATTCATTTTCCACTAGTTTACTCTAACTAGGGCTTTGTTTAGTTGTGAATTGGGGCATTTTGCCAAAATTCTTTGGCAAAATGATTTTTGGAAAATGGGATTGAGAAATGTAATGGTTACTTGTTTATGTTTTGGGTGGAAAATAGAGAATGAATTGGTAGAAAATTGTTTGTTTGTTTGTATTTTAGGAAGAGACAAGATGTCACATCAATAACTTTTTTGTTAGATTGGTAGAGTAAAATGAGTTTTTTAAATTTATTTGTATGTGTATATATATTTGTAATAATGAGACTGATTGAAACTTTGGGGGATGGTTTGGGAGTGTGAATAGTAAAGATATTTTGAAAATTTTTGAAATTTTGTATTTTGGGAGTGGGATCGGGGAAAGTATAGTATTTTTTTGTTTAAATTTTTGGAGTTGAAAAACAAATTGGGAGTTTGCAACCAAACATGGTCTAGCTTTTCAAATTTTAAAAATATTGAAAATGAAAATGGAATTTGAAACATAAACAAACACCCTATTAGGCCCCGTTTGGATTCGTTTTCATTTTCATTTTCATTTCCAGTTTCCAGCATTTCTAAATTGGCGGAAATTAATTATGTAATGTGATGTGAAAATAAAAATAAAAATGCGTTTGGATGAAATGTTTGAAAATGTAATAATTATATTAGTTTTAATAGGTTGTAAGTGAGAGAGAAAGATAGGTTGTAGGTGAGAGAGATAGAGAGAGAGAGAGAGAGAGAGAGAGAGAGAGAGAGATATATATATATATATATAAATTATTGGGAGAAGATATATATGTTATTAAAGAATATATTTTGAAAATAAAAATAAAAATAAAAATAATAACGGGTGAAAATGTATAAAAAATTATGCGTTTTATTTCTAGAATAATAGAATTAGTGCAAATAGGGTATGGAAATGAATACAAACGGGCTTAGCCATTGATTCAGCCTCGCATACTTTTGGGTATGATTAAGAATTCAATCCTAAACTCATAATAAACAGTTAAGACCATTGGGACCTTCAATAAAAATATTTTAATGTTTAAGTTAGTATTTTATTTGTGAAAGAGGGTAATATGGAGATAAAGTATCAGAATAATAAAAACAACTACGCCCTCATAATGTAATGAAAAAGAGTACATGTAGCAATAAGGTTTGATTGACTGGGTCAAGATGGCTCCATAATCATGATGTAGCTACGGGTCTTAAAAAACTAACCGAAAACTAAAAAACAGAATTAAATTTGGTTCCATTTTTTATTTTGTATTTTAAAAAAAATTTAATTTTTGGTTCAATTTGATTTTTTTACTCAATTAATCGAAATAGAGCTAAAAACCGAAAAAAAAAAATTGGGTTGGTTTGGTTAACCAAACCGGTTTCGGTTCAGTTAAACTGAACAAAAATCAAGTTTTTTATTTTTTTTATATAAATTTTTATTATTCAAGTGCTACTAGTTTTAGTTTTGTTTTACATTTTTTATTAAATTTTTTAAGTCTAAGATAAATAAATATAAATTTTCAAATATTGTAAATGTTAATGTATTTTTAAGTTTTTGGGACAAATAAAAGAAAATTTTTGTTAAGGCGAAATAATTGAGAAAAAAAGAAGTAAAATTGGAGATTGTCGTTATTATATAAAATATAATGGATTTTATCATCTTATTACTAAATATATCAAAATGGTTTTTAAAAACCGTATGTTTTATAAATAGGATAGATATTAATATATGACATATAAAACATGAATAGTTATGATACAAAGAGAAAAAAAAAATGATATTTTTTCTAAACTCAAATGGTACAATTGCATTTTTTTTTTATCATACGAACTGATACACATTATACATAAAAAAATAGATGATTATAATTTAAAGAGCAAAAAATGATATATAAAAAGAAAATTAATTTTTTTAATTAATTAATTAAACTTATATAAAATATAGGGTATGTTGATGAATAAAATTGAAATTTTAACTTAAATTGCTAACTAAGAGAAAAGGTATTGAATCCTATTCAGCTCTTCTTGTGGTAGTACTAGTAGCTAGTATATTGCATCTGTCAGCCAATGAAGATTTTATCTATATTATTATGAAAACAAAGACCATTTTGTGTCTATATAGAAGTTATTTTTGTTCATTTACATAACTTGTCCTTTTAATTATTCCAACAATAAAAATTGACAAGTTATGGGCTTAATTATGGACAAATATAATTTTAGTAGTATAAACAAATTTTAGTACTAGTAGTATAAAAACAAAGACCATTTTGTGTCTAAATAGAAGTTATTTTTGTTCATTTACGTAAATTATCCTTTTAATTATTCCAACAACAAAATTTGATAATATAGTTTGAAAGATAAATTGGATAATTCAACATAAAAAGATAGTTTGGATATAAATTTTATCAATAAGGTTATAATTATATTTTCCCCAAATTTTACAAATCTACAATCTATATTATGATGTCATTGAATTAATTAGTTATTTAATTTTAGTAGATTGAGTTTAAGATTTAATTCGCTATTCAACCTTGGCAATTAAAGCTTGACTATACAAAAATCATGTGCATCTACCTTGGCAGTTATAAGCTAGCAATTTTAGCACAATCAATGGGTGTACTAAAATTTTGATAACATAAAATAATTAAATTTATAGTATTTTAAATGTATTTGTTTAGAATAGATAAATTATAATTTTATCAAAACAAATATTTTCAATATACAAAAAAAAAAAAAAAAATCCAATTCAACATTTTCACCTAAAAACATATATTTTTTATCAATATACTTTTATCAAATAATTTTTGGTACTAAAAGAATAAGTAACCCAATTTTTTTATTAAACAAACTTGCTTGGGAAGCTCTAGCAGCAGTCGCCCATGTAGGTGGCTAACGTTAATCATATTTTAAAATTGTGACAAGTGTACTTTTTTAATTTTTCCACAACAAATAACAACTTGATTGCCACATAATGTAACTTATTGCTATTATTATAATAAAATATTTTTGTTGGTGCGTCATCATCAAAAGTGTCATATATTTCCTGCATGTCGTATGATGTGGCAATATAACTTGCCATTTCAAAAAATAAAAATAAAATAAAAATACCAAAAAATAAAAAAATAATAATTTATATATAAAAAATCAGAAAGGACTAACACAAATAACACAAATAAAAATGCCTAAAACTTGAAGAATGAAAATAAACATAAAAATAAAAGAAAGAAATTGAAATAAATTTACATATAAAAAAACATAAACTATATATTCTCCACATTTATTTTAAATACATAAAAATATTTCTGATATATATAAGATATATATGTATACACACCTATAAAACCTACCCCTCCACCCGAGGGGCCATGACCAATGCCGGGCTGGCCATGGCAGGGGTGCCGCGGCCAGCGGCAATTTTGGGGGGAGGGGGGCCGATGGCCATGTAGCCCCTAAGCTAGCCGCTATATAGGGGCGGGGTGGCGTGGGGGGTGCTGGGCCCTTTTGTTGCTTTTTTTTTCCTCTTAATAATAATAATAATAATAATAATAATAATAATAATAATAATAATAATAATTAATATATATAATTTATTATTTTTTAAAGTAATAAATAAATTTATTTAAGTTGAATTAAAATATTTTAGATATATTATAGAGTTTAGTATTATTAGTAATTTAGATTATACAGTTTGGAACATAGATTTTCAATCTTTAATTTAATTAATAAATAAATTCAATTAAAATTAATTAAATTATTTTAGATATTATTGAATGTATGATTTAAATTAATAAAATTATATTGTGTAAGATGGTAGGTTTAGAGATTTATATATTTTTTATTTATTTTATATCTTAATTAAACTAAAATGAATTTAATGAAATTATTTTATATGTGTCTAATATCCAAAATTATTAAATATATAATCTGAAATTAATAAGATTATATACTTCAAAGTTATAAATTAAATTTGTAGAAAAAAGTTAAGGTAATTCATTATAAATTTGGAGGATGTTTCGTACTTTGATTCTAATGTGCAATTTTTAAATCTTTTAAGCAGTCAAATTTTATTTAATTGCATGATTTGGACAAAAACAATAATGAGGGTATATTTTAAAATTTTTATTTATTGATTTCTTAATTAAATTAAATTTAATAAAATTATTTTGATACTTGTACTACTTTAAAATTATTAAATATATAACCCAAAATTATTAAAATAATGTAGTTTAAAGTTATAAATTAAATTCTTAAAAAATTTTAGCCACTTATATTTCATGACTGATGCTAGATGATTATGATTTTCAAAAAATCAATTCGGTTATAATTTTCAAAAAATAAAAAATTTCTATTAGTGGACCAACTTTCGGTCGGCTTCAATCAAACGCACATCCTTAGATCTAGCTCAACTTTGGGTCCCGTAATCAACAGAATCTTAACAAATGGTCCATTTACCTTCGCCTGTATCAAAGTAAAAAGGTAGAATCCAAGGAAAGGATTTTCAACCCATTTGGGGGCTCAAATCGAGCCAATCCAGAACAGATTTGATCCGATGGAGGCATAGTTGAGCATGATGCAGAGTATGACCGCTGAACTGGTCATGCAACAGGGTGCTCTATCCCTCTACGCAGCTCCAACCATATCAGAGCAGCTGCAAGATCAGTAGCAACAGGCGCTGAACATAAGCATCAGCATCAACATCAACGTCAACATGGCACCGAGCAGCAGCAACATGGTGATGCTGATGATGACAAGTACATAGGAGGGATATTTTAACATTTTATCTGCAGTCAAGATTAAATACCTTTTATGGTAAATATTTATAAAATTACATTTGATTTAAATTTATAATTTCATTATTTGTAAATTTATTGTTCTATATTTTTATTGAATTAGATATCTAATATGTATGAACAGGTTGCAGGTTTAAATAAAAGAAAAAAAAACATTTTAAAAAAATCCGACAGAATTGCAAGGAGTTTCTGTCGGTAAAATTACAATTAATATTAGAAAAATGAAATTCTGTTGAAGACGGATACTCTATCGGAAGATTTCCGATGGATATTCTGTCGAAACTTCATCGTACAGGAAAAGGCCCATTAGTTATTAACAGACAAGCTCCATTATAATGCATGGGAAGTTTGTCAAAAAATTTTCGACGGAGCACGACCATCAGAAATCAAACGAAAAAACGCCAAGTTATCAATGGACAAGCTCTGTTTGTAATCCGCTGAAAATCCATTGAAAATTTTCCGATGGTGCATGGCCATTGGAAATCCAAGGCAAAATTGTTTGCATGACATATTTTCTGCCGATAAAAATTCCATAGGAAGCCCGTCCTGAAATTAGTTTTTTGATGGATTACTGACGGATTCCACCAAAAATTTTCATTGAAAATGATGTGATTTTTTGTACTATTTTACACAGAAAAATTATTAGGATAGAAAATATATATTTGGAAAAACATTTAATGAAAAATAGAAGGAAGAAATTTACTTCTTTTATTTACCAAAAATCTTAACATTATTTTCCGGGAAAAATTACTTGTACAGAAAACTAATTTATACAAATTAAAAACCTATGTATTTATTTGAAAGAAAAAGTATCTACAAAAAAAATGGGGGGGCGAAAAATAATACCCATCTTATAGTTTCTTCTACTTAATCCACTGATTAATTCGAGTTTTCTAAATTCTATATGCAAATTAGTTATAAATAATTCAAAGTTCTAAATACCTAGATGAATCAAAATATAATCTAGTATACTTATTTAGAAGTCCAAGTACTACCTAGTGAATCGATTGATCCTTAGGTTCTCCACCTTCGTCCTTAAGTCCTTTCTCATCTAAGATGGATTTATGGAGAAACCTAGATTATTTTTGGTGAATTTTCGCATCAAAAGATAGCGCACAAGAAATGAGTTGTAAGGTTTTGTATCACTTGTATATGTAGGGTTTTAGTTAGCCAATATGGTTAGATGCCTTGCTAGAATTGCAAACTATCTAGATAGTACTTTAAAATAATGAGAAGACCTCCAACATAGTATCTCTATTCATAAATTCGAAAATTAAATAAAAATGCAAATTTTAGTTATCTTTGAATCATAACGCATGAACCTAACTCATAAATACACTATTATAATTTGTGGACTTATTTCTTATACTATTTATGGGTTTAATTATAACTTCAAGTGAATTAAATAGCTTGAGTTCAGTACTATACTAAACCAGTATAAACACAATTACAATTTATGGGCATATATTTTTACAAGTTATGGGCTTAATCAAAACTTTTGAAATAATAATTGGACCGACTAATATAAAAGTAAACTTACTTTTGATAATTCTATCATGTAAATATAAACTTTGAAACTATACTATAATATTAACTCTATTATTGTTCAAGGGTAAAATACCTACGTCATTAATTTAGCTTAAACAAAATATGGACTATAAGATTAAACATTTCCTCATTATAACAAGAAAATCAAGGATCTGTCGTATTACTAGTCCCCCAAAAAATCTAATCTCCAAGACATAATTTGTCTGGTTTCAATAAGAATATTTCATACAATTATGACCTACTAACATATTATGACCTACAATTATATTCCATACAATTATGACCTACTAACATATTAAGTCAAATAACTTTAAATATAGGACTAATTTATAATTCCAAAATGAGTAGTCTTAAACTTATGTTCATAGTAACTAGCTTAATCATTAACTTGATTATAAATAAAGAATTTCCATCAATTGTAAGGCATCCTGTTGAATAATATTGCAAGTAGATATATAACTTTACACTTTCAATCATCACTAAGCAGCCTTAAATAATTAGTAATAAAATATTAAAACTTAATGCTAGTGTATCAACAACTTATATTATGATTTTTTATCCCTTCTTTTTCAAATTAAGATCAAGAGTATATGTCCTTGAAAGTACAAGAAAATCAAGGTAAGCACCTAAAATGTGATCCCTGTTAATAAGTAAGTCCAGAAATATAAGTTCAATCCAATATTTACTTTCTATCAATATCCCATTAACATTGATCAAACTTTAAATGAATTGCATGCTAAAATTCCATAAGAAAGCAACTCAAAATGTCGATGAAGAATCAAAACCAATTATGATTGATTTGCCATTATGTATCCAATCACATATGCATCCTTTTTTCCTCCCTTAGAAGACAGAATCTCTTTATATATATATAATATAATTTTGCATTCGAAATCCCATGGCACTGATGCTTGGGTTTAGAAAATTCATGCAGTCCTAAAATAGCATAAATAATTAAGATACATTTATGACATATAATTGATAACATTTCTAATTGGAATATATACTATTAAATCAAGCACTATAATGATTCACTAAAAGATTTGGGGTATTGTAAATCTTCAATGTCCCCATATATTGTGGCACCCTACTCGGGATAGTATCTAAGTTGAGGCGCCACTCAGTTCAATATTAAATTGAACCTACAATTCAATCAATAAACCCAAAAGATTTCAAAGCTAGCTTATCAAAGCAGCAGAAATTTCAAACTTAACTAACTCCACAAACCATCAAATACATATCATAATTCACTTTTCTTCCATCAACAAAACAGTTACGTGCCGTAAGTCATTAACATCAACATGACATATTACAACGTCCCTAGGGTATACAAAATGTCCCAAAAGAACCCATAAGCATATACAATCGTTTTCTATTACAAAAATGTATTTGCCCATATAAGCCTAGATTTCTAGTTCATCACTTAAACCTGTTTGAGAAAATCAAAGATAAACGGGAGGAAAGTCCAAAAGACTTAGTAAGGTATAATCTTAATCATAAGCAGTAGGGCTCTGTTGAGGATAGATGAACTCAGTAGATCATCAGTTAACATTTAGAACAAGAACAATATCAGATACAAATAACGGTTTGAGTGGATAGGAATCTCTCATTCCTTATCGCTCCATGAATAGCGTACAAACGATCAGATTGATCAGAATAAACAAGCCCGAGTTATATGCAGTTCAATGGAACTGGCTTGACATGCATATCACAATACCCTTATGCCTCCATGATAATAAAATTGATCAACAATAATAATTCAATGGCACGACTATGATAGTTCGGCAATAACAATGGCATAAGCATGACAGTTTGGCGAAAATAGTAGCACAAGCATGATGACTTGGCAATAACAATGGCACAAGCAAGATAACTTGGCACACAGAAGATGCTTAGGAGTATCCCTAACACATAAATGAGGCACGGTAAATACCTAAGAGTATCCCTAGCATATCACTGTCAAATGGTAGATACCTAGGAGTATTCCTAGCATATCATCGATAGATGGTAGATACCTAGGAGTATCCCTAGCATATCACAGACAGGCGGACAATACCTAGGAGTATCCCTAGCATATCACGGATAGATGGAGGATGCTTAGGAGTATCCTTAGCATATCGTTGATACTTAGAAGTATCCCTAGCGTATCAGAGACAAACAAACGATATCTAAGAGTATCCCTAGCATATCGTTGATACCTAGGAGTATCCCTAGTGTAGCATAGATAGACCGATGATATGTAGGAGTATCCCTAGCATATCGTTGATACTTAGGAGTATCCCTAGCATATCACAGACAGGCGAACGATACCTATGAGTATCCCTAGCATATTGTTGATACTTAGGAGTATCCCTAGCATATCACAGACAGACGAATGATACCTAGGAGTATCCCTAGCATATCAATAACATACAAACAATATCAATCAATCAGATTTGCCGACAAGGCATATCGATACCTAGGATTCTCTTTAGGATATCGCTAACATACGAACAATATCAATCAATCAAATTTTCCAACAAGGCCTATCGATACCTAAAAGTCTCCCTAGCATATTTCTAATTTATGAACAATATCAATCAATCAGATTTTCCAACAAGGTAATAGATAACATATACAGAAATGTTGTCAAGCCAATTCCATAATGATTAACAAGTACGATTAAGCCATCATGGCTATATACGAATAGACATGTACTCCAACAAGGCATACGATAACAAGACAGCAATAGGAAATCTAGCAATACAAAATACAGATAATAGTTTTGGGGAACCTTACAAGGTTCAAATCAAAAGAACCTCACAAGGTTTGAAATTAATAACAACAATAATGAAAAATCAAGGCAGATATCATATCAGCAGAACTTAACCAAGTTCAACTATAGCTATAGAATCAGCTCATGTAAAGCAAGTGCCGATTGGCAGAACCTCATAAGAGTAACAATAATTAACAAAATACAATAATCAAATCAATATCAACCCTCACGGGGGTGTATCAAGGAAATTCGATAGGTACAAGAGTGCCAGATTGGCGAATCCCTACATATATAGTCTTAGAAATGTAGTCATTGACTATTGATCCGTGGGACCCACTTCTTCGTCACCTAATATAAAAGAATAGGTTCAAAGTCAAGATCCTCATTCGATCATATAATCACATTTATACAAATTAACGACCTTAAATCGATACTTAATTGGATAACTTGATAGCCTCCATACTAATAGCATCAATCCGTATTAAACAAATATATAAGTAGGTCCTAAAAATCATCCAATTGATCTTGCCATGACATACTATATTGATAACGATGGTCCAATATCTCTAAAAATCCCAATTCATCGCCACTTAGGTTCCAAATTCACTAATTAACATAATTATCAATATTATTACGCGATATGACAAAATTCAGATCCATTGACTTATGTAATTCTATGCATATCTCAATTTTTTGATCAAATCTTGCGTATTCCTTGTTTATACAATACATCATAAAGTTTGGAGGTATATACATACACATGCATACAACTTTAACATAAGTTTCTTGTTTTTACCCAATATCTTTTTATCAAAGCTTCCAATGAACAATCAGCTTGTGTGCATGTAATCCTTGCGATGAGATAAAGATTCTATCTCTTCATCACCATCACTGGAGATGGCTAACGACACCACCAAAAGATGCTCCTCAATTCGACAAATCAAACCCCTCAACAATTTCACCAAACACCGTCGAATTGAAGTCAATTTTGGCCTGGAAGCTTTAGCACTACTATTCACCACAGCGTCGTTTTCTCCTAATTTCTCCATACACGGTGGTCCATTCCCAAAATTGAAGACACCGGTGTGATCTTTGAGCTGAGTCCATCGAAACCTACTACTCACATTCAAGTTTTAGTTGTCGGTGCGGAGAAAACCATCAACTACCACCATGGCCAAAACTTTGAGCTCAATTTTTGGCTGGTACACTGGAAAGTGTAGAGAGAAATTGGTATATTCGTGTTCTACGCGAGGAGAGAAAGAAAATGATATCAAATTTGCTAAGGTTTGGTTGCCAATGAGGTGTGGTCGTGAAGGGGTAGTGCACAGTAGTGTTTGGAGAAGAAAATGAAGAAGGAAGGTGAAAAATGGAGAAGAAAAGGGGTAAGTTGTTTTTGTTTTCAAAAACCAACTTCTGAAAATTATGTTTTCACCCCCAAAATTTTATTCTAGCCTTCGCTTAAGTCCTCAAAAGTTGTTTCATCTTCAATTTCAGTCCAAAACTTAGTTGGTGTCCTATTTTGGCCCCTTTGACTAAGAATTATTCCAATTTTACCCTTAAAGTTTTCTAATGTTGGTGAATCGAGTTTTCTTAAAGTGCAAATTGACCCCAAAACTTTCAAAATTCTTACAATTAAATCCTTTTCGTTATTTTTCGAGCCCTAAAATCTGACCAACTAATACCTTGATTTTCTAAATCTTTATTTTTCAAAAATTATTAAATTTTAGGGGTGTTACACTCCTCCCCCCTTAAAATAATATGGTCTCCATATTCTTACTTGAGTTTTGGATGCACTTCGGTTAACACCAATACATGTAACATTCTAGTTTCTCGTCGCCTCAATCACCTATTATTTCAATATTTAAAATATCCTCCATTTTAGTTCTGATAGAGGGCGTGCTCTTATTTTAAAGACCATAAAACCATTGCAGTAACAAATAATTAACAACATCACAAGTTCACACATGTTATTTACATTAAAGAGTAGTCAAGTTCAAACTTAATATGGTAGATGTCATAACTTATCGTACATTCCCAAGCAACTAGGTACATGTTCACAAAAACTTAAACATAATAGATATATACATAACCTATACGCTTATTGTTCCTTAAACTCCGTTTGGGTTATGAAGCCAAAATATGTCGTATCAGACTTTCCTTTAACATCCAAGAACTCAGCTAAAACCTTCAACCACCTACTTCCCTTTTCCCACCGATGCTGACCCTTTCATATTGGGGCAATTTTTCAAGTAGTGTTGATCATTGTCACAACCCAAACATCTACCCTGTTTCTTCCAGCATTTCGATTCTTTGTGGCTAGATGCTCTACAATATCCACATTACTTTTGTGGCATCTCTTGAGTCAAATGTGCCATCTCGGCAGATTGAGGGGCTTGTTGGGCAGTGCCTCCCGCCCGAAGCCTCGACTATTTCCTTCTGACATTACGCTGCCCATCAAGGTGCATCTTTTCTTTTGGCCATTACTCTCAATCTTTCGAATTTCTTACAGCTCTGACTCAAGTTGCAGTGCCCTACTTATTGCCAAATTGAGATTTGGCAAATCACAAGTGACCAAGCCTTGCCTAAGATCTTGCCACAACCCTTGCACAAATCATTGAGCCTGTCGACCTTCGTTATCCTGTATGGAGGGAGCATATTTTATTAGCCGGCTAAAAGTAGCATCATACTGACTAACAGTTTGTGCACCCTTTACAAGATCTATGAACTCTCTCTCTTGCCTGATTCACCACTTCTAGCATACATTTATTCATGAAGTCTCGGGTGAAATTCTACCAAGTTTGGTAGGTTCCTTTAGCCGCCCATTTTCGATCAATCATCTTCCACCAACTTCAAGCATAACTTTCTAGAAGGAACATGGCAAATCGAACCTTTTGCTTACTTGGATAACGTAGTGTCTCAAACATATTCTCTAAAATCTCAATCCATTCTTTGAATTTTCTATCATCAAGGTCTCCTGGGAACTTCATGTGATTGAAACGAAGAAACCGTTTGAATGCTTGATCTTCAGTTATCTCATTGACCACTTTTGCTGTAGCCCCTAGCTGTAGATCCTGTGGCAAAATTCTCGATTCTTCCTAATCACAGGGTTTGTTGGCTAATTGTCTAAAAGGTTTCATGACACCTTTTCTTCTTGTATAGCTTGTGGGTAAGCAAGTCCCTCTTGTCTTAAAACTTGTCAGTCGCCGACCCATCGTCCAGGAGGTTTTCCCTTGCTGTCTAGCCCTAGGAGGAATGGGTTTATGGAACTTGAGATGCCATCAATTCTGCTAACTCCTCCAAGCTTCTAAGGATAAAAGAAGAAGAGTTAGATGAAATCAAGCCAAACTCAAGGATACGCAATCGAACCATCCTACAATATACGACAAAATCGCATAAACATCCTATAGTACTGAACTCATCTCCTAATACCAACTAATCAATTCATCTTTATTCCTTAAATCACGCAGAATCTTCTCAATGCAACATACAACTAAAATTCATACTCAAACTAACCCAATTAAAAGGTCAGTTACAAATCCTAATAATGCCCAAATGCCTAAGTTATTGATAGCTTAGGCTCTGATACCACCTTTGTGGCACCCCACTTGGGATAGTGCCTAAGTTGAGGCACCACTCAGTTCAATAATAAATTGAACCTATGATTCAATCAATATCCCATTAACATTGATCAAACTTTAAATGAATTGCATGCTAAAATTCCATAAGAAAGCAACTCAAAATGTCGATGAAGAATCAAAACCAATTATGATTGATTTGCCATTATGTATCCAATCACATATGTATCCTTTTTTTCTCCCTTAGAAGACAAAATCTCTTTATATATATTATATAATTTTGCATTCGAAATCCCATGGCACTGATGCTTGGGTTTAGAAAATTCATGCAGTCCTAAAATAGCATAAATAATTAAGATACATTTATGACATATAATTGATAACATTTCTAATTGGAATATATACTATTAAATCAAGCACTATAATGATTCACTAAAAGATTTGGGGTATTGTAAATCTTCAATGTCCCCATATATTGCGGCACCCTACTCAGGATAATATCTAAGTTGAGGCGCCACTCAGTTCAATAATAAATTGTACCTACAATTCAATCAATAAACCCAAAAGATTTCAAAGTTAGCTTATCAAAGCAGCAGAAATTTCAAACTTAACTAACTCCACAAACCATCAAATACATATCATAATTCACTTTTCTTCCATTAACAAAACAGTTACGTGCCATAAGTCATTAACATCAACATGACATATTACAACATCCCTAGGGTATACAAAATGTCCCAAAAGAACCCATAAGCATATACAATCATTTTCTATTATAAAAATGTATTTGCCCATCTAAGCCTGGATTTCCAGTTCATCACTTAAACCTGTTTGAGAAAATCAAAGATAAACGGGAGGTAAGTCCAGAGGACTTAGTGAGGTATAATCTTAACCATAAGCAGTGGGGCTATGTTGAGGACAGATCAACTCAGTAGATCATAAGTTAATGTTTAGAACAATAACAATATCAGATACAAATAACAGTTTGAGTGGATAGGGATCTCTTATTCTTTATCGCTCCATGAATAGTATACAAACGATCAAATACAGTCAGAATAAACAAGCCTGAGTCATATGTAATTCAATTTAACTAGCTTGACATGCATATCACAATACCCTTATGCCTCCATGGTAATAAAATCGATCAATGATAACTATTCAATGGCACTACTATGACAGCTCGACAATCACAATGGCACAAGCATGACAGCTTGGCACACAGAAGATGCTTAGCAGTATCCCTGGCACATAAATGAGGTATGGTAGATATCTAAGAGTATCCCTAGCATATCACAGATAGGCAGACGATACCTAGGAGTATCCCTAACATATCGATACCTAAGAGTCTCCCTAGCATATCACAGACAGAAGGATGATACCTAAGAGTATCCCTAGCATATCAATACCTAGGAGTCTCCCTAGCATATTACAGACATACATACAATACCTAGGAGTATCCCTAGCATATTGATAACATATGAAAAATATCAATCAATTGGATTTGCCGACAAGGCATACTGATACCTAGGAGTCTCCCTAGCATATTGCAAGCATACAAACAAATTAGTCAATTGGATTTGCCGAAAAGGCATATCAATGCTTAGGAGTCTCCTTAACATATCGCTAACATACTAACGATATCAATCAATTGGATTTGCCAACAAGGCAACAGATAACATGTACAGAAGTGTCATCAGGGCAATACCATAACGATTAGCAAGTACGATTAAGACATTATGGCCATATACGAACGAACAGATAGGTATGCCAACAAGGCATAAGATAACAAGACAGTAACAAGAAATCTAGTGATACAACATACAAATAATAGTTTTAGAGAACCTCATAGGATTCAAATCAAGCGAACCTCATAGGATTCAAAAATCGATAGCAATGTTAACATAAAATCAAGATAGATATCAGATTAGCAGAACTTAACCAGATACAACGATAGCTATGGAATAAGCTCACGCAAAGCAAGTGTCGATTGGCAGAACCTTATAGGAGTAATAATAATTAAAAGAATACGATAATCAAATCAATACCAACCTTCGCACTGGTTTATCAAGGAAATTCGATAGGTACAAGAGTGCCAGATTGGCGGATCCTCACCTCCGTAGTCTCAAAAATATAGTCACCGACTATTGGTCTGCGGGACCCATTTCTTCCTCACCTCATCCAAATGAATAGGTCTAAAGTCAAGATCCTCATTCGATCATGTAATCACATTTATAAAATTAGCGACCTAAAATTGATACTTAATTGGATAAATCAAAAGCTTTCATAAAAACATGCTGATAGCATCGATCCTGTTAAAGGAATTACAATTGGGTCCTAAATCATCCAATTGATCTTGCCATGACATACTATCTTGATAATGGTGGTTCAATATCTCTAAAAATCCTAACTCGTCGCCACTTAGGTTCCAAATTCATAAAACGAGGTTTCTTCACCTAATTAACTTAATTATTAAGATTATTACACGATATGACAAAATTCGGATCCATTGACTTGTGAAATTCTATGCATGTCTCAATATTTTCGATCAAATCTAGTGTATTCTTCGTTTATACTATACATCGTAAAGTTTGGAGGCATATATGTACACATGCATACAACTTTAACACAAGTTTCTCATTTTTACTCAATATCTTTTTATCGGAGCTTTGAATGAACGATCAGCTTGCGTGCATGTAATCTTTATGATGAGATGAAGATTCTATCTCTTCACCGTCGCCATCTGCCGCCGCTAGAAATGACCAACAACACCACCAAAAGATGCTCCTCAGCTCAACAAATCAAACCCCTCAAAGAATTTCACCAAACACCGTCGAATTGAAGGTTAATTTTGGTCTAGATGCTTCAGCAATCCTATTCATCACTTTGTCGTTTCTCCTAATTTCTCCATCCACGATAGTCCATTCCCAAAATTGAAGACATCAGCGTGATCCTTGAGCTGAGCCCATCGAAACCTACTACTCACATTCAAGTTTCAGTCGTTGGAGTGGAGAAACCCATCAACCACCACCATGGCTGAAACTTTGAGCTCAATTTCTAGCCGATACACAAGAAAGTTTGGGGAAGAAATTGGTATATTCGTGTTCTACGCAAGGAGAGAAAGAAAATGATACCAAATTTGCTAAGGTTTGGTTGCCGATGAGGGGTGGCCGGTGAGAGGATAGTGCATGGTGGTGTTTGGAGAAGAAAATGAAGAAGGAAGGTGAAAAATGGAGAAAAAAAGGGGTAAGCTGTTTTTTTTGCCCAAAAACCAACTTCCAAAAATTATGTTTTCAACCCCAACATTTTATCCAACATTCACTTAAGTCCTCAAAAGTTGTTTTATCTTCAATTTCAGTCCCAAACTTAGTTAGTGTCCTATTTGGGCCGCCCCTTTGACCAAAAATTATTTCAATTTGACCCTCAAAGTTTTCTAATGTTAGTGAATCGAGTTTTCTTAAACTACAAATTGACCCCAAAACTTTTAAAATTTTTGCAATTAAATCCTTTTTATTATTTTTCGAGCCCTAAAATTTGACCAACTAATGCCTTGATTTTCTAAATCCTTATCTTGCAAAAATTACTAAATTTTAGGGGTGTTAAATATATGTTTTGGATGTTAAAAAAATCTTTTAAAAACTTTTTACATGTCATATTCTTAGCTTTAGATAATTTGTTGAAAATATTTAGGTATTTTATTTTTATTTACATAAATATGTGCATTTGTATTGATTTGAGTTTAAACCCTAGGCCTTATAATTATAAATGTGAGGATGCTATATACATTCAGCCAAATGACCAGTGAGAGGTAAAGCAATAATGTGAATTAGCAATTAAAGTACTGTTAGGTTTTTTTTAATTAGCCTTATGTGCTAGCTTAATTAATTTACTAAAATTATACTCATAATTTATTGGTATTGCTTTCAGTGATGTATTTAAAAACTAACACACTACCTATTCCATTTGTTCCAAAACATTTACCCAGCAGGATATTAGTTAATTAGATAAGAGTTTTTAAATATTTGTCCAATTACCATTTAAGAAACAGGTCAAACAGGGAGACGAAGGCAATATATAGGAGACAACAATACTAGTTATCACACATAAAATGCAAACATTTTGATGTTCCACATGTTGAAGAAAATGAAGTACAGTAGTTGTTATACATTAAGTAAAAAGAGAAGAGGGGGGAAAAAGGTACTGTAGTTATTCAAGCAAGCAGGATCACGCGGCAGTTGGGCTGACTGACGTGATGGTGGCTGCATTCATCAGACATCAATTATTTTTACACAATTTGTAGGGGTATACATAGTTGTATTAGTATTGCCTGCACGGATCGATCAAGGAGTCATAATTACCAATGAGATTCAGATATTGAATGAGCTTTTTATGTAATTAATAAAGAAATTACTCATGGTTGGGCAAAAGTGATGAACGTAGCTGAGACTTATTTTGGAACGAGAAATCCTTTGTGGACTAAACTGTTGAAGAGGAAAACACGCAACGTATTTACATGAGATGGCAAGGACAGAACAAAAATTTGTACCAGGTAAGGTATCACTTTGAGGCTTGAGCTTGATCACTCACATCCAGGACCAATGGAGAGCTTGAATCTACCCCACCTGGCTTTTTCTTGTCCTCGGATCCTTTTCTTGGACTCCTCAATTTCTCTGGCAGACTCAACGGCAGATTTGGCGACACCCTCTATGTCCAATATCTGGAGGCTTTTTGCCAAGCTCAATGGAATCTTACTGAGTTTTTCACATTTCTTAAGCACAAGACAACCAAGATTAGGAAAATGATCATATGATGCCTCCCAAAGAACCAGATCTGTGCTTGCAATGAACAAGAATTGGAGGGAAGGAAAGCCACCACCAACAGCGTACCAGTACTTTCCTATGAATGCCTTGTCTTTCAATTTTAGCACCTGGAGGGTACAAATCATTCCCAAGGTATATGTGGCTGATAATGTCAGCCTCTTGATATTTGGTGGGAAACAATTGGGCGGAGGAAGGCGTGGCAGTGGGTTTTCAGATGGCGATTCATAAAATAAATCATTTTTCAGCTTCAAGGTTTCAAGACTATCCAATTTTCCCAAGGACATTGCATCCAAAAGAATGGCTAAGCGCCCACGAATCCCCAGTTTCTTTAGATTACGGGCCCTATTGAAAACCTCTCCTGTGCAATATTCCGGTGATAATTTACTCAATGTCTGAAGGTTTTCACCAGTTCCTCTACCTAAATCCTCTTGTATCTTTAGATGCCTCAGCGGAATCATCTTCCATATACTTCCTTTGATTTCAAGGGTACGCGATGTTGTCTCAACTACAAGAGTTTGTAGGTTCCATAGCTCGGAGACCGCTTCTGGAAGAACATCGAGGTCGACACACGACAGAGTGATGTACCTCAAATGAATTAGATTTGTAAGCTTTCTGGGAAATTGGTTGAACTTGATGGAGTTAGCATCCAGAACCCTTAGCAAATTGGAGGCATCCAATACAGCTGTTATGTACTTTGCATCCAAAATGCCGGTTTCCTTGCAGAAACATAAAAGAGAACGGAGGGGCATTCCCTTTAGTTTTCCAGAGAAGAACTCCTGTAGGAATTCCAAGAGATGGAAATGGATACAAAGACGACGGTACTTTTTTATGTCCGAAACTGGAGGCTCAAAATCTCCTTCCTTGGATTTCATTATCTCTTGGAACAAATTCTGTTCCCTAATTGAAGCTCTAGCTTTGCAGAATTCACTTATCACATCATGAACGCGACATGTTTTAACTTCGCCTATGGGATTTGTTTTATCAACCATCAGTAAGTTCTTGTCCATAAGATCCTGCAAATTCTCCTCTGCAGTTTCCTCAAAACTCTGTCCCCTCCTTATGTTGTATGAATCCTTCAGCAATCCGCAAGCGGGTCAATTTCGAAGCCGGGATCTCATAGTCTTCAGGGAACACCCCCAAATAAAGAAAGCAATCTCTCAAGTCGGCAGACAAATTATTGTAACTCAATGCTACAAGATCTGGTGCGCGATGTGCCATGTCATTTCTAACATACATATTCACATTTTCAGACACTTCTGTCCATTCGCTTTTAATCACACCTTTGTCCGCAAGAATTCCTCCTATCACCACTATTGCAAGTGGAAGTCCATTACATTGCTTGGCTATATATTTCCCGATCCCTATCAACTCTTGAGGGCAGCCATCCAAATTCTGAAATGCTTCTAACTGGAGGAGTTGCCAACTTTCGTCCTCACTTAGGAAACGCAGCAGGTGGTGTTCTCTAGTAACATTAGCATGCCTACCGACATTGCTGTGATGACTGGTTATGAGGACTTTGCCCATTCTATTTCTCATTGACAAGACAATTTTGATTTGATTCCAGGCGTCAACCGTCCATAAATCATCCAGGACTAATTCAGGAATTTTGCTGTCTCCAGGAACTCACGAACTCTCAGGACTAATTCAAGATCATTCATGCTAGACGTATCTTGGTAGGTGAATCCTTTCAGAATGTTAAGAAACGCATCCCTCGTGCTTAAATCTTGAGAAACACAAACCCAAATGCGAATGGGAAAATCATATTGGATTTGCTCATTTTGGAAAATCTTCCATGCCAGTGTCGTCTTCCCCAGGCCAGGCATACCAGTGACGGAGATAACATCAAGTTCCTCTCTTTCTTCCTTGAGATAGTTAATCAAAATCTCTTCTACATCTTCGAAACCTACTGCCTTGTGCCTGATTAACTGAACCTGTGTAAAAGGTACAAATGATAAGATAAGAAACTATATATTGTGCTGTACTGCGCTCCGCTCCTTAATACAAAAACAACAAAGTATTGATGTATCTGACAGCTATGATTTCACTATGTCCCTTAACTAGTTCTTGCACACATTTGGAAACATACATACATGGGGTAATATTTTCAAATTCAACCAATTAGGTATTGATATAGGGTGGCCCAAAAGGCCCAACGTTCAGACAACGGCCCAGGGCCCATGAGCCACGTCGACCCTGTTCGACCAGGCAGTGGCCCCATAAGGCCCAACGTTCAAACAATGGCCCAGGGCCCATGGGACACATCGACTATGTTCGACCGGTCTCCCCCAGGCCCAGGCGGGCGCCTCAAAGCCCTTGGATAATATCGACCATATTCGACCCCCATCAGGCCAATAGGAGATCGAATTCTGCACAGTACTCTGCCACTGCATTAAATGCGTTGACTGGCACCACGCTACCGCATTAATGGCGCATGCCATCCCCTTACTGTCTGACACGGCAGGCGCCACACCGTATACCGTCCCGTCCTGTAGCATGAAAGGACATCTAGCTGGCAAAATTCAAATGGGGGAATAGACTAATTGCCCCTTGGAGGAGGCTGAAGACCCCAAAGGGTAAGCCAAGGGCTTACCTGTCATTTCCTACAAGGGGAAGAATATAAAAACTCCTCTGTCTTGCCTCACAAGGTATGCACTCAGACACTCTGAAACTACCTTACTCCGTGGCTCAATACTTCTAATACTAACTTGAGCGTCGGAGGGCCTGAGCCGAGGGCCACTCGGCTAGCCTAACGTTTGCCTTGATTGTGAGATTCTCAAACATCATCAACGGAAGATATCCACCTTTGGGGTTAAACCCAACATATATCGGAATCGGAGCACCTGTATCGCGATTCGGACCTTCATCATTTGGCGCCGTCTGTGGGAACACGGAATCCTCTGTCGAGAATGGTGAACACTAGGCGAGCCCCTTACGGGAGGAAAGAGAACAGAAGATCCAGCTCTCCCCCGCCCAGCCAGAACGAAGAAAGGACTGTTTCGGGTCCCAGTATACAGCCTGAGCCCGTAGTCACCCTCTCTATGCCCCAGTTGATGCGGCTCATCAGTGAGTAGATCTCCGCACAGATATCAACCCAGCTTTCTGCCGCCGTGAACCGGCAAGCCACGCAGCCGGAACCGGTGGCCAGCGCCACGCCCCCTCCAGCGGGGCATGAGCAAGCACCACCTGTAGAATACTCACGGCGTTCGAGGTCCCCCAGGCACCCAGCTAGGCAAGAACCATTCCAGAGTCGTTTTCACTGGGAGGCACCCTGCCCCCCGCCGAGGGAAGAGGTAGCAGACTCCGTGGACCATGACGTTCGGCCCCTTCGAGCCCCGCAGCGCAATAGGACCGAACGTTCCCGAGGTAGAAGAAAGCAGGATCAATAGGAGTGGGAGGAGGTATCCCACCAGGTGCAGCAACTAAATAAACGCCTGGAGGAGCTGTCGAGGGGGAACGAGGACAGGCCCCTTCAGCCGGAGGTGCCCTCAAGATTTAGAAGGGAACGGGACTCACCCTTCACACAAGAAATCATTAATGAATGCATCGCAGTGGAAGCCAAGATCCCCACTGGTCTCCCGTGGTACGACGGGTCCACGGACCCGAGCGAACATTTGCTGCAGTTTGAACACATGATGCAACTGCATGGACACAACGAGTATATTCATGCAAAAATGCTGGTAACTACGCTTCAGGGGGTGGCCTTTGATAGGTTCATGAAGATAGAACCGGCGTCCATCTTTTCGTATGACCAGTTTTGTAACAAATTTCTGCACCAGTTTGCCAGCAGAAGGAAGGCGAAGCTACCACATACTCATTTGCACACGGTGAAGCAAGCCGAGGGGGAGTCTTTGACAGATTTTTTCACTAGATTCAACACAGAGGTGTTGAAAATTGACAGTCCGAGGATTGAGTTCTTGATTGATGTGCTGGTTTTGGGATTGAGGCACAAAGAGTGCGCTAACGCTTTGGTACGCGCTCAGCCCCGCACGATGGAAGAACTCCCCGACCTCGCTGAAAGGTACATGACCCAAGAAGAGATGAACAAGATGAAATACGGCAGCATCGAAACTGACAGGAAGAAGGGCAAAGAGAAGGACGACAAGCAGAACAGGGAAGGACGTCGGTCCCCGATTAGACGCTTCCATGACTATACCCCGCTCTCCATGGCGAGGAAAGAAGTGCTCTTTGCCATTCAACATGACAACCTGCTGAAAAAGCCCCGCAAAATTACAGAGACGGAGGCCATGAGGAAGTCCGGGAAATTTTGTCACTTCCACAGACAAAAGGGGCATGACACCGAAGACTGCTTCAACTTGAAGGACGAAATTGAGAGGTTGATCAGACAAGGGCACCTAAAGAAATTTGTCGAGGACAGGAATCGATGAGAGGAGGGCGCGGTCTATCGGACTCCCCATAGAGAAAGGTCGGCCAGCCCGCGAAGAGATGAAAAAGGGAAGAAGCCTGCCCATGAAGCCCACCCACCCATCAGAGGGGTCATCGACATGATCGCTGGGGGGCCCACGGGAGGAGACTCCCGAAACGCAAGGAAGCAAACCCAACGGCAGCTCGACTCGACCAAGCCATCTCAGGTCGAGATGGTTTTTCAGCTTACAAACAGCACAAAGCCAATATCCTTTTCAAACGCAGACCTCAGCCACCTCGAAAACCAAGGCATGGACCGGAAGATCGACTGCCCTATGGTGGTCGCTCTCGAGATCGCCAACTTTGAAGTTAGAAAGGTCCTGGTTGACAACGGTAGCTCAGCCAATATCATATTCTCGTCGACACTAAAAAGGATAGACTTGGCCAAGCTGAACTTTGATCCAGTCAGAACGCCCCTAGTCGGATTCGGGGGATCGGAGATAACGCCGCTAGGGTCCATCTCCCTCTCCACGACTTTTGGGTAGGGCCATCGCAGCCGAACCTTGATGATTAGCTATTTAGTGGTCGACACCCCGTTCGCTTACAATGTTATTTTGGGACGACCGGCCTTAAATGACTTCAGAGCCATCGCGTCCACATATCACATGAAGATAAAGTTCCCGACCCCTGGAGGAGTTGGTTAGATTTTATACAATATTAAGGACGCTTGGCGCTGTTACACAATCTCCGTGGACTCCAGTGAGCAGAGAATGAGGCCACAATTGAAGCCCTCGGGGGACACCCTTGTAGCGAAACCCGAGGAGGGAACTTCATCGAAGAAGAGAAAGATCGAGGATACCAGGGTCGAGCCGACGGGAGACTTCAAGACAATTGAGCTAGAGCCCGGGAATCCTGACAAGACAACCAAGATCGGCGCTGATTTGGGAGATCGACTAAAGTGCCTCATGGTCGACTTCCTCTGGAGGAACATTGATGTTTTCACTTGGAAAGTGGCCGATCTGCAGGGCATCGACCCGGACATCATTGTCCACAGGCTCAATGTGGACCCTGCCCATAAGCCAACCCGCCAGAAGAAGAGAGTTTTTAACGCCGAGCGGACACCAGTTATCCAAGAAGAGGTAAGTAAACTCCTAGAAGCTGGCTATGTTGTTGAAATTCAGTATCCTTCTTGGCTATGTAATGTTGTCTTAGTCCCCAAGAGTGAGGGAAAGTGGAGGATGTGTAATGATTTCACAGACTTGAATAAAGGTTGCCCTAAAGATCCTTACCCCTTGCCTCGTATTGATCACTCTATATTTCATCTTCGGTGCGATTGCTGGAGTGATGGGCACATGTTTTTCAGTACTGATTCGTATGGAATTAGCATGACTCGGTGATCAAATTCTTGGTGGGAATCATCAACTTTATAATGTTTTAATAACGGCTCACGCCTTTTTAATGATCTTTTTTATGGTTATGCCGGCGATGATAGGTGGATCTGGTAATTGGTCTCTTCTGATTCTGATAGGTGTGCCTGACATGGCATTTCCACGATTAAATAATATTTCATTCTAGTTGTTGCCACCAAGTCTCTTGCTCCTATTAAGCTCAGCCTTAGTAGAAGTCGGTAGCGGAACTGGGTGGACGGTCTATCCGCCCTTAAGTGGTATTACCAGCCATTCTGGAGGAGCAGTTGATTTAGCAATTTCTAGTCTTCATCTATAAGGGCAGGGGTCGCTAGGTCAGAGTTAGAAAAGCGATCCAAATTCTCCCCAAGTAGGATTTGAACCTACGACCAGTCAGTTAACAGCCGACCGCTCTACCACTGAGCTACTGAGGAACAATGGACTTAAGGAAGCCGACTCTCGTTCTTTGGACCAACCTATGACCGAAAAAAAAAGGAGTTCGTCACTCTTTTTCACATACACCGACCGGGAGAAAAGGTTAGATAGCAAGCCCCTCCCCGACCGGAGAGCCTCTAGGACAAAGAGGCGGCGATCAACCATCCACTCTCGAGATTCATATTGATCAATTGATCTCCGCGTCCTGCCAGTATTTGTCGACTCCACCGCTGGATGTGAATTACTTAGCATGATGAACGCATTTCAAGGATATTATCAAATATTTATGGCACCTGAGGATAGGGAAAAAACCTCTTTTGTTGTTCCCAATGGGGTATATTGCTTTTTGGTCATGCCGTTTGGACTTAAAAATGCTGGAGCAACTTATCAAAGGCTCGTTAACTTCATGTTTAAAAATAAGATTGGGAACTCAATGGAGGTTTATGTGGACGACATGATTGTAAAAACAGGCAGAGCAGAAAATCACTTGGCTGACCTGAATCACACATTCTCTATTCTAAGAGCCTTTGGTATGAAACTAAACCCCGGCAAATGCACGTTCGGCGTGCAGGGTGGTAAATTCCTCGATTTCATGGTCAGCCAGAGAGGTATCGAGGCCAACCCTCAGAAAATTCAAGCAGTTCTCGACATAGCCCCACCGCGCACAATGCGGGAAGTTCAACGCCTCATTGGAAGAGTGATTGCTTTGGGCAGATTTGTGGCCAAGCTGGCAGACAAGAGCTTACCTTTCTTCAAAATCCTAAGAAACACAAAGAAGTTGGGATTCAGATGGGATGAACAGTACGATAAAGCCCTCATCGACCTCAAGCAATATCTCTCTTCACCACCTCTGCTCGCCAAACCTGAGCTCGGGGAAGTCTTACAAATATATCTGGCTGTCTCTTCAGCCTCCGTTAGTTCGCTGTTGACTGCAATAAGAGATGGAAACCCTTGCCCCATTTACTATTGTAGCAAAGCTCTCCAGGGGCCAAAATATAACTATTTGGAGATTGAAACATTCGCTCTAGCCCTCGTCTCATCAGCAAGGAAGCTGCGACCTTACTTCCAATCACACACAATCTCGGTGTTAACGAATCAGCTACTGAAACAGGTATTATCAAAGCCGGACACTTCAGGTTGACTCACTAAATGGGCCATCGAGCTCGGAGAATTCGACATCCAATTTCAACCGTGAGCAGCCATCAAGGCACAGGTCCTGGCAGATTTCATCCTCGAAAGGATCGACCTACTGTGTTCGGACGTCGAGAGCACACCCTTGTGGACTCTGCACGTCGATGGGTCTGCGACGTCGTCGGGGGGAGGGATAGGAGTTTCTCTTTGATCCCCGTTAGTAGAGGGTTATGACTTCGCGGTGAAACTCGATTTCCCGGTTACGAACAATGAAGCTGAGTATGAAGCCCTCATTGCAGGAATGGGCATAGCTGCCGACCGTGGGGTCGATAGGCTAGTGGCTTTCACAGACTCTCAGCTCGTGGCTGAGCAATTCGAAGGGAACTTTGAGGCAAAAGAGAACAAGATGGCGCAGTACTTGGCAAAGGTACAACACTTGAAATAGATGTTTAGCTACTTCTCACTAAGCCAGATCCCTTGATTAGAGAACGAACGGGCAGACGCACTCTCTAAGCTAGCCAGTTCAGCGAAAGGCACGCGGGAAAGAACTATAACATTTCTTGTGGCCGATAAGCCCTGCGTACAGTCTCTCGACCGGATCCAGGTCAGATGCCTCGACGAGTCAACCCCATCCTGGCAACATCCAATCAAACTCTATCTGAGTAGAGGCTCCTTACTAGATGACATTAAGCAGGCTCGAAAGTTGAAGGGCTTGGCGCCTAAATATACACTAGACAAGCATGGGCAGCTGTACAGGAGGTCGATTGCCGGGCCGCCACTCAGGTGCTTAGATCCCGGCCAGGCGAACGAGGTATTGCAGGAGGTGCATGCGGGTATTTGTGGCAACCACTCGGGTGGAAGGTCTCTGGCTCACAAGATTACCCATTACGGATATTTTTGGTCCACTCTGCTCAATGACTCCGTGGATTTCACTAAGAAATGCCCATCCTACCAGGTACATGCGAACATTTAGCATCAACCAGCCGCATCAATGACCAATGTTAGTATCACATGGCCGTTCGACCAGTGGGGCATCGATATATTAGGGTCGCTCCCCAAAACCTCTGGCCAGCGGAAGTTTATCATAGTTGCTGTCGAATATTTTACAAAATGGGTGGAAGCCGAAGCAGTCCCTAAGGTCACCGACGCAGGTTATCAAGAGTTTTATATGGAAGAACATCGTGTGTCGGTTCGGGCTACCTAAGATCCTCATTTTCGATAACGGCACTCAATTCCAGAGCAAAAACACCAAAAGATGGTGCGAAACTTTAGGCATCACGCAGCACTTCAGTTCAGTAGAGAATCCGCAAGCCAATGGCCAGACCGAGGTCACTAACAGAACAGTCCTAGACCACATTAAGAGCCGGATAACAGGGACATGAGCTAGTTGGGCAGACGATCTCCCAGGCGTTCTTTGGGCTTATCGAACGACCCCCCGAATGGCCAGAGGCTATAGCCCTTACAGCTTAGTCTATGGCTCTGAAGCAGTGATACCATCCGAATTGATTCAGCACACAGCTAGAGTGATTCATTACAATCCAATAGCGAATACATCGGAGAGGACGCTGGATTTAATTACCGTAGACGAAAAGCGCCAAGTAGCCTACAACAAGATACAAAGGTACCGCTCAAAAATGGCGGATCACTACAATAAGTCAGTCCATTCGAGGAATTTTAAAGTGGGCGACCTAGTCCTGAAGAAAGTGGAGGTTTCAAAACCAGTCGGGAAGCTTGACCCCAAGTGGGAGGGACCCTATGCAGTCATCAAAGTGTGTAAAAACAACGCCTACCGATTAGCGGACACTGGAGGTCGCGAGCTACCTCGACCATAGAACGCGGTAAACTTAAAAAAATTCTTTGTGTAAACTGTTTAATTGACATATGTTGTATTGGTTATAAAAAACAAGGCACATCATGATTGAAAATGTGAAAGGATTTGACATCTAAGTCGAGGCCACCGGTCGAGACCACCTTAGTCGACCCCGAAGTCGACGAAAGGATTTGACATCTAAGTCGAGGCCACCGGCCGAGACCACCTTAGTCGACCCCGAAGTCGACGAAAGGATTTGACATCTAAGTCGAGGCCACCGACCGAGACCACCCTAAGCGACCCCGCAGTCGCCAAAAGTTTTCAATACAACAAAGTCGACACCTTCGGTGCATATTCATCGGCTCGGCCGTTCCGCCAAATTTAGGAGACCAATGCTTTACATGGTGAAAAGACCCTTATGGCTGGAAGTCGAGCCCCGATTGCAAACGCACGCTAGCTACAAAAAGATAGCAAAACCATTTTATATTACAACAGCAAGAAGTGTTCCGCAGCAAGCACTGATTGCATCCTATCGACTTATACAAGTTGGCCATACGAAATTTTAAACCAACGAAGAGCAAATAACCATCCATTCGATGAAGGGTGCAAGCACAAATACTAAACGCACTTAATTATACTCGACAAAGCAGTAGGCAAACGACAATGTGCAACGAACCACAGTAGTAAAAGGGCAAAGAAATTTCATTTCATAAAGCCTCAGTGAGACATATATATCAAGAATAAAAAGTCAAAATTACAAGGCAAGAGCCTAGCTAGGACTGCCAAACCCTTCGGCAGCAAGCGCTGGAGCCAAAACAGATGGAGGTTCCAATGGCGCCTCTGCAATGGGAACGGCCGCGGTAACCGGGTAGGAGGGACTAGCAGCAGAGGGCATAAACAGCCATGGACCAACTGGGAAGAATGAGGCGGCATTTGCCCTGTTCTCAGAAACTTCATAGGCAAGGTCGCCAGCAAACTCGAACTCTCAGCCCACTGCATTCAGCTTCTTCTCGAGTTCTGCCTTCTGCCTCTTTTCGGGGCTCATATCGACAACATCGGCAGCTTCGACCTCAGCAGTATCTGCCTCGTCGACATCTTCCTCCACCAGCAGGCGCAGTTGCTCATCGAAGCCAAGGCCCATCTTCAAGCGATCCTCATCGCTGATGCTGTAACCCAGATGTTGCAATTGGGCGATGGCCTTCTTAAACGCATTCCGTGTGTCATCCAAAGAAAGCACAACACTTGCGTCTTGGAAGACGGGGCTCACCATAAATTGTTGGAAGGCCTCCTTCCACACCTCGGGCATCACCCGAGCAAACTCCTCCCTGGCTTCAACTAGGCGCTCACTTCGGCCAGCCGCACGACCAGACTCGTAGGCGACTTGAATATCCAGCCCCAGTTTTTTCAACTTCGCCTCCATCTGGGTCTGCTCCATTACCGCCAACACAACCTGACGGTCTTTTGCCTCCATATCTTTGGCATACTGGGCGTTTGCTCTCTCAAGCTCCTCGACCCGCATCTGGGAGGATTCGAGCTGAGCCTTCAAGGTCTCAGCGTCCTCACCCCCCTCCAATCGCTCCCGATCGGCCAGCGCCACCTCGGAGCGGCGAAAACATCCAAGCTTCTAGATCTTACCATGTTCGCATGATAGGCGAACTTACACAGCAGCCCAGGCTGGGTTAAACCTAGGAATTTATTCTGGTCAACCAGGAATTGCCCAGCCATCAACACTTTTAAGGGGTCCAACCCAACCGGCCCTGATGCTACCATGCTCGATGAGTCGCCCACAGCTACACCTTGAGTCTCTTTCCCCGACCTGCGATTCTCTCGACCTCTTCTTATCAAGCAGGCGAAGGTGTTCTGGAGGGCGCTAGGGCAGCATTTAATCGACGTGGCTCGTCGGCCCCCGATGACTCTTCTCGAATCGCACCGCCTTGTTGGCGCTGCTGATTCCTTTCAGCGCGAACCAGCGCATTAGCCCTAGACCTGTTCATGATTTCGTCGCGGTCTGCAAAGAACAAGCAATAGAAAATGTCAACTACAGGAATGTGCATAAGCAAACAACAGGGTATGGCGTACGCAGTTAGTCTACCTATCTCATAATCAGCGGGAAAATTTAATGGGGCTGGCGACAACCCAGCCAACACCAATTGCCTCTCCTCGAGGAAAACAATGGCTTCGATGGGACCAAACTCGACCAGGTCCCTCACGAATGTGCTCGACCAGGTTGGAGCATGATTCCCTGGTACCTCGACCGGACCCCTCGCCCACTCTCGAGGAATATCAAACCCGCCCTTTACCCGCACAAAGAAGTAGCGTTTCTTCCACGCCTGACCATAGGACGAGGAAGGCGCCACGAGAAACCTCCGACGAGGCCGAGCGCTCAGATAATAAATGCTTGTTTCCTCGGTGCTACCGGATTTACGCGACACGCGAAGATAAAACTGGTTTGAAAATTTTTCAAAGGTCGGGGGTTGGTTGTACAAGCACATTAGAACTATAAAGCTACACAACGTCGAGAAACAGTTGGGCAGCAGTTGCGTGACGCACACTCGAAGACCCCTAAGCAGACCTATCATGCTCTCACTCAAGGAAAACCTAAGATGACACCTAAGTGCATCCTCGAAAATAGTTATGCAACCGGCAGGGGCACGGTGCATTCGACTAGGAGGCCCAGGGGCTAGCAACTGGAATTCGTGAGGAATGTGGTAAAGCTCTTGAATGCGGGCCAGTTCCAAGGGGGTGACGGTAGAGATTATCTCGCTATAGTGGTTTGGGGTAAATAATCGCCCGTGAGAAGAGGGTACCCGGTTGGGCCCAGCTTGCCCCCCCCCCCTCGCGTGCGCTGCTCGAGCCGCCGGAGCTTGAGCTGCTTGAGTCAGAAAACTCCCTATGGCCCTCAAACACAATGGTTTCACTACCCCCACCAGAAGTACCACCAGAACTGAATAGCCCAAACATTTTCTTCAAAGAAAGGTGGAAAGAAATAGAGGGGGAAGAGTATTTACTAGATTAGAAAGCTAAACCTAGAAAATCTTTGAAGAAAGCGCAAAGGTTAGTGATTCTCGTAGCAAGGAATATCTGAAGCGATAAAGGTGAAAGCGGGCTGAATGCCAGTCAGTATTTATAAAGAAAGGGGCGCGGTTACCCAAGCGTCCGCATTAATGGCGGAAACTATAACGCCAGCCCACGCGCGCCATGACCGCCCCACGCGCGCCACTATGTAACCGCTCAGTAAACACGCAAAACCTTGGTCGATTTTTAAAATCCCTGATCGAGACACATTAATATTCGCTACTTCCCAATGCTGCTCGTCGATTCCCTCGATCCGCATTGCAAAGTGGGGGGACTCATGATATAGGGTGGCCCAAAAGGCCCAACGTTCAGACAACGGCCCAGGGCCCATGAGCCACGTCGACCCTGTTCGACCAGGCAGTGGCCCCATAAGGCCCAATGTTCAGATAACGGCCCAGGGCCCATGGGACACGTCGACTATGTTCGACCGGTCTCCCCCTGGCCCAGGCGGGCGCCTCAGAGCCCTTGGATAATATCGACCATATTCGACCCCCATCAGGCCGATAGGAGATCGAATTCTGCACAGTACTCTGCCACCGCATTAAATACGTTGACTGGCACCACGCCATCGCATTAATGGCGCATGCCATCCCCTCACTGTCTGACACGGTAGGCGCCACACCGTATACCATCCCGTCCTGTAGCATGAAAGGACATCTAGCTGGCAAAATTCAAATGGGGGAATAGACTAATTGCCCCTTGGAGGAGGCTGAAGACCCCAAGGGTAAGCCAAGGGCTTACCTGTCATTTCCTACAAGGGGAAGAATATAAAAACTCTTCTGTCTTGCCTCACAAGGTATGCACTCAGACACTCTGAAACTACCTTACTCCGTGGCTCAATACTTCTAATACTAACTTGAGCCTCGGAGGGTCTGAGTCGAGGGCCACTCGGCTAGCCTAACGTTTGCCTTGATTGCGGGATTCTCAAACATCATCAACGGAAGATATCCACCTTTGGGATTAAACCCAACATATATTAGAATCGGAGCACCTGTATCGCGATTCGGACCCTCATCAGGTACATTAATTTGTTGTAAGAAGTTGTGCGAATATTAGGGAGTGACAAATGAAAGATAAAAATCAAGTTTCAAAGTCATTGTACCTACGATAACATCAGTAATGCTATTCCATATAAGTCGTGGCATTCATGATACTATATAGCGCACACCCAGTAAGAAACAAATGATGTACATAATAATAACATTTTTTTAATATAAAAGAATAAAGACAAAAGAAATTACTATTGCCAAGTTAATATTTCTAGTCAGGTGACTTTGAGGTCATTGTCAGTTATAAACATTTATGACATATATATTATAACAAAATACAGTTTGGCCCAATACTGTACCCTACGTAACACTTGTAAGTGTTACCCTCATTTTCAAAAATTTTGATTGATCTTTATTTATATTAAATTTATAATACTAACTTAATTTCAATCTAAAGAATAGAAAGGGAACTGAAGAAACTATGGAATCACTTTTATTCACAACTCATTCTACAATTAAAAATAAAAGGAATATGGGATGAATAACTAACCTTTGAGGGGGGGGGGGGGAGATAGTAGTTCAAAAAGAAGAAGAAGAAGAAGGAAAAAAATAGAGAAGTTTTTTTTATGAAAGCAAATATAACGTTTTTTTTTTTTTTTTTTTGGATTTAGTTCCTATTTTTTCGTTTTAATACATAAATTAATCCGGAATAGGTACTTCATATAATTTAGATCCTTTTTTTTTTTCTTCGGTTATTTCATCAAATAAAAAAACTATAAAAACTCATTCAATAAAGTGAAACACACAACCAACACAAACTGAAAACAAAGCAGCAAAGCCAAAAATAGGGAGGAAGCGAGTAACAAGCACATCATTTTTAAAGACTACCATTGTTCTTTTGTATTTTGGGCATTTTTGGGAAATACTTTAGGAGAATGGGCTTTTGGGAAAATTTTGGAGAATGTGTCAAGCCTTTCTTTTTGTTTTGAAAAAACAGAAAAAATGAATTGAGAATGAGGTAATTGTTTCTTTTTATTTTGAAAGGAGACAAATTTTACTGTAAATATTAAATCAATTGAATTTTTGTTGGGTTTGTGGGGTGAAAGCGATTTTTTTATGTAATATATGTATATATATTTAGGGCTGTAAATGGATATTTTAAAATTTATTTACCGTCCACATTCATATTCGTTTATATAAAATTTATCCGCATCATTTTAATGCGGATATTATCTGTATTTGAGTAGTAGATATCCGATTATAAATAGATATGAATATGGTAAATGCATATTTGATCTGTTTAATATCCGCTCCGAATACATATTTATTAAGTAACATATTCTTTATATTTTTCAATAAAAATCTCATAATTTGTATATGTATATATGTAAATTATAATTGAAGAATTGGAAAGAAAAAAAGAATAAATTTAAAAAATTATTGTAATATAAAGAAAAAAATTGAAGAATAAAGTTAATTAACATAATTATTGTTGGCTGACTTTATACTTAAAACACTTAAATACCATTACTAATATTAATTAATTATAAAGTAAATTATTAATTAGAATTATGCTATTTGTTTGATTGCTTTCTTTTTAATGAAATTATATAATTCCTTCTGTTAATTAAAATATGTATGTGATATAAGTTCGTAAATTCACGGATTTGAATATTTGTAAATAGATATTTAAATAATTATCATCGAATATAAATATTAAAAAAATAATTTGAACACGAATAAGTTTAATCAAATATGAATGCATCTGAATAATTACAATCGAATACAGATATATCCAAATTTTATCGATATCTGACGGATACAAATTCGGATATTATTTTTAAATATTCATTAAATCCGTATCCGTATCCATATTTGAATAGTCGAAAAGTTAAACGGATAGGAATGTAAAAACAGTGTATCGATCTCTTTAATATCCGTTTACACCCCTATATATATTTATAGTTGGATGATGTGTATGTGTGTGTGTTTATATGTGTGTAATGTTGATATATGATTGTAATAAAATGATGTGTAATTAAATTAATTGATGATTTATTATGAAAATTATATTTTAATAAATTTAACATTAGCAAATGATGCATTACTTGGAAGAAAATACTTATTAATAAATATTAATTATTTATTAAATCATAATTATAAAAAATTGGCTAATACCATAATTATGTCATAATTGTTGATGTCGGCTTATATAAAAAAAATTAATTATTGTACATTAATTATAAATAATTACTATTTATTAATTAAAATATAATAATTTAACTATTTATTATTTCTAATTTATGTACAAATAAAACTTAATTATTGATTTAAATAAAATAATTTATTTAATAACTTATATATGTAATACTTGTAGCAATTCATCAAGTTAAAAAAATAATTTATTCTATATTTTATGAAATTAAATCATCTTAAATTATTTATGAAACAAATAAACATAATATTTAATTATACGTGAATGAAACATAAACCATGATTAATATATAAATAAAAAGTATTTAAATAATCAAATAAATTAATTTAATCAATTATTTAATTACTTTAGCTCATTATTTAATTAATACATTATTTAGTAAATAAATTACTTAGTACACAATCAAATAATTTTTACTTAAATTTAATTAATATTCTTGATAATTATTTTAATTATATTAATATTAATTTATTAAATTTAATATATTATTAAATAATAATTAAATATTTTATTATAATTTTAAATAAATCTAAAGATTAATATTTAAGATTAATTTTTTTGAAGAAGATTAATTTATTTATTATATCAAATTAAAACATCTTAAATTATTTATTAAATGAATAAATATATTATTTAATTGATACATTAAATATTAAATAGAACTAAATATATTATTTAATTAATAAGTAATTAATTAATTAATTTAGTGCTTTATGTAGTAAATAAATTATTTAATAATAATATAAATAATATTTAATTAAATTTAATTAAAATTTTAAACATTAGTTTTAGAATTTTATAACTAGTAAATTTATATATATATATATATATATATAGATGAGTGAAGTAAGATAGTAATAAATGAATGAGTGATGCAAAAGGTAAAGTGAGAAAGTAAGGAGGTATGTGGGGCAAGGTGTGGTTTTTAGAATACAGGTTATTTTGAGATTGTTTTGGTAGGAGTTATTTGTATATAGAAATTTTGTATTTTGAAATAATGATTGGAATTATATTTTTTAGGGTTGTTTTAGAAGTTGAAAAATATTCCAGGAAAATGCTAAAGAGCAAAGCATACGTGATTTAATGTGATTTCGAAACCTCCACTATTAAATTGAAGGTCTCTGAATATGAATTCTAGTAAAAATATGAATAGAATTGAGTATGTTTTACTTTACCTTTCTCACTCTGGTCGTCCCAGCTAATTCTTCCAAGCCCGTGTCTGATCCGTCGCAAATTTGCATAAAATTAGCAAAGTCCATCCTGGCCTTGTGGAAAATCGGTTTCAGCTTATCTTCTCTAAGGGACATAATAACCTCCTTTTCCAGGCTGACACGCTCTGGATTGTGACCTCGGCGCTTGGCCTTTGCTGCCGCTGCCTGCGCCAGACAGTTGTCAATGGTGTCTTCGGCATCATAGACAACTTCTCTAATCTGCCTCTCCAATTCTCCCAAGGCCTCCTTCTTCTGTGGCTTCTTCGCCGCTGTCTCCTGAAGGAAGGCCTTGAATAAACCAAGCTCATCCTTTAGCTGCTCCAGCTCATTTTCCGCACCGGCAGAGACCAGATCAACATGATATTTCATTAGCTGGGTCAAATTTTCCAGCAGGAATGTCACTGCAGCGTACGCCATTGATCCGGGATAGATAGAGATAAATCGATAGATAGATAGATTGACTCTGTTCTTTTTTTTTTTTTTTCCACCCCCTCTTCTCTGTATTGGGGAGAGATTGGATCGAGTAAATAAAATTTTTGGCAGACAGATGAGTACTCTTTCAATTTCTTAGTCCATGCATTCTATTGTTAAGTAGATGTTGTGCCTACTTGACAAATTCGAACCTTACATTATTTTTAAAGAGATCTAAGGGGCTGTTTGGTTTTATTTTCATTTTTAATTTTTATTTTTAATATTTTTAAAATAATGAGAATTAATTATGTGATGTGATGTAATGTGAAAATGAAAATGTATTTGGTTAAAATGTTGAAAATGTAATGATTATGTTGGTTTTAAGAGAGAGAGAGAGAGAAAAAATATATAAATTATTGGGAAAAGATATATAAGTTATTGAAAAATTTATTTTGAAAATAAAAATAAAAATTATGTTGGGCAAAAATTTCTAAAAAATGATGATTTCTATTTCTAAAATAGTAGAAAATGAAAAGAGTGGGTGTGGAAATAAAATCCAATGGGCCCTAATATGAAATAGTATAAAAGATATATTTATCTTTGCACAAATAACAATCACAAAAGTTAAAAATCAATATTTGAACTAGCATACTTATTTACATAAAAATGTAATTGTCATCTCAAATGGCTACTTCTTAATAATTTATTTACAAAAAATATAAATTCATTATAATATATTTATAAACACAATATAATAATAATAATAATAATAATAATAATAATAATAATAATAATAATAATAATAATATGAAATGATAATGGAAATAATAATTGTGCAAATAAATTATCTTGAATACAAAATATATATATATATATATATTTATTTATTAGTAAATGAACTAAAAATTAATTTTGGACATTTAATGATGATACACTAAGATTAGAATATTACATAAATAAATTAACTTAATAAAATTGATGTCAAAATATGAAAGTTATGTCATTATCAAGTGTAGCTATATTTTTCTTAAGATTATAATGTGAAAAATGTTTAAATAATTTAAAAGTGGTTACTACTAGTGCTAAGAAAAGTTTTTGGATATTTAAGAACCACATTAATTGAGATTAGAATATTTACATAAATAAATTAACTTAATAAAATTAATATCAAAATTTGATGAACATGTTGCTATCAAGTGTAGCTACATATTTCTTTAAATTGTGATATGAAAAATTCATAAATAACGTACAATAGTCATTGCTAGTGCTAAAGAGGGTCAATATAGTTATTGCGCTTATTTATGTGTTGTCAATATCAAAAAGATAATCATATTAAATGATAAATGACTAAATCCTATTGATTGGGGTCTGTTTGGTAGATACAACCCTATCGGACTGTAGAAAGCCCCTTCTTAGTTGTTAGAGTCTATTTATATATAATTTAGACTTGGCATTTATGGTTTCACATTACCTCAAAATTTTAAACATAGCAAGCCTGTCGCCAGTAGCGATCAGATTAATAAAAAAAATTGTTCCAATTTGCTATGTTTCACACTGACTGGGAATATAAAATGCTTTCGTATTTTGTTTGGTGCAAGTCTTTGTTCATTAAACATTTTGTTTTCGGACTCAGCGCGCATTAATCCTGTTATAATATAGAAAAGTGGAAGCCATTTGACAGAAGAAGAAGAAGAAGAAGAAGAAGAAGAAGAAGAATATCAAAATAAAGTTGCTGATTAACTGCCCCAAAATTTTCCCTTTTAGCCTACCAAATGCTTGGCATTTTGTGCAGTAAACACAATTTCTTTCGATATCATCCACTCACATCAATTATTTCTCTAGTAGTAGACCAGTTAAATTAAATTTGTGGGATAAATTATATTTTTATGAAAAATGATTGAGTAACAAGAAAAGAAATAGTGATGTATAGATATATATGGTATGCACCAATTGTCCTAGTTGTGTCATAGTAGCAATTAATTTAATTATTATTATGTATTCTATAATTAAGAAAGGCGAATTTCAATTACTTATTATGTTTTTGATGCCGAAGCAAGTATATATATATATATATATATATGTACTCTGATACTAATGCAATGTCTCTTTCTCTCAGCAAAAATACAAGTCATTAATTTGGTTTAAATTGACTAAATTATTTATGGTAATTTTGTAAAAGGATTTTAATATTTTATTACAACACATCTTTATATTGTTTTTGTTTTTATTTTTTATTCTAAAAATTATACTCTGCTAATATATTTAAATATTTTATTAATGTTATCACTCTATTATTTTCTTAATATCTATTTCAATTAAAGCTTTTATGGCCAGCTTAGGATTGTATTAATTCTTACATTACTTAAAAATATTAACATGCAACCTTTTTTTTTATGTTAATTAATTATATATTATGTGTTCATTCTCAATACTATTTTCACATATTTAATTAGTATTGTTTATTCCATGTACCACATCAAAAGAGGTAGATGCTTTATTATTATTATTATTAGACGAATATATATACACAAGATGATCAATACTACTTATTGTTAATTTGGATCAATACCTACACATATCAAAAGGATTTTCTAGCGATCATTGTTCTGATTTTTGGTGAAGGTTTTCTGTTTTAATTAGAGTGTTAGTTGCCATCTCCGCAAATTATTTATTTATTTATTCCTTGGAAAGAGAGCATTACAAATGACGAAATATTATCCTTTCAACAAAATAATATTTTTTTTAATTTTATATCAAAATAAATCCCTATTTTTAAATCAAATAAATCAATGTATAGATCACATAAAAAGCACATAAAGGGCAAATTAAAATTTTAAAATATTAATGATTTCTAGCAATGAGGCAAACTTGGCAATTCAACCAAGGGCTGGCAAGTGGTTATAGTTTGGCCAGAAATAATTAGGCACGTTGGTAAAAAATTATCTCGGTAGAATTAATTTCAACGTCTTTGTATTTTTCCCTTTTTTTTTTTTTTTTTGAAAGAATATTATTCTTTCAATAAATCAATATTATCTTATTATCAAATCAAGTAAATTAAAGTACAAATTGTATAATCAAATGCACATAAAAGTGCACAATTAATGATCCCTACCTACTTACGGAGCAAAATTGATAATTTTGACGTATTTATAATGATCATTGCTGTAATTCTTGCTCTTCGGCCCAAAAAATTGAAGCTAATATTGTTGTGGATTTATGGTGTTTACAAATAATTTCTTTAGAGCATATTTGAAATTTATTTGCAAAGTGTCCCCCATATCGAGGTTTGAACATAGTCCATGTGACTTGTGGGCACATGAAGTGAGAAAGAAACAAATATAATGAGGCAACTGGGGATTTCTTAATACATACTATCAGGCTGGAGATGCTAATTTTCAGGATGAGAGCCAAAGTAAACATATATAAATTAACTAAGAGATCATAAGAGATATTTTATTACCATTGGTCAGCATCATTGATTTAATTCAAGCACAATTTTGTCCTTATGAAATCCTTAATTGGTTTGATGAGGCAATCAATCGGAAAAAAGTATGCAAGTTGGACAGAATATATATAGTTAATTAGCAACTTGCAACTTGTTAATGATTCACATTAACAAGGTGGACAGAAAAAATATATATATTCACAATTTAATAAACAGAAAAGAATTAATTAAGAAAATGCAATTTGTATGCCTTCACACTGACTAGGGGTCACACTGACTAGGGAACAGCAAATGCTTTCTTTTTGCGTTTGGTGTAGTCTTTGAACATTAAACATTTTTCAAAAAGTTCCCTCTTAACCTACCAAATGTTTGGCATTTTGCGCAGAAAAATTACTTATATTTTTTATGTCTACATTTGACGACACCTATGTGTGGGCCCGAACGTGATCTGATCAAAGTTCGGGTGATGGATCTTATTGCTATGATTTTTAATGTTTGGGGGATGGTTGGCAATAACTGAAAGTTCATGGGATGTCGGTGTAATTTCCTCTAAATTCTATTACCTAACAGCTGTTTGGCGTTTAGTGTCATTGATATACTAAATGTCACAATTTAAAAATCCAGATATTATATTTGTATGAAATCCGTTGCTTATTAATTAAGTTACTAGATTTGTTGCTAAACATGAAGACCGAGGTGCATCGAGGTATCGTCCTGTCTAATATGCATTTGATAGGGACAGGATATATCTTTTGTGTTTCGTGTCATACTTTTAGGTGGAATGTGAGTTTGTAGTCATTAATTGCATTATCTACAAGAGAGGTTGTTTACACAGCTTTGGCTGAAGGCGTGAAGGAAGGCATCTGGCTAAGGGGTTGATTTATAATATGGGTATGAGTTCTTTACTACAGTATTTTATGATAATCAGAGTATCATAAGTTTGTTGAAGAATCAAGTATTTCATGAGAGAACAAATTACATGATTGTGAGGTATCACTTTGTCTGAAATATGATATTCCACGGTATCTTCTTAGTTAACAAAGTTGTGATTAAAGATAATCTAGCGGATATGTTGACTAAAGCTATTTTAGGAATCAAATTTAAGTATTGCTTGAATTTGATAAATATTTGTAAACTCATATGATTGCCCTTTAGGGGAAATGAAGATGATGGGCGAAGAATTTCAAGTCAAGGTAAAGGTTGTTGAATATGACTTGAAATTTTAAGTCTTGGAGGTGAGAAATGGCACGCAACATAAGCCTAATGGGATGTTTTGCCGTTTTTTTTTTTTGGGGGGGGGGGGGGTGTTTGTATTTAAACCCCATGTTCTTATTTTCTCAGCTTAAGACCCTATTCAAAAGAGTTTTGGACTAATTTTAAGAGAGTTTCGTAATTTGGAGATAGAAATGAGGGAGTTGAGTGTTCTCGTGACATTTGTAGAACTTGGCACTTTTGATTTGAAATAAATAAAATTCATCTTTTCTTTTGTGGAGATGGCCATGTCACCAAACTATGTTAAATCTTGTGTGTTTTGTTATCAATTTCTTTGCAGTTATTTCCTCAATTTATTACCTGATCTTCTGTAAGATATAATAATTATAGATTAAACTCAAATATTCAATGTATTTGAATATTTGAATAATCACAATTGAATATGGATGTTTGAGTAATTACAATCAAACTCAGATTTTGAATAACTACAGTGAAATATGGATATATCATAATTCATTTAACATCTGCCAAATTCGAATTTTGATGTCATTATCTGAATATTCATGATCCAAATACAAACATAAACATTGTATGAATTAATCAAATACGGATGTGAATGATTTATCTCCAATCTATTTGGCGTCCTTTTACACCCTAATTTTCAAGAGAATGGTGTTAAATGTATCAGAGTAACTAAGCATTAAAAAATGCGAGAATATAAATATATCTTTAGAGACTTCACATTTCCCAAGCACAAAAATATAAATATTAATACTTAGGATCCATAGGAATAAAAGTGCAAGAATAACATTACAAATATTAGTCAAAACATGACAAGCAAACCACAAACTTTACAAGACCCAATGCAAATTCGAAATAGGCAGCTAGAAACCTCCAGGCTAAAGTACATAAGCTCACACTGTCACACATATAAATTTTTTTGGCAAATTAGGTTTTACCTCATGTGAAAATAGAAAAGAGCAAAAAATTCCTTATAAAAAAAAAAGGCAATACCCCCCTTATGTTTTTAAGAAAATATCAAATTACTCTCCTCCAACTAGAGTTGCAAATCATGCATGGCAAGTGAGGTTGGTTCTAGAGTTTTTGCTGATGAAATATCAATTTTGCCCCTAAATATCAACCGTTGAATCTATTGAAAAAAATTGACGGTTCAGATTCCTTCTATCTAAAAAAAATATAAAATATAAAATATAGTTATATATATACCTACATTCACATATTTATATATGAAATATATGTATATATATTATATATATACATGTTTATAAACCCACTCCCCACTCCCCAGCAACCCACCCAACCCTCCCCCACCTCGCGAGCGGCGGCCATGGCCGCCAGAAAAAGCTGTCATGGCATCCACCTCCTGCGAGCGGCGGCATGACTGCATTTGCAGGCAGCCATGGATGCTGCCTTTGTGGAGGCAGCTTCCATGGCCGCTGCTCGTAGACATGGCCTCCATGGTTGCCTGCAAATGCGGCCATGGAGGCCGTCTCTACGCTTTTGCAGGCAGCCATAGAGGTCGCCGCTCACAGAGATGGCCTCCATGGTTATCTGAGAATAAAAAATAAATAAATAAATAAAAAACGACGACCGCCATGGCAGTCAGTGGCCGGATCTGGTATCTGGCTAGATTCGGCCACAATGCTGCCATGGCAGCCCATAAGGTTTGGGGAAAGGGGGTGAGGGGTGTGTTGGGGGGTAGATTATTAAATAATTATATATATATATTATCATATATGTATTATATGTTATTATGTATCTTATCATATATGTATTATGATGTATATATTATTATAATATGTATATTATCATATATATATGGTAACAAATAGATAAATATAGATATCTTATAAAAATATATATTTATATAAATATAATATATATTTTCATAAATATATATAATATTTAATTTAAAATAAATAATTAGAAAGAAAAAAGATATAAATAAAAATTATTTAAATTTTATAGATAAAATTTTAAGATGGGGTGGGGGTGGGGTTTATTATATAAAATAAATATAAAATATTTATTTATTAATATATATTATGTATATTTATGTATAATAAATATATACATAAATATATTTATGTATTTATAATGTATTATTTATATATCATATTATGTTTATTATATTATATATTTTATATTTATATTAGTATATATAATATATATAAATAAAAAAACAATAAACTAGAAAGATGAATAAACAAAAAAATTAAAAATAGTTTTTAAATTTAAAAATAAAAAAAAACTGGTATGAAGGAGATGACAAAGATATATAAAAATATATTTAAAAAGAATAAATAAATAAAATTGAAAATATATGAAGGAATTAGGGGTAATGTAGTCTTTATATATTGAAATTATGGCTAAATTGCAGCAAATCACGTAGGGGAGGCAGTGTGCATGTTTTTTAAAATCACAATGGGGTGTATTACCTTTGTTTTTTTTTTTTTTTTTTTTTTTTTTTCATAAGAGAGTTTTTTGCTCTTTTCCATTTTCACAAGGGTGTAAAATGCAATATTCCCTAAAATTTTTTAGTTTTAGCCGTAAGATTCGATCGATTTTAATTCTTCAAAGTTCCTTCTTTTGCTAGAACAACTTCTACACCACGGCACCACCTGCAACAATAACTTAATTCATTAAAACCGTGAACCGAGCTAGCAGAAATCAAGTTTGACTGTGGAGATTGCACAGCTTAGTTTAAACTATCTGTTAGTGTTCCATATCAGTGAAATAAATAAATTATGGTATTTATATATGGTATTGGACAATCATCACCTCTTGAGCTAACTTTTGAGGTTAAATTAGGCCCAATGTCCATTTTTTAACATGGTATCGGAGCACCATTCCAGATGTTAAGTTGCCCAGTATTGTTGGGCCACCCATTTCATATTATTTTATACTCAAAAAGTTCATTCTTAGACGTGTGCGAGGTGTGTTAGTGTCCCATATCGGTGAAATAAATAAATTGTGGTCTCGATATATGATATTGGGCAATCCTAACATCTTGAGCTAGTTTTTGAGGTTGAATTAGGCCCATGGTTCATTCTTTAACACTATCAATCATAATTTCAAGAAATATATTGTTAGATTAATTTAAACTCTTGGTAACATCGTCAACATCAATTTATTGAGCAATTAAAATCAACTAGATATAAGTGAGTGGAGGAACTCCGATTAAACGGATGCACATACAAGCCATTAATGAAACAAATTAACTTATGATTTCTCATGCTCAAGTTAAAATATCATGTATCAATGCAAATAACTCGGCATACACATAATACACTCTGACAACTAATATGTTAATACAGTATATGTTCCCAATATACAGAAAAAGTTAAAGAAAAACTTGTGAAAAAGCTTGTAGTAGTGACGAATTGCCCAAATGAGTTCCAGATAACAATCATGACTTGATGAGTTCCCCTTCATTTCAGGAAGAATGGTGCCCAAATGAGTTCTAGATATCAGTCATGACTTGATGAGTTCTCCTTCATTCCATGAAGAATGGACACAAAATTGAGGGAATTTATTGTAACAACAAATTTTCTTGTTTGTAAAAATTAAAATTACAAAACAAGAAAAAATTGTACAAATAAAATTAAAATCAAAATCAATTAATCAAATGTGGATTCTATCTCTAATCTAATCCTCTAATTCTTCCATTCCAAATATAATCTTGAGCCCTGCGGAAAATGCCTTAAATGCCGTGGATTTCCTTTGAATTTGATTTGAATAGAATAAAGCCAATTCGGGGGTTTCGCACCTTAATCTCGAATCAAATGCCAAAAATATATGGATTCCTTAAAGAACACCTTGCACACCGTGAATCTCCTTTGAATTTGATTTGAATAGAATAACGCCAATTTGGGGGCTTCGCACTTTAATCTCAAATCAAATGCCAAAAATATATGGATTTCGCAAAGAACGCCTTGAATGTTGTGGATCCCCTTGAACAAAAATAATGCCAATTCAAGGGCTTCGCACCTTAATCTCGAATCAAATGCCAAAAATATATTAATTCCTCGAAGAACACCTTGAACGTCGTGGATCTCATTGAATTTGTTTGAGAGAATTGCTGGACTCCTTCAAAGTTTCTCTCGTCTTCTGAAATTTGTGTTGTGTCAAATGAGCTGGAATCACCCTTTTATATAAGTGTTTGATAGAAGATTTCTAATTGACTTGAACTCCTTCAAAGGTTATCTCTTTGATAAAATAATATCAAATATTAAGAGATATATTTGATTTTGATAATATCAAACATCAAAAGATAATATCAATATCAAATATCTTTAATTTAATTGGTCGAGAGATGCAGACACTCCATCTTTGACACGTGTCAATACTTGATTTGAATATCAAATAAATACTAAATTATTTATTAAAATTGACTATTTATCTTTTGAAATTAAATTTAATATATCCCAAAATTTAAATAGAAAATTTTAAATTAATATTTAATATATTATTTTACACATATCACTTTTCAATTGGTCAAAAATTTAATATATTTATAAATGCCCCCACTTCAAGACTTGACGAAGGGGGTGTAAATCAATCCCAAAAGAGACGAGACTTGAAGTATTTGAGAATATATATATATATATATATATATATATATTTGTATCAATGAGGGCCAAATAAAATTCCATATCAAAGTTCACATGAAAGGCCTAAAATCATGTGTTAGAAGTGAAATTCACACCAGAAGAATTCTCTCTCTCGTGGCGGCCCACAAAATTCCTTTTCCTTTCCAACTAGATTTGAAAACACAGCCAAATCAAGGCTTTCCAAATTCATGTCAACATTTCCAATTTCAAGGATTCGAAATCCAAGTCCACTTCAGAAAATCAATTTCCAACTCAAACAAATTCCAAAGTATAGCATCATGTGATTCCTGCGACACAGAGTTTTGACAGCAAGCACTTTCGGTGAGTTTTCCTTGTAGGCTTCATCTCATCAGAATTTCTCTTTTCTTCTATCAAAATTGAATTCATTTCTTGTAAAATTTCATTCTCGGTGGAATTGAGATATGAATAAATCAAGAGTATGAGTCTTAATCAAACACTATATCTGCAAATGAATACCTACAAATTGGCTTGATCATGAGCTCAAAATCATATAACAAACACATCAAGAATTTGCTTTGCCAATTGTTGAGAATTTGCTCTGTTAAATTGCTGAAAATTTGCTCTTGATTGCTGGATATTTGTTCTTGATTGTTGGGTACCAAACATTTTCTTTTCTCTCATTTATTCAATACTTTATGCATGCCCACTTCCTATTTGATAAAATGCCTCTTTGAACATATACCATTATTTTAGCATTGTTATCAACTTGATTCTCCATCAATTCACATGAGCATTATACATGAATACAACTGTTTGTTTTTGTTTCATTCTTCACGTCAATCTTTATCCTTTCTTCCTTTTTTTTTTCTTTCTCAACAACTTGACTAGCTTTTCTCGTATCCATGCAAGTTGCACCATGGTTCACTTTAAAGATGTTTCTACTGGCGCTAGAGTACAACACTTGATTATTCTTGATGAAAAGAATCAACCTATGGAGAAAGGCACACTTTGACTACTTATAATCCCCTTATTGGTAGATATGCAGCAAAGTAGCCAAGACTGATTTAATGGACCCAAGAGATCAAGACTTTCAGAGTGTGGGTTTTAAGGAAAACTCATTATTATCCTCCAAATGAACTAATTCGTCATCAACAATCAATCAAATTAATTGTTCTTCAACATTGGGTTGCAGCATTAATATACCCAAGAGATCAAAACTTCCAAGGTGTGGGCTTTAAGGGCAACTCATTATTGTCCTCCAAATGAATTAATTCGTCATCAACGAACTAACTTTTCTGCCAACATTAGATTACAACATTCATAGACCTAAGAGATTAGAACTTCCAAGGTGTGTGCTTTAAGAGCAACTCATTATTGTCCTCCAAACGAACTAATTCATCATCAACAATCAATCAAATCAATTCTTCTTCAACATTAGGCTGCAACATTAATAGACCCAAGAGATCAAGACTTCTAAGGTGTGGGCTTTAAGGGCAACTCATTATTATCCTCCAAACGAATTAATTCATCATCAACGAACTAACTTTTCTGCCAACATTGGATTACAACATCATTGAGGGCAAAGCCAAGTCGAGAGATATTCCTTAATTTGATGGTGAATTAATACATCAAAAGATACATTAAGTGGCCAAGAGTGATGAATTTGCTTTCTACGGAGGAGTGTTCCCAAAACTTGCAAGGTGTGAACTTTAAGGGCGACTCACTATTGTCCTTCAAATGAATTAATTCATCATCAACAATCAATCAAACTAATTCTTCTACCCACATTGAGTTGTAATTTCATTGAAGTCAAGGCCAGGGAGGGATATACTTTTCAATTTAATGGAGAACTAACAAACTTGCTTTATATGGAGGGCTGATCCCAGGAGACTTCTTCAAGCAAGATTTCCAATATGCAAGCTTTAGGGGCAATTCACCATTGTCCTCCAAATGTACTAATTTATCATCAACCATCAAATAAATCAACTCTCCTTGTGCTCCAATTTCAATATATAAAGTTGTGGAGTTTGCATTTAATTATCAAAAAGAAAATATCTTCAAATGTTGTGGGATGGCCTTCGCAAGAGAATAGCAAATACTCCACTTGACTCCTTCTCATCTATTAAAGATAGTGTTCAATTTGTGCTTGAATCAATGAGAGACTTCAACAAATTTAACATCTCCAATGTAGAAGAATTATTGCAAATATTATTTGACAATGCCATCACTTATGATGGAGCAAAGTCAGCATTTTTTGAGAAAACATCCAATGAGCTTCTCGTACAACACTTAGATGAAGCCACAAATCATCTCTATAATGCTCAAACTAGAAAAAGTAAAGAAGTAAATCAAATTCAATCCACCCAAGAAGAGTTAGAATGTGTTGGAAAGGAGGTTGATAACTTGAACGAATGCAAAAAGAATTTGACTTCATCATTGAAACACCGACAATGACTTCTTCAAAGTGCTCAAGCTAAAATTCATGAGATTGAAGAGAAAATTACTGTTATCAAGAGTACTCTTCCATTGAGTAATCAAGTGGTTGAGAATTTACGAACTTCAATGGAACACTTGGAAGCTGTCAGGAAAAAAACTGAAGAACTTGAGTCCTTTTATTTGAAAATTCTTTAGAACTTGTTGCTCTCCCTCTCTATCTCTCTTTTAAAAAATAAACTATGCTGCATTTATTTATTTATATTTTTTTTAGATTACATAATAGATTTTTTTTAAAACTCAAACAACTAAAACCGCTTTTTTTTTAAAACTTAAAAAAAAACTCAAACAACTAATTTTTTTTTCTTTTTTTAACTTAACAAACTAAAACTCAAACTTTAATAAAAACAACTAAACTATTTTTTTTTTTTGTTTTTTTTGACTCAACAAACTAATTAACTCAAACAACTAAAACTTTTTCTTCTTCTTTTTTTTTTTTAAACTTAACAAACTAAAAACTCAAACTTAATGAAAACAATTAAACTACTAAAAACTCAAACTTAATAAAAACAACTAAAAAAAGAAATATATATATATATATATATATTCTTAAACTTAACTAACTAAAAATTCAAACAATTAAACTTCTAAAAAAAACTCAAACTTTAATAAAAACAACTAAACTATTTTTTTTTTTTTTTGACTCAACAAACTAATTAACTCAAACAACTAAGATGTTTTCTTCTTCTTTTTTTTAAACTTAACAAACTAAAAATTCAAACTTAATAAAAACAATTAAACTACTAAAAAAACTCAAACTTTAATAAAAACAACTAAACTATTTTTTTTATTTTTTATTTTTTTAAATAAAGGAAAAAATATAATTTAAAATAAACTCATGATTGAACTTAGAGAATATCTAAGCTGCCTACATACCCAATAAAGGGATCAAGTTATAACGTAGTTCAAAGAAAGCATCATTTTGGGAGGGGGTGCCATTCATAGTTTATACTCATATGGGCCAGGAGTATCCATTGCTTAACCACATTAGACTAGGTGGGTTATTTGATATTTTAACCACATAAAATACTTTTGGTGGGATAAGTTAGCAGTTTAACCACATGCACTACCTTTGGTGGGATAAGTTAGCATCAGTTTATCCACATGCACTACCTTTGGTGGGATAAGTTAGCAGTTTATCCACATGCACTACCTTTGGTGGGTACCGTTAACAGTTTATCCACATGCACTATCTTTGGTGGGTACCATTAACAGTTTATCCACATGCGCTACCTTTGGTGGGTACCGTTCAGAGTTTATACTCATACGGGTCAGAAGCAATATGCAGTTTATGCTCGCTCGTCAAGGAGCAACATGCAGTTTAGGCTCGTGCGTTAAGGAGCAATCTCCCAAATTTATACATAGTATCACTTCAAGAATTTCCCATTTATAGGGCCAATTATTAATTCATTTTTTTATTTTTTTTAAATAAAGGAAAAAATATAATTTAAAATAAATTCATGACGGAACTTAGAGAATATCTAAGCTGCCTACGTGCCCAATAAAGGGATCAAGTCATAACTTAGTTCAAAGAAAGCATCATTTTAGGGGTGCGGGTGCTATTCACAGTTTATACTCATGCGGACCAGGAGTATCCATTGCTTAACCATCTTAGACTAGGTAGGGTATTTAATATTTTAACCACATAAAACACCTTTAGTGGGATAAGTTAGCAGTTTAACCACATGCGCTACCTTTGGTGGGATAAGTTAGCAGTTTATCCACATGCACTACCTTTGGTAGAGTAAGTTAGCAGTTTATCCACATACACTACTTTTGGTGAAGTTAATAGTTTATCCGCATGCATTACCTTTGGTGGGTACCGTTTACAGTTTATACTCATGCGGGTCAGGAGCAACATGTAGTTTAGGCTCGGCATTAAGGAGCAACATGCTGTTTAGGGTCGTGCATCAAGGAGCAATCTCTCAACTTTATGCATAGTATCGCTTCAAGAACTTCCTATTTATAGGGCCAATTCTTAATTCATCTTCAGCAACCAACTTATATACGCCATTTTTATAAACTTCTTTGACAACATAAGGACCATCCCATTTTGATGTGAACTTGTTCCCAGTTCTATGAGTCATGATGAGGGGCCTTCTCACAGCGAGCACCAAATCTCCAACTTGAAAAGATCGTGATTACATTTTCTTACTAAAGGCTCTAGAGAGTCTAGCTTGATAACATTCAAGTCTTTGTTGTGCTTCCAACCTTTTTCTCATCAGGGGACTCCAATTCTTCAAGACGTAAGTGTGCATTTTCTTCCTCAGTCAATCCTTCTTGTATGGTTACTCTTAATGATGGAATTTGCTGCAAGAGGTAAAACAACTTCAACACCATAAACCAATGAATACGGAGTTGTTTGTCTAGGTGTTTTATGAGTAGTTCGATATGCCTAAAAAGCTTCTTCGATCCTGTCATGCCAATCCCTCTTTGACTTTGAGACTACTTTCTTCA